>CM069524.1:174454388-175746888 GCA_035773235.1 Eospalax fontanierii | reverse complement strand
TGTAGTGTACTTATATACACACAGGCAAAACATAATAAAGCAGAAAACCCACCAGGTATCTATGTGCATGACTGTGTAGACAATGGTGGTATTGATCAGGCCTTGGATCACAGGAGAATTTACTTGAGAAGACCTTATATGTGGGACGGGACACACTGAATACTCAAGGGGCACAGGAAGGGGGGCGCATAACTGAACAGACCTGCTTTTAATTCCTGGCTTTACAATGAATAGCTGGGCTCTGGAAAATGTACTTAATCTAAGTGACCTGTAGTTTCTCCAGAAAATGATTATGAGCAAGGTATACTTGGTAGAGGTACTGTTAGCAGTCAAGAAGAGAGAGTATTGAAAATGCAGTTGATATTCCATGACCGGGAGCTGTTGAAATGATTTGTATTCTTGGGATTCAGTTGATGATGCATAGATCATAATTCTGAGGGAGATAGGTGGTCCTTCCAGACCCCTGAGACCGGCCTCAGAGTCTCACGTCTCACATAGGGAAGAAGCCTTCCTGAGAAGACAGATATGAAGAAAGTTTATTCCAACCAGTAGCTTTGATTTTGGAGGACCATACTGCCTTCAGAGCATCCTTAATCAGAGCCCTAGGAGTCCCTGATAGGACCAAAAATTAATGTTTTCACTGAAATGATATTGCATAAGCAAATCTTTTGAAATTGATTTCATTAAAAATTATTCATTATAAAAAAATTTGCACTAGTGATTTCAAAAATTACATAGATGATCCAGGCATGGTGGCACATCTTTAATCCCAGTACTCAAGAGGCAGAGGCCAGGCTGGTCCACATAGCAAGTTCTAAGCCAACCAGGGTTACATAAAGACCTTTTCTCAAAAACCCAAACCAAACCAAAACACACTCCTGTGATCCCAGCACTTAGGAGGTAGACTCGGGAGGCTCAGAAATCCAAGGTAAGCCTTGGCTATGCAGAGTTTGAGTCTATACTGGGATACATGAAACCCTGTCTCAAAAACAAACAAAACCAAAATCAAAGCAAAAGAAAGAAGAAAAATGTGAAGACAAAAGTAAAAAAATGCTTTACACCCAAATATGGGTGTAAGGATGGGAGGACTGGAGAAAGAAGGAAAATTATACTAGATAGACCTTTTCAAAATTAAATTATCAAGAAATGACAACTGAGTTTGAGTTACAGTGATGTGAATCTGTATGATTTGCTGAATTTTGGTAATTACTTCCTCCAAAGAGGAGAAATTAGTTTTGATGATGTGTTAGGAAATGTGTTAAGGGTTTGGAGTTGTGGTTGTGGTTTCTTTTTTTTTCCTGCTTTAAATTTAAATAATTGTCCCAAATTTTGTACCCAGCATAGTTTAAGTCAGGTATAGTAGGACACACAAACCCCAAAATGATTGTCCTGAAGGAAGAAATGTATACTCCCAGATCCCTAAACCAGGAGGCGTGGTGTACCATCGAGAGCCAATCATGGGAGGAGCAGGGTCAGTTAGGGGGTTGAAGGCAGAAAGAAGCATGTCTCCGAGGCTTTTCTGGGGTCTTCATGGCACAGAAGAGGCCAGGCAGAGCTGGTACCCTGAGTAAGCTTAGGGTTAGATACTTTGAATAATTTATCAGGCTCTATATACTTGAATACTTGGTGACTTAGGGCAAGGCTGGATATTGGCTTGGTGTGTGAGTCATATAAAGGAGATGGTTGGGGCTATCGGTTATGGATTGGTTGGTCTGGTTTATATGTCAAGGGTATACTTGAAGGAGAGTTATTTCATCTCTCCAGTAATTAGCTAGCCTGAAAGGCATAGCCTTTCCAAGATGAAAGTCCCCAAAGCCAGAATATCAAGAACATAAAACACAGAACATCTCATTGCTATGATGGCACCTGCTATCCTGTGGGAAGATGAGAACAGCATCTTTTCTCTCCCCTCTGTATTTCTTTCTGCTCCCCACTCCCTGCCTATGTAAAAGCTGAATTCATCTTTTATGTTGTCGAGGTTGTAACATTTACATTCCATTCTGCAGCCACAGTTTGTACAACTGTCTGGCCATGGACTCGGGTAAAAGGATTTTATGTTCACCACCAGTCCCTTCACCGTGACTCAGCAGTCCTAAGTTTCTTACTTTGACTTATGTCTTGTTTGACTGAATTTCATTGTCCAATAGTTTCCCTAGGAAGCATCAGAGGTATTATGGGCCCTGAGTTCTAACATGTTTGAAAATGTTGTTTTAATCTGCAGCAGCTTACACAGTTATAAAATTCTTGAATAACTCCTTCCCTTGGAACTCCGCACATTGTCCCACTGTATTTGATATTGTAGAGAAGTCCAAGGCCAGCTGGATTCCTGTGTCTCTGAGCCCTCATCTCCTGTAATTGTCTTATTTTTTCTGTAAGAGTAACTACAGCACACTTCTCTGTATAGTCTTTAAAAAACAAAAGAAAAGTAAAAACAATACTCTAGGCCAGCCTATAAGTGTGTCTCTCTCCATCCACTGAGGATGATTTTTCTTCTACTATGTCTTTAAATATGTTCTTTTTTTGCACGAAATGGTCACCAGTATCTCAGCTTAGGACCCACATTCTGTCTCTGTACCCACCTTTCTTTATGGTGACTCATTCTATCTTACCCTCCTTACTAATTCAATCTAAAGCTAGATATGTTATAGCTATTCATTTTCCAACATACCAACTTGTTCTGTGTTTCAGGTTATTATTAGTTCTGTTCTTTTGGTCTTTAATTCATTTCCTTAAATAGAAATCCCCTTTCATCTTGGTATGATCTTCTTATCTTGCTCCAGTTTTTATTTTCATTTTCTCCAGATTCTAATTCTGCTAGAGTCACATCTGCCCCTCCCTCCCTCCCTTCCTCTCTTCCCTCCCTCCTTCCCTCCCTCCTTCTTTCCTTCCTTCCTCCCTTTTCTTTTGACTTTAGTATTTTGTCTAATTACCTTGTCGTTTGTTTTCATTTCATTTCTTTGTGATGTGGACATTTCTACTTGGACTTCCTCCTGCCTTATCTGAAAGCTCCTGTCCACCTCCCCTTGGGAGCTTGGTTGAAGTCTGGGTGTTTTGTGTCTGTCTGCGTTGGGTGGGGAGGAAAAGGGAAGTTGGCTAGAGCTGTAAGGAGGAGTGGTCTTAGAGCTGGCTTTCCCCTTCCTTTCTATAACTTTGTAAAGAGTATACAACTTGAATTTATTATGCAAAGTTGGGATATTTCTGTTCCCTTAGGTGGGGAATGGTGGGCCTTGGAATGCCAATTTAGGATAGAATTGTAGCAAGAATCTGCCCAGATGATTATTTTCTGGACTTGACCCAGCCTTCCCCAGGAATCATCCATTCTTCTGCTCGGCAAAGGAAGGAAAAGATAGACAAAATCCAAAGACCAAAGGCCGTTCTGCTATTTTCCAGAATGGAAGATGTGGGAATCAGGTAGCTTCAACTGGGGCTTTCCATGAGCCTCTGCCGCTCCCGCCCTCAGAAGGGTTTGCTTTACTGATTTATTTTCAATCTGCCCTTTTGGTAAATCCCTACATACTGCTCAAGGGAAGCAATTCTGATGTGATACTAGGCAATCACTGTGCCTTTCCTCTGCCTCCTTCCCAGCAGGAAAAGCTAAGTGCCAACACAGGAAGCAGTTCCCCCCTTCCGCCTCTTTGCAGTGTTGCTGTGGTGGAGCAGAGAACCTTCTAGAGAAACTTCCTGGGTCTCCTCCACAGGCTGCCTGCTCACTCCTCTGCTCACCTCCCTTCTTGTTCTGTACTATTGCAGTCTTTGTCAGAAGATCTTCTCTTACGTCACCTTCCGGAACTCATTCTTAAGCCAAGCATGGTGATGCATGCTTGTAAACCCAGAATGCAAGAGGCTGAGGCAGGAGGCTCACCACAAGTGGAAGGTCAGCCCAGGCTACTGACAGTCAGCCCTCGTTCTCTGAGGGAGGAAGACAGCAGTACCAAAGGCGAGAGCACCACATTTGTCCCTAGAGCTGTCTTTTTGCCGTTACTTTCATTATCTTTTATTGATTGCAGAATTGTATACCGTGTATTTTTATCACATTTAGACCCCCTGCTCCCTCTCCATCCCCTCCCCGCTATCCCCCCATTTCATGTCCTCCATTATTATCTCTCCTTTTCTTTACTTAATTTTTGTTTTTTAAAGACCTATCAATTCCAATCCATACCTCCCAAGTAAGTGCTTCTGGGTGTGGGTCCATGCCCTGGATTCTGGACAACCTGCCAAGTATCACACCAGTAAAACACACACACACACACACACACACACACACACGTGTGCACGCGCCTGCACACACAGATTCTCCAGCATCCATCAGTTGCCAACAGATCCTCAGCTAGGTTGGGACTTCCTATCTTCCCATCTACACCAGGCCCCTATCAGAGTTGGGTTTGCGTAAGTCTTGTGCATGCTGTCAGGAGTGCTTAGAGGTTCACATGTGCAAGTGCCCTGTGGTGTCCAGACGACACAGATTCCTTGTATTCATCTACTGCCTCTGGCTCTTACAGTCTTTCTGCCTCCTCTTCCTCAATGAGTCTTGAGCCTTGGGAGAAGAGGGTGTATGATTTAGTTTTCATGAGTTTGTGTACTTTATTCCATTTCTGTTATTGTTGATACCTGACTTTATTCCTTTGTGGTCAGATAAAATACAGGATAATGGTTCAATTTTCTTAAAGGAATGGAGACTTGCTTTGTGTCCTAATGTGTGCTCAATTTTGGAGAAAGTTCAGTTGGCTTCTGAGAAGAAAGTGTGTTCTTTGGTGTTTGGGTGGAATGTGCTATATAGATCTGTCAGGTCTATCTGATTTATGATGTCATTTAACCCCAGGGTTTCTCTATCTAGCTTTTGTCTAGATGTCCTGTCTGTTGATGACAGTGTGGTATTGAAGTCACCCACTATCACTATGATGGAGTCAACATGTGATTTTAGATCTAATAGAATTTCTTTTATGAAACTGGGCGCCCCTGTATTTGGTGCATGTATGTTTAGGGTTGTGGTGTCTTTTCTGTATTTTTTCTGTAACGAGTATGAAGTGGCCTTCCCTGTCTCTCCTGACTAGTTCTAGTTTAAAGTCTATGTTGTCTAGCATTAGAATAGCTACACCTTCTGGTTTCTTAGTCCATTTACTTTCCCTCTTTTTACCCAAAGATGATGTCAGTTACTGATGGTGAAATGTGTTTCTTGGAGGCAGCAAATTGGTGGATACTGTTTTCTGTTCTAATGGGTTAGTCTGCGTCTTTTTACTGGGGAGTTGAGACCATTGATACTGAGTGATTGCTGACCAGTGTTTATTAGCTCCTGTTATGTTGGTGTTGTAGTGCTGTTTTCTTAGACTTCTTTTGGTTAACTGTTCTGTGATTGCTTGTTTACTCTTTGAGCCTTCTTGAGAGTGTTTAATCTTTTCTTAAGATCAAAGTATTTCATTAAGTAGTCTCTGTACAGCTGGCTTCATGGACATAAATTCCTTAAATCTGTTTTCATCATGGAAAGTTTTTTTTCACCCTCTATCACAACTGATAGCTTTGCTGGGTGTAGCAGTCTAGACAGGCATCGATGTTCTTTCATGATTTGTAGGGCATCAGTCCCCCTTCTGCTTTCACAGTCTCCATTGCAAAGTCAGCTGTTATTTTGATGGGCCTGCCTTTATCTGTGACTCGATTTTTCACTCTCACTGTTTTCAACATCTTTCTTTGCTCTGTACATTTAGTGTTCTGACTGTTATATGATGTGGGGAGTTTCCTTTCTGGTCCTGTCTACCTCATGTTCCGAACACCTCTTGTACCTTGCTAGGTATCTCTTTCCTTAGATTTGGGATGTTTTCTTCTATGATTTTATTAAAAATATTTTCTTGGGGCTGGAGAGATGACTCAGCGGTTAAAAATACCGGCTGCTCTCGAAGTGGACCTGGATTCAATTCCCGGCACCCACATGGAGGCTAACAACCTTCTATTACAACTCCAGTTCCAGAGGATTTGATACCCCCTTCTGACTTCTGAAGGCATTGAATGACACGGGTGTACTTACACATATGCAGGCAATACACTCACACATAAAACCAAAATAATACATAAAATATTTTTAAAATATTCTTTGTGTTTTTGACCTGGGCTTCTTCTCTTTCATACCTATGGTATAATTTGTAGGCTTCGTCTTTCTTTCTTTCTTTGGGGGGGGTCTTTTTTTTGAGACAGGGTCTCCCTATAGTCCCAAATGTCCTGTTGCTTGATGAGCAGGTTGGCTGATAGGTCTAGCTGGGGGCACTCGCAGGTCTGGGGCATTCATGGATCCCAGGAACCCGAGCAGGCCTAAGAGCTGAGAGGGCGGGGCTCAGGGAGGTCTTGAGGGTTTTTTTGTTTTTTGTTTTTGAGACAGAACCTCCTTGTAGTACCAGCTGGTCTGGAACTCTATATGTAGACCAGGCTGGCTTTGAACTCGTAGTGGTCAGATTGCCTCTGCTTCCCTAGTGCTGGGGTTAAAAGTGTACGCCACCACGCCCAGCAGTTTTGAGATCTGTAATTATTATTTTTAAACAATATTGCCTTGTCCTGTATTTGAACATTGTGGCATATGTTGAGCTGGTTTTAAAGTTTTGGTTGTTAGTTTAGTTACATGCAGGAAGAGAGTGTTTGCTTCTGGTATCTAGTTCTGGGATTACCATGTTACAAGGGCTAAAAGACCTAGCTAGCTTCTTTTCCCTCTTTCTTTCTTTCTTTCTTTCTTTCTTTCTTTCTTTCTTTCTTTCTTTCTTGTTTCTTCCTCTTTCCCCTCTTCTTCCTCTTCCTCCTCCATGTTCTTCTTATTCTTTTCCCTCAACTTAGTGGAATTTCTAGGCAGAAGCCTCTAGTATGTCCTTCTCTTGACCATTAAATTTGATATGTGTTTGTCACACATACAGAATTCTCAAGAGCCCACTGTTTAATCATCTTCTAGGTGAATATATAAAAATGCAGAGAGAGGTCACAGGCAATACAGCTTTGCTACCCAACTCATGGAACTATCAATGAGCAGTAAATGTCAGCCCAGAACCTAACAGTTAACAGGGAGCTGTGAGAACATCTATTCCATTATCATACCCAGAGAAGCAGTGCTGACCATCCTGTCCCTGGCAGATGGTCCTTTAGCTTTTATCTGAATAGCTGAAATATCAGGAAACCTATGACATACCATCTGCTACTGAAAAACTCAAAGCATCTAATGATTATTTACTGTGAACTCAACTATACCTCTTCTCTCTTCTTGGTCTCCCTTGCTGACATGAATCCCAGCCTTAATTTCATTTAGATGATCACCACAACTCTGTTTTCTGTCCTGATCTCTAGCCTGGCCTGTAGTCCTGGAAAACTGCCATGCAAGTTGGAAACCTGCTAGGTCAGAGGCAATGACAGAAAAACGTGCATAAACTCCGGCATGTAAATATAGAACTCTCATTGTATAATATAAGGATTCAGGATTGGCTTGAATAAAAGAAATTTGAGACTTTTACATCACCGTAATTATACTGTGAGTGCACAGCAAGGCACAGCAGCTCTATGCCTCGTGGATGTGAAGGTCAATACCAAGAGCATTTGTCAACGTCTTCCTATGCTACACTTGTTAGAGCACAGCTGAGCCTTTCACACAGCAACCAAACAGGATGTATATGTGCATGGGATGGAATCCAGCAACGTTAGACCATGGTATTCACCAAAGGGCAACTGGGAAATAGATATAGATCCAGGAAAGGGCTGGTTTGGAAAGGTACAAGAGCTGCCTTCAAACAGAAGAGAGATTTATGGTTGGCTCTTTCTGCCCCAGACACAGGCCAGCATAGTTTCAGGAGTAACTGTGGGCTGTTTGTTGGCTCTGCTGACTAATAGGCATCTGTGTGTCTGAGATCCGTGAACAGCCCACTAACCTTAACTTTGTTCTGGAAAATCCCGGGTTTTGTTGCTACCTAGTATCAAGCCAAATGCTAGGCAGGAAGGAGCCCGAAGACAGACCTTTTGAGTTTCATTGAGAAAGAATTATTGGGTTAAGGCAGCCTACCACATAAAGGAGTTTTCCCCAAACCTCATAGCCAAAGATCGAACCAGCTTCCAGTTGCCAGAGACCAACAGTTGACACACAATCCTGCTTGACACTGTGGCGAAGAGAGAGATTGGTTTGAAGTCTGGCTGTACCATTTACTGTCTGCAGTCTTCAGCTAGTTACTAAAACTTGGTGAGCCTTGGATTATCCATATGTAAAAAGAAATGATTAGGTTCTAGCTCACTGGGTTACTGTGAGGATAAAGTAAGAAAGAGGATGATCATAAGGCCTCTGGCATGTAAACAAGTGCTTACAAGTGTTAAAGGTCTTTCTGCTTTGACCCCAGCCAGTTACTGATAGCACTCTATGACTAAGCTGGCATTTTATAAGGACGCACTCTTATTTTCCAGGGGTTTCTTCCGAACTCTCCCCAGCATCTGAGGAAGAAGAGTTAAAGAGTGGCCTCGATGTGATGCCCAATATTTCTGATTTGCTGCTGCGTAAACTGCGGGTACATAAGTCTCTCCCTGGAAGGTAAAATCAGAACATGGGCTACAGAAGACCCTGTGGGAGAGCCCCATGTTAGAATCTCAGTAGGGACCTAGTCAATGGCCAGGCAGGGGTGGTACATCCAAAATTGAAAGCATAAGGATAGCCAGGCTAGTATGTACAACTCTAAGAGCATGTGAGGTTCACAGGCAGGCAGAACCCTCAAAGACACAAGGGTCACCAGAGGTGGATGGAGGCAGAGAGTGAGGGCTTTGGGCCAGGAGACGTGGGTTTCAATCCAGATAAGCATCTATGGGAGGGTCTGGATTGATATCTGTTTGTGGAGAGGTGTGGAATAAGTGAAGAACTGACTGGAAAACCTCCCCAACTTCTACGCACAGGGAGAAGGTGCTTTTTCTTTTCTGAGCCCTGACTTCATTGCCCGTGCAAGAAGGTGCTCTGTCATTGGTATGGCTGAATGAGGCCACGTGAGGGCAGGGACTTAGGACAGTGTTAGCACATAAGAAGACCCTTGATAATTGGATTGGAAAGTAAAGTGGGGATCTGAGATAATAAAATTGTTAGAAAGACCATGAAATAGAGCAATACAGCGTATGACGTGGGAGTGGAACACCAGGGAAGGAGTCAGGGAAGACCTTCGTGGCGAGGTCATGGTAGTCTGAGGCACACGATGACACTGAAGCTGCTCATGCAAAGATGTAGGTGACTAATCTGTGGTCAAAAGAAGGGAAGTTTCAACACGTGGTGGGAGGACAACTGGCAAGCCACTTACAAAAGATGAAGCTCCTGGAAATGCACAAACCTCAGCTCAAAGAGAACAATAGACGTAACGCTAACACCAGAAGACACAGAGGGAATCCTTATGATCTTGGGCTAGTCCATAGGCTTTAGCTAAGGCATGAAAAGCACAAGCAATAAATTAAAAACAAAACAAGGGAGGTGAAAAGTGCTTCATCAGAAAACTAATTTACAAATCTGTGCTATCAACCAGTGCCATTCAAAAAGTAAAAGGCAACGTACAGAGTGGGAGAAAATATCTGAAATCATTTATCTGATTAATAAATTTATCTAGAATCTATAAAAAATGCTTGTAGTGCCAAAAAAGACAGATAACCACTTTCTGGAAATAAGCAAAGGACTTTCTTCAAAGAAGATACATGAGAGTTTCCTAAAAAGCTGCTTCGGAGGCCCACAGCTCTGCCTCCCACTCCCTGTGTCAATCTTGCATTAACAACTGACTGTCGTGTGGCTGCTTAGCCTACGTACACCTCCCTGTTCCTCATAGTTTTTAATATTAAATAATGGGGAACTGGACAGATGACTCAGTGGCTAAGAGCAAGCACTGCTTTTGTAGAAGACCTGAATTTGGTTCCCAACACCCACATCAGGCAGTTCACAACTGCCAGTATCTACAGCTCCAGGGTGATCTGATGTCTCTGGTCTCCAGTGACACCCACATTCATGTATATGTACACAGGCAGACATACACAGACACATAATTGAGCATAATACATAAAAATAAACTCAAAAGCCAGGTGTGGTGAACATATTTTTATTCCCAATATTCAGGAGGCAGAAGCAGGTTGATATCTGTGAGATTGAGACCAGTTTGGTCTATATAGTGAATTACAGACCAGCTGGGGCTGTAGGGAGACCTTGTTTCAAAATTAATCAATTAAAATATGGATGTGATCTATAGCTAAAATGAAAATTCATAAATTTCATCTAGTATCCAAACAAACCCAGGCATTAGAGGCATATTCCCAGCACTTTGATAGATTATCCAGATAGTATGTGTGTACTCTACATAATAGCAAAGAACACATTGACCCTCAGAAGACAGGCCTTGCAGGGTGGGGCTGTGACAAGAGTTATAACCACTGAACATCTTTGAAGTTGTTTATCCCGAGTTCTGTTTTCTCTCGACTTGATGGCCACAGGGATTTGCTGTCCCATCCTGACAGGAAGGCTCGCACCACCCCTCATCAAGGGTGAGAACCAGCCCCTTGCAGAGATGGCTGACCCCTACCTTTGCTCTCAGGTCCCTCCACACCCGTCCAGGGGAGGAAGCTGTGTTTCCTGAGAAGTTTACTGATGACATGTCTGCCAAGTCCTGTGACGTGGGTTGGACTCCTCCTGGGTCCCCACCCAGCACAGGAAAGTGCCTGTGCAGTATTTACGTTATCTAGGCTTCCAACGGGGCCAGCTCTGGTCACTAGCAAAACCGCAGTGGCAGCCACAGAGTGGGCAGATAGGAAGTTTGCTGACTGGGACAGGCTGTGGGACCTGTATGGGAACCTCTCAGGAGGTCGCCTGTGAGGCAGCTAGGATTCCCTTGCTGCTCTGATTCCAGGCTTCAGAGTGTCTTGTCACAAAGAGTGGTAGCCCATTCTTTCATGTCTTTTAGTTTCTGGTCCAAATGGACCTTTGTCATGGCCCTCAGAGTACAGGGAGGAAGGATGAACTAGGAAACTGCCCCCAAAGCTGCAATGCAGCTGAGACATGCAGTTTGCAAATGACAAATGCACAGGAGCTTTCTGATTCTTCACAGTCTATGTGTAGATAGTAATAAGAGCCAAGATGTCCTACTTGTCTAGTGAGTGTGGATGTCACATATAGTCGATCCTCGGTATTTACAGGACATTGGTTCCAGGACACACACATACACTCTACACAGATACCAAAATCCAAATGTTCAAGTTCCTTGTATAAAATGGCATAGTATTTTCATCTAATCTATACAATCCTCCCATGTACTTTAAACTATCTCTAGATGACTAGTAACAACCAATACAATGTGAATTCTATGTAAATAGTTGCTATTCTATATTGCTTAAAGAACAGGACCAAAAGAAGTCTGATTATATTCTATGTAGACACAATTTTTTTTGAGACAGGGTCTCCCTGTAGCCTCAGCTGACCTGGAACTCCCTTTGTAGACCACATAGTGATCTCACAGTGATCCCACCTGCCTCTGCCTCTAGAGTGCTGAGATTAATGGCACAAGCCATCGCACTGTGGATAGACACATTTTTTCTTAAAGTTTTCAATCTGAAGTTGGTTGAGTACAGAAATATGGTGCCTTGGATGTGGAGGGTGTGACTGTATTTACAAACTCACATACAAACACGTAAGTTCATATCTACATCTGTGTATATATGCCTTCCAAAACTTCTCTAAAGTAGACAGTATTGCTCCTAGTTTACATATGAGCAAAGTGGTACTTAGAGAGATCCCCACAGCCATGCTGGAAGGCTGCCCCAATGTCTAGTGTTTTCCACGCCATTCTGCAAAGGCTGGTATCTCACAGATGGTAAAGAGATAAAGAGAACAAAGGAGACTCTGCATCCCTTCCGCCTCCCTAGTTCAACGTACTCCATTCCTGGACACACATGGCCCACTGGCAGTACAGAGTCACCTCTTGCTTTATTTCACAGGTTGGATAAAGTTAATTTGTGCTTTTTCTTTTTCTTTTTTTTCTGCAGTGCCCCACCGCTCACTGAAAAGGAGGTCGAGGTAAGTGACAAGAACTTCATGAAATTGACTGAGCTTATTCAAAACAGTCCCTCTTCTAGCCTGTGGTTCTAAGGCTTTTTTTACTCAAGGGTAAGAACTAGTGACCATGGGATAGTCTGGATGTTTGTACCCAGCTCAACTGAACGCTGAGATTTCCACTTCTGCCTCTGTTCATGGAGGCCTTTGACACATCCGATCAGAGGGGAGAAGGTAGAAGTTGCGCTTTCCTTTAAAGACTGTCAGTGTGTGGATTTGGATACAAAGTCAACCAGGAAATAGAATTGTACCAAATTTATTTCAAATTTTAAAAATTTGGTCAGATTTGAAGTTTCAGACTTTGGGCTGGAGGGGAAGGATGCTTGTTGCCCGAGTTTCAGCTGCAAGGCTGACTCAGCTGGCAGCGTGATAGCTGATGGCTTAATGTTCCCCCAGTTTGACCACGACTCCCCTGGGGGCCTCCTTGTCCCAGTGCTAGGTGATGAGTGAGCTCAGAGGAACTTGCCTTTCATGCTGGTGAAGGGATAAGATAGAAAAAAACAAACCTATGAGGTGAGACAGCGAGGACTGCTGAAGTGGGCCAGAGGAACAGGCAGACAAGACGACATGCCTGCCACAGACGGCAGCCTTGATCTTGAACCAGATGTTACATTTAGCCCTCCATGCCGCTGACCTCTCAGGAGCTCTGCAGAGCAGGTGGGGCAAGAATTAAAACTGAGTCATTACTTACCCAAGGTCCCAGACCCAAGACTTATCAAAACCTCTGGACTCAAGGGTTCCAAGTGAATTCATGACCCTTCCTCACTTTAGGCACAGAGAGCTACGCCCTGAGCAGCATCAACTTGACTGAGGCTGGATAGGAGACAGAATCCTCATCACTAGGCTGTGAACTCAAAGGCTACTCTGACATCTGTGAGAATGGCCATGGGCAGTTTATGTAATGCCAGATCTTTTCCTTAGATCTTGCCACTGTGCCATCTGCATAGGTGGAAGTAAAATGGACTTTGGAGTCAGCTAGTCCTGGGTCATGCCCTTGCCACTCCTTGTGTGAACAAGTTAATGATATCTCTGGCTTCGTACTCTTTACCTGTAAAATGAATGCAACAGTTCTCACCTCAGAGGGTTGTTGTGGGATTAAATAAAGCCAGACCCATACAGCTCACAGCAGTGCTGGGAAAACCAGATCACCAACAAACAGCCACTTTAGCATTGTCATCATCATCCAGAGGTCAGTTCTTGTCTGGAGATGATTGCCACTGGCCATGTTATATGAATGTCAGAAGCTCAGGCTGAGTCAGAAACACAGAATATAAATCTGCTCCCTCGAGCTGGTGAGACAGCTCGGTGAGTGTGCCATGCAGGGTTGAGGGCCTCAGTTCTATCCTTGGGTTCCTGGTGGGAGGAGAACCAGCTCTGTGCAATTGTTCTCTGACCTCTACATGTGTGCTGTGACACGTGCACATCTGCACTCAGCTCTCTCTCTCTTTCTGTCTCTCTCTCACACAAAGGAAGGAAGAAAGAAAGAAAGAAAGACAGAAAGACAGAAAGAAAGAAAGAAAGAAAGACAGAAAGAAAGAAAGAAAGAAAGAAAGAAAGAAAGAAAGAAAGAAAGAAAGAAAGGAAGGAAGGAGATCTATTTCTACTTGCCTCAGGCAGATCAGATGAAGGCTGTGGAACTGAAGATCCCTCCCTCCCCCCTCCTTCCCTCCGTTCATCCCTCCCTCCCTCCTTCCTTCCTTCCCTTCCTCTCCCCCGCCCTCCATAGAGCCCATTTGTCTATTTGTCCTCATCAGAAGCTCCCTATGCTAGAAATCCCATGTCTGATCAGTACCACCTTTAGAAAAATGTGTTCATGGATGCCAGGCTGCATTTGAATCTAGAATATTCATTCCAGAAAGTTTATCATAACAGAATCATACTTAGCTATGTTTAATCACCTGGCAGCTACTTAAAATTATTATTGACAGAGGCTTTGGAATAAGCAGGCTCAAAGCTGGTTGAAGTTTGATTTAAATGAGCAGGTTTCATCTTAAATGGGAATTCTTTAAATCATAATTTTTGTGAAAAATCTCCCAGCTCCCTCACAGAATAAATCCCTGTATAAATCCAAACTGCTTGCATAATCAGCCACTCTGGCCTAAGTTTATCTCAGCCCAAACAAGGGAGCTCATTTTCCTGATTCAGGGAAAGGCAGAATGTTATTGTCTCATTGCTGCATTGTGTCCTCTGGTCCTGGGAAGTACTTAGCCTGGACTCCAGGTTGCTATTTCTCCATTTCCATGTGCTTTACTGTGAAGTGAGTTTCATGTGTATGTGGGAGCCCCAGTGAGTGGCTCTAAGGACTGTTTTAAAGTGGTCAAGCAAGAAATCCACCTGCAGCCTTGTTCCCGGCAGTAACTCCTCCCAGCAGCTCTACCACACTCTTGTTCCCAACAGAACGTGTTTGTACAACTGTCCTTGGCCTTTAGAAATGACAGCTACACCCTGGAGTCTAGAATTAACCAGGCTGAAAGGGAACGCAACCTGACAGAAGAGAACACTGAGAAGGAGCTGGAAAACTTCAAAGCTTCCATTACGGTAACTGAGGGGCCTAGTTTACGGAATCTGTAGGAAGCACTGTCTTTGAGGACTATTCCAGGTGTCACAGTTTTCTGGAGTCTTCCTCAAAAGGCAAGCAAGAGCTGAAGCAGAGATCCTGAGGATTTGACTGTGAGCCAAGTCTCAGACCCCTTGGGAACTCCTTAGAAGGGGGCTTGTTGACCTGGATATGACTGGCCAGCCAGACATAGAGTACGTACTCTGGGCTTCTTCAATCCCTGGAAGACACTGTGGCTTAGATCCTCTAGGAGCTTCTCCCCAGCAGGATAAGGCCCACAGCTTATCTCTTGAGAGCCAAGTTCAGTTGATGTCTTAGCTCAGGATGCTGTAACAAAGTGTCATAGGCTAGGTAGCTTAAACACCAAACATTCTCATGGTTCTAGAGGCTGGAAGCTCAAGCTCAGACTTACTGCATGGTCAGGTTCTAACCTAACATGGTGGAAGGAGGGAAAGAGAACTCTCTGGGGCCCCATAAGATCACTGATCCCACTCATGAGGCTCTACCACTTCCCCAAGGCCCACCTCATGATACCAGCACATTGAGGTTAGGCTCTCAGTTTGCACATGTGGAGGAACACTATAGCAACCCTGGGTAACTGATGTTCCTTGTCATCTCTCAGTCCTCAGCATCCGTCTGGCATCACTGTGAGCACCGGGAGACCTATCAGAAGCTGCTAGAAGACATCGCAGTCCTGCACCGTCTGGCTGCCCGCCTCTCCAGCCGGGCCGAAGTGGTGGGGGCTGTCCGCCAGGTGAGCCCCAATAGCACCCAATCTCGCTGACTGGCACTACTCCAGCTGTAGCAATTAGCACTGTCACTCAGGTGGAGACAGGAGATTCCATCCAGTGATGACTGGTTCCAGCTGCGTCAGGCATGCCATGTAGGTTGTTGGGATATTATAATATTCTGGGTGACTCACTAAATCCTCAAGGTATTCCCTGGGAATTTTTTTTTCCTATGGGCATGTAAATTGGAGCTATTATAAGCATGTTGACTTATAGTAGACCAGTATAAAAAGAAACCTATTTAACATTTCCTGTGTATTTTCTAAACATCTGTGACTGAGGAAACTACTCCCTTTTTATTGTCCTCACAAAATACCCTCTGAACTTTTACAGAATCAGTACTGGGCAGAGCATGCTTTGGGAAAAACTGCTTTGTTTCATTTAATCCTAATGGTAACTCTTTAAAGTAGTCATCCTTTTCTGCTGAAGACACAGGGTCTCAATAGGTATAGAACAAGCATTCCTAATCTGAAAACCCAAAATATCCCAAACTTCTTGAGTATTTCTATCATGTCACAAATAGAAGACAACGAATTTTCTGTGACATGACACAATCAAAATGCATTAAAAATGTTGGTAAGTGTTATCTTTGGGCCATGTGTACAATATGCATATGGAAGGTATATCAATTCCATGTTTAGACTTGGGTTCTATTCCCAAGACATCTCACTGTGTCTATGCAAGATGCCAAAACCTGAAAAAATATCTAGAACACTTTTAGCCCTGACCTTTTCAGGTCTGGACTCGTGAAGCTATCCTAGCCTAGAGAGTGGCAGAGCTGGGGTACAGGACCAGGTCATCCCCACCCAACTCTTGGCCACTTTGAAGTCCTGAAGTACACAGAGCTCCTGCACACGTTGCAGGGCCCACTGCCTGAGTTCCTATCCAGCCTCCATTCCTCATTAGTCCCCATGACCTTGGACTTCCTGTGAAGCCCCCCATACGAAGTCCTGGCCTGTTAACCAGGGCTGCTTATGGTGTCTACCATGTAGGAAGTACTTAGAGGATGTTATAATATTGCTGTTATCACACCCTGGGGCATTGCTTGGAAGAGCGGATGTTCTTGGGTGCAGTCCTGGATGCCGCCTGTGAGATGAAAGACAGCCAAGCCACTGAACCGACCCACCCTTGTGTCCTGGAGAAAGAGCTACCGACTCAGCAGTGTGGCCCAGGAAGTAGCACAGCTGGGAGCGTCAACATAGGAAGGATGTTAGGGGAGTGGCAGGTCTCAGTCTCACATGGCTGTGGGGACCTTTACAGGGAAATCAACGGGGAACTCCCTCTGAGGACAGACAGGACCTGAGTTAGGTGTTCTTGGGGACCCAAGGAGGTATAAACAAAGGAAACACCCCATTGTGTATAGCCCTTCCAAATATGTTTTGAGTCCCTGTGTTCATTCCAACTTTGCCTCTTTTTCTGTATTCTTGCCTGTTTATTTCAGACAGTATTTTACTACGTAGTGCTGACTGGCCTTGAACTCACACTTCCTGCCTCGGTCACCTGAGTGCTGGATGTAGACACGCACCACTGCGCCTGGCTTGCATCCTTCTTGAAGTGGTTTCCTGCCTTGCCTTCTACATCTCCGTTCTTGCCTTCTTTGGTTAGCTTAGATCCCTTCTGCCATCTGTCCCCGTTGTTTTCACTGGCGTCCATCGCCCTCCCGGCAGTCCCATCTCCATTCATGACCCTTACTTTAACACAGTCAGTGCTTCCTCTTTTTCTGCAGAATAAGTCCAAATTCCCTCATCTAGCATTCTAGGGCCTTCCCCGCCAGATTCTAAAATACCTGTTCTTGCAAGCAAGCCTGTGCACTTGTTAATTTTCCCATGAAGCGAGGTGCCTACATTCTGCTGCCTTGCTGAATTCCTTTGTGCCCAGTGTTCTGGCACCATTTGTAATGGTACCCTCTTTCACTCTTTAAAGGGTTTCTTTTTGGAGGATAAATCCTTGTTTGCAAACTAGCCCTGTGAGGCACTGCCTCTGGACTCCACGGCACTCCCCGACCTCTGTTCTATGTCCGTCCTGCGCATGTCTCTACAGAGTCCTCCCACCATTCACTGCCAGAAACAAAGACCTTCTTCCTTTCACCTTCTGCAGCATGTGACTGTTGTTCTTCTCTCTGAGTCCACCTGTCATCCCAATGCCACAGGCAACAGACTCTTAGGGCAGATTCCCATTTGAGAGGTTTCTGTAGTCATTCCATTTCCAGGTTCAAGCTCAGAGCAGGCAGGTGTTGATAGTGCCTTTTTCCAAATGCCCCTGAACCTAGGCTCCCTTTTTCTGCAGGAGAAGCGCATGTCAAAGGCAACAGAAGTGATGATGCAGTATGTGGAGAATCTAAAGAGGACATACGAGAAGGACCACGCCGAGCTCATGGAATTTAAGAAACTCGCAAATCAGAATTCAAGCCGCAGCTGTGGCCCTTCTGGTAAGGGGCTAGGCTTCTACTCTCATCTTGGTCCTGTGAGGGGAGCTCCCAATGCTTTTCGGCTACAGCTGAAGGGATGAGGATAGCCCCAGGACCTGTTTCTGGTTGGGCAAAGCTTGGGGACCTGGAATCAGAAAATGACAAATGACACGAAAGTGACCTTCCAACTCTGGACAGTTAACCAGAATCTGATGGCAGACACTAAGCCCACTTTGTGATCGTTACCCCAGCTCCAATAAGTCTTTGTGCTTTGGGATCCTCTTTTGCCATCACATACTAAGAAATTTGGACTTTATTCAGGAAAGCACTAGGGATCTAACCAAGGATTTTCATCAGGCAAATGGCAGGCGCAGGTTCACAGTTGAAGAGGCTCCCTCTGAGTGTAGTGAGCCAATTACATTACGGGAGCAAAACAGCCTCAGGCTATCCCCTGAAGGTGTATTGTGACAGTCCAGAGGAGGGATGAAGTCTGAGTGCTGTGGGTGGACTTAGAGCCTGGATATGTAAGTTACTGCTGAGATAACCCAACGGTGCATGGGTAAGACACACACTTAGGTGTTTTTTTCTCCTTTAATATTAAAGTTCTATGCAAAATCAGTATAGGTGGACAGAGAAGGGCCCACCTGATTCTGCTTGAGGGAACCAAGGAAGTATATACCAAAAGAGGTCATCTCTACAGGATTTTGAAGTAAAAATGGGAGTATGCCTAGGCAGAGGTGTGGAGGAGGGGGAGGGAAAGAGGACGAAACGGGGTGTCAGTGTGTCAGTGTGGGGTAACTGTGTCAGGCTGAAGATGAAACGTGGCAGACCGAGACTACCTCGGTCTACCAGGCCCTGCTAGCAACTAAACCTTTGTCCTGCAGGCACAGGGAGCTATTGCCAAGTATGTCACTTGACATGACCGAGTTTTAATTTTGGATCACCCCGACTCCAGCGCGCACCGTGCAGCACAGGAGGGTCAAGGGGAAGCAGGGAAGGGTAAAAGCAGGCGTTCTTGCTCGGCTCAGGAGGAAATGACAGAGCACTGGACTGGAATCTCTTCCCCGGGTGCTGCCAGGACTTAGGGTCCGTCTGGGGAAGGTGGCTAGCTGGAGAAAACAGACCTTGTCACATGAGGGATCCCTGTGGAATGCAAACATCCGTGTTACCAAGTGCAGGAGGAGGGGAAAGTATAACCAGTGGACAAGCTTTATAAACAGGAGGTTTCACAAGCTTCCTGGGATATATCAGTGACACTTCCCAGAGTCCAAAGGCAGTGCACACATGCTCAGAGCTGTCTGCTTTGGATCTCAGCAGCCAGGCTCCTCATCTACAGGCATCTGGGCCCCTAACAAACTGTTTTTGGCTATGCTAGAAATGGGGAGTTGGTGCCAAGGAAATCCTACTATGTGTGTTCTGTAATTATTTTCCTACAAGATTCACATCTCCTGCAAACCAACTTACCCAAAATTTGTGGGATGACAGCAAACATTGTTATGGTAGATGCTTATAATCCTAGCACTTGGGAGGCTAAAGCAGGAAGAGTATGACTTTGAGGCCAGCCTGAGCTATAGAACAAAAACCTATCTAAAACAATTTTTTTTTTAAAAAATATGGGATGATCAGTTACCCACAAGTGTCAGTCATTCATTTTATAGACATTTATTGAGCACTTTTGGAATGCCTTACATGATGTTTGGAATTAAAGGGCACATATAGTCGCAGTCCCAAGGAGGCCAGAGCAGTGTAGCCAGTCCACCAACCAAAGTGAGCAGACTTCTTGGGCTGAGGAGATGGTTACGTTGATAAAGTGTCTTCTGTGCAAGCACAGAGTACTTGAGTTCAGACTCCCAGCTCGCATGGAGAAAAGCTGGGCGCAGCAGCACTTAACCTGTAACCCAGTGCAGTGGGGTGGGGCACAGACAGGTGGCTGCCTGGAGCTCACTGGCTAGCTAGTCTAGATGAATTGGTGAGCTTCAGATTCAGTGAGAGACTCTGTATCAGAATATAAGGTGGAGCGCAATAGAGGAAGATACTCAGTGTTGACCTTTGACCTCTACACACACAAGCACCCGCACACATACCTGCACACAAAGCTTGTGCATACAAGACTTCTGAACTAGCCTGACGAGTACACCTCTTACCACTCATCAAAGCAGCTTCTTTTTGCAACAAGTGGAAACTATTATAAAGTTCCACAACTGGTCAGATGCAGAGTAGGTATCTGTGAGGTGCCCAGCCCAGAGTGATGCATCTACAATGCAACCTCTACACTTAAGGGTCAGGAAACATGGTAGAACAGAGGGTAGAGAGAGTATTAATGCATCGCTCAACTCTCATCAGCAAAGCTTCATCATGAAACAGAAAGCCACAACTGGCCAAACTGTAGAGACTAAGGGAATTCAGAGTGTGTGTCCCTGGAGAGGACCCCTATATTAAACCTCCACCACCCTGGGATCAAGGACCATTATGAAAGAGGTGGTAAATGACCACCAGGAAACAGGGTTTTCCACATGGCTGGGAACTTGCTCATGTGAACTTACAGCAATGGTGACAGTATGCACAAGAGCCACGCAAACTCCAACCAGACAAAACCCAGCATAGAAGGGAAATGGGGACGAAGCCCAGCTTAGCTGAGGAGCTACTGGCAAGTGACCGCTGCTCAGTAAGGAAGAGCCGGTCTTCTTTAAGGGAGTGACACTAAATAGGTTGATCAGGCTCCAGTGGATGGACTCATATCGACCGACGGACACTGGGGGACACAAACTTGACTCAATAGGCCTTAATATAAATGACAGAATGCATGAAATCTGGTGAGGGGCTCTAGAGGTGCAGATAAGGGAGAGGGGTCTAAATATGATCATGATGTATTGTATGAAATGCTTAAAAATTTAAAACTTTTGACATGTACACACACACATACAGGGGGTGCAGATGGACTGGGGGGGCTCTGTAGAGTCCCACAGCCTGGGAGCTGGGAAAATTCTTGCAATAGAAAGGACGTAAGAGCTGAGTCTTGAGTGACTCATGAATAAACGGTTGGAGATATTTGGCCCCTACTTCAGGCGTTTCTTTCAAGCTCTCCCTGCACTTGGACTGGTGCAGAGACCGATACCTCGATATCTGTGAGACACGCCGTAACCATTGTATTATAGTGTTGTTTATAGTGGTTTTTAAGCCTTTACATGCCTTTTGACCCTGTCTATGACTGGCTTTGAAGAAGACAGTGAAATGAAAGATCCCCCCAATTTTTCAAATGATGCTTTTTTTTAAGAAGAACATGTTTTGAACCCGCAGTATGTCGATGACCTGCATTTTGGATCATTTTCTTTGGACAGACTTCTGGAAGTATGAACACCAGCTCAAATAAAGGAGACCATGTAGATAATTTAGTGGGTTACAGTGACACTCAATTCATTGTGCCGTGAAGTACCAATCTTGCTCTTTCTTCTAAAATTTATGATTTTATAGATGTAAATTGTTTAATCTCAGCATAAATTTGTAATTTTGCAGCTCTCCATGTATTGATTGAACATTTATACTACTTTTGTAAATTCTCTGATTATAGCCTTTGCCCACTTGTAAGATTGGAAGGCATTTATTTGAATGCTTCACATATACAGAATATTTTCTGGTTTTACTCTTTTGGATGACTGGAAAACTTTTAAAAGTCCTCTCACCAAAATGCTTAAAAGTTCTCTGCTGTAGAAAATAAAGCAAGCAATCTAAAAGAAGAGCTGAATCCGCAAGAAAAGGAAATGAAATCAGAAACAAGAAGAGAGAACCAAAACCAAGCCCCACGCCAGAACCCTCAGTGTGCTCTGAGACAGAGCCGCCTTGGTTATCTGGAACTGTTTGCCTTCAGCAATATCTGAGATGAGGCCTTGAACCCTGGTGGCAGAGTTCACACTGAAAATCATACTGAAAGCTAAGGCCTTCTAAAGTCTATATTTTGAGATAGAATCTGCATCATCAAAAATCAGTAACCAGCCAGCAGAGATGCAAATAAGGAAGTTCGTCTGTTTCACCCTGTACGGTACACTCGGAGGAAAAAATACTTTCTCCTTCCTCATAGGAAAAGTACATGGCAGAGCGACAGCAGTGGTGACACAATACATGGACTCTGAAAGAACAGCAGGATGGTGTCTCTAAGAACACAGCCCCTCCAGAGAGACACACCCTGCACCCAGGACACACAGAAGCCCACATGGAGCCTCGCTGAAGACAAGTTCACAGTGTAAAACACAGAGGAAAATGATCTAAGTTCACCATGAACAGGAATCTTCAGACCCACCAAACTCTAGGATTTCATCCTAAGAACATCAGATAGTAAAATAATTAGAATTTTTAAAAATATTTATTATTTTTATTTTATGTGTACAAATGTATTGCCTGCATGTGTGTAAGTGCACCTGTGTCATGCAATGCCCGAGGAGGTCAGAAGAGGGCGCTGGATTCCCTGGAACTGGAGTTACAGACAGTTGTTAGCTGCCATGTGGATGCTGGGAATAGAACCCGGGTCTTCCACAAGAGAAACCAGTGGTCTTAACTGCTGAGCCATAATTAGAATTTTTAAAGAAACACATTTAAAATAAGTAGAGGGCCTGGAGAAATGGCTCAGTGGTTAATAGCATGCACTGCTCTTCCAGAGGACCCAAGTCTGGTGCCCTGCACCATGTTGGACAGTTCAGAACAGCCTCTGTCTCCAGTTCCAGGGTATGTGATACTTCTGGTCTCCATGGACACCAAGACACACACACACACACACACACACACACACCATGCATAATTTAAAAATTATAAAAATAAATCTTAAAGATGATAGAGACATAAAAGAGTGGGTGGAAATACCAGAACTGACAAGAGCGAGAAAAAGGACAGACTCGGGGAAGAAGAAGATTCAGTAGCTGTGGTTGCTGTGGTAGATGAGGTCTCTCCATATTCCAGATCGCCTCCTTCTGTCCCACTTCCCACCCCTTGAAGGCGGGCGGGCCTTGCGGTGGAATCGCTGTGACCGGACCCCTTTGGAACTAGTACGCACTTCACGCCTCTACCTCCTCCTGATTTGACGAGTGCCACTGTTTCAGAAAACTAAAAGGTTCATCTCAACAAAAAGATTGATTTAAGATAGTTACTCCAAATCTAGTTCAGAGGGTAACAGTGATCTCCAGAGCTAATGGAGTTTGAAATATTGTGAATTCCTGGAAAAGAACAAAAGCCACCAGAGATAGAAGTTTCAGAGAAGATCAAGTAGGGGTGGGGAGATGGCTCAGTGTGTAAAACACTGTGCCAAGCAACAGGACCTGAATCCAGACGCTGGACACCCATTGAGAACCTGGGCATGGTAGTCCACACCTGTAACTCCAGTACTGGGCAGGCTGAGGCAGGCGGATCCCAGGACCTCTTTGGCCAGCCAGACTAGGCAAAACAGAAAGATCCAGGTTCAATGAAAAACTCTGTCTCAAAAAAATAAGGTGGCACTGGGCATGCTGGTGCGCACTTTTAATCCCAGCACTTGGGAGACAGAGGCAGGCAGATCTCTGTGAGTTCAAGGGCAGCCTGGTCTACACAGCGAGTTCCAGGCCAGCTGGGGCTGCAGGGAGACCCTGTCTTTAAAAAGACCAAAATAACAATAATAATAATGTGGAAAGTGATAAAGGAAGACACCCAATGCCCACCCACCCCTAGCCTGCACCAATATGTGCGCATATACATACACATGCATGTCCATGCATCACACATATAGAAAAGAGAAAGATATGATTAGAAAAGCAGTGAGAGATGACAGTACGCACATAAATGTCAACTCTTAAAAGCAATAATAGCCCCTGACAGCACTGAGAACTGAAGGAAAAAAGATGATCATACAAGACAGACACAAGAACCTTTCTTTCATACATATGGGGAAGATAAACGAGTCCCAACGAGTAAGATGAAAGGAAGAACGATGATCAAAGATGTTTGTCAACATGTGAATGGACCCAAATTAGCCTCCGGATCATAGATAAGTGAATGGATAATGGACAATTTGGGGGTATAAAACTCAGAATATAGTTAAGGTTGGAGGGAATTCTTGTTTTGAATTCTGTTCAGGAAGTGACTAGAGATCTTGATTGCATTTTAAATTTAGAGTCGGTAAGTTCAGAAGTTGAAGAGGAGAACTACAATAGGCAATTTCTCAGCCAATGTGCAGTATAGTAAAGAGTTAGAAAAAGAGTCAATGAATAAATCAAGGTTAAAAAAAAGATACAAAACAAGAGGGTAGAAATAGATGACATAGGTCATCAGTCACAAGAGCTACAAACAGCATAGACATGTTGGTTTAGCAGAGATCCTCACACTAAGAAAGCCGTGTACGTCATGTCTTTCAAGGGCCATGTCCAAAATGTATGACCATGAAGGACGGATGAATGTACCGGCTCCATGATGTTAGCCTGACTCAAAGTCAACTGATCTTGAAGATAATTTTCTTATAGTCTCTGGACAAATCATGTTTGGAATATATTCAAATGAACAAAATTTGCACTTTTGGAAAAATGAAAATACTTTTCATATATCCAGATGTTTCCTGGTAGCTGTGCAGGTGTGCAGTTATGCTGCCTTTTACGTAGATCGTATCATTTCATATACCAAGGGGAGAAAGGTCCCAGGATGGTGGCTCTCTGTGTTCTGAGTCACAGTGTGGGTAATGTCTTGAAGTTATTTTGGTTTTATTTTTAGATTTCTTTTTATTTTGTGTGTGTGTATGTGTGTGTATTCCACCTGTGTGTGTGTAGAGGGCCTATGGGGCCAGAAGTGGGTATTAGATCCCCTGGAGCTGGAGTTACAGGTGTAAGCTGAGTGAGGCAGGGGTTGGAAGTGGAGCTTAGGTCCTGTGGAAGAACAAGTGCCCTTCAGCACCAAGCCAGATCTCCAGCCCTCTGAAATGACTCACCAGCATCACGCCTTCCTTGCTCGTAGGCTCCATCTGTTCCCCCACCTCCTAGAGTAAGCACAGGGTGACACTCCCATAAGATTCACATACTATCCACGGTAATCCCAAGACTACTGTGGTGTCAAATGAAGGTCAGAAGCCCAAGACTGGGGCTTCCTCTAGTGTCTGGTGGAGTTATAATAAAAGTTTTGTCAAGAGGGGTCTCCTTTCTGAGGATGATTTTCTTAGAGGGCGAAGGGTCAGACTCAGGGTGCCCAATGCCCAGATCCTTGGTCCATCCCTTCAAAGCCGGTTCTGGCCTGTAGATGCCTTGCTTTGGTTTCTGCCTGTCCGGTCCTGTTGGATCCTAACCTGAAACAGCTCTCTCTGTTCTCTCTTGCTGCAGAAGATGGGGTCCCCCGCACAGCACGGTCCATGTCTCTCACGATGGGAAAGGTACGCATGTTCAAGAATTTCCAGGGCTCCCAGAGAGAGCGTGACAGACCTCTCCACGGTCACTCAAGCAATCATTCATTCTTGGGTCTGTGGGTGCAGCTGAGTATGCAGCTCTCACGCTTGCTTGGCCTCTGACACCCCATTTTTCCTTCTCAAATGTTGTCTCCCCGACTCTTCATACATCAAGTG
Organism: Eospalax fontanierii; assembly: GCA_035773235.1. Classification (NCBI taxonomy): domain Eukaryota; kingdom Metazoa; phylum Chordata; class Mammalia; order Rodentia; family Spalacidae; genus Eospalax; species Eospalax fontanierii. The sequence goes on along the minus strand of CM069524.1, from coordinate 175,721,517 downwards.
GGCTTGACATGGTGCATCCACTTGGTTGCGGGATAGGTAGCCTATACACATTGTCTAGGATGTTACTCTGACTCTGGAGTGTCATTTTCATTCACTTTCTCTAGGGTCTCATAACATAAGATGGGAACATGTTGAGATTATCACAACCAACAGAAAAGTTGAGTCAACTTTGGTTCACCCTTCCCACACCAATTCCTAGTACCATCACCACCCTAAAAGCAAATTATCCCCTGAGTGTTAGAAACGAGTAGGCGTTTCCAGTCCCTTCAGAACTATGAGTATTGTTATTTCTAAGATAGCAGGCCTGGGTCACTTCTCTTCCCACAGAACATGCCCCGCCGGAGGGTCAGCGTTGCTGTGGTTCCAAAGTTTAATGCCTTGAACCTGCCTGGCCAAGCTCCCAGCTCATCACCCATCCCCTCCCTGCCAGCCCTGGTGAGTATGATGATGTCTGCTGTATTTACCTCACACCACTGCTACAGATGGGAGCAGATGGGAACAGGGTCAACAAAGACAGAAAACTTCAGTGATAATGGGCCATTAAGCAACTCAACCATTTTGCCGTTCTGGGAAGAAGGCTTAGTACCCTGAAGCAAGGTACACACAGCTCAGAAAGTGTGCCTTATACACAGACACTCCTTCTAACTGAAACCATAATTCTTTAAGGAGGGTATGTTTTTTCCCTATTCTGAAGCAGCTGTAAGTAGCTGAAGGGTATGCCAGACTGTGACTGGTAGAGCTAAAGCAAAGCTCTGGTCCCAGGGCCTGAGTTCATGAATACATTCTCATGTGTCTCAACTCACTACGGCACAGTTTGTAATGATGAAACCCTGAAACCAGCCCAATGTCCACAAATAGAAGATTGGTGAATGAATTATGGATATCATTATAAAGAGTTTCTGTAGAATTGTTGCCCATAATTTATTATGAATACATAGCGGTTTATATGTAACACACATATATTGATCTATATAATATAATTCTGTTTTATACTTTTAAAAATTGTGTGTCTATGTGTGGGCATAAAATTCTGGAAGCAATTATTTGAAACTTGATGATTGTTCTGGTTTCATTTCTGTTGAGATTAAATACTCTAAGAAATAGCAATTTAGGGAAGAAAGTGCTTATTTGGCAATTCCAGGTTACAGTCCATCACTGAGGGGAAGGCAAGGCAGGAACTCAATCATCACACCCACAGTCAAAAACAGAGGGTAAATACGTAGACCCCTCCCGTTTGCTTGCTGGTGGCTATTCGGCTCACTTTCTCCACCTTCACACAGTCCAGGGTCCACTCCACAGCATGGCACCATGCACAATGGACTAGGTCTTCCTACCTCAGCTAAAAATCAACCCAGTTCCCCACAGACAGGCCCACAGGCCAACCTGACCTAGACCATTCCTTAATTGAGGCGCTTCCAGATGATTCCAGGTTATGGCAAGTTGACAACTGATCATTACAATAATAATTATCTCCTGACAGCGGTAAAGCAGATCGTTTTCACTTTTTCTTGATTTTTAAAAATATCTTCATAGAACATATGAATAATAACCTGAAAAGGAAGATCTGTTTCCTTCTCAACAAATAAAATATTTTCTATATATCAGACCTTTATGTATCTGGTTACCTCTCTTTAAAACTCTTTTTAGTCATTCTCCAGCTTATCTCTTTCTCAAGTTTTTGTCTATGATATAAATTTAAACTTCTAAATCACTGATACAAAGAAACCTGAAAAATTTTGGAAAAGACTAAAGGACTAGTTAGTGTATTTAGCAAACTTGTTTCCCATACAATTATATAGATATGATTTCCAAATATATATCTTTAGACAAGTGGTTGGCAGAGAGAGCTTTACTTTAAAATTACAAAAGGTTGCATTGAAAACTCCCTGTGCACAGGTGTCACTCCCAAACCCTGGAGTGGGTCACTACTATCTAAAAACTTCCCCTAAGCTGGGCATGGTGGTACACACTTTTAGTCCCAGCACTTGAGAGGAAGTGGCAGATAGATTTCTGTGAGCTTGAGGCCAGCCTGGTCTATATAGGGAGTTCCAAGCAAGCTGGGGCTACAGGAAGACCCTGTGTCAAAAAGACCAAAAGAAAGGTTATTTTCATTATTATTGTTATTAAAAAAACAAAACCCTTCCCTATGTGATTCTAGTGTGTAGCCAGAGTTGCAAACCCATGTTTTAATTATGCCCACTGCAAAGTAACAGCATGGAATCCTGGGAAACTGGTTATACAGAAAGGTCTGCCAGCTTGAGCAGCCACGGCAGGCATCATCTGAGAGTATCAGTGGGCCAGTTTAGATGATGTGAATCCATTCCAAGTGATTCTGGACGCACATCTGGCAGAAGGCCCACTGATGCTCAGTGTCAGTCAGGAAATGAGACAGAAAGACTGATGGCTCCTCTCTCTACAATGGAGTCTTGAAATACAAACTCTGCTCTTCACATGAGGAAAGCGAACAAGAGCCCAGAGGGTGGGACAGTGAAGGCAGGAAGATGAGAGGACAGAGAAGGCCTGAGGGAAGAATACCTGGGCTCCGATGTGGATTGGAAAGCGGGGAGAGGGAGGCAGGAGAAAGGAGAGGGGACCGCAGCAGCGGAGGCTGCTCCCTGCTTCTAACCCACTCATTCTCAGTTCTGGTGTCTATTCCTGTCCAGTCGGAATCACCCAATGGGAAAGGCAACACATCCGTCACCCCGGCACTGCCTGCACTTTTGGAAAAGTAAGTTTCTCTATTTTCCTCTTAATATTGAGGATCCCTAAAGAAAATTCCCCCAACTCGCCTTCTTTCCAGCTAGCCTCAACCCCAAAATGAAGTTGAAAGAAAATTGAGCTCTTGGAGGATTGAATGGGACTCTGAAACCCACAGGGATTTCAGATCCTGCTTTGCAAAATTCTTGGACCAGGAAGATGCTACGACTGAGGCCAGATAGAAGGCTACGAAGAGCCCGGGGCAGGTAGAAGCCTTCCCTTCTTAAGAAAGCCCCAACTCAACGGAACTTTAAATAACAAGTCCGGAGTTGGGCTGCGCCAATGTGGCGTGGTTCCATGTCTCTGTGGTGTCATGCTGATTTCATCAACTGTCGCAGACGGCTGCTGGTTCCACAAGTCTTAGACAGGGCGGAATCTAGAGGGAGATGGGCACCATCTTTTCAACTTGTGTCCATTAGATGGGTTTAATCTACTTCAGGAGTTGGGGAAAGGGTCAGGTTCTGCTGAAGCACAGTGACTCTGGAGGGTAAATTCCTGAACAAATTCATCTTTCTTGCTACGACGTGGAAGGAAGATGCGCATTGTATTGACAGCTGTCTCCTCGCCCTGACTATGGCAGGCGCCTGTGCAAGTTTCAGGTCTTAGTCTAAGCCAGGGCAAGAAAGGCTGTACCTATGCACTGGGAGGAACTTACCCTTGCTTTTTGAATTCTTTCGTTAGAAAACATCTGGATCACAGCTGCCATATCTCAGGACCCTCTCCTTGTGCCTTTCCTCGGTTGGTGGAATGCAGATTTTTGTCTTCCTTCTTCTTTGCCTTGAGCCAGCTTTAGTTCTTAATTTTCTGTTACTATTAGAAAACTTTGGCTTGACCAGGGAGGGAATATGGATGTTGGGCTCCTTGTCAGTTCAGAGAAGCTCTCTGCTCCCCACCTCCAGACTTAGCTGGTGCAATTGCCAACTCCCCACTCAAGATTCCTCCTGTTACTGTGGGTTTGCCCAACATTTTCCCCCCTTTGTCACCTGCAAGCCTGCAGGTAGTTTATATTATAGAGTGTGTCCTCCTCCTCCCTCTCTTTGATCACTCCAGGGAAACTGTCAAGAGGTGACAAATTAGTCACCAAGCAGAAGTAACTAAGGCAAAGAATCTTACCGTGTAGTGCAACAAAGCCTCACTCATGGCCTCTGAACCTCTAGAAACGATCACTTACACTCTGTGAACTTCTGTCAGCCATCCCTTTGAGCTCACCAACCCATTCCAGAGCACCTCCACCGAGGCCTCATTCCCAGCTCCAAGTCTGCAAACACTCTCAAGGCAGCAGATCTAGGTCTCTCCCTCACAAGCTCTAATGCAGAATTAACATTCAGGTGAGTTGAGAGCCTGAGTCCAAGGCAAGTGACCATTAAGATGAACTGAGGCCGGACATGGTAACACACACCTTCAATCCCAGCACTTGGGAAGCAGAGGTGGGCAGATCTCTTTGCGTTCCAGGCCAGCCAGGGTTACATAGTAAAACCCTGTCTCAAACAAAAATAAACAAAACCAAAAGAATACCAGTTGTCCTTGGTAGGAGAATCTAGAGTATAGCCCTAAACTACAGTGTCAGTGAGTACAAATCAGGGGTGGTGTGACCTTTCCGTGGATGTAGAATCAGATGAAAGGCCAAAGTGAGAATCAAGGTAACTCAAGCCAGGGGTTCCCTGGAAGGAGTACGCAGCCCCCTCCTAAGCTGGCCAGAAATTGTCATTGGCCATGTGTGAGCGGTGGCTGATTGACCTGCCGGGAATCTATACAAATAAAGATGACTGCAAAGAAGGGAGGGGGGACTCCAGGAAAGAGAGACTGTGCAACAACAGCTTCTCCCTGTGGATTATAAAAGATGCTAAGGGCTTTCCAGCTGAATTCATGACACCAAAACATAATAGATTCCACATGGCTGATAACGAGACAGTTCGTGAGTGAAAATGAATTGAGGCCTTCTCTTCTATATACAAATGCAGTCAATTCTAGCTAGCCTAGTAATTATTGAAGAGAAATGGCGTGTGATGATGTGACAAACATTCCTTTCTATTTTGAACTTCGTGCTAAAATGATTTCCCATTTCCTCAGTGTCCAGTAAGCAAGGAAGGGAACTGGCTAGGCATGTGATAGAAGATGGAGTGACTTGTGACTAGTCCACAGTGCAGGGGAGCTGGCTGCACTGTCTGTCCATGTGGATTTAGGGCATTCTGAGTCTTGCTCTTGTAGGACATTGCATGATAAACCTCTCTTAAACTCAGCAAATGTCTAGACTTAAATGTCTGGGTAGAGAGGGATATTTAGCTAGCCTTAAAGATGCACTTGGGAAGAGCTCTATCTTCATGTCTTTTTATTCTGTTCTTTCATTCTTTTGGCAAGTGCTCTGAGGGTCAGGCTTGTGGAATGCTCTCAAGGAGTGCTAGGCCAGTGGGAAAGTCAAACAGGAAATGGTCTATTATTCTACCATGTGGTAAATGTTGTCATAAGGAAGTACATGTTGCTAAGGGACCAACATACAAGAAAATGTGCACCTAACCCTGTGTGGGTGTAAGACGGGGAAAAGGGAAAGCTCAGAACAGTTTCCTCCTAGGGATCTACTTTTAAAGTTAAGCCTTAAGGATTTTAGCATCAAGTAGGTGTATAGATTGTTAACAGGGTCATAGTGAACTGAAGGAAAGATGGTGCTGATGATGATAATTCTTGTTAGTTATAGCGCTTTCTTTGTATGCCAAGTGCTTTCTTTCCTAATTGTTAGCCATTCACAGATAAGCCTGCCCAAAACTCCATGGGGTAGATAAATTATTAATATTCCATCCTTTTTGATGGAGAAAATGATGCTCAGAGACTTGGTCCCTTGGCTGAACTTAGACAGCTAGTACATAGCATAGCTCATGTGCTTACCCTCTTAATAGAAGAACAGAGGACATTCAGGGTGACTACAGAGAGAAGGATGGAAAATGGGGCTCTCTGGGGAAGAAGCTGGTGATTGGAAATGCATTTAGCACAGGGGAATTGTGTAGGATAGAGCATGTGTAGCAGCACTCACTGAGAGATCAACAAAGCCAGGGTGTTGGGGCACTTAGGGTATTAGTTTCATAAACAGGACCGATATACTAGCATGTCACAGTACAATTGTAACTATGGTCTCTAAACTCGCCATCTTGTATGTTTTTGAAACAGCCAGGGTAAATTGCTTAAAGATTTTATATGACATTAACTTTATACAACCTATCTCCTTACTGGTGATATTCTGGAGAAGATTGCCGCTGCCGCCCCCCGCAGGATAATCACCCAGACAATGAAGAAGTTCCTGTAGGTCAGATCCTCTGGTCTGGGCTTATCCGAAGGAACCACCAAGTAACTGTGACTTAGTAACATTGCTGGGCCTATGAGGCAAAATGTCTTAAATGGAAAAGATTGAAGTCACTTTCAATATTGTTTACCTTAAGGAGGAATTAAAACTAACTGCCTGCCTGGCCAACATCATAATTTGAATATATAGTCCCTCACGTGACCAAGAGGCAATGACAACCACCACTGCATTGTAATGAATGACCCCAGAAAATAGGCACAGGATTTCAGGCTGCGGATGGATGCTAAAATCCGCAGGCGCTCGGTCCAGCAATCCCTGCCTGTGCTCAGCTCTCATTTACAGATACGAATGCAGATTCTGTTAGCCCAAGGCAAACTGGATCCTCAGGAAATGGCCATTTACAGAGAGGACATGCCCATTTCCTAGATTCATAGGCAGGGAACTTGGGCAAGTCATAGTGAAGTTGGAGTACCAGAAACTCCTAGTCTGCACCAAGCACCGTCCTGACTCAAACACAGCCCTCTCCCGGTGGTCACGGTCACAGGGAAGATCAGCAGATATGAAAACATGCCCTCTCTGGGTCATGCTGTTACAGAGCTGTGCTCAGAGCTCTGCTTTAGCCTGTGGGTCTAGAAGATGGGAGAAAATCAGCAAAGTCCTCACAGAGAAAAAGGATTTGAGTTGAGTCTTCAAGATGTATAAGGAAATATTTCCAGGTAGCTGGAGAAACTATCTGGGGAGCTCCAAGCGTGGTTTCGAGGTCAGGAGGTAACAACAAAATTTAAATAATACTGTATTTACCCCACATCCACTCCTAGCACCTGGCCCAGTGCTAAGCCGAGGCCTCCCAGCCTCTCATCACTGGCATGGGAACGTGGGGAGCAATTGCTTCATTTGGCAGGTGCCTAGGGTCCTTCGTACTACTCAGAGCCCCAGGAAGACTTCTGTTGAAAGGGAAGGCTCAAGGAGGTCTGGAAAGTTCATCTTGATGTGGTTAGTGGATCAAAGTGAACACTCCAACACCAGTGTGAATATAGGTTAAGTCTCTTAGCCAGTCTGAGTTTGAGCTTCTTACTGCCAAGTGGGGTGATACCTCACATGAGTATCAGATATTCAATCAAAGCATGGGCCAGTGTCAGCCTGCAATAGGGTCAGATTTGAGCTCTATCACACACGATTGTTCCTAAAGTTAAGGTCATAGCCTCTGCCCTGGCAGCCCTAATAAGTTAGTCTGAGTCACCCATCCTCAGAAAGTTAATTAAAAGAATCAAATTAAGCCAGGTGTAGTGGCATAGGCGTTTAATCCCACCACTTGGGCGGCAGAGGCAGGCAGATCTCTGTGAGTTTGAGGCCAGTCAGAGCTACATAGTGAGACCCTGTCCACAAAAAAGAAAAAAAAAAAAAAAGCCAAATTAGCAGTAAAGAGCAGAAAAAGATTTATTTAACGAGGCCACGTGGAAAGAACAAAGAGATTCAGTGATCCCACAACACACACCCTGCAAGCCCATCCTCTGGGCCCTAATATGAGGTTTAGGTTTGAGTAGTTGGTCATGTATGCATAAGTAAATGGTCCTGGTCCAGGATCATCACTGACCCATCATGATCACAGCTCTAGTCTGTCCTGCCTGGTTATCTGAGAAACTGCACATCTCCGGGAGACAAATTTCCCCTCTAGCTGGCCCCAGGTTTCAGCCTTTTTGTTCTCACAGCAGGAGATTGCTGGGAGGATTTCAATGTCCTGCAGTGCCTTATCTGATGACCAAAGGGAGGCACACAAGCATTTCTTTAGAATGTTCTCATTCCTGCCAGGAAAGTAGGTCACGGACTTTGGGTTGGTTATTTCACTTCTCTGATCCTGGTCTCACCTGTCAAACACTAGATAACCATACCTCGTGTGGTCACCCATGAATCTCAAGTGACTGAGGTCATGGAATAGAGACTGACACACAGTGTAGGCTCTTTTTATAGTTGCGAAGACCTAGCAAGAGAATGTATACAAAAGGCCCACTGGGGAGTTCAGGTGGACAGGAGAGCCATATGCAGAAGGGCAAGCAAAATTGGCTTGCTGGCTCTGTCAGGAAGTTTTACCTCTAGAGGACAGTGACCCCGGCAGTGACAGTTTCGTGTATGGTCACTTAACCAGCAACATGCACAAGTGTTATACAATTGATATGCATCTGAGAAATATATTAAAGTGGTCTTATATAAAGTTTAGCATACTTTAAGTTAGTTCACATCTAGGGCTCCTCTCACTCTGAAGTGTCAAGTTTCCCCTTTATGATACAAACAATTGCCTGGGAATTTATCAGGCTATGTTTTCTTCTTAATTTTTCAGATAGGTTCTGTGTAGTCCAGGCTATCCTTAGACTCACTGTGTTGCCCAAGCTGACCTTAAACTCCTGTGGCAATCTTCCTGCCTCAGGCATGTGAGAGCTGGGTTGATAGGTGCGTACCATCACATCTAGTTTAATATTTTTTTATGCTTAGGCAAAGCTCAGATTGCTGCTTACATTGACCAATTTACTCCATAACAATAATAACAACAATAGATAGATATAATTTATAGAATATCATATTTAAGAAAGTATTGGCATTTTACAGCTGAGGAAGCTGAAGTTCAAGAAGATTAATAATTTGCATATATTAGAGCTGGGATTTGAACCAGGTTTGCTCAGGCAAGTTCTCTTCCTCTGTACTGAATCTTTTATTCTTGTTTAACATTAAGGAACCTTTCAGGTAGATAGCGCTAGAGAAAAGAAACCAAAAGTATAATCCCATATTTCATTTCTATTTTTTATAAATAATTTTTAAAATTTTATTTTTATTTTATGTGTACGAGTGTTATGCCTGCATGTATGTAAGTTCACCCATGTCATGCAATGCCCACGGAGGACAGAAGAAGACATCTGATCCCCGGAAACTAGAGTTATGGACAATTGTTAGATGCCACGTGGGTGCTGGGATTTGAACCCACATTTTCTACAAGAACAGCCAGGGCTCTTAACCTCTGAGCCACCTTGCCAGCACTACCCCATATTTCATTTCTAATGTATATTTCATGAAAGAATGACTGTCCCTGCCTTTCACTCTAAGCTGTGTTTTTCTTCTCCTGCTCCAGTCATTTGGACAATAGGAAACTACACACCAGGCAAAGGTCACAGGGAAGGGAGTGGAGAATGTAATTTCCAAGAGGAGAAATGTTATGAACAGCTGGTATTTTTAGAGTGTTATCTTTCTCATTCACAATGGGTTTTGATTTCCATCCTGATGAAATGTAAATTTTCAAGGTCTGGGGGAAAACTAAGAGATGAGAGACCCACGCCAAGAGCAGGAAGCAGACAGAAGGCTCACTCACTCTTGGACCCTGCCTGAGAGAAGGCAGCTGTGATCCCTTAGCTTCCTGATGGAAAACTCTGCTTACAGCGTCGCTTTGTTTCTGGGCTCCTCCAGAGCACCCTCACTCCCATTGGGATACTGAGACTCAGTGTTGATCTGTAGAGAAGGGGGGCTCTTAGAATGCTTCCTTCAAGCTTGTGATCCTATCTGTACATTAGATGGGCTCTAAGCATGCCCAGCCATCTTGCTGTCATTTGCTAGAATGCTTATTTTCCTGATTTCCCGCATGACTCTCTTGCATTCCTGTTCTTTCTCAACTTTCCCAGACCTCTCTACCTCTGGCTCTCTGCAAATGACCTGGCTTTGCACTTAGAGAGAGCTGTCAGTTAAGGGCCAGCTCATCTTCCCTTGCTAGGCCCCCAGCCCACTGCCTTCGTCCTTGTCTGCCCTTTGTCCTAATTGAGCAGTTTCTCTACTTTCCTAAAGTCTTAGCTCCTCCAGCCATCTTCTCTCGTCCTCTCTGCTGGGCTCTTTCTACCTGTGTTCCCATGTGGTGGCATCCCTTGACCCAGTTCAGTTAAGTACTCCGGCCAACAGGTTCACTGCTCCTTTTTCTGGCCAAATTGTGGCTGCACATTCTTACCTGAGGCATTATCAAGCCTGGTTGGGGACACAGCGAGACCCAGTGAGCTCTCTTCCTGACTCGCTCCTCCCTTTCCTGGTTTCTTCCTACCTCTTCAGCTGCCACTTCTCTATGTCTTAGACTTTTTTTCTTCCTTCTCCTGAGCTGAGTGTGGAGACACTTGGGGTTTGGTCCTGGTTCTTAGTCCCTCTTTTGTGCCCTCTCAGGCCATCTTATCTGTTCACCTAGTTTTGGACTGTTTATATCTGATAATATCAAGTGAGTATCTCCAGCCAAGAACTTCCTCACTTGGACATATCCAACTGTCCACCCAACATCTCTGCTTGGGTACTTTATATACATGACAAATATATCTCGCTCCTAACTTAACTGCCACCATATTGCGAGTTCTCTGCAACTCAGGCATTGCAGACATGCTAATTCTCAAAGTCTGTATATCCCCATCCCTGTTTGGGTGATCTTTGTAGGCTATGAATAGGGTTGGGAATATCTCATCTATGAGGCCAGGGTTTCAATTTCAGCACCTCAGAGATGCCTTTCTGATGATCCACTCTAAACACATCCTTGCCTTGTTATCTCTTGTCACTGTATGGGTTCTTTAATAATATTATAATCTGTGATTAAAGGGGAATTTCTCTGTTCTGTAGAACTCTACTTTGGAAAAAAATTTTTCTCTTTTCCCTTTTGCAATTCCACATTGTCTTGTATCTGTGACTTTATTAAACTCTGTGGATAGATAAAAGAATAACTGGAGGTCATGAGACATAAGATAGATTATGGGAAAAGAAGGATCTAGAATGTTTCGATTTGCTTCCTTTCCTCATCTCAGGGCTATGATGCCTGTGATCCTCGTCTACTCACAGAACCTCTGAGAATAAGAATAAAGTTGGCACCAGGATAAGGAGGCCTTTGTAGTGTTCAGTGGACTGGGGGAATTTCTTGGAGTGGGGTCTTTATAAAATCTTGTCTCAAGGTAGGACTTAAAAAAAAAAAAACCAAAGCCATCAAAAGCCTATTTTCCTCTCTTTGAATCAGGAATTGGGCCGAAAATACGATTTTGTTTGCAGATGTTCAGCCTCTCCCTGCAATGACAGCCTGTACTTCCCCCTCTAGTGGAAAGACAAATGGGGAGGCTGACTGTGACACCTGTGCCCCCGTGCCGCTCCCGAGCTGCCTGGAGGAGCTGAGCCAAGAGACCAAAGTCAGGGTGGAGGAAGAAGCCTACAAGGGGTGAGTCAGACCTTGCCACCTCCTGGGCAGCTGGCAGGTCTCAGAAGCCAGCTTCCCACAGCCGGCTGCGTTTCTGAGGGGCTTTCTGGAAGCAACTACTGGGCCAAGGGCCTCCTTGAGTCAGAGAAGACCTACATAGGCAAGGGCGGGACCATTCCACAGGACAGACAGGAAGGAAGTGGGGCACAGGGTGTGGCTAGACCACACACTAGACTATTCTCTTTTTTAGGCAAAATATCTCTGCTCAGAAATGTCTAGAAATTGAGGGTCTGGGGTAGGTTCCTCTTGGGGATCTCTGAGGTTTCCTGACCTGTGCACAGAGCCATTGTGTTGCTGCCAACACTCCCCAGGGGCAACTACAACTCTGCTTCCTGTAACCACCCTGTGTCCCCTAACTCCTGGTGTACCTGCCACCTGCGTCCTCTCCTGTCTTTCAATGAGCTGCAGTAGCACCTGGGGCCAGCTGTCGGTCACTGGGAGGCAGCACTCCTTCCGGACTCAAGGTGGAGACTTGCTTTTTCAACCTGGCATACTGCCCCTGTGACTCCTGAGGGAGGCGCAGCTTGCCATGGGCCCAGGAACCTGGGCCTTCTGCATGACAGTCCCACTCAGTGGCGTGTGGGACAGCCCCAGCCAAACTGATGAAGTTAAACAGCTCACCACAGGACAAGTAAACAGAATGTGTTCAGCACAATGCTGATCCTGATAGGAATCACAAAGGTTACGCTGGGAAAGTTATCCTTAGAAAACATGGAAGCAAGCTCCTTCATTGTTTTTGTGAACATTTTCTGGGAACCACCCTAGGACAAGCCCTGGTACTTCAGAGAAACATTCCAGTGCCCTGTGATGTGGGACTCATCGGAATTGTTTTACAGTTGCAAGGCTCCCAAGTTACACAGATCAAACCAATCATCCCTACAGATCGGTTTGTAGGATAACAACTCCAGTCATAGACCCCATCCCACATTTTTTCCCAGTCAGTTTGACACACTGTCACATAAACAGGAAGGATGACTGAGGAGTGAGGGGAAATTGTACTGACATTATCTACGTTGGGGTTCATTAGAGCATCCCAGCTTTTTCCTGTTGTGCGGAACACAGGAAGTGCGTGATGACTGGAGGTGTGTGAGTTCTCTCCCCCAGGGTCTCAGGCAAGAATACCCTGTGTCTGTCCTTTCCAGACTCAGTTGTTCCTTTTTGCCTCCAGATACCAGGAAGGTCTAAAGAAGACCACAGAACTTCAAGACCTGAAGGAGGAGGAGGAGGACCAGAAGAGTGAGAATCCTGAGGAACCAGAGGAAGTCGAAGAAGCTGAGGCCGAGGAGAAGGACCAGAGAAGCAGGTGGGAGCCTGTGCTTTGAGTGGAGATGAGTTATAAGCATTGAATTACTGAGCTGCATGAACTCTATAGGAATGCCAGTTCTGGACAGCAGTGGGTCTGGAGCCCAAGTGAGCAGCCAGCAGAAACCAAGGGAAAGTGGAGACAATCGAGAGCCTGGCGAGTTGGTGATGGGACGCCTGCAAGAACCAAGGGGTCAGAGTCGGTCAGAGGCAGGGCAGGAAAGCTACCAGGAGCTCATAGGAGCTGCGAAAGGATAAAGGAGCCTTAGTGGACCCTCTCCCAGCCAAACCATGGTCAGCTCATTCCCTTGCCACACCTCTGGATAGTCCAGACTGTGGGTGCTGGCCTGAGTCCAGAAAGCCGGGGGAGAGGAACATGTGGAGGAGGGGATACACTGATCTCACTGGCAGAGCTGAGTCTCCAGCAGGCCCTTTCTGTGTAGCCAAACAAGCTTGGTCATTTACACTGTCTTCACTTAAGGTTGGAAATCAAGTATTTCCTTCTTCAGGTATATACCCCTACTCAGTGAGAAAGGGAACATAACACAGGAAAGGAAAATACCGGCCCTGCATTCTCCCACTCATCTGACCTACCATGCAGAACGGCCAATTAAAAGTATGGGGAGGCACTAGGTACTAGAGACTGAACATAGGGCCTCATGCATGCTAGGCAAGCACTCTTCTACTAAGCTACATCCCCAGCCCAAGAACAATAGAAATAACCTCTAGGTGCAGGACATTTCATAAGATGAGGTCTCAACCCTAGTAGGCCGGGACTATCCCTTAGAAGATAAACTGTCCCTAAACTGCTCTAACAATATAGGAACCACAGCAGTACTCAAAGTTTCCAGGAAAGCCCCAATTTCATATATTCTGCCTGACTGTCTCTTTAATACACAAGGGATTATTTCTTCTAAATATAGTTATAGCAACCTTGGCACGCTTCACCAGAAATCTTTATTTTTAAACCATTTGTCTGTCCTGGGGTCCAGAACAACTCCAGACAAAATGGTTAACGATGTATTCAGCTATTGCTGAACTTGGATCCAGGATGTGTGACTGCTGAATATCATGGTTGGCAAACTCTAGGATTCACTCACATGCAATGAATGAAGTGGCAAGTGAAGATTAGACATAGGATAACTACACCTCAAAGCCTGTAGAAACCATCAACAGAGCCCACTGACGGAAGATGCTACCAGACGGCGGGGTCTCACAACTGCCTGGGTTAACTGTATTGTCAAGAGAAGACCCCTCTTGGAGTGCTGGGGAAAATGCGTCCTCATGGAGAACATGTTCTGGCATACCGCCTTTCCTAAGTAAATGAGCCTCAGATTTAACTGTGAAACCACCATTTGACTCTGAGCAACTCGATCATCCCACCTGTCCTTTTAGCAGGTCACCAGATTGCCTTCCTCCCCTTTAATGTCATCAAGTTCAGGCTTGGATAAAACCCCCTCCCTTTGGCCCCCTGAGTTCTTTTAAGGCAGGATAGAACTTCTAATGCTTCAAACACCGAGAAAGAAACAGAGCGAGTGCGTAGAATATAAACAGTCTGGCTTAGAAAGCACAGGCTTTGTTTAGCTAACTTGATCTCTGGCAATTGGCAGCTCCCCCGTGACTCATGAAGCCCCGCAGAAGCAAAACTTGGGTCCCTTTCTGCCCAGCTGGCAACGCTAGGCAGTGGCCATCTGTAGCATCCATCCTCTGAGACTGGCGTCTGGATCCTGCTGGTCCCTAGAGGCCTCATGAAGTCTCCTAGCTTCCATTCTTACTTAGATTTGCTTTGGGTTTCAGTAATATACCAGTTCCTCGGGTGATGGATCCCAGGCCTAAGCAGAACCCTCTGAATGATCCTCAACTTTCAGCAAAAGAGTATAAGCTTCAGTTTTCCAGGCACAGCAACGGTGACCATCTTCTCCATAAGGTCTGACATTACTAGTGTACAAATTTCATACTCAGTGTCATAGATCTCCTTTCTTTCCCACAACCCAAGCCAGACTAGTCCCAAGAAATGTCATACACTCAATGCCAGGAGCTGCTTAGCCATTCCTGAGTCCCTTAGACCCAGAGCTGCCTACAGGCACCTGCATTCAAACATGAGTCCTATTGAAATGTTTGCACCTCACTAGCAAGCGAAGTCTGAAGTTATTAAAAGTTCCATTCAGGGGACTACAGAGATGGCTCAGTGATTAAAAGCACTTGCTACACAATCATGTGCACTGGTGTTTGGGTCCCAGTACTCACATGACAAACCAGGCATCTTGCTCACCCATAATCCCCAGCTCCAATTATATCAAAACAGGAGGATCACTGGGGCTTACTAACTTCCAACCTAGTCAAGAAAACATGAGCCCTAGGTTCAGGGACAAACCTTGCCTCAAATGAATAGGAGAGTGATAGAGAATACTTGATACCCTCTTCTGGCCTCCACATGTGCACATAGATGCATGAACCTGCACACACACACACACACATGCAGTTACAAATGGTCTTTCAAACGTTTTTAAAACCATTGAGCTAAGCCTGGCAACTCACTCCTTATTTAAAAGCTTCAACATCAAACTCAAAAGTCTTTTTGTCTAAGTCTGTTTTCTTCTCTGTTATGTGCAGTAATATAATGTTATAAATATTTCTCTCTGGAGGAACTTTGGGTGACTCAATCCAACATTGTAATAATATTAAAACAGAAAACCCAGTCTTCTCACATTTATGTAATACAAGTGAGATTCATGAGTGGAACATAACACTGTCTTTTCTATCACCAGTTCAAACTTGCTCTACAAGGTTAAAATTATATTAAATGGGTGCTTAAATACTTTGCCAATGATCCTCAGAAAACAGACACTTTAACCACCAAAAATTGACTCCCAAAGGAATTCTAATTCTATATTTCCAACTTTTTCTTATGGGCTAAAAATGGGTGATCAGTTAAAGATCATAAGGCCAGATCTTGACTGCCTCCTTTTACTGTCTCTTAAGAGTGGTTTAAAGTGGGATTCTCCCCTTGCTAGCAGCCCATTTTGAAGCATGGAACTACAGCTCCAAGGAATGAGCCCATTTTGAATTCCAACCCCAACTAAATAGAATCTAGAGATAAATAGGGCGGAAGGAAGTAAGCTTGTATTTCCAATCTCTCCCTTCCCAACTGTTGTGAAAATAGCCAACAATTTCCTCAGTAGCAAATGTGCTTAGCTGTGCCTGAAATGACTTGATGGGATCCCCCTGTGGATAACAAACGAGCTGTTGTTTCCGGTGGCACTGGCATTCAAGGCAAGGGCCAAAGGACCTGGCCCTTTCTAAGGAGGGTGTTTGCTGAGGATTTCGGTTCATGGCAAGTCACCCATTTCCTCTGCATTGGAGCTGCCAGCTTCCTGAGCACTGCAGGGTCTTTAAGAAGCCCTGTCAGCCTCCCCCACCCCTGCCTCTTTGGTTTAATAACCATCAATAGTCTCATTTTTCAAATTAAAAATAATAGATCTGGAGTTAAACACAGGAGGAAAAAAATCTAGCTTGGTTAAGGTGTGCAGGCCTCCTCCAGAAAACTCTAGAATGCAGCTCCACTCCCATATTCTCTCGCTAAGCTGCAAAGAGAGGATAGGTCGAAAGGCAGCTGGGAAATAAGGAAAAGTGAGAAAGGCAGAGGAAGGAGAGAGAGAGGCAAAGGGGGGCGGGGCAGAGAGGAAGGAGAGAATAGAGGATGGAGTTCGGAGAGAGTGATGGAAGAAGAGGAGAAGGGAGAAACTAAAGGATGGGTATACATCCTCTACCTTGACAAGCGTCTGCATGAGCCTCCCAGAGATCACTAGAGGCCGTTTTCCTCGGGGTGGTTTTCTAATCCCTTGTCACCTAGCACTGGAAGTCAAGCTGCTTCTGAGAGGTTCGTACCATTCTTCCACATTAACACAGAGTTCAAACTAAGAGCAATGAAGTTGTATCTCAGCACTAATGCAGAGGATAGATTAGAACTAGGAACCTCATTCTAGTCTGTCACACAACATTGTGAAGAGGAGATGTTGGTCCTGTCTGGATCCATGAGAGTATGTATCATCCAACCTTGTACCACTTGGGCATGTCGGTAATCATCCCACAAATAAATGTGAATGGATGAGAACCACAAATAAATGAAGGCATGTGTGAATGAATGAGAACTTAAACAAGTAATATGGCATTCTAAACAACTAGCTACCATCATTGATGGTATGGACCAATGGTGTCAAAAATCACCTGGGGTTTTCTGGAACGTAACTTTGGACATTCTCATTCAGGAGGCCTGGAACATTTTGAATAAGATCTGCCAGGTGATTCTCTGCACAGCTGAGCTTGAGAACCTCTGCTGTAGACAGCATAGAGGGTGTCTGTAGACAGAGAATTGTGGGTCCAGGCATCATGTGTGTGCTCAATTATACTAACCCCTCTGCCTGTTTTTTTTACTGACAGCAAACTTGAAGAATTGGTCCACTTCTTACAAGTCATGTGTCCCAAACTCTGTCAGCACTGGCAAGTGATCTGGATGATGGCCACAGTGATGCTGGTCTTGACTGTCATACTTGGGCTCTACAGTTCCTATAACTCTTGTGTGGAGCAGGCAGATGGGCCCTCTGGGAGATCCACCTGCTCAGCAGCCCAGAGGGCCTCCTGGTGGAGCTCGGGACTCCAGCACGAGCAGCCCACAGAGCAGTAGGATACCTGGCTCCTAACCAAACCCTGCTCCCATGCATTTGGCCCACTGCCCTGTCCCCAAGTATAGTGTGTCAGGCCCAGGTGTGGACACAGGACCGACCACCCATCCCATCAGGGAATGAGGAGGACCTCTCTTCACACTCAGCACCTCCGTGGGAGCTGCTCACACACAGCAACTTGATGCTCTGGGAGGATCAACAGAACTGCCTTGGGAAAGCATCTGGTGGACTAGGAAGTGACCTTCACCAAGGACTCTCACTGAAGGGAAGAGCTCAGGCCCCCAGATGGATGGAAAGAACTAAAACCTCTCACTGGGAGGACAGTAAGAAACTTGCTGTCCCTTTTCTCTCCTGTGATTGGTGATCCAGAAGAATTGTGCTTGACAGCCATTTTCGACACTAAGGACCAGACCTGGAATTTGGAGTCACAACATGAATTATCTTCCCATTTTCCATAACTGTCCTTTAGCCTCCCCTACCCCCTTCAGAATCACCATTTCTTTTCACAGAGTAGGAAAGGGTTCTCATATGAACGTATAGGCTAACTTCAGCCCCATGTTTGAAAGGAAATGCAGAGATGTGAATTAATATATAATGCATCTGTATCCAATGGACAACACACGCAACATGTTTGTGCACAAAGCTAGCCACTTCTGAAAGTGTGCTCTGCTCAGTGAGATGAGTGTCAAGCTAACCCACAGGCTTTCACTAGGTGTGGGACAGTCACAGACACCGGAAGCATGAGCCCTCCACACACAATGAAGATGTTTGAAAAACACTGAGAAACCATGTCACCAATGGCAGGCTTGCTGGTCTCCAATCAAATGCCAATTCTGAGCTGCCAATACGATGCAGTCTGTTTCCAGGTTGTTCTGTCCCTCTAAAAGTGACCCTACACAATTAACACACCTCTTGGGTAAGAAATGGTGTGCCTTCTGCCTCAGTCTCTCACTCTATGCCGCGCCTTATGGCTGCAGTTCTCACGAGCTTTTCACCCTGGTGGGGCTTCCGAGGACTCTCAGCTGTTTAGCGTAGAGCTCATCCCAGCTCCGCATGCCTCTCCACCATTCAGCCGCTGCCTTTGCTCAGCCCTCCTCATTTGGGGAGGGGCTTCTCCATGGTTGCTTTTCTGGTTCTGGTGTTTGCTTTGTGTCTAACACAAACCCTGTCTCAGAATTACATAGGTAGAAATGAATTAAATCTTCAAAAACAACTCTAAGAAGGAGATTATTCTTCCATTTTCAAGTAAGAAAACTGAAGCATAAAGGATACAAGTACACACATGCACACACACACACACATACACTGTCAAGCAAATGCGGCTAGAAAGTCATGGGGCTATCATTCAAACCAGGCTCCAAGGGATGCCATCTTCACCTTTCTATGGTTTCTATAGATGCCTTCCAATCTGGTCCCACTCCTCCAGCAGACCCTTCATCTATTCCAAACCTGCTTCTCTGTAGGAGCTCCACTCTCTAGCTGCTTTCCCTCTGATCTGTCCTTTTCTTCTGGCCACTCTTGAGAACCAAGTGTAAGAATCACTCCTCTACACAGGCTTTGATGACCTCCTTCCACATACCATATCCAAGCTAATGAATCACATCTCATTCTACTTCTGATACTTTTAAACATTTTCATCATTGACCTGCACCTCTAGGTGTGGTTCTAATTTATCTACACATCTGTCTCCTGAACAGTTTTCCTCAAAGACAGGACTGCACCCTCCTGTCTCTTTGACAGGTACCTGGCATGGTAGCAAACACACTGTCATTAAGTACTGATTAAAAGAACAAGTGGGGATCCAAGGTAGGACGCCTGCAACATGGGGTGCTTTCAGGTTCACGCTCCCACAGGCACTGCCATCACTTCTGTCTCCACAAGAAAACTGACATGTTTCTGGATCTCCGCTTGTTCTGATTTTTCACTGTTTACTCTGTGGAAGCACTAGAACAAGAGCGGAAACCAGACACTATTTCTAATTTCAAGGTCATGGAGCCCAGGCTCCATGCAATCACTGCTTTCAGAGACACCTCCCAACCCTGATTAGGCCTCACTTTGAAACTGTGTTTATTGATGAGGACATCCTTCACAGTGGCTGGAAAATGGCAGCGGGAGAAGCCCAGGGATGTGCCATAAGTTTCAGGGGTTCAGAGAAGGCAGATTTTGCAGGCCTGGGTCTAGATGGTTTACCTGGATTCTTCATGGGGCTGGATGCAGCTGAGAAAGGAACCTTAACTATAAGAGCCCCTGGGGCCAAGGACAGTCTATAAATAGAGATCTGGAGAGAGCAGCTGGGGTCAGGAGCAGGACTCTAGATGGATGATGTCCAGTTTCAGCCTCCTTGAAAGCAAGCCCAAGCTGAGCTGACCCATTGCTCCTTTAACCACAAGTTTCTCACCCCTGTTCCCAGTGAGACAAGGTCAAGGAGAGCAAGGTGCAGAGTCCTTCAGCTTCTCTACTGGTCTTGGAGGCCAGCAAGAGGCCTCAGGCACAAGTCCACCTGCACTACTCCAGTTGTAAGGGTAGTTGAGGCAAAGGACTTCTCTAAAGAGAGAGAGTGGGCCATACGTATAAATGCGTGGCTGGAAAAGTGCTCATTGGTCTGTGTATTCTGGAAAACAAGGAGCAACTTGAAGCAGTTAGAGCTGCTGCCCCACAGGGCCTGTGACACGGAAGTGGGCCCTGTGTTTCCAACAATACAGATCGGAAATAAAGTCCCCCTCAGAAAGCCTCTGAAGTCTGTTTCTGCTGAGCCCTCAGAGTCTGGTTGCCAGCCTTCCATGGCAGAGAGATGTGATATTTGCATCACCATTGACATCACCTCCTAAAAGGACACTCACTTTCTGGCTACTACAAAGCCACACGGATGCCTCTTCCTTGTACAGCCTGGCAGAGGGAATGGCCGGGGAGATAGATACTAGATTTGCGTATCACCGGCTGTCAGCTAATGCTGTTAAGTCTCACACAGGTGTGCTAGCGTTGAACTGTAGAGTGTCACATAGCTGAGTTTGAAAATAAAAACACGTTTCCGAACCTCTGACAGCAGTCAAAAGCCTCTTTGTTCTGAGGAACTGAACCCTGATCTTTTTCCAGTGCTGAATTAGATCCACAGAGAACTGTAGACATAGCCTCTTCGGGAAAGCGGAATCAGGCTCTAACCTGGGGTAAGTGACTGGGGTGGTAGCATTTCTAAAATGTACCCTCAAAGATGTCTGTCGCAATTACTTCTCCTGTTGCTGTGATAAAATACTCTGATAAAAACAACTTAATGGACAAAGGGTTTATTTTGGCTCACAATTTGAAGGTACAGTCTGTCAAGGAGGAGGGATCAACAGGAGTGGGTGGCAGCTGGCTACTTGCATCCACAATCCAGAAGTAGAGAACAGAGAATGCTCACTTTCTCTTTTTCATGCAGTCCAGGATCCCGTACCAAGGACCGGTTCCACCCATGATGGGTTGGTCTTCCCATTTTATCTAGATTGGATAACCCCCTACAGGCAGGCACGTCCAGAGGTTCCTGTTCGGGTGATTCTAGATCTTATCACACTGACAACTGAAATTAACCATCACCGTCTCAGTCCCCCAACTTCTGAGTTTTTGAATATGAGAAACAAATTCTGTCATTGTGTTGTACTTTATGGGACAGTTGGCTTTAACATAGATCGTCCAGGTAGGTCCCGTGTGATCATGTGATCTTCTTGGTTAATAGAAGGGAATCCAGAGAGAGAAGGACTTGGTGTGTCATGATGCTTTGAACATGGAAGGGCCAGTGGGAAACAGGAACCTCATTTCTGCAACCTCAAAAAAGTGAATTGAGCTAGCCTCTGAACGAGTTTGAAAGTGGATTCTTCCCCCTAGAACCTCCAGGTCAGAGGCCAGCCTAGCTGGCACCTTAATTTCAATGCTGATAAGAACCAGAGCAGAGGACCTAGCTGAGCCCACCCAGACCTCTGACCCACAGGAACTGTGAGATAAGAAACTATCCAGTATGTGGAAATGTTAGGCACAATGTAGAACTCAGAGCTGGTGAGTTGGCGTCTCATCACCATGTTGAAACACCTAACACAGGCTGAAGAAGAGAGTGACTATTTTGTCTATGGGTTTTGATGGGAATTTAATGCAGGGCTTTATAAATGCTGGCTACATCCCCAATCCTTATTTTTTTTGTTGTTGTTTCTTTAAAAAAATATTTTATTTATTTATTTTATGTATATGAGTGTATCACCTGTATGTATGTAAGTGCACCTGTGTCGTGCAATGCCCACTGAGGTCAAAAGAGGGTGTTAGAAGGTTCCCCTACAACTGGAGTTACAGATGGCTGTTAGCCATCAAACCCAGGTCTTCTGCAAGAACAACCAGTGCCCTTATCTGCTGAGTCATCTCTCCAGCCCTGTTGCTGCTACTTTTAATTTGTTTTGGGTGTGTTTGTGTGTATGTACGTGTGCCACAGTTTGAGAATGAGGTCAGTGGACAACTTTCAAGAGTCAGTTCTCTCCTTTCACTATGTGGGTCTTCAGGGGATATTGAACTTTAGTCATTAGGCTTAGTGGCAAGTGCCTTTACCCATAGAACCACCTCACTGTCCCCTAGACCTTTCTTTTTTTTTTTTTTTTTTCTTTCTTTTGAGACAGGTTCTCACTTTGGAATCCAGACTGGCCTTGAACTCATGATCCTCCTGCCTCCATCCCGTGCATACTGGGATTACAGCAAGTGCCACCACACAGAGCTGAAGAGGTTCTTTGGCTCATAGTGCTGGGGATTCAAGGTCATGGTGCCTTTGCCAGCTCAGTCCCGACAAGGCACTCATGTGAGGGTAGATGGGAATGACAGGAGTGCATGTTAGACCAAAATGAAGAAAGAGAATGACCAGGGACAGGCTGGCTTCTTAGACAACAACCTTCTCACAAGTACTTCCACAGGGATTGCACAAGAGGAACCTAGGCCCTACTTCCAAATATAATACCACCCTGGAGATCAAGCCTTTAATCACAGTGGACCCTGGAGAGGCATTCAAACATCCGGTCCACAACAATCTGTGTAATGTCGCCTCATTGGCACCCTGAACCACTTTGGCCTGGCGGTTGCTGAGACTTCTCTCCTGCCCATTGCATGTGAGAACTTCCATTGAGGTGATCCGGATCCTGTCTCACATGACACTGGGAGAATGACATACATCTTTTTTAGTCCACAGGTCCCCAGACTACAAAGTGCTACAGGGAGAACTGATCTGAATATTGGGCATAACTCAGAGATCATGGACTCTGTACGAGATAGGTCCTTGGGTGCCCGGCTTGAAAAGAGTGTCATGTTCTACATGAGGGGGACACAGTAAGCCCTGTGATACTAGGTGATCAGATAAAGAAACTGAGGCAGAGACCACTCTGTGTTTACCAAGTCATTTTTCCTTTTTACTATTGAACACATAGCCAAGTTAAAACTCCTTATTTAAGTTAGATGGGGACATGTGACTAAGCTCAGCTATCAACAAATATGATATATTCCAGGCTTGCCCTCTAAAATAATCTCCAGCCCCATCTTCTGCACTGTTTTTATCTGGTTGCTAGTTCAAATGTGAGATTCTGGAGACAACTCAGATCCTAGAAGACAGGAGATTCACAAAAGACTGACTGAAGCTGCCTCCATCTGTGGATGAACTGTGCATGGAATCCCCAGTACACATACACACTCTTACCACCTGTCAGCCATTGGATCACGACGCAGACTTTCAGCTAAGCCATTGAGATGTAGGGTTGTTGGTTACAGCAGTAGACTGCACTAATACATTTGCCAACTTGTATATTTTTATATTTAAAAATCCTTGTAAGATCAGATGCTATGGAACTAATTTGCTTTTATTTTTAAGTTCATATAATTCCCTTTTTTGACAGACAATAAAACAGATGTTAAGTACCTCTTAAGACATGCTTAAAGGGGGATGGAGAGGTATCTCAGTGGTTAAGAGCACTGACTACTCTTGCAGAGGACCCAGATCCGGTTCCTAGCACCCACATGGTGGCTAACAACTGTCTGTAAGTCCAGTTCCAGGGGATATGATGCTCTCTTCTGACTTCCAATAGGCATTGCACGACTCTTGACTGCCCCAAGAAATAAAATATTTTTTAATTGTCAATTTTTTTAAAGTTCCCAATCAGCTTAAACTACATGGTAAAACCCTGTCTCGAAAAAGATTATTTTTTCCAATCACATTCCAAAGGTGAGTTAACTTTTCTCAATGCGGACATAAACAAATTGTTTCCTTATTTTGGAAACTCATTACTAAGCACCAGTATAATAATTCAGATCCTCTTTTATCCAGTAATTCCTCTTCTGTCCATTTGTTTCCAAAATCCGGCGTTTTCTTGTTTCTCATGAGCTTTACCTTCTATAATTAATTTTTCCGTTCCTGTCATCCTTTCTCCTTGTGATGATTTATTTTATTAATGATGCTGAGCATTAAGTACAGTTATGAAAGAACATGATTCCTGCCTCTCTTTCCAGTACTATGATGTTACACATGCTTTTGAAGTACCCAGGGCTGTGTAATTAGTGCATTAGAGATATTCAAGAGCTATCTCTCTGGCCTCTTAGAAGATGCCTGTGTTTGAGAAAAACATATTCTCATTTTATTATTGTTTTTTTCTGCATAGACATCTAACTTTATGAATAGTTCCAGCTATGCAGGAAAGAACCAGCTATAACTATGTAATTGCATGTGTTAAATTAAACAGGAAGTCCTGGGGCTGGAGAGATGGCTCAGTAGTTAAGAATGCGTATGGAACCTGGGTTTAGTTTCTGTACCCATGTCAGGTGTCTTATAGCCACCTGTAACCCCAGCTCCAGGGGTATCCAACACCCTCTTTTGGCCTCTGCAGGTACCTGCACTCATGTGCGCATATCTACAGACATGTGTGCATACACACACACATAATTTAAAAATAATGAAAATAATTCTTTATGCATCACCATTCCTTTGAAGAAAACTCATAAACTGTTTCGCACAAGCAAGGACTCTAATTATTGAGGAAGACAAACCACTGAAAATCCATCTTGGAAAACACCAAGTGTTTTCTGCTTGAACACTGGATATCACTCACACACCTCAAAGGATGAAGGTAGAGTCTAAGCTGAGATTTGGTCTACTAGACTAAAAGAGCTATTAAGGAAAATGTGACACAAAGAATCCTCGTGCTAAGACTGCAGCAGAGGACCTGGGTTCTGTTCCCAGCTCCGAACGGTGGCTAACGATAGTCTGTAATTCCAGTTCTAAGGGATCTGATGCCCCTGACCTCTGCAGGCATTGCACAAATGGGTACACTTACATGCATGCAGGCAAAATACTCACATACATTAAATACATAAGTACATTTTTAAGAATCCCTGTGGTGATAACTATTAGACAAATCAAAAATCCTTTTGTAAGGGCTGGAGAGATGGTTCAGCAGTTAAGAGTACTGGCTGCTTTTTCAGAGGACCTGGGTTCTGTTCCCAGCATCTACATGGCACCTAACAACTGTCTATAACTCCAGTTCCAGGAGATCTGACACCCTCTTGTGGCCTCCTCAGGCTTTGCACACACATGGTACACTTACATACATGTAGACAGAACACTCATACACATAAAATAAAAATAATAAATTAAAAAAATATTTTTGTAAAGTGTAAAATGTCTAATATTTTAAAAAATAGTCTCCCGATTGTGTTTTACAAATATGATTTTTAAAAGATTTATTTTATTTTTCATGTATGTTTGTGCATTTGCAGAGGTACATGAGAGCAGGTACCTGCAGAGGCCAGAAGGGGGTGTTAGATGCCTTGGAGCTGGAGATACAGGAGGTTATGAACCACCTGACATGGGTGCTGGGAACCTAACTCAGCATCTCTGCAACAGCAGAAAGTGCTCATAACCACTGAGTCATCTCTCTAGCCCCTGAATATGAATTTTAACGTGTCTAGGTTATTTTTTTTATAAAGAATCCCTGTTGTAGTGTTGAGATTTATTGTAGGTGTGATATTTAAGGGGGTATTCACTTTCACAAGCCTTTCCATCATTTTCCCATATATTACAGGGCAGTGCAGGTTAGTGGGAGAAATTTATCACTGATTGTGGGAGGGAAAGAGACACAGTTCATCGTCAGTCTCTCAGAGACAGACAGAGTCCCTGGAAAAGGTGAATGAATGGACTTCACAAGCCATTGTAATGAATGGTGTGGGAACAGAGCCCATAGGGAGGATGCACAGCAGGGAACTGGGGGTCAGGAAAATCTTTAGTAGCTAACACTGTGCTATCTGCTTCATGTGTGTGCTTTCTGAGTCAGCATTAGCTAAATTTTCCAGAACGCCATCCACAGCTTGGGCGTTTAAGGGATGTCTCTCATTTCCTCTAGTGGCTCCGACAAGTCAGAAACTTGAAAGCAGGGAAATCCTCAGCACATTTCCAGAACTCTCCATCCAGCCTGGTGACTGAGCATCTGTCTTACTGCCGGTGGCCCATCCACAGTGCTTCCCAGGCTCTGAGAGGTCTTCATGATGGCCAAGCACTTCAGCCTGGTGTTGCTTCTGGTCTGTATCTGGACCACTAGGCTCCTGGTCCAAGGTGCTGTCCAAGTGCAAGGTAGGTGTCTCACTGGGTTTCTGAACTGAGGCAAGACCAGGGTTTTTAAAAAATATTTTTTATTTATTATTTTATATTTATGAGAGTATTGCCTGCATGTGTGTAAGTGCTGCCGAGGTCAGAAGAAGGTGTCAGATCCCCTGGAACTGGAGTTACAGATGGTTGTTAGTTCCATATGGGTGCTGAGAATCGAACCTGGGTCCTCTGCAGAGCAGCCAGTGCTCTTAACCGCTGAACCATCTCTCCAATCCCAAGAGTGGGTATTAGAAACCGAACTAAGCCCACTCTGCTCTTGACCATGGACTGCTGGAATGGGGGCAACTCTTACTGCCAATGGAAGATCAGATGGGTCAGACTGCTCAGCAGAAATGCTTTTGCCATATTGTTAACCACCAAAATGACTTATATTTTGCCTTTATTTCACTTGGAATCTTACTTGGGGTTATGGAAATTTTTTAACAATAATAATAATTTGAAATAAAACTGGGAAATCATTTGTTTTTAAAAAGTATTTCATTCAAGAAGCAAACCAGGAATATGAAAAATTTTAAGGCAATCACCACGCCTGGGGGGGGAAAATGAATAACTTTCACTAAATGTTAGCCCACTTCATATTTCAGAAGTGTTTATATACTATTTCAGCATAATATTTCAAGGTTATTATACCACTTGTTTTAATTTGTAGTAAATTTAGTAAATTAACTGAAAAAAAAAAAAAGATACAGGCTTGAAATTTTGCCATCAGTGGCTTACCAAAGGAGAGACTCTGGAGGCTCCTGGGCTTCTACGATGCATGGAGACCTCATTTTGCACTGTAGGCAAAAAATTGAAGCCACAGATCACTTATTATAGTTCTGGGTGAATGAAAGTCTGAGCTCTGTTATTAAGGAAAAATTGCTCTTGTGCTGAAATATGTCTTCAGATGCAAACTATGTTGAGAACAGACATGCAGGGTTGATTTATATATTATAAGGCTTTAATTTTATGGTTCTATGATGAGGGTTTTTTTCTCCCAAATACCAGAACCATTACTTTCAAATAAGCTTGGTCCTCTTTGCACTGCCCTGGGGGAGACTTTAAGGTTCTCCACAATGCTGCCTATGAAAAGTCTTTTTTTAAAAAAAAAAAAATGCAGGGTCTCTGCTAGTCCAGGTGGCCCCAGATTCACTGTGTAGCTGAGAGTGGTCTTGAATTTCTGACCCTGCAATCTCTATGTTCTGAGTTTTGTGATTACGGGTGTGTGCCACCATACCTAATTTTATGTATCACTGAGACTTGAACCTAGGGGCTTTGTGCACCCTAGGAGAACACTCTTCCAACTGAGCCACATCCCCAGCCCCTGGAAATCATTCTTTGATAATGACTGCCACCCTCTTTGCTTTGTCTTCAATAATGGCCATTTTTTTAAGGACATTAAATGTTTTGAAAGAGCAAAAAGTTGCCATCACCTGACTGTGGACTCAGTGGCAATGAAGGAAGCAGAAAGAGAAAGGACTTTTGTTGAGGGCTTATTCCATACAGATTCAGAGTTAAAGGTGTACATGGAACTTCATTTGGTCTTCTCTCAAGAAAACGTTTCCTAGATGATCAAATTCTTAGTGAGTCAAGTTTGTCCAATGTCATGCAGGTAATAAACATTGAGTCCAGCCTTCTCTGATTCCCAAGGGCATACTGTTGCTACAATACTTGATGTTTTCTAAGAAATCTTAATGGTGGACTTAATGGAGTTCCCCTTTGGATTCCAGCTCCCTATTTCTTAAACCTCTAAATGCAATTGGAAAACATGAAATTCATATTTTAATATCTCCTCTGAATCCAAGTTTGCTAGACACAAGTAATCTAATTTAATTACAAATACAGATCTTGACAAGATGTAATATCCATATTTCACAGATGACAACACTGACTTGTCAATTGACAGTAGCCAAAAGATCTAATACTAGGTCTGTTCCCTCAAAAGAGAGCTATCACAGCCAGGTGTGGTGACACACACCTTTAACACCAATAATCGGGAAGCAGAGGCAGATGGATCTCTGTGAGATTGAGATCAGTTTGGTCTCCCGAGTTCCAGGCCAGCTGGGGCTACAGGCAGACCCTGTCTCAAAACAAAAACATCATAACAACATGGCTATCATTGCTCTAAACACACACATAGGAAGACACACGAATACATTCAGGCACACATATACACACATGTGCACACACAGCGTTGTACATGCGTTACTTAGGAAATTGAAATGCTCTTTCATGGACTTTCATAAGTGCAGTCCAACAGGAGAGAGAGAGAGAGTTCGAGATGTTGCCTCAGTTGGCCTTGAATTTCAATCTCCCTGGTGCAGTCTTCCAAGTAACTGGGATTTTAGCCCCGCATGCCTGGCTCTAAAGAATATTCATTATAAACATTAGGTATAATAAGAAAGCAATAAGAACACTCCATAATGTAATAAGTAAATCTTCTCTTCAGTTTATTTCCAAAGAAGCAACCATAGCACTCCGAGGGTTTGAACTAAAGGAGCTGAATTTCAGAACAAGTGAACAGTTGTATGTGTGTATATCTGTGTCTCCCCATATCACAATGGAAAGCAGAATAGTGTTACAGGTAAGAAATGGGGTTATAGAGCCAGATAAAAATAGGTTTGTGCCCCAACCAGTCACCTAGTTGCCCTATGAGCTTGGATTTAGAAGGTACCTTAATCTTCCTAAGCCTCAGTTTTTTTCTTAAAAGCTGCATGGTTTGGCACAGAGTGACATTAACAGATGGCAGATGTTCATATTAGTGTTAATGCAAGTATCAGTGCAATGCAGGTGGTAGCTACTAAATAGAGGTAGACTATTAGTGCACATGGTGTATGAAGCTTCTCTGGCACCCCACTCACAAATACTTCTATTGCAATGTTGATTTTGTTGTCTCTCTCAGTGAGGGTGGGATCCGGAGGCAAACAAGGCTGCAAACACTGCACATCAGATCCACATCCCTTCCTCTAGTCACTGCTCCAGAACACAAGACACGCAAAGCATTAAAAAACGCTCCCTCCGTGCTTGCCCAAAGAAAGGTCCTTTAAATATCAACCTAGACAGTGATCAAGGCATTTGGGCATCCTCTACCAAGCATATCCAACCTTTTGACATTGCAACACACCTTGCTGTTCACACTTAAGAAGAGCACAATTGAGTTACCCCCCCCCCAAAAAAAATCACAAGACAGTCTCATCATGTTTTAATAAGCTCATAAGTTTGTGTTGGGCAGTGTTCCTAGCTATCCCCGGGTGTGTGGTGTGTGAGTTGAAGGCTGACATGCCTGCCAGAGCCTTGCACAGTCATTACTTGAGAAATTGAAATGCCTTTCCATGGACTTTCATAGATGAAGCCCAACAGGAATAAGGGACTTGAATACAGTGTGGCATGGTACATCCATACAGGCCTATAGGGCCCAGGGACTTGAATACAATGTGGCATGGTACGTAAATACAGGTCTATAGGGCCCAGGGAAGTGGGTCAAAAGAGTTCCAAAATCCACTAGATTTTGAGTAAAAATATTATGCGAACAATTCCACTGCCTCAGCTTTTCCAGAAAGATCAATCATTAGTGGACAAAGCAAGAATGCATTGAAGAAAACCAAATAATGATGTCTTAGTAATAATTATATCAGTACCTAGAATGTGGCAGCTATGATAAGCATTATTAAAATTTGTTCATGGAATTCCCACTACCCCATTCAGTAGATAATGTTGCTGCCTCTATAACAAATAAGGAAACAGAGGCTTACAGAGATAAAGTAAGTAGCCTAGAATTGCAGACCTAGCAAACAGCATTGGCTAGAGCCAAGCCCAGATCTGACTCTAAAACTCTATTTCCTTTATTTAGTTTCTCTGCCATGCAAGATTTCCTGCCCAGGAAATCTTCTGAGTTCTGAGTGAGGCTGCCCTCCCCTCAACCCCTCCACTGGCCAGAAAGACCTGGAACTGAGAGCTTTCATCCCATTCTGACCAGCTCATTTTCATTCTCTTTCAGAAACAGTGGTGTCCCTGAATACATTATTTTGGAGTATTGCTAGTGATTATTCTGCTAACCAGAGCCCTGAATCCAATCTTCCTAAGGTCTCAGATGCTTCCTTTTATAGACTCAAAAAAAAAAAGCCCATTTTGCAGCAACTTTATCACCTAGACCCACCCCTGGGAACTGGTGACTAAAGCCCTCATGTGATTGACAGGTTACTTATTGAAGAGAGGCAGATGGGCTCTGATCCATCGAGATTTAGACAAAGCAAGTTCATATTGAAACTAGCAGGCTATCTTTGTGGGATATTCCTGGCCTGTCTCCTATTATTTCTAAATTCAACCCCTGCCACACAGACCCAGGTTCCACATCAAGACAATGATTTTCTGCAAGGAAAGAGAGAGCTTAAGATCCAGGAATGAAGCCAGCAGAAAACTAAGGACTTTATTACTTCTTTCCAGAGCTTTCCTTTATGGCACCATGCAGAATTATGGGGGTCACCCTTGTGAACAGAAAGGCAGAACAGATGAATTTCACAGACGCCCAGGAAGCCTGTAAGCTTCTGGGACTGACTCTGGCCAGCAAAAACCAGGTGGAAGCTGCGCAAAAGAAGGGCTATGAGACTTGCAGGTGAGAAACAGCTGCTTTCCCAAAGCCCCGGAGCTCCTCTGTCCTGTGTTCTTATCCAGCAGTAAATAAGGGCCCTTCTAGCATCTGCCCATTCAACCAGTGTGGATTCTTTTACAGCTACGGATGGGTTGGAGATCAGTTCTCGGTCATCCCTCGGATTTTCGCAAATCCTAAATGTGGGAAGAATGGGATCGGTGTCCTGATTTGGAAAGCTTCAGTCAGCCAAAAGTTCCGAGCCTACTGTCACAACTCATCTGGTGAGTCCAACCCATAGCCTCTCCACATGGCATGTCTTCCCTGGGTATCTGGAGTTCTGGGATCTGTCTGGGATGAGTAACCACATGCAGCAGCAGAAGCAACAAAAGCAACAGGTCATCTAATTATCCCAAGACCAGGCTGCCCCTCAGAGGAATATGTTGGGGAAAGTACGACTGAATGGTGGCCTAAGTGGAAAATGTCCTAGAGGCTCAGTAACCACCTCTGCCACCCAGGCTTCCTACAAGACAAACAGGAAGAGGGAGGGGAAACAAATGTCTGTAGGCATGCTGTGCATTCACCAGGGAGGAAGCAGTGGAGAGGTTAGTTATCTCTCACAGAACCTTGAACTTCCCTGTGAGGAAGCCTTATTCTCAGTCTTCAGACCAGGAAATTTAGCTCAGGGGACTTGGGTCTCTGTATTGGCCCATTTTCCAGCACAATAAGGAAATATCTGCAGCTTAGTAGTTGATAAAGAAAGAAAGTTACTTAGTTCACAGTTCTGGAGGGCCAGGATCATGGCACAACAGCTTGACTCTGGGGAGAACTTCATGTTATCACCAGGCAGGAATGTGCGGGAGAGACGGTGCTCACATGATGAGACAGGAAGCCAGAGAGTGATTTGGGATAACAACTCACTCCCCAGAGCCAACCAGAATCCCAGGAGAACTCACTGACTCCTTCAGAGGGCAGTGCCCACAGTGACTTCCGGCTAGGCTCTGATTCTTAAAGGCCCCACCACCTCATAACATTGTCCCATGACTTCTAACACAAGCCTTTGGGGATACACTCCAGCCATATTCAGAATACACTCTCATTACAAAGGCTCAAACTTGGGTCTACACTCTGACATCATGCTCTTTACACTGTCCTACATAACTCAGGTACTACAGTTGACATTTTAAAGAACAAAGCCATCTCTCATCTACGAGGGAAGAAATTGAAGTATAGAGAACAGAATCAATTCACTCATGGTTTGGAGTGATATCATTGATTCTCACCTGTAGAGTGTGGTTGCCTTAATCTAAATGACTTTCCTGTCATTTCTCAAAGTTTTTCTAAATGCTTAGTTGTTCTTTGTCATAAGAATGCTGTCTTATTTACCTCTTTTCACATATATATGTCTGATCTTCTAAAGATTAGGTAGTGAGTAGCCATATATATACTAAAGAGATTTCAAAATCATTCTGTAAGATCCAAGAGATAAATGTTCACCAACCAACACTAGAGAAAACTAATCTAGGAATTCCGAGCAGTTTTCTGAACTGGAAGGTTTTGGCCTAGGAAGGGCCCACAGAGACACCTGTCCAGTTTCCTTCCTTTACAGATTAAATGACTACAGTTCAGAATGGAGGATAGCTACTACAAATCCTACAGCCACTCAGTGGCAGGGTCAGGACTGCCAGTTGACTCTTTTTCCTATCTAATGATGCACCTTCATCTTTCTCTTTGTATCTCCAGCCTGTCAGGTTAGGCTGGGGAACTGGTGATTCTTGTGCCTGCTTTTCTCATTACCAACCCATGCCTGTCTGTTGGCTCTGTCTTATAATTGCCTAGCTTGCCTGTCTGCTGTCAGCAGGATGCTATGGTACCCATCTTTCTGGACTAAACAAAAAGGAGAATTTGGATGTGTCTCTTTCCCTGTGCTTTGGTTTTGCTTGTGTTCTCATCCCCTGTATTTCCTGCACCCTAAAATGTCAGGAAGATTCTTTAGATTCCTGACCAATATGTCAGGCAGAAGTATTTTGTAGCTACTGTTGAATGGTATGCTTTGGATCACATTACAACTAACAGCATTTAATGCTGATATACCCCATTATCAGTTATTCTGATTATTTGATTAAAGTAGTGACTAACAGATATGGCTAATGAAATGGAAAATAAAACTTGTTTTCTCCTTTGTAATTAGTAGACACTCTATCACATGATAGTTTGACATCATGCAAATATCCTCACCCCAAAACCACTATTGATGGTCTGATGGTCCTTGCTGAAACTGGTTATTATAGAAAAGACTGCAAAATAGTGATTATTCTAAGTCTTTCAATCTTCCTTTCTACATTTCTTAGCTAGCATCTCTGGCCAAAAGCATATATTCTCTCTCTCTCTCTCTCTCTCTCTCTCTCTCTCTCTCTCACACACACACACATTCTTCCTCCATCTTATACTGCTATGGATACTTGACATTTTATTTATTCAATGTATCAAGTATATTAGAGTAAATTTTATCCTTGTTATTCCTTTACTTTTTTGCATGGCCCAAATCTGGCAAGTGAGAGAGTTCCTGCTGACTGTCTTGTATCGTATTACGTTTTGAGTAATTCCTTGCTTCCTGGCGGTACAGCATGTCCAGGCTTTGTACTTTCTCTGTCCCAGGTACAGAGATAACAGCTTATTTCTCCAAGAACTTCCAGTTCTTTTGAATGGAAAATATTCATTAGAAATCAAGATCTGCATACAGGCTGTTCCCATTACTAGTGGAATTTTCATTGAGTCTCAGCAAGGAATGTGAGTGTGTATGTGTGTGTGTGTGTGTGTGTGTGTTTCCAATTCAAATTTAATGATTCCCTCTCCTACCTTGCCTTCAACTGCTGTGACAACACTCTGACCAATATCAACTTGGGGAGGAAAGGGTTTATTTGGCCTACATCTCCTGGGTCACAGTTCATCACTGAGGGAGTCCAAAGAAGGAACTCAGGAAGGTGGAGGCAGAGCTGAAGCACAGGCCATGGAGGAACGCTGCTTGCTGGCTTGCCCCCTGGCATGCTCAGCCTGCTCTTTTACATAATACAGAACCACCAGCCCAAGGATGGCACCGCCCACAGTGGGCTGGGTCCTCCCACAGCACTCAACAGTCAACAAAATCCCCACAGACATGCCCACAGGCCAGCCCAACAGAGACAGTTCCCCAGTTGAGGTCCCTCAGCCCAGGTGTGTCATGTTGACACCGAAGCTCTCCCGCGCATTCACGTTTTCTTACTTTGCTTTGTATTTGCTTGTTTTCTCCTTCATAGAGAAGCTTAGCTCTTAGAAAACAATGTGTTTTCCTGTGCTATAACCATTTCAAAACAGCAAAACCAACATCATTAGGAAATATACTAAGTGAAACTGAGATTTTTCTAGAAGACCCCCTGTGAGGATGGGTGATCAGCAGACTTTTTGTGCAAACTTGACCCCATGTGATTATAATCTCATTTTGAAATGAAAGAGATGTATTTGCTTCTGTTCGGGCTTGAATTTTATCCTGTTTTAATTTTTTTTTTTTTTTTTTTTTTGAGACAGGGATCTCCCTGTAGCCCCAGTTGGTCTAGAACTCACTGTGTAGACCAGGCTGGCCTTGAACTCACAGTAATCCACTGGCTTCTACCTCCTCAGTGCTAGGATTAAAGGCCTGCACCACCCTGTCCAGCTCTGCATTAGCGTTCTCAAATAGATAAAACATTAACATGCTTCAATGGTCCAAAATATACTTTTCAAAAATTGTCGTAAGAAAGGTCTTACCCTAACCTTTCCATTTTTATTCTTTTTGGTTTATGCTCCTGTTTTGTGCATAAAGGAAGGTGGAGGAGGAGGAGGAGGAGGAGGAGGAGGAGGAGGAGGAGGAGGAGGAGGAGGAGGAGGAGGAGGAAGAGGAGGACGAGGAGGCTAGAATACCAGTATTCTGCTCTGTGCAGGGCTTTTTTCCATTTAAAAACCTAGAGGTTACTCTGTATTTGTTCATAGAGATGTTTTCAATGGCTGTATTTTGTTTTTGTTTTTTGAGACAAGTCTTGTAGCCCCATCTGACCTGGAACTCACTATACACACAAGGATGGCCGTCTCACAGAAACCTACCTGCCTCTGCCTCTTGAGTGCTGAGATTAAAAGCATGCACCACTAGGCCCCGTTAATGCTACATTTGTAATGTACTCCAGTGGGTGGCTATGTCATAGTTATTCAACTGTGTTCTATTGATGGACTTTTATGCTGTTCCTAAACTCTTTAAGCTTTGGGATCCAGACATTTCTAGAGTCTCCTATTTCTGTGCAATGTGCAACAACTTCATTCTTGCTCTTGGGTTGTCCTTTCTCCCTCTGTGTCTCACCCCACCCCCAACATACACACACCTCCACTGGTAATTGTTAATTTTCTGCTTTCCCCACAGCCTTGGGTATCTTCCTGTTTATAATTTCCCATTTAAGAATGGAAACATGTAAGCTCTTTTGCACATATAGGTAAACATATATGAAAACCTTTGAATATGATTTAAAAGGTTGTGGACCCCATTGAAAATTCTTTCTTATACAGAATAGAATAAATTCTACACTCTTTAACATGGGATTTAGGAATCCTGATGTCCTAGATCTGTCTTCTCAGATTCATCTCCTGCTTGAAGACTTTCATGTTCTCAGTCTTAAACACACACATTCACACACACACACTCACAACACAAATACATAAACATACTCTCATACACACTATATACACACTCACACTTGCACACACATACACACTCACACACTTGTACACATAGATACAGTCTCACACACTCACATAGACACACTCACACACACATAGACACACACACTCACTCACACACTTGTATATACATACACACAGACACATGCACATAGACACACACATATACACACTCACACACAGACACATACACAAACATATACACACATACACCCACATAGACATACCCTCACAATTACACATACACACATACACTCACACACACATATACATACACACAATTACACAAACATTTACACACATATACACGCACACACAAATACACACATTCATACACACACACATACACTCTCACACACATACACACTCATGCTCACGCACAGACACATACACACACACACACCACACACCATTCTTCTGAGCCACATCGTGGGCCTTGGTGTTTTCCTGACGTGACTGCTTCCCACTTTTGGATTCCTGAATCGTGCTTCCCCTGCTGACCAGGATGTCCTGTTCCCTCTACAGCAGAAGAGCTCTGCTCTGTTTCAGCCACACTGGCCTTCCTGTCTATCCAGTGGACTCAGTTCATTCCGCTTCTTGCTCTTGTGCTTTTTGTTCTCTTCGAGTGTCTCTGCCCTAGATTTCAGTGACTGGCTGCTTTTTTACCACTCAGCTCTCAGCCTAAGTCTCGCCTTCCCAGGAGATCTCCTCTTGTCAATCCTAGCTCAATTATCTTGCCTTCACCTTCCACCCTTACCAATTTAATCCAACTCTGTTTAACTTTCTTTCCCGGTTTACCGTCTTCTGAAACCCATGGCTTGTTTAGCTTTTATTATCTCTATTCTTTCAATGGTTTGAAAACAAGCACTTGGTCTCAATTGTCCCAGATCCCCAGCATCCAGAGAAGCATCTGGCACGTGGAGGGTGCTCTGTAGATCTCTGTAGAATGAACGATCAGTCCTATACTCCTTCCACATTCCCCTGTCCTGGAAGCAGGAACTGTACCTTCTAGATTTCAGAACCCAGCATGGTCTGTTATGCCCCCTGTTTTCTTCCCCGGCCTTCAGAGACGCTCCTTTTCTGAGGGGAGAACTTAGCATGAACAGAACAGGACATGGGGGGTTAAAAGTTCAGGAAGAGAAGGTCAAGGATGGTGTTTATTTGAATAGGAGTATTTTCAAAATAAAATGAATAGTATAAAGTACTGACTTGATGTGTGTGTGGTCAAACATTTTATCAGTAGTATGTTGACCTTGATTAGAACTCATTCAATTTTTAAAAGCAAATCAACTTCACGGAACAATTCTTTTTATAGCTAAAATTCTGACTGATGGTATTCATTGCTATAAAAAAATCAGAGGATTAAAATAGTTGTAAATTCATATTGTGGTATATTGCTTGGTTTTGCCATTCATTAACCATGACTGAGCAAGTGAACTCAATTTCTGAGAGCTTCAATAACTTCCTGTGTAAATGAAGATCTAATAAATTGTTATGTGAATACCTAAATATCTGGTGCCATGTTTGACCCAGAAAAGATGATAAATAGATACATTTTCCCTCTACTTTAACACTCAACAGACTGAAAAGCAATGAACATCGTTCCTTATTCCTCCCTTCCCATGCACTTCTCTTATGAGCGCAGAGAGATTTGATTTTAGTAGAACTTGTCCTCAAATGGTATCACGTGCACATCATCTCCCCGGCTACTCCTTCCTTCCCGGCACTTCTCCTTCTCCAAATATTCATCAAGCACATACTGTGTGCCAAGCACAGGGGGCACACCATGGTGACCAGGTAGACAAGAGTCCTACTTGTAGGCTGTTCACCAACAGTCCAGAGGAGAACAGTGTAGTGAGAGCTTGACGGAAGGAAGTACAAGAATGTGTGTCGGGTCTGCTCAAGAACTGGTAAAGCTGACACTGAAGGACAGGTAGGAGAGTTAGCTAAGAGCAGACAGAGGTTTTACAGATGGAAAAGGCACCATGGAGAAAGTTTGGGTGAGAAAAAAAAGTATATCGATGAATTGAGGGGTATCAGGAAAGCAAGAACAATGAGACAGGAGTCTGGGTCTCACAGGGTCAGCCACCCGGATCATGGAGGGTGACGTCTGCCATCCAGGAGAGGAGATGCTGCAGGATGCTCAGAACGGAAGTGAAGATTAGATTTGCATTCTGGGGGGGCCTGCGTTCTGACTGCTGTTTAAGAGGCCTGGTGGGTGGTAAGACCAGAAAACAGTGTGGTGCTTGTTTCAGTGCTTAACTTGCCTCCTTTGTGTTTTCCCCGCTCCTGGCAGATACCTGGGTTAACTCGTGCATTCCGGAAATCATCACCACATTTGATCCCATGTTTGACACTCATACTGAAACACCAGGGACAGAGTCTCCTGTCTGGGATGTCTCCTACTCGGTTTCGCCCCCTGATCCTACCACACGGGCTTCTCCAACCACTCGGGCTCCACCTTCCACCTCTAACGCACGGAAGACAAAAACGGTTTGCATCACAGTTACGGAAACTACCTCCATACCTACAGAAATGGAACCAACCACGGAAACTACCTCCATACCTACAGAAATGGAACCAACCACCAAAGCTCCTGGGTTTGGAGGTGAATGCTTTCTGGGTTATAGTGTGTGCACATGAGCATCTGTGTATAACAGACAGTACATATCACCCAGCTTGTCCCCAGGCCAAGCACTCAGCACCTGACAGGCACAAATAAAAGCTTAACACCAACTCAGCTTCCATAAAGGCATAGAACATGAACACTGTAAAGAATGTCCGGGGCCAAGCTACAAATCATGAGTCTGACAGAGCTTCACTTAAGACTTTAACAAACAAGTTATTATCTGTCACTATAGATACAGAAGTCATATACCTTCATTGTCTATGACCTAATCCAAACATGTCTTTCTCACCGAGACCTGTTGGCTACATTGGGTCTAAAGGCCGCAGAAACAAATTCTACTTTTCATATTGCAACCATACAGAATAGAGGTGAGGCACTAGAGGTAAGGTTGAAGGGTCTATAAGCAAGATGCAAAGAAACCAATGAGGACCTCACATCAAATATATATATATTAGATTTGCATATATATATTTGATATGTTGCATATATATGCAATTGATATACATTTGATATATTGATATATTTGCATATATATCATATATATATATATATAGTCACAAGAGAACCAGGCATGGTGGCTGGTGGCACTCACCTTTAATCCCAGCACTCCAGAGGCAGAGGCAGAGGTAGGTGGATCTCTGTTAGACTGAGGCTAGCCTAGTCTCCAAAGTGAGTTACAGGCCAGCTGGGGCTACAGGGAGACCCTGTCTCAAAAAGACAAACAAAAAAAGTCACAAGGGTTCTGGTGAGATGGCTTAGCATGTAAAGGCACTGCCACCCAAGCCCAAACCAGAGTTCGAACACCGCCCAACCCCCTCTCCCCCTAGTCTCACAGGGTGGAAAGAGAAAACCAACTCCCACAAGTTGTCCTCTGACCTCCCCATAACACACACACACACACACAGACACACACACTGTAAATATATATAAAATTTAAAATAAATAATAGTCACATAGAAGGCTTCTGTGTGCTATCTACTGTCTACATCACGTGTAAAGATGAATTGTTCCGTGCATGGTGTACACAATGTGCAAGCAAAACACCAACCAGCCTCGTCTCCCTCCAGGCGTTCCCACGACTCTGCTGGTGCTGGCGCTTCTCTTCTTTGGAGCTGCAGCCACTCTGGCAGTTTGCTATGTGAAAAGGTGAGGCTGTTGGCACGTTGCCTTACCACTTCTGCTGTGTCCCAAGCCTGTGCTTTTCCAGGGGTAATATTGGCATTTGGTCAAAATAGAGATGACACCCCTTCTAGACCTCCAGTTTACCCCTCCCTCGCTTTCCCCTCCTCTCTCACCACCTGACCTTAGTATTTCAGCACAGACGTTGTCTTCTAGACTGTAGATATTGGTCAGTGGGTAAATGTATATATCTTTCTTTCAAACTCAAGAAGTAATAAGGAGAGATGAATGTCTAGGAAAGTGCACAGGCTGGTCTTGATCTGGTGCTCCTTTTTTGCACAAAGGGGTTGTGAAGCCAACCTAAAGTTGGTCCTGTGGATATTGTCTAATATGAATGGGAACATATATTCGGGCATACTTGTGTTAGCATCGTTCTGAAATAAAGGGACCCAGGGGACTGTGCCAGTCTGCACCACTGTAAACTGTTCTCTGCTGTGATGTGTGTTAGATGAAGTCTCTAACTGTAACATACGTCTATGCTTCCAGGTATGTGAAGGCCTTCCCTTTCACAAGCAAGAATCAGCAGAAGGAAATGATCGAAACCAAAGTAGTAAAGGAAGAGAAGACTGATGATGTCAACCCTAATGAGTCAAAGAAAACGGACAAAAACTCAGAAGAGCCCAAGAGTCCACCCAAAACTGCTGTGCGATGCCTAGAAGCCGAAGTTTGATGAGAAGGAGCTTAGAAGGCACACCTGAAGCTGGTCTCTTCCACATCCTGGCTCCAGGTGGGAAAATGCAAAAGGCCAGAGAAGCAAGTCCACTATGGTTCCTAATGGGAAAAAGCCTATGGAGTGCTCTGAAGGGAGGCCTGCTCTTACTATAGTCCCCTCTGGACCCTACCTTCCCACCGCCTCCCTAGCCTATCTATGTCCTGTAATAGCCCAAAAAGCAAAGGGAGCTTTCAAAGCACCAGGCCCTGCAATGGCTCCTCAATATACGTTCATAAATAGGCCTTCAGGCCGTCTGATGCCAGGCAAGATAAGAGCCAGAGTCCCTGGCCAGCCTTGCAACCCAGAACCTTCATGCAGCTCTGAAAGGGAAACACACCACCTGGGCATGTCCTTTGGAGACAGGCATAAATAAAATAAAATAAAGCAGGCAAAGTAACAAAAGGCCATGGAGATGCCCATGAGTTGAGACTTAATCCTTAGGAAGACAAAATAAATGAGTGCTGGAGGGAGCTGAGGGCGCCAAGAACAGCCTTGTTGGCAGCGACTGTAATGTGCACTGGGCCCAGGGATTCTCTCAGTAAATTGACTTGAATCACTTTTTAGGCTATGTACACACTTTCTTTCTCTTTACTGCTGCGTCTGTTCTCTTTGGATGAATACACTTTTATAAGAAACAGAAGAGAAGGGAAGTCTGAGGGTTTGGCTCAGTGGTAGAGCAGTTGCCTGGCATACACAAAATCTTGGGTTCAATCTTCAGTACTCTCTGTCCACCCCCCGCCATACCCCCGCACTCAAAGAAACACAAAAATACACATTTCTATTTTTACCTGAGTTACAGAAATTATTCCTGAGGAAATGAGTGTGTTAAAAAGTAATAAGACTCAATAAGTACTTGTCAGATATCTGCTAAGTCTGAGTACCACTTCCTGATAGGCTTGAGACCAGCAATGTTTTGAATTTCAGATTATGTTTGAACTCTGGAATACTTGCATATACATAATGATATGCCTTGGAGATGAACTCTCAGTCTTTTCACACACAGCCTGGAGATAATTTCATACAATATATTTAGTAACTTCACACATAAAACAAAGTTTCATGGTATGGAATTTTCCAACATTATGTTGGCATTCAAAGAGTTTCAGATTTTGTAATGGTTCAATTTTCAGAGTTTTGGATTGGAGATGTTTAGTCTATATATGTCAGATGCTATAGAAGATATGACATTTTGCAATTGAACGTTATTCGTTAAAAAGTTGCATACAGTAGAGTGCTGTCCAAAGCTAATACCTTTTCAGTTTTGATATCCCTGACTTACCCACTTCCAAACTGATTATTTGCTGAGAACTAATCCATCCATTGTCTCTAATATAGCAGCTATTAGAACTTTAATTTATTATTAACATATCTGAAAAGTATATTATTCCCTCTACATACCAAAGCCTATTTTTAAATGCCATTAACAAATGTATCACTAGCTCTCATTTTCCCAGTGAAAAGAACTTGAGAAGTAAAGAAAGATTGTGCCCCAAAATAAAGAAAGAAGAAAGAAAGAAAGAAAGAAAGAAAGAAAGAAAGAAAGAAAGAAAGAAAGGAAGGAAGGAAGGAAGGAAGGAAGGAAGAAAGCATTTAGGAAATCCTGCTGGTTCTTTGTGTCCATAGAAGCATTGTGTCACTCACTCAAAATTTAAGGACTAAATCATAATCTGCGCTTAGCCAAAGTAAAACGGGTGATTTTGGTTGCCAAAGCACATACCTAAACTCAGCAGTACATACCTCACCTGTGGGACTGTCTTTGCTTCAGTGGTCTCATTTAAGTCGGTCGGTGTCTTGGGTTTTGTGTGGAATGTCTCTCAGAGGTTTGTGTGTTTGAATATTTGATCTCCACATGATTGTGCTCTTTTGGGAGGTTGGCCTTACCTGGAAGAATTAGGTTTGAGGGCAGGCCTTCCGGGTTTTATAGCCCAGCCCCACTTCCTGGAGATTCCTTACTTCCTGGTTCTTGGAGATGGGAGTCAGCAGCTAGAAGCTCAGGCCCCCACAGCCTCCCCCTCTCCTCCCATCCCCCCTCCTTCTTACCCCCTCCCACCACACCTTCCCACCATGATGAACTGTCCCTTCAAATTGTGAGCCAAAATAAATTCTTCCTCTCTGAAGTTGCTCCTTGTGAGGCTTTTTGTTACAGCAATGAAGAAATAACGAACACAGTGAAGCACACACATTAGTCCTTTACTTTGGGACTCAGGTCCTATGTCCAATCTGTTTCAGAGTTTGCAAGGGAGCTGGAGATTCAGGATCGCTCACTGGTCCTGGATTGCTAGATCTCTCATGCTTCCATTTTTCTCCATAAACTGCTCATTGTCTTCCTTCCCTTACCAGGGATCCTAAAGCCCCACAGTCTTTTAGTCCACAGGCCAGATAGGAGGCAATGATCCTTATGTTAGATTAGATGAAGAAGGGATGCCTTATTCACACTCTTCTGTGAACATCTGACCCTATAAATAAGCCACATTTTGTTGTACTTTCCTGAGCCTGCAGACAAGTGTCCTTTGAACAGCCTACTTTTGTTCCTGAATGCCTGCTGAAAGCACCTTACTCATGGTAATAAATTCTTTGGGTCCTTTGCTTTCTGAACTTAAGAATGTCTTGTGTCTTGTGTGATACCACAACAGCCCTCTATTGGATTTTCTACAAGCCACCACTCTGGATGCAGCATGCGGTAATCTTTTTTGGTTGCCCTACAATTAAACATAGTTTTTTAATTGCTAAAATATAAAAATCAGGAAATTCATGTACTTATATTTCTAGGTTCCCTTGGAGGAAAAAGCGTGTGTATGAGGAGATAATCTGGAGACAGAGAATCCATATTCACTGAGAACAATCACCTCATGCATAATAGAGGCTGTCCCCTTAAATTGAGTATACACTCTTGTCCCACCATAGTCCATATCACTCTGTTGCACCCTTGTGTCAAAGGAAATTCTTATAAAGTGCTAAACAGGAGTCACCACACAGGAAAGAAAGGCAAGGTAGATTTTATTAGGGCCGGAGTGACTTCCGAACTCTAGATGGGTGAGTTCTGAGAAGCAGCCCTGATTCACTGAAGCATCCAGCTTTTATTGGCAAGTACAAAGTGTATGAAGGTTAGTTTCAAAAATGTCCAACCCAACACCCCCATGCGAGTCCATAGAAACAGATGTTTACATTTTAGCCGTTGCCTTTGTTCCCAATTAAGACATCCTGACGTCATATCCAATCCCAAAGACCAGGAGAAAATGTCAAGCTCAGAGTCCCCTTTCCTCCAAAAAACAGGAAGTCACTGCTGTAAGACGAAGTCTCTATGGTTTGGTTAGAGATCATTATCACTCCACAGACACAGATGTGATCATTAACAATGGTTATTTGCTTAAGATATTCTGCAGAAGATTAGATAATACTCTTCTTTCACACAAGATGTCCTCATAAGATTAGGTACCCTTCTTTCATATAAGATGTTTGCATAAGATTAGATACAAATGGGGGAGCGGGGTCCTCAAGTTCTCACATGGTCTGGTGGGAGGCAGGGAAAAATGACGTCATTCTGTTACAGAAATGTGCCATTGTGCCATTCCTAAGAATCTTGTAATACCATTGCCTTTTTCCCAACCCAGCCCATGTCTAGCACATAAGGATGAAATGCCATCATTTCAGGAAGGATAGAGGTAGAGATCATTGTTAGCGAAATAAGCCACGTGCAGA
Organism: Eospalax fontanierii; assembly: GCA_035773235.1. Classification (NCBI taxonomy): domain Eukaryota; kingdom Metazoa; phylum Chordata; class Mammalia; order Rodentia; family Spalacidae; genus Eospalax; species Eospalax fontanierii. Next base: position 175,678,066 of record CM069524.1, on the reverse strand, counting down.
AAGATACACACCACATGATCTAAAAAAAGTTTACTGTGGAAAACAGAATGGTGATGACCAAAGGCTGGGGAGGGCAGTGGGGATGAAGGCAGAGTTTAGCCAATGAGTACTAAGTCATGGTTAGATAGGAATAAGAATTTTGGTGTGCTGATGCACAGCAGGGTGTTTGTAGCTAGCAATAATGTATATTTTTAAAAGCCAGATGAAAAGCATTTTGAATGTTTTCACCAAAATGAGATGCCAAATGTTTGAAGAGATAGGCAGGTTTCACGGGTACTGTGTAATCAGTACTGTACCTTCCAGCCTCTCCAAGCACCAGTCCTGTTCAGTCTTCATCACTTTCCTTCCTAACTGTATCCACCATCTATTGATGGAAAAGCCTGGCATGACTTACAACATTTCTTAACATGTGTTGTGATCCAGTAAGCCCAGTGTCTGCTTCACGTTGTCTCCCAAAGCTTTAGTCCAAATGCCAGCGGATGCTGTAGTCATCTCAACACTCAACAGGGGCACAATTCTTTTCAAGTTCACCCATGGGTGTTAGATAATTTCGTTCCTTGCTTGCTGTTGCCCTCAGTTCTTTCCCATGTGGACATCGCCATGGGAACGTCTCATAGAACGGCAACTCACTTCAACAGAGGCAGTGAGGGAAGAGCCAGAAAGATCATATTTCTGAGATGAGTCATAAACTTTTAGATTTAATCTTGAAAGTGGCAACCATTACTCTAGCCATATTCTATTCATTAGACTTAAGCAACTAGGCCCAGCTTCCTAAGAAGAGAGGCTTATACATGAACTTAAATATCAGGAAGTAAGGAGTTGGGGGAGCCAATTCAAAACATTATCTACCACAGCAATGGACCTTTCTTGTTACTTCTTTGTGCAGTATGTTTCTATAGTCACGTCAGCATGTTCTACAACATTCTTAACATTTGTGCAATACATATAAAGACAGCACTACAAAGTAGGCTCTCAGTGAATGTTGACTGCATGAATGTGTGCAGTCTTTGAGATTACATAGGAGGTAAGCCATATCTTCTACCATGTAGGCTAAGTATTTGCCAACTGTTCCTGCCTACCTAAAGTTTGTTCTTCCTGATGACTTTATCTTGGTGCAGAATACAGCTCTGATCTAACCAGAATAAGGTGCTGATACTATTAAACTTGAACTTTACTCTCTGAGCTGGTTATTGATTTATCTTAGCAGAGGAATGTAATAAATATTAGTCAAAAATGATCTTTCTGGTTCTAGATTTTTATTTTTGTCTTTGGGTGTATGGCACTTCTAGGCATCAGAGACAACGTCAGAGGAAAGCAGCAAACCTGATCCTCGCTTGGGTGGAAACAAGGCTTTGTCTATCATGGACCTTGCCCTGAATCAGAAATCCCAATGCAGGTAAATCAAAGCACAACGCGGACTCAAAATGACAGTAATTCATTGAGTAAGCTGGAGTGTGCATCTGTGTGAAGGAAGTCATGTGGGCTCAGTCAGAGGCGGGCAATGCTTCAGACTCTAGTGAAAGCAAGAGAATATTCTCATTCTCACTCCCTCTTCTGTGGAACCTCTGTGAGAACCCCCTCATGGGAAGAAGAGATGCTAACCAGATTGATGAAGACAAGGATTACTGTTGCTAACGTCCCATCCATTTGCTTCCTGCCTCAGATTGTGCTGGAGTCTAGCCCATAGAACAGGTCAGCCACTTTCTTTTTAAAAAAAAAAAATTATTTTTTTTTATTTTGTGTGTATGAGTATATTGCCTGCGTGCATGTAAGTGCACCCGTGTCATGCAATGCCTTCAGAGGTCAGAAAAGAGCATCAGATTCCCCTGGAACTGGAGTTACAGATGGTTATTAGATGCCATGTGGGTGCTGGGAATCTAACCTGGATCTTCTGCAACAGCAGCCAGTGCTCTCAACTGCTGAGCCATCGCTCAGTCCCCCAGGTTAGCCATTTTCAAACATTACTTTCATTTTCTGTGTGTACTTTGATAAAGGGACCTGTAGCTCCTGTTCTGTCATTCTCATTATGAATCCCACTTGGGTCTCCAGCCATCTGCTCAAAATAGGTTCCACAGAAACCCATGTAGAGGAGGCCACTGACTGGTGTTAATAAAGCACGGCAGGGACAAAGGTAATTATCTTTGTTATAATAAACAGATTTCCTTTACTCTGCCTTCCCAGAACTGTGGTTCGAGAGGCACCACTGGAATCTTTGTTCCTCTTATCTGTTAAAGCAAAAGCTTACTCCTGGGTCGAGGAGCAACCCTCCAGTTTATATATAGAAGCAGGTCATTCAACATGCTCACAAGCCAGTGCCGTTACCATCCACATGACATTAACTTTTCCCCTTGCCCTTGATCTAATTTCACTCCAGTGACTGCTCTGTGTGAAGCACACCAACCATTTCTGCTGCTTTCCCATTTCCCGCCAAGTACTGTGCTGATTTCCTCTCGGTGTTACTTCATCTGCCATGTCTCCACTAAGCACAGGTATCTTCCCAGGACTCTCATACCCAAAAGGTCCACTGACCTTGTCAGGCTGAATGCTGCTTGCCTGGTACTACCCTAGATATCGCAGTGCTGCCTGTCAGATGATCTGTACCAGTCTCCCAGAGACTGATGTCTATACCTTGGGCTCTCACAGAATTTCCCAGGTATACTAGCACTAATGCCTTGGGATCCTGAAGGCACTTTGATATAGAAATCGATGACTTCTGCTGCCATTACTCCAGCCCATACATTCTTATGGGAGCTCTTCTCTAAAAAACTGGCAATACAGGACTAGATTGCCAATACAGGACAAGCATTGACAATGTTCAGTTAGGGATAGAAACAAACAAGTTCCCAAAATGTTTAAAAGTAAAACCAGAAGGCTGAGGACAGAGCTTGAGTGGAAGCAGGGAGAAGAGATCAAGTTTGGTACAGAAACCTCAGAGTGCAGCATCCTGGACTACGATGGAGCGCTCGTCTTCACTGTGGGTAACTACTTGTTCCTCTCTATTCTCACTGAGAACTGAAGGTATCTATTGTGAAGGAAAGCGGGTGGCCTGGGAGACCTGGACTCGAACCCAACTTCATTCACTTGCTCTGCGATCTTTGCACGAGTCATTTCCTACCTTCAACTCTCTATTTCCTCATCCATGAAAGAATGTTGGACCAGATGATCATTAGACAGTTCGGTCAACCTTGTGAATTCATCAGTTGCATACAGGAAGCTGAACACATTCACCAGCCACAGCCAGCCACTCTGTCTTCCTCCAATAGTCCCACATATTGCCCAGATGTTTAGTGACCTTGAAGGAAGGCAAGGGGCTTCAGACATACCTTCCTAGAAAAAAACTACATTTCAATAGGCAAATACTCTGAAGCTTCACTACAGGGTTATGTTTACTATGATCAAGCTCTCACATTGCCACTAACTGGAAAACACCTAAACTATGAAACTCTGAACGCCCATTACAAGTTAGAGCACTCATCACAAGAGTGCTTTTCTTATAAGATTAGCTTGAAGATTTCTTCTTTTCTAATTTTTATTTACATTTATGGTTTTCTACAGATATTTTCAAATAGTTTCATTATATGTAAGGAAAAGATTTCCCTATCCAGAGGACTGACAATTTCTTAGAATTTTTAGAGTTATAGTATTACTAATTTGTTCTGGTTAATTCATGTGAAAAGTTAAGAAGACAGCTGTTATGCTAAGAGAATTATCTAGACTTATTACTAACAATGTTCATTTAATAGTCATTTTACATTATCTTAGTCCTGTAGTCTCTCCTCTATAATCTTCACTATAAGGAGAAGTGCTGGCCCCGTTTTATAAAACTGTAACCAATTTATACAGAGTGATTTTTCTGACTTCCAGGCTCAGATTAGGCCGAAGAATGAGTCTTTTAAAAATGAACTATCTTTCCACTCCATTTCCTCAACAATCCCTGGGCATTGGGAGGAGAGGTGTGATATAGAGACCAGTTGTGGGTCTCTGTATTAATCACCGTCTGCTTCAAGAAGAAGCCTCTCTGGTACAAGTTGAGAAATGTGTTAATCTACGGGTATAACAGTAAGTCGTTAGAAGTCATTGTAATGCTCTGACCATTTAACAGGGTCATAGGAGTAGCTTCTCTCCCACGGGAGAGTGATCTGTGTAGTCACAGGTTCTTAGCCCCGATAACAATGTCAGGTTTAGGTTTCCATCTTGTGAATTGGGATCCAATCAGAAAGTGGTTGGTTACACCCACAAACATTAAATTAATAATCTTAATCTAAGATTAAGTTAATAATCTATCAAGAATACAAAAAGGAGGGTGGGAACGAAGACAAAGTAGGTGGAACAAATGGAGGTGGTGTTCAGGGATAGAAACAGGTCGCCGGAAGGATCAGCCCACCTCCACTCAGGCTGACGAGTCTGGTGGCCCTGACTTTCCCACTCAGCATACTTTCCTACGCTGCCTCCATATTTCCTCTGCTTCAGGGCCAGAGCTGAGGAGAGCAGCGGCTGCAGTCAGGCGCATCCCCCACCAGCATCTCTCCCCAGACCCGCGTTAGTGTCTGTGTGGATTCAGGCATTTCCCTCCTGCTTCAGTGGTCGATGCGTCCTCCATTGGGGGAGGAGGCCGATGTGGAGAGAATGAGACAGAGAAGCGTGGGTGGAAAGGCACAGTGCTCACTACTGTACAGATGTGGTTCCTCTACCTGGATTATCTCCTCTCATAAACATGTAAAATTGCTGCTTTTTCCTGTGTTTTTGTTAATTTTTTAGTGAGTTTTATACATTTCATACAGCAGTTCTTAATAAAATTTAGCCGTCCCCCACCAGTCATGCCCCCAAACCCACAAGATTTTACATATTCTATCATACATGTTAAGTCCTATCCAGTCAAGCATTTGTGCCCTGGTGTCCTTTAGTGCAAATTTATCCTCTGGAGTCTGGACGGACTATCTGGAGATCGTAAGTAAGGCTTTCTCCCTCTCCCAGCAGTAGTCAGTCTCCAAGAGTTCTCAGTCTAGGCCTGGCCCACCACCAATTTCTGTTGCTTCACTCTGGGCCCTTGTTTGAGTCGGTTTGGGTTCTGTGATCCACGCCTCCATTGCCACAAAGTTCACATGTGCAAGCTTGCAGTGACCTGAAAGCCTCTGCTTCCCCGAGTTCATGAACCAGCCCTGCTCTTACAATGTTTGCCCCCTCTTCCACAATTATCCCTGATGCATGGGCGAGTGAGGTTCAATATAGGAGTCCTATCCAGGGATGCACACTCTGGAGTCCCTTATTCTATAAAACTTGCCCAGTTGTGGCCTTCTGTGTTCACGGCACTATGTTGTTTAATGAAGTTTCGCTGGTGAGAATTGAGGGACGCTTTAGTTTTCTCTCCACCTCTCATTCTGCTGTGTTCTACGAGCCTTAGGCATAAAGGTTCAACTGCAGATGTGTCACCTAGGATTTGGCAGCTCTCAGACATATATGTTCTGTGTCTGACCAGTTGTGGAATTCTGCTGTAGCCTCTATCTGTTGCAAAAAGAAGCTTCTTTGATGAGTGCTGTACTGTATGTTTGTCTGTAAATATAAGGATCCATATTTAGCATATGGTAAGAAATTTCATTTCTCTAAAGATGTGACAGAGAGAGGGTTTTCTCTAAGCTCTATGTCCCCTCATCTATGTGTTCAGCTGAGTTTACAGTGCCAACGATGAGTTCACTCCTGGTGAGAGGATTTTAAATCCAATTAGATAGCTGTTGATTATCCCCCCAGATGAGAGTGTTACCACTGCACCAATAGAGGTGTGCTGTGTCAGCACACTCACATATAGGGGAATGGGGCTACCATCTGCAAATGTGAACACACATCGCTTGCTTTTCTGCATTTGTTACTTCACTTAGTCTAACACTCTAGTTGCATCCCTTTACCTGCAAATTTCATTATTTCATCTTTTCTTACTGATGAGTAGAACTCCATAGTATAAATGTATCACATTTTTATTATCCATTCATCAGTTGAGGGACAGTTAGGGTGTTTCCATTTCTTAGCTATTGTGAAGAGAGTAGCAATAAACATGGATATACAGGTGTCTACAACAGGAAGAGCCCTTTGGATACATGCCAAGGAGTGGTATAACTGGATCATATAGTAGGTTCATTTTTAGTTTTTTGAGTTCTCCACGCTGCTTGCCATAGTGGTTATATGAGTTTACAATCCCACCAGCAGTGAATGAGCATTCCCCTTACTCCACATTCTCTCCAGCATTTGGAGTCATTAGTTCTCTTGATCTTAGCCAATCTGACTGGGGTAAGATGAAATCTCAAAGTAGTTTTTAATTTGCATTTCTCTAATTGCTAAGGATGTTGAACATTTTTAAGGTGTTTCTTAGCCATATATTTGAGAACTCTGTTCAGGTGTATAGCCCATCTTTTTACTGGGTCATTTATTTTCCTGTTTCTTTGTTTTTTGAGTTCTTTGTATATTCTGGATACTAATCCTGTCAGATTTTCTCCCACTCAGTGGGTTTCCTCTTCATCCCTGTTTGTTTCTTTTGATGTACAGAAGCTTTGTAGCTTAATAAAGTTCCACTTATTTGTTGACCTTAATGTCTGATCAGCTGAGGTCCAGTGTAGACAGTTCTTTCCTATGCCTATATCTTTCAGGGTACTGCTTATGTTTTCTTCTAGCAGTTTCAGATTTTATATTGAGGTCTCTGACCCATTTGGAGTTGACTGTTGTGCAGGGTGAAAGATAAGGTTCCAATTTCATTCTTCTACAGGTGGAGATCTAGTGTTGTCAGCACCATTTGTTGAACACAGTCTTGCCTCCACTATAGATATACTTAGTATAACACTCTCTAGTTGAAGATACTGTCTTTCCTCCATCGTGGCACCTTTGACAAATATCAGGTGGCTGAAATTGCATGTATTAATGTTTAGGTCTTCTATTGTGTTCCATTGATCTACATGTCTATTTTTGTGCCAGTACCATGCTATTTTTATGACTATAGCTCTGTAATATAATCTGAGATCTGATATGGTGATCTCCCCCCAGCATTGTTCTTTTTGTCCAAGATTGCTTTGGCTATCCAGGTCTTTGTGATTCCATATGAATTTCAGGATGATTTTTCTCTAGCAGCTTTCAGTGCCCTCTCTTTGTTCTATATATTTAATGTTCTTACTGTGATATGCTGTGGGGAGTTTCTGTTCTGGTCATGTCTACTTGGTGTTCTGTGTGCTTCTTGAATCTCTATAGGTAAGTCTTTCCTTAATTTAGAGACATTTTCTTCTATAATTCTGTTGAGGATCTGCTCAACACCATTGAACTGAGATTCTTCTCCTTCTTGCATGCCTATAATTTATAGATTTTGTCTTTTTATGTTGTCCCACATTTCCTAAGTATTCTATTCTTGTGGCTTTAAAAATTTTTTTTTACGTAGTCTTTGTTTAAGGGTTCCAGATCTTAAACTTTGTCATCCTGTCCTATATTCTGTTCTCCATTTCATTCACTCTGCTTGTGAGGTTTTCTGTTCTAGATTCCAATTGGCTTACTGACTTTTTCAATATCATGTTCATTTCCATTTGGGTTTCCTTCACTGTTTTTCTCTTTTGTGCATTCACTTTTCAAGTCATGAATTGTTTTTGATATTTCATTAAGCCACATATTTGTATATTCTTGGACTTCCATTACAAGCTTATGCCTTTCCTCTTTGAGTTCTTTGTCTGTGTTTTCTTTATGGTCTTTGATTGTGTTTATGATTGTTCTTTTAAGTTCTGTGTCCTTCTGTTCCTCAGCAAGGTTCTCCTTACAGTGCCCTCCTGTAGGACTAGTGGGTTTTGTTGGTGACATATTCTTATGATTTTTCATATTGTTTCTGTGCTGCTGTCTGAGTATGTGGATTTTTTATTTCTTGATTATATGTCTAGTAGGAACTTCTACTCTGCTTTTGTTTTAGTTTTGGTTCCGTTTATATTGTTTATGTAGCTTGGTTGCTTTTTGTTAAGGAATGAAAAATAAATTGGTATGTGTTTCAAGTTACTGCAGGGTGGTAGACTGGTGTGGGTGGTTGGTAGGAAAGGGTAGTAGGTAGACTGGTCAGGTTAGTAAGAGGGCTGGTCTGTGTCTGATAGATCGGAAGCCAGTGGCATCTATGCTAGGGAGTTTAACTAGTTTGTGTTAGGAAGCTAGGCCAGAGATCTGGGGAAGGAGCACTGAAACCTGGCTAAGACTGAGCCAGAAATGTCCCCTCCCTGTGGACTAGCTCTTGGTGCTACTAAGGTTGCTAGGGAGAATAAGAACTAATGTCCTAGCTGTTGATCTGGCATGCTAGTGGCATGAATGGTTATAGATAGTAACAACTTTCTAATTGGACTTTAGTTCTGCCTCACAGGTAGAATTCACATCTGGTACTAGGAACTTAGACAAAAACTGTGACCAGGACAGTCATAGGTTCTAATAGAGAAGCAACTGCTGGTTTGTTAGCTGATGCACTGGTTAAGGTATTTCCCAACACTTGTGTTTACAAACATAGGTTATTACAGTCAGAGTCTGTTTGGATATTTTTTCATTTCCTGTCTTCTTCCCTTTCATTCATGCTTTGTAGTAGGAGATAAACCACGGAGACCAGCAGTCACATTCCTGAAACCAAGAGATGAGGAGGCGGCATGAGGGTTCAGCACTGCACTGGAGTTAGAGGAGACTATCACACATCTATGTCACCACCTCCAAGGCTCTGGGACACTTGCAAAAGTGTCAGACAGAGGCTAAGAGCTGCAGGAAAGAGTGGAGTGCCGTACAGAATGATTCACTGCAGACAGACACCATCTTCAGTCAGCTGGGCCTGCTTGCAAATTATCCTCACAGCTGGCCTTGTTGACTCTTGACAATCTCTCATAAAGCAAGGGGGGATGTCATAGGACCCTCACCTCCTAGCCACTCCTCCCAAATAGTTGAAGGACATTCTACCCTCATTGTAGGTGGCCTCAGGGTCTCAGGGAGGGGCTAGTATGTGTAGGCTGAAGAGGACTAGGGAGGGGGCTCAAGCTACAGAGCCATGGGGGAGTCATGATCCACACTGGATGTAGATTTCCAGTGTGGCTGCTTTTAAGGTCACCAACACTCCTGCCCGTAACACCTTACTTTGTTTTCCTGGATAAAAGTCTTGGCTTCAATATGACCTTGGCATTGCTCTATAAACTTTAGAATCACTATGGTAATTCACACACACACAAGAGCTTGTGAGGATTTTTAAAATTACTTTTAAACTATAGATCTAGACAGGAATTAGAACTTAAAAATATTTTTTTCTGGAAATGCAATTCAGTAGTAGAGTACCTTGCTAGCTAACATGCTTGAAGGCCTGGGTTCAATCTCCAGCATTACGAAAAATAGCTTGTTTGGTTAGTTGATTTTGATATACTTTTCTGACTGATGATCATGACATAACTCTATTAACTTAGGTTTGTAACTTTTCTTAGTAAGGTTTCATAGTTTTTAATATCTATGTCTTTTACGTCTTTGGTAAAAATGTATCCAAGAAAACAAAGTGTGAGCACTTATAGTATCTGACTTCAAGAATGTTGGTAAAATTCTTTCCCTGGGGAAGACGTACACAGCTTCTAGCCTCTCCTCCAAAGGTCCCAACCACAAATGGAGGCATGACTCCACCAAAGTTCATTCTAGGGAACCAATGAGTTTATTAGGCTCACAGAGCGATGGGGAGGGGCTAGGGGTGGCAGTATACAATTATATATACAGTATTTTTTGCTGAATCTTATTTTTAAATTTTTTTTCTTCATTTTATGTGTCTAAGTGTTTTGTCTACATGTATCTAAGTGTACCTGTGTTATGCAATGTCCTTAGAGGCCGGAAGAGGGCATTGGATCTCCTGGAATTGGAGTTATAAATGGTTGTTAGCTGTCATGTGGGTGCTGAGAACTGAACTTCAGTTCTCTGGAAGAGCAGTCACTTAAGCACTGAGCCATCTCTCTAGCTCATTTTTAAATTTACAATTGTTCCTTGTTAACTTATAGAGACAAAACTATCTTCTGCATATTAACTTTGTAGCCTGTAACCACTAAACTTGGTTTAGTAGTTCATTCGTTCTAGTAACTTCTTGTAGAAGTCCATGGTGTTATTTTCCCAACTGGGATGTCTTTTAGTTCACTTCTTGTTTTATTGCATGGATCCTGTAATACAATGTTTAAGGCAGTTTTTACAAAGCAGCATTAATGACACCAGGTTCAGATTTGACTGAACTGTATACAGGATTTTGTTGCATTCGGGTCATTTTTGTTTTTTGGCTTTTTCAGCTTACAAAATCATTTTTTCCTTCACTTTCAAGCTCTTTTCTTTTCCAGTGCTTACACAGTGATGAAATTTCTTATTTTGACCTACTGCAGCCTAGACATGGTGCTGATTGTCAAGGAGACAGTGGCACACTGATACTACCTTGGCTCAGGCCAAATCTTGCCGTCTTCTCCGGCAGTTTCAGACAAGACGTTTGGCATTCAACAGACTTGGGATTGAATCTTGACCTTGGAAAGAGTGACTTTCTAAGCATACTTCTTCACTCGTGATATGACGGGTTTTATATTTGCTGCAGAAGATTGCTGTGTGCACTATCTTTTAAGTCCTTCGGTGCATAATAAATACTCAGTAATAGTTAACGATTAAGCTGAGGCCTCTATAGTGCTTAACAGCCCAGCTAAGTGATCATAGCCGGTTCAGTGTTGTAATAAACAAAATGATCTTTGTGTAGGTATGATTAGAAGGAGGCTGAAGGTTTCAGTTAACTGAATTGGTAACTCAACCCTTCACCAAACCAGAGCCTGCTGTACAGTCTTCGTCGCCACCTGGACGCTCTGGAGAAGGCCGAGAGGGCTGGCCAGGATGGCGCCAAGACAGAGGAGCTGGTCAAGCTGTCCTTCAGGTCGCCCACGAATCCAGGTGCAGCAGCTCCCCACTTAGCCCGCCCCCTGCTCCGCGCTCCTCCGCTACTGGCCGCCCAGAGCCCAGCCGGGTGGGGAGGGGCGGGAGCGGGGGCGGGGCGTGAGGCCGGAGGTGCGCGCTCCGTCTCTAGGCAACGCTCGGGGGCGTACCCTTGCGTCAGTGAGGCGCGACCCGGGCGTCCGTAGCGCCGCCGCCGCCTAGCCGGTCCGAGCGGCGGCCGGGGCGGCTCGGAGCGCGATGCCTTGAACCTCGGTGAGCCTCGCCGCGCTGTTCTCCCTCGGGGTCCCTTCGCGGCTTCTCCCCGGCCCTGCAGCTGGGAGCGGAAGCCCTGGCAGGCGTCGGCCGGGCTCCGGGGACGCTGGGCCCGACAGGCCGCGGCGCTGCCCGCGGGACGCGGGTCCCGCCCGCGCTGCGGCGCCCAGGGGCGGGGGGAGGCGGCTCGGTCCGCCCAGGCTGTTTTGAATCTTGCCGCCGCCGCCGTCGGTTTAACTGTTGGTTAGCGGTTTAACTGCAGGTGCTCCGAGGAGAGGCTGGGCAGAGGCCGACCCGGGAGGGAGGTGGCCCGCGGCGGCAGCGCAAAGTCGGGGTGCGACTCCGTGTCCATTAGTCTTGTCAGCTCCACCCGGGGCCGCTGCCTGGAGAAGCGACATGTTTAAAGTTTGCTTGCGAATAGTCAGTTGTAGAGGAAGAAGCCCCTTGTACTCGGTTTTGAACGTGTTCAGTCCTTTGTCTCGCCGCAGAGTGTGGGTTTTCTGTTGAAATTTGCACCCAGCCTCTTTATTAAGTAAACGGCAGGCGGGCCTCATGGACCTAGCATCCCAGGTCCTTCCTCCCTTCGCATCAACACTACAGCTACTTTTAATTCTTACATCTTAGTACATAGTTTGTAGTTTCCATTCCCCTCCGCCCATTCTTGCTATAGAACAAGGTTCAGCCGTCAGGATTTTGCCTGTGGCGCAAGCTATCAACCAACCAATGGGCTTGACAGTGGCCTCTCTTTAAGTCTTCTCTCCTGCAGGTGATGCTTTCTGGATTCAGAACTCAGAAATACCATGTCCCCGCCCCCCTTTATTCTGGCTGGCTTCAGTTTATACATATTTTCCTACAGAGTATGTTGTATTTTTCAAAAATTGTTTTTTTGTTATTTGATATAAATGAACATTATATTTGATCTCTCTTGGTTCTCTGAATACATCTAAATAAATCTGTAAATAGAAGAAATCGCTTCCTTCCTCCTCCCTAAAAAGGCAAGAAGGTTCCAAAAAGAATTCGTACAAATTGGGTGCATTTTTTCTAATAAGTGTATTTAGTAAATATACGGGTACAATTAAAAATCTATTAATTTGCCAGTATTCTATTTTTTAGTTTTTGTTATTTTCGTTTGCGTTATTTTCTCCTTTAAGATCTTTGACGCCAAAACAGGTATTCCAGATTTTGTAGTGACTCTGACCAGCCTAATTGGTTCTTGTGTTTCCTGTCTTAAGAAACAGCTGATACGTGCTTGCAAATGTAGTTTAAGTAAACAGGGTAATAAACTAAATAATATCCTTAGAGACCTGGTTGTAGAAATTGATTTTATTGCTAAGGTTAGAAATGATCCAAAATATAACAGTAGATTACAGAGGTACTCCACAGATATCATAGCACCTGTCATCTACACTGTACCTGTCAGTCATCGTGTGTGTGTGTGCGTGTGTGTGTGTGTGTGTAGATGTACAGGTGCCCATGCACACCAGGGGTCAACTTTGGTTGTCCCTCAGGAACTATCCACCTTGTTTCTGAGACATAGTCTTCATCCAGCACATCCCAGGATCTTTCTGTGTCTGCCTTCCCAGCTTTGAGAATACAAGTGTGCCTGCCTCCATGAGCTGCATTTTAATTTTACATGGGTTCAGGGTTAGAACTCGGGCTCTCCATTAGTGGCTTTTTATATGGATTCGGGGATAGAGCTGGGATCCTCATGCTTATATCATCTCTCCAGCCCTCACCTAATCATCCTGCACTTTTACCCTTCTCCATTCTTTGCTAATCCATTTATGAATGAATTATGGTTTAACCTTTCAGGCAGTTCTTGTGTGAGAGAATTATTTGTATTGTAGTTACGTTTATAAAGAATATTGAGCTACAGCATTCATTTGTTAGAAAAAGAAGAGACCAACTGTATGTGCCACCTACTAGAGAATGTGGCATGTTAGGAATCCTTGATGTTCCATGAGTTTCAAAATAACAGTTCTTCTATTTAGAAAATCCTTCAGATGCTTTTTAAAAGTGTATGTCTTGCTTGCTAGAAAGGACTGTGTTACAGGTGGCATGTGGTTTGAGAGCTTGAGAAATCGACTGCAGAATTGTCTTTCACTGATTTCTGTTGCCAATGGTTTGTAAATTATGTCCTTATGCAGCACTGCTGTTGTGTAGTTTTGAGGGAGGGATTTTAATATCAAATAGTGAATTTTCAAAATTGATATAAACAGTGGTAGGTTTTTAGTTTTGCATTTTTTTCTTGCATATATTTTAAAGATTTATTTTTATTCTTACGTGTATGAGTGTATCTGTGTGTAAGTGCAGGCACCTTTGTATCCCCTGGAGTTACAGGCAGTTGTGAGTTGCCTAATATGGGTACCAGGAACCAAGCTTGTTCACTTTGACAGCAGTATACACTCTTAACCTCTGAGCTATCTTTCAAGGTTTCCATATATATTGACATTTTATTATTTTTATGTATATGAGTGTATTGCCTGCACGTATGTAAGTACACCCATGTCGTGCAGTGCCTTCAGAAGTCAGAAAAGGGTGTCGAATTCTCCTGGAACTGGAGTTACAGACAGTTATTAGTCACTGTGTAGGTGCTGAGAATCGAATCCAGGTCCTCTGCAAGAGCAGCCAGAGCTCTTAACCACAGAGTCATCTCTTCAGCCCCTTTCCGCATACACTTTTAACTGCTACTCCAAATTAGTACTAGTGACTGTTTGAGCAGATATAGTCCAAAGAGTACTGAGTGAATGATAAATATTTTCTATATTCATTTGGAAAATATATGCCTATGCCTCATTCAAAAGAGAGAGCACAGCTAAATAGCCTGAAGAAATTCATGGGGATGAGCAAGTGACTTAATTGAATGATATTTGCTACAATAGCAATATATAGCTTATTAAAGAGGGATCCTGAAAGACTTGTGTCTGAGGACTAAAGAATGGCTTCAGCAGACTGGCTTTGTGTGCTCCTTTGTTCATGACCTTATATTACATATAAATAATAGTCATATTTTACACTACTGACGAAATGTTAATGTTTGTTAATATTTTATTTTAAAAACAAACCATAAATCCCAAGTGTTTCCTCCTGATCAACTTGAGGACCACTCTTCCAGGCACTCAGACAGGCTCTAAGTATTGTGACATCTTAATCCAAGGAGTAGGTGCAATTGCAGGAAAGCAACTTAATATGCCATCTCCCAGTCTAAACCATACCATTAAAAGTTAGGGTACCAGTTGGGCATGGTGGTATATGCCTTTAATCCCAGCACTTGGGAGGCAGAGGCAGGTGGATCTTTGAGTATTCAAGGCCAGCCTCATCTGCATAGTAAGTTGCTGGCCAACTGGGGCCAGAGGGGGACACTGGCTAAAAACAAAGATACCAGTGAAACACTGACAAAGTTTTCTAATTCAAGAAATAAAACAATTAAGGTTTCTTTTAAATGTAGTTTTGGTGAGCAATATAGGGAAACAGAACATGCCACTTTGGAAGAGTTATTTTGAAGTACAGATACTTTAAAAGCAGCAGATAAAGTGTTCTGGAACTTTCCTTTTTTTTTTTTTTTCCTGAAAGTGGGAGATGAAACAAGCATGTGAAAGGGACCTGCCCCAGGAGGAAAGGAAGGCATCTTACTATCAGAGATGGGTTTTTCGGCCAAGAGAAATCTGTACAGACTCTGCTAAGTAACTTAGTTTTCCTGGCTCTTTTTCTACAACTAACCACCTGTCTTTATATTTTCACAATTTACTACTCTTTGTCCAGCCTAGTATCTATGCTTTTGGCCCCAATTTGTGTTTTATTCTTCTTGGGAGGACTTCTACATACATGTAAATAAAAGAAAATTTGTGTATCGTTTCTTCCTGTTTTCTTATGTTAATCTTAGTACAAACTTAAGACCTTAAGAAGGTAGAGGGAGAGAAACACTACCTCTACATTGTTGATTCAGTTATCATTGTTAGTTTACATTAAATCTTGAGGCTTTATTTCAAAAGCATAGTTTTCTGTTAAGTAATATAAATTGAAATTTTCAGGCTAGCTGATTAGAATCTTCTTCTGTGTTTTTATTAAGTTGGGAGTAAAATATTACATGAGAGGTTACTATTCCATTTTCCATCTGGAAAGCTCTTCTCTCTAACAATGACTAGTTGAACTTTTTAAAAACATTTCCATTTCCTTACTACTTCGATGAAAGGATGTTTACTTATTACAACATCCCTTCGCACTGCTGAACTGAAATCTGGACCTCTGATCGATGGTGATTGGCTATTTTGGTCTCTGTAACTAGGTAATATAAATCTTACTTCCTCATCCGTGTGACAGCTTCTCAAATATTTAAACAAGCCGGTCATGTTCCATGTCATTCCCTCGCTGTGTTCATCTAAAGCAAATCGTTGTTTCCTTTTTTATCTTGAATGTTTTCTAATTTATTGGTACCCTTTAAAGGTGTGGCTGCTTTGAGCTGAATAAAACCTCCAGGGTGGCTAGACAATTGCATAACATAGTGGACTAGGAGGCTCCTTGCTGTAGACATCTGCTTCTAGCAAGAGTTCACGATTATTTTGGCATCTTTGTGTCCCCATTTTGCTGTTATTTTAATTTCAACCCCCAGGACTTTTATATTTGAGCTGTTTCAAGCTCATCCTGTCTAGGCCCTGTTTGTGCAGTTGGCTTTTCAGAACATTCAGGAACTAGCTTTTTGCTGTATTAAGTACAGTGTTAGCAAGTTACTGAGTCTGATTCAGTGGATATGGTTCATTCATCCTAGTTTTGGTCCACCATATATTGGGCAGTTATGAAATCTCAACTGGCTCATTTGGGTTGGGTTTGATTCGGGAAGCACTCTCCCTTCTCTTCTGTCTCTCTAATCACTCCAGGTTCTATTTTAATCTCCCAAAGGCGCAGATCCTTCCTATCTGAGACACTTTCCTAGCAGGTCCTCTGGCCCTGTCCTGCCCTTTGTCTCTTTTGAATTCTGACCATCTTTCTGAATCCAAATCAAATGTTTGTCCAGGAATTTCTTTCCTCACACAGAACTAGGTCAGTTCCCCACTTTATTGGCTTTCATCACCCTGTAATTAAATATGTACTGGAGTGATTGCTACCCTTCTCCCTCTGTGCTGGATGCTCTGTGGTGGCAAGAACTGTGTCTTTTGCTCACTGTCCTGTCCCTTGAACATAGCTCCACACACAGGACTTGTTAAGTGCAATTTTTAAAAAGGCTGGGGTCCCCAGCGCTGGTCTGCAGCCGTCTGCTCCTGATGTTTCCACACACTTGAGTTAGAACAAGAAAAATGAGTAGAAATGTGGTTTAAGCGCCTGTATGTGGTAAATGCCAAGGTAAAGCTACACCGTTCTTGGGAAGGACCAGTTCTAATGCCACACACTACTCATGTTAAGTTGTTGTGGTTTAAATTTTTCTTAGGTGGATTTGGGGCATTTGGGAGTGTATTTTTTAAAACTGTTCTTGCTTAGAATAAAAAGTTTGCAGCAAAATTGTATTTTAAGATGTTACTAGTCTGTTACAGAAACCACTGAAGTGAATGTCCTGAACCTTTCTCTATTTGGAATTGGTTTGTTTTGTTTGTTTGGCTTGGTTTGGTTTGTGTGTTGTGTTGTGTTGTTTTGTGAGACAGGCTCTCTGTAGCTCCAGCTTGTAGAACTTGCTATGTAGACAAGAATGGCCTCAGTCTCACAAAGACTGGCCTGCCTCTGCCTCTCGAGTGCTAGGATTAAAGAAATGTACCACCAAACCTGGCTAAACAGGAATTTTTAATTGTTCCTCTGTGGATAGTTTCTATAAGTCTATTATATTTGGCCATGTTTATATTTTTGCATTCAGAGACTTTTTTTAGTAGCCTGGATCGTTCCTTTTTATTTATTCCTCTGGTATGATATTTATTGCTGGCTTGAATCCAATGCAGTAATTGAGGAGTTTCTCTTTTAGTATAATTGTACTTTTACAATTTTACTAATTTTACAAACAACTAAGCAATAAGTGATGTCATACATGAACAGCATGTAGTTTGGAGTCTCCTGTGATAAACAGGAAATGCCTCTCTCTCTCTCTCTCTCTCTCTCTCTCTCTCTCTGTGTGTGTGTGTGTGTGTGTGTGTGTGTGTGTGTGTTTTAATGACTTTTGTCTTTGAGGAGTTATAGGAATTAGAGTTATCACTCTTGATATCATAAGTGAATCATTTAGCTATGTGATTCTACGTAGCTTAAAATATAAATCTTTACTTTAAAAATATAAATAAATTATATCTTAAATTCATGTAAGTTGGCTGAAGCTTTCCTTAAGATATTTGTGGGGTTTTTTTTAAGAATGGGTATGTTGCTATTTTTAATATTGCACGCAGAAGTAAGTTTTACATTATTTTGGCAGAAACTATGTGAAGCAGCACTCCTTCTGAATTCTAAAAGACATCATTTCATCATGGGACAGCAAATTTCGGATCAGACGCAGTTGGTTATTAACAAGTTACCTGAAAAAGTAGCAAAACACGTTGCACTGGTTCGAGAGAGCGGCTCCTTAACTTATGAAGAATTTCTTGGGAGAGTGGCTGAACTTAATGATGTGTAAGGCTTGCTGTTTTTCATTTTGTCTCTTTATGTATTCCCTCTTTGTCGTGACTGTAAGAAGTAACCACAAGCATTGATGGTAACTCTTGGTGTTTTTAGCAGAAATTAGAAAATATTATATTGACTGTTATAAGTAGACTGTCTATGTAGCTGTTTCAAAATATGTAATGGGAGCAGAAAAGATGGAAGGAATGAAATGAAATTTGGAACACAGACTACATATATATTAAAGCAATTCTAGAATGTAATGCATCTTAGCAACTGTGTACGAAGAGACTATAACTGATCTTGTTTGAAAGTACTTAAAGGGTGCATAACAGAAGAGAACATGCCAATTAGTAACTGTGGGGAAAGACTGGGATCGTCAGAAGCAACACCAAAAAGATTTTTGGCCATCAGCCAGCTCTGTAGTATGTATCTACCCTCAGTGTTTGTTCACTGAGCCATTATGTCAAAGAAATCATTTTCATTACTAAAACATTTTACATTTTGTTTTTTAATACTTTTAAATCCCTACTTAAGGCTTGTGAATGAATTTCTAAGATAGACTATACATTTATCCACCTTGAACTTAACCTCTGTAAACGTCCTGTCAGTTTTTGTACTGATCTATATAGAAACTGTTAAAATTCATAGAACTCCTTGTCCTTGAGTGGCCTTAGACTGCTATGCCTTCTAAACATGGCTTGTTTGTTTCACCTTACACCTGTGACAGGTGGGCAGGTGCCACCTTTTTCTCATAAATCTTTCTCTGGGGACCTGCTTCTCCCTTTATACTGTGTCAGTCTTTGGTCTTCTTAGGAGTTTTAAACTTACCTAAAGTACCTTCAATAGTATCTCAAAAGTTATCTGTAAGTCTCTTCAGTTGAACCAATGTTCACTGAGCACATAACAGTTTTAAAGCATTGCACTGAGGGTTAGATATCTTGAGGCCTGACTGATTACCCAGGGATTAATGGTGCTTCCAACTGTCTCTAAATCTGAAGCTCTTTCCAGGATTCTACATGGCTTCTCCTTCAACATAAGAAAGGTAAGTAAGGTCAGCTCAAAGTCCAGGGCCACTCAGCATAAAAATCTGTACTAGTGTAGTCACTATGATTAGCTTATGATAAGAGATAGGAACCTACTCCCCAGACTTTTTGACAGCTTGTTGGATAAGGGACATACTTGACTGTCTGAAACACATTAGGTAAGAAGATAACTGTCTCTTTATGAACATAGTTGAGGTGTATTATTGCTAGCCAGTCTTGAAAGATAAAGGACAGTCTTAAAATTTATCTTAGGAGATGATTTCTTTTAAGAACAATGGATTTCATTCATTAAAAAAGTAACTTGAAGATATATAAACTCAAAGACTATACACTAAATTGTGCTTGTCTCTGAGTCACAGGATGGTGAGGAAAGGGGGGTAGTTAAAGGAGGTTTTACTAATTACTCTACATGTTTTGTGTGTTGTCTTTATCTTTTATAATAAGAATGTAAGCACCTTTCCTTTGAGAAGTCTGTACCCACAATTGGGTATTTTTACTTCCTATAATCGTAAGAGAAACCTACACTCATGCATTTGGGTGTGTCTTGCTCCCTTTGAGAGCCTCTTCTTTTAAAAAATATTTTATTTATTATTTTTATTTTATGTGTATGAGTATATTGCCTGCATGTATGTATGTAAATGCACCCCTGTTGTGCATGCCCGTAGAGGTCAGAAGAATGCCTTGGATTCTCCTGGAACTGGAGTTACAGATGGTTGTTAGCTGCCATATGGGTGCTGGGAATCAAACCTGTGTCTTCTGCAAGAGCAGCCAAGCCATCTCTCCAGCCCGAGCCTCTTTCTTTTAACCCTTGTGCTTAAGCCTATATTAAAATATCTTTATCAAATTTCTACTCTTCATAAAATGTATTTGTATGTTTAAAAAACCAATATTTTACTATTTTAAAATAACTCATCCACTAATAGTGCTTAAAGCACTGCCTCTGAGATCATATTTAGAAGGGGTAAAATAGGATAGGAAATTTAGCATCAAAGAGTGGTGCTTTATTGTTGTTCCAACTCTTTTTTTCTAATGTATTTATTTATTTGGGGCGGCACATATGTACCAAGGCGCAAGTGTAGAGCTAAGAGGACGTCTTGGGGGAAGTGGTTATCTCTCTACCATGTGAGTCTCAAGGATTGAACTCTGGTTGCCAGGCTTAGGTGGCAAGTGCCTTTATCCTCTGAGCCATCTCTCCAGCTCCTGTTACTCTCTTATGAAGAGTAATCAGTAACATTGACTATCCTTGGGTCCTTGATTTTTATATACATAACTCTATTTAAAATTTTGCCAACTGACCTAAAGATTATATTTTCAAAATGTGTCCTATGAAATCACCTCCAAGCTAAATTATTATGTGATTATAAAAATTATTCTTTTTATCTAATTGGTACAGAATATTTATGACTGAATTTGGGATTTTGGGTGTTTTGTTTTTGTTTTTACAGTATTGAGAATTGAACCCAACCCCTTGAACATTGCTATACACACTAAGCAATATCACCAGTGTGGCTTCAAATTCATTTCCATGGGCTAGGTTGGGCATTTCCTAAGTACAGTGCTCTCTGCCAACCATAAAGTCAAACCTATGCAGGAGCATGGCTTGGTTGCCAGCAGACTGCACTGCTGAATTATTTTCATTGGCTATTTACTAAGACCAGTGACTTTATTTTTCATGGTCTCATTTACTTCGCTGTGAGGTACTTGGGTATGTGGTGTCCCTACTGGTGCTCAGAGAGACGTGTTAGCAGTGACAAGAGGGAGCTGCAGTATTTAGATAGGTCTTTGATTTGATTTAGATTTGTGTTGATGCAGTATACTGAATTGTCCCTTGAAAGTATTGTCTTTATGTTAGAATTCAGGTCTCTCAAAATTATTTCACGAGGAAAGGACAGTAGAGCTATATTTAATCTTTAAATCACTTGTTTGACTTGATCAAGCCCCAAGTTAACAGTAAATTAAAAGCTTTCAGAAAGATGTGTTAATGTGATTACTTAAACAGGACTCAGCCAAGACCAAGATTTCATATAAGTATTTGTACATATCTGAGGCAGTAGTCAAATTTGTGTAAGTGAAACTACCTAACTTTTACCTAAAATGCTAGATATCTTGGGTATTTGTTTGGTTTTAGGCAGAATCTCACTCAGCCCAGGATAGCCTCAAACTGTCCTTGAACTTCTGATTCTCCTTCCTTCCATCTCCTAAGTACTGAGATTACAGGTGAGTATCACCAAGCCCAACTTTGGACTAATTGTTTTCTAATGTCTTTGTTAGACGCTCAAAAACAATTGAAATATAGATATGACAGAAAAACATTCTTCAGAGTCTTTCACTTTAAAAACCTTGGAAATTACGTGCATGTTCAAAATGTTATCTGTCTCTGTGTTGTAGGAACCTAGTTATTACAGTCACTTGTTACTGTCTCTGTTTTCTTCCGTTCCTTCCCTGTTTGCAAGTGTTTCTTAAATCTGGTTTCATAGCTCTATTCCTTTTTATTACTTTTACTAAAAATAATGGCTGTCCTTTCCTCTTTTCAGAACTGCTAAGGTGGCTTCTGGCCAGGAAAAACATCTTCTTTTTGAGGTACAACCTGGGTCTGATTCCTCTGCCTTTTGGAAAGTAGTTGTACGGGTTGTGTGTACCAAGGTAAGGTTAATAAGGTCGTCCATTTCAGAGCTTATACTATTTAAGTAGTTAGGACCACATTTAGTATTATGATATACTATAAATAAATGTTAATAATTTTGTAGTCTTAATTATTTATTTGTGTGTAGTCTATCTATTGGTCTGTGTGTGCATTGCTGGTGGACAGCAGAGGTCAATATCAGGCCTTCCTCTATTGCTTTCCACCTTATTTTTTTTAATTATATATTTATTTTATGTGTGTGTGCTACTTGCATATACATATGTGGACCATGTGTGTGCCTAATGTTCAAGGAGGCCAAAGGGCATCAGATCCCTTGGAATTGGAGTTACAGATAGTTATGAGCCACCATGTAGGTGCTGGGCACCAAACTCGGGTCCTCTACAAGAGGAACCAGTGCTCTAACCACTGAGTCATCTTTCCAGCTCACCTTATTTTTTGAGATAGGGTCTTTACTGAATCTGGAGCTCAGTGTTTGGCTGAACTGGCTAACCAGAAACCCTTCAAGAGCTGACTGTCTCCACTCTCCCAGCAGCAGGTTATAGACACTCACCAGTGTGCCCAGCTTTTATATGAGTGTTGGGGCTCCAAGCTCAGGTCCTCACACCTTTGTCGCTGGCACTTTACTGACTGAGCCAATTCCCTGACCCCTAAAGCATAGTTTTGATACTGATGTTGCCTTCAAGCTGTTTGAATTCCACTGGTTATATAGCAGAGATGTTTTTCGAATCAAAGGAGTGGTAGTAACCTTGTCCTTACCTTCCTATCCTTTCTTTGGCGCTTGAACTAATGGACCCCTGGATGACATCCTGCTTAGCTCTGAGATAATATAAGGTTATCTCTAGAAACCATTTCTTTTAAGAACACTGAATTCCATTCATTTACAAGCAATCTATTAGAAAAGTTTTGATTTGTTTTGTTTTGGTGATTTTGAGTTATGAAATGGATTTTTTTGTTAGGAATATACTATCTTATAGTTCATTTTTTATTTTAGATAACTGAATCTATCAATTGTACTAATATATATATATATATTTAGACAATTGTTTTAGAGTGTTAGAAAGCCTCATACTCCCAATAAGTTAATTTGGACAGGCAGTTCTTAACCATAGGCCTTTGAGTGAAAATTAGTTTTATTATCCCTTCCTCTGTCTCAACCTGTTCTAAAACAAAGATACGATAAAATCACCCATATGCAAATGAGCTATAAATTACACAGTCATGGGTGCCCCAAAATCCATTTCTGGACAATCAGAATCTTCCTGGGTTGAGTCACTTGATAGTCTGGAACACATTAGATTGAAGATAAATACTCTGTGTCCAGTGTTGGAGTCTACTACTCTTAGCCAGTCACAAAAGTTAAAGGACAGTCTTAAAAGTTAGAGTTATCTCAGGAGATGATTTCTTTTAAGAACTCGGGGTTTCATTCATTAAAAAAAAATAATAACTTGTATGAAAAAATACACACACACACACACACACATATATATATATATATATGTAAAATAAACTAGAATCAATAAACGTTAATGAGTCACAGAGCCTAGAAATTGCCCTGATAGTATGTCTCATCTCCCTAGTGGGTTGTCAGTTTTTACCTCTGCTGAGTTTTACTTCCAGTTTATTCAGCTGAAATGTGAGACGGTTACAGGAGAGATGAAGAATGCGGTATATGACAGATGAGGCAGCGCCATGTCCTCAAGGAAACTTTTCAGCTCATGCCCCTGTCACTTCTGCGGAATACCATAGACTTCCTATTAATCTCTCCTCCAGAATCTTCCCATTCCAGCTTCTGCTGCTGTGAAATGACCTTTCTGAGGCACAGTTCTCCTCGGCTCACTCCTTTCTTAAAACCCCGTAGTTTGCACAAAATCTCCCCTGCCCCTGAATGTGGAATTCACAGCTCTCTGCAATGTGACCCCAGACTGTTCTTTTTTCTGCTTTGTCCACTGTTCCCTTTGTACCTCTGCGTGCCCACTAGTCTTAACTAATTGAAGATGTTACTTTGCTACCTCAGACCTGTTTGTTGGGTTTCCTCACCTGGAATGTTCTGTTACTTTGTCATCAGCCACAGGTCCAGAAAACTCCTTTTAAGGTAGTGTAAACAGAAATCACTTTTTTACTAATAAGTGAAAAGTATGCAAATCTTGATATATACTGGCTTCAAGAACTGGTTAAAGGTCCAGCAGATCTCCTTAACCCATCTGTCAATACTAGGTCACTTCCTCTTTGTACACATACACTGGCAGAAGGAATGATTGGTTTAGATTGGGCTAACCAGTATCAACTCCTATTTATTTCAGGGAGCAGATATGAAATACCAAAATGTAATCAGCCTCTTCAGCAGTGAATGTGGAGATAGTGCTTGCATGGTTAGCCAGCTGTCTCTGCTGCTGCTTGTATTTCTTCATCATGAAACTTAATGTCTTCCAAGGTCCACCTCCTATACCATCTCATCCATAAGGTCTCCCTTCACAGGAATTCTCTTGCCTCTTCTACATTCTGGCAGTTCTTAATACTTCATAGTTAATATTCAGCATTAAAAATAAAACCCATTTATTTAGGCTCTTGGCTTCCTGCTTGATAGTAAGCTCCTCAGGCAGGAACTGTTCCTGTATTTCTTGGAGTTGAAATCCAGTGCGTGGCATTTGGTAGCTCAGCTTGTGATGAATGATCACATTTTTTTTTTCCTTCATGATTGGGGTTGAAGCTTTCCTTGTGTTTTGATGCCTCTGTTACCTAAATTATAGTCATCCATATTCCCTAAAATACTCAGCTTACATTAAAGAGATCTCTGTAAATGGTAGAAGACCATCAGAATACAAATGTTTCAGGGTTTTCTACTTAATTTTCTACTGCTCTTTTTGACACACAAAAAAAATGTTTAATGTTATTAAGTCAAATTCCTTTTTGCCCCAGTAGTTTTAACTATGTACTGCATAGTTTAGTTTAAATTACTGTATTGGATTAAACATCTTCCTTAAGATTTTAAGTAGGAAAGAACAAAAGTATTAGAAAAGAGCAATTAGATCTTTCCTGTGATTTTTTTTTTTTTCCTGGTAGATCTCTTCCAGATAATTTTTTTACTTTCATTCCTTCACTTCTTGGCAAAAGATCTTGGGAGGTCAGTATTTGCATTAGGGAGAGTTAAATCCAATGTGGGAAGCTGATTAGAGGTTGAAAGGATTGTATTTCTTCTCTTTATTTTTTTTTTAATTTTTGAATTATGGTCTCACTGTGTACCCCAGCCTGGCTTGAAACTCACAATCCTTCTGACAGTCCCAAGTGCTGTGATGGAGGCACATATCAGGACACTTGCCTAAAAGCTTCATATTTGTTAATCTTAAACAATTTTAAAACATTTATACTGTAATCTTCCGTATTTATGGTAAGATGTCATTTTTGTCTGTATGCACACCATTTTAATTATCCTCAAATAATATTTAAGTCATTTTAAAGAGTCAAATAACGATTAGATGGGATATTTTGTCGAAATAACATTAGAGAAATTAATAAGTTAATTAAAAATTATGCACTGGTAACTATTAAAAGGCTTAATGAGAGGACTGGGGAGGTAGTATAGACTATGCAGTGCTTGCCGTACAAGCATGATGACCCTGAGTTTGATCCCAAGAACCCACATTTGTGGGGTAGGAGAGACCAAGCACAGTGTGTGCACTTGTCATCCTAGCACTGGGGAGGCCAGAGACAGCAGGACCCTCCAGGTTCCTTGGCCAGCCAGCTTAGCCAGATCAATGAGTACCAAGCCAGTGAGAGACCCTGTGTCAGAAGACATGGGAAATAATACCTGAGCTTGACCCCTGGCCTCCACACACATAGAAACACACCTATACATATGTGTGTACACATATAAGAAACTTCATGAAGTTGCATAAAGCTGTTTCATGAAGTTGTGTATTTTATACTTCTTGTACTTAGACTGAAACCTTGGCGTTGTCCTTGACTTTCCTTTTCCTCTCTATATTCAGAATCTGGCTGACTTTCACCATGTCCACTGGATTCTCACCCTGTTCCCACTGCCCATCACTGCTCATCAGGAGTATTCCAGTACCCTCCTGTCTGGTCTCCCTGCATCTGTTCTCACATCCCTTGATCTGTCCTCAGCACAACCAGTTCATTCTACATTACAACATATTACTTCATGGCTCAAAGTGCTCCAACAGCTTCCTATACACTTGGAATAAAAGCCAGTCGTTACTGTGATCAACAGAGTCCTGTCTGTTCTGTCTCTGCCTTGACTTCTTACTTTTCACTGTCTCTCTCCCCCTGATTTACCTCCTCCAGGATCCTTGCTAGATTCCTTGTTCTTGCATGTCAGTCACACAACCTTTCACAACCAAACATTGGAGCTGGAAGCAATCTTGCCCTTGAGATGTTTAGTACCCAGAATGGTATACATGGTATCATCTCTAATATAGACATTCTGGACACCCAATATTATTGCAGAGTGATTAGAATAGTTACTGTGTGATACAATTCATTAATGTAGTACTAAGCTTATATGAATTACTCTAATTTCTTCTGTATTGTGTTTCAGAGGAACACTGGCCCACTTTCCTCAGCTTTTGAAAGCATATTCTATAAGCTTCTATAATTTCCTATCATATTGTAAATATTTGTTCTCTATTCTGTATAGTCTATTAAAAGAACCTTGTATATTTGAGTCCCTAAATAGATCTTACCTTCCCAAAATTTAATTTTATTGGATGATTTTGTGATTTTCTTAAGTTTTTATTTTTATTTTCTGTATATGAACCCGTCATGTAGTGCCCTCAGAGGACAGAAAAGGGTATTGGATCCCCTGGAACTGGAGTTACAGATGGTTGTTAGCTGCCATGAGGGTGCTGGGATTTCAGCCCTGGCTTTGCAAGAGCAGCCAATGCTCTTTAACTGCTGAGCCCTCTCTCCAGCCCCATTCTATTATTTTCACAGTACAAAGAAAACAGAACTCCTGTTTTGTTTTTGTTTTTAAAGCTAAGCGTTATAGCATGCTTGTAATCTCAGGACTGAGGAGGGAAAGATAGGCTCATCCCTGAAGCTAGCAGGGTGGAATCTGCAAGTTCTAGGCCAAATGAGAGACTTTGTCTCAAAAACAAACAAACAAAAACCCCGTACAGGGTGGAAGGTAGACAGTATCCTGAAGAATGATAACCAAGGTTGACTTCTGGTCTCTGTGCACATATACATACACACAGATATGTATACACAAGCACATACCCCCCCAAAAGAAGAAAGTATCCATTTCACTTATAGTATAACGCCATGTAGTACTCAGGTTAGACAGATTCATCAGTTAAAACATTATGACCTTGTTGTGATGATGCATGCCCATAACACCAGCATTCAGGAGACTGAGGCAGGAAGATCCTAAGTTCTTGGCCACTCCTAGCTAAATAGCAAGTTCCTGTCTCAAAAAAAAATTAATTAAAAAATTAAAGAATTTTCAATACTAATCCCTAAAATTTGTTTCTTAACTGTGGGATAGTCACCTGATCAAATCAGTTCTAAACAGGATGGTGTCTGATCAATCTTACAAGGTTATTTTGAGTATCAGATGAGAAAATTTAGAAACTTTTCTGAATCCCACAACTGAAGGGAATGTGTGTGTGTGTGTGTGTGTGTGTGTGTGTATTCATTTATTCAGACTCCTATTTTCCTAAATAATTTGGAAATCTTAAACTTCTATTTCTTAGACTATTTGACTAAATATTTGTGTGCTTGTGTCCTTTTTCTCCCACTTTTTTTTAGATTAACAAAAGCAGTGGCATTGTAGAAGCTTCAAGGATCATGAATTTATACCAGTTTATTCAGCTTTATAAAGACATCACAAGTCAAGCTGCAGGAGTGCTGGCTCAGAGCTCTACTTCTGAAGAACCTGATGAAAATGCATCTTCTCTTCCATCCTGTCAGGCTAGTCTTTGGATGGGCAGGTATACAATGCAAAATCGCCACGTAATAGGCAAAATGCCCAGACCTCATTTCTTGCTAATGCCGTGTGAAATCTTCAGTCTTGTTATCGCACAGTTTTTAGCGGCTCACACCAGGAATCCGTTCTAGAGCTCTTACAGTTAATAACAAAGGAAGTGCTAATGCCTCCTCTTTAATAGATACTTAGATACCTAGGCAGTCAAAACTCTTTATGAATTTAGGCCCAAGAATTTGGCAAAATCATTTCAGAAATTGTCTAATTGGAGGATTAAAAGTTTCAATGTTGTCTCCAGGCCTTGGCAGTCTGTTCAGAAAGGAAGACGCAGTTGTTCACATGCTGCCCACTGTACTACCAGAGGGAAGGAAGCCAGCCTGGGTTTCTGCGGTGGAGCTTGTTTACTTGGGCTCCAGAGATGATGTTCCATCTAAACTTTCCTCTCCTTCTCACTTATGCTTTTGGCCTGTGAAAGCTTCTGCCTGTAGCCATGCGCAGCAAGACCGTAATATAAATTAGTAAGTGCTTCATTGGAAAAAGACAGGATTTCAGACGGGTTGGCGTCCTCTCTTACAGTGTGACACTGCACAGAGAGCAGAAATCTATTCCAGCTGTGCCTTTTCTTAAAATTAAGCAGGAGTTTCTTCTTTATTACTTTACTCACAGTTGAATTTTCTGCTCCATTCTCGACCAGCCAGTTTCTGAATACTGTCAAGTTAAGTTATATTTTCCCATTTTCTGCTTTTTTCTTTTCCTTCTTCAGCATGGTGATCTTCTTTTGAGTGTTTTGAAAGCTGAGAATCGTCTTTATTTACATCTGTAGCCAGTGAAAAGCAAGTGACACTTCTTTCTTGTTACAGTAATCTTGGGGAAGGTACAAGTTAATGTTTCCTGTGCTTTGAGACTGAGAAAACTGATGCCTGTTGGTTAGTTAAGCCAGCTTCTAACCATTTCACAGAAAAAGCCTTTCTAAGTAGGAGGGGATCTTCAGGGCCTCTCTGCAGTCATGTTTCACATTGGATGCATATTTCTGTTAATGATTACATTGAGTATTTGTTGGTTTTTACAGTTCATTAAATCCCAACAATAAGCCCACAGGAATATAGTTACTGGTCTAAGTCAGATGAAGAAATAGATTTAGACAAATAAATGTCTTGACTAGAAACTGACCTAGCTAAAACTCACATTTAGGGTTCGAGTTCAGTGGTCTGGGGGAGGAGCCAGAGATTTTGTCAAGCTCTGAGGTGCTCCAATGCCTACTGATTTTCATAACACTTTGAGTAGCGAGGCTTAACTGTATTTTGCCAAGTGAAAACTAGCCTATACTTACAAGTTGGACTACCACAAAGCCTGCAGCTGTATGAGACTAACTGCCTGGGAGAAGCTATCTCTTATATGGTTCTAATCACTGGGAAGTTTTTGTTTTGTTTGTTTTGGTATTTCTGAGTCTGGCTTTTTTATTGTTGGATAATCTCATACATGCATGTAATGTGTTTTGATCACATACCCCATACCCCCACTCCCCCCCACTTTCCCTCCCGGTTCCATGTGCTTTTAAAACATTTATTGAATTTTTGTGAATTTCAAATGTTTTGATCATATTTAGACCCCATTCCTTTTCTGCACCCTCCTGATTTTCAGCACTCTCTGACCCGGTTTCATGTACTGTGTTATGTACATTATGGCCTATAGAGTAAAATGTGTTTCCAAATGCTCTTTGGTGCTGGTCCATCCACTAGAGCCCATTTAACCATTCAGCATCACACCCTTAAAGAAAACTGATTCTCTTCTCTCAGCAGCTGTTCATTGCCAGTAGTTCCTCAGCTAGGGTTGGACCTTCTTGCCCACTACCTGATTTCTACGTGGGGATTTTGTCTGGCTTGAGCTTATGTGAGACTTGTACATGTTTTCACCATTGGTATGAGTTTATTTGAGTAACTTATGCGCTGTCTGGAAAACTTGTTTCCTTGTGGTCATATACCATCTCTGGCTCATTGGGGGTGGGGAGAAGACCATAAGATCAGGGATAAGCAGTCTGCAGTCTCTTTATTTTCTACATGTTGGCCAGTTGTGGGTCTCCATGTTAATCACCATCTGCTGCATGAGGAGCTTCTCCTGTGAGAGTTGAGAGATGCATTAATCTATCAATATGACAATAAGACATTAGGAGTCATTTTAATGCTATGTACTATTTAGCAGAATAATAGTAGTACACTCTCCCTTATGGTAGCTTGTCTCGTCTCAGGTTCCTAGGCCTGATACCAGTGTCAGATATGGACCCCCATTTTGTGATGTGAACCTTAAATCCAATTAGAAAGTGGCTGGTTACTCCCATAATATTCATGCCACCTTTGAATGAATGGGCCTATATTGCCAGGCCAGTTGTTGTAGCTCTTTAGATTGACAGCTGGGAAGATCAATGATTACTTTTCTCTTTTGGTAACATGCATAGCACCTTCTAGCACTATGAATGCTAGACAGTAGAGATGAAGCCTTGAATTCATCACCAGTTTGATTCTTCCTTATTTGTTCTACAACTCCTGTTTGTAGTGTCTTTGGCAGCAGGGTCTCACTCTCAAGTTCTGGTGGGTAACCAGGATCAGGAGCAATGGCCAGTATCATTTGAGGGTCCTTGGGACCCCTGGTCAACAGCTTCAAAAGATGGGGTCCATTCTAGGCATTGGGCTTTTTCTTTGCTAGCATGTGGTATCTAGTAGGGGCAGTGTCTTCCTGCTGTAGGGAAACTCCTTTAAAACTCTTTATATCATACGCATATACTCTCTGGAGAGGCTTCTGTAGTGGTTTCATCTGATCTCTTCCTGGAGGCCTTTAGTGTTACCCTCCCCACACTTCCTCCTCTGTTCTCTTTAACCTTCCTATCCCATTGTTCTCTTTTTCCCCTTTATATCATTGCATCAGCAGTCATCCTGAGTGAGGTAACTCAGACCCAGAAAGACAAATGTCACATGTTTTCTTTTACAAATGTTTTACAAATGGTGCTAGCTTTGAATCCTTAGATACACGGACTGTATTCTTGGGATGCAGAGTTGAAACCAGTCAGGAAGTAGTTGGTCATTTCCATAACATTTGTGCCACTGTTACACCAGTAGTCACATCTTGTTAGGCATCATTCTTACAGTTCACAAGGTTCACAACTGGGTAAGACAGTTGATTACTTTTTTCCTTTGGTAGTCTGCATAGAACCTTCCTGTGCTGTGAAAGCTAGCCAGTGGGGATAAAGCTTCCAGGTTGGTGCCAGCTTGATTTCTTTATGTTCAATGACTCAAGTGCATGGTATCTTCAGCAAATAGGGTCTTACCATCAAGTTCTGGGCAACCAAGAGCAGTTGCAATAGCCTATAATGTTGGTAGGAGAGTCTATGGGACCCCACTAACCAATTACTCTAAAAGAAATAGCCCATACCTAACTGGGCTTTTTGTTTGTCAACCTATGGTGTCTGAGAGAGGCATTGTCTCCCTATTATAGGATAACACCACTTAAATTCCTTTTATATGTGTACATTTTCAGGAAGCTTCTACGCAGTTACTGGACTTTCATGTGACTTTTTCAGAGGTCTTTGGTGTTAGTTATCCTTCCCCGTGCCCCTCCTCTCCCCACCCTCCCATCCACCATCCCACTGAACCCTTCCTCTTCCATTAGTCCCTTTCCCGCTCTATTCCACCTGCATACTGTCTCCCTTCTCTTGACATCCACCCCAAGTGGCCCCATACTAGTTTTCTGACTTCTATGGGCACTTCAGTTTAAATATTCTTACCTAAAAATCCAAACTTAACAGTAGGAGAGAGAACATGTGGTATTTGCCTTTCTGAGTCTGTATTACGTCACTCAGAATGATTATTTTCAGCTCTGTCCATTGTGAATTTCATAATTTCATTTTTCTTTACAGCTGAATAATATTCAGTTGTGTATATATACATTTTTATTACCCATCCATCAGTTGATGGGCATCTAGGCTGTTGTTCTTACCTGGGCTATTGTGAACAGAGCAGCAGTGAACTTGGATGAGCAGGTGTCTCTGTAGTAGAATACAGAGTCTTTTGGGAATATGCCCAGATGTAGTATAACTGGATTCATATGATAGATTTATTTCTAGCTTTTTGAAGAATCTGCACATTGATTTCCGTAGTGCCTGCACTTCCATCAGCAGCAAATAAGTGTTCTCCCTCCTCTTTCCCCACATCCACGCTAGCATTGCTGTCTTTCTTGGTTATTTTGCTTTTTAAATCTTAGCCATTCTGACTAGGGCAAGAGGTTTTGTAAGAGGTTGAGAGCAATACATCTGCCTCAGAGGACTGTTAAGAGAATTAGGTGAGCTAATAGATGGAGTACATACAGCAGTTCCAGGCACATGACAGTGTTGTCTGGAGGAGTTAACTGTCTTGTTTACAGTGGCTGTGCCCTCTAGAATCTCTTCCAGCCTTCAAAAGTCTGAAAATGAATCAATGTTCTGCTCTCCAGAATAACTGTCTCCAGCCTTTATTTATACGGTTCTCCTCTTTTCTCTTTATAGACTGTCTCACTTCCTACTCTCCATTTGTCTTCTAAAGTACTAGTTCAGTGGGAGTTCACTTCCCCGTTAAACACTGATTCTAGTTTGCTCGTCTGAGCAAGTTCAAATTTGATTCTCTTGACATTTGAGAATCAGGTTATGTTTGCTATATAATCAGTCTTTCTCTCAGCTTAACCCCCAGAGCATTATGCCAGCCTTCTTTTACATGTGTGCATGCAGACACACACACACAGCCTTTGTGTTTTATTCTGTTTCAGGCTTCCATGACTTTGTTTTTGCACCTCCAATGCCCTTTATCAAAGTCCCATCATTTTCTCTCCCACTTTCCCAGTAAGCTCTTACTTCTTTACTTGGCATGTACTATGTGTATTGGACACTTGAGATTTGTGTTATGTTTAAATGAACAAACTTTAGGTATAATTGCAGTATCTTACATACAGTGTTAGAAGTACGGCAGGAAATGAGAATTATATCAGACATAGGTCCTACCTTTAAGAATACAGGCTATAGCCAGTTATGGTGGTGCACACCTTTAATCCCAGCACTCAGGAGGCAGAGGCACATAGATCTCTTGAGTTCAAGGCCTGCCTGGTCTACATAGCAAGTTCTAGGCCAGCTGTGACTACAGGGAGACCCTATCTCAAAAAGACAAAAAATATAAAAAATAAAAATAAGAAGAGTGGCTATACTTTGAAACCTTTGGGTTTTGTATAATGATAAACATCATACATGCTTCATAAAGAAAGATTAAAAATAGCAAAAAGGCACAAAGGACAAAAAATTAAAACTTACGTCAAGAAATGCTATATTCAAAAAACTGTGAAGTGACTGACCTTGACAGCCTTTTGATTTTCAAGTCATTTAATTGAGGCAAATACTGGCTTTTGAGAGCAGAGAAGAAATGGATTTTTGAATTGGGTTAAAGATTGGAGTTTATTAAACTCAGGAAGGCATTTCTAGGAATGAAAAACACTTGTACAAGGTGTGTGCTCCTATGGGTCCCATGGACTGTGGCTCCAGTAGAAGGTTCACCATATCTTTTCTTCCCAGAACTCCTGAGGACAGAGCTGCATTCTAGTCCTTCCGTGTTCTAGAAGCCATTGTTTGCCTTCTCGGCAGCACACTGTCAGTATCAGCTACTGTAAGGCCCTGATGCACGGTCCATGTTTACATATCTTTGTGTCTTTTATGCTGAATAAGTTAGATATTGTTTGAATTCATATATGTAAATTTAGTATGCTTAACATGGGCTGAGTTGTTTCAGAAGACTTGAATATGCAGTTTTTGTCCAAATTTTGTTTTAACAGAACTTCTTAATCTTTTTATTAAGAAACTTACCCCCTAGTATTTCTTTCTTAATATATTTGATATCCCTAAAAGTTGCTAATTTTAATCTGATGTTAACTTTGCACATAAGTTATACTGAGCTTTGTACTATGGGTGCTTAGTAATGCTTTTTTAAGGGAATGAAAACAAAGCAGAAAGCGTATGGACAGAGAACATCATTGTTTCACACTGCAGGGTGAAGCAGCTGACCGATGAGGAGGAGTGTTGTATCTGCATGGATGGGCGAGCTGACCTCATCCTGCCTTGTGCTCACAGCTTTTGTCAGAAGTGTATTGATAAATGGTAAGTTATCAGGGATAAGCGGAGGTCAAATGGGGCAGTGTATATGAATAAACAAATGAAAATGTAAAACTATTGCAATGTTAAATATAAAATAATTTTATTCTTTAGTACTCAGTTTTATGACATGCCTCTTACCTGTTCAGATATATTTATGAATATATAAGTTTATGAACTGTGGGGCTAGAAGTTTGTTTAGACACTTGTTTGTTTGTTTGTTTGCTATAAGGAAGGAAATTTACACCTGATTAGAATCAAATGCTTTCCTTTTTCTTCTGGTCTGTGTTTTGGGTTTTGTTTTGTTTTCTCATCTTGGTATTATCCTCTGTATATATTTCAAAAATCCTTAAATATTGGATCTGGAAGAGACTCGAGAGGTCAGCTAGTGAAGTTCATTTTCTTTGAAAATAATGGAGCATTTAGGGGAACTTACAGTCGACATGCACTAAACTACCTGTACGGAAGCCCAGCTTGATATGCTTTGACCTATTTGCATATCCATAAAAGCTGTCCTCACCATCAAGAAAGGAGCAAACTTATTCTCCCCAGATCACCTTGTACACCGTTGTAACGCCTCCTTTCTACCCTAATTCTCAAGCAGCTGTTAATTGCTTTCATTTGCTAAAAATACTTTGATTTCTGTAGATTTTTATATACTTTGCATTATTCAGGATGTACTTTCTCTCTTGTCTAGCTTCTCTTATTCAGTATAATTATCTTAAGATTTATCCATATTGTAGGTGCTGATAACTTACAAATAAAAAGTTATATATATGTTTGTGGACAATTATTTTCATAGTCATTTATTTTGGCTTTTTGTTGGGTAAATACCTAGAATGGCTAGATCATATGGCAGCTAGTTGTTTTAATTTATCAAGAAATTTCCAACTCTTTCCCAAAGCAGTCATATTTTCTTAAAGGTTTGATTGTTTTTAAATTTTATTTTATGTGTATGTGTAAGTGCACCCGTGTCATCAGTGCCCACACAGGTCAGAAGAGGGCGTCAGGTCCCCTGGAACTGTCTATGTGTAAGTGCACCCGTGTCATCAGTGCCCACACAGGTCAGAAGAGGGCGTCAGGTCCCCTGGAACTGGAGTTACAGATGGTTGTTAGCTACCGTGTGGATGATGGGAACTGAACCTGGATCCTCTGCAAGTACAGCCAGTGCTCTTAGCCACTGAGCCATCTCTCCAGCCCCAGGTTTTGACTGTCATTAAAACAAGGTATTATAGCATATAGCCCAGGCTGGCCTTAACTGAGACTTTCAGCAGTCCTCCTGCTTCATCCTCCTGATTCTGGGATTATAGAAGTGTGCCATCATGCTTGGCTCATACCTTTTTGTACTCCCAGCACTGCATAGTTCCATTGGCTCCACATCTTTACCTGTGCTTGCTTAGTGTGCTCAGCTTTTGTAATTTTAGCCATTAAAATCAGGTCTAAGGTGATGTCTCATTATAGTTCTCATTTACATCTCCCTACTGATTGATTTTGAGCAACTTCCCATATGCTAATTGACCTCTGCACATCTTCTTAGATGAAGTATCTATGCAAGTTTTTGCCCATTTCTTTGTTGAGAGTTTTGCTTTATCAGATGTGCTGTATGATTTGCACATATTTTCTCCCTCTGTGACTTGTCTTTTCATTCTCTTAAGAATGTCTGTGGAAGAGTAGAGTTTTTAATTTTACTGAAGCTAAATTTCAATTTTTGACATACAGATGGATATTTTGGTGTCATATTTAAGAAATCTTTTCCAAATCCAAGTATACAAAAGTTACTATCTTCTACAAGTTTCAGGCTTTACATTCATTTAAGTCTGTACTCTATTTTGAGTTAATTTGTTGAAAGACTGCCTTGTCTTCACTAAATTGCTTTTGAACCTCTTTGGAATCAGTTGTTCAAATATGAGTCTGTTTCTGAACTCTGCTGTCCTATTGATGTAAATATGTTTCACCGCAGTGCCATATTGCCCTGACTGGTGTAGCTGTATTAAGTCTCAAAGTTAGAACATGTTAGCTTTCCAGGTCATCTGGACTGTACCAGGTCATTTAGATTGCAGTAGTAGTTTAGCGTTCATGTATCAGATTCTAAAGCAAGGTTTTGATGGATGAGTGTGGCAGACCTGGCTTCTCAGTATCCAGTCAGGTCTTTAATAAGTATTGCATAGCTATGACAAATTTGTCCCTATAAATTTTACATTTTTGTGCTATTCTAAATGGATTTTATTTCAGTTTTTGCTTGTTGCTAGTATAAGACAATACTACTTCATACTGGACAGTCAAATATCTTGTCAAATTCACTAATATCTTTTTTCCACAGTGCCTAACATGCCATCTGTTCTACCCAATATAAATGTGTTTACCTTTTGTATATTTTTGGCTTTCATGTCTAGAAATTGAATTCACATTGCTAATAGCTCCGATGTCCTACTTCATACAGTGGATCTCTCCTGTAGTGTTCTGAACATGTGACATACAACTGAGTTCTCATCCCTGCTAGTTCTAGTAGTGTGTCGTTCTGGTTTGTTCTGATTGCTTTTCCTCCTCATTGTAGCTGATAATATTTTCTGCTGTTTCTTTATATGTCTTCTAGTTTTTGATTAAGTACCACCTGTGAATTTTACTTAGGTAGTGACTAATTTATTCCTATGGTACTCTTGAGTTTTGTTCTGGAATATAGTTAACTTAGAAGCAGTTTCTCATTGGGGGTCCTGCTCTGTGTTTTATTAGGCAGGACTAGAGCAGAGCTTAGTTTGGTGCTACTTATGACCCCACTACTTGGCAAGATCCTTCAGAGGTCCCTCTGTTCCATGCTTCAGAGTCAGAAGGGCTCCAGTCAGCTGGGGGAACACTATCCCAGGCCCCATGTGGGCTTTGGGGGATATCCCTTAGACCCTCAGACTCACAGCAGTTGCCTACATGCTCACAAAGAGCAGTTCTCTGGTGAGTTCAGTGAAGGGGACTGCCTGTGTCTCCGGAATTCTCCCTCTGTGAAACTCTTCTGTCCAGTACTCTCCCTTGTGAACCTAGATGCCTTGCCCTTGGGAAACTGCTGCTTCAACCCGGAGTCCGCCAGGCTCCCTCTGCTTCCCACCTCTCAGTCATGTCCTTGTCTGATGTCCAGTGCTTTGCATCAAACCTTATCTTACAGCATTATTTTAGACATTTTGTCCTGTGTTGTAATTGTTTTAAGTGGAAAGATAAATCTGGTCCCTGCTGGGCAGAAGCAGAATGACTGTTTCTAAATTGTGATTCTTATGCACAGAAAAGCACATATAATTATCTTGTAAAATATCTCTGGGGAACCCCAAATCAACTGAGGAATTTATGCCAACTCTTAATTTCAAATACAATTTTTGGAATAAGTTTCTCAACTTTTGCACAAAGTCAAAGAACAGTTAGTTGATGCATTCTGGTTACTTTGGTCTTCGATTTCACTGGTAGATGAAGAGAAAAACATTTTCTTTTCCTTGCAAAGTATATTTCTAGCTCAAATATGGTATTTTTAGTGTTTGACAAGAAAAATTCCCTTTGAAAAACAAAACATAATTTTTAATCGTTATATATGTATTCTTTGTAAGAAAACTTATCCTACATATAAATTTAATCTCTTTAAACCTTGAATGCTCCATTTTTTATAATTACCTAAAGTTTTCTTGTTTTTGAGCCAAAGGACCTTTTTATCAGACCATTGCAATCACATTGCCACATGTCATTTATATATTACATGAAATCACAGTTCATAGTAACAGCCTTCGCTGCTGCTTTTGCCCTGTCACTGGCCAAAAGTGACTCCGAAGGCAATGACCTCCATTCAAATGCAAATTAATATTTGTACTTTACACTTGGACGAATCTTCCATTGCTAAGAAGGAGCTGAGGACTCAAGGAATTTTTATTTTAAGGGAAAACGACTGGTTGGAGTACAGGATAATACTGAAGGTGTTGGCTTGTGGTAGCAAACAAGATAGGAGGAAAGGGGCGAAACATCGTTATCAGAGACTAATTAAATAAACGATAGCATACCTATACAGCATATGTTTAAAAACCAGTAAACCAGCCATGGTGGTACAAGCCTGTAATCCCAGCACTCAGCAGGCTGAGTCAGGAGCAGGCAGGTCTGGGGTAGCTACATGGCAAGACTGTCTCAAAGGGAAAATAAATAAATAATCTGCTGGTACATAATAGTCTATAAGGTATATAGATAGCTCACAGATCTGTGTGACACACTTTCATAGTTTTAGACTGTATGAGCAGCTGATTAACCCTGGGAAAGAGAGTTAAAGGTTGAGATGAAGATTTATTCCTCACTCTGTATTTTTATGTTCACATTTTTTAAAGCCATGTACAAGTATTGCTTTTCAAACCTGAAAACAAACTTCCTTTGTTTGGACTTCCCTAACAGGAGTGAT
The DNA here is from genome assembly GCA_035773235.1 of Eospalax fontanierii. NCBI lineage: Eukaryota > Metazoa > Chordata > Mammalia > Rodentia > Spalacidae > Eospalax > Eospalax fontanierii. The sequence continues at coordinate 175,640,131 of CM069524.1, read as the reverse complement.
CGACACAGAAATTGCCCCATTTGTCGCCTACAGATGACTGGAGCAAATGAATCCTGGGTGGTATCAGATGCACCCACCGAAGATGACATGGCTAACTATATTCTTAATATGGCTGACGAGGCAGGCCAGCCCCACAGGCCGTGACTTTGTGGGGAAGACTGTCATTTGCTATCGTGAGCATGCATTGTGGTTGTAGATGAAGGATGGAGGACGTGGCACACGTACAGAAAAGTCCATTTTTCCACCCTTATTTTTGCTACTCTGATGCGTCCCGTCTCTAAATAAACTCCCCAGGTCTTCCATTTATGGTAAACTAAAAGTTGCTACTTTTTAGGCCATACTTTCCTGTAATTTATCTGTTCTAATGTATATTAGAACTAATTGCTCTTGAACCCTTTGCTAATAGATAATAGCAATATTTCCAGAGACGTGGCACACTACTGTTTTTCAAGGAGGAAGTATTCTGGAATCTCTGTAGTTAGATTAAAGTCAGACGTTGAAAAGCTGTAGCCATCTGTGAGAACATTTTAAATGACTAGAAAGTGTAGAATGCATCTAAGTGCGTGTGACTACTTAAAACCAGTCTTTCTGCTGGAACCTGAGGAGTGAGTTCTGCCCTCTTGTGGTTGATTACAGCTCCTTTGATAGTGTTTACCTGATTTGACTCTTAGCTACTTCATAGCTTCATGTGTAACTTAAGCAGTGTGTTTTGGAACTACATGCTTTTTGCTTGAAAGCCTTTAAAATTTTTGCCATACTGTATAACTTGGGGAAGCACTATAAAGTTGGGACTTTATCTTGCAAATGGACTCTACTGCAAGAATCTTCTTGGCTGTTCTAGAAATGTATTTCTAAACCCAGGATAAATTTTAATAATCTGTTCATAAATGCCCAGGCAGCTTGGATTTTTATAAGGAAATTTTTCTTTATCACAAATACCACATTTTATATTTCCAGATTACAATGAGTCATCCAGTGCTGATTTAGAGTGTTTTTATTTTCAGGTAGAGCTATCTTTCTGAGGCTTCAGTATCCTTACATTCCTTAGATTAAAGGAAAGAAAAATAAGACGGAGCTACTTTACCTTATCCATGTGGAACTCCTGAGTACCAGAGACAGATTTGGCTTTCTGAAGCCTCTGAAAAGAGCATAGGAGGGTTATGACTGCGTAGCGTCATGCTTTATGAAGTCACAACTTGAGTGTTAACATTTCAACCTGTAAGAAAATTAGGCATGAAGTCACCTTTTTAAAAAAGGCATTTTAGCATTCCATGGAAATTTTCTGACCACTTATTGATTCGAGTAGTCCATTGGCAGTCGTGACAGGGACAGTGAAACACCAGATAGCTAAGTGCTCGCTAAACTGGGTGTTCAGGCAAGCAGAAGGCTGGCACTCTGTCGTTATCACCTTGTATGATTTGACTTTGTGACCTTGAGAGAGTCTCTTAACTTGGGTCTCTAGGTGCCTTCTAGAGAGACTAAGGTGGTATTTATGGTTTTACACTCTTTAGCAATGGAAAATAAATTTGAGAGTCCACATACACTTGAGTACGTGCATGCATACTACCCTGTGATATAAAAGCTACATTTTATTCATGTCAGCCTCACATACTGTGATGACTGTACAGTCAGTGAATGAAAACATAATACATTGGTGACACAGAGGCCTCACGTGCACTAAGCTCAGTCTCCACCACATAAAATAGCACTCCTGGTGGCACACACCTGCCGTCCCAGGACTTGCAAGGTAGAGAGGAGGATCAGAGGTTCAAGGTCATCCTCAGCCACACAGCAACTTCAAAGCCAGTCTGGGCTATATATATTAGGGCCATTTCAAGAGAAAAAAAATTAATTCAAATTTGCAGATTACTGAGTCTTTCCCATTGATTCTTAGCATCTTTTGAAAACCTTGGGATAAGTAATCCTTGAAGTGTTTCCCAGCTCTGAAATTGTCAAGTGTCCTTTTGGATGAGACTTGCTGAATTTAATTCAAATTGCCTAATTTAAAAAGTTTGGGGCTTGGGATCTTTCCAGCTAGAGTCAATGATGTTATTCCCAGAGTCCTTCCTTTGAAGGAATATTCAGCAGTGTGTCCACGCCCCTCGGTATTTCCCACTCCCCTTTTCTTACAGTATGCGCTCCAAGACACTGACAGATGACTGTGAGATGTGAAATGTTTGTGTTAGCCTTATCAAGTACACGAACTCTTCGTTCATCCACTGGACAGACAGGGTGATAGTTCCTCAGATGTGAAGGTGGTGGTGAAAGTTCTGCTGTACTGTCTAATCATGAAACTTGTAAATTTGTCTTGTGAATAAAATGTACATGTTTTCTATTCTGTACAGATTTGTCTTTTTAAATATTAAGTACTTAACTGTATTTACTATGCTAGGAAATACGTGTGCCTTCTGAGATTTGTGAAATAGCCCCTTGCTTTGAGGAATTTGTTTGTTAACACTGTTTGCACTATCCTAACTCACTAACCGTGGGTTAGCTCATAATGCTGTGGAATTTTAGTTTCAGAAAATGAGTTTGACTCTGTGCTAAGTTAGAACAGTGGTGTCTGAGTCTTAGAAACTGGTCAAGTGTGCAATAAACTTTGCAAGTAAACTTTAATTGAAACAACTTTCTTATGTGATTTCACATTCTTATATACTAAATATTTATATGAAGCAGAGAACTGTTTTTATTGTGATTTGGGGAGTTGTGATGTGTGTGTGCTAGTTTTTGAAATTCATTTCAAATCGCACCTGATTTCCTTTTATCTAATATGTATCTGGATAATGAGGCTGCTTGGAAATCTTTTGATTCAGTGATTTTTAACACTGGGACGTTGGGTTCATTAAAAGATCATCTGAAGAATTTTCCTTTTTGAAGTGTTGTAATCTTTTGGTTTTGTTTGGGGGCATGTGTTCTCTCCTCGACTGAGGCTTACTTTGCCTGTCAGCAGATCACCCACATTCCCGACAGGCAGCACAACTGCTGAATGGCTGACAGTGACTTGGGTTGGCTTTTGTGTCTTATCACCCTGTTGGCCAGTAAAATAATCGCTAACAGTGCCCGCCGCCTTCCTTGTGAAAGCGTTTCCCGGGTGTATGATGGAACCAGAGATGCTCTTAGAATCAGTGCTGAGAAGAAAATCAGGAGAAAATAGCAGCTTGGAATTATGTTTGCCCATGTCTCTCATAACCAGGTGTGGAGAAATAGGCACTTCGGAATCCAGAAACTTAAAGCGTCCTCAATTCCAATTTAATAGTCACGCAGCTTTACAGTCTTAGCTATTAATCATCCTCACATAAAATATTCCTTAGAAGTTGAGAGCACAAAGATTTCCAACAGGCTGAGTTTATCTGCAATTTGTGTCCCTTTGATAGAGTTACCTTTTGTTGGAGTTGTTTTTCTAACCATCACAGTTCAGATGTACAACACTTCCATGTATCACCTTGATCTTTGTTGAAAACCCAGATGAGCATTGGGTTTAATCAGCACACTCCTGAGGAGCAAGTAAGAGAGTAAGAGACAGCCAGAAAGATGCTTTCAACTTGGCTTTAACTCAAGAGACAGGACAGGACAGAAGGTACAGTTTGTGTTTGTGACGTAAAGAGAAGTAGATGATGATGATTGTTTGAACAGTACAACTCAAGTAAGATGCAAAGTGAACCTGAGCTCCTTGGAGTACGTCAGAGAACATTGCCTTGAAACCTGGGCCTGCACAGTTGCCTTTGAATCCAACTGCAGAACAAAGGAAAGCAGGATTCACCCCCAAAAGGGCCAGTGAAGTACAATAACGTATAAAAGTGTGAAGTGTTAAAGAAAAAGGTGTCTGGGACACTCTCAGGACAGGGGAAACCCAGCACAGACTGGTAAACAGAGCATCACAAGGACCAGAACAGGAGGTAGGACGGAAGTAAGACAGAGCCATGCAGCCTTGCTGATGAGCTGTCTGCCAGGCAGGAGCTAAACAAAGATGCCAGAGAGTCACCTTCCTGAGGTCCTGAGCTTCGCTTCAAGATTCTGGGTTTCCCTAGTGAGCTAGTCATCTACTTCTCAGTGGAAGATACAGTGACAGTATTGACAGCTTTTCACCTTGCCCAGTCTGAAACGTAAAAAACATCTGCTCTATTGAGTCACAGCCCTAAAGACTTTATTTATAGTTTTTTTAATAGAAAAAGTATTTGATACAATGAAAAACTGTACAATACTTGTGATGTTTGGGCAAAAATACACAAATGGAAGCTTCAAAAATAATCCCTCAGATAATGACAGGCTTTCATTCATTTCATAATTATGAGATTGTGTATATTTTTGCCTAGTAAAAAGATGATGCAGCTCCACATGCCAAGTCAACACCGAAAGAACGGCAGGAGAGTGTCATGGCAAGATAACCCAAATCCAAGAAGCATCTTGTAGGCAAAGTTAGGTTCTTCAAGCTTTATAAGGATTCAGAAGGACTTCCTGCCATCTGAGTTTGCCCACAAATAGGATGGTCTTTAAACAATTTGTTGAGTATTCAGCACATGTAGTTGCTCAAAGAGAAATCCATTCAGTTAGTCCATATGCATTTATTGAGCACCTACTATGTACTAGGCACTAGTAACACAGATGAGTACACTGATAAAGCTTAACTTCAGATTGGTCTTAAAAATAGCTTTCTACCTGGCCCCTGGGACCAGCTTCTGAAGAAATCTCTGTGTTATATAAGGAGACATTTTGCCCTTAAAATAAAATGCACCATGTTAAAGTGATTTTAAAAAACAAACAAAAGAAAAAAAACATTTGTGAGGAATTCCTCAGGGAGGAATGGGGAAGGAACCGGGTTAGGGATTGGGAACAAGGAAGCCTAGTGTTGTCTAGTCCTGAGTCCTTCAGCACGTTCCCTTCCGCCTTAACCCTTCAAGGGGAGCATGGTAGCAGGGTTGTAATCACTTAGGCTATTGAGCCAAAGGGAGCGGAGGCCAACTGGCCCTGTGCCTGTCAATGCCCTTCATGAGAGTGAAAAGGATTGTTCACTCACAGCTCCAATATGAGACTCAAAGCAGCCACTTCGACAGCCATGAGGGGGATTCACAGAAGATTGGCAACAACTCACTGAGTCCTAGGCAAAGGGAACAGGCTAGGAGTGACCACATCAGCAAGTGCATGTGGCTTCCTAACTAGAAGCGGGGGGATGGGGGGCACTAAGAAATGGGCTAAGGAACTCTTTTTTTTTTTTCCCTTGGTCTTTTCTGAGTCAGGGTCACCTAATACCCCCAGATGGCCTGGGACTCACTATTAGACCAGGCTGGCCTTGAACTACAGAGATCTCTGCCTCCCGAGTGCTGGGATTAAAGGCGTGTTTCACCATGTCCAGCAAGAAATTAATGCTTTTAAAAAAATCCACAAATTGTCAGGAAGGCATCTGACATGTTCTCTCAAGGCCCCTTTGTGAAAGGGAGCTGTGAGGAGACTGAAGGCAGCCAGCCGGAGGCTGAATTGAGAGCTGCCTACACACAGGGCCCAAGGAGGGGCGTGGCAGAACCACACAGGCCTCATGTCACTTGGCGTTCAACGTGGCAAGTTCTGGCCCCAACAATGCAAGCACCAGCGAGTACAAGAGAACTGTGTGGGAAACTGGGAACAAGTGCAGACAGCTGTAGCTCCCAGGTCCGCAAGGAGAGGTAACCGCCCCTGGCTCAGAAACGCTAACAGAAGTGGGCATTTCGATCATAAAGTGAACAGCACAACCAAAATCAGAAGTTGGAGACTTCTTCAGGAGCGTCATCCACAGAGCACAGCCCTAGCCTGAATTCATGGCCACTGTCAGTCCCAGCAGACCTTTCATTAAATCAAAATGTGAAGGCAAGTGTCAAACGCTGGCCCTATTTGGTCAGGGCTGTGATCTCCTCTGACTTCATGGCATCAGACAGAAAGCTGAGCTCGTTGCACAAGGTCTCGTATCGGAACGCCATCCGAATCTGAGCAACATTTGTCTTTCGAATGTCATTGCCCTCTGGTCCTTCTTTGTAATAATTCTGTCCCAGAAACTTCTGCTTTTCCTGTGGACCAAGAGAAACAAATAAGACCAGACACTTGATTCATTTCTGTATCTACGTGGGCAACTTTGACCCTGGCCACAGAACACAGACTCAGAATCGTTCTTGAAAAATGTCACCTGACCACCGATCATTCCCTCCACATCTGGGACTTCCCTCATCAGAAAGGAACATCTGCTGGGCTCAGAGGGGCTGAGGGGAAGGCATTAAGATGGAATCCCATCTGAGGGGGTGACACAGGCAGGCAGTTGTTTCAGGTAGCCCAAATCCTAGGAAAAAGTCACACAGAACTTGGGCCTCTAACAACCATCTTCCCCAAGAGCACCCGAGGACGCCTCTGTGCTCCAGTGACATCCCGATAGATGTCCAGGGTCTGTGTTGGCTCCATGTCAGAATCCTGCAGGGAGCCACAGAGAAGTAAGTGACTGTGGGTCCCACGTGTGCACTTGATGCCTGCTGCGTGCCAGCACTATTTTAGGACCTTGGGCTATAACATGGACTGTGCCTCTGCTCAGAGCCTCCATTCTAAAGGGAAATTGAAAACACAAGGAAATGCATCATACGGTGTGGTGCTGCATACTGTGGGAAAATAAGGGAAAGAGGATGCTGGCCAGGGACACCTCTCAGACGCAGGCCTGAGAGAGGTGAGGGAGGGGCAGCCAGAAGCATTCTCCCTGGGTCTAGATGTCAGTGCTCTCTGTGGTCAGCACCTGGCACAGAGCAGGCATTCTGGGCCCATTTACTGAAGGGAGGAGGGAGGCAGACCGCCCATCAGACGCACCTGATGTGAGAGGCCGCTCTGCAGCACGCTGTTCCGGGCAATCTCGCACAAATCACATGTGCTCAGCTTCCACACTTGAGCTGCAATGGCATATTCCTCCATGAGCGCTTCCTAGAGCCCGCCCCAGAACACACAGGTTAGAAGAGAGCACCAGATTCCAAAACAGAACAGCAGGCTGCACCACAGGCCTTCGCTTTTTACCACCCGGTCATCCAACAAGATCAACCTTAAATTCCAAACTCCTGAGATCTGTTTGTGCACAATCGCAGGTTGCCAAACAGGTAAATAAATCAAAGGATGCCTCTCTTTACTTGCTCACCAGCGCCCTCATGAGGTCCTACTGTGTTAGAGAGCCAGCGCTTTGCTTCCTGTGACAGTCCCTATTAAAAGGGAAACTCCTTGGGCCAATTAAATGTGGGAGAGCATTCAAACAAAAGGGCAGCACCCCATAGCATCCAGTTCTGAGAACAACAGAGTGATGGATGACATCGACCAGAAAACCACAGGGGCAGAGAAAACTGAACTGGGAAAGTTTAGTCCATCAAGCAGCTAAACTGGTTACAACTTATTAATTGTAAGCAGTTACTGTTACAATTAATTACAGGGCCTCCTGTAACTAGCCATAGCTGAATTGCTGTTTCATCTGTTGGGCTCCAAACAAGAGTTTAAAGTCAACGGCCTGCTGGGAAAGTTCACCACCCTCTAGTCAGGCGCATTTGCTTTTCAGCTCTGCTTTTTATTTAACTGGCTGTTTTCTCAAGAATGTCCAAAAATAAAAGCTAATAGAAAAAGACTAAGAAATGGATATTAAATATGAACAAGAAATAATTCCTCCAAGTGGGGTGATGGAGCAGTCCCTCAGGGCTGAGTTTAGTCCTCGCCCTCTGTATCTTTCAGGCTGGGGACTGTCCACCATCAATCACCAGCTCTTTTTTTTTTTTTTTTAAACCTTTAACCCTCCCACCCTAGGGCCTTCCATCTCCTCCAGCAGAGGTTCTCAACCATGTGGTCCAAGGGCCTCTGGATCCCAGAGACCTTTTCAAAGGCCCTCCCTTCACCAGCTATGTATCTTTGGGAGACAAGATTGCCTTCACATACTTTTCAACAAATTGAATGCAGAAGCAGAGATGGAACCCAGCTGTCTTCTATTAAGAATGACATTAAAGCACATTGCAAAACAAGGCCTCCTCTTGGTATTTTTGTTTGAGGAAATAGTTATTTTCATTTTTTTAAAAAGCCTGCTATTATACAGTACTTAAGTCCATTACTATTGGAGGTCGGTAGAGGTCTCCTGGGTTTTGCTGTCATTGTTCTTCATCTTTTAGATTTGGTTTTTGTTTTGTTCTGGTTTTGATGCAAGGTTTCACCATGTAACCTAGGCTGGCCTCCAACTCCACATCCTGCTGCCTCAATCTCCCTAGTGCTGGGACTACAAGCAGATGCCATCATACCCAATATATGGCTGCTTTTAAAAGGCAAAAGATTTATACCATCTGAAGAGAAACCAGAGTGTTGTGTTACTATTTTTAAATGAGTTAACAAAATTTTTAAAGTCATCCCTAGTTTGAAACATACTGAACTATGAGTAGACACAAGCAACAGCTCTCTGAAGGCTCCATTGAGAGTATGAAGGGTCCAGAGACTAAAAGCCTGAAGAAGCTCCGCCCCAGAGGATGCTGGTGATTCTGTTTGCTAATCAGTGGATGATCTTGTCAACACCAGTTAAAAATTCTGGTAACTGTTCCCCATACATGACATCACCTTTCCCAGAGATCCAAAGAGTAATCATACCAAGTATTAATTTTTAAAAAGTACCTAAAATTTTGAACACATACTATGTCCAGACATACTGCACCCAGTTACATTAGATTCCAGTTCATTATCTTAGTGAAGGAAGAGGCTGTTTTATGCCCATCTTACAGAGAGGAATACAATACAGTGAGGTCTAATAACTTCACCAAGAGACACATACGTTGAAGAAAGGTAAAATAGAAAGAAAGGCAGAAACAAAGTTGTGCTCCCAAGGATTCAAGGACTCCCAATGAGTGCTCCTGGCACACAGACGCCTCATCAGCGGTCACCCCTTGTCAACCAGGCACACCTCCCCCAAAACCAAACTGAACCACAGGCTCCGGTCTTCGCAGTGAAAGGGCAGGCTGGTGCTGACCGCTCTGGGACAGACACCACTGCGCTCTCCCCCACCCTCACCTTGGTGTAGTGAAACTGCATGGGGTCGTCCGTGGACAGAGAGACGTGCAGACCCTTATGCAGGAATTCCCGCAGCGGGTTCTTGGAGTATTCCAGGAACAGACTGTTGTTGCTGAGAGGAGACATGGCAATGGGAATCTGAGCAAGGTAGTAGAGGTACTGCAATACCGGACTCTGCAAAAGAATCACCCAAGTCATGTGACATGTGCCAGAGTCGGGGCTGGAGAAGCAGTCATCGGTGGAAACCAAAGGCTGGGCAGCGTCTGTACAGTTCTCCACCAAGCCCCGGTTCCCAGTAGCCCAGACACTCAAGCCCACCCCCACCTGTGTTCCCCTCATTGCTGCATGACATACAGACCCTCCTGAACACTGTTTAAGTGTCCGCTCTTGGATCCAGACTGTAGACACAGCTGGGGGCAAGAAGCCACATCTACATTTCCCATAGATGCTGCCCAAGGTGGTCAGGCCAAGAGAACCCATGTGCAGTTCTGTTGCTTTGATGGCAAGCATTCGAGTTGAGGTTCTGACCTGAATATGAAATATCCCCCAGAGGTGCATGTGTGTGAACCCTTGATTCACACAGCGGAGCTGTTTTGGGGAGGTTTAGGAGATGGAGCCTCACTGGAAGAACTGGGTCACTATTTGTGAGCCTTGAGGCTTCATAGCTCAGACCCCCTTCCTGTCCACTTCTGCTTCCTGACTGCCGATGAGATGTGCCCAGGCACCCTGCCTTCCCCACCATGAGGGCTCTCAGACTATGAGCCAACATAAGCCCTGCCTCCTGTAAGCTGCTTCTTGTCTGTTGGCTGTTTGGCCACAGCAACAAGAAAAGTAACTAATACAGGGCTTCAAACACTAACTCCTTGAGATGTGTCCTGAAGGAAAGGTAAGAGGCAGCTGGATTGGGCTATAGAAGTCTGATGCACCATTTGTCCCACACAAGTGTGACTAAAGCTGTGCATGCCAGGACCAGGGCAAGGGGATTTTGAGCAAATTGATTCCTCTGGAAGTGACTCAATGTGTGGGGAAACCCAGCACGCAGAGTTCACTGTAACATCACCTACATGAAAGAAAAGCTAGGTGGGCCCACCACTGGGGACTGTTTGAGTCAATTATTGGCCAAAGGGCAGACCATTGTCCAAAGACCTTTAGAATGAAGGGCCTAGGAACGCTGTACCACAGAAAAAGGATTTAGCCAATGTTAAGGTAAGAACTAAAATTCTGTGTTTAATATTATGTGATAATATGTTGTAGATGAAAGGGGCTGATGCTGGAGGAATGGTTCAGTGGTAAGTATGTGTACTGATCTTGCAGAGGACCAGAGTTCTGCTCCCAGCACTCGGGGTGGATCACAACAGCCCTTAATTCCAATGCCAGGGTATGAAATGCCATCTTCATCCCTTGCAGGCACACACACACACACACATACCCACACACTGACGCATGCGTACACATAATTAAAAATAAATCTTTTTCTCAAATGCTAGAAAAACAGAAAACTCATGGTATTGCTGTTTCTATAAAGTAAAACCAATGAGGTGTTTGTTTTTTTCTTTCCGTTTTTTAGGAAACCTAAATTGTGGTGTGATTGGTTCTTTTATAATTAAAAGTAAACCCAAGATGTCCACAGGTGGCCCAGCCCCCCACCCCACCTCTCCAGCATCACTAGCCAGTGCTTTGAGGGGATGGATAGGAGCCCCAGGTGCCCAGAGCAGGCTCCCGGAGTGGCGCACTTACCTTCTTGAGAAGCAGCCCGTGGGAAATGTTGTCCGCGGTCAGGAAAGCAGACACTAGGTGGGTGATGGAGCCGGCCTCCCCACAGTGAGGCCGGAACAAGAAGGTGCTCAGGCCTCGTTCCCTGTCGAAGAGAGCCCTGAGTCAGGAAGTGCTGCATGTTCACTCTGGGCCCACGGCCCGAGCCCAGGACCCACTTGAAGGTAGAATGTCATCTACGGCATGCTCACACAGCTGACTAGTGCACCCTAGACACAGCCCCTCCTACAACCAGAAGCCAAGAGCTGTGATCTGCAGGGCAGAGGTGGGGCTAGCAGTAGAGAGAGGCCTGGCCTTTCCCTTTTCTTCCTCCCTTCCCTGCTTCCCTGGACTGCAGCCCTCATTCACAGGCCTCCAGAGCACGGGGTGCTGTGAGAAACCAAGTCCAACCTCTTTGCTACAGAAATGAGCAAACGGGCCAGGAGAGCGAAGTCTGTGTTCAAAGCCACTGTGCAGGTCAATGGAAAAGCTAGAACGGAACCCCCATTTCCCAGAGCTCAGCCCAGGGCCCCCTCCACCCCTGCCCCAGGCCCTTCTCTCAACCACAGCCCCATTCTAAACCACATCACATGTATGCATTGGCTCAGGCCGGACCAGGGAAGCACCAAGGCCCAGGGAGGGGAATGTACGGAAAATCAGATACGTAGAAGGGACTGTGGCTGTGTCCTGTGTCCCAGGCTGCTTCCCCTGCTGGCATGTGCTACTTCTGTCCAGTTGGTGGAGCCTCTTCACAGGAGACCACCTATAACGTCTATGTGGACTAAGTCTGCTTCACTCCCGTCTGTCTGAACTGCCTGTCACAAAGCAGTTGCAAACATCTGTCCAAAGTACAAACACCTATGTAGGTGCTGGGATAGCAGTAAATGAACATGCATATGTGTTGGCATGTCCTGCGTCTCTGCTGTCTCGGGTCCACATGAAGGCACATGCTGGTGAATATGTTCATATGAACATGTCTGTATGTACATGATGTGTAGCATCATTACATATGAGATCATGTCTAGATCCACATTGAGTCTTCTGCTTATGTGTGCGGTCATGTGATAAATGCAAGTATCCATAAGGACATGCATGCTGGAGAAGTGCACACAGACCCATGCATCACAGGCACGTGGAACGCAGGCTCCTGTGAGGGCCACCTCACCCACCTTCGGAGGTTGTTCAGCACCATAATGTTGGCATACATGTAGTACAGATAGTAGCTGTAGGGTGGGTTCTGCTCACTGGTCCAGAGGTCTGGGCTGGGGCTCTTGTCTGAGAACATGTGGTCACTGTGTTTGGATTCATCGTCCACGCTGTCAAACCCTGTCACCTGTGTGGGAAATAAGGATGCTGACCTTGAGTAAGAGGTAGGATAAACCAGGACTGGGCTCAGCCTCCCTGTGGCTCAGAATGGAGCTGCCTGAGGCCTGGGAGGCCACAGTTCTGCTGGGACCCTGGGCCTCTGAGCTGTCATTCCTCTGAAGCATGAGGATGGGGTACAACGCCCCAGTCTGTTCCTTAGGGCTTCCCAGTGCCCAGCGCCCGTGTGGCCAGGTGAGGGTGAGTCTCATCTGTCACTTGTCTCTGCTCTACCAAAGAGGCCAGTGCTGCAGGAACATCGGCGATGACAGGCTGAGGGGAAAGGGACCTTCTCTACACACGGTGCACCCATCAGGACCGCCTGAGCTCACAGCATGCCTGCTAGCTTACTAGGGAGGTAGTGGCTGTGACTCCCATTGTTGGGCATAATGAAAGGTGGGCCTAGCCAGGCCACCTGCTAGGAGGAATAGAGGACTGCTCCTGTGGGTGTGGCGTTCTGCTCTGGCTAGTTGTGAGACCAGCACCTGCCTACTTGGGGACAAACTTACTATTGGCTGTATTTGGGACCCACCCCATAAGATCATTGGCTCTCCAGGCCTTGTGCACCTATTCAGTAAACGAGTTCGCAGTACCACTCGCTTGGCCTGCTTCTGTCCAACTCCCGGAGTCTGCAGCTTGAATCTGCGTCTATCACCTCTAACCCCTCAGGCTGGACCCCAAAGTCCACTTGGGTTGGCCCCAAGTGGTGAGACACAATGGTAATGGAAACAACTATATCCGATTTTAACTCTGAGCAAACCAGGACCAACACGATCTAGGAAGCTGCTGAGTGAGGTGACCAGGCTGTAGGCCCAGGGAGACTCCAGGTCTGGATTCTTGGGGATATAGCTCAAGGATTCCTTGGGGTATGTCCAGTTGTGGCCATGCAGCCCCAGCTGGATTCTTCACAAACAGACCCAGAGGCCTTGGCCAGGTAGGGCTGTGGCCCCAGAAGCAGCTCTGCTCTGATGAGAAGGAACTTCCCTCTGGAAACCCCTCTGAAGTCACACCTTAATGGGGACCCATCTGTGGTCCTGAGCCCACCCAGGTCATCAGGCTGAGCAGCCACAGCCCTGTGGGTCCCAACAAAGAACAAGCCTTCAGAGAACACAGCGCCTAGCCAGCACTTGGGAGAGGCTTACTAACAGGCTTTGGGAGAGGGCCCTGGGCCTTAGATAGAAGAAAAAGACTGTCCACATCACTCCACAACTGGCCCAAACTGGCTCCAAGCAGCAGCTGGGTGGGCCAAGGAAACTCAAGTCTCCTTGCTTAAGAGGCCCATATGTCACTAAACACTCTGGAGCCTGGCAGGAGATAATGCCAGCCCTTCAAGTTCTGTCTATGCACCGCATCTTTCCTGGGCCTCAAGCTCAAGATATGTCTAAGCCAAACCTTCTTCCTCCTCTTCTCAGTCCTCTTCCGCCCCTCCTGTATCGCCTTCCTCCTCCCCTCCCCTCCTCTCTCCTCCACTCTTCCCTCATTGTTGGCAGGGGTCTCTGAATAGTGTCCTATCCACCTTCCCACAAAGCCAGGTGTTGAGAGTCATCCTGGCCTCAGCCTTCCTCCTCCACTTCAGTCTTCACTATGGTCCAGTAGAGTCTGCATTAGCCCCTTCTCACCAAGCCCACTTTTGCTGAGGGCCCATGCTCTGCTCTGTCCAGCAAAGGGCCACAGACTCACTACCTTACATCTGGGCCATACAGACTAGGGTGGCTCAGGGCGCATGCTCTGGGAATCAACCTCCCCTGGATATGAATTCCAGTTCTGCTGTATTCTAGCCATGGGAAAGCATGCAGCTATTATAAGAATTGAACAGAAGAATCACACACACACACACCATGCACAGTAACTCCACATACTACCAACAGCAAGACAGGTAAAGACGGGGCAGCCATGAGGCTGATGGGATGGCATGGTGTACGACATGGCTGCCATCTTTGATCCGAGCACCTATTCTGTCTCCAGAATTGAAACGCCCATCCCGCCTTTCCCCTAACTCAGCACTTCTGTGCCGGGGCCTCCTCCACCCAAAATCTGGAATCATTCTTGTATCAAACATAAATCCAAGATGTCCCTCAGTTTGTCCAAATGCTTTCTAAACAGGTTCCACACACCCAGCCTCAGCCACCCTTCTTCAGCCCACCCCCTGGGCTCCTTTCTGTCAAACATCATCCCATCCCTCTACCCACACTGAACTTGCTGCTCCAGTGATTCTCCTTTGCTGGGCCTCCAGGCCTCCCTCCCTTCCTCTTTAAGTCTCTCCCCAACCTTTCTCTTATAACCAACCAACTATATAACAGAGACTTGTTCTAAAAGCAGAGCTGAAATGACTTCTAGGACCACCGTTGTGGGGACTTGGTGCTGCCTAGGATAGAATCTCAGGTATCTTCAGCCCCCTGGTCAAGAGCCAACAATCCTAACCGACTGCTGCCCTTCTCTGCTGGGGACAGACAGCTTGTTCCAGCGTTACCAGCATCCATCACCCTGAGAAGGAAGAGCCTCCCCTCCCTTCCCTAGAGAGTTAGCTTCTAGAAGCCAGCAGCCCCATACCTGGGACACAGGACCAGGGAAGGGTTGCAGGGTGGGAGGTAGAAGGAAACCTTCCCCGGCCCCTGTGGAGGGTCTGTGCCTCCTCTGCCATAAAGAGCTTGCTGGAGACCCATGCCACTTACATATTTGAGGAAGAGGTGGAGCTCCCGGTGATTCTGGGGGTCGATTGTCGCCTTGAAAAGGGGCAGGAAGATGTTCTCCAGCATCTTCCCAAAGTTTAGCAGCAGCTTTTTTGACCTGAATATGTCACTGGGGAAATCAAAGCCTGGCTTGTTAGGTGGATACCACAGTCCCCTCGGCCTATCGGATTGGGCCCAGTCACTTCCGCAGGAGGGCCAACACCCAGTGCAGTCACAATGCAGCCTTTCTCCTCTGCTCCTGGCATATTCTTTAATCTACGTTGTGGTTTATAAACTCAGCACCTTTCTGTGCCTACCAGGCTCTGCCTCAAGCCAGAGGCCATTCTGGGAGTGACATGGTAAGATTCTGGCTGGGTAAGGTCTGATAAAAAAAGTTCTCTAACTACGAGCAACTCTGCCACCCAGCTCCTCTATACCCGATGCCCAGCCCACCTGGAGAGGACGGAAGCACACTAAGTAACAGCCAGAGAGAGATCACTCCAGGTCACATTGTACCCCAAGGCTCACCAAATGGAAAAGAAGGCCTTGCCACATATGTATTCTTCAGAGAACAGGAGTGTGTGGGGACTGGGTCTATCATAAAAGGTATTGAGCAAAGCCAAGCAACCCCAGATACCCTGAAGGGAAGGTAGGAATCTGGCCTTCTCTGCCTGATGCGATAACCTGGCCCCAGGAAGCCACTGTAGATACGAATCTTCTTTTCTCCCACAAAGATCACCCCAGACCAGAACTAGGTTTTTGGGTTTCGTTTCCTCATTCCTAATTTCCACGTAAGCCCTACAACCTTTCTGCCTTTACCTAAAGACCCCATCTTTACCTTTCCCATCTTCGGTAATGGTCAGAAAGGCCTCCCTATATAAACCCCTGCCTTGGTTTTTATAACTGAACTGCCCACTGATGCAGTATCCCGGGAACTCCTCTCGTCACACTGAGCCACCTGAGGCCCTGTTCGATCGTCCTCCATTCTCTGGAATGGCTGGAGCACAACAGCCATGCTGGAGATGGAGAACCACCCACAAGAGTACAGTTACAGTGTGCTAAGGGCATCTTTGTCAAACATCCCTCCCCCAAAATGGGCCCAATCTTCAATAGCATGCTTAGGAGCCACGCAGAACAGGCTATGGTCCCCAGAGTGCACAAGGCAGACAATGGCACTACACTCACTAGATCCGGGGCACCTGGATGATCCAACGCATGTTGGGTGAGTAGACCTTGTGCTGGATGAACCAGTGGGCCAGGCTGGACCACTCCTCGGGACTTCGGCCATAGATGGAGAGTCGTGGCTCTGAGTACTGGTACTTGCTTTCTTCCAGCTCCCGGGCCACTTCCTGGAACCCAGAAGAACTGAGTCAGTCCAAGAGCCTCCCAGCTACATGGGACACCCCCATCCCTAGTTGGGCCTAGACTCCAGTTACCTGCTCACAGCCAGGAAAGCCCATCTAAATCCCTTGTGTTGCTACGTAAGCACCCACTTCCCAGCAGAAGCAGTTCTTAGGAAGGAGGCCAGGGTTCAGCACAGGCAGTAAAACGAGGCCTGGCTTCAGCACCAGGCTGAGCAGCAGCCATGCCTCCACATGGAGCCAACCTGCACCTCGCCAAGTTCAGGCTACAAACAGAGAGGTGGCACTGGGATGCTGTAAGCCGGTCCCTTCTCTCCCTTATTGCAGTCAGCACACACAGCACACCTACCCATGCTCAGGAGCAGGAAGCCAGTGCTGGCCTGTGCTGGATGGTAGATGAAAGGGTGTTTAGAGACCGGAAGGGATGGAGGTCATGCGTAGCCCCCACTGTTTGAAAGCAGATGCTGTCAGGTATGTGAGAAGGTCTCTGAGAGACTGCGGACTCACCTTGACCATCCGAGCAAAGTACTCTCCTCCCAGGTAGTTTTCAGTTTTCAAATACAGGTCCCGAAGCTCGCTGGCCCCCACAGGGTTGTATTTAGAGTTGAACTTGTCAAAGCGGTGGAATGTCTGCCGGCCCTGTGAGAAGACCACCAGCCAGGTCCACCATATTTTCCTGCAGCCACAAAACACGGTTCCCTCTCTAGACCTTTACAAAATAGCCACACTGTAAAATGTTTCCAGGCCATTTCACATTTCTTTTTTTCTGACTTTTTTTTTTTTAACACAGAGTCTCACTACATAGCACAGTTTAGCCTCGAACTTGCAATCTTCCTGCCTCATCCTCCAGAGTGCTAGGATTACAGCCATGTGCTACCATGCTCAGCTCCATACCACTTATTGCTTGATACCTTGTGCTAGAACCACATCTCCTCAGTCAGCCCCAATGGTGAGGCACTCCATGAGGGAGCATCAGGAGCTGGGAGATCCAAGGAATGGGATGGGCTCGGGAAGCAGAGGGTGCAAGACTCCTGAACAATAGACTAGAATAAAGTGTAGGGGCTAGGGAGGCGGTTCAGCAGCTAACACGCTGGTCGTGCAAGTGTAAGGACCTGTGTTCAGGTCCCCAGAAACCCACACAAATGCCAGGTGGGCATGGTGGGTCCCTGTAATCGAAGCAGAGAAGATAGAGACGGGATTCCCAGAGCAAACTAACTAGCCAGACTAGACACATCAGCAAGCTCTGGGTTTGACTGAGTGATCCTGCCTCAATGAATAGGGTAAAAGAGTAATTGAGGATGATTCCTGACATCAACTTCGGGTCTCCACATTCACACACACATGTGAGCCTGTACATGAGCAAAAGCATGCATACACACAAACATACACAACACACACATGAAAAATGGGAGAAAAGTGTTCACTATGGCTGTTTAGGACTAACCAATATTACAGAGTGCATCTACCAGCACCTACCACATTTTGGTTACTCATTGTCATGGCTGAACAGTTGGGTTGTTCTCTATCATTTGACTACTGTGAATAATGCTTCTGGAAGCACTGCTGTTCAAGGGTTATTCAAGTCTTGTTATCAGTGCTTTCAAGTGCACACTTGAAGCAAAGCTGCTGGGTTCTACAGAATTCCACAGTTAACTTTTTGAAGAACCAAGTGCTGTTTCCACAGCACCCGCACCACCTCTTGGGGTTTTAACAACTTTGGAAATTAACAAGGTGCATGGCGGTCATCATTTTATAAAAAAAAATTTTTTTTTTAATTAGGTGTATTTCATGTGTGTTAGTCTGTGAAAACATCATGTGTGATGCAATGACCATGGAGGCCAGAAGAGGGCATCAGATCCCCTGGAACTGGATTTACAGGCGGTTGTAGGTGCTGGGAACTGAACCCAGATCCTTTGTAAGAGCAGTGAGTGCCCTCAACCACTGAGCCATCTGTCCAGCCCTGCAGTTATCATTTTATAGATAAGGAAATAAAAGCTTAAGTGAGTCTCCTGAGGGCACATGACTGTAAGTTGCAGAGTGGTAGAACTTGGAACCATCTGACCTCATGTGCAGACTCTTCCTCTGTCCCATGGCTACTCCCTGCCCCGTAACTCTCTAACACCGGGCTCCTGCCACAGTCTCCACACAACCAACGAAAGATCTCCTTCCCCAGCCGGCAGCTGTCCAGGTACAACTATGGGGCTTTCCAAGGGGCAGAGATCCCCTGCTGGAGGAACTGGGACAGAAGCTCACTCACCGCATGGACGTCCAGCGAGTCCACAGTGAGATCATAGGGGTCCATGTGCAGGCTGTCGAACACCTGCCGCAAGGTGATCTTCCGGCCCAGCTTCTCAGCCACGGTCCTGTCGGGCTCCGTCTGGTACGTGTGCTTGATGAAGCGGAGCAGGTGCTTCTGGTTCATGCAGGCTGCTGCATGAATATGCGTGTCCACCTAGAGCACAGCACCCACTGACCAGTGAGCTGACTCCCTCCTCTGGCAAACAAAGAGCCCCCAACCCTCAATGTGGAGCACAGTCTCAGCACTGCATGGGCCGTGGACACGGTGCCCCTGGTGCTGCATTCCCCTCCCCTGGACTTCGGAGCTGGTGACCCTCTCTATTCTTGCTGCCCAGCCCATCTCCTAACAGCATTAAGACATCTTTTTTCATTGTTTCCTCTTAACAAGTCATCAACAGCCCCAGCATCCTCAAGGTGACACTCAGAACCTTAGCCTGAGATTCGAAGCTGCTTCTGACAATGATCACCTCTCTGCTGCCCCATGACGTAAGCCACTTACAACTTCTCAGGGCGCCAGTCTTCTCTGTTCTTCATCACTTTGCTCATGCCTTTCGTCAGCCTGGAACATCTTCCTTCCTCCCCACTAATCTCATCCATTTCTTTCTACCTCCTCCACATGGAAGCGAATCTTGATCCCCTGAGCTCAGAAACCCATGTCCCCTCTGCCCAGCCTGAGCACTTGGAACATCCCCACTCTGGGGACATCCTCCTGCCCCCTCTTATATGTTTCTACCTGCTTCTCTACCGGCCAGGGAGTTCCTGCACCCAGGTCTCCTGCATCTACCTCAGGGTTTGGTACAAAGCAGGGTCCAAGACAGTGGGTGGGTGCATGAACCGATGAGCAGTTGGAGTGGTCTGCCTCGTGACATGCCTCTCTTCTCACTGACTTCTGGGAGCTCCCACAGCAAAGCCTCAAGAAGAGGTAAGAAGGTGGCAACACCAGGTCCACCTCAGCCCAAACCCTGGCATCCGAATGTCACACAGCAGCCCCTCTCCTGAACCTAAGCTGACATGTTGCTCCAACCTCAGAGCCAAACCTAACGGGGCAGACAGAGCTTGGGTTGCCCCTGTACCCGATGGCAAGGCAGCTTTCCCACTGAAAACACCAAGAAGGGGTCCTGTAGGGTCTCGGCTTCCTGTGGAATGTCTCAAGTTTCCCACATTATGATAAGTTCCTGTGACATCAAGTTGTCCCCTTGCCTCTCTGGCCTCTCGTTGGCCTCCTGAGTCAGCTCATTCTAGCTCCCAGGCCTTGGAGAGCCGGCATTTCTTCAGGCCTGATCCCCTCAGTAAACACTGTCTCCAAAGGCAGTCTGCTCCACCTGCGACTTTAAAGATGGATTTTATTTTCATTTATGTGTATGTATGTACATGCAGGAGGGGGTGCTTGCAGAGGCCAGAAGACAGTACTGGTTCCCCTGGAGATGCATATAATTGAGAGCCACCCAACATGGATGCTGGGAACTGAACTCAGTTCCTCTGCAAGAGCAGCAAGTGCTCTTAACCACTGAACCATCTCTCCTATCCTTATCTGTGCTTTAAATTTCCCTCTTTATACTAACAACTCCTAAATATGGATCATCAGCTGAAGGTTCCAAAACTGACCATATAATTGTCTGTCTGTCATCTCCATTTGGAGATAGTTCAGATTTAATGTAGCCGGGAAATGGCACATCCTACACCTAGATGCTCACCATGGGAAACTGGCAGTCATCCTCAACCTCTCCCTTTCCCTTCTCTCAAGACTATCAGTCTCATCTGTCCTACCTCCGGAACAGATGTGCTCCTTCCTGCCACCACAGGAATCTAAGCCTGCGCATTCCCACTCTGCGTCCAGAATGACCCCTCACTGGTTTTGAAATGTTTCCTCTTACCCTCCATCAGTCATTCCCTGCAAACAGAAGCTACAGTTGATCTTTTAAACCACTGTCATTAATCTCAGAATTCAGGGCACTCATGAAGTTACTCCCCATCACCTCTCTTTCTGCTCCTTTTTCTATGTTCTACCTACAGGCTAGTCACCTTGCTAAGCTGGCAGAGACCCTGAAGTCACGGTGGGCATGCCCTTTCATGAGCCCAAGAGGCCCAAGGGAGAACCCCATAGAAGGAGATGACAGTCTCCCAAGCCAGAGTGTTGCCAGCCACCAGCCTGCACCCTAGAGTTATGAATGTGGCTGGCTGGGCTCTCTGCCAGGGCTGGGGTAAGGAGACACTGACCTCCCGCCAGGGAATGCTGTCCACAGCTGGTTGATCATTTCTAAGTCATGCCAAATAAGATATTTGATCTATTGGATCTCTGTATACATTATCCCAGCCAGCCATGTTGCTGGGCACATCACTCACTCAACAAGATCCTCCCTGCCATCAATTCTGCCACTCTTCCCACAGACGGACCACTGAAACAACTTAAAGCTCTGAAATCTAGAACATCACACAGAGAGCAGAGTGGCCAGGCTGCAGTGCAGCAGGAGCAATGCTGTACAAGGAGGTCAGCCCAGCTTAGCTTTGCAGGGCACGGAGTGATCCACTACCTCAGCATGACTTCGCACATTCTTCTGGCCTTCTGGTTGTGTCCTTCAATTTTCCAGTGACATACCACAGGGGATTCAGCCTGTTTTTGCTCCCATGAGTCACAAGATATAGAAGGAAAACAACTGGACAATCCAGGAATCACCCGATCTGAACTTCAGAATCTCAAAGGAGACTATTTTAGGATGAAGTCAAAAAGACTGTCATTGGAGACTCATGTCTTCATATCACCACAAATAAATACTCTACTATCACCTGAGGTCGAGGTTTAGACAAACGAGCATTTCAAGACAGGGCTGGCTGACACCTGAGACCTGAGCTAACACTGGCTGTTTCCATACCCACGGCAGACATGAGCAATTGATGACAGCATTCAGTTCTCTAAGCTGCACGAGCTTCAGGGACCCACTCCTTCTTGGTCAGGTTTGGTTCAGATGAGACCTATTTGCTTGATGTGATACTTTAACCAAAGCAGATAATGCCCATTTCTACCCAATATCTGACTTCCAAGTAGTAAACACAGCCCTCTGTCTCAGCTCTGGACAGAAAACACAAGACTCAGTTACACAGGCCTCCTGGTTGGGGCTCACAGTATCATAACCAGTCCTCTACCACCCACATAAACACATGCCATGCCCTAGCTCTGGCCCTCGGACCCTGGCTCTAGATGGCCCTAGGGACATGAGAGCCACCACAGAAAGCGGAATGCCCCTTCCCAGCTACTCTGGATTTGAGAAGTCCAGCCCAGGACACAGGTTTTGAAGGGAAGGAAAGCAGCCAGCCTGTGGAAGACCAGCTCTCCTACCCTAGGGGATGTGGCCTACAGCAGCTCTGGGCTCACGTTTATGGAGTTACTGCTATGTTACAGCACAAGCATCAATCCCTAGACTGACAGGGAACCCCAAGAATCAACTCTGATCTGTCACCACAGACCCACATCAGTATTCTCCCCCACATGATAGCCAAAGAGCCCCCCACCCCACCACCACCAGGCACAGTCACAGGATCACAACTCTGATCTGTCACCACAGACCCACATCAGTATTCTCCCCCACATGATAGCCAAAGAGCCCCCCACCCCACCACCACCAGGCACAGTCACAGGACCACAACTCTGATCTGTCACCACAGACCCACATCAGTATTCTCCCCTACATGATAGCCAAAGAGTCCCCCACCCCACCACCACCAGGCACAGTCACAGGACCATGTCAGAAGCAAACAGTGTCAGAGGCAGTGCAGGAATCAAGGCAATCCTGGCCCCGGGCAGTATGGACCTGGAGTGGTACCAAGCTGTCTGAGGCATGGCCCAGTCTTCCTTCTTCCTCACATATGTGTCACATCACACCAGGCTCCTCTGGCCAAGAAGCCCTGACACTCACCCAGCTCTGGACCCAGACAGGCTCAGGGCACCCCCTGGGCCCAGTGGGTGGCTGAGTGGCTTGAACACTGGCAACCACATACCTTTCTCACATTATAGAAGTCACGATGAGGATTACTCTTCAGCTCTTTGAACTCAGACATTTCATTTAACATCTCATGAAGGCTGAACTTGGATTCCAGAAAGTTCAGTCGCCGGTGGCAATAGGTTTTCCTACAGGGTGGTGAGATGGAGAGACCATATGGAATGTGAGTTTGGTGATGACTCCTGGGTGGAAGGGCTGGGCCCTGCGAGGATGGAGCAGGGAGAGTTGAGAAGCTCCCAGCAGTCTAGCCCCTGCTGAACTGGTCAGCCCACATAAGCCACCAAGTATGCTGGATGAGAGTGCCGAGTCTGGGGCCCCATTCAGTTTTTTGACATCCAGCTGCATGTGTTTAGGCATCCCGTCCATAAATATGGAGATGGAACGTCCCAGATTGAAGGGTTAGGTGTTCGTGCCTGACTGAGCAGAGTGCCCTCCCCTCATTCTGCCCACCTCTCTTCAGCCACCTTTAATTCTTTAAAGATGGAATGAATTGCCCTGAATATCAATAATAGAAACTATTCAGTGCGGCCCACCAGCCACGGGATGCAGAGGCCCCACCTACCCACGGCCAAATGTGATTGAGGGCTCCTCACCTCTGAGGCCCCAGGACAAGAAAAGGATGTTTTCAGTGAGGGGTAGAATGGGAACACTGGGACAGAAAGCTTTGAGGACCCAGACTCCGCACCCTCCCAGGCAGGGAGGTTTCCTCAGCCAGCAAAGGTGGGGCTCACTGCTGTGACCAGCTGCCCCCACGCCCAGCCCAGCTGCAGAGACACGTGCCTGAGTCTACCGCCTCGCAGAACCGACCTACAACTCACACTACCTGCTTTCTTAGCATCCCCAAACAGCAAGTGCCGTCGTGTCCAGACACCTAGTCCTCCATAAAGAACAGCTGCCGACCCGCAACAGCACTGTCCGCTCTATGGAGACCAACCCTGGGGTGAGCACAGGGATCTCAGAGTGGCCATCTCGCTCAGCGTCTGGTTCTCCTTAACAGCTTCTCAAACAATACGGTACCTGCTCACACTCCCAGAAACGACCCCTTCTCCTCCTGAGTCTTAGTTCTGACCTGGATCAGTGAGCATGAGCCAAGCTGCCCGTCCTCCCCAGAACTGTTCTCCTCCCTCAGACACCAGCCTCACAGCCTTTCCAGCAAAACGCAAAGGCAGGAGTGTGAGGAGAGTGCACAGCTGGGCAGCCCGGCCCCCCTCTGCAAACCCCCATTCCTAAGGAGCAGACAGCTGATCCCCAGACCCTGGTTAGCTCTGGTGTCTACCAGGATGTGAGCGACCAAGTGCAGGAAGACAGCTGCCTGCCAGGTCAACCCAAACCAAGCCCTTGAGTACAAGTGGGAAGCAGCAAGAGCCCCAGGCTCCACACACACTCTTTCTAGAAACACAGAGCCAAGACCTGAAACCAGAGTGTTCACCTCTCCTCGCCCATAGACACCCATGCCCTGGGCTGGCAGCTCCCTGCATGGCTGTTGTCTGGCATGGGGAGAAGAATGGTACCCAGTTTAAGGTAAGCTCTACATATAGGCATGCAGCAAGGACGGGCAGCAACAACTCTAAGCCTGCGCCAGCCCTAGAAGGAAGATCATAAATGCAGAAAAACCCACAGCTCCTGCCTGTAAAATAGCACCCGTACAATGAGAGGGGTGTCAGGGAAACTGGCTTACGTGGGACCATCTGTGATGAGTGCTAGAATATGGCTCATGTCCACTATGTAGGTCTCCAGGTCTGGGTAGGGCAGGCTGTGGGGCTCCTGGTGCTCCAGCATCGCCTGGTTATCGTACACGAAGAGAATACCTCCCTGCATGCGGACCAGGTAGCCAAGGTTGGGCGGTGCGTCATCCAGGCAGTACGGGTCTTCCTGAGGCAATGGGGGAGGGTGGAAGTCTGCAAAACAGAGTGAGTGATGGCCAAGTGCCAAGTGTATCGTTAGCACTCACCACTGAGAAATAACTTTGTACCTTGAGTATGAGAGATCCTCTCTAATCAAAGTTGAGACTCAACATGACTGAACAATCATCCCTCACTCCAGTTCCAGAGCATCTGCTGATGCCCTCTTCTGGCCTCCAAGGGCATTGCATGCACAGGTGCACTTACACACATGCAGGCAACACACACACATAAAATAAAAGTAAATCAATTTTTAAAAATGCAATGACTGGGTTTCCTATCAGTAAGAAAATAGACAACATTGGAAGTGTCCAGGGGAATAACAGTCCTTTTCCACATGTTCCTGAGCCCAAGGCAGTTGAGGAGCTAGATGAAGATACTACCCCATGCTCAAAGGAGCATGGAGCAGACCCTTGCCTCTTACCGAACTGGGACTGCCCTGCAGGGAGAATGGTTACTTGCCCCTATGGAGTTGAGCTGAGTCATCTCACGGCAGAAAAGTGCCTTCAATTTTTCTTAGCTGTGAGATTTGGAATAAGCCCCTTTACCTAATTCTAAGGATCCCACCCCTTACCTAACAGGCTGTCATGAAGCCCACAAGAGTGTGGACAGAGAAATGCTTTGTAAGCAGCCACACCCTGTATGAAGATCACACGGCCTCACAGACAGGCCCAACTCATAATGGTTCAACTTAGGTATTTTTAAATTTATAATAGTGCAAAAGTATATCCATAAGTCATATAATATTCAACAAGTTACATAGGATATTCAGCATTTCGTTACTAAACAAGCTTTAGGTTAGACTCTTTTTGCCCAACTCTAGGCTCATAGAAGTGTTCTGAGCATAGTTGTTAGGTTAGACATTAAACATATTTTCAACAGGATATTTTCAGTTTCCAAAGGGTTAACTGGGAACACGGTTCCATCTTAAATTGAAGAACACTTGCATTCCCATTTTCCTCATCAGTTGTCTGGCTCTTGATCAGCTCTGTCTCTGGCCAAGGAATGGTCCAGTAGAGCTGGAGGCTTCAAGTAGCTGAGGTCAGCCAGCACAGTACAGGACCCTTGGTCCACCAGTCCACTGGGTAGGAAGAACCTTGGCTCCCGACTGGGGGAGCACCCAGAGTGGGACATCCTGCCTCAGCACGCTGGAACAGGCTGATCCTAAGCAGACTTGATGATCAAAAGGAAGCACGGTACAACAGAGCTGGATGCTGATGTGCCCTCATCAGGTACCATAACAGGCCGGCCCAGGAATCTCTAGATTGTGTCAGAGGTAGGTAATGTACAGAGAGTTGCAAAGGCCTGATGAAGCCACAGCCTGCCCACCCGGAGACTGTTCCAGCTCACCACACTCCTGCCCAGGACACATGGGTCCTCTGCCACATAAAGCACACATCTGACAGTCATTCCTGTCTGCTCTATTAATATGCAGGTCATGTCCCTCAGACAAGAAATGGGTTGGGAGGGTTGAAATTTATCCAGGGTCCCGGTAGTAACAGATGCTCAAAGCACAGAACTGAGAGCCTCAGAAGCCAGACATAGAGACAGCCTGGCACAGTCCACCACGAGATGTGGTTGCCAGCTACAGAAGACTCTGGAAGCCAGATGTGTGCTAAGCACTCCACTCACATTCATTTATTGAACCCTCACCTAGGGAGACAGGGATTGTTGGCATTTCCATTTGACAACCTTCAAAACTGAAATTTAGAGAAGTCATGTGCCCAAGGTCCTAGGAATTGGTAGAGTTAAACATAAATTGCCAGACATGAGCGAAAGTGTATTTCACTTCAGAGCCTGCTTCCCCTGTCCAGGAACATGGTCTCTGAGCCTGCTCTCACTGGAGCCAGTTCACTACCAGTTCAGCATTATCTGTCTGTGTTGTTTCTGAAGGCTTCCCAGGTCCCTGGCAGACTCTCTCTTCCTCAACTTCATACCGACTCAGGCACACTTAAAGCCAATGTGGGAGAAGCAAAAATATCTGTGTAACAGAAGCCAATGCCAGGAGCTCCATCCATAAAAACACTCTGGTGGAAAAATACTCAGTCAACAAAAAATCAAAACTAACACTAGAGCCTAGCTCACACATAGGATCCCTCTTGCTGTCAAGACTCCATACCTGGGAGACCCTCTTCCAAGGGTATAGTTTCTCCCTGATGAGCGAGGTACTGTGCTGTGGTGTGTGGGAAGCGGTGGTAGGCGAGCCGGGCGTACTTCTCCCGGATCATCAGGGCCTTGGCCAGGCTCTTGGCAGCCTGCTCATAGTCCTCCACAGTGATCTGCAGCGGGAAGAAAGGAAGGAAAGGATTTGCCCCACAGGTCTGAGGCTACTTTGCTTGGAAATATCTGTTGCAAGGCTGGTCCCTGGCTAGGAACGTGGATTTCAGGAGAGTTCAAACGAGACGGGTAAAAGAGGCCTCTGTGTCTACTTCGTTTGTATGAGCAACATGGTCTACGACGGGCACCGAGCTCCTTCCAAGAGTCGGGAATTGTGGATGCGCTATGCAGATATGTGAACAGATCCAAGAAAACTGTGGTTGTTGAGACTCTGAGAGCTTCCCTGACAGACAGCACTTCACACAAGCTGTCACCACTGGGTGCTGGCGCCTCACCGGGAGAGGCCCCTTGGAAGCCTGCCATAATGTCCCCCAGACCTTGCCCTGGATGCTTTTCCCTTTTACTGGTTTGCTTTGGGTCCTTCCATTATAACAAATCAAAGCCGAGGGTACAGCCCAGTGTTGCATCCTGGAAGTCCTAGCAAGTCACCTGGGAGTGGTCTTGGGGGCTTTGACATAGGAGACACAGGAAGAGAGAAGGAGTTCCGAGGAGGGAGATGGGCACTTGGCCTGCATGTCCAGAGACTGGCCCCAAGGCTGCTGCTGATCAAACCACAAGCCTGCGGCTCCAGTCAGCATGCCAATGACAGAGCCTGGGTCCTGTCCCCGATGAGGATAACCACCATCATTTTCGGCTGGGAAAATCCACAGGTACTTCAGATGCTAAAAGCAAACCATGTTCTTGGCCTGCTACTCTGCCAGTTCTTGGCTTTTGGTGAATCTGGCTTCGGGCAACCACCAGTCTTATCCCGTCAGTGGAGCTCATGGGATAAGCGTTAGATCTTTCCATAGATTTCATTTTTTTCTCATATGAGGAAACTGAGGTCCAGAAAGGATCAGTTATTTCCCAGGAGGTTCCAAAGTCAAACTTAAGATCCTGATCTCACAGGTTCCCAAAGTTGCAGGATGCTCCACTTATACTCAGAGATGAGTGAAATCTCTAAAGGTCCCAGGTTCTGTCCTCTTAGCTCAGGAAGAGCAAATATCACAGAAGTTTGAATTTGCTTATTGAGACAAGCAGCTAGACAGGTAGGTGGGAGGGAGGGGAGAGAGGGAGAGAGAGGGAGAGAGAGAGAGAGAGAGAGAGAGAGAGAGAGAGAGAGAAAGAGAGAGAGAGAAAGAGAGAGAGAGAGAGAGAGAGAGAGAGAGAGAGAGATGCAAGAAGCCGGGGGAGCACAGAGTGCAGAAGGCTAAGCCTGGAGCTCTCCTGCCCTGTCCTCGTAACAGCATCCATTTAACTGAAATACTATGACCCTACAAGCAGCACTAAGGCCGTCT
The DNA here is from genome assembly GCA_035773235.1 of Eospalax fontanierii. Classification (NCBI taxonomy): domain Eukaryota; kingdom Metazoa; phylum Chordata; class Mammalia; order Rodentia; family Spalacidae; genus Eospalax; species Eospalax fontanierii. The sequence goes on along the minus strand of CM069524.1, from coordinate 175,612,158 downwards.
AACAGCTGCCTGCAACCTGCCTTCCAGGACCACGACACTCTCATTTGTCCTAAGTGCTTCGGACTGTGGGTACGATGCCGTCCTTCCACTGGGATGGAGGAGGACAGAGGAGTATATGTCTTCTCTACGCATTTTACCAAACCTGATTCCTTGATTCATGTCACAGAGCAAGCACCTCCCTCCCCACATCAAATATCCCCACAAGGGTGTGTTCATTCCCCCATCCACAGCAAAGCCAATGGAGTCAGCATGACAAGGAGCCCAGGTGACAGCCAAGGAGCTAGAAGCCAGTATTTAGGGTCCCGAGGGAGAAGCAGCCACTAGCCCAGCTGGCAGAAGACACTTTGGCTGCCAAGAAGATCTGCAAGGTCAGCCTGCTTCTCACAGCCACCTAGCAGTCTAGAGACATGTGAGTCAGGGGCTCCGTCACTTCCCTGCCATGTGCAATGGGGTAGGAGAGAAGGATGAAGGGAGGGAAGAGTCAAGGTGTCCTCCATTCGGCATACATTCAGCCCACTTCCTCTCCCCCTTTCCTTGGCTCTGCCCACAGGCCTGGAATGGACATGAAGCCCTGACCTGGAGACTAAGCTTCAAACAGGACCTGCATGTGTTCCTGGCTAACTTCCTAGCCACAGGAATTTAAGATACCCATGGTATTTCCATGCAAGAGAATACTATGCATCACCTCTAAGGGAAAGTTGAAAGGGGAAGTTACTCATTTTCTCATCAAGACCCTCTCTTCTTGGTTGGGGGGATGGGGATCTAGTCCGTGTTTAAGGATACTTTTAAGGATACTAAGCTAAGCGTGTAAGAGCTTAATTCCCCCTGGGTCCCTAAATCAAGATGGAGCAGCTCCCTAGATTCACCCATACCCAGACCATCTGCTATAAACTCCCTTTCCTTTAGACTCCTGGGACCTCTCCACCACCTCCCAGATACCCACACACTGGGCCAGGCTTCAAGGGTGGCATGGCTCAACAGCACCTTACCCCAGCACAGTAATCTCCACTGATGGTGACCCGCTGGTACTCAGGCATGGCATAGGATGCTGGAGAAGGCTTGGAAGTGGCTCCAGGAACCATAGGGGTTGCAGGAGACATGGCTGGACTGATGGTCAGGGGGCCCTTCCAGTCTTGCTGTGTTGGTATCTGTAAGGACAGGGACTGGGACCGGATCATCTTGAAACTCTTCTTTCTAAGGGTCAAGGACAAGAAATAGGGAGACATCAGCTACCAACAGGGAGCGAGAGAGTGGCAGGAGAATTCTGCTAGGATCAATCACTGGTGCTGGGGTACCATTAAGAAGCTTCTGGTAGGCTGTGGAAATAGCTCAGTGGATAAAATACTTACTGCAAAAAGCATGAGGACCTGAGTTCAGATTACCAACACTCATATAAAATCTGTGTATTGTTGCAAACCCCAGGGGCTCACAGGCCAACCAATCTAGCTGGAACAGCAAGCTTCAGGTTCAATGAAGAGACTGCCTCAGAAAATAAGGTAGAGCTCAATAGGGCAAAATAGTAACCTCTGGCCTTCACACGCGCATGCACTGATGAATGCACCTGCACACACACACACACACACACACACACACACACACACACACATACCCACACATGTATCTATATACCACACACGTGCACACACACAGAAAATTTTCTGGTTACACATGCCTTACTTCTTTCTCTAGATAGCCCACCTCTGGTCACTCTATACCACTACAAGCAGGTTTTCAAGGACACATGACACATGGCAGTAGAAAAAGTCACAGGACACAGACAGAAGGATGTAGACCACACTGCAGGGCCCCAACACCACAGAACACAGATGTGAAGAATGATGTCAAGTTAGAGTAGCTTCCCTCAAGGTGAGGACAGCATGCCTTCTTCAGAAATCCAAACTCAGCTGGGCATGGTGGAGAATGCCTTTAATCCCAACACTCAGGAGGCAGAAGCAAGTGGATTGCTTTGAGATCAAGGCCAGCCTGGTCTACACAGTGAGTTCCAGGCCAGCTGTGGCTACAGAAGACTGCTCAAAAAGACAAAACAAAAAGCAAACAAACAAAACCTAAACCCAGACTCTAAGCCCTGATACATGAAGGTCTCAGGAACGACTATGGATAGGAATGTATAGATGTAACATTGCATTTCAGTGACAAATCTGGGCCCTGGAACAAGAAGGAATTAGGGTGATCAGTGTGTCAACCTCCTTGATTGATGCCCAGAAAGGGCCTTACATAGTTATACAGTATAGCGGCTGCTCTCCTCAGCCATGAGCTGTTTCCTTTCTCAAGCCTGACACCTGCTGTCCTGACAGCAGCTAGAACAGTGACAGGCCTGTATGCACATCTACTATAGAAAAGGGATTGATCAGCAACAATTTGAGACCTGGACTCCGGACCTGTTCCCCTGGCACCAAAAGACAAATTTATCCTGGAGCACAAGGCTGGTTTAAAATGCTGCAAGCTCATGCTTACTTGTAAGTCTGATTTGTGATGACTCTGCTTCCTTTGTTAAAAAAATAAACATGTTTCAGTTGAGATCACTTCAAGTCCTGGAATCCCCAGGAAGGAAATTACTCAGCACTGGCTGAGGCCACTGACAGCAGCCCCTCCACATTTCCTTCTGCCTCCAGTGGAAGCCAGCCTCCCTGCCACGCCAGCCCCGTACCTGATGCCAGAATCCAGCTGACTAATTGCCCCACCTGTGCAGCATGGGCCTAGCAGTCTCCTGGAAATGTGTTCGCCCTCAGTCAAAGGCTCCGCGACAGCCATAACCCACCAAACCCATCAAACCGAGTATGTGAAATCAGTCCATCCCCAAATGAACGTTCTCTCCACCCAGAAGCCTGCTAGCACCATCAGGTCTCCTCCCCACCAGGACCCAGCTTACCTCACCTGCCTCCCATAGGCCTCTGATTCTCACTGTCTCCCACAAGGACCTTTTCCACCTCTGTGAAGCAAGGTTTACACCTGAGAGACAGAGGTGGTCCCTCCTCAGAATGTTCCCTCCAGTTCATGGGGCAGACACACTAGGCTGCTTCAGGAAACTTAACCAGAGCTCCAGGGACCCCGTGTCCTGGTCTTCCCCAAGCCTGTCATCTTTCACATGGAGCTGAGCCAACATGTTGTACCAATGAAGATAGACATGCAGCCACTCATTCCACAGTGGCAGATCCGCTCTGAGCACTGAGGTTCCTCCATCGGCCTCTCTTGGACAGCCTCACACTGGAGGCTCCCTCTCTGCTATTCTCAGCTCCCCCCGACGAGACTCTAGTATGTGTGTCACTCCCACACCTTCCAGCCAGTCACTGTTTTCATCTCTATACCAAGTACCACTCAGTCCAGCCTGGGGTCTGATCCAACCAAGGGGAAGAAATGGGTGCCTGGTAAGAAGTTTAAGAGATAAGAAAGGTTAAACAAGCACACATAGGCAAAAGCTGCATGACTGCCTAAGCCAAGAGTCTCCAGGGTTTGTCCTAGGAATGCCCATTCATCTGACCACTATGGAAGCTGGTGCCCAGAGAACACTCCTCCTTGCAGATATCCACTGTGGCTCCAGCCAGACTGTCACACATGGGGCCAGGGCAGTAGCTCAATGCCTAGCATGCATCAAAGCCCTGGGTTTGATGCCCAGGACCACATAACCTGGGCATGGTGGCACACACCTGTAATCCCAGCTCTCAGGTTGTGGTAGAAGGATCAGAATGCAAGGTCCTCTTCAGCTATAAAGTGAGTTTAAGGACAGTCTAGGATATATGAGACAGACTGTCATACAGACATCCACATTCTGGGAGCTCACACTTGCAGGCCCTGCAGTAGGTTTGACAAAGCTAGGCCAGGAGTAGCAGCTTGGAACCACCAGAAGCTAAGCAGTGAGCATCTGACAAAGTTGGAAACGCTGTTCTCTGGACTGCATAACAAATTGCCCATTTATTAGTTCCCAGCTCTGCAGGTGAGAAAGCCAGTTGGGCTTTGCAGGGCTCCATACCCAGGGCACCCAGAGCCAAAACACAGACGTTGACTGCACAGGGCTCTAGGGAAAGAATTCACTTCCAAGATCAGTCAAGTTGTTGCCAGAATTTGGTTCCATGTGGCTGTGAAGACAGGTCTCTAGTTTCCTGACTTAGACAGAGGTCACCTCAGCCCCTACAGATAGTAAAGAGCTGCCTGTCTTCAGGCCAGGAACCCTGCATTGTTCTGTGCTATAAATCTAATTTCCCCCTCTGTGCTCAGTCTAGAAGTTATTTTGAAGGTAGATCAGGCCACTGACAACCTCTCTATCACAAGGTCATAAGACCAGTTCTGTAGGATCATCACAGGAATGACAGCTCATATTCACAGAAAAGGACATCTCAACAGAGAGTGACATTTTAAACGTTCTACCTACAGGGAACTGGACAGCTGGCTCAGTGGGTAAAATGCTTGCTCTATAAGCATGAGGACTTGAGTTCAAATCCCCAAAGCCCATGTAAAAGCTGGGCACAGTGGTATGTGCCTATAACCCCAGCACTGGGAGGTAGAGAAAATGGATCCTGGGGCCTCACAACTAAGACAGCCAATATAGCTGAAGCAGTGAGCTACAGTTCAATGAGAGACACAATCCAAAAAAATAAGGTGGATCCTGGTGTGGTGGCCCATGCCTTTAATCCCAGCATTCGAAAGGTAGAGGCAGGTGGATCTCCATAAGCTTGAGACCAGTCTCGTCTACATACTTGGCTCCAGGCCAGTCAGTATTTCATAGAAAATCCTGTCTATAACTAATTAGTTAATTAATTAAAAAGTAGAGAGTGACAGAATAAGACACCCAACATTGACCTCTGGCCTCTACATGCTCACACACACGCACACGCACACACACACACACACACACACACACACACAAATAAAGTCAATAATTAGTTCTGCCTATAATAGCATCCACACGGTGTATGTGTGTCCACATACACACAGTCTCTTTTTCTGTCACTCTTTCCCTCACAAGACTATCTGAACCCTCCATGTCACAATAATAAAAGGACACACAGAAGTAGCATAAGCTTTATCAAAATTCAAGAACCATGAAATCTTCTGGGAGGAAGACTTCTAAAGCAGCCTTTGCTTGGATACCTCCAGTGACAGAGTTCCCTGCCCTCCTGAGCAAGGCGCCTTCAATCAGTCACTCAATAAACATTTACCGAGCACCTGCTCTGGGCCAGCCCAATGCTAGTCACACAAACACAGAGTCAAACAAAATGTGACCTCCTGTCACAGTTAGAAAGCACTTCCTCACCAGGGGCCCAACTGTCTGTCCATGATCCACCTGTTGTGCCTTGTGCTAGCCTCTAGGGAACCAGGGCGAGCCAGTTTGCTCTCCCCCAGCTGGTCCGCCCCCTCCTTCCTCTGCCACCTGGCAGAAACACCCAGCTGCCAAGGAGTTGGCAGGGTGTGTCCCTGTGAGGACATCAGCTCTGAACCAGGCCCTGAGGCTGGGCTTGAGAACACCTTCATCAACCCCTGAAAGGTTGGTCCTCTTGGGTCACAGGGCGTGTCGAGCTGGACAGGCTCTCAAGACAGAGGAGGTAAGCTGGCCGATTATTTCCAGTGCTTGCCGGGTGTCCCCACCTGCGCTGCGGCGGGCCCTCGGCTGGCCCAGCCATTCACTGCATCCCTGCTCCTACTCTGCCCACTCCTGAGAGCCTTCCCATAACATCCAATTCCGAGCTAAACCTACATCCAGAGCTCTCCATGGAGGACCTCCCTTGCGCTTCGCAGAGCCTCTGCCCTTGTGCGTCATTCAAGGCCAGCCAGGCATGAATACGCACCAGCACGAGCCTTCTACCAAGTTCTCAGAACCACTAAGTCAGGAGGCCACATGTGACCCGTATCATAAACCTTCAAGGGCCAGGCCCCCAGGTGGAGACAGACAAATCAGATATAAGCCAGGACTCCAAGGCTGGCTGGTATCATAGAGATGGACCCAGAAAGTTGAACAGAGTGTTAACATACAACGTGGTCATGTAACAGGACATTTTGGGATGCCAGAGGAGATACCCAATCCAGACTAGAGGTGGGAACAGTGGAGATGCAGAGACAGAGAGAGAAAGGAGATATGTCTCAGAAGGGCAGGTTTGTTGGGTCCCTGCTCCAGCACACTCAGATCATTTCTGTAGCCCCTTCACCTCCAGATGACAAGTGTCACTCTAAAGTTTGGAGGCAGCAGCCAGCAGGGGGTGGTTAAGAGTGTGACTCTGCGTGCCACTGAAAGTGGCAGGTTTCCCCACTCGCACAGGCTGCGCTGCTCCAATGGCTTCCACAGTCACTGCACTGTTCCATGTGGAAATGGGATCCCTGTTCTGAGGAGGAGAGCAGCTGCAGAGCTGGCACATGCTGTGTGACTGGAGCCAGGGGTTCCAGCCTTTGGGGAGGAGGCCATTGAAAGAGTCTATAGTGGGGCATGATGTGTGCTATGCACCATAAGACAGCAGAGAGGACGGAGGGGGAGGCCACTCACTTTGTGGACATGGGCAGGGGGCCAGCAGCCTGACCAGAGGAAGCGACTTGACTTCCCACATTGAGAGGCCATCATGTGTAGAGAACTGCAACCCCACCTTTGTTCTTTCTCTCTGCTCCGCATTAGTTATCAACAGTCTCCTTTCTGCTGTTCTTCCCCAGCCTAACCAAGGATAGACCCACATTTGTCTCAACTTCCTTCCCCTGGACTCTGTCACCCTTTCTCCAGTTCTTCTCAGCTGTCCTTCCTGCCTAAAGATCCCAGAAGCCACAGTGAAGCTCTCTCCTGACTGCCATTCATTTATTTGTTTGTCTAGTGTATGTACATTTTCATGTGCCTGCACATGTGAGATAGGCATGCACATGTATGTGTGACTGCTTGCAGAGGCCAGAGGTCCACATCAAATGTCCTCCTCAACACTTTCTACCTTATTTTTCGAGGCAGGGTCTTTCACTGAACCTGGCGCTCACAGGGTTCAGCTAGACTGGCAGGGCAGCAAGCCCCAGGGCTTCCCTTATCTCTGCGCCCCCAGCATTTAGAGACTGTGCCTCCTCTCCCCCAGCCCTTCCTTACTGCCTTTTATATTAAATGTTGCCATCTCTGCTTTTACTTTTCAAAGCAGATGAACTGACTGTTTCAAATAAAACTTTGTCAATGACAATGAACCTAAAAAAAAAAAAAAAGTTATGCACTCCTAATTTAGTACACTTCACAAAACAAAATGATGTAATGATACCAGCTATATACTATGCTCAGTTCATGATGAATACTTGTCTATGATTTTACTCAAAATATTCTCAAGAAAGTAGTTGTTCCAAATAGCTGAGTTTTTCTACTAACAAAGGCTGTCCCCTTTATATCCTGTTTAAAAGTAATTGAGGTGACACATTCTTAAATGAAATCTCTAAGTCCTGTGCTCTTAGCCAGAGCACACTGAGTGTAATTTGAAGTTCTCAAAGGCTGACTCAGGTCATCCCTACATTATCGAGTCATGATCTTAGAGACATCATGTCCCCACATGAGTCCGCGTGTCTGCTTTTCATAATTGCCATCTCCTCCCTCACTGCTGACTGTCAAACAAATAACAATGACAAAAGCAGGAACTTGAATGATGCTCCCACAACTGCACTCAGCATTTCACATGCTTTTGCTGAGTTAATTCCCCAAGTCCCAAGCTTGGTCCTTGAATCATACATTTTACAAATTCTCCTATTTCTAATTTGCACGTTCAGATCTCGAAGGGGATTGAAAACCAAGGCAGACAAGCTCACCAGAGCACTTCCTAAGGAGACAGGAGAAAAGAGGGTAGGACTGAGGAGGTTCAGGAGTGCCAGATTCTTCTGGGAATGAGGAAAATGTTTAAAGGCTGGACATAGCGGCACACATCTGCAATCCCCGTACTCAGGAGGCTGAGGTAGGTGAACTGTGAGTTCAAAGTCAATGTCAGCTTGGCCTTGAAGAGATCCTATCTCAAATATATATAAAACTAAAATTTAAGGCGGGCATGGTTATGCATATCTGTAGTTTCAGCATCAAGAAGGATAAGGCAGGAGGACTGTCACGACTGTAATATCAGCCTGGCCTGCACAGTCGGTACCAGGTCAGCCAGGGCTACGTAACAAGACCCCATGTCAAATAAACAAAAATTTAAATTTAAAAATAGAGACTGAAGGGATGGCTCAGTGGTTGAGAGCACCGGCTGCTCTTGAAGAGGACCCTGGTTTGGTTCCTACTCCCTACATGATGGCTGACAGTCATCCATTACTCTAGTTCCAAGGGATCTGACACTCTCTTTTGACCTCCACAGGCACTGCACAACAGGGGTGTACTTACATACATGCAGATAATACACTCATACACATAAAATAAAAAACAAAATGTTAAAAATTTTAAATAATAAAAAGTTCTAAAGTTGACTGTGATGATGGTGGCCGAAGGGTAAATACTCTAAAACCTAGTGAAATAGATGCCTTTTAGATGGCTGGGTTGCATGGCATATGAACGATCTGATCAAAGCCATAGACAAAGAAAGGAAAAGGAGACATGGAGACACACTAGTCTGCATGTGGCTTGCTCAGAAATTTGTCTGTGTTGTCCTCGCTATTGGCTGAGTTCCAAAGAACTCCAATAGCAAATGTGGCTGAGCCTCAAAGGGAACCAAAGACCCTCTGGCACCGCCAGAGTTTTCTGATCTGGACTTCCTCCTAACTTTGTTTCCACAGGCAGTCCACCCTCCCTCAGACCCTCACCCATGCCCACCTTGCCTCCAAGTCCTCACAGAGACCTAGTATTGTTTGAGACAGAACTCTGCATCCAGTGGTCCTGCTCACTACAGATCTGGGCCTAGCCTGCAAAATGAGTGCTTCTCAAAGCATCCTTCATGAAGTCTGTCGGTCCCTAGTCCCACCAGGGCTGTGTCTGAGCCCTGCCCTGTTCCAAGAGTTGGCAGTCCCCACATGGCAAGCTTCCAAGTGGCAGGTGCCTGCAATTCAGCTCTGGCATGTGCCTTTATATTAGACTTAAAAATAGTTGTGGGTGTTTGGTCTGGTCTAAATACGAGAAGCCAGACATGGTGGCATAAGAAAAGCCTTCCCCAAGCACCAGGGGTGTCCACGGTGAGGGAGGGCTTTTTCCAAACTACAAATCCCACCTCAGGCCACACCTGGAAGCCCAGGCTCACGGACTCTGGGGATCTGGAGACCTGCTGCTGCTGCTGGCAGGCCCATGCCAGGAAGGTTCCCTGTCCCCATTTACATCAGAATGCCAGGATGGGTCACTGACGGTGGGAAGCTGAAAGAGTGCCCCTGAAAACGTTGACACTTGACCATCTGCATAAAGGCGCCTCCAGCGAGCACTGATGTGAGGTAAATGTGGGTAAGCACCGCCCGGGAGACCCTGGGCGTTAAGGGGCCAGGTTCTGTTCAGAAACGAGGCTGTGGCCGGCTTCCTCCACCTGCTGCTTGGAACTCAGAGGCAGTTAACATCCCAGGGAAGCACCTGGTGCTGTCCCATCACCCCAAAAACACCCCCAACCAAAGGCACCGCCCCTGCCCTGGAGTGTCCTGCTTAAGGTTTGAGATCTAGATGTATAAGACATGCTGTCACTTACTTGTGTCTTTTGCAAGTCAGTTCAACTTTCCTAAGCTTCATTTTTCCTAATCAGCAAAGTCAGAACACTAAGAACATCCACACTGTTAATAAGGAGCGGATGCAAAATGCAAGACCTGAGACTTGGCTCATGTTCAACATCCAACAGCAGCAGCTACTGTGGCCCATCTTAGCAGCAGGAAGCCAGATGGTAACAATTACACGTTGCTATGACCCAGGCTTCCTAAGCCTTTTACATATACTAATTCCCTCATTCCTCAAAATGCCCCATAAAGACAGTGACTACTTTCTAATATTTTTATTTTTTTTCTTCTTTGTGTATGAGTATTTTATTTGCATGTATGTAAGTGCACTCATGTTCTGCAATGCTGTGAAGTTCAGAAGACTGCATCAGATTTCCTTGGAACTGAAATTACAGATGGTTGTTAGCTGCTATATGGGTACTGGGAATCAAACCCAGGTCCTCTGCAAGAACGTCTAGTGCTCTTACATGCTGAACTATCTCTCCAGCCCCAACACTGACTATTTTCAGATACTTACTGTTCCTGGTAACCCATCCTTTCATTATGAAGGCCCAAATGCCCAATTCATAACACGCAGGATGTTCAACAGAGCATTCAGTCCCCAGGGCCAGCCCTTGTTACTCCAGCACAGTGCGCACAAGAGACTCCTTGGTCTAGCTCTCTACTTCCCGGGGACGAGCACTTTGTAGATGAGGAAGAAGCTAGAGACCCAGAGAGTTTTCTTAATTTGCCCAAGGTCACATAGCAGGCTAGTGTACGGCAGAAACAAGTGGTCCTTGATGTGGTGGCAATGGGGAGACAGGGAACCTCTCCTCTACCAATACTCACCACCCTCCAGAGTGGCTAAGGCCCAGGCTAAGTCCTAGGTACACAGTGAGAGTACAGACACAGTCCCCAAGGAGCTTACAGTCAGTGGGGCAGACGAATGAACACCAGGACACTGCCCCTGACAGGAAGGGGAAGAACAAACTTCTGGAAGAGTATGCAGAGGACTCTCTGAAAACCACAGAGCGCCATTTGAACCGACAGTAACAAAGCTTCCATTTTGCCCTGAGCCTGGGTTGGAAGGGAAGAGAGCTGGCTCTCTCTGCAGATGTCTAATGGAAACTTGCCTCAGATACTTACTGTTCCTGGTAACCCATCCTTTCATTATGAAGGCCCAAATGCCCAATTCATAACACGCAGGATGTTCAACAGAGCATTCAGTCCCCAGGGCCAGCCCTTGTTACTCCAGCACAGTGCACACAAGAGACTCCTCGGTCTAGCTCTCTACTTCCCGGGGACGAGCACGGCACTGGCTCTGAGGCCTCTCCCACCACAAGGCTAGCCCTCAGAGTTGGCCCATGGTTCCCCATTTCTTCAAGGGCTCAAGACACACCTGAGGGAAGCAAGCACTGGCCACACAGATGGTCAGGCTCTATTCCTGCCTTTGACCAGTATCAGCATCTTCCTTCCTTCCAAAAGCAGTCAGGAAAATGCCAAAATCCTATGCTGTCAAGGACTTGCTTTACAAAAGGGAAGACCTCTGGGTTGAGGATATGTCTCAGTCTCAGCTGGTAGAGGGCCTGCCTAGCATGCACAGAGCCCTGGGTTCGATCCCTAGCACCGCATAAACCAGGTATGGCTCAAGCCTGAAACCTGCGTACTTCAACGGTGGAGGCAGGAGATGAAAGGATCAAGGCCAGTTTTGGCTACGTGACACCCTTTCTCTAAAAAATTCAGTAAAATGAGGACCTTGGGGAGGTTCTTCAGGGGAGCTTACAGTGGGTTCTGATTTCCAGAATATCAGCTACTGAAGTTGGCAGTAGACAGAGCAGACAGAGACCCTGGTAAGCCCCTAGAGACTCCCTGCAAGTTTTCTTCTTCTTTAATTTGGCTCTCCCAGGAAAATAAGCTGTGAAAGAATGAGCACACCCCAGCACTTCTCCCTGAGACCCACACTGCCTATTTGTGGGCACAAGGCCAGACTGAGAGGGTGCTGCTCACTTTCAGCCCAAGGCAGAGCTTTGCTCCCTCTGATGGACCTCTAACTACACGAACCTCTTGAAGGCCCTTAGAGGCCATGGCTCTGGCTGATTTTTCCTACCTGTGAGGCAGCCAGCTACCTGACTACCCACAGCAGCCTTGAAATATCATGTAAAATGTCAGTTCCTCAGAGAAACCACCCTGGACTAACTTGGCTAAAAAACTCTAACTTGGGTCAATCATGGTAGTGTGGGCCTTTAATCCCAGCACAGGGCAGGCAGATCTCTATGAGTTTGAGGCCCGCCTGGTATACACAGAGAGTGCAAGGCCAGTCAGGTGACACAGTAAGATCCTGCCTCAAAGATTAATAATAAATAATAAATAAAAGTAAAACTCTCTCATTCTCTGGCTCTCCCTCTCTCTCCTTCCCTTACACACTTCATAATATTTGTGCTGTTCCTGGTCCTGTTTATCCTCTGCTCCACATCCTCTCCTCTCTTTCCCAGGAGTATCAGCTGACCTCTAGCTAGGTTTGGCCAATGGCAGCCACTGTGGGAACCCAGAAGGTCTGGGAAAGGGTAAAGTTGGGGACAGAACCCTAGCCTCCATCTCCACCTTGGGGAGGTGGCTCTGAGCAGCTACCTCTTCCAGCTTTCCCAGGTGACCCCAGTCCCATCTGAAGTCATCACCTCTTTCTATAGTCTCTCTCATCTGGGGCAGGGGGGGCGGGGTTGCTCCCTATTGCATCCTATCTCTGGAATATTTCTTCTCTATCTTGTTTTGTTTCTCAGCTCTCTAGGACCCATGGAACCAATTCCTTGAATTAAAATCCCATTTCCAGCATTTGAGTAATTTCTGTTTCTCTGACTGGAATCAAGCTGATACAACCCTTATGATACATACATAACTTGTCGTTCCTTTACTGATTTGTCCAGTTCCTGCATTCTTGCCTCCACCCGCTATAAACTCCACAGGGCAGACATTATCTGTGCTGTACATTGTGACATCTATAGTCCCAGAGCAGAACTTGGCAAACGCTGATGCATGTTAATGAACAGAGAAAACAAGTATGAAAAAGTCATGCAAATAAGCAAAACTGGTGTTGCAACTAAATCTTCAAATTCCAAGAAAAGAGAGGGAGTGAAAAGGAGGGAGGAAGGGAGGGAGGGAGGGGAAAGAGCTACTGAGTGGAAACAGTATGCATTTCTGCATGGAATCCGTCCTCTCAAGAGCAGCAGGGGAGCTGGGGAGCTGGTCCAGTCTGTAAAGTGCCTGGTACACAGGCATGAGGACCTGAGTGCCATCCCAGGACCCATGAAAAAAGCCGGGCATGGTGGCATGTGCTTATAATCTTAGTACAGGGAGGTAAGGACAGGCAGACTCCTAAAGCTCACTGGTCAGCCAGTCTAGCCTAATCAGTGAGCCGCAGGTCACACTGCGAGATCCCGTCTCAATAAAACAAAGTGGGTAGACTGGAGAGATGGCTAAGAGCAGTGGCTGCTCCTACAGAGGATCCAGGTTCTCAGCACCCACATGGCACTAACAGTCCATAACTCCAGTTCCAGGGGATCCAATGCCCTCTTCTGGCTTCCTCAAGTACCGGTATTCACATGTACATGCTTCACCAAAGATACAAACACACAATTAAAATAAATTAGATCTTAGGGCTGGAGAGATGGCTCAGCAGTTAAGAGCACACACTGCTCTTACAGAGGACCAGAGTCTGGTTCCCAGCATCCATCTCAGCACAGCTAACAACAGCCTGTAACTCCAGCTCTAGGGAGTCTGATGGCCCCACAGGCACCTGCACTCACACAAGCACATACCCACACATAGACACGCAAGCGTATACACAATTAAAACTAAAACTAAAATAATAAAATGAAATATTTTTAACTAAAGTGAAAAGTTTCTGAAGAATAGGTTGAATAACAAAAGGCCTGAGGTTGACTTCTGGCCTCCAAATGTAGGTGCCTTCACATGCATGTGTACCCTCATGCAACGTATATTTACACACACATTCAAATAGCAGCAGAAGACAGGAGGTCTTTTCAACCAGGCAAGGCAGCAGGAAACACACACACACACACACACACACACACACACACACACCCCGCGCAATAAATACATAGAGCCGGCCTTGGTTAAGAGATCACCACAGCCCCAGGACATGTCCGCTCCCTCGGGTCACACACATGAAACTGCATCTGGGAACAAACCTTTTCGCCGTCTCTGCAGACTTCTGCTCTGCCAGCTCCTTCTGCAGCTCCCTCTCCTTGGCCTCCTTCTGCCCAATGGGACAGTCCTCGGGGACAGTGAACAGGGACATAGCATCTTTGCTGTCCTCTTCTCGGAGTACTTTAGCGAACACCTTCTCCGCCAACAGCCGGACTTGCTCGTCCAAATCGGACATGTTCAGCTTGGGGAACTGGCGCGGCATCTCTGCTGGCAAGGAAAAAACAAACATGAGCCTTCCTGGCTTTGTGGATGTCCTGAGTCCCCAGGGTGGGGAACAGGCCACTGACCTGAGACCTGAGCCTTGGGGTCAGCTGTGGACATAAGGATGGATTTCCAGAGCAAACCCAACAGACCAGATTTTAAAATTAGCTTCGTAAGTAATTGGGTGTGAAGCACACAGGGCCGCTCATATTTCACGAGCAACAGATCTCAGAAATCAAAGAATGAACGGCCCACCCAGGTGCCTCCAGTCTCCGACTCACGGGGCTGTGCGGCGCCCTGCAGCCCAGCACTCATAACCTCACCGCGAACATTGAGAGCGGGCGGGAGAGGGCTCAGAACAGTAGCAGCAACACCCAGCCTCGCTCCTGCTCTTACCGGGTGAAGGCCTAGGCTCAGGGTTAACAGTAACTACCCCTGCCAAGTCCAGAGCCATGGCAAGAAATGAGGCCTTCGGCTGAAAAGAAGGAACCTAAGACCACAGCTCAAAGGTCTCCCAAACCTTCCAGAACTAACAAGACACGGGAAATAAAATAAAGGCTTTAACGAAGGACATTCATTTGTTTGTTTTGGTCTTTTTGAGACAGAGTCTCCCTATAGCCCAGGTGACCTGGAACTCTCTACATAGACCAGGCTGGCCTTAAACTCACAGAGACCCACCTGCCTCTGCCCCTGCCCCTCCCTCCCAAGTGCTGGGATTAAAAGCCTGTATCACCACACCTGGTTGACCAAGGACATTCTTTACCCAGTTAAAAAACTCACTTCTTCAAATAAATGTTCCCCACCCAGCTCTTTGCACACTGTAAGATTTTCCTAATCACCTGGTGTCCTTCTTCCCTTCCTCCTTCCTTCCTTCCCTTCCTTTCTTCCTTTTGCAGGTATTTTATTTTATGTGTATGAGTGTTTTGCATGCATGTATGTAAGTACACCCATGTCATGCAAAGCCCACAGAGGCCAGAAGAGGGTGTCAGGTCCCCTGGAACTAGAGTTAGGGATGGTTGTTAGCCACCATGTGGGTGCTGGGAAACAAATCTGTGTCGTCTGGAAGAGCAGTCAGTGCTCTTAACCACTGAGCCCTCTCTCCCGCCTCTTTGGCAACTACTTATATAAATAACACTTACTTAAATATACATTCTTACAAGCACTTACTATGTTAATCTTATTGTTTCCATTTTACAGATGGGAAAGTAAAGGATAACAGTGTAAACTGCGGCCTAAGTAAGAGGACCTGAGATCTATCTTGACCAGGGTCACACTTGCAGCAAGCTGGCAGAGGACTAAGTTGTTTTCAGCCTTTTTCTCCCCTGTCCTTCTCCTCTCTTGAGCCTCTGCATTTGAACCCCAACATCCAGTTCCTCATTGGTCCTTAATCATTACACTATGTTTCTACTCCGTGTCCTTCTGGGGTACAGGGTAGGTCTCCTCACCGTCTCCAGCATATGCTCTGGGTAAATAGTGTCATTTTGTCAACAAGCCATCTGCTCCAGGAGCCACTCTGCAACTGAGTTTCCTGCCCACCTATTACCACAGCTTCTTTAAGGCTGGTTTAAGAGACAAGTGAATTTGTTGACAAGATGAAGGTGGATGGGGCCTTGCAGCTGTCTGGCAAGAACAGGAAGCACTTGCAGGGCTGGGGGGCTCACCAGGCTGCCTCGAGACAGTCATTCTTGGCTCCCACAATTTTCTCATCTGAGAGATTAAGGGATGGTATTAAATGATCTCTAAGGCCCTCTTGGCTGTAAGTGGCATAATTCTAGGTGACAGAGGGGTTTCCAATGCTGGAGGTGCATGCTGCTCTGGTCTTCTCTGGTATGGGGGCCTAATTCATGACACATAGGAAGGAGGAGAGCAGGTTAATAATGGGTAATGAGAGCCCTTTCTGTGGCCTTGACTCTGAAACCCATTTCTCGCCCCCTCCATACCTAAGGATGCGCCTTTCCTGGGTCTCGGACTCTAAGAAAGCTGAATCGTGTTGGGATAAAGAGCCACGAATCGTGTTGGGAACAGCAGAAACCTGGCCCCTGCGAAAAGGAAGAGCAACAGAGCAGTGTGCAAGCTGGGGGCTGTCGGCACAGAGGCTCAAGAAGAAAGGGGGAGGCTGGGATGGCACAAATAACCAGGCTCAGGAGGCAACACTAAGCTGGAACAAAACTGGACCCTGTACCCCCAACTCCAAGTCTACCGGTTTTGTGCAGGGTTCTAAACTCTCATGTCAGATCTCAGTACGGTAGCAAACTGACCCAACAAAGGGCAGCAAATGCTGTACTGTTTGATCAAAGGATGCTACGTCTAGACACCTCTAAGAATCTGAACCAAGGAAATGGCACAAAAATGTTTATATGCACTCATTATAAAAAGAGCCTTTGAATAATACAATATTAAATAGACCAATATTATGAGGATGATGAAATCGCATTTTAAAAATCATATGAAATAAAAGAAGATCAAAAGAATACACAAAAGTGTGCTGTGTTTTGATTACAACCACATAAAAATACATCCTCTGATGGTCAGGGCCTAAGAGCATCTCACGCCCCACACCACCAGGTGGCAGTGCTGCTCACACGTCAAGGTTTAGCTGTTTTGGTTCTAGTCTTGGTTTTGTTTAAGACAGTCTTGCTATGTACCATAGACGGGCCTGTTACTGATTATCTAGTCCTGACTGGTCTTGAACTCACAACAGTCCTCCTGCTTCATCTTCCTGAGTGCTGGGATTCTATGTGTCAGCTACCATAGCCACCTGGAATATCTTATTTTGATCATTAAGGCTGTTGCAATTTCATTTTTGTTTTGTTTTTTTGTTTCATATTATTTTGTTTTTTTGAGAGAGTCTCCCTGTAGCCCCAGCTGGCCTGGAACTCACTATGTAGACCAGGCCGGCCTTGAACTCACAGAGATCTGCCTGCCTCTGCTTGGCACAATTTCACTTTTTATAACAAATACAAAGAAGATGGAAAGACAAAGATGCCAGCTCAGAGGCAGTTATACCACTGAGACCCTCTCTGTCTAGCTCCTATCTTTCATCGAAGCCTTCCCCTCCACCCCACAGACACACACAGCCTGACCCAGACACACCCTCTTGACCCCCTCAGGAAAAAGCACTTGGAAGGGCCCTTACATCTGAGGGTTCTTACACCACAGCCCATCATCTCTGTCCCTGAGACATTCTTTGCTTATTCAAGTGGACCAAACACACTTTTCAGGGTATATCCTCCTACCAAACATCCACTTTTTTTCTTTAGCTTAAATCCTCCTTTCTCAAACTGGGACCCATAAGAAGTTGATACATGTTGCTGGACTGATCTGTGAGTAAGAATGGGAGAGACTCTGCATTCCACAGGCCTCTGTCCAGGTCCACCAGGCACACAAAAAATTCCAGGATCACAGAGTAGTATTTCCCCAGAGAACCCTTTCCTTTTTCTTTTCTGTTTAAAATTTTATTAACATGTATTCATTTATTAGAATATATTCACATACACAAAATAAGAAGT
Organism: Eospalax fontanierii; assembly: GCA_035773235.1. Classification (NCBI taxonomy): domain Eukaryota; kingdom Metazoa; phylum Chordata; class Mammalia; order Rodentia; family Spalacidae; genus Eospalax; species Eospalax fontanierii. The sequence goes on along the minus strand of CM069524.1, from coordinate 175,594,624 downwards.
TTCATTATGACATTTTCATACATGTCTGTGATGTACTTTGATCATATTCACACATATCCACTATTCTACTTTTCCCTCATGCACCCTTCCACCAAGACCGTTTTCTTTACAGAAGTCATATGAACCACATTTGAAGAATTACTATTAGTATCCTATACAATTGACAAAAACTGCACACAGTCCAGGCTCTAGTGTGGACCCTGTAATGCAGGTCCACCATTCCACCATGCTTCTCCTCAGTGGGCTTGGCAACCTGTAATACCTCTGCTGCCTTCTGGACATCCTGAGCAAACAGCCCCTACCTGCCAGCCCTCCCCTCTCAGACCTCCAGCACCTGCCCTGCCAGGCTTGCCAAGGAAAGCCCACTCGGCAAATGCCACGCGAGTTCAGCCCCAGCTGCCTCATCACGCCTGCCTCTCAACTATTTGTCAGCCAGAGCTGGCAGGCTTGTGATGCTTAACTACGAATTCACCGGCATCAGTCAGCTAACGATACAGTTTATCTCGGTGTGACACACGACACCCTCTAATCAGCGTGAAGAAACGTCCCACAGTTAAAAACTCCAAAAAGCCACCCGTTTCAACAAACAGTAACTGCACAACGTCACAGTCCCTCCAGAAAGGAAGCCCGGTCCCACCAAAATCTCTCCACACACAGACAAACCTATTTCCTACTCTTGCCAGAAACTCACTCAGAACCCGAGTCACAGACCTGAGGCCGGTGTCTCCATGAATGGTTCTGAGGATGCCACCCAGGCGATGCACTGGGACCAGGTGCTGCGTGCCGCCGAGGCTGAGCTGAGTCAGTGCAGCTAGCTGGGTCCTCCCCTCTGTGCTTGCGGGAGGAGGTCTCCGCTTTGCATATCTGTGAGCAGGAAAAGTTGGGGTGGAAATTCTCCTGCGGTGCGAAACGCAAGTGGAAAATTTCCAAGAGTCCTAGGGGCCCCCAGGTAATGCCGATTATCAAAGGCAAAATGGCTGTAAGTAGCCCCAACGCGGCGTCCTGGCCCTGCTCCCAGCCTTTGCCAGAAGAAACTGAATCAGCCAGAGCCGCTGCCCAACACAACAGGAGACTCAGCCCTTCTGGGCAGCCACACAAGATAAGCAGCCCCTCCCTCCACACCCAGGCTTCTCTGAAAGCTGAGTAGGGCTGTGATACCATCACCTTGGCCACTTCCGGTGTGAACCCCACATTAGGCCTGACCTGGCAACAGGGCTCATGCCATCAAGGGCCTTCCACTACAGCAGGGACTGCCCTGCCTCCTGTCAGAAGAACCCCTCCTCACCAAAGCAAAAATCCTGAAGACTCTCCAAAGCTAGATCGAGAACTCAGGGCCCAAAACTACCTCTGCCTTCTCCTCCCCCTCAAAAAGAGGGAAGGAGCCTGAACTGCTTCCTCCTTGGCCAGGAAAAGACAAAGCCTCAGGGTGAGGGGCAGCCTCAACACACAGGCGGATGGCAGGAGGGGGCTGGGAGGAAAAGCCTTACCCACAGCTTCCTTTCTCCCGGACAGAAGCCACACATCACAGGTGACTGGACAGTCTGACAAGCTCTACCAGACTTCCTTACTTCACACACACACATACACACACACACAGCGGCACGTGTGTGTACATGCATGTAGTACACACCGAAGCACACCCCTCTTAGCCCACCTGATCCCACCTTTGCCCTCTCTTATTGCTACTCACAGGAACTTCCCAAAGCACAGGCTGGACTCTACCACTGTCCTTTCTCAAGTGACCCACAGAGGCCAATACAGACACAAGGCTCTGTGCGTGCCCCTTCCTCAATTCTTTTAGGAGAAGAGACACACAGCACAGCCTTCCAGTGACTTCGAAAAACTGTGTGGGTCTGGGGAATACCCATGAGTGAGATGGCTATTTCTGTGGTGCTGTTGAAATCCTGGGGAAAAGAGCCCGAGAAGGATGGGTCAGTTGTTTACCAGGAGACTAGTTGGAGCCCTGTCTTGGGCCTGAGTCACCTCCTCATGTCCAGTTGAAAGGTTGTACCTTGTTGGGCCCACATCATAACTCTTGTGACCCCAGAGCAGGATTACAGGGTTGACACATGATCTGCTGCTGGGTTTTAGCTACCCAGAGATTACAACCCACCTGTTCACACAGCTGTTTCATAAACAGTGCAGTCAGCAGGCTATACACAACCTGGAAGGAGGAAGATATTTATTCATTAAACAATTAAAAAGACCTACCGCATGGGGGAAAATCCAAGGCCTTAAAATTGTTCTAGAAAAAAAAAAAAAAGAAAGAAAAACAGGTAGAGGCCTAGAGAGATGGCTCTGCGATTAAGAGCACTGGCTGTTCTTCCAGAGTTCCTGGGTTCAGTTCCAAGCACCCACATGGCCGCTAACAACGATCCATAACTCTAGTTCCAAGGGAGCCAACACTCTCTTCCGGCCCCTGTGGGCTTTGCATGACATGAGTGCACTTACCTACAGGCAGGCAAAACACTCATACATATAAAATAAGTAATTAAACTAAACAGGTGGGACAAATGATTCCTACTGCCGGTGTTTGGGGAAAGTGGATGGTATGTGGTATGCAAGATCATCCTGGACCATGGATCTATGTCCAACACACTCGGGTAGTTTCATTCTCTATCTTTAATGGGATGCTAGACAGCTTTATCCTAAACAAAATGCAGTGCTTATAATCTAAAAAGGCAGACAGTCCAGAAAACACCGTGTTCCGTAGGCCTTTATGGGGATTTCTGTACAATTTCTACTAGCAAATTCATCACATGACAAGTCCTGCAGGAAAGAAAGCTGCTTAACCCAACACACTTCACTGATCGTCCAGCCACTGCCACCACAGGAAAAAACACCTATTAATATCCTGTGGCGTAGGAGCCGGAAAACGCCTTCCATTTTGTCTTCATTTTCCATCCTAGAGAAAGCTGCCATCCTGGGACATAGCTAAGGGTTGTGAGGCCTACTCCAGGGTCCAGACAGAGCAGGGAGACAGCAATGTTCTGATGGCAGAGTGGAACAATGTCCAGCACATCCTCTGAGGCCGTACAGATAGGGCATCTTCCAGAACAGGGGTGGCAGTGTCTCAGGAGGACCAGCTCTGTTCAGGACCTCATGATTTATCTTAAGCCTGGCACACTGCTGTTCCTTGTGGCCCATGTGCCACCCAGAACTGAGAAGTGCTGGTCCCACACTCACAGCCTCATTTTCATCTTATGTATATGTTCTTGAGTACATGTGTGCATTTGTGTGCAGGTGCACTTGCTCCAGAAGGCATGTGTGGAGGCCAGAGGTGAACACTGAGATGTTTCCCTCAATTGCTTCTCCACCTTATTGTTTTTTAAGACAGAGTCTCTTTTCTGAACCTGAGGCTCACTGCTTTTGCAAACCTGAAGATTGGCCTATCTCTGTCCCCCAGTTCTGGGGTTAAAGATGAACACCATTGGGGGCTAGAGAGATGGTTCAGTGGTTAAGAGCACTGGCTGTTCTTCCAGAGGACGGGATTTGGTTCCCAGCACCCAAATGGTGGTTAACAACCATCTCTAAGTCCAGTTCCAGGGGACCCCATGCCCTCTTCCCACTACTATGGACACTGCGCACATTGAGTGCATTTACATATATACGGGAAAACAGTCATACACATAAAAAATAGATATTTTTTTAAAGGATGAGCACCACCATAACCGGCTTTTAAGTGGCTGCTACAGATTTAAACTCAGGTCCTCTTGCTTGCACAGCAAGCACTTTACCAACTAAGCCATTTCCACAGCAACCCACTTCCCTCCTGAATGGACATCAGAACGATCTACGATAACCAGACCCAAGGTCTACAGCTCCTGCTCTGGAGATCAGACTGCATTCACTATTACTTAAGTGTCCCTATATGGCAGCAATCAAATTATGTCTCATCAGGAAACTCTTCTCTGAGAGCAAGGCACAGACTTGCCTAGAGGGGTCCATTTTCCTTCTTAATTCTGACATGTGTGTGACAAGAGTTGGATGCCTGCTAAATGTGACCTCCACACACATCATGTCTCATTTTTATTTCTTTATTTTTATTTTATGTGTATGAGTTGTTAGGCCTGCATGTGTGTAAGTGCACCCGTGTTGTGTAGTGCCTATGGAGGACAGAAGAGGGAGTCAGATCCTCTGGAACTGGAGTTACAGACAGTTGTCGGCCACCATGTGGGTGCTGGGATTCGAACCTAGGTCTTCTGCAAGAACAACCAGTGTTCTTAATCTTTGAGCCATCTCTCCGGCTCCATATGTCTCATTCTGGATTATACCCCAATGCCTTCCATACAAAAGGCACTATATATGTGTTAAATAAATGCTTCCATACAACAATGAATGAGTGAAAGGTCTAAGTAGAGGTAGCATGTACCTACGGACTACCTGGGTTTGAATTCTGTTCCACCACTTATTTTTATGACCTAAGGCAAATTATGAGACTTTTGTGGCTGTTTTATTCCCTATAAAAAATAATAAAAGTAATAAAAGGAAAGCGATGTCATAAGTTGCATGATTCATTAGTCAGAACAGATAAAGTGTTTAGACTCATGCCTGGTTTTGAATGTGTGCTTTGTGTATTATCAGTCAACATCATTAGCTTTATCATCATTATATCAGATACAAGAGAGTCCAACTGGAAAGTGAGTGTGAAGCTTCATAGACACTGAGTCCTTTTATTTAATGTTATTTATCAAGCACCATGGTAGGTAGGCCTGGTACCCTCCCAAGTTCCTACTTGGGTGCGGGAAGAAGGAAGCCACATCTGAACAGTTGTCCCCTCTGTTGTTCTTGGTGATGGCACATTCTGGACTGCAGCCATGAGCCCACCCTGCTGTACCCTAGTCAGTTCCTCATACTGTATATTAAAAGACAAAAGCCATTGTCCCTTGTTCTAGAAACACAGCTTGCATGTGGAAGAAAGAGGAGAGTAATATGTTTAGTAGCAGAACCAGGCCACTGAGAAGCTTTAAGAGAGAAAAGCATCTCCCTGCTTAACTCTAAGCCTATGTTTTATCTGCCCACAATACTGTCAAGATTGATTTTGAGGCCATTTGAAGTGTAATCCAGCCAGAGCAAGGGCAAGAAAAGCAAATCTTTTATCTCAAAAAACTTCTTGACATAAGTGAGAACTTGTTCACTCTGTATCTAGTATTTCAGAAGTTCCAAGACTGAGCTAAGGACAGGGTTGAGAGATCAAAAAGTCTCCGGACAACCAGCCCACATAGCCATTATCCCTAGAAAGGACCGTGCCCTACCAGCATCTTCAGATGGCACTCAAGAGTTTCAGTCAGGACAGGACAACTGTCCCAAACCTTCAGTCAACACTGGCAGAGGTGGGGCTGATGATACCGTAGGAGGCTCTGTCTGCTTGGCTCAGAAACTCCACTGCCACTCAGCATAGATACTTCGCGCCAGGGGAGTTTCAGTCAGTTTTTCCTGGAGATGGTCGAATGCTGGTCATCCCGTCTCAGCCCACAAAGGCTTAAGATTGCGCTGAAATTCCTCCTGGTACGGCCAGCTGTCACTCTGCAACTTGGCTTATGTCTCACCAAAAAGCTTCGGGTCACATACAGTTTGGGGACATGACACTCTTGAGTTAGGCAACATCTCCTCCTCCAGGGCCTCACAATCTTACATCACAGGCCTCTGCCAGCCTACACCAGCCATCAGCAGCTCTCCCGCAGAACAATGCAGGAAGTTCAAGGGCGGAACCAACCTACTAGAGCACAAGACTGTGCTCCTCCCTTGCCCAGAGGCCACAGAGGTAAGAATGGGGGCCGCCTGCGACTCATCACCGTGCCTTCTATCCATCCCCCTGTCTCCTGCTAGACGTCCACCCGAGCTGAACACGTCCCGGGAGTCTGGAGCACCTAGAAACTTGTCCACGGCTCAGGACAAGGCCGGGTCCTTTAATTTCCCTACATCTTGCGAATCCAATATAGGCCAAGAAACGGAATGCTGCGGGCTCACCTGAGGCCGCCGGAGCCCAGGCCAGCGCGGGCACAGGCAAGGAAGGGCCGGGCAGAGCAAGGCGGGGCTGGGGACGAGCCTGCGGGCCTCCGCGGCTGAGGTTCGGATCTCGGAGCCCCGGGAACGCCGAGCCTGCCTGGGCGACGGGGACTGCAGGGGACGCCGGGCGCGGGCCCAAGGTCAGCGGCGCAGCATCGCGCGCACTCACCGGCTGCGGAGGACACGGCCATGCCGGCGCCCGAGGGGGGCGGCGCAGGGCTGGAGCGCAGGTGCCGCGCACGGAGAGCAGCTGCGACGCGCTGAGGCCGGCCGGGCCGGCGAGGGAGGGAGTGGGGCCCGAGCAGGCCGCGCCCCTGGCCGGCGCCCGGGGAGCCCGGGGGAGCCCGCGCCCGCGGCGTGCACCGAGCGGCGGAGCCCCGCAGCCCGGGCGGCCGAGCGGGAGGAACGAGCGCCGCCCGCGCAGCCCGGACCGCGCGCGACCCGCCAGGGCCCCGCGGAGGTGTGCGCCGCGCCGCCGGGCAGGCCCACGCAGCCGCTACCCGCCGCGCCCCGCCGCGCTGCCCACCGGACCCCGAGTGCCACCGGCGGCGCGGCCGCTCCGTCCCTCGGCCGGAAGCGTGGCCGGCTCCACGCGGGGCCCGCGACGCAGCCCGGGCCCAGATGCCGCCCGGATCCCGGGTCCCCGCCTCCGCTGCCACCATCCCGGCTGCCCGCCGCTCCCGGAGGAGTTTGCCCGACCTCGTCCCCTCCCAGCCAGGACTTCCCTCCAGGCGAGACTCGGGGACTCGACCCCTGCCCGGGACACTTACTCCACGTTGCTAAACCGACCCTCAAGCATCCGTTTTCTTCCAGGTGCGGGTCCGGTCCCTGGATCACCTTCGCGCCCCTCCCAGCACGCACACACACTTGCTCTCCAGCTTTCTGCGGTCTGGTTGCTACGCCCGCCCCTCAAAGTCCGGAATGACCTCCGAGTTGCCAAGGCCAGGGGAACTTTATGGGCATTCTTGCTCACCTCTTCCCAGCATTGGAGTCTGCTGGCCACGCCTTCCTTTCTGGATCTTGGAGCTCCCAAAGTTAGCACCCGCTTCCTGCTGGGGCACACACACACACACAACCTATTTGTACACACTTGAGAAACTGCTTTCTCAGCCTCCATGCCCTGGTTTTCCATTATGCTGCTCTCGGGGAGTCTCAAGGTGTGTGCTGATCCCCTCCAGAACTCCCTTAGCCCACTGGTAGAATCCAGACTCCCCGTCTCCATGGTTCTAACAGCCTCAAGCCTGCTAATTGCTATTGAACCATATCATTGGCCCAGAACACACCAGAGCTGCAGGGAGATCTACACCAGAGGTTCTCAGGCCCATGGGAAGGGATCTAGATCCAACTCCTAATGGCCTGCCCTGGATACACCAGCAGCTGCAGCACCTGCATGTTTCCAGCTTCTGCCAGTGACATCACCAAGCACCCACTCTGTAAGCCACATTGGGGAGCCATCCTTGACTTCCATCTCTTTCACCAAAGTAGTTGTTACTACTATGTCTTCACTGTTCCAATCATTTCACAGACTTGAGTCATTCAAGCGCCAAGTTCCATCCTTTCTCCCTCACAGCCTAACACTTGCACTCTACTTATCTTTGAAAGATATTCGAAGGACTGTGCTAATATAACAAAGCCCACTAAAAAATGTTAAAGCATGTGGTAAAGATGAAGGAATAATTTTAAATGCTTTAATTCTTGATGAATGGTATGTCATATCTTTTTCTTTCAGTTTCAGAGTTGTCCACAGTCTATCTAGTGAGAGCAACATGATTAAAATGGTTTTACTAAGTCTTAGTTTGATATTTTTATGAGACTGGAAAGTATGATTCTAAGTTCAATGAATGCCAGTACTCGATTCTAATGGCTGTTGTTATTAATTTCCTTAAAAATGTATCCTACAAAGATAAATAAAAAGAACTCTTTGCACATAAGTCATGATTCTGTTTAAATAACACCTACCAATTTTGCAAATGTGACGTTCCACAGGAAAACTATTTTGTCCTCAAAGCCAACATTCTCAGTTCATCAAGTATTCTTAAAAATGTTTTTAACAGGTGGGATTTTTTTATTGAGATCATGCATTTATACAGTTTTAAAAAGGGTTAAAATATGCTTCAAGGGCTGGGATAATGGTTCAGTCAGTAAAAGTGCTTGCCAGGAAAGCAGGAGGACCTGAGTTTGCTCTCCACACCCCAGGTAAAAAGTCAAGGGTAGTGTGCACATTTAATCCCAGTACTGGGGAGGCAGAAGGGTCCCTGGGGCTTGCTAGCCAGCTCTCTAGCTAAATGAGCAAGCTCCAGGTTCAGTAAAAGATCTTATCCCAAAAAGTAATGTGGAGAGCCATTGCAGAAGACACCTGACCTTGACCTCTGGCCTCCACACAGAAAGTATGTTTCTAAGCTATGCAGTTTGTCATGTAAGAGTAAAGGTGACATATTTCATTGTGACATTAAACTGATGTAACAGAAGCAGTCCAAATGCTACTTTTCAGAGCATTTTCCCATAATATGATTCATTATTAAAATACCATCTTAAAAAGAATACGACCTTTACCTGAAAGACAGTGTGTGTGTGTGTGTGTGTGTGTGTGTGTGTGTGTGTGTGTGTCCTCTATGTAGCATATTTGTAACTGTCACAGCAGAGATCAGAAAATTTGGAACATTCCCTCTTTGTGTTAAAGAAACTCATCTCTAAATTTCTCAGCATTCAAGTTCTTGGTCCTGAGAAGATCAGTGAACTTCTGAATTAAAGCAAAGATGTCTAGTATCTTTCCACATTTTGTTACAAAGTGCTACAAAGAGTCCACTGTGTTTTACTAATGTTTTTAACGGTATTACTGACATACTGTTGGAGTTAGTGCTCTTCTCCATTGCTTTCTGTAGTGGATTGTCAGGGGAGAATGGGGTTGATGCCTTTCACATGTCCGTCCTCATCCTTAGCTTTGAGCTCTAGACAGAGCAGCCAGCACAACAGTGGTTCTCACCTGGAACAAGCCACCCATTGCTGTCAATATATCCCTATTTTAGTAGCTAGGATTCCTTCATGAATGTTGTCATCAAGAAGCATGACATTTTCCAGCCAAGACACAGCCATTGCAATAAGGATCTCTCAATAACTACAGGGATGTCTGCCCTGGGTCTGTACAAGAATGGGCCCATCAACACCCAAGTGTCAATGGAGGAGGGATTCGGGGGGTCCTACCCTCACTGCTGAAATATTTCCTACTGATAGATTGAGGGAGCAGGTGACTCATTCATTGCTTTCAGTTGTCTACCCAGTGACGACCCCACCAGGCTCCAATGGATAGTCCCAATCCAATGATCACACAGATGCTCCCGGTTAAATGACATGGATCATGAAAGTCTTGACTCTGGGAAAGGGACAAGTAGGGGGTAGGAAAAGAGGATGATGGGAATTGGAGGGAGATAAGAGAAGGTGGGGAAGAGAATAACCAGAATGTGTGTGTGTATGTGTGTGTGTGTGTGTGTGTATATATATATATATATATATATAAAATGATATGTATCTGAAATTTTCAAAGAACTAACAATAAAAAGGAAACACGGGGAAACCAGATGAAATACATTAGCACCTTACACCAAGCCAGCAACCAGCCTCCACAACACATCATGTAGTGTCAGTCCTTTTCTTCAAATCTTCCACAATGTTTTTCCACATGTCCTGCAGCAGAGCTCTTTTTATGTATCCCTATCTTCTTTCTATATTAGTTCAGTCATTTTAACCACAGCAACCAGGACAGCTGTTTTTTCCAAGGACATGACCTAACATTTTGCCTTTTGCTGTTAAGAGTCTCAAAGGAGATTTCTAGGGTTGAGGACATAACTCGATGGTAGAGCACTTGGCTCGTAGGCACAGAGCCCTAGATTCAGTGGAGGAGGAAGAGGAGGAAGGGGAGAAAGAGAAAGATTCATAGAAATGTGTTAATGCCACCATTTTCTTTTCTAAATTTTCTGTTCATACTATTTTCAATATCTGGGTATCTTTTCAGAAATCTTTTCAAAGCACTTGTCTCTTTTATGACAACCACTTCAGTAGATTCAGGTGGTATAAGCTGTCAACTGTGTGGGATAGAGGTCAGTTCTTAGACATTCTACTGTACTTGAAAGCACCTGAACCAGTGAGGATGCCCATCCTTCCTTCTCTGGGTTGCAGAGCCTCATCTGTCCTGCTACACATGACAGGGACCCCGACCATGGGTTAGGTAAGGGTACCTGTGTGGGTCTAGTTAATGAATATCAGTGAAGGAGATTTATAAACAGCAGCAACAACAACAACAAAAAACTAGCTTCAATGTTTCTTTTGTATTACAGTGGATTCTTCTGCACACCCACTTTGAAGACCATTGATTTAACCCTTCCCTTCCATTGCCTCGGGTCAACGTGAACGTCACCTACGACCTGTGCCAATAGAATCACCTACCTGCCCCAACTGTAGCCACGCTCCGATCTTCTGTTCATGCATCTGCCCTCAGCCCAACATTCTTGCCTCACTGACTCCTTTCCTCCAATGTATCTGATGCTCCACTCACTGACCCCTTTGAACACCTTAAAGTACACACGGACCTAGAACTGTGGGGCACCTCATAAAGGACTCCAGTACTTGTGATACCTTGAGAGATGAGCTTGTTCTCCAATGGATAGGTCCTCCACACATTCAAGATGGGCATGACATTCTGAATACCCAGATCTGTTTCCTTTCACAGTCTCCTGTGCTATGGAGGCCAAGCTGTCCCCCCAGGAGGCAGTGGAGAAAAGGCTCTGCTTCTGGGAGTGGTTTAGCAGTACCTGGCCAGCTTCCGCCAGTTCTCAACCAGAGAACCCTGAGGGCTCCTACTAATTGAATTGAGTGAACAGAAATCATGGCATATGGTCTGACAACAGGGCAGAAACAAGACAGCAGGAATACGCTGTGGCTGAAAGCGAAGTGCCCAGGGCAGTGGTGCTGGCTTCTGGCATGGAAGGACGTCACAAGCCACCTGGATGCTGTGGCACGCCATGGTACAAGTCTTTTCCTCCACATACTCTAGCTCCAACTGATTCTGCCCTGTGACTTTAATGCCATGGAGACAAACAGACTTGAGCAAGCTGGGGTCTTGGCAGAGGGCACAGTGATCCCTTTACTGTGAAGAACCAATTCCTTCTTACTGAGATGGCGTTCTAGAGAGAAAACAGCCCAATCTGAGCACTTTGGAAAGTGTGTGGATGAGCGCTTTGCCCTGGGCACAGAGCTCAGGCTCTCAGGATTGGGGCAGGAGGAGGAATGGGGGCTGAGGGGTAGCGCAAACAGACTGGGACTGGGACAGGGAGAGAGTGCAGGATCCTACTGACAGAGGATTATGACTTGTGATTTGAGGCTGAGGGTCCTCAGCCTGGGACCATACAGTGTCCCCTACTTGGTCTCCAAGCACAGTGGGAGCTGATGCTCCTCAAGGAGCCTGCCTGACAAGCATATGGTTTCTTTAAATGAAATGAAGTCTAATAAAAATTCTTGAGCTCCTTCCCCATCCAAGCAAGAGCTATTGTCTGCCTTCCCTCCAGGACTCTACAGCGTCACCCTAGGTGACACAAATGCATTCTGGGGAGACCACAGTTGCTTTTTCATAGATGAGAATCACAAACTCAAGAATCCTTATTGAACCGGTTGTTAGAACTGCCCTGAATCACCTGCTCTCAATCTCCTCGGCCTATTGTCTTGTGATTTCAAAGTTGGGTTTCTAATTCTAATGTATTCCTTCATAATTTTTGGAAAGAGGGAGAGAGAAGTGAGTAGAATTCAGACAAGGCTAGGTCTTTTGCTTCCCAGAAATGTATTCAATACATTGATCCAACCAGATATACACCATATACCACACAGATGCATACATGCCACACACACATCATACACACCAAACACACACTTCATGCATTTAGCACACACATCATGCCACACACATAAATACACACCACACACAAACATACCACCACATACCAGACTACACACATACATGCCACACACAACATACCACATATCACACACCACACACATACCCCATCACACCCTCACATCCCCACACCATATCGCATACACACACCAAACACATGCATACACCACATACTATATACATACTAGACATCACACACCACACACACTACACACTACACACCATACCACATACCCTACAGTCACACCCCACCCACATTCATGTTTGACCATACTCTTTCCCAGCAGTCTTTCTAACATTCACAGTCCTGGGTTGTCCTTTTCCTATACCTGGTTCAGAACTGCACACCTAACCATTCAGTAAACAATCGGGCAAAGGCTGAACAGAAGCCAGGGTGTGTAACTGTTATGCCCCGTAGTATTTGCATTCCATTTGTATAGCAGGCTTCAGAAGGCTGACCGCCATCAGTCCTCCACAGTATCATCAACACCTGATATGTACACAGCACTGTGGCTTCTACCAAAAATGTCTGGAAGAAGGCCAGCTTCAGTTGTATCATGGGGAAGGAAGCACATGATTCAAGCTTCTGAACTCCTGTTCTTTAAGAATGAAGTTATGGCCTCCCTGAACAGAACACCTCTAGATGAGGAAAGAAGAACCAGAGGTCTGGGAGGACCTGGATGAAACAGTGTCTTCTGGACAGAACTGCTGTGCTCATGAACTCACCGCAGATGTTACTGCAGGCACAAGACCTGCACAAGATCAAGCCCGTCAACATTCCAGTGTGCAGAGGGAAGAGGTTTACCCCACCCCTAGGGAAGAATGATGGTCAACTGATGGCTCTTGGGGAAGGAGTCAATTTTCTTTAAGGGCATGTGGCCCTGGGAGGTTTCCCTTGCTCTGTGGCTAGCACTACATAGTGCACACGCAGGGAGCACAAACTGGACTCAGTGGGTTACTAAATTAAAAAAAAAAAAAAAAAAAAAAGAATATGAAGTTGGGATGGAGGAATATGAGGGTAGATCTGGGAGGAGTGAAGGGTGAATGCAATCAAATAAATTGTACTCGTGTATAAAGTTCTCAGAAAAATATATTTTACAAAAAGAAAGACTGGGGATATAGCTCAGTTGGTAGGTGCCAAGCGTGCGCAAAGCCTGGGTTTAAGCCCCGGTACCACAATAAACCAGGGTACCCACCTGTTATCTCAGCACTAGAGGCAGCTAGCTGCGTGAAGGTAAGAGCAGGTAAGTTCAAGGTCATCCTCAGTTAGACAGTGAGTTCAAGCAGCCTGGGATACAAGAGATCTTGTCAAGGAAGAACGGAGAGGAAAGAAAGAGCAAGTGGGGGTGGGGAGATGAGTGAATTTGACACAGGAAAATTTAAAAGTTAAAAAAAATGTGATGAAAGCCATGCTTGATGGCACAAGCCTGTAAACTCAGCCTTAGGAGGATGGAAAATTCTATGCAAGCCACGACCCTGCCTCTAAAGCAAGCAAATAAATGTATTGTGATTTCACAACAATGTGAATTCAACCAGTGCTGCTGAACTGCACACGTAAAATGATTGAAATGGCAAATTCATCTTAGATGTTCTTTCTATAATTAAAACTTATGCAAGAAAATTAGCTTTATAGCCTCTTTCATGATTCATGTGTCCTTTGGCCTATAAAATATTTTTAATCATAAAAATGTAGAAAAAATCAAGAGCTTGAAAATAAAAAATAAATTTTAATGTTACTTCGGAATTCTACGCTTTGTTGGCATCGTTAAGCAAGAACAGGGTTGGCACCTGGCTATATTTCAACTATGCAGCGGCTGGCAATGCTTCAGCCCAAGCATACAAGCCTGCTCTGGGGAACAGAGCAGGAAGAATCATGTTCCACACTGGCCAGGCCAGGGAAGGGGATTACAGAGTCAGGCACAGAGCATAAACGAGGAATGAAGACTTACAGATCACCTTGACACAGGCTCTAGGTCTCAGAAACTGAGGAACCCTGAACAAGGCCAAACAGCTCCTGTGGGCCCAGTTTCCACAGCCCACAACATATCTAAAGGACACGACAAGTCAGTCTGTTATCAGTCACCAGTGAACAAATGGCTCCCAAAAGATGAGCCCCAGGCTTCAGCCATCGTGTATTTCATGTCTCCCTCAGATTCCAAAAAACTCCTGCTCTAAACTCTCCATCACCTACAGCAAAGTGCAGATCTTTTCTAAATAAACAATGAATATTTGTGGTTTACCAGTGATGTGGTATTTCCCAATGAACTCATTGCAATTAGGCTCAGCTGACGGTAACAGAAACTTGGCTCAGACAAGAAAAAAAACTTGTACTAATCAAGAGTTGACAACTGAGCCATGCTTCACAAAACCCCCGAAGTCCTTTCAACCAACTCTCTGCCATCCTTCTGGCCCTCACCCTCCTGGGAAACAGGAATCTTCCTTCTTTCTTTGCTGGAGTGAAGAGCTGAATTTTCAACCACTTCATCATGGAGAGTCAAAGGCAGACAGCATGGGTGTGAGCGTGTGTGTGTGTGAGTGTGTGTGTGTGTGTGTGTGTGTGTGTGTGTGTGTGTGTGTGTACTGCATTGCACAGAAGTCAGAGGTCGATGTGTGGTCTCTTCCTCAAACTCTCTCCACCTTATTTTTTTGAGGCAGGGTCTCTTTCTGAACCTGGAACTCATGGATTCGGTTAGACTAGCTGAACAGAGAGCTCCAGGGATTCTTCTGTCTCCACCTCCCCGGACTACAGGTGCATAGTGCTGTGCCTGGCGGATCAAACGCGGGTCCTTACTCTTGCATGGCCGGCACTTTGCTGACTGAGTCATCTCCCCAGTATACTGCCTGGGAGAAGTATCACAGGAAGCTGTAATACCACCTTCTGACTGGGCTACTCCAAGTTACTCTGTAATATCACTGACAAATGTCGTCAGTGTTCTTGTTTTTTTTCGCACATGTAACTCCACTGAGGCCTTGTGTTCCTTTCTAAGCATGACTGCCACTAATTTCCATGGCTAACTTGGTGACACCAGACTTGAGTTTCACATTAAAGAAGGCAGAGAAAAATATCAATACAGTGCAGTTCAGATATCTTCACACCTCCGAAAACCTCTGAGCCGGCCGCAGTGTACGATGATGTCTGCAGAGTCGCAGAAGCCACTGGAAGATCCAGAGTTAAGTGGAAACTTCTGGACAACTTCAAGGACATCAGAGGGAGCTGGCTGGCTGTCTCGTGCTGTGAGGGCAAGCTTTGACCTGATCAAAGCCTTCACTAAACTTCTTCATGAAGTGCTGATGTATTTGGAGACCACACTGATATCACACACAGAAAGAGGTCTTTCTGAGAAATGCAGAACACATAGACCCAAAGTCACCAAGGTGACATATTGTGCTTCACCTCCTCTTACTGGGGAAGCCAGTCTTAACTGCATGTGTTTCAGAAGGCCCTCAGACATGCTGCCATTGAGGAAGCAGCCACTGAGGTTCATTCAGCAGGTTTCAGGCATGAGGTTCTACAAGAGCACTGGAGAACAGAGTGCAGCCCTGGCCTTCACGAAGGTTGTCAGCTAGAGATCAAAACAAGGCATTCTTCAATGGCTACCCAAAATCATGACTGGGACAGAGCTGTAAAGGAAACAGACAGGAACCATATCAGAGTTGAGGGTATCCAAGCCCTGTAGAGAGAGTCTCAGCAGGAAATAGCTCATGTACAAAGGCAACACCTGAATCATTGTCCCTCATTTTAAGTCTCTCACATATTTGTGATTGCGCATCTGCTAAGTTTACACAATAAAAGCTGTTTTTCGATGTGTACAAATGTCTTACTTCACTAAGAGGAAGTACCACATGGCTTGAGTAAATCAAACCACATTTAAGACTCCAGGGAAGTGCTGTTTTAAAATCAAGGTTTCCAAATCCTGTCACTTCTCCAGCATTCATTAAATCTCTAGCAAACCTGTTTCTAAATTCCTCATGCCCACCCGGGTCTGCATTTTCTGAGTGTTTCCAGCTCCTTCTCACCCAGGCATTCCTTCCATGTGAGCAGCCTCTGAAGGTCAGTGGGTGGAATGTCCTTATGCCTCGAGCTGTTTAGTAAGCACCTCATTTCTTCCGTCAGGGTTACAGAGATGCTCAGGAAAGTACTCCACAGCCAGGTACATCACCCCACCTACTCACTCCCCAAAAAGGCGCCGACCACAGTGACCATTCTCCCCTAAACCTGCCTTCTGTTCAGCCCTTTCCAAGAAAGCAAGTGCTATGGATCTAAGTGAGGTGACTGGCCCTGGGCTGTGACCACCTGCCTCCTAATGCCACCATCCTGTCTATAAAGGTTCATCAACTTTATTGTGTTAATAAATGCCTGGGGCATTAGTAATATGTACCTTTAGATGTGTCTGTGAGGAAATTTCCAGAGATTGTTAACTGTGTGGTAGTTTGAATTAGAATGTTCCCATAGTCTCCAAGTACTTGGGCGTTTTGTACCCAGTTGGTGGTGCTGTTTGGAGAGGCTCATGGAATCTTTAGGAGGTAGGGCGTGCTGAAGGACACAAGTCACTGAGGGTAGGCTTTGAGAGTTCTTAGCCTTCCTGTGGGTACTCCGCTTTCTGTCCAGCCACCTCTTGCCGCCATGCCTCCCCGCCATGATGGACTCTGATTGCTCTGGAACTGTAAGCGCAAATAAACTTTTCCTTCTATAAGTTGATCCGGTCAGTGTTTGCCTGGCCAACAGAGGCATTATGAGCGTTTCTCCCCACAACTTGCTCTGGTATCTCCAGACCCCTCACAAGGTCTGATAGGCCATCATAGGGGATGAGGAACCTTCAACTAGGGGACGTCCTGACCCTCATCTGTCCCGGAGGCTATAAACCTGACAACTACAGTCAGGTGGCTCCTCTCACCTTTCCCTCCCCTCCTCAGCTGAAGACCTCAGAGCAGTCCTCAGGGTCATTACCTTTGCCCTCTGACCTCCCTTGCCTTTTTCTGTAGCTGGTGAGTGGTACCCAGTCAGGCTGAACAGTGACGTCACAGATCGTTCCTGCAGGAGCACAGTGTGAAGGCCTTTGACCTCCTGCTCTAGCCCAGTGTAATTTGGCCCAAATTTGGTTTACACAGCTGTATCCAATTTATTGTTTTTCACTACAAGGGGCCAGGATCCCTCCCCAGAATGCCTCCTGGTCTCCTGTGGTCACTCTTACAGAAAACATACAACAGAACAGCACTGTACTCCCACAGAAGTTTCCGTGGCCTGCCTGTGTTGCGTCACATCCCTTTGCACTCGCCTCTTCTGGAGGCTGGGCATACAGACTGCTGCCTGCCTTCTCCCCATGGTTGCTCCAGACACGTCCCAGTACACGTGGATCTGCCATTCTGGTGCTGAGGGCATCAGGCTGTCCCATCAGGACTGTGGCCCTAGTATACTTTGACAAGGGATAGCTTTGTCCAAGTCTTCACACACACACACTCGCCTCTCAGTTATCATCTTTGCTGTTTAGCTGTCTGCAGCTCAACTCATGCTGTCTAGGTTGCTAGGGAGCTGCTTGTCCTTCTCATACCCTTAGACAGATCTTGTGTTTTTCATTAAGGGGAAGAGTAGCCATTAAAAAGAAAAAGACGTTGCTGGGACTGGTGGTATATGCCCTTAATCCCAGCACTTGAAAGGCAGTGGCAGACTGATCTCTTTGAGTTTGAGACCAGCCTGGTCTACATAGCAAGTGCCAGGCCTGCCAGGGCTTCATAGTGCAGCCCTATCTTAAAAAAAAAAAAAAAAAAGAAGAAAGAAAAAAGAAAAAAGGACAGAGTCAACCCTAAAAAACAATGAAAAGCCCCCTGAAGAATAGAGATGAAGACACGTGAACCTCAAAGACGGTACCTATTGCATGCTAGATTGTACCATTCGTCCATCACACCTATATCTTCAGTAACAATCTCCTATAACCACATGTTCCTGATGCTGATACTTAGAGGAAGAAAGGACAGACCTAGAAAACCACAGTACAGGCTGACTGCAGAGCTGACGCCAAATGAGGCCTACCAAGTGCCAGGACTAAAGGCATGCACCACCAGGGCTCAACGTAACTTTTTAAACTTAAAAAAAAAAAAAAAAAGAGGAAATTAGCCCAGCAGGGTGACCCGTGCATTTAATCCCAGCACTCAAGAGGCAGAGGCTGGCGGAGTTCTGTGAATTCAACACCAGCCTGGTCTGCATACCAAGTTCCAGGTCTGCCAGAGCTACATACCCTGTCTCAAAACAAACAAAGTAATAATAATAATAAATAAAATAAAAGTTAGACATCAAAGGACTAGACAATTGCATGTTACATGGCAAGTTCACCAGCTGACATTAGGCAACAGACAAAAAAGACAAGCTGTATACATGGTAGCCATATCCTGAATAACACGTTATTGTTCGGCCTTAGCATGAATCTTCCTGAGACCTGGTTGAAGCTGCTCTTTTCTGGGACAGAGCTTCAGGGTGCTGCAGGGGGTAGGGCGAGGCGTCAGAAGACAGATGTGAATGGGGAAGCTTCACTGCTGGAAAAGGCTAAACACATATTTAAATAACATTTAACCATTGAGGGGGGCAAAAGGTAGACTAGTTAAACCTTTTTTTTTTTTTTTTGGTCTTAAGCTGATTGCATGTGTCCTGAGCTGCCCTCAAGTACTTGGTCACTCTGAGGGAAGGCCAGAGGCCAGAGCAGAGCTACTCTGAGGGAAAAGAACCCCGTCACTGGTGTGGAGCTGAGAGGAGGGAGAGAAGGAGAGGGAAAATGAAGGAGTGGGCCGGGAATTCTGATCCTACCAATTTGGAGAGACTGAGGCTGGGGCTATGTGTAGCCTTGGGGGATCCATGTGTAGGCTTGGGGGCATCCAGGCAGGCACCTACATGCAGAAGGGCATGGGCTTTATGGATGTTAGTGGCCAGGGGAGGAAACACGGCAGGGCAGCAGTGAGGACCCAGATGTGTCCCAGGGCTCTGGTACAAAAAGCACGCAGGGCAGGGAGGCAAGAGGAACTGGGAAGGCTGTAGAAAGAAGCATTTAAAGGAGAGGAAGGTGTTGGGGGAGGCTGAACTCTGGTTTCAGCAGAGTTCCAGCAAGGCAGGGCTGGGTAAGGAAGCTGAGCCCCAGCCAGCTGGGAATTGAGAAAAAGGCTTTTTGAAGACTTCTGTAACAGGGCTTGGGGCTGGTGAGTCTAAAAAGTGGAGTCAGGAGGGCAAGCATCCCTTTGGCCCCAAATGTCCTCTCAGAAGTGTGACCCTTGTCATGCTGGTGAACCCAGGTTTGAGTGGACATGTCCAAAGTATCAGTTGGTTTGAACCAGTGAGTGAAAAGCAGGTTCCAGGGGAATGCACCTGACTCAATGTTCCCACTCTGGGAAGGATAAGACGTGCCAAAGTGTGACTTGTTTCAGTGGAGCCCCATCCATTATAATTGGTCGCGAGATAAGGGTTCAAGGAGGACCCTGAGATGGATTGTTGAGGTTATAGACTTTATCAGGAGAGCTATGAACACCAGGGACAGGCAGACAACAGTGTGGAGATGTGGAGGAAAATGTTCCCAGAAAATCTTGCATCTTGAACGAAATTTTCTGCAAGGCTGACCAACTGATCAACACTTTAATGATGGTGGAGAGTTTGGAATGTTGCAAACTCAAAGTCTATGAGCATTTTATCTAAGGCCTTGTTTAGCCAGAAACAGTCCCTACCCGTCTTGCCTACCTGTTTCTGACTTAACATTCTTCTGTCTGACAAAACGTATTAACAAAAGACACAGTTCCCCGCCAATCAAAAGACCGAGAATGTCATCGATAGCATCTGAGACCTGCAGTAGAACCCCGCCCCTTGCTGTGACCCACCTACTAAATGTATCCACCAATCTATTAGAAAATTGTCTTGATTTATGACTTTTCTTTGTTTTGTTACTATAAAAATGCCAAGAAGCTGCATTCATGCTGGAACAGTGTATTTGGGAAAACCCGAATCTGTGTTCCTGGGCCATGGTCACTCATATTTGGCTCCAGAATAAATCATCTGTTTTATTCCTTTGAGGTGAGAGTTGTTTATTTCGTCGACAGTCCTGTCAGCACCTATGAAACGGGAAGGGCTGCTGCATGCATTGTGGCTTGAACAGCAACTGGATTCTAACATTACATTCTTACAAGGACATGCCACTTCCTCCCGAGGTTACTTTAAGACTTAACCAACCGACTCCTGCTTTTTGACACAGACTTGTGGTTTCTTTGACAATACTGTTTCCTCAAAAAAGATGGAGTGCTTCTGAAGTTTGCATCCACTGGGTCCCACTCATCAATAACCGGGCTCAACGTGAGTTTGAGGAGAAGGGGTTTTCAAATGAGTGTCTCTGGCCTTCTTACCTGCACGCCTTCTCCTTCAAAGCGACAGCGAAGCCTGCTGGCACCTGCCGGAGCGTGCCTCAATCAGATGTTTTTCGTGGTTCGTTTACTTGTGGTCTTTTCATGCCTAGTCTCTTGACTTCCCACCCTTTACTGTGAAAGAACTAAAAGCAGTCAGCTCTTATGCAATTGACTTCAGTATTCTGGCTTTATTCCGTCTATTTTTAATTACAATACTGGCCAGGCACGGCAGCACCCACCTTTAATCCCAGCACTCAAGAGGCAAAGCCAAGCAGATCTCTGTGAGTTCAAGGTCAATCAAAGTTATATAGTGAGACCTTGTCTCAAAAAAATAAAATAAAATTACAATACTTGCAAAATTGTTTAATGTGTCTTAACTTGCCATTATTTCCCTGACAGATTTCTTACCACAATATTCTAGTATATAGACATCATGTTTTATTATTTGTGTTCATGTCCGTGTGTGTGTGTGTGTGTGTGTGTGTGTGGTATATGAATGTGGATGCATGTACACAAGTATGCTTATGCACATGGAGGCCAGAGATTAGCAACAATTGTCTTCAGCTGTCACTCTGCACCCTGTGTTTTGAGACAGGGTCTGTCACTGAACCCACTGATTCCCCTGGAACTGGAGATATGGACAGTTGTTAGCTGCCACATGGGTGCTGGGAATCAAACCTGGGCCCTCTGCAAGAGCAGTGAGTGCTCCTAACTTTCTCCAGTCCCCAAATCATTTATTTTTACAGATGAATGATATTCTGCTGCATGATCACATGATTTTTTGGTTATTCATCTGTTGATGGATACGTGAGCTACTTACTTAATTTTTGATAACTTCAAAGAGACTGTTATCTCAGTCAAGGCCATGCAGCTTTACACCTGTTTGTCTTTGGCAAATTTGAGCTGAAACAAATCTGCCACCTACTCTTATATGCAAGTTTTTCTCTGGGTATATGTTTTATTGCTCTTAGACAAAATCGTAAGAGGGAAATTAGTAGCTAATATAGGAATTCTATGTTTAGCAGTTTAGGAAAGTTTCAAACTGTCTTCCAAAGTGACCACACCATATGATGTTCCCACCAACAGTGTATGAGGATCCCCGTCTCTCCATACCCTCATCAGCCTTTGTCATTGTCTTTATTTGATTATAGCAATGCTAGTGGACAGGAAGCAGGAGTGGTAGTTCATCGTGGGTTTGACTTGCGTCTCCCCGAGGACTGAGAGAGAGCATCTTTTCATGTGCTTATGTCAGTTGTACATCATATTCCAAGAAATATCTACCAAAATCTTTGCCTATTTTAAAATTACTTCTCTTTTTATTGCATGATCATTCTTCATATATCCTAGACATTGGGCTTTTACTAGATATCATTTGCTTGTAAGACTTGCAAATGTTTTCTCCTATTCCATGAGTTGCCTTTTGACTTTCTTTACAGTATCCTTTATGGGCTCATTTGACTTTGATGAAGTGTGCTTTCCTATTTTTAAAAAAGGAATCATTGTCTCAGTAAGGCTGTAAGGATTCACACCTGTTTTCTTCTACGAGTATATCATGGTAGCTAGAGCCTTTGCATTTCCACATGAATTTCATTCAAAGCTTGTCAGTTTCCATCAAAATCCAGCAGGGTCTTAATGGTGACTGTGCTGATATAGATCAGGTGAAGAGCTCTGCCATCCTGACAGTATCCATGAATTCAAATCCATGAATTCAAAGTGTCTTTCTGTTTATTCAAATCTCTTGCTTCAAAGCTGGTATGTCATTTTTTTTAGTACAAATACTGTACTTTTTAAAAAATTTTGTGTATATGAGTATATTGCCTGCATGGATATAAGTACATCCTTATCATGCAATACCCAAATAGGTCAGAAGAGGGCGTCAGATCCCCTGGAACTGGAGTTATGGGCAGTTATTAGCCATCATATGGGTGCTGGAATCAAACCCAGGTTCTCTGCAACAGCAGTCAGTGCTCTTAACTGCTGTGCCATCTCTCCAGTCCCACAAATATTGTACTTTTATTTTAAATGTATCCCTGGATGTTTTACTCTTTTTGATGCTACTTTTCATTCATTGAGATTTTTAATGATCTGGCATCTCTTCTATTCTGAGGAATGTTCCAGGAGAACTTGAGAGGAATTTTTATTCTGCTGCTATTGGTTAGAGAGTTCTAGCGCTATTAGGTCTAGCTTATTTATAATGATATTCAAGTCTCTAATTCCTATTGACCTTCTGTCTAGCCATCTATGTACTTTTCAAAGTGGGGTATTGCATTATTCAAATATTGTTGTACAATTATTTCTTCAACTTTTAAAGTTTTTCTTTGTGTATTTGGGGGTTATGCAAGTGAACACGCATGTTTATAATTTTACTTCTTCTGGATGATTTGGGTTTTTTATAATTATAAAATGTTCATATTTGCCTCTAGCAACCATTTTTGCCTGGAAATCCATTTTACCTGCTAGCTACATCAGCTTTCTTTCAATCATGATTTGCATAGTATACTTTTTCCATTCTTTTACTTTCAATCTATTTGTTTTAAAGAAGCTTTTTGTTGCTGTTGTTTTAATTTTTATTACACCTATTCGTTCATTTACTATGGAGGTCAGAGGATAACTTACAGGAGTTGATTCTCTCCTTGCACCGCGTGTGTCTGTGATTGAGCGCATGTCGTCAGGCTTGGCAGCAGTCTCCTGCTGCCATCTCACTGGTTCATTTTCAATCTCTTTCTGCCTTTGAAACTAACCTGTATTTTACAGCACACGGTTGGATTGATTTTATCCATTCTGCAAGTCTCTGTCAATGCCGAGCTAATCTTTTTTATAGACACATGTAGCAGCAGTAGCCCACACACATTATATTCTGAAGCTTTTGATCTCTTAGAGATTTCATAGAAGTAAATATGGACCCTGCCTCCCATGTTAAATAGACTGATAATGCTTAAGTACCATACACATATTTCCAGTCTACACCATCAGGTTTTATTTAGCCAACCACTATATTGTTAAGCAGTTACAGCAGCACCCTAGTTCACTATTCCCATATCTTTTTTTAGTACAATATATTACTATTGTTTGGGAAAGGCTATGGCGTTTGTTTTTTTGTTTTTTGTTTTTTTTTAGATTAGGTCTCCCTGTAGCCCCAGCTGTCCTAGAATTCGCTGTGTAGACCAGGCTGGCCTCCATCTCACAGAGATCCACCTGCCTCTGCCTCCCGAGTACTGGGAGTAAACGTGTGCACCACAAGGCCCAGCAAATTACACTATTATAATAATAAACCCAGGAACCTAAGTGCTCTAACCTAACCTGTGCTGACTCCTCATGTGCAGGGTGGGTAACTCTGATGCATGGCTCTCTCCAAGCAGCAACAAGTGCTCATATCTGGCAACAGTGCACTCAGAGTTCTCCAATTCTGGAATAAGGAAAGGAGAGAAGAATGGGCACCGGGAGCTTCTGTCCGAGGTCAAAGTGATGCAGACCCCTTCTGCCACCATCCAGTGGGCCCAACATGATCACACAGCTCAAATTCAACTGCAATGGAAGTGGGAACTTTAGAAGAATACATGGGTGTTTGGTGATCATGTGTAGTCTCCACAATGTCCCTATTCCATAACCATATCAGAATTTCACCTTCGAAAGAGGAGAAGTGTGGCTAGTTTCCACAATTTTATGATACAGACCATCCAGTGTACTAAAAGCATCATGAGTAAGTGGTATTGGGTCGGAAACTCATCTCTCTGGGCTCAGGTCCTGGCTCTGCTGCTTATTATGTTACCTTAGGCACCACACTTAAGCCGTATAAGCTCCAGTTTCCTCATTTATGAAGTGAGGATTAAGTATTACTGGCCTCCTAGGTTGACTGTCTTAGATGAGGTGAAGCGATCCAGGTACCTAAAACACAGTAACGTATGCCGGGTGTCACCTATTATTAGCTAAAGACAAGGAAAATAACGAGACAGGAAATAAAACAATGCAGAGAATATTATTATTGTTGCTGATGTTTCCCTCTGTATGACAGATTGGCTCTAATCAATGGCAGTAGGAAAGTGCACAGTCAGACAAATGAGGCACTAATGGGCCTATCTATGTGATGAAGAGGCCCCTGATAACGGTATTAGCTCTCACAAGTGTGTGGTCCAGAGCTGAATGTGCACCCCTGAGGACTGAGAGAAGAGAGGTTTAATTGAAATACCATTTAAACCTCCATCACATCCCTGCTCATGGGAGAGTGGAACAGCCTGCATTCCACTCTGGCTTGGATGAGAATTCAGCTGCCTCTGAGAGTTCAGCCCACTCCGGGAAGAGGGTCTGGGTTGAGGGAACATCAAGTCTGAGTCTTTCTGTACCATTCTGAGGAGGTCGGATGAGAGGCTCTTGCTCTCACAGCTAAGAGGTAAGGTGGCAAGGACACCAAAAAGTTAAAGTCACCCACATGATGTGAGGGTCTCCCTAGTGTCTGAATTCAGGCTCTTCGTTGAGAAATGACAGAGAATAGCAGTCAGGAGGAGGGTTCTGTGACTGGGTATGTAGCTCAGTTGATAGAGTGATAGCCTAGCAAGTGTGAGGCTCTGAGTTCGAACCTCAGCATTGCATAAGGCATGGTGGTGCATGCCTGTAATCCCAGAACTGGGGAGGTGGAGTTAGGATCCACAAGTTAAAGATCATCCTCAGCTCACAGAGAGTACCAGGCAAGCCTGGGTTACGAGAGACAATGTATCAAAAAAGAAAACAAAAATTCCCACATCTTCCCTTGAAGTAACCGTGTCCATCTAAAGAGGGCACTAACTTTCTTCTTCAAATTTTGGATTATTCCTTCTCCATAGACTCGGATTTATTCTGTTGACTGACTTTGACTTCCACCTCCCTATCCACTCTCCTCCTCACTCTACACTAGCCTGTGTCCTGGAAGGTTGACCTTTCATAGACTCTCTCTAGGGACTCCCTTGCCCTCTGACTTCCTGTCGCACCAGAGAAATTGGGGGGAGGGGAGCGGAAGTGACATTTTGAGGCTTGTACTCCTGGATCCTAAGAGTGGACAGCCAAGGGTGCGTCTGACCCTTGTAAACACCATAGCTGCTTTTAGGCAGAAGTGTCTTCATAGCATTTCCACAGGTCCCAGAAGCCACTGCTTCCTCTTTCTCTTCAAGCCTGGGATGGTAACATCTCCCACTGTCCCAACACGACATTTCCTGTTGCCGTCCCTACACTCGTCCCATTTGATCCCCTTATTTAATGCTCTTCCTCTAGCCACTATTGAGTGAACCAAGATCCCTGCTAATAAAATTATGGACATGTGGTTATCAATCATCTGCTTCTCTGAGAAGAGTGCCTATATAAAGATGAGCACGGTCAGCACAGGTGCCTGGGCTCCAAAGTTCTGCAATCTGATTGGTCTAGAGATAGATATATGTGACCCCAGAAAAGCCAATCATATTCTCACCCCTAGGAATGCGCTATTTGGAGCAGGGATAATAGGTAATGGGGGGCCCACTAGAAATGCACCAGATCCAACTTCGAAACCACCTTCTAAGGCGCTTACACCCAAAACCAGAAACCCTGAACTTACGCATTTTGATCAGTAGCTCTTCCCCGGGTAGTGTATCTGTGGTGAGATACCCCACCATCCTTCCTTTCAGTACATTTTTCTAAGCTAGCCAGAATCAGTTTCTGTTGCTTATAGTCCAAGCTCAACAAACCCAGCCTTGCAGCGAACGTTCATAATATAGATATAGGATATTTACTGTATAGCAGACACTACCTCAGTAACAGCATTTTTAAAAATGTGTGTGTGTGTGTGTGTGTGTTGGTGCGCGTGAGCACGCACATGAGTACAGGCATCCACAGAGGCCAGAAGAGAGTGTCCAGTTCTCTGGAGTTGGAATTACAGATGGTAAGTCATCCAGTATGGGTGCTGAGACGCAAACTCTGGTCGTCTGGAAGAGCAGAATGTGCTTTTAACCACTGAGCCATCTGTCCAGCCCGACTTCTTGCATTTATTATCTGAAAAGGCAATGCTAATAATATCCTCTTCGGTTTTGTAGAAATTAAGCAAGTCCATGCAATCTCCACTAACCCCTGAAGGGCCTCTCCTTGGACTTTGGTCTGTTAAAGTAAGTGAAGGTTGTCACTAAATCTCATAGTTCCTAATACCCCTGACATTTGCACAGTGAATACTATGTGGTCTGTTTATGCTTCCTCATTTGGAGACTGTTTTGCTTCCCTTCCTAGGAGTCTTGTGGAACTGTCAGTCAAGTCATGGAGAGCAAAGAGGCAAATGGCAAGCTGGCTAGGCACAGTACCCCTTCCCCTGGAATTACCAAGCCAGCCAAACAGGGACTGCTAATTAGTGTCCTTTCAGAAACAGTTTCAGTTACTGTGAGGATTACCTTTTTTTAAGGTCACAAGCTTAAAGGTCTTAAAAGCTTAGAGACTCTGGGATTCTCTCAACATATGGGGACGTGAACTAGAAAAGAAATCCACCAGAGGAGAGCGGACCCAGGAGACAGAGAAAAGGAAATAGATTCCTGGCAACAGTTTTTGTACCGTAGCCATGCCTGAGGCTAACCCTGCAGCTTGTGGTTATGATAGCCAAAGCATATCTTTTTGTATAGACTAATTTGAACTGCACACCTGTTATTTACAACCGATGCAGTCCAGCATATTTTACATAAGCTTTTCATCTAAAAAGTTTAGACATTTTAAAGGTTGTTGGTTTTTGTTTTTGTTTTTGTTTTTTTGTATTAATAAGCACCCTGGGAAATGAACAGGTAAAATTTTCTTCTCCTTCCTATAGAAAAAAAAAAAAAAAACAGCTTAAGAGACTTATGGAAGTGGTCTCTTAAGTAGTCAATGTTTGTGTCAGATTGACCAACAACTTAATGATCTGTTAAGTCCACATTGCAGTTTTTGTGAACCTGTAGATGCTCTGCTTTATTGTTGTTTGGTTCATTGATGGTTTTTTTTTTTTTTTTTTTTTTTCTTGTTTGCTTGGTTGGTTGGTTGGTTGGTTGGGTTTTTTTGCCTGTTCATTCTGTTTTTGTTTTGGGAGAGGGTCTTGCTATGTAACCCTGACTAGCCTTGAACTCATGGCAATCCTTCTGCCTCAGTCTTCAGGGTACTGGGATAACACATGTGTGCTACCAAGGCCAGCTTTCCTAGACACTCTTTGTAATCTATCTCTCTCTCTCTCTCTCTCTCTCTCTCTCTCTCTCTCTCTGTGTGTGTGTGTGTGTGTGTGTGTGTGTAGTATATTGTGACTGCTTGTTTCCATCTCCCAGAGCTAGGGTTACAGCTACACGTTGCCACACCTGGCTTTTTACATGGATACTAGGAATCTGAACCCAGGTCTTCATAATGTGAAATAGGCATTTAATCAACTTAGCCATCTTCCCAGTCTCCCACCCAGTCGCTCTTGAAAAGACCTACCTGGTTCAAGGTGGTCGATACCTACTCGTGAGTGAGCAGAGCAAAGTGCTTCAGTGACTTTGGGCAGTAAGGAAGCCTCTGAAGGTTAGCCAGCATCCTGCCAACAGGATGAGGCACAGCCAGAAGAGATGCCAGTCTCAGAGACAGCTAGAGCCTGGCCCTGACCCTCATATGTGTCTAGGTCTTAACTTTCAAATAAATAAAGCAAGCAAGAAGCCACCTAGAGTGATTAGACCAAAGAGGAGCTTTGAGGACAGGGCTGGAAGGAGAGTCTTGTGCAAATGGCCCTGGGAGGAGTAGAGCCAACAGCACGGACCAAATATCAGGTGGAAAAGGTAAAATGAAGCCAACTGCGGGAAAACGCCAGGAACTGGAGGGATCAAGAAGAAGCCAGAATATAGTACACGGTCAGGTGAGGTTCCTGTCTAAAGAATGAGCCGAAGTGTCAGTCATACCGACTCTGTGGTTCTGATGTAGTCCCTGTTATCTTTTTGTTTTGTTTTGTTTTCTGGATTTTGAAGCAGTGGCTCACTATGGAGCTTAGGATGATCTCAATTTCAAGATCTTCCTGCCTCAGTCTCCCAAGTGTTGGAGTTGCAGACATGAACCACCACAGCTGGCTAGTTCCTATTGTCTTAAGGAGGTCACACAGAGTCAGACATACTGAATAAAAACCTCCTCAAAATATAGGTACTGAAGTGTTCTCCTCTACTGCAACCTTATAGCAGTGGCTAATGGAGAGATTGGGAAGCATTTAATGACTGATTGTAGGTGTTATTAAAGATGGTAAATCTTTTCCATGCAGGCAGTACGGTACAAAGAAAACTTGAGATACAGAAGAAGGTTAAGAAAGAAAGCGAGGGCACAGCAACAAAAGAAGGGGTGTTAACAGGAGGAATGCAGAGATCTCCTCCTCCATGTCTGGGCATAATTGTCGCCGTCCACTGGAAAAGATCGATTCATGTGAAGAGATGAGCAGGACTTCATCCGCTTTACAAAGTCCTGTGGCTTAGGCTTAAGTCATCTTGTATTCTCCAGCCTGTGTTGGCTCGGTCACACCAGAGTGAATTGTGTGGCCACTGTCTTTACAGTGCTCCCAGAGAAAGTACCTGTGTGGATGGGGTATTTATATTATATGTATGTTATTATAAAATAATACCTGTGTTGCAGATCTTTGAGAGTGCCGGGCCTTTCTCATTCAGGTGCCAGACAATCAACAGACACCAGAAGTCAACCTGAAACAGGCAGGGGCTTTCCAGATCATTGTCTCAAGTTGGTGATAATTAAAGATGCAGACACAAGCCAAGTGAAAGCAGACTTTATTAAGGAACAGTGAGAAACTCCTGAGAGTGAGGGAGGACCTGCAGGAACTGCCGTAAGGTATCTTGTTTGGAAATTTTTTCTAAGAATTATGGTTGGAACTGGACAGAGACTGAGGTGATTTCTGCTTGGATCAGTTAATTCTCTGAGCACATCGTGGGCAGAGCTAGTCTGGCTCTGCACACTCTTGGCAGGTTCCCTTGGCTCTACCAGGAAGAAGATCCAGCTGGGCATTGTTTACGTGCTCCTCATCAGTTAGGGAGGTAGTCACGTGTTGATGCCTCTCTGTTGGTCTTTGACTTCTGCTTTGTTAGTTGCTGATGGCTGCTGGCTGGCTGTTGGCCTTGCAGGTCCTGCTGGTCTCCAACTTTAGTGGAATCTTCTAGCTGTAAAATTTAACTATGGTGTCTTTGTTCTCGGGTTTATGAGTCTAGCTTGATGTTTTCACTGTGGCCCTCTTCCCTTCACTGACTACAGAGAGCTAGTTCCGGCCCTACCAAGCCAGGCACATTCCAACACGGAGTAGCTGCTTATGTTCCAGGGCCCAGCTGGGGCAAACCAGGTAACCACTGCCCCCACCCCTTAGAAACAGCAAAACAGTCCAGAATGTTGGAGAACAAACCTGCACATGCCTCATTGCTTTATAGGTATCACACCCACATAGTACAGAAGTCCTTGGGTTAGTGAAAAATGCATAATATAAGAACTGGATTAGACATGAAGGAACCCAAGAAATAGCAAGAGCTCTAATCACTCAACATGACAGAAGAACCTGCCAGGCAACTGGGCTGACAAGTCAATAAAACCAAGCTTTAGGGAAATGCCAAGACTCTGCAAGATGAGTGAGCTTGTTTCTCAGACTGCTCTTCTCAACGTGCTCAGGGAGTGTTACTCACAGCCCAGGCTGAAGGATGTGGAAGTTCCCCACAGGAACACTGCAAGGGCACCTAGCCAGCTCAGCTCTCCTCAAGACAGTTGTCGCATGCTCCTCAGTTCCATTTCCTATGGATACTACTTGGGCCATGTGAGCAGCCAATGACCATGCTGAGATTCACAAGCTTGATCCATTCCGGCCTCCGTAGTTTTGTAAAAGATCCGCAGGAGGGCTGAGATGTTTCTGGGGCTGCCAGAGGCTCTTCTCTCCTCTTTCAACTCTTCAAAGAGTTCCAATTTTATTTTTCCTTCTGTTTCCATAAATAGGTTGCTATTTTGTTTTTGTTTTATTTTTCCCCCAAACCAAAATCCATCAATAACCACAGAGAAACACAAAGGAAAGGAATGTGTGACAGTGATAATCATTTCCAGATTGCAGCTCCAACTCCTGGGAGAATGTGTCTTTATAGCCACTCTGAGCTTCAGACCACAGATTGCAGCTCCAACTGGAAGGCACACTACTCACAACACAGGTCATTTCTGTGACCCCAAAACTTGTGGAGTTCTCCCCACCAGCAAGCAAACAATTGGTTCTGCAGTAGGTGCCAACTAGATACCCTCTAATCTAATACTGACACCCCAGGTAGACCTGAGGCCAGCATCAGAACCTAAAAGTACCCCCAACTGAGACACCAGTCACAAATATTGGCCTCTAGAACTTCTGGTTGATTAACTGAAAATTGGGGGTTCAACTCAACCCCTTCCTTGAGTTCAACTAATTTGCTAGAGAGGGTCACAGAACTTGGGAAACACTAATCATTACTAGTTTATCATAAGGGATATTTTAATAGACACAAATAAGCAGCATGATGAAGAGATACACAGAACAAGGTCTCAGAGGGTCTCGAATGCTGGAATTTCTATCTCTGTGGAGTTGGGGGGACTCCACCCTATCAGCACACGGATGCATTCTGACTCACCTTCCACATCCAAGCGCTCCCTGGTCCTGTCCTTATGGATTTCTATATGGACTTCATTGTGTATAGAAATGTAATTGAGCAAAGAGTTTGAGTCAAGCCAACAGACTGAGTGGGAACCCCGGAGCACTCTCCCCTTCTCAGCAGGGCTCTTTCCTCCAGGAGCAGGACCCCTTCTGAAGTGGGGCTCTGTGGTGGTTAATCTTCACAGAAACATATTTCTGAGTGTGTCTGTGAGGATATTTCCAGGAAGGTTCAAGTGAAGGAGGAAAACCCACCCTCAGTGAACTATGCACTGGGGCCCAAGGCTGAAGGGAAAAAAAGGAGAGAGCTAGCTGAGCACTGGTATTCCCCTGTCTTTGCTCCTTGGATGGTACCAAGGACCAACCTGCTCCCAGCACCATGCCTTTTTCATCATGATGGACTGGATTCCCCTGAACTGTGAGCCAAATAAGCCCTTCCTCCCTTAAGTTGCTCTGTCAGGTATTCGGTCACAACAATGAGAAAACTAACTAAAGTAAAGTCTTATATCATCAGACAAGGTAGGTCAGAGAAATCTTTAAAAGCAGCTCTAAGACAGAAAGGTGAGGAAGGATTAGGGTATAGCTTTAGATTCTATGACCCTCCCTTGAGAGAGTTCCTACGGCTTGGTTGGGGAGAAAAGGAAGGAAAGGGTCAGGGAGAGAGGTTTTGTTTTCTGAAGATGCTTATGTGTGCCAAAGCACTCCAATATTCTAGCAAAACACTCTTTCACTTTTGTTACTCTGCCGCCGTCCTAAGCCACTTTACAAACCAAAGACAAAAGGCCAAACGCTTTAACCTTGTATCCTAGACATTTAGGAAATATGGGTTATGAGAGCCACCAACTATGGAGAAAAACATATGTGGGTATATGGATGTGAGTGAACGGGTACAACAGTCGTATAGCTTCTTTATCCTTTCTCTTGAAGAAGCCCCAAAGGACTCTGCCCTGTGAAGGAGACCTGGGAGGCAGCACCAAGCACAAATAACACACCGAGTCCTCCCTCTCTGACCGTTTCTGGGTCCCCCTCCTCACAGTTGCATAACATGGAACTTCCTAGCCACATGGAAAATTACTCCCTGGAAATTTGTAAAGAGATATAAAAAGTTACAGGATGTTACAGAACAAAACTCGGTGGTTGGGCATGAAGCTGCATCTTTAGAGGACAGCATCCTCTGTATAAATAAACATCATTTTATATTAGAACACCCTTGTTTTTAATTTGTTTTGCTTTGTTTTGAGACAGGGTCTCACTATGTAGCCCAGGCTGGCCTCAAGCTCATGATCCTCATGCTCCAACCTCCCTGGTGCTGAGATTAAAGACATGCACCATCATAACCAGGTACTCTACTATAGTTTATTTGTTTATTTATTTATTTATTTATTGAGACAGGATTTCTCTATGGAGCCCTTGCTAGTCTAGAACTCTCTATGGAAAACCAGGCTGACCTCAGATTCACAGAGATCCACCTGTCTCTGCCTCCCAAGTGCTGAGATTAAAGGCATATACCATCATGGCTGGCCACTACAAATTTTTTTAAACACAAACAAAATAAAATGATTCTCTAGAGAAAATGCTTTGGGAACAGAGTACACACCGTAGCTAGAGTACATTTGGACTCTCAGAAGAGGGAAATACTGATCCCTGAATAATGGATGAGGAGAATTGTGACTGAAAAGACAGTTCTCAACAGACAGAGAGCAAGTGTCAGGGTCTGGGATAGGATCAGGAACAAGAGAATCTCCCACGTGACTGAAGCCTGTGAAACCCAGCAGGTGGCAGAGAGTTTGCAGAGGAACTATGGCCTTAGTAAGATGTTTTGGCTTTCTTTAAAAGGCAACAAGAAGTCACTGTTTCATAAAAAAGGTTCCAATGTAACCTGACAAACATTGTTTTTAATATGTATTGCTTACATGTATGTTAAGTGCACCCATGTCATGCAATGTTGAAGGAGATCAGAAGAGGGTGTTGGATCCCCTGGAACTGGAGTTACAGATGGTTATTAGCCACCATGTGAATGCTAGGAATAGAACCCAGGTCTTCTACAACAGCATCCAGTGCTCTTAATTGCTTTACCCTCTCTCCAGCCCCCTTATAGACATTTTTTAATGGAATTACTTCAACTCCCAGGTTTGAGGAGGATAGTGGGGAAGAATGACAGAAGTGGGAAACCCATTCAGGAGATAACTGGAGTAGCCATATCAGGTAAAGAACGGCAATGGCTGTGACAAAGGTAGTCAGCAGTGGTAAGAGAAAGAGACAAGTGTATTAATGGTCTACTCCAGAAGGGCAGGCTTGACACAGCAGATAGATGGAGGAAGGAAAGAGAGTGACGGGCAATGCCGGGTTTGGGCTTTCGACCACTGGGTGTACGAGTGTATCATTTACATGGATGGAACAGACCTGGAGGCAGAATCCAGGATTCCAGTTGACCCACATTAGGTTTGAGATGCCGTTGGTGAGTACCAATGGAGATGTCTGCTCTAGCTTGATCTCTGTTGCTGTGATAATCACCATGACTGACAGCAACCTTGGGTTGCAGCTTACAAGTTGCAATCCATCATCAAAGGGAATTAGGCAGGAAGTCAAGGAGGAATTTGAAAGCAGGAACTATGGAGGAACTCTGCTTTCTGGCTGGCTCAGGCTCATGCTTGGCTAGATTTTTTTAAAGATTTATTTTCACTTTTAACTTTGGGAGAAGGGCGATGTGTGCATGGGTGCCCTCAAAGTCAGAAGGTGTTGAATCCCCTGGAACTGAGGTTCGAGGCATTTGTGAGCTACCTGATGTGGATGTTGAGAACCAAACTCAGGTCCTCTGTAAGAACAGTACATGCTCTTTAATCGCTGAGCCATGTCTGCAGACTTTAGCCGGTTTTCTGAAACAGCCCAGAGTATAGCATTGCCCAGGGTGGGCTGGGCCCAATATAAATTAACAAGAGCATCCATCCCCTGCAGATAGGACCATAGGTCAATCTGATCCAGGAAGTTCTTCAGTTGAGGCTTCTCCTGTCAGATGACTGAGCTATATTGAACACAAATCAAGATGTCTGCGCTAGTGGTTAACAACCATCTGTAAACTATGATGGTTCCAGGAAATCCAGTGCCTTCTTCTGGTCTCTGTGGGCATTGCACAACAAAGGTACACTTTACATACATGCAGACAAAACACTCATACATATAAACATTTTTAAAATAAATAAACCAAAAAACGTTTTTAAATGAAAGATGGATTGACCAGAGATATAGCTCAGTGGGAAATGACTTGCCTAGCATGCATGAGGCCCGAAATTCAACTCCCAGTATCACAAAAATAAACAGTGGAGAGCTTGACAGATCAGAAGAATGCATTAGCATGAAGGATGAAAGATCAAGTCTTTCAAGAAGGGAGTGGCCAGCTACATGGGATGCTGTTGAGTGACCGCATCAAGAGAACTTAGTGACAGATGAGGAAGTTTGTAGGTATGCTTGGCAAGAACAATTTTAAAGGATGGATGGGAACAAGACATTGTGTTGAATATGTCTAAGAACTCAGGTTAAGCAGGGAGGTTAAACCCAAGTGATAACTTCATGTCTTCCTAACTCCCAATAAAGTAATCAAATTTGAGAGAGAGAGCGAGAGAGAGAGTTACAAAAACAGAGAGAACTCCATGAAGAGACAGCGGACAAGAAAGTCAGTGATTAGTGGACGAGAGAGCGGCTGTGTAGTGCTAACCTTGGCAGGTTAAAAGCAAATCCAGGAGAGGAGAGGAGAGGAGAGGAGAGGAGAGGAGAGGAGAGGAGAGGAGAGGAGAGGAGAGGAGAGGAGAGGAGAGGAGAGGAGAGGAGAGGAGAGGAGAGGAGAGGAGAGGAGAGGAGAGGAGAGGAGAGGAGAGGAGAGGAGAGGAGAGGAGAGGAGAGGAGAGGAGAGGAGAGGAGAGGAGAGGAGAGGAGAGGAGAGGAGAGGAGAGGAGAGGAGAGGAGAGGAGAGGAGAGGAGAGGAGAGGAGAGGAGAGGAGAGGAGAGGAGAGGAGAGGAGAGGAGAGGAGAGGAGAGGAGAGGAGAGGAGAGGAGAGGAGAGGAGAGGAGAGGAGAGGAGAGGAGAGGAGAGGAGAGGAGAGGAGAAGGGAAGAGAAGAAACAAGCTGGTTCCAAAGCCTGCAAAGGCTGAGTTGAAGCCTAGGTAAGAAGCTAGGCTGGAAGACAGGAGGGTGGACTAGAATCTTAGAAGGCAGCATTACTCACCCAGAGGCCCTCCCTGCCGGAGCCTTAGAACTATCCTGGAGGGCTCTAGTTTCATCTCCCACTAATCCACAGGTGCTCAAAGATAATCCACACTCAGCAAGTAAGTCAGATTTAGACACCGCATGGTGCAAGTCCGCCCTCCCCTGCAGGAGCTGACTACCCTCTGAGTAGGAGGCTGAGGAGCTGTGGGTGACACCCTCCTAAGCTAGCCTGTTCAGTGCCCTGTTCAGTGCTGGCAAAGAAGCCAGCCAAGAGAGAGAACAGCAGAATTGAAGGGTGTTGCCACCCTAGGAGATAGGGCCAGTCTTGGGTGCTGACCTCAGTTAGTACTAGGGGTTCTTCCAACCCACGTCTAGGGATTGCTCGTGGTACCCACCACACACACACACACACACACACACACACACACACACACACCCTGCCATGGGCAGCCTCTGCCCTCACAGCCTATGATCCCAACAAGGACTGATCTTCCAGAGCCTTCATGAGCCTTTATGAGCCTTCCTTGCAGTCTCTTCCTATAACTATTGCCCAGAGGTAGGGGGTAGGCTGCTGAGCTACAGACTGTGCCTTTCCAAGGGATTCTAGAATGACTAGTTTGTTGAGCACTAGCAATGTCTCTCTCTCTCTGCTTCTGACTGTGGGTGCAGCATGACCAGCTGCCTCACTCTCCCGCCTCCCTGCCTCCCTGCCATGATGGGCTGCTCAAACGGTGAGCCAGAATCAGCCGTCCTTGTTTGTTCTTTATTTACATGTATGAGTGTATGCATGTATGTACGCATGTATGTAAATGCACCTGCTTGTATGTACATGCACCCATGTCATGCAATGTTTACAGGGGACAAAAAGGGGCATCAGAGCCCCTGGAACAGGAGTTAAAAATAGTTGTTAGCCTTCAAACCCAGGTCCTCTGCAAGAGCAGCCAGTGCTCTTAACTGCTGAGCCATCTCTCCAGCCTCCTTTCCTCATTTAAAAGATCTCTATCTCTCTTTCCCTCTCTCTCTCTCTGTCTGTGTATGTGTGTGCGTGTATGCAAGCACATGCATGCTTGTGCATGACTGCAGGCATGGAGCAGCTACCGCATTTACGTGTGAGTCAGGGGACACCTCAGGTGTCAGTCCTCCCTGAAGGACACACCAGGGCTGCAGATTTGTACTACCAAGTCCAGCCAGGTTTTATGTGGGTTCTGGGGACTGAAACTCAGGCCCGCACACTTGTGTGGCAAGCACTTTACCCACTGAGTCATCTCTCCAGTCCTCGTCCTTCCTTGAGTTGTTTTTGTCACAGCAGTGAGGAAAATAAATCACTGCCCAACTCCAGCTTCTCAACCATGCCATAAACAACCTGCTGATGCACTCCGGCAGCATGGTTCCGTTCCACTGACACCTCTAAGTCAGCTGTACACCCCAGCCCCAAACTCATTTTCCTCATTTGTAAAGTTCAGAGTGTGTAAGAGCACAGATCCCAGGGTCTGGGGGCGTCACCTGAACATGCCTCTTAAATATGAGGTTTCCCAGCCATTAAAAGCTATGAGTGCTCTTGCAGAGGGTCCAGGTTCGGTTCCCAGGATTCACATGGCAACTAACAACCAGGTGAAACTCCAGTTCCAGGGGATCTGACCTCCTCTTCTGGTATATATGGTTCACCTACATACATGCAGGCAAAACACTCATACACATGATGTAAAAATAAATAAATACAATATGAGGTTTCTGTAAGGGCCCCATTTTCTTAAATACATAGGCAAAAATTGCATCTTATTCCTAATTATATATTTGTTTTAATATAAGCAAAAATGGAGATGATATTTCATGCCAGTATTTGTAACACATTGATGCTCCAGGAAAATGATCTATATTTATCCTAACTGGTTATCCTTGGCACAGGCAGGTACTAAAAGGCCTCCTTCCAATGTCCTTTATGAGGGAAAGAATGACAAATATGTTCAAAATGAAAAGTGTAGCAACATCGACTCAGCCCGGGCCCCAGAGGGCCAGGCAGTATGACCCAGCCCACCAGCTGCCCAAGGCTCTGCAGAAGCCACGAAACACTGGGCCCCAGAAAGGCTCCTTCCTGGACCTCAGACTGTTCTTTCCCACAGCAATTATCCTCTGGAGCCACAGAGGAGGAAACCTGAGAGTTTAAACCCCCTGCTGTGAGGAGAGAGAGAGAGAGAGAGAGAGAGAGAGAGAGAGAGAGAGAGAGACTCTCCACCCTTCACCATTAGTCCCAGGGGTGCTGTCGGAACTCTCGTATGTACCGCGCATAGCTGTGTCCTGAGATGGCCAGCCAGGTTCTCTTCCTGGTCCCCCAGAGCAGAGCCCCCGACATGAATCCAGGGTCTAGGCTGGAACGGAGTCCTTACTCCCTCTGACCTTTGCTTTGCTCTCTCTTCCTCTGTGTCACACCAGTGTCCCTTTCTGAAACCCTGACCTTATCTCTGTCCTGGTCTCCAACCGGCTTTGCCTTGTGATACAGGACTCCCTCCTTCATTCCCATCCCATTCCACCTCCTGGATTTCCTGTCAGTAAACATGACAGGCTGTTTTGGAGTGCAGCAACAGGCCAGCATCCCCTGTGGCTGAGGGCCCCCGAGGACGTGGCAGTGAGGCTGGCTGTATCTCCCAGTTTCCAGTCAAGCCTGGGCTGGTCCCAAAACTACTGAACTTCTCTTTTCGAGTTAAAAGACATTATCAAAGTCCTCTCTGGATCTGGCCCTGTGCTAACTAACATCTGGAGGGACGGCTCAGGAGCACACTCAGCGTGGCCCAGCCCCTGAGGGGAATGGGCCGGAGAACCTGAAAGCACCTTGGATTGACTACACAGGGAAGGTAGCTGGAGAATGGAAAGTAGAAAGGGAAGGAAGGAGAGAGGGAGGGAGAAAAGAAATCAGGTGGCCAGTGCTATAAGCCGCCCTACCCCAACAGCACCTCTCTGAGATATCAAGAGAGTGGGGAGGAAATAAATGAAGGATGGACCAGGATTCAGGGACATGGGGCTCAGGAGGAAGACAGCAAGCAAAAGTCAGAGACCCCTGTGGATGTTTTTGAGCGGGGACTGAGCTAAAGATGTGCAGGAGTCCCGCCCCACTCAAGCTCAGAGACTGTACCGCAAAGCACGCTGCTTCATTGGCCTGCGCTCTGGGTAACAGGAGAAGTGACGCTTGGTTCATTGTCAGATTGCTTCCTTAGTGGCAGCACCTGAAGGAGCTCCCACTCTGAACCTTACTGAGATATTCATGCAACACGCATTTTTTTGTATATTTTAATTTAATTTTTGTGTATTTCATACACAACATCATAAGCATCTTTATACCCCTTCCCATCGACACCATCCCATTGCCCCCCTGCATTTCATGTGCATTCTGTCATTCATGTTAAGGTCTATCAAGTCAAGTTAGTGTCCCCAGGTGTCCTTCAATGCAAGTTCTTCTGCTGGGGTCTAATCAGCCTATCTAGAGTCCCTCCCTCAAACCACTCACAAAGAGCTCAGGGACCATTGTGGAAGAGGAGGCAGACTGTAAGAGCCAGGGGAGGAGGTGCTTGGCCATGTGGAAATAGACTCGTACAGACTCCTGGGATCTTCATCATACGAGCTTACAGCAATGGTGACAGCCTGTGCAAGACCCATGCAACACACATCCTTTCTATAGACCTCAAAATTAAGGAATTTGTTGGGACTAGAAGGATGACTCAGGGGTTAAGAGCACTGGCTGCTCTTGCAGGGGACCCAGGTTCATTTCCCAGCACTCAAATGTCAGCTTACAATCACCCAAAACTCCAGTTCCAAGGGCTATGATGCCCTTTTCTAGACTTCATAGGCATTGCACACACGTGGCAATACAGTCATACAAATAAAATACTTTCAACAAATGATCCTCCTGCCTCAGTTCCCAAGTGCTGAGACTGTAGGCACAGGCCAAACTTTGTGAATTGTTTTTCAGACAAGGTATTATGCCCACCAGGCTGGCCTCAAACTCTCAGTCCTCTTGCCTCTGCTTCCCCAGTTCTGGGATTATAGGTATGTGCTGCTATGCTGACTATGAAGTTACTATTTATTTTTAAGCTTTTTTTTTTTAACTTTTTATGTTTATGGGTGTTTTGCCTGCATGTTTGTAAGTGCACCCATATCATGCAATGCCCATGGAGGTCAGAAGAAGGCATCAGATCTCCTAGAACTGGAGTTACAGCCAGTTATCAGCCTTCATGTGGGTGCTGGACCCAATTGAATCTGGGTGCTCTGCAATCGCAGCCAGCACTTTTAACTGTTGAGCCGTCTGTCTCTCCAGCTCCAGGAGGATCATTTGACTGAGCCTAGGAGATCAGTACTATCCTGAGACGCATAGTGAAACTCTATCTCAAACAAGCAAAGAAAAACAACAGAATTTGGTTATTTACGAGCTTTGATACCTGTTTCATGCTGTGCTTGGATATGTCACACTATGTCTTTAAGGGCTCATGTGTTCAGAGCTATGTCCTTATAAAGTGCTGGTGCTGCAGAGAAGTGATTGGTCCTAGTGGGAAGTTCTTAGATCACTAGGGGAGCCCTTAAAAGAGATTAAGATAAGGTCTCATGGGACCCCTGACATATCCCAAAAATTGTTAAAAGAATGAGCCTGAGCCAGGCATGGTGGCTCACACCTGTAATTCCAGCACTCAGGAATCAAAAGCAGGAGGATTTCTCTGAATCTGAGGCTAGCCTGGGCTTCTCAGCAAATTCTGTGCCATCCAAATGGACTACATTGTGAGACCAAAAAAAAAACAAAAGGGCAAATGAGCCTGGCACCTAAATTACTGTCTGGCTTCTTGGTTTAGTTAAGATGAGATCTTTTCTTTTTTCTGCTACGTGCTCCTGCCATCAATGCCACCCACTCTTAGCCCTTCAACAGAGGCCAAACCAATGGAGCCCCCAAATCTTGGACTTGAGCCTACAGAACTGTGAGCCAAAAGGTCCTCTTTTCTTTGTAAAATTAGCTTGCCACTATAACACAAACCTGCCTAACAGATTCCTAACACATTTTTGTGTTAACTTAAGGTCCTCTTTTGTTATTTTGTTATTTTAGTTATTTAGTTATTTTGTTATTTAGTTATTTTAGGGTTCTAATGGTTTCTGAAAGCTTATTTGAAAGTCAAATTCAAATGACTGGCAGTCAAACAGTACATTTGTATTATATTATAGACAGCAAGTGTGTTCAGAAAGTCGCTCAACTTGAGAAGCTGAGAGGTCTTCTGGGTTTCATTCAAAGCACATAGGAACTAACAACCCAAAACAGCTAAAGGTCAAAGCTTCCGGAGTGACACTGAATCCCAGAAATGCAAGATCCAGACCTCCCCAGAGCCTTCTACTCTTAGAACTCTCATACTAAATGACCCTTTCTAAGCTAAGAGTTGGCAAGCCCCCCTTGCCAGCTTAACCAAGCCTGCCATGTTTTGTAACACTAATGAGCTAAACATGGTTTTTATATTTAACAACTGTGGAAAATCAAAAGAAAAATAAGATTTGAGGCTGGGGATGTAGTTCAGTTGGTAGAGTCCTTGCCAAATATACAACCGAGTATACAGGAGCCTTAGCACCACATAAATGTGTAAATGGAGTGTGGCATCACATTCCTGTTATCCCAGCACTTGGGAGGCAGAGGCAGGAGGACCAAGAATTAAAGGTCATCCTCAGTTATAGAAGTTCAAGGCTATCCTGGGCATATGAGATCTTGGAGAGAGAGAGAGAGAGAGAGAGAGAGAGAGAGAGAGAGAGAGAGAGAGAGAGAGAACGCTGTTGTGATCTCTCCAATGTTCCCTTGTGCCTCAGTCTCAAACCACCCCCGTGCCACTGACCCAGACAGCTTTCATCTGCTTTCTATCACTACAAACTTGTTATTCCTTTCCTCAAACTCCAAATAAATGGAATCATACAGCCTGTACTTTCTGCGTCTGGCTTCTTTCAGTGGGGACAATATTTTGGGACCCATCCATTTTACGTCAATACTAGACTGGGACAGTTCTGCTTTGGGTTTTTGAGTGAAAGGAATAGTCTCATGAAGTCTGAAGGCACAAATCAGAACTCTTCAGGACCAGACAGGACAAGAGTCACTCTGGGTACACGGGCTATTTAGGTTTTTCTCAGCATAGGACACTCTTTACTTCTCTGAGTAGCTATTCTAAAGAAACATGTGTGTCCTGTAAGTCAGCATATCATCACTATTTTAGTGAACTTGAACGGAAAAGGAAATCCAATGCTTATCATGAGAGATGTCAGCACTGCATTTGTCCCTGGAAAAGAGAAAGCACTAATAGTCTTCAAATACAACTCCAACTTCTGTGCACCTTTGAGCGGTTATAAAGCTGCTTCTAAATGTTTATCACCAATTTGTTCAAACAAAACTTATTATGGATGCTCAGGGAGAATTTGAAGGAATTATGAAAAATGTGATTGGAAATTTCATGTTGTGATTTTAGGCATATAATCAGATATTAATAGAAGTGAACTGTGATAAATTCGTGGTTAGCAGTGAAATGAGATTATTCCATTTAAAATTTCATACAAATTCAATACCTGATATTTTCCTGATAAACCATGAAGGAAATGTTCCTTTTTCTCCCTAACCCCATACAGGTATCTCCAGAGTCCCTTCAGTTGGCTCCTCGTGCCATACATGTGTTGTCTTTTTCTATGTGAGCTGTGAACTGGAGGACAGAGCTCCGCACCATACGAGAAATGGCCGGCTCTGGCCAGCAAGCTTGTTGTCTTCCTAAAGAGGCCTCTCCTTCCCCCTAGTGGTCATTTTTGTAGTTGTGTCCCAAAAAGAAAACAGTAATGTCAGGGGTAAAAACCGTTGCCCATGTGACACAGGCATTGTGCCTAGCTTGGCAGGGATGCCAGTCTTTATAGGAAACACTTTATTGTTCTACAGTCCCTGGGGGAGGGGGAGGTTAGGTCAGTGACGCCACCACCTTCATCTTCCTTGTGATATGTGGTCTAAGTTGCCACCTGCACTGACCAGTGAGGCCACCCTCACCATCACCCCAGATCATTAGTTAGAGAACCCCCATCGTTAATCCCACTAAATGCAAGGCCTGTAGGAGGAAGAGGAGAGCATAGACCCTCCTCCTCGGCAATTTGACATCACAGGCAAATTCCCTGTCCTCTTGGTATACCAAGAGAAAAGGGTCCTCTTGGACCATGGACATTTTGGGTACCTTCTTTGCCTAAGCAGAAGCTCAGCCATTTTCTCCCCCTAGCAGCAATAGAGAGCAAGTGGCCCCCAAGAAAGAAGGGAGAATCTTCCATCCTATAGTTAAAGCCTCAGTTTCAAGGTGTCCATGTATACTTACGGAAGTGAGTTCTATTAAAATCCTATGGTCAGAGCATGTCAAAATTGAGGTTTATTTATGAAGACAAGAAAATTGGGAGATACCTGGATTTGTACCTCAAATTAGAACTGTAGATCATTTGCATTGATAGAACTGTAATTCTGCTTTGAATACAAGTCAAGCCAACTTCAGAATCTATGTAGGATGTTCTGGTACCCAGTTCTGTTTCACCTTTGTCCTCCTCTGCTGTAATTGGGAGCCCCTGCAGGCCAGAGACCCCTGACTCCCTGTCTGTCT
The DNA here is from genome assembly GCA_035773235.1 of Eospalax fontanierii. NCBI lineage: Eukaryota > Metazoa > Chordata > Mammalia > Rodentia > Spalacidae > Eospalax > Eospalax fontanierii. Next base: position 175,551,869 of record CM069524.1, on the reverse strand, counting down.
CCTCTCTCCTAGATAGAGCCCCACAAATCTGTTTGGGGAAACTTCCAAAGGTTACATCATAACCAGAAAGGGGCAGCTTGTATGCTATGACAGACAACAGGGGAACCCAGTTTCTCTGTCTTTGTTTCTTAATGGTACTTTCAGAAGAATCCCTCTACCCAGAGTGCTTCCCAAGTCCTAGTCTTAGCATTTCCCCTGAATGGTGAACAGACTTACCTTAGGTGATGAGGTTGACAAAAATCAGTCCAATCTTTTCCTGGCCAGAGACACCTGTGGCACAAGATGGTGGGCGCCCTGGTGTCCAGGGGAACAGGCTCTGGTCACAGTCCTCACTTGGACTTGAGGATCAGCTATCCTAGGTCACCAGGCTTTTGGTGTCAGGGTCTTTGGGTCCCTTCATATCCTGCATAGACAGTTGTCACCTACAGATGTGCCCTTGAACCTCTGTGTGACTGAGGTCAGAGAGTTCCATAGGAGTCTTACCTGTCACACTGGTCTCTCTGATGATTAATTTTATTCTGGGTTCTGTATCAGGAAGGAGTCTTCTAGTTCCAAGTCATTAAGACAAATTTTAACTAATTTATGGTTAAAGAAAGAAAAAAGCCCAAGAGACTAAAATGTGCAGGGGATGGCGAGCTTCCGGCAAGACTGCAGACCAGGCTCTAAAGATGGCTCTCCTCCTTGTTGGCATCTATCTTGATATCACATAAAAGGAAAATGGCTCCAAGCTTTGTCTGCCAAAGATAAGTCTGGTGCTTAAGTGTTGCAGTTCTCTGTGGGAGGCCATTGCATTGTTGGTGGACTGCGGAAATTGCTCAGTCAGGAAGATGCCTGCCAGACAAGCTTGAAGACCTGAGTTTGATCCCTAAACCCACCCAAAGAAGCCAGGCATGGCGGTACATTCATCCTCAGCACTAGGCAATGAGGTGGAAGGAGGCAGATCCCAGAAGCTCCCTGGCCAGCCAGCCCAGCCTATGTGATGAGACCACTGAGCAACCCTGCCTCAAAAAAACAGGGCAGACCGAGGGAAGTGGCTCAACAGGTGAAGGCCTGGTACCTGAGTTTGATCCCTAGAACCCACAAAAAGAAAGAAGAAAGAACCAGCTTCACAAAGTTGCCCTCCACACAGGCACTGGGGCACTCAGTCACACGTGTGTGTGCGTGTGTGCGCGCACACACACACACACACACACATACACACAAGGTAGCTAACTCCTAAGGATGATACCCAAGGTTGCCCTCTGGCCTCCATATACACGCACGTACACAGATATCCATGCTGCACACACACACACACACACACACACACACACACACACAAGGCACTGCTATTGAAAATTGTTCAGTACCTGAACTCATTACACATAGTCAGAACACAGTCCCGAAGCACTCAGACTATGCTGTTCTAGATAAACCAGCTTTTTGCCTGGGCTGTGGAATCCAAGTTCAGATCCTCATGCTCGCACAGTAAAGCTCTTACGTACTGAGCCATCTCCCAGCCAATGATTCATCTTTTAAAACTACAACTGAATTGATTTCCCAGTGGTGTGTTGACTTTAAGTGAATGGTTGTTAAGTATTCCAAGATCACCTCAGTATCTCTACCATGGGAGGGTGGGGCACACTGCGCGGGCAGCGCCCCCAGTCAGAGCCCCCCAGTCCCATTCTCGCCGGTGTTCTCTAGGCTCAGAGCCCCAAGGACTGTCCAGGGGGCTGAACTGTGGGCCTGTGGCCAATCAGCGTGGTTGTGAAGACCCCAGTGAGGGGTGGGGGTTCCTGGGAGAAGGATGGGGCGTAAGCATTGTCTCGGATTTTGGGAAGGGAAGCTGAGTATCTGGAACTGGGGAGAGGGCGTGTGAAGAAGAGGTCTTGAGTGTGGGAGGACGGGGCGACTGGTACCATAGGCCTGGAAGGATGGAAAGTTTACCTGGATGGGAAGAAAAGGGCGACAGCAGCAGGTGCAGAGGCCCACTGGTGGTCCAGGTGCGGGCAGGTGGGAGGTCCGAGGTAGCACAGGTTGCAGCTGCCAGAGCAGCTTCTCTGACGCCAGGCAGGGTTTGCCAAGCCAAAACACCTAGTGAGAGATCACTGCCCCTTTCTTCATCCCTGGAGACCAACAGTTGTCCGGGTGCTATGCCCATTACATAGAGCCTTAGGAGACGCACGGGTGACCCCAGAAGGGTCTCCATTTGTGAGTCCAGCCCTCTGACCTCTTCCATATCTCTCCTGGCCTTGGCGTCAACAGAACTGTTTGTACCCTGTTTCGTCTCTTCCCTGGCTGTCCACCCAGAGGCCTCCCCAGCAAACTTCCTGTGACCTGTTGGCCCTCCCTGTTCTCATGGTTATGTGTTTCCCAGTGCTCTCCTACTCTGCTCCCAAGGTCAGACCTGAACTCAGGAATTCAGAGAGTCCTTCCAAACTCTTCAGCACCAGGCAGACAGAATTCCCAGGGAACGGGGAAACGCGTCTAGGTACCAGCTGCCCTGATTGTGCCCTGCCTGCAGCTGCAGGGTATCTGCTGAGGCCCCAGGTGTCGCGTGTAAGGGACAGGGAACCCAAACTTCTCATCCAGCTCCCTCCTATATAGCTTTGACTCTGGAGGCTGATCTGAGGGGTTGAGATTTTGTCCCATAGGAGATGGGGAGTAATCAAAAAGCTTGCTGGGTGAGTATATGGATGAATGAACAAACAAGTAACCTGAGCCCAGAGATGGAAAGTGGCTTAGTCCATGTCACATAGCAAGCAAGTGGCAGGCATGGGGCCCAACTCCAGGCCTCCTCAAACACATCATGGACCCAGGAATCAGCCCAGGCCGCCTCTATCCCATCAAGACTGTTTGAGAACCCTGGAGATTATCAATCGTGACTCCTGTAGCAGAGCCAGACCCACACTCCTGACTGCCAAGCCAAAGCAGTGAGAGGCCCGGGGATTAGAGATCCCCACACAGTCGTTCAGAGGCAGCACCTGGGAAATCTCAGGAAGGCTCCCACTGGCGCCTGGAGTTGAGGCTGAGGAACTCAGTGTCAATGAATTCTCTGAGAGAGAAGTAGGAGAGGGAGAGAGGGAGCTAGCCCTGAGCTCAGCCACACTTGGCTCTGGATGAGTATATCCATGACAGAGCCAGAGCCCAAGGCAGGGAACTGCCAGCCAGGGAAATGGGTGGATGTGTTACTGATGGCGGCTGTCTGGACTGAGTGTTTGTTTCCAGGTTCTTGGCAATTTATCCAAAGAATTGAAAATACACACACCTGTCCTGTTTTATTTAAAGAAACAGAACAGGATAGTGCAAGGGAACATGGGGCCACTAGAGTCAGAGTGTTCAAGGGAGCAGGGAGTTATTGTTTGGGGCCCAGAAGGAGAAGTTGATTACTCGAGGCAGGGGTATGAGTGGTCTATCTGTTTTGATTGACAGGCTTGGGTTATGAAAGCCTTTTCTCTGTTCATGTCCTTTCCCATGATGCATATGATTTTAACTATATGCATACCCAATTATGCAATTATAAGATCGTAAATAAGGGGGCTGGAGAGATGGCTCAGCAGTGAAGAGTACTTGCTGCTCTTACAGAGGACCTGGGTTCAGTTCCCAGCACCTACATGGGAGCTCACACCCATCTATAACTCGAGTCCTAAGGGATCCAATGCCCTCTTCTGACTTCCATGGACATTGCATGCACATGGTGCACTTGCATACATGCAGGCAAAACACAATAAAATAAAATTGAATTAATTAATTAAAATATGATAAATAGGGGTTTTCACTAAAAGTTCACTTAAAGGACACAGTTTACCTTGCTGTGAATGCACCAAAAACCAGTTCAGGCAGAATCACCTCCCATTCCTTGGTATGTTTGGGGCCATGCCTGAATGGGAATGGGGCATTGCCATAAGGTTGTCAAGGAAGAGCAATTCACTCCGTTGTTTCAAGTGGATGTATGCAGCTTGATGTAGATGAGGGGCCCAGGTTACCAAATATACTGTTAGGAAGGCTATGGTATAGCTCAAGCCTGGAGGAGTTCCAGGTTACTAAGCTTTCTTCACACTTTTCTGCCTCTTAGGGGGGCTGCCTCTGATCTCCAGAGGTCATGCTCCTGCTGAGCCTGGCATTTGCCTCCAAAACATGGACCTGCATTAAAGAGAGCAGGAACTAGTATGCAGGATGAAGGGAGAGGGACCATTTGGCTCTTGGTATAGGAGATTCTGAAACTAAGTTGGGTGGGATAAGTCAGGACATCAGATAGAAGACCCAAAATTTCCATGTCTGTCTAGGTCACCAAGTATCCCGAGCATCTAGAACACAGACTCATAGGCAATAGGTACCCAATAAACAGTTGGGTCAATTGGGTAATTTTTATGACTCTTAAAATGCCCTCTGTTCTGTACCATCTTCATATAAAAACATCTGGATAGGGTCAAGTCAACACACTTAGAGTGGCTGATTGAGAACTTACTGTCCCCACAGCAGCTGCCTACCCCAACCAGAACATTTCATCCTTAGCCTCATCAACTATGTTGACTGATATAATAAAAAATGGGCCAGAGACCAGGACATTTTTGTCCTAGGAACAGCCAGCATCTATCAATGGCAGATGTGAACAAACATTTTCAGAACATTTTCACAACTGATCCTCCTATGACTGTTCCCATTTTAGAGATGTGAAGACAGTTGTGACTAGTCATGGGCCACAGAGCTGGGGACTGGCAATATAATCATTTATGTCTCTGCATGACTAATGTCTCCAAAGACAGCCTGAGTCTCCTGCAGTGGAGGTGGGAGGCAGGATGGTAACACATTCGGGGGACTTTGAGCCTTGAGGTATGGCCTGCTGTCCCTTGAGTCACTGTCTGTCCCCTGAAGCCCATGGATGAGTCATTGCCCCCACCCCACCCTGTACCGGAGGCCAGTCAGCCTCAGCTTGAAAGTGATGAGGTGGGTTTCTGGGGGTCGCTTGGGCCTCATAGATCTGCTACCCCCATCTGGTTTGGATCTTCCTATCATCTTTTCCTAAGAGATTTTCATTGGACATGAAAGGTTAGGAAGACCAGAGAGACAGAAGAGGGAAGGAAAAGGAAGGCTTACAAATGGCCACCAGGTACACAAAAAAGTGCTTGCCTATCGTGGGGGAAACGTAAATCAAACCCACAATCACGCATCAACTCACACCCCCGGTGGGGTGCTGTCCGACGTAACAAATGTCAACAAGGGTGTGGGGTAAAGAGAACCCTTTGCACACTACTGATGGGAGAGAAATTAGTGCGGTCAAGATGAATTGTTAACTTGACACTATGTGGAACCACTTGGGAAAGGAGTCCCAGTGAGGAGTTATCTCCATCAAGTTAATCTTGATTACCTTAATTGTGATGGGAAGACCTAGTTAATCCACTGGGAGTGGCATCACTCCCTGGGTTGGGTCCTGGGTTGTGTGAGGGGAAAGCAAGCTGGGCACTAGTAAGCACTCATGCATTCTCTCTCTGTTCTTGACTGTGGGTGTGATGTGATCAGCTATCTCAAGTTCTTGCCATTGCAACTTCTCACCTGGAATTGTGAGCCAAATAAACCCTTCTCCAAGTTGCTTTTGTCAGACTATCATAGCAACAGAAAAGGAACTAAGACAGAGGTGCCTCCAAAAATAACAACTGGAACTGCCATAGGCTCCAACGACCCAACTACTGGGTACATACTCAAAGAATATGACATCATCACCTTTAAAAGATGCCTTCCTTCCCAGGCTCACTGCAACAGTATTCACAGTAGCCAAGACATGGAAGCAACTTTATGTCCATCCACAGAGAACTAGATAAAGAGAATGTGGTGTACGTATACAGTGGAGTACTGCTCAGCCTTCTGAAAGGAGATCTTACTGTTTGAACTAAGAAGACCTTGGACTAAGTGAAATAGGCCAGATGTGGAAAATAACACTGCACAATCTCAGTTACATAAGGAATTCTTTAAAAAAAATGAACACACAGAAACAGAAAAATAGTGAGTGGTTGTGGGGTGGGAGGGAGGACAATATAGGTCAAAGGGTAGAAAATGTACCTCTATAGAACAAGTAGAGGGAGAGCTAACAGCATGAGTATTAAGCTTAACATGGAGGGTGGGAAAGAAGGCGAAGGAAGAGAGAGGACTTGAGATTATGAATATGTTAATTACATGATGAATAGGTAAACTGAAGAGATGGATGTAGTAGATATATGAATACCAAACATCATGTTGGACACCTTAAATTTATACAATAGAAAGAAAAGAACAGAGGACAAAGACACCCAGCTTCCCACCTCCCCTCCTCCCCGTCACTCTCTTAGGCAGAGTCCCAGTCACTACCATCCCCTGTGAACTCCTGGCAGGAGTGCCCCATTCACAGCCTAGCTATTCAACATACATAGGGATCTGCGATCAGCTATGCCGGACCCAGGGCACCCAAGGATGAGAGAGGCAAACCTGTGCCTACGAAACCACAGTCTCTTGGGTGGGGAGTAGGCAAACACCAGGACCCTCAGTCCAGTCTGGAAAGTGCTGAGAAGCAAGTCTAGGGGCTGAGAATAACCTGAGAGAAAGCGACTAGTCCTTGGGGAGTCAGGGAAGATGGGGAGTCCATACTGTGCCTCCAGTGTCGGGCGAGCGAGAGCAGTAAGTCCAGAAGCACTGGAAAACTCACCACAAGGAGCCAGCTTCCCCTCCCCTCTTTAGGAACACAGCCTTCAGTCCAACCTCCATTGTCCCCGTTTCTACTTGGCCTGCCCTTGAGCTTGCATGACCCTGGCTGTGTACAAGTCCTGTGTGTCCAGAAGCCTCTGGGTAGCCAGGCACCCTCCCTAGGCTTTCCTCGTGGGCCCCCAGGGTTTGGGGTTGGGGCCATACTAGGAGTAACCCAGGAGCTCTGCCCCCCCTTCTTAGCCCACTCTGATAACCCCTCCTTGATGGCCAGTGTCATTACTGCAGAAGGACCCTACCAGAGACAAGAAACCCTCTAGTGTCTCCTAATTCCGACATAGTGCGCTGCCAGTCTCCCCCTGCTTGTGGATTCTTGCCAAGCTGGGTCCTGGGGGTAGTCAATTCTATAAGCTAGGAAATGGTACCTAGTTGTTTGATCTGATGCCAGCCTGGATGTTGATGTGGAAGTGATTAACATTTCGATCAGTAGACTTTAGAATACAGCAGACCGTATACCACATGTGGTAGGTCTTATCTAACCAGCCAATGTCCCTAGGAGCAAAGACTGAGCTTTCTTGAGCAGAAGGAATTTGGTGTCTAGATGATGATATAGAAGCTGCTGCTGTTCCCTGACAATAACAGAGTTGTCAACCCTCACAATCACGGGTGTCAGCTCCCCAAAGTAAATCTCTCTTCTGCACTTAAAGATTCCCCAGGAGACATTTATGAACATCCTGCATCACTTGGACACCTCATCACACACACACGTGCACACAGCTTCTTGGTTCCAGCTCTCTGGAGAAACCTAATTAAAACGCCCTTTCCTCTACTTATCCATCAACAGGAGTGCAGCCTGGGCTTCCCTCTAGAGGACCAAGTACACTGTGGAAATCTCAGGAGTGCTGGGTCTCTCTTCACAGGCATCAGGGGTCCAGGGTACCAGTTCAAGTATCCTCCTCCTTACAGCCTGTCCAGGAATAGCCTGGCTTATGCCCAGTGCAGGGGGCGCAGGGGCGGTGAATCTACACGGATGATTAGACAACACTATTGGAAAACGGATTTAATTTAAAGGAAATGTTGATCCGAGTGACAAACATTCACTCTCAGGATTACATATCAATTTTAAACAGTCACCAAGACCTCAATTCTTATCACATGTAGTAACTCACTTGCTCATTCAACAAATATTTATTAAATGTGCGTATGGGCCAAACATTCCTCCAGGCACTGGGAATGCAACAGGCAAGGAAACAGTTGCATTCAATCAGGAGAGATAGGCAACAAACCCACTGATGTTTAATATGTTTTGTGCGGATAATGAGCTCTGAAGGGAAACTGAGTCCAGTAAGGTGATAAGGGGCAGGTGGAGGAGGGGTCTAGATGGCTTAGGTTGTACAGAGGCCACCACTAGAGTAGCATCTAAAAGGAGGCGGGCGGGGGGTCAGGAAGCTCTTAAGAGAAGAGCATCCCAAGGGAGGGTCCAGAAGGAAGAGACCCTGGGGGGAAGAACAGAAAGGAGCCAGGGACCCCAAGACACACTCAGAAGGAGGAGCACAGGGTGGTGGAGGGCAAGCATGTGCATCTGAAGGCCACAGTAAAAACCTTGAGTTTTACTCTGAGGAACACAGTCAGTCAGTGGACATTTTGTCAATGGAGAGTGTCCTAACTGTAGGATTCCCAAGAGGGCTAAGGGTGCCATGTGAGGGGACCTGGGTTCGATACCTAGCAACACCAGAAAATCTCATGAAAAGGGGTAGCTTTTCTACCTGTGATTCCTGAGTGGCAATGCGCCCAGAGAAGCCCAGACAGCCACACTGTCGCTCCGTCTCATACTCAGAAGTGGGACTGGCTTTTCAAATTTTTTTATTGTTTTTTTTTAAATTTTATGCATATGAGTATTTTGTTTGCATTTTGTAAGTGCACCACATGCATGCCTGCTGCCAGCAGAGGCCAGAAGAGGGCATCAGATCCCCTAGAACTGGAATTACGGTCAGTTGTTAGCCACCATGTGGGCACTGAACACAGGTTCTCTGCAACAGCAGCCAGTTCTGTTAACCCTGATCCATCTCTGCAGCCCTGAGGCACTGACTTTAACCTCAAGGTGAGGTATTTAGGGATGGGATAAGGGCAGAAAGAAAAAGTCTACCAAGAGCCATCTCAAGTTGATGTTTGCATTCTTTTTGTTTCTTTGTTTTTGAGACAGTCTCACTCTGTCACCCAGGCTATCCTTGAATTTACCATATAGCCCAGGCTAGCCTCACACTCACAGTGATCCTCCTGCCTCAGCTTCTTATCAGCTTTCTATTCCTCCAACAATATCCTACAGCTTTTACCAACAATATCATCCATCATCGCCTATCCGCTATCTCCTGTTCCATGTGTGCCAGGAGAAACAGTTTGAGAATCTTCACATCCCAATCTCAGCAAGTTGTTAACCAGAAAGGACTCTGCCGCCCCCCCATAGTGAAACATCTGAAGCCAAGAATGGTGATACGGGAACTCCGGGGTCCCTCTGCCCACTCCGTCACACTTCTAGCCAAAGTGTTCTGTCCTGGAGCGAGTTCAGAGCCCTCAGCAAAAATCCTTCCTGACCTGGAAGTCAGAGAGGCACATCGTGTTCTCCAGCTCCTCAGAAGTGACATAGCTCCTCCTTTTCTATTGTTCCCTTCCTGTCTGGAACACAGGGAGGACCAGGGCATCTTTCCATCCCCCCATGGCATGACTCAGAGGCCACCTGCATCTATTTTCTTCCTCTGCCTGTGGCACATCCTTGATTCTGGCCCCCACCCCGCCAGCAAGAGGTACCCTCTGCCTAGCTCCATTGGAACGCTGAAGCATTCTTCTAGCCTTGGTCACTTTCTTTCTGACAGGCTTACATAAAGAAGAGCCGTTTCCAGGGCAGAACAAGGACTCATCCGTGGAATTTAGAACAATCCTCGGAAAAGCCAGTTGGAAAAATTCCCCTGCCCTCGCTGAGTCATTACTTGCAGTTGCCATGGGCCTGCAGTGACCCTCAAATTGAAGGAGTAGCCAGAAACTGCAACCCCTGAACCCTGGGCTCCGGGAGCTTGAGAGGCCTGGGCTCTAGCACAGAGCCAGGATGAGAGGAAAAGGTCTGTCCTGCCTCTTGCCATGAGCACCTCTCAGCCTTCTGCTCTCCTGGTACCAGGCTTCGTTTGCCCTCCTGTCTGCTGGAGCTGAGTGGCTCATGGGGGTCTCAAAGACAACATACCAAAGTTGCCCCCTGAATGCCTGACCCCAAACTCCAAAGTTTGATGACTTGCCGCATCCAGGAGAGCTTCTCAGGCCAGCAGCCTCCTAGTCAGGCATGAAGTGCTCTTGCTCACCATACTGGGCTTCTGCTCTGCACTCTACAGGGTCTCCAGTGACATCACATCAGACCAGGCCACCATCTACTTCCCCATCGACCTTGGCTTAAGGCCGTCTACTCCCAGCTTCCTAACCATGCTCACACAGCTATGCCTGAGCCTTCGCCTAGCCGTGTCCCCTGCCTTCCTCCCTCCTCAGTCCACTAACGCTCTTTCACTTTTTCTGCCACACGTTTCTCTGGAACACATTTTTCTTTCTACCTCAAAGCCCTTTTTAAAAAGGATATGCACACATTCACAGGGATGACTTTGAACTCCTGATCCTCCTGCTTCCACCTCCCAAGTGCTGGGATTTTAAGTGTGCATCACAACCTTCAGCCTTAATACATATTTTTAAATATTTTTATTTATTATTTTTATTTTATGTGTATGAGTGTATTGTCTGCATGTATGTAAGAGCACCATCTCATGCAGTGCTTATGGAGGTCAGAAGAGGGTGTCAGATCTCCTGGAACTGGAGTTACTGATAGCTGTTAGCCACTATGTGGGTATTGAGAATCGAACCTGGGTCCTCTGCAAGAGCAGTCAGTGCTCTTAACCACTGAGCCATCTCTCCAGTCCCCTTAACACATATTTTATCTCTGTGTGGAAATGTGTATGTTGTTATCCCTCTACCACAAATCTCAGATCTCAGCTTAAAGGTCACTCCTCAGAAAGTTTATGCTGGCATCCCTTCAGAGTAGATCACCTCTTAATTTCCTATTGCTCTCTTTTCCTGTCCCATCTATTTCCTATATAGCATTTAGCCATTTTATGGTTAACATGTTTATTATTTTTACTTTATGTGTGAGTGTTTTGCCTACATGTATATAATTGTACCTGTGCATACACTGCCCACGAGGTCAAAAGAAGATATTGGATCACCTGGAACTGGAGTTACAGACCCTTGTCAGCCACCATGTGGGTGCTGGGAACCAAACCTGGGTCTTCTGCAAGAGCAGCCAGTGTTCTTAACCACTGATCCCTCTTTCCAGTCCTTGATTAAAACATTTTTAATAATTAATTATCATGTTTGCATGTTTGTTGTCAATCTCCAGTCTATGTTTCTGGTGGATGCAGACTGGAGATAGGCGAAGATGGGACTCGATGCAGACAACAAAATTTCTTAAGAGCAGAAACAATTTCTTACACTGTATTGCTCCTATCCAGCTCAGATCCTGGCAGAGCACTTACTGGAAGGATGGATGGATAGAAGAATGAATGGATGGATGATGGATGGACAGATGTTAGATGCATAGGGATGGATGGATGGATGAATGATAGATGGATAGGGATGAATTATGGATGGATAAGGATGGATAGATGATGGATAGATGGATGGATGGATGATAGATGATGGATGATGGATGATAGATGGATAGGGATGGATGATGGATGGATGGATAAGGATGGATGGATGATGGATGATGGATGAATGATGGATAGATGGATGGATGAGGATGGATGATAGATGGATGATGGATAGATGGATGGATGAGGATGATGATGGATGGATGGATGAGGATGGATGTATGGATGGATGATGGATGAAGGATGGATGGATGATAGATGATGGATGATGGATGATAGATGGATGATGGATAGATGGATGGATGGATAAGGATGGATGGATGATGGATGGATGATGGATAGATGGATGGATGAGGATGATGATGGATGGATGGATGAGGATGGATGATGGATGGATGGATGAGGATGGATGATGGATGGATGGATGGATGAGGATGGGTGATGGATGATGGGTGGATGATGGGTGGATGATGGATGATGGATGGATGATGGATGGATGGATGGATGGTGGTTGGATGATCGCTGAATGAGGGGATTTCAGCTTTTAGCAAAAGTAATGGAAATCACATCTAAGGAATAGAGAGTAATTAGACAAAATAGATCTTGCATTTCCAGGAATCTTCTAGACCCATTTCAAAAATGTGGACAATATAATTTCAGCCCCAAAATGAGAAGGTCAATCTATAAATGTACTCAAGAAATACCTTCCTTGAATCATGAGATGGAGAATTAAAACCAAATGACTGAGGAATGTTGCCTTCTTTTTGCCTTCTTTGCTGGGGGCAGAGCTGCTTGGATTCAGTTGAATCACGGGTTGATGAGTTGATGAAGAATGACCCATAAGTCTCTGGGACATGTTTACATGACAGAATTTGGTTTTGCAATACCAGCACCTTCACTAGCACAGCATAGACACATTCCCTGGGAGAAGGCCTGCCATCTAAGACTCCCAGTGACTCTTACAACCAATGGAAAGGAGAAAATGAAAAACAGAGATGACTGTTGAGCATAGCTCAGTGAAGCAGGCAGCACGGCCTATGCCAAGTGGCATTAGACTGAGCTCACAGGGAACCTTCTAGAATATTCCATGAGAGACAGAAAATAGCAGCTGCCTTAGTAGCACACAACTACAATCCCTTACCAGGCCTAGTTTAATCATGAGGTATAGAAAATGGTAAAAGAAATGACTTACTATGACGTTTGGGGAGATCAAACCATAACCACCCAAGAAGGACTGAAAAAGGCTCACAAAGTATAGAGTTATCTCTGATGTCAAGAGAATTATATAACAAAGGAAGAAAACAGGCAATTTAGGGGAAGAGCAGGTGGTATTTGGTGCTCTCTTGTGGACATCTCTGATGTGTTTTCTGGGGGAGGAGGAAGAAGAGGAGAGGAAGGATACAGAAAGTAGAAGTAAACATGTTGTACATCAACTCTCACTAACCTTATATTTATATAATGATGCAACAAGATTGGCTGTGCAAAAGAAAAATGTGAAGGCTGAAGTTGTAGGTGATAAAGGGGCTGCAAAGTACTGGCCAATACTGAGGCATTAAAATCCAAATAAAGATTAGCAGATAGGACCAGTCTGTATGCATGGAGTCCCAGGGCCATGGAGAACCTATTAGTCCTAGAAGTAGATGTCAAAGCTGCAATACAAGGAAGACTGGGAGAACATTCTAAAAGCACATATTGACAAAGATATGAAAGATGGCCAAAAGATAGCATTCCTTGGTGAAGAAGACCAAGAGCCAGGACGAGAGCCAGGAGATAAAATCATTGCATTAGATCAAGACTGTGCAGTGTGTGCATGACAAGAATATCTTCTCGTGTATGGTCAAAGGCCTGACTGAGCGTGTCTTCCAAAAACCAATATCCACTCTTGACAATGAACGCACAGTCATCACCTCTCATCCAGATCAGACTGGAAGTATGGAGACATCAGTCCTGAGCTAAATGAAGATATCCCAATTATCATTGGCCACATAGAGTTGCCTGATGGTCTAGTTCAAAGTAAAATGTCCTGGAAGGGTCTCTGTTGGAAATGCTCCTTCCTTGGGAAAAGGAAATTGGAAGAGATTGGTGAAATGGATCAAGTAGAATCAGTAGACCTTGATCCATACCAAGACAGCACCATTGTGGTGGAGAAGCCTATGGGTGATGAACATCTTCCTGGAGATGGTGTTCCGTGCCTGGCCAAGGAATGCCACTTTCTGCTGGCATTTTATAAGCAGTAGTGAAGCACTATAACCATTACTTGCTATTGCTTTTGTTTTACTATTTAACTCTAGTGCTTTAAAACTTAATCGAAAAATAAATACAAATTTAAGAGCCCTGGCCTTGCCCTGTCCCTGAAAAGGCTTCAGCCATCTTAGCTATCTTTTATCATTACAAAATGCAGGACAGAAGCAACTGAAGGAAGGAAAGATTTGCCTTGGCCCAGAGGTTCAGAGGGTGGGGAAGGCACTGTAGCACAGCTGAGTTCTTGGTGATATGGAAATATGTGGCAGAGACTGTGAACATCAAGGTGAACTAGGAAGCAGAAAGATTAGGTATAAACTTCAGAAGCTGCCATGGTCAGTCAACCTGTCAACTTGACTGGATTCTTTATTTCTTTCTTTACTTTTTCTTGTGTGTGTCCGTGTGTCCGTGTGTGTGTGTGTGCAGGTGCATATCTGTGGAGGTCAGAGGACAATTTGTGGGAATCATTTCTCTCCTTCCTTCTGTGGGTCCTGGACATTGAACTCAAGTTATCAAGTGTGGTGGATAGCTTTAGTTGTCACCCTGACACACCTTGTTAGAAGGAACCTCTATTGAGGAATTGGCTCCATTGGGTTGGCCCATGGCCATGTCTGTAGAGCATTTTCTTAATTGCTGAGTGATGTAGGAGGGCCCAACCCAGAGTGGGCAGTACCACTCCTCAGAAGATGGTCCTGTATTATATAAGAAAGCAGACTGAGCCCATGCCAGAGGAGCAAGCCAGTGGGCAACATTTCCCTGTGGTCTGTGCTCCAGGTTACTGCCCTAAGTTCCTGCCTTGGCTTCTCTTGATAATGGACTATGCTGTAAGTCAAATAAGCCCTCTCCTCCCCAAGTTGGTTTTGGTCAGTATTTTTGTCATAGCAATAGAAAGCTAACCAGAACATCCAGCTTGATGGCAAGTGCCTTTATCTACTGAACCATCTCTCTGGCACCTTGACTGGATTTAAAATCACCATGGAAACATACATCTAGGTATTAGGGCATTCCCAAAAAGATTTCACTGAGGAAGGAAGACCCACTGTGCTGCAAGCTTCTAACTGTAAACTGCACCAGCCCATGGGCTGGGGTCCCAGACTAATAAAAAGTGAGCTGAACACCAGCATTCATTGCCCTCTGCTTCCTGACTGTGGATGTTATGTGATCAGCCGCCTCAGTCTCCTGCCACTATACCTTCCCCTTCACAATAGAAGCGGAAGTCAAAATAAACCCTTCCTCCCTTCCATTGTTTTGGTCAGGCATTTTATCACAGCACCAAGAACAGTAACCAGGACAGAAGCCCACCCCTGGTGAGCCAGTTCTGCCAGCTAGGTCCCACCTCCTAAAGGTTCCACAGCCTTCCAAAGCTGTGCCAGCAGCTGGGGAACAAGCATTCAGAACATGAGCCTGTGAGGAACATTTCAGAATCAAATCATAACATCAGCTTAAAAAAACATAAACAAAGAATGAGCTCATGGAAGAAGTATGCAAGGCCAGAAGGAGGAGCAAAGGAAAATGGTGAGCATCCCACTGAGCCTAAGCCATGAGTTCCAGCCCAGCTGCAAACTGCGGGGGTGGACTGCTTGGAGAGCATTTCTGTTTGACATTAGCGCTAAAGACAATGTTGCGATTGACTCTGAAAGGTCTCAGACAGGCTCATGTGTTTGAGCACAAACAGCTAGTAGAGCTGTTTGGAGAGGTTTGTAAGACCTTCTGTACATAGAGCCCACCTGGTGGCCACTTGGATCCTGCTTCCAGCTCAAACCCTCTATTTCCTGATCTGCCAGGGTGTGAACAAACCATGCTTCAAGCTTCCACCATGGCCAAACTGTCTCAGCCAGCATACCTCCCTGCCACTCTCCAGTGCTCAATTGTAGCCCCCAAACCAAGAGCCAAACTAAATTTCTCCCTTAAGCTGCTTCTCTCAGGTACCTGGCTATAGCAAAACAAAAGTAACTAATGCAGAGAGCCAGTGATAAGACAGGAAAAAGGACAGAGCCCAGGAGAAGCTGCATCGTGGTGCCAGGGCTACCATCGTCAGTGGCTGAAGGCACAGGCAGCAGGCCCAAAGGTTGTGAGTGTGGAGCACTGTGCAGGCTGAGTTCAGGGAGGTATAGCCTAGGACATCAAAAAGGAGAAGGTAGGGTCTATTCTTTAGGATGCACAGCTCAGTGAGGCAGGAAGAACCCGATCAGGGCCCAGCCCAGTGCTCTCTACAATAGGACTCCTAGTAGAAAGACGATTATAAGCCTGATGGGACACTGATGAGGCTTCTGTCAGGATGGGCTCAGCACTGGAGGTGATGGAGAGAGAAAGGCAGGGCAACAGGGCATATACACCACCACAGCACCCCGGGGAATGCTGGCCTTACATTCCACCCCAAGACCGGAAAAAAGGCAATGCTATTAATAGCCCGAGAGGGGGACACCAAGCCTCGTGTCCCTTGGGTCCTTTAGGAACAAGCTCTCTGCTCTGCCTTGAAGACCCTCCTTCCAGCCCCAAGGAATGAAAGATCTCTCCCCAGACTCCACTGCATGACTCTGATTCCCTAGTTTGAGCTAGGAGAAGGGCCTCCTCACTGCCCAGCCCAGTCTTGCCAAAAGGCTGTCTTAGAAGAAGCCTCTATGTGAGGAAGATGAAAGCAGAGGTCCACCCCCCTTCATCAGCATCCTGTCCCCTGTGAGAGGCCACCCCTCCAGGGCCTGTGACATAAGCTTTCTGATGGCTTCCCCAAGGGTCACAACTATCCACACTACTGGGGTTTGGCTCCCAGCTTACCCCAAGTCCTGCCAGCAAAATTCTCTTTAATCAATGCTGCTCACTCTGCAGTTACTCCCAGGGGGACGCTGCCTAGGCACAATCTGTTTCACAATCACTGGCTTCACATCAAGACCAAAGGAACGGAGTGTAGTGGAGAGAGCATGGAACTGAGAGGCAGAAGCCGAAGCCAGTCATCTGACCCCAACAGACTGGCCTCGGTTTCCCTACCCTGTCCCATCTGCTAAGGTGCAGTCAGATGAAAGCAAACCTGCCTGAAATTTGTGTTTTACTCTTGAGCTCTTTCCATGAATGAGAAACACACACACACACACACACACACACACACACACACACACACACCAGCACAGTGTCTTAGGGTGGGCTCACCTTAGCCACATTTACACATATGATTTTCACCCCATGGCCACAGCTGATGTTACCAAGAGTAAGTCTGTCCTCCACCAGAGGCAATTAATGCCTTTTCCCCCAAGAATTTGGGGTGAAGAAAGAGCACAAGAGAGAAGAAAGGTGTTTCACGTGGGCTCGGAGATCCATAGGATGCCTTTGTCCATCCCTCTGAGAGTGGAAACCCCATTTTCTAAGAAATGTGGAAAGGAACAAATATGCAAACCTGGTAGACGGGAGGGGAGAGACAGCCTGGGCGCTTTCAGTTCTGGGTTCCAGGTTTCCCTGAAATCTGGAACGTTTTGGGTTAAAACCACACACAAAAGGTATGTGGGGTGGAGAGTATGTGTGTGCATGCATGTAAAGGTGCACATGTGTGTGGGTGCATATGCATGCAAATGTGTGCAGAAGCCAAAGGACAACCGGGGATGTTTTTCCTCAGTACCATCTTGTTTATTAGATGGAGTCTCTCATTGCCCTGGAACTCACCAATTCGGCTAAACTGGTTGGCCAGTGGCCCGAGATCACCCTTTCTCCGCCTCCCTAGCACGGGCATTACAAACATTCACCATCATGCCTGGTTTTTCATGGGAATACTGAGGCTCAGATTCAGGTCCTCGTGCTTGCAAAGCAAGCACTTTACCAACTAAGTCAGCCCTCTTCCCAAGACTCTGAGCTAGCTGTTTTCAGTGTTTTGAGGGCCCCATCCTCCTCCTACTGACAGTTTCAAGGTAGCAAGCATTGACAAGATGTCAGATCCTGTGTGTCATCTGGCCTGCTTCCTGCTGGCTAATCGGCTTTCCACCCCTGTTCTGTACATCTCAGCTCAGGTTCTGGTCTACATCTGTGTCCTGCAACCATCCTGCAATCCAGTCCAGTCCTCTGGCCACAGTCAGTGTTCCGTCAACTCATGTCAGGTCGAGACAGAGAAAACCCAAAAGCATCATTCCTCTGTGAGGCGTGTTCCTCAGAGTCAGCCAGCAGCTCCTCCCTCCCCGGGCAAGGTTATCCACAACAGATCCATGACCTGCCTGAGCCCTTCCGACTCTGCGATCTGTGACCCTGCATGAGGCCAGGACTCAACCCCTGCTGCAGCCAGTCCACAACTTCCCAAGTTTTATTTTTATTAACCCAACTGGAAAATTGGACTACACTCAGGATTGTGCTGAAAAACAGATGCTCAAGCTGGGCTCCAGTTTCCTAGATAAACACATTGCAATAATATGCATCTACCCATGAAATGCTCTGTGGCGGCACGTGGCAGCTCTCCAGAAGGAAGAAAACAGTGTCAAAGCTACATTTGAGGCTTCTCACTCCCCTAACTGGCCAGAGGCTAGTGAAAATAGCCAAGCTTTTTACTGGCCCCACTGCAGGCTAACTCCCTCAGGCTGGCTCCCCTGTTCTCTCCTGCCTCTGGCAGGGAATTTAACAGCTTCTAGAAAGAACTGCAGGAGCTTCCATACTCTTTTGTCTGGATCAAGGGCCTTCCTCTGAGCTCCCACCATGTCTTCTGTGGGCTCCATCCCAGCACAAGGAGATACTACATGCTGCAGTTTGTGGAATGTATCTGCTTCCTCCAGAGAAGCAAGAAAGCTCTCTAAGGTGAGAGATGGACCCTGGCACATGCTGTCATGCAGTGCCCAGCAAGGGCTCAGGCACACAGAGAAGGGACCAAACTGCTAATGTTGCTAAAGCAGTGAATAAGGGTGAATCACTTTAGCCTAAGTGCGTGAGGGAAGCAAGAACCTCAGGAGTGTGCCCTAGGTATCCTCCAGCCCATGCTGGGTGTGGGAAATGATGGGTGACCACACATCCCACCCCCAAGGCACCACAGACTGTCAGAGGAGCCAAGGTGAGGATTGTTGTCCGCCCTAGAGTCACCCCTCCACCCCTGTGCAGACAGCTTCTCTCTCTAGCTGGCATGGAGTGGCAGAAGCTATTAGTATAAAATCCCCAACAGTGGAGGGCAGTCAATACTAGAAAAAGAACAAGGGGTCATAGCATGGTGATAGAGAGTTCTTTCCTGACGTATACGAAGCCCCGGGCTCCATCTCCAGCGAAGAAGAGGTCGGTAGGGAGCCATTGTCCTTCACCAGGTGCAACCTGGTTGCGTTGTTAGCTAAAAGGAAGAAGGCAGGAAGGAGAGAGGGAGGGAGGGAAGGAGGGAGGAAGGAAGGAAGGGAGGGAGGGAGGGAAGGAGGAAGGATGGGGAAAAAGTGAGTCGTATGAATGCTCTTCCTCTCTCTCTTGTTCTCTGACTTTTCTGAAAGACATTAAGACCTGAAGACATCAGGATATGACAGCATCAGTCTAGAATGGAGTTGGGACCCAGAGGAGACCAAGAAGCATGAAGAGGAAGCATGGGCTCACGAGGGAGGTGACGAGTGCAAAGGAAACTCCTGGTTGCCTGTCCAAGGCTACTTTCCTAAGGACTGATGAATGATGTGGTGAGAAAATTAAGTAAGTAATCAACTGCTCCACCCTCCTGACTATTGGGGAGTAGAGAAATTTGACAGGAAGGCCTATATGGTGATTCTAAAGCAGTCAAGCGTTACAGGGATTGGGCATACCTGGGAATGTGCTAGCACCTGCAGGAGCACAAAGCAGGCAGAAGCATTTTAGGATAGCCGAGCTTTCCTTCAGGAGCACGAGCCTCCTGACTGGGGTTCAGGTCCTGTCATTATCTTCCTTGTTTGTGTTCTTGACTGCTCTGAACCGCAGCTGCCCAAGCTGAATAGTGAAAATTCCATCCCCAAATTGTGCCCAGAGGAGAGGCTCATGTTAGGAGGGTGAGCACACAGATTCAAAAAGCTGTTGGGAGAACTACAAACCCAGCTGTGCTGTGGTCAGAGATGTTTTCCTCTGATCCACTCAACTGAGAACATGGGTCTGTGTTCTGAAAACAGTCACAGCCAAGAAAGCCATGCAGCCACTGTCCCTCTGCCACAGGCCTCTACGATGAATGAAGGATATGTCACTAGATAGCAGGCCAGAGCTCAGATCTCCTTTTGGGAGGAGAGGGAGACGGAGCAGGCTCTTCAGGAACCTCAGCAGCTGACACAAAAGCTAAGACCAGAAAGAAGTCTTTAGACATAAAAAGTAATCTGTGTAAATGTAAATTAATTTGCTCACTTATATGGACAAAGAATTGAATGTTTTAAAAGACTAAGAGAACTGAGGTTTTTGTTTGAAAGACAGAAAATTAACACAACTATGGTGGCAGCTATAAAGATCATTTTTATACATAAATGACACCATTTAGTGAATTTCAGCATTCTGTGTGACTTCCTTCAGAGGAATGACAGTGTTTCTTTTTTTTTTCTGACTAAGGATGATATCTGGTGAGGGATCTGCAGACCCTGGAGAGAGCCCTGAGATGCAGTTTATAAATTAAACTTTGAGTTGGGGCATTGTGGCACACACTTTTAATCCCAGCACTTGGGAGGCAGAGGCAGGCAGATCTCTGTGCATACAAGGCTAACCTGGTCTACAAAATGAGTTCTGGGCCAGCTGGGACTACAGGGAGACCGTGTCTCAAAAAGACAAAAAAAAAAATTTAAATTAAATAAATAAATAAACTTTTTCATAGGAATGTATGTATAGCAAAAGTTTGTATAATGTATCAGGGAGTCAATGCTGTCAGTTTAAATGTCGTGAAATGTGTCCACAGAAATGTCTTGACCTGTTTACCTGGGGTAAGAGAGGAAGACTACTAAATTTTGTCCTGCAACTTTTTCATTTTGTTCTTTAGTATTACTTCCATAAAAGTTGAGTATTTGTTTTTGTTTATGTATGGGAAAGGATTTTCAGCTCAGTTCTTTTCCAAGAAGGTATCTAGCAACATCACCTATTGTTCCCAGCCTCTTACCCTCTGCTTTGAAATACCACATCCATCATGTGGTTGACTCTGTTCTGGATTCTCTACTGTGTTCCATGGAAGGTCTGTCCACTCCCAGCCAATCCCACAATGATTTAGCCACTGTAGCTTTATCGTATATTTTGATATCAGAGAAAATTCCTCATCATTATTTTCTTTCAAAATGTTCCTGGCTGGCTTGGCTTGTACACTGTCTATTCCAGATGAACTCAAGAATCATCGGTCATAAAAAGTTCAGAACACATCAAATACCTTGTTTCTAAATGTTCCTCTTTTTCCAGTTACTGATCCGATTCTTCTCTCCCCACCCCCATTTACTTTAATATGACAACCGAGCATCAGCAAGATCATTCCAAGAACTCTGACAACTTCCAGTAGATAAATAAAATTAGAAACATGTGAAGAGACTATTCTTAGGGTCGGAAGTAGGAAGCTTACCAGAAAGCACTATAATCGGATTAGATTTAATCATCTTTTTCTTACAGGAAAAGAGAGCAGCTGGGCATGGTGGTGCATCCCTTTAATGGCAGAACACGGAAGGGAGAGGCAGGTAGATCTCTGTAAGTTCCAAACCAGCCTGTTCTACACAGCGAGTTCTAGCCCAGTCAGGACCCCATAGTGAGACTGTGCTCTGGGTAAGACGGAGCTACTTGGAGCAGTGACAAAAGTGTGTTTCTATCATCCAGGCTGAGCACCATCTTCCATCTGAGGAGACTTCCCAGGGCAAGGACTGTTTCCCAGGGCCTCTTGTAGAAGTGAACCAGCCTCTTCTGCCAGCAGCTGACCTTGCCACGTAGCTTCTTACAGAATGGAGAGATAGATAGTGTTCCACTTTGTGTTAAGGGAGTCAGTGAATGACTTTACAGGTTTTCAAGCCTTTCTGATTACTCTTAGCAGGAAATTCTCCATGAACCCTCAAGTTCTTAGTATTCAGGGAATTCATGATACCAGGACATTGATTTCCTGTTCGAGTCCTCTCTTTTACCTGAGTCATGCTATAGTACTGACTACAGGGTTGGGCATCATAATTTTGGATTTTTCTGAGGCAGCCCGGATTTCAGATATTCAGAAATTTATCCTTAAGCCATTAAAATATACTTGGAATTTTAAGATTTCCATGTCCAAATAACCTCTCCCATATTGCATTAACACTGGGAAAAGAGCCCAAAACAATTTTGTAAGATGATGTGTCCTTAAAGTTGGTTTGGTTTTAGAAAAAAATTTTCTGTTATAAAACATTCCTAAACTATGACATACACACATGCCTGTTTCTAGCTAATCACGTCAGGAATTCTTTATTTGGACTAACTCTGTATCCCTTTTTATACATTATGCCTGCTAAAAAATAAAACCAGAAGAGAGAGAGAGAGAGAGAGAGAGAGAGAGAGAGAGAGAGAATATGAATTAGGCCATCATTCACAGTATACAGGTGGTCCAGTGACTCCACTGACTCAGGAAAATTCCAGTGGTTGCTGTGGAGCTGTCCACTAGGCAAGTGCTGACAACTTTGTGAAATTGAATGGGGGCTGTCCTCCAGAATTCTGAGAGAGTCCCTTCCACACCCCTAGGGCCATCCTATCCCCCAGAAAAATGTAGACTCTCCTGAGAGTTTAGAAAAGGTAGGCCATGTTCTTTATGGTCTCCAGAGCCCTTTGAATCTTTTACACCCCACTCAAATCCAGAGGTAAGATCTGCCCACATGAGAGTCCTTGAGCATTCTGCAATGTATGCTGTAGGTCTAGCAGTCACTACAGATGCTCAATCTGATGCACCAAAAAGGAAAACAAGACCAGCTTCTGAAAACAGTGGAGCTGTGGTTCTACATCGTCTCCTTACTCACAAATGTGGAGAAAAGGAGTATTTTGGTGACAATTCGATGGTTTGGATGTCTTTGGCAGGCTGGGTGACCCTGAACAAGTTATTTTTCCCTCTTTACTTGATATCCTCATGGACAAAACATGAAAGGCAAGGGTTCAGAGCCCTTTTCCTGTCTAATTGTCCTCTAGTCATCTTTCCTTCTCCCCTCAGTCATGTCCCTCCCTGTAGGCCTGCAATAGCCTGTCACTCAAGCTCTCCAGCACTGAAGACAATGTAGGTGAGCTCTGCAGTAGAGCTGGGGCATTTGCTGAACCCAGCGGCCTTAGCCCTGGACAGTTTGAGATAAGGGAAGATGAAATAAAGAAGAGAGACCCCAAATGGTGTGGGAACTTCAGAAGCATTGATTCCCCATCTTTTTAGGATTCTATTTTATTTTTATGAAAGCATTAGGAATTCAAACAATGTTAAAGAACACAAAGAAAAGACTTTTAAATCTTTGTATACCACCACACCAAAATAACCATTGCTGGCACCAACATGGAATAGGTAGGTGACTAAGAAAGAAGTGGATGGAAAGAAGAAAGGAAGGAAGGAAGGAAGGAAGGAAGAAAAGGAAGGAAGGAAGGAAGGAAGGAAGGAAGGAAGGAAGAAAAGGAAGGAGAAGACTGTTGGATTTGAAGAAAGGATTCATATTTTAATGCTATTTTACCTAAGATAGCTTAATTTTCTTTGAGTCTAACAGAAAAAAACACTAAGGGAATGGAATTGCCTGACTTGATTTATTCCCCACAAGAAGTGTTTCTTAGCTAGCTATGGTAGAGCACACCTGTGACCTCAGAAGGCTGAGGCAGGAGGATTATGAGTTCGAGGCCACCTTGGGCTACATAGTAAGACCCTATCTCAAAACAAGAAGGCTCAGCGGTTAAAAGCATTTGCTGTTCTTGCAGATGACTCAGGTTCAGTTCTCAGCGCCCATGTGGTGGCTAACAACCATCCATAACTCTGGTTCTAGGGAATTTGACGATCTCTTCTGGCCTCTGCAGGCTTTACATGACACAGGTGCACTTACACACATGCAGACAATACACTCATACACATAAAATAAAAATAGTGAATATATTTTTAAAAACAAGAAGAAGGAATAGTGCATTGGACTTCAAGTGATGAAAACTAAGAAGAAAATATATTGAAGAGAATAATTAGAAGCTAGGACCTTTTTCATCTTATCATGGTTCGACTTTCGATGGTATCAGTAAGGAAATTACCATCTTATGCTTCCTTCTCACTTCCCCCATTTCCCGAATATTATGAGTAAGTGTTCCTTCCTATTTTTGTCTCTTAACGTGAGTCATTGTCAGGGCGTATGATCAGGAGTAAATTGTGCATACAACAGAGAAGTATGATGACATAGATTTCTGTTATAAACACCAAAGAATACCAATAAAAAAGACAATTTTTAAATGTTCTTAGGTTACATAAATGTAATAATAAACTCAACTATTTATATGGATCATTGACCTAGTGTGCCTAATTACTATGAGTCACAAGGATAATTGCATACAATTGTCTTCAAGGATCAGATTTCTAAAATGAAATTAAATGAGGAGGCAAACAGGATAATCCCTAAAGCTTTTTGCAGTATGACGACTTTGAAAATCCATTTACCGATATATTCTCTGGAGAAATCTCCACAGAAGATGAGGGCGGTCTTGTCCTAGCTCATGGCAGACTGTGCCAACAGTACTGAGCACTCACTATCCACCAAGCACAGACTTAAGTAATTTACATGTAGTGGCCCATTTAATTGTCCAGCATCCTGATGAGGGACATGATAGATTCCCAACTTTAAACACGAGAAAATAGACAGAGTACTCAAGGAATTCTTAAGTTCCCCAAACTAGAGAATTATAAACTACAGACTTTCACAGTAAGCAACAGAGCTAGAATGTATGTGCTTGGCAAGGGAGGTGTGTTCATGTGGGTACATGTGTGTGCGGGTGCTTGTCTATGTGTATGTGGAGGCCAGAGACCAACATGAAGTGGTTATATGCAGTTGTTATTTGGGGAGGGTTGTTTATTTGTTTTTTTATGTGAGTGCTGGGGGTTTCTGAACTCAGGTCTTCATGCTTGTGTGGCAAGCACTTTAGTGACCAAACCATCCCCCTAGATCCAAGAGCTCTGCACACCGCCTTTCCTGACCGCAGTGACTTATTAGCTGTGTGGCCTTGGATTCAGCATTCCTCCTCTCTGAGCTGTAATATTCCCCAAGTAACAAGGGACTAATAAGGGCTTCCTGGCTGTCACCAAGACTTTGCTGTATGACTGGGAAAGAGCTTTATGAAGCAGTGTTATCTTCTTCCCTCCGGTGCACAGCCATGGCCTTGTTCGGAACTCAGTCAGGTATCAGTTCCTGCTGATGAGAAAAACACCACCGAGGCCACAAAAACAAAGCAGTCCTCCTGCCAGAAGACAGTTGGAGGGAGTGGACAGGAGTCCAGTGGCCATGAATCTTTACCAAGTTCAGGTTCAGGGTGAGTTCTATCCAGACCTGTTCACAAGGTTCATTGTCAAACTGCTATTTGACAGCTGAAGTCATCCCCTGAAGGAACTATTCGGAGAGCCACTAGCCATTATCCCCCGACTCCTTTGGTCCAGCTTTTGTCTCCACCTTCTGGAGCAGACCCTCTAGACTGAGTTGCCCATCTGCTTCCACAGAATTGACACTTGAAAGATGAGAACCAAAGAAAGGTTCTGAAAGCCTAGTGCAGCATAGAGAAGGAAGCACTGGCCAGCACTGACAGAGCAGAGGGCCCTGAAGGCAGAAAAGCTGACCTCTGGCTCCCACTCAAATCCATGACCTTGGATGAGTCCCTTCTCCTCTAGGCGGAGGAGGGGATTGTTTTCCCATCTACAATACACAGGCTTCCTGGATGCTCTCCAAGGCCTTTCCAACTCTGCCTCATGCTGACGATTCTGGGAGAGGTGCAGTGTTGAGATGAAGGGCTGTGATTTATCTGGAAGAGTTTCAGAGAGAAGACTCAAGTGAGAGATCTGGAGAGCACAGACTGTGACAAACTGCGATATAAAAACCCTTGGCCAAAGGGGCAAAGCGACAGAGCCAGAGCAAAGGGGAGACCATAGTTCTGGGATTCATGTGCAAGACGTGTGGAGAGATGGAAGGAAAGAGATGCAAGAGGAACTCAAGCTCCGTGAGCCACAGTGTCTGCCCTCATGAGGGATTGTGGTGTAGAATTAGAATACAAGAGCCAGTTGTCCCTAAGTGAAGGGAGGAATGAAGGAGATGACATAGGACTGCTTACACTCCCTATAGATGTAACAGGGGACACTTCATTTGTTTATTGTGTGTGTGTGTGTGTATACATGTTGAAGTGCACGTTTTTGGGTGTGTTCCTCAACTGCTCCTCAGCTTATTTTTTTAATGTATTTTATTATTTTTATTTCATGTGTGAGTGTATTGGCTACATGTGTGTAAGCGCACCCCTGTTGTGTAATGCCCACAGAGGTCAGAAGAGGATCTCAGAGTCCCCTGAACTGCAGTTATGGACAGTTGTTAGCCACCATGTGGATGCTGGGAATTAAACCTGGGTCCTCTACAAGAGCAGCCACTGCTCTTAACTGCTGAACCATCTCTCCAGCCACCCCGGACTTTATTATTTGAGACAGGATGTATTTTTCTGTTTTTGTGATAAAATATTGTGACCAAAAGCAAACTAGATGTTTGAACTGCCTCCTCCCCATCTCTCTGGGCTGCACATTAGACCTGCAGCAAAACACAGAAAGAAAATGCAATCAGCCTGGCAATTTCTTTTTCTTAATAGAATATGTTTTATTTATTGTTTGACAACTCCATGCATGTAGACAATTAATCTTGATCATATGCACTCCCAACTTCCCCTCCCACCCCCCAGGAACCCCAACGCCTCCTTCGTATCCCCTTAGGCACCCCAACACGTCCCCCTCCCCTCCTCGTGTCCTCTCCTTTGTTATTGCGAATAATCCACGGAGTCCAGCTAGTGCTGCCCATTGCAGTGCTGACTGATCCTGTTGACCAGGTGTTCTTCTGGTGATTATAGCTACAGTGCGTTCACGGGTGCAGTGGCCACATCTTGTCCTGAAGACAGCACTTCACAGTCCTCTTCTCATTCTCTTGCTCTTACGTTCTTTCTGCCCGTCTTCTGTGAGGTTCTCAGAAGCCTGAGGCTGGGGGGGGACCGATGTACATGTTCCGTTTAGGATTGAATACTCAGTAGATGCTTATTCTCAGCACTTCAACCAGTTATGGTTTCTGCATTAACTGCTGACCACTGCAGAGAGTAGTTTCTCTGACCAACACTGAGGGCAGCACTGATCTATGGACACAAGCGTAAATATTTAGAAGCACAAACATATTGTTTAGCAAAACAACAGTAGTAGTTTTCTCCTTGGGGCCTGTGACCTCCCAAGCCACGGGCTTTGGATCAGGTTTATAGCGACAGACCTGAATTCTTTCTCATGGTGCAAGCCTCAACTCCAAATCAGAAGCCGGTTGGTTGCCCCATGCCTTCCAGCCACTCTTGCACCATACCAGACACATCTTGCCTGACAAGTCCATATGCTACAGGAGATTTCTTTTTAAAATCTATTTATTTTTACTTTATATGTTTGAGCATTTCATCTTCGAATACATAGGTACACTACATGCATACACTGCTCACAGAGGCCAGAAGAGGGCATCAGATCCCCTAGAACTGGATTATGGACAGTTGTTAGCCACCATGTGGATGCTGGGAACTGAACCCAGGTCCTCTGAAAGAACAGTCAGTGCTCCTAACTGTTGAGCCATCACTCCAGGCCCTGCAGGTGATTTCTAGAATGGCTCTTCCTGGTTTTCTTCTGTCGGATTGGATGTACACCTGCTCACCTACTTCTCCACCTTGATGATCCTCACCTCACTCAGGCCACAGACCTCATTATGTCTGCAGTAGTAGGGAGACCCAACACTACCATCAGCAGTCTGAGGAGTTCCCTTCCCCCCTGGAGACATCCACTCAGGTAAAGCCAGATGCTTGATTACACCACAGAAAAGAATTTCAGGATGAGCCAGAGTGAAGTAAAGTTAGCAAGTTTATTAAGTACTTAGATAGAGAGACAAACAGGACAGGGACAATACACAGCCCTGAGACGTGCGTGTGGGCTCCTCAAAGAGAGTCGCAGATAAGGGTCTTTACAGTGACTATATATGATGCCATGGGTTTCTAAGTTACTTTGCTCAACTAATGTAATTTATAATGAAGTTTAAAGACTAATCAAAGCTTAATGTTCAAGTCAAGTTTAAAACTTTAAATTAGGATCTCTGTGAAATCAAGGCCAGTCTGGTTCACATAGCCAGTTCCAGGCTAGCTAGAGCTAGAGGGGGACCCTGTCTCAAAAATCAAAAGAATAAAAAATAAATTAAATTAAATTAAAGTTTAAATTAATTATATAAAATAAAAATCCAGGCATGGTGGTGCATGCCTTTAATCCCAGCACTCAAGAGACACGTGGATCTCTATCAAGGCCAGCCTGGTCTATATAGCAAGTTCCAGGCCATTTGGGACTACAAGGAGACCCTATTTCAAAAAGACCAAATAAATAAATAAGCATATGTGGACTAGGGACTTGGGATGTAGTTCAGTTGGTAGAGTGTACAAAGCCCTGGATTCAGTCCCCAGAACCACATAAACCAGGTATACTGGCGCATGTCTGTAATCCCAGTACTGAGGAGGTAGAGGCAGGACACTCGGTAGTTCAAGGTTATCCTCAACTATATAGTAACTTTGAGGCTAGCCTGGTCCCTCAAAACAAGCAAGCAAACATACAGCTAGCTAGAGAGATAGACAGATATATAGATATAGATAGATATAGATATGTGTGTGTTTACTTAATTTTTATCTTTAAAAAATTGCTTTTGTAAGGTGGTTTTGTAAGAAGCACTACTTAGCATTAGGGATGAGAGGAGAGCTAATACTGTAAAACTGCACACATTCCAGCCCTGGGTAAGCGTGGGCCATTTGTCATTTGTAGTGTCTTTCTTTGAGCTTTCTTTAGGAAAGCTCGAATCATCTCAAGGCAATTTTGGCTTTATCATTTGTGCTGACGTTTCTTGACTCTCAGGCAGCAGGAAGACAAACTAGATTCCAGGGTGAGGATTTCTTTCCCTGCTCAAGTTCCCCAAATTTTCCATCTTTCTATCCTGCTGCAGTTTGAACAGGCGTTTCCTTCCACAGACTCCTTTTCCAAGCTGACGGTAATTCTCCACGTCTCCTTTTTTTATTTTTAACATTGGTAAAATGCATACATACAGATGAGATGGTTTGGTGAGTAAAGGCTCCTGCCGCCAAGCCTAATGACCTGGGTTCAACACCCCACATGGGCGAAAGGAAGAACTGACTCTGGAAAGGTATCCTATAACTTTACACACTCACACTCACCACAGCGTGCACACACACACACACACACACACACAAATAAAATGTAACTAAGGAAATATTTACCACTGTCATCATTTATAAAATATTTAATTTATTATTTTTATGTGTATGAGTGTATTGCCCACAGATGTCAGAAGAGGGTGTCAGATCTCCTGGAACTGGAGTTACAGATGGTTGTCAACCATCATGTGGGTGCCTGGAACTGAACCTGGATACTTCTCAAGAGCAACTTAACTGCTGAGCCATCTCTCCAACCCCCATTGTAACCATTTTTAAGAGCATAGTCTGATAGCATGTCCTATAATCACATTGTCTGTTCACCATGCCTCCATTTTGCAGCTGCCTCAAAGTCTTAAAGTGGCAGGGTCCCCTTCAGTGATCAGACTAATTCCAGGAATTCGACTCCTCTTTGCTCCTGCACAGCGCTATGCAGAGCTGAAGGGCAGGAGGTTCATACTCGACCTCAAACGCACTCCACTAATGGCTATTATAAATTATCCACACATTTGCTGACTCCGTGAATAAACGCAGGTCAGTGCCCTCAGCCAAGAGCCTTGGGCTGCACAGTGGCACTGGATTGGCTTCCTTCCAGGTGACCCTCTTATAAAGGAGCCAGAGCCACAGGAGCTCACAGCACAACAGGAGTTAGGCGCTCTTTGTCAGATGGGGGAGCTAAAGGACCGTGCCTTCCAGGGTGGCTGCTGCCTCCCCTGTGACCCCTGCTTCAACCTTGGAAAAAGCAAGTTATGTAACATTTGATCCTCACCAGTGAAATGGGAATAATATCCACCTTACAAAGCTTCAAAAATATGATATGCATGTGCTATTTACTTTGGAACCAGACCTATAGGAAGTACTTTTTGTTAAATTGAATTTTTCAAATTCATTTCTATTTTGCAGTATACAATATTTCATAGACTATGTCCACTTTCCTACTTTAAAGCAATTTAATTGAAAAAAAATGACATGTATTTACAATATACATGACACTTGATCTGGGCATGTATTGTGGAATGGCTAAATCAAAATAATTTACAGATCCATTATTTTGCATTCTTAGCACTTTTTGAGCAGAGAATACTTCAAATCTGCTGTCTGAGAAATTTTCAAAAATATGTCCTTATTAACTACAGTCCCCATGTTGAACACGAGATCTCTTGAGCCTCCTAACTGAAATCTTATATCCTTTGATCAACATCTGTCTATATTCCCAGCCCCTGTGGTAAGGGCTTAGTGAGTGAAGGGATCGTATTTATTATTATTTCTGAGTGCCAGATTTTCTTAAACCCTGCACGCCTACAAGCATGGCTGAAGGTGTTTGAACAGTAATTCTGAGCCCCAGCTCACACTCTCCCTTAATATAGTGCCATTCCAGTGCAATGCATCCCACAGACTGTTGTTACTCTTAGTCAATCTCTCTCTGGGTCATCTATGGCTCTACAGGACTCCAGTTTCTAAGGCTGATCCTCTCCCTCAGCTCTACTATTGGCTCTAGGAGATCTTGATGGTGTCACAAAGGCTTTCTCCCTGTGTGTCACACCCAGCAAAATTGTACTCAGGGAATGTGGCTAGTGGGTCAGTGTTTTACATTCTTTGTAAAATGGCCCCGTCTTAGGCTTGAAACTCCTTGTACCTCACAAGACAGGCTTGAGTGAGTCTCTTGACGCACTCTGGAGCTGGAGAGGTAGCTCAGTTGGTAAAGTGTTTGCCTAGCATGCATGGAGCCCTGGGTTCCAGTCTCAACATTACATGAACCAGGTATGGTGGCACAAGTCTATAGTGCCAGTACTCAGACAGCAGAGGCAGGGGGATCAGAAGTTCAGTGCTATCCTTGGCTACATAGTGAGTCCAAGGCCAGCCTAGGCCCACATGAGATCCTAACCAAAAAGAAAAGACATTTATTTTTAAGGGCTACACCAAGGTGTGTGATTGATTGTCCCTTGGAAGAAATGCCAGTCTTTAGCAACTATGTACCAAGGCATCTTGGAACCCAGGCTCTTCTTACTACCTTCATGCCATGATGGTTGTATCTATCTCAGAGCAAGGGACACACCTGGGCTAAGAAGAGACCTGTCACTACTACCCTACTGCACTTCAGTGTCCAGAAACACCATCTACCTGCCCTGTATTAGTTGCTTATTGTTACATAATGAGTTGTCCTAAACTTAATAGCTTAAATCAACACACATTTATTATGGGGTAGGGAATCCAAGGGGTGGCTTAGCAGAGTTATCTAGCTCAAGGGTCAAGCAAGGCTAGAGTCATCTCAGGTTTGGGTCTGGAGGCCCCATGTCTAGATCACTCACATGACTTCTTATGATATGATTTCCTGTAGAGTGAATTATCCAAGAGGAAGAGAATGACCAAGACAGAAATGGCAGCCTTTCATTACCTAATCTTGGAAACCATATACAGCCACTACCTCCATATTCTACCCATCACACAGGCCCACCCTGGTACCAGGTGAGAGGGGATTACACAGGATGTGGAGATGATAGGACCTGGGAAGTTGGCCACCCATACACCCTCTGCTCTCTCCACCTCTATAGTCCAGGCTTGCTTGAGAGGAGCCCATCTTTCTCCATGGTCAAAGAAGGAATGTTAAAGTTCTCAAGAATGAAACTAATAGAACTGGAGAGATGACTCAGTGGTTAAGAACACTGACTGCTCTTGCAGAGGACCTGGGTTCTGTTCCCAGCATCCACACGACAGCTAATAACCATGCATAACTGCAGTTCCAGGGGTTCCAACGCCCTCTTCTGGCTTCCTTGGCATTGCACACAGGAGTGTGCTTACATGTAGACATGCAGGCAAAACACTCATACACATTACATTTTTTAAAATGTCAATGGGGACCTAGGGAGACAGCTCAGCAGTTAAGAACACTAGCTGTTCTGCAGAAGACCCAGGTTCAAATCCCAGCACCCACATGGTGCTAGCAACTGTCCATAACTCCAGTTCCAGGGGATCCAACGCCCCTTTCTGTCTTCCTTTGGCATTGCACAGACACATTAAAAAAAATCTTAGTGGAGCTAAGCAACAGTAAGGTAGCCATGGGGCCCAGGGATGTGCACATGAAGAATGTTAACCAGGAAAGAGAAAAATGCACTGGCCCAGTGGATGAAACAAATGCCAGACAAGTGTGAGGACCAGAACTGGGATCCTCAACACCCTTGATGTCGTAGCCACCTGCAATCCCAGGACTCAGGAGGCAGAGACAGGGTTCCCCAGGGCAAGCTGAATAGCTAGACTAGCCAGAATCTGTGACCTCTGAGTTCAGCAAGAGACCCTGCCTCAACAAATAAAGTGGAGTGTGATTGAGGAAGACACCTGACTTCAACTTCAGGCCTCCATGTACACCTGCATATACATACACATGCACATACACATACAAATACGCATACACATACACATACACATGCACATACACATATACATACACATACACACACATACACATACACACACATACACACACATACACATACACACACACATACACACACAGAGATACACATACACATACACACACAGAGATACACATACACATACACATACACATGCACATGCACATGCACATGCACATACAAATACACATACACATATACATGCACATACACATATACACACAGAGATACACATACACATACACACACATACACATACACACAGAGAGATACACATACACATACACACACATACACATACAAATACACACACATACACATACAAATACATATACACATACATATATACACACACATACACATACACACACAAATACAAATACACACACATACACATATACACATACATACACATACACACACATACACATACACACATACACATACATAGACATACACACACATACACATACAAATACAAATACACACACATACACACACACATACACATACATACACATACACATACACACACATACACATACACATACACATACACATGCCAACATGGAGAAAAAGAGAAAGGGGGCAGAGAAAGACATAAGTAAACCAGAGGATAGATTCGAAGTGAGGACGGGGAGAAAAGCAAGGCTGTGGAAACAGACAAAGGCGACCTGGTCTTCCAGTGACGTAGAACGGATAGAAACAAGGGCTTATGGCAGCAGGTAGGTTTTTCCCTCGTGCCTCCTGTCCACACTGGGGTCTGCTCCACATCTCCTTGCTGCAAACGCAGCTGCCATCTTGAGCACCCTCCACAACCACTGGCAGGAAGAGAGTCCTGGAAGGTCCTGCTCTGGTGATGAAATGCTCTGGCCAAAAAGTGATGTATGTCCCTTCCACGTACAATTCACTGGCCGTAAATTGTTACCCTATCTCCAGCCAGCTGCAAGGAGCCAAAATGTGCAATCCGCTCATGTGCCTGGCAGAAGAGAAAGCTGGAAATATTTGGAAACGGGATTTGTGATTCTTCAGGGTAAAAGGAACAAAACTTCAGAAAGGTGAGGGAACAACGAAGGCTGGATCCTGGGCATCAGACCTGAGATAAAACAAGACTTTTCCGGGGCTGCGTTAAGGGAAAACAAGCCCTTTGCCAGTTATTCCCTCCCCTGACTCAGGTCATTCCTTGTCACCTCACACACCAGTTCAAAGTCACAAGAACCTCCTGGTCCTCTGCCTCTGGCTTGAGACACTCACTGACTTCCCCTGACGTTGTGTTCCTTCCTCACCCCTCCATAGGGAAGGTCCCTGGACTCCAAGTCACAGGCCCACTCAATTTCATATTCCATAGGCCCTTGCAAGCAGCCCCAGGCCACCTCACAGAGATGGGCACACCTCTAGCCCTAACCTGGTTCTTTATAAACAGAGTTTGGCTAAGCTCCCATCATCCTGAGAGAGCCTGAGCCCTAGTCCCTTTTGACCAGAAACTTGACTCCTGGGAATCTCAAGCTCTTAGGCATACTCAATGGTCCAGTTTCTTTCATCCAGGCCAAAGCCTCCATCTCCCATCTCCCTTTTTACAGAGGGGCCTGGGAGTGAACAGTGAATTATAACACTCTATCTTGTCTCAATTCAGGTTCCATATGAACTTGCACCTTTGTTCACAGTCTCATGTTCAACAACTGGGTAAGTTAGAGTGGTTTCATTACTGGCCAGGCCTAAGGACTCTATTTTCTCACTACAGGAAATGTCCACAGCTCATCGGGGAGCCAGTGTCATCTGACCTCAATCTCTCATCCAGTGTGACCACATAACACAGCAGGTATGTAACATATGTAGCATCCAGACCCCAAATCTGTCTGATTCCAGATGTACCTCTCTACCCGCTTAACCTCAGTATCAGGGGAGATGAGAAGGGAAGGGTCAGCCTAAGCCAGACACTGCATAGCTCAGGCCTCGGCTTCTGACCTTGTTCACTGAGAGATGGACAGGAAGGCTAGACACGGAGATTGTCTCAAAGATCGGGGAAGCAGCACAGCAGACAACGCCTGGTGTGACTGACTCCTTCCCCATTCAGGGGTTTGCAGAGTTGCCCAACCAGGCCGCACCAGGGCCTCAGAGAGTAGTCCTGGGACATACAATTCCTGTTTCCCCTGCAGGTAGAGTCCAGCTTTGCGTCTGCCTGGTGCTCCCTTTCCTTTGCAAGTAGCCAGTTATTCCCTCCCCTGACTCAGGTTATTCTTTGTCGCCTCACACACCAGTTCAAAGGCATAAGAACCTCCTGGTCCTCTGCCTCTGGCTTGAGACACTCACTGACTTCCCCTGACATTGTGTTCCTTCCTCACCCCTCCATAGGGAAGGGTCCCTGGACTCCAAGTCACAGGCCCACTCAATTTCATATTCCAGGTGCCCTGAGAACCCCAGGATCTTCAGAACATCTGTCAACACTGAAACTGTGGGACTGAGTCCTAATCTCAATCCTTTGGTCATGAGAAGTCGTGACCAGGATGCTTATGGTAGCCAGGAGGCAGGGGAGGACTGCAGAGAACCAGAGACAGAAGCCCAGCTGGGAGAACTCCTTCAGGAAGTGGGAGGCTTTAGGGAGAACCTCTATCTGCCAAGGAAATCCCCTCCCCTGGGTTCACCCTGAGGCCGGTTCAGGTTGAAGCAAAGATGTTCTGGAGCAGGAGCGGGAAATCAGTGGGAGGAGAAGCAGAGATGCCAGAGATAACACTGTGAGAGACAAGAAGAGTCAGAACTGACTGGAGGTCACTAAAGGTAGGACAAGAGTCTGAATTCAGTCAGCGCTGTCCTCCCCAAGCCAGGAGAGCAGAGCGGAATGGGAGAGGAGGCGCGGGAGGGATAAAGAGCAAAAGCTGTTCAGTTCATTTTATGAGACCATCATAACCGTGATAAGAAAGCCCATCAGGAGCGGTACACACGCAGGGAGAAATGGGAATATTAACAAAGCAAATTAAAACACTTGAAAAAAGAATCATCCGTGATATGAAACACGGCTTCTTCTAGCCATGTAAAGATGGCACGGTCAATAGCAAGCTTGGAGCTGGAGAGATGGCTTGGTGGTTAAGAGCACATACCTTCCAGAGGAACTGAGTTTGAGCCCCAGCATCCATATAAAAAAAAAAACCAGAAAGCCATGCTAATCCCAGTGCTGGGGAGGTGGAAGCAATCAATCTCTGAAGCTCATTGGCCAGGTATCTTAGCCTAATTGACAAGCCTCAGGTCCCACTGAGAGACCCTGTCTCAAAAAGCAAGGTAGACTGTGTCTCAGGAACAACACCCAAGGTTGACCTCTGTCCTCCACAAATAATCATACATACACATGCGTGCATATGAAGACACACCCACAAAAAATTATACAACTGGTAAGAAAGTAAGTCATTTGGATCCATAATCTGAAAAACATTGGTTAAAAATTCACCTCTATCTCCAATGTTGATGGTTTTTTTTAACTTTTAATATTTAGAGAACTTAGGCGAGTACCTCTTAACATAATAAAGAGTAGGAATATTACTTAAAACTAAAATACTAAATGGAAATAATATAGGTTAGTTCATGAAAATCAGTAACTATAAAAGGGTATTGAGTTTCAGTGTTATTTTTTAATATTGTTCTAGAAATTAAGGTCAATGTAGTAAAAGAAAGCATAAAACTAACATCAAGAAAACAAAATTGTCATTTATACCTTAGTTATTAATGCTGTATATTAAAATTCTAATATAATACCCCAAAATAAAATAATACTCAAGAAGAGCTTTAAGGAGGCTGGGAAAATGGCTTAACAGTTAAGAGCGCTAACAGCTCTTGCCAAGGACCCAAGTTCAGCTCCCAGCACTCACGGGGTGGCTCACAACCATCTGTAATGCCACTTTGAAGGGATCTGGCGCCCTCTTCTGGCTTCTATGGGTACCAGACACACATGTGGTGTAATACATAGATGTAGGCAAGCAAACTCTCATACACATAAAATTAAATAATTCTAAAACAAAGCTTTACAACTAGTAGAATAAATGTGAATTAAAACAATCAGCAAATTAAAGTGTTAATGATGGAAAAGTCTAAGAACATGATGGTCAAGACGAGTAAACAGGCACTTCCATACATGGTAATGGTTTCTTCAGAGGAAAAGCAACTGGTTTCTTCCTTATTTTCCCATAGTTCTCTGCAGACAGTAACTAGGTGTCCTATAATTTAACTCAATTCAGAGAGTAGCTTCCCAGAGTTAGTGCAGACACCTCGGGTTAAGAGCTTAGTCCCTCAAGACTGGCCCGCACTTCAGACACCAATCAAGTAGCGAGCTCTACCCGTTGCAAGCAGCTTGCCCACACTTCTGTCTCGATCAGCTATAAACTGAAGGTTCCCACAGTTCCCCACTGATGTTCAGTCAGTAATTTGTTAAACTAGTTCAAGGAACTCAAGGAAATACATTGGCTGATTTATAATATAAAAAAGACATGACACAGACCGATGAAGATGTGCATAGAGTGGTATCTGGAGGTGTGCAGGGCTCGGAGCTGCTGTCCCTGCAGATCAGGCGTGTGCCACCTCTCAGCCCAGGGACATGTGGCACCAACCCTGGACTTTAGGGATGTCTGGGGGGGCTCCTTCAAGAACTATGATAAACTTTCCATTCACCTCCCATTTGCTCTTCCCTCTGTGAGGGGGTGGCATTGGAGCTGAAAATGACACGCTTCTAATCACAGCTGGGTCTTTCTGATGACCAGCCCTTCTCCAGGAGTCCCCAGCAGGCATTTCATTCAAACAAAAGATGCTTCGGGCACTTATACAAAGGTGTTCAGAGATCTATGTCTGGAACTGAGGAAATATAAATAGATATTTCTTACTATTTCACAGTATTGGATATTTATACAGACAATGGAGAGTAATTTGGCACATTTTAAAATGTAAATGCACATGCCTTTTAATCTACTAATTTCTCTCTTAGAGACTAAATTATATGTTGCATCCTTGGATCTATGTAAAAGACTTATGTACAATGTTATTTGTATCTATTGTCTCTACATTAAAAAATAGAGATAACCTAAAAAACCAACAGATGGTAGTACCCACTTAATGACATAGTATACATCTACTAAAAGAAATAAGGAGAGAGAGTTTTTATGTAGTGAAACTAAGTGGACTCCAAGGAAATAAATAGACATAAAAGCCACAACATTCATAAGATTGTACAGCCTGGTATGGAGGCTCCTGCAGTTCCGACTTCTCAGGAAGCTGAGGCAAGAGGACTCCACAAGCCCAGAGCTTAAGGCCAGTGGCGCGAAATAGATCACATGTTTCTATGCACCATCTATTGTTGTATTTACTTGTCCATGCACAAAATATCTGTGGATGAACACACAGGAAGTTAGTATACTATCATTTACTATAACTGTATCTGTTATAGTCTATTCCATAATTTGTGTCTTCAGTCAAATAATATATTATCTACTAGTTAATACATTTAATTTTAAGAAATAAGAGCTAAGGAAATTCTTTTTAAAAATAGGAGCCCCTGGAATTGGAGAGGTGGCTCGGTGGTTAAGAACACTTGTGATTCTTATAGAATACTTGGATTAGATTCCCAGAACCCATATGGCAGCTAACAATCATCCATAACTCCCGGCCCAGGGGACCCAGTACCCTCTTCTGGTCTCTGTAAGAATTGCACACACATGGGGCCCTTGCCTACATGTAGAAAAAAAACATTCATACACATAAAATTAAAATAATAAATACTTTTTAAAAAATAAAAATAGAAGATCCTTTGCTTTGTCAGTTATAATTTGTTTCAAAACTACTGTTACAAGTGGACATGGCTCTCAGAAGGCAAGGCAGAAGGATCACAAGTTTGAGACCAGCCTGAGTAACATAGCAAGATCCTGTCAAATAAAATATATGTGTATATATATATATATATATATATATATATATATATATATATATATACATATATATATATATATATATATATATATATGCCAAGCATGGTGGTACATGCTTGTAATCCCTGCACTCCAGAGGTGAGGCAGGAAGATCAGGAGTTCAAGGTCAGCCTCAGTGATATAGTACTATTACTAGCTGGTCACAATGACACACACCTTTAATCCCAACCAGGATGTAGAGGTAGGTGGATCTCTGTGATATCAAGGCCAGCCTGGTCTACATTGTGAGTTCCATACCATGGGGGGTGGGGTACAGGGAGACCCTGTCTCAAAAAGACACACACACACACACACACACACACACACACACACACACATATATATATACATATATATATGTATAAACAGTATTAAATTATAATCCTGGACAAACTGCTTGACAAACATTCAAATTAGTAATTTGATACATAACAAAGGAAGCATTAATGAAGAAACATGAATTTATTCAACAAATGATCAGGAAAAAATTCTCTTTATCTCTTTCCCCCAAATGTATATAGTCACTTGGCACCATACATCCAAATAAGTTCTCTGTTATTTTAATTTGTGTGTGTCTTTGTGCGTGCGTGTATGTGTCTGGTGCATGCATGTGACCGTGTGGGTGTATGTACCCATTCATGCACATGCAGAGACCAGAGCAGGACATCCGTGCCCTCCTTCGTCACTCTGCTTTATTGGCTGAGATGGAATCTCTTACTGAACTTCCAAACTTGCTGTTTTCGATCCCGCTGCCTCCCTCACTGAGGTTACAGACATGCACAGCCATTCCTGCTTTTGAACAAATGTTTACTCTAGTATTTCTTAAATTAAGTGCAGATGTATGAGAATTTGTGCATGTGAGTTTGGTGCCCATGGATCCCCTGGGGCCAGAGTTACAGGCAGTTAGTTGTAAGTTGCCGGACATGGTGCTGGGAATTGAACTCAGGTCTGGTGGGTGAATAGTATGTGCTCACAACCACTGTGCCATCTCTCCAGTCCTATTCCTAGCTTTCATATGGATGCTGAGGATTCGAACTCAGGTTCTTATGCTTGCAGAGCGAGCCCTCTTACCCACTGAGCCATCTCCCCAACCCCTATTATTCACATTTTAAACACAAACTAGGTGAAATATGTGAATAATTAATTTCCTCATACTGATGGATCTTCTGTTTCGAATTATAAGTCAACCTCCCAATTCCTGGAATAAACCTCATTTGGTCATGATTTATTTTCTTTTCAGATACTATTGTTTTCAATTTACTTGTACTTTTAAGAACTTATGAGGAATGTTGGTCTTTCATTTTCTTGTAATAGCTTTATTTGGCTGTAGTATCAAAATAATGTTGACCCCATAAAATAAGTTGTCTCTCATTTTTTATTTATTTGTTTATTTTATGTATATGTGTGTGCCTGCATGTATGTATGTGCACCACATGTGTATAAATGAACAGAAGGCAAAAGAGGGTATTAGATCCCCTGGAATTGGAGTTACATACAGGTAGTTGTGAGAGTCCATGTGGATGCTGGGAACTGAACACTAGTCGACTGTAAGAGCAGGAAGCACAGGGGCTAGAGAGTGGTTAAGAGCACTGACTGCTCTTGCAGAAACTTGGGTTCGAATTCCAGCACCCACATGGCAGCTAACAATTGTCCATAATTTCATTTCCAGGGGATCAGACACCCTCTTTTGACCTTCCCTGGGCACTGCATGATATGGGTGCACTTACAGGCAATACATTCATATACATAAAATTAAAATAATAAATTTTTTTAAACAGCAGTAAGTCCCCCTGGACACTGAGCCATCTTTGTAGCCCCATCATCTATTTTTAGGTGAGCTTGTTACCTGGTAGGATTCCATTCTAATGCAAAATCGAATTTACCCATTAAGCACAAATGTTCATAGTATTCTCCTTTACAAATACCTATAGGGTCTGTTATGATGATCCCCTTTTGCACTTCTAAAGTCTCTCTCTCTTTCTCTCTCTCTGCTCTGCACCTCTTCCTTCCTCACTCTCATTAGTCTGGTTGGACGTTTACCAGTCTTTTTATAAACCAACCTTTCAATTTTATCTCTACTTTCTTTCTGTATCCTATTTCAGTGATTTCTAGTCTATCTTAATTGTTTCATTCAATTTATTTGTTTAGGATTCAATTCATTCTTTTTCAGTTTTTTTAAGGTAAAAACTTAAATTATTGTACTTTTGTAGACATTGACTTTCTAATGTAAATATTTTAAGTTGAATTTTTTTTGAAAGCACTGTGACGTTCATAACACCAATTCTGATTTCTTGTGTTTTCATTACCATTCTGTTCAAAGTCTCCATTGCCTTCTTTGACCTGTAGATTATTTAGAAGAATGTCCTTTAGTTCCCAAATACTGTGCATTTTCTTTTTGTTACTGATTTCCCATTTAATTCATCTGTAGTCAGTGACTGTATGTAATTTCAACTCTTTCAAATTGGAGTTTTTTTGTTAGAGGGGGTTGGTGTTTTTTTTTTTTCTTTTTTGAGCCCAAACTAGCCTCAAATTTGTATGCAGATTAGGTTGACCTTGAACTTCTGATCTTCCAGCCTCCACCTCCCAAAGTGATAGACGTGCAGGCTGGCACTACCATGCCGGCCTCCACCTCCCAAAGTGATAGACGTGCAGGCTGGCACTACCATGCCAGGTTTCTGCAGTGCTGGAGATGCAACCCGGCGATTCATGCAGCACACCACCAAATGAGCTGCGTGCCCAGTGTTTAAATCTTCTAAATTCTTACTGGTCATCTGTCTGTTGTATCAGTTATTAAAAAGGAGTGATGGTGTCTTCAACAGCAACTGTAGATTTGTCCCTTTCTCCTTTTATTTTTGATCCATCTCTCCAGCCATCTTTTATTAGTTTTTGACACATATGTTTTGAGACTCTGGGGTATACACACATTAAAAATATTACTACTCTATCCTTTCAGCATTGGAATATGTCCCTCATTAGGGTAGGTAATATTTCTTATAATGAAATCTAAATCTATTGTTTTATATTAATATAATCACTCCATTTTTCTAATATAATCTAGTATTTATAAGGTATACCTTTTCTATTCCTTTATTTATTTATTTATTTGTTTGTTTGTTTATTTATGTGTTATGCCTACATGTATGTACGTGCACCCCTGTCATGCAACACCCTCAGAGGACAGAAGAGGGCATCAAATCCCCTAGAACTAGAGTTATAGACAGTTGTTAACCACCATGTGGGTGCTAGGATTCAAACCTGGGTCTTCTGCAAGAACAGCTAGTGCACTTAATTGCTGAGTCGTCTCTCCAGTCCCTCAATTCCTTCCATTTTAACCCATTCGTGTCTTTAAATTTCAAGTGGGTTTCATCGTGTAGACAAAATAGGTTTCATCAGAGCAGTGTGTGTGTGTGTGTGTGTGTGTGTGTGTGTGTGATTGTACTTCCTTCTTATCTGCACTCTCCCTAACCGTCCTCCCTGAGGGCCTCTCCCACGCTGTCACCCTCTTCCTAGTCTCCTTCCTCCCCACAAACAAGTGCCCCTTCTGTCTTCCTATCACCAGTCCCGTTGCTGTCTTTTCCTTCCTCCCCTTCTTAAACTCTTTTCCTCCTTCCCAAAGACTCCCTTCTACACACACACACACGCACACAAACACACACAAACACAAAGTTTAAATCCATGAAAGAAAACACAGGATATTTGTCCGTCTGAGTCTAGCTTATTTCACTTAGCATAATGATCTCCAATTCCATCCATTTACCTGCAAATGTCATAATTTCATTCTTCTTTTTGCTGAATATCAATAAAATTCCATTGTGTGCATGTACCACGTTTCTTTATCCACGAATCTGACACACATCTAGGTTGGTTTCTTTTTCCAGCTATTGTGACTAGTGCAGCAGAAAACACGGATAGGCAAGTATTCATGGATGACCTTGAACTTCAGCTCCTTCTGCTCCTACCTCCTGACTGCTGGGATTACAGTCAAGTTCATGTGATGCTAAGGATTGAACCAGGGCTTCATGTGTGCTAGGTAAGCACTTTGTGAACTGAGATACTTCTCCAGCCGTTTTTACTTTTATTCTTAAAGGATATCTCCTGGGTAAAGAACTCCAGGTTGGCAGATTTCTCTTTTGGCCTTTTAAAGATGCTTTAGAAACAAGGACTTGTTTGTGCAGTCTTTCTTGTCTTCATTTCTTG
The DNA here is from genome assembly GCA_035773235.1 of Eospalax fontanierii. Classification (NCBI taxonomy): domain Eukaryota; kingdom Metazoa; phylum Chordata; class Mammalia; order Rodentia; family Spalacidae; genus Eospalax; species Eospalax fontanierii. The sequence continues at coordinate 175,509,428 of CM069524.1, read as the reverse complement.
TACATAAATGTACCTTTTCTCTGGCTGAGTTTCAGATTTTTTTTCTGCGTCATTGAGTTCTAGCAATTTGATTGTGTTGTTCCTTGGTGTGGTTTACTTTATATTTATCTTATCCTGCTTGAGGTTTGTTGAACTTTCTGAGTCTGTGGGTTTATAGTTTGATCAAATAGGGAAACGTTTCTGTCATTACTTCTTCTGTACCTTCCTTTGGGATTCCAGTTATACATACTTCATACCAGCAGCTATTGCCCTCCAGGAGACAGAGGCTCTGAACCTGTTTCCCCCTCTTTTTCTCCTCTCTGTATTCAATTTGGTCTCTACTTTTCAAGCTCACTGATCTTTTCTACAGTGCCCAGTCTATTAATGTTGCCTATTAAAGTGAACTTGATGCTTTATGTATTTTACATGTTTGTCACTCCTGGAATTTCCTGCACTAGTTCCACTATTTTTATAGCTATCATTTCCTTCTTTGTCCTAGTCATGTTATTTAAATAATTGGGCATACTTGTCTTTTCTGCTAATTCCATTACTTCCTTTATATCTACATCTGTTTCTATTGACTGAGTCTTTTCCTCCTTCTGGATTATGCTTTATTGCTTCCTCTCATTAATATTGATTCTTTTTAAAAATATTTTATTTATTACTTTTATTTTATGTATATGAGTGTATTCCCTGCATGTGTGTAAGTGCACACGTGCCATGCAGTGGCCATGGACATCAAAAGAGGGCATTAGATCTCCTGGAAGTGGAGTCATGGACAGTTGTCAGCCACCATGTGGGTGCTGGGATTCGAACCTGGGTCCTCTGCAAGAACAGTCAGTGCTCTTAACCACTGAGCCTCAAAGAAATTGAGGGGCGGGGATGATGGCTCGACTCCCACAGGTTTCCCTCTGGTTTCCACATCATGGTGTATGTGTGCATGCATTCACATGTATGCATACACACACACAAAATAAATAAATATAAAGTTCAAAAAATCTGAGACAGGGACTCACTATGTAGCCCTGATTGGCATGGACCGCTCTATGTTCACCAGGATGGCCTCAAATTCACCTGCCTCTGCTAGGATTAAAGGCGGGTGCCACCACACCTGGTCTAAATATTTTTCAAGGGCTGCAGAGATGGCTCAGCAGTTAAGAGGCTGCTCTTGCAAAGGACCTAGGTTCAGTTCTCTGCACCTACATGGCAGTTACCAACCATCTGTAATTCCAGTTCCAGGGAATCCGATGCCCTCTTCTGACCTCTGTGGGCATTGCACAACGCAGGTGTACTTAACATACATGCAAACAATATACTCATACACATAAAATAAAAATAATAAATAATATATTTTAATATTATTTTTTAAAAGAAAATAAATTAGGTGAAATAAGGAGGGAAAGAACAACACAGGGAGTTTTGAGGCTAAAGTTTTTACTAAATCACATTTTCCCTAGATTATGTAAGAACAACACAGGGAGTTTTGAGGCTAAAGTTTTTACTAAATCACATTTTCCCTAGATTATGTATTATGCACATCCATGTTTGGCACCACAGTCTTCACAGTGACATCTCCCCAGCTTCAGGAGATCTCACTCAGTAGATCCATTCCTTATTACTGAACACGTGGCTGCTTCCACTTTCCAGCTGCCTCAGTTGACACTGTCATAAATACCTCTGTGTGCTTGGCTGTTTGCTATGTTGAATTATTTCCTGACAATCGAATCCCAAGAGGGGGATAACTGGGTGAAGGGTGGGAAGATCTCGCTGGCTCTGGTCATTTATAAGCTGAAAATGTGTTTTGAGAATTATTTTTCTTATTGTAGGGGAAAGGTTGAGGCTCTGTTGTCAGTGGTAAAAATCATATGAGGAAAGGCCTATTTTCCAGGGTCACAGCTAACATGTCTTCTCTCCCAGGAGGCAGTCTTGTTTCAAGTTTCATCTTTCAGTCACTTGACAAACATGATGGAGGGCCTGCTCCATATGAGGCACTATGGTTTCTCTCTGCCTCTCAGGAGTGAACCTCACAACAATGTATGTTGTTCCGACCTATGACTAAGTCAACACACATGATGCCAGGAGGCCTAGTCCAGAGGTGCACTAGCCTGTTCTCTCTGAGGAGCGTGGGGGTGATGTGGCCTGCATGGGAGCTCTCTCACTTTTCCTAACATATCTGAGACTCTCTAGAGAATCCTAGATTTTCTATTTTAGCAATCTAAGATTTGCAATCCATTCCTCTCTGTGAGTGGATGTGGCCCAATCCATGCATAGCCTTGAGTAGAAAAGAAAGGAGCTACAAAGTTCCAACTATATCAGCTGACCCAGTTATCCCCAAATAATCTTACTACCTCTGTCCCAGAAAACTGTCAAGCTAGAAATAACCCCATGGCTGCCTACTCACAACCTTCTAAGTATCTAGAGTCAACTGATAAATTTCACCTTCAGCCTCTTTATCCCTTAGCCTATCTTCCCAATGCTCCCTGAACACAGAGAATTGGTCTAAACCCAGAGCCTCTTGGTTAAGGTTCTAGTTGTGGTTCTTGAGTATCTGCCTATCCTGATTGACATCTCCCCACAAGAGGCTGAACCCTACTCTACAAGCCCCACCACCGGTTGAGCTTGTGTGTTCAATCATCTGAGCTCTGAAAACCAAGGTACCAGGGCCTGTCTCTACTTTCTGCTCTATGGTCACACCCTGATGGCATCTGCACTCACAACCTGTCCCAATCTGGCTAAAATTCACCACACCTTTACAGTCCCTGCCAAGACCAGCTGATTCTGAGATTATCCATGTTGCCGAGGAGCCAGTAGAACATGTATCTAAGCTTGCTGAGTTAATAATCACAATGGTTTAAAGGTGAGAAATACAAGATCCAGAGAGTACACATGACTTTTAAGAAGTCAAACAAGTCTGTAATCATATCTAGGCATGGAGCCCATGGTCCTTGACTCCTAAGAAGAAATGAATAGGTAGACTATTAGAGAAGAAATTTAGGAAATTATTCCAAAGCAGAAGTTCAACCACAAGTCCTAAGACCTCCAGAGTGGAAAAGAGAGAAAGCCCTGGGACTTGGGAGCAACATAGGTTCCACTTTTCAAGACCTTGGCATGAAGTCCAGAAAGTAAAAACAGGGCTGGAGAGATGGCTCAGCAGTTAAGAGCACTGCTGTTCTTGCAGAAGACCAGGGTTCAAATCCCAGCACCTACATGGTAGCTAACAGTCGTCCATAACTCCAGTTCCAGGGGATCCCAAGCCCTCTTCTGACCTCCATAGGCATTGCATGACATGGGTGCACTTACATACATGCAGGCAATACATGAATACACATAAAAAATTAATTTTAAAAAAGAAAGTAAAAACAATGGGACTGATTTGAGGTGGAGCCTTAGACTATTAGGATTTACACTTGTAGGGAGGTTAAACACTTCTCATAACTCCAGCATATCCCAGAGACCTGGAGTAGGGATGGACCAATACATGTAGGTTGGGGGGGGCGGTGGTCCCACATAACTCAAGGGAAGAAAAAAAATGTAAGAAAGAGATGGAAGCTATAAGAGTCAGGAACTAGACTGGACCTCACTCAGTCCATTACTCAGAGAGCCACACATCCCTTGAAGCCTTCCTGCATCACAAGTACTAGGTAACTATTGCTTAAAATACACATCACCTTGGCTGATGAAAGTCTAAAACTTCCAGCAATGTTTCTATAGAGACCCAGGACACATAGTCTCCTGTACTGCTTTCCTGGGGATAATAATGTTCCTTTAGTACAATATTTGTTCTGCACTCTATCAATCTAATTACAAATTTTTGCCCTGTAATGGAAAAAATTAAGCATGTCATATTTGAGACTAGTAGACTTCACTGAAATATAATGTCAACCCTGTTGCAAGATCATTCAACGAGCATTTCATATGGTCAGACCAGGTAACCAGGTAAGCAATGAAGTTTCAAGATACATGGCTTGTTCTGGTTACCACCAGTGATATAAAACAATAGCTAGGTTATTATTCTCAAGGGTTATATGGGTCAGGAATTACAAAAGGCATAACAAGGACAGCTGTTATTTTCTCCAAATGTCTAGAGTCTCGAGGCAAGTTACTGGATGGCTGGATGCTGGAATCAGCTGAGTACCCTTTACTCATCTGTCTGGTATTTGATGCTCAAACATATAGAAACCCCCATCTAGCTTCCTCATCGCATGGTGGTTTGATTCTGTGGTAAGAAGCCTCTAAGATCGTCCCCAGTGACCCCTACCTGCTGGAATTCACAGTCTGTGTAATCCCATCCCCTTGGGTAACTTGCTTCTAATTAATAAAATATGGCAGCATTAAGGAACTATTGCTCCCATGATTAAGTTACAAAAGATTATGACATATTTCTCTCTCCCTCCCTCACTCTTGTTAGCTTTAGTATAGCAAGCCAGCATGTGGAAGAGTGGGAATCCAGGCCTTCAGTTCAACAAACCCTAAAGAACTGAATCCTATCCCCAAATCATGGACATAACCTTGAAAATGGACTCTTCTGCATCCAAACTTTCAGATGAAACTTTAGCCCTGATCAAAACCTCGATTACAGTCTTATGACAGATCCTGACTCAGTATCCAGCTGAATTTCTGACTCAGACAAATTGTGAAATGGATAATAAATTGGTATTAGCTTAAGATGCTGTTTTGGAATTATTTGTTATGAAGCAACAGATATCTAATGCAGGCTCCAAGAATGCATCTCTTAAAAAAAACAGGCAGTGGGGTCTGTGGAGATGGCTCAGTCTGGAAAGTGCTTGTTGTGCAAGCATGAGAACCTGAGTTCAGTCCCCAGCACCCATGGAAAAACAACCAAACATGGTGGTGAACTTGCAATCCCAGCACCGGGAAGACAGGAGAACCCTTGGTGTTTGCTCACTGACCAGCAAGCCTAGCCTAACTGGTGAGCCCCAGGGAGAGACCCTGTTGCAAAAACCAAGGAAGATGATGCCTGAGGAACAGCATCTGAGGTTGACCTCTAGTCTCTATATTCACACCCACATGCATGTACATGCATGCACAAACATGCACACATACATACATGCACAGTTTTAAAAGCCAAGCAGAAACTTATCATACCAGGTATGGCCTAAACTAAGAAATCACATACGAGAGGAATAGATCACTGGTAGAGAGTACTTGCCAAATATACACAAGCTCTAGGATCAGTCCCCAGCATCACACATACACACACACACACACACACACACACACACACACACACTATAATATTACTTCCCCCAAAGTCACAAACCTGCCCAGAGCCAAAAAAATGGACAATAACAAACTCAAAAGGAATGAGTGTACAAATGCCCAAGTGCTGTCAAAGGAAGAGCATGAGGCAGGAGAGACATCATGACAATCTTTGGAAAATAAACTCTAACTCACAACTCTGTGGCTCGTCCCGTAGCATGACCCAGTCTGCTCGATGTATACATTACAAAAAAGATGTATATTCTTTCGCTATTCTGAAACTGAAGTTTTGTTTATGTTTCTCCTGATTTGTCTCCTCTGCTTTTAAAAAATGTTCCAATTATTTCTCAGCATGTCACAATGTAAATGGGAGTTTCTCCTTCTGCAGTCAGAGAGACCTCAGAGCCCTAATTTCCAAGAATGTGGCCATCTGAAGTACAAGATTCTCCACTTAAGAAAGACTCCAAATGCATTACAACACTGCTCTGGCTACATGTTCTGAAATATTCCAGCATTACCCCACATTCTGTGCCAGAGGAAAATAAACACAACAGTAAGTGAGGAGGATGGGGAAACTGGTGGGAATCAGGCCAGGCTGGCTCCAGTGGGGCTTCTAGCATTCCATAAGCTTCTAGAACTGAGCCAGCAGATGCCTTAGAGATCCATCAGTTCACCTTACACCAGGAATAACGGAAGCAACATTTAGTGAGACCTAGCGGAACAGCACACCCTTGATATCTATGATCTGTTTCAACAGATGATGTCGCCTTAGTGTGTCAGACTTCACCACAGTGTCCCTCCTGCACTGCTGACTGCATGTCACTGTGGCTTGAACCTCCTGATCCTTGATGTCAAGAAATGCAGTCTTGGACCTGCAAGACCCCCTGGGGCGTGCCTACACCATTCAGCCAATCCTGTTCTCTTCGCCTCGGCCAGCTGACTGATTCCATGTAGCAGAATCCTGTCTCCAGACACCTGCTCCTCTCAGGATCCAACTTGCTTAAACTCACTTCCTTGTCCCTGCATGAAGCTGTGCAAAGCATTCTACCACTTCCCTTTGTGATAGCCCGTGCTAGACTGAAACTCTTAATAATTCATTATTAAACATTTGGAGAGAAGAGAATGACAACACAGACAAGCAAATCCCTCTGCTTAGATTCCCCAGGCCCCACATTCCTCTCTGTTATAGCCAGACATGAAGCAAGCCCCAGCCACCTCCCTACAATGGGAAATTCTCTTGATTCCCTCAAATCCTTAAGGTTCAGGGAAAGGAGGCCACAATTTCCCCACACTCCAGCCTAAAGCCCATATCTGGAGTCTTTATTTCATGGAAATATCCAACCTCTAACCCATACCAGAGCAGGAATCTTGGATATGAAACATCATGTGTGTGATATTAGCAGTCCCACCAACACTGAGCCGGGGTTAGACCTTCTTTATTCTCTAACGGGAGTCTATCATCAGGGTTATGCTGTTTCCCAGCCATGTACACTTCCTATTCCTGGACTTCTATGACTGACTATTGAAGAATGATTTGCCTGACAGAAAATGTCTAAGATCAAACAATAAGAGACAGAAGTTAATTTAAATACACACTTGGGAAGTAAACCCTGCCCCAAAAGGATCATGTCCTGGTGAGTTTTTATTATTATCATTTGACACACACTCAGTCATCTGGGAAGAAAGAACCTCAGATGAAGGATTCCTAGATCAGATTGGGCAGTGGCCAGGTCTATAAGGAATTGTCTTTATCAATGATTGATATGGGAGAACCCAATCCACTGTGGGTGGTACCATCCCTAGGCAGGTGGGTCTGGGCTATATGAGCAAGCTAGCAGAGGGACTGAAGAGCTGGCTCAGCAGTTAAGAGCACTGCTGAGGAGTTACAGAGGACCTGGGTTTGGTTCCCAGCACCCACATGACAGCTTATAACCATCTATAACTCCAGTTTCAGGGAATCTAATGCCCTCTTCTGACCTCCTTGAGCATTGCAAGTATATGGAGCATTTACACACAGGCAAAGGACTCATACACATAAACATAATTTTTAAAAGAAAAGAACACTAACAGAGAGCAAGCCAGTAAGTAGCATTCTCCCATAGCTTCTGCTCCAAACTCCTGCCTCGAGTTCCTGCCCTGATCTCCTCAATGATGGACTATGACCTGAAAATGTAGGCTGAAATAATCCCTCTCCTCCCTTAAGCTGCTTTGGGTCAGAGTGTTTTATTGGAGCAACAGAATAAAACTAGGGCAGAGACATTTGGAGAAGTCAGCTCTGTCAAATTCATGGCAACACTTTACCTAATTTTACCAAGCAAAATTTTCAGGTTCTTGGAACCAGAATTTCAGAGCCTTCTCATTCCAAAATAAGGTTGTTGTCATTGTTGTTTGGCCAGGGCTGTAGCTTAGTTGGTATAGTGTCTGCCTGGCATGCACAAAGCCTGGTTCAATCCATAGCACGTCAAAAATCAGTTGTGGTGGTTCATGTCTGTAATCCCAGCACTTGAGAAAGAGAAGCAGGAGGAGGAGGAGTTCTAAGTTTGAGGCTAGCCTAGAACCATAGGAAACACTTCCCTAGGCATTTCCTCTTTCTGGAGGCACAAAACTATATGTAAAGTATAAATGACAGGGACTGGAGAGATGGCTCCATGGTTAAGAGCACTAGCTGCTCTTTCAAATCCCAGCACTCCCATGGTGGCTAACAGCTGTCCATAATTCTAGTTCTAGGGGGTTTGATACCCTCTTCTGACCTCCAAGGGCTTTTCATGACCTGGGTGCACTTACATACATACAAGCTCACACAGGTAAATTTTTTCAAAAAGTGTGTATGTATGTGTGTGTGTGTGTGAGAGACAAAGCTAATTTTTTCTCATTTTCTGTCACCAAAATCTTTTTTAAGATTTATTTTATTTTTAATTGTATATGTGCCTGTATGTGTGTACACATGTGCTTAAATGTACATATGAGTGCAGGTGCCTTTGGAGTCCAGAAGAGGGTGTCAATTCCCCTGGAGTTACCAGGGTTACGAGACACTTGATGTAGGTGCTAGGAACTCAGCTCAGGTACTCTCCAAGAGTTGTATGTGCTCTTAACCTCTGAATCATCTCTCCAGCCCCAGATCCAAAAATCTTTAGGTCCAATCTCATCCACCTTCACCTTGCTCCATCCACTTTCTGGACAGAGAAAAGTGGGGTTCTGGGAACCTCATAGTTTGTCTGAGTATAATAGAAAGCAGAAAAGCTGATATTTAGGCTCCTGGTTACCCTTAATGCACAGGCTCTTTCTAATAGGCCAAGCCACTCTAGATCTGAAAGGAAATGTTACAGATCACAAAAACACGCTGTGTGAAGACCAGCCAAGCATGCAGCAAATCACTCCCATTCAGCTTGAAGTTAAGCAGGACAAACAATAGAGCAGCTTTCAAAGTGAACTTCCGTTTCCAGGATGAGAGGAAACACTGGGACATAAGCTCTTAGGAGACACCTGTGGTGAGCAGGAGCCTGTGCCAAGAAAGGATATAAAGAATTCAGAAAGAGAGGACTCAGGAGTAACCACGTTGATTCGTCCATCTCAAAAGTTTTCATCAGTGAATACTCTGTGCCTGACTTTGTGCGAAGAGGCAGCCATGGAACCATCAGTAAGTCTGAATCTCCTGCCCACCTGAGGCTCACAGTCTAACAAAGGAGCAACCCAGTAAATGTAGAACTCACATTCTTCTGATTTAAACTAACTGGACATCCTGATCAAAATACCTATGGCAACTCTGAGAGCTTTTGTGCCCAAGGATATCGGGGCTCTGAACTGGCCGTCATTTCCTCCTCCCAGTTGTATAACATCTGGAGGACCCAGTGTGATCCCTCCAGATCTCTGGTGCAGCTCATAGCTCTCAAAACCATTTCACCCTGGAATGTCTCTTCCTTTGAGGTACAGCGCGTGACTATGACCATTGTCAACAGGCAGTGACACAAAGCACCTGTTGCCTTTGGCAAAAGCCAGCTGAGCAAATGCTTAACTCAGAAGCCTGTTATAGCTTCTGTGAAAACAAATTACATCAGTGCTTAGCCAGGAGTCTCCCAACCAGGCTAAAGAGTGCTTTCTTTGCTGCATGTGCATGTGTGACAGCTGTGTTCCTGCCTCGTGGGGTGACGGAGCTCTGCAAAGAGTGAGGTGGGACAAAAGTCTGCACATCTCAATGCTTTGCAACGCTGTCCAGCAGAGTGAGCCCAGGGAACCAGCTTGGCGGGGAGGCAGACATTTTGAGAAGCCGTAGCATTGCAGCCCTTTGCTGTGGTAAGGGAGATAGAGAAGGTCAACCCAAGGTCATGGGCTCCCTGGGAAATGGGGGAAATAGCTGTTAAGTGAGTGTCTTCCATGGCTGGATACCTGGCCAGAGATTTCACTTACCTTTCTAGTTTCTTATTACACACCTGTGGTGGTTGGTATTGACTCTCAACCTGACGGAATCTAGAATCACCAAGGAGACTAGTCTCTGGGCAAAGCTGAGAGGGATTATCTAGCTGAGATGAACTGAAGTGGGAAGACCCACCGTAACCACGGGTGGCACCATTCCTTGAGATGGGCGTCCCAGGCTGAATAAAAGGACAAGGCAAGCTGAGCACCAGCGTTCATCAGCCTCTGCTTCCTGACTGTGGATGACATGAGACCAGCCACCTACAGCTTCTGCTATCATGGCTTCCCTCCAACTCTGAGCCAAAATAAACACTTCCTTCCTTAAATTGCTTTGGTCAGAGTATTCTGTCACAGCCTTGAGACAAGAACCCAGTGCATCACCTGTGCTCAGCCCCATGCCATCGCCCTGGACTTACCTCAAGGCCCGTCCTTGACAAAGCCACCTCTACAGGAGCAGTGAGTGATACAGATTTGACCACAGACTCCACAAGAGGGACATTTAGGGCAGACTACTAGCAAATCCTAATCTTTGAAACATCTTTACCCAACATGGTGACTATAGTGAACAGCAAGGTATTCTTGAACTGCTCGGAGAATAGCTTTTTTAGTGTGTTCTCAGCAGAAAAATAATAGGCACGTGAAGCCAAACACATTTTAATTAGCTCAATTTAACCATTCCACTATCTACATGCATATATGTTCAAAACGTCATGCTGTGCCTGATAAAGGCAATCTGCCCTCCACACTGTGTCCTATCCACAGAGTCAGTTAACTACAGATAGGACATTAATTAGTTTGTGTCCACATTTTACTAATGAAGAAACTAAGATTAAGAGAAAATTAAGTAACTAATTCATATAAATAATTGAGTTAGAACTTGAACCCAAACATTTCCAAAGACTAATTTTTTTTTTCTTATTTTGACTTTTTGAAACTGGGTCTCATGATGTGGCCTAAGCTAGCCCAGAACTTAGTATGCAGGCCAGGCTGACCTCAGACTCTCAAGAACCCTCTTGCTTCAGCTTCCTGAGTGCTAAGAGTCATGATATCTGACTCCCAGTGCCTGTTCTCCATATTATGACACTTGAGTCCCTTTCTCTAGTTCTCCAGGCTGGGACATATACTTGAGGTGGGGGGGGGCAGGGATAGAAATCTGTCATCCCAACACTTGCTAGGATGAGGCAGAGGGATCTTGAGTTGAAGACTGCCTGGACTATACAGTGAGTCCAAGAAAGACAAGGTTAAGCTTACCTAATGATACCTTCCTTGCCAAGAAAAAGAAAAGGAAATAGATGAGAGAAGGGGGCAGGAAGGAAGGAAGAAAGAGGCAGGAAGGAAAGAAAGAAGAGAGAAAGGGAGGGAGGAAGGGATTCTTTTAATGTCATATGTACCAAATATGTACAGATCTTTATCCTAGTTATTATTCCCTAAGCGATACAGTCTAGCAATTACTTGTATAACATTTACATCTAAAAATGATTTCAAATTTAAATATGTAAGAGGGTTTATAAATGCTACACTATTTTATATAAAAGACTTTAATATGTATGAATATGCCCTGATGAAACACATAACTTTGTATGCTAGCCTAAACACTTAATATAGAAATGAGCCCCAGAGTCTCCTGAGGTCAGCTCCTCCAGGCATGCACAGGGTCTCGTCTTACTACGGCAGCAGCAAGGCACTGCATGCTCGACTTCAGGCCCAGCGCCAAGACCGATGGTGAAACCGTCCTGAAATGCTTTCAGTTCATTTTCCAGGAGCAGGGGACAGCACAGCCAGTGCAGACCTGGCGGGACCACAGCCGTTCAGCAACCTACACAAACCAGAAACTGACAGCCCTTTGAACAAAATAGAAGAGAAAAATGAAAGGACTGTCATTTGCCAGCACAGTTGGGGAGGAGCCATAGATGGATCCTGGCCTACTGCTGATGGCGGGGACAGTACAACATAGACGAAGAAGTGTATGATGAAGACTCACCGTAGCAGAATATGAAAATTCTGCACTCGAAGCAGTTTGGAAATATTCTCATCTTCAGTGGGGGTTAATTTGGAAGACTGACTTGGCATATACCCAGGCCATCATGGACAGTAACAAAGAAGGTTACATTGGCAAAGATGTATTGATTCTTAGAAGGGGAGATGGGAGCATATTATGTGAAAAAGCCAAACTGAAACCAAAGCTGGACATTATGATAGAGACTGACCAAATAGTGACTTGCAGGGAGCCGGTCAACGCCATTACAAGATGGCGCCGACTTCCTGGAGCCGCTTGTCAAGCTGCTCCATTAAGGAAATGTTTTGGCGCGCAAGCCATCCCGAGGCTGCGCATGCGCGTCAATTCGCGCGTCAATTTAAACTGTCCCGAGCCAATCCGTGGCTTTGCTTGTGGCGGGCTGTCTGTATCCAATCCCGAGCTGTCATACCGCCCTGCTTACTATAAAAGGCCGCTGAACAAGCCCGCTCTTTGCCCCTCGTCATCAACGCCCATCAGTCAACCGAGAGGCTCTCCAATAAAGTGCGATCCAAGAAGAATCTTCGTTGTGGTGGTTTTCTTCCTCTGCTGGTCGGAGGGTGTTCGCCGCAAAGTGGTGCCGAAACCCGGGACGCCGGGTTGCAGTGCGGCTACCTGGCGAGGGGCCGAAGAGGATTCAGAACTTGACGCACGGAGAGGAAAGGCGCCGGTAAGTCATCCCCATGATCGTGTCTGAGCTGCAGCTCACCCTGATCTGTGCTATTGCCCTTATTTTGTGGTTCTTTGTGGTTGCTGTTTTTTGCCATTGCCTCCGATGTGACGACCCGAGCAAAGCGTGCTGCCGCGATTCCGTTTAGTCAGCGGCGAAAAGGTGAAAGTAATTCCTTGATAGTGAGCAAAGGCGTTTCCCTTGTTCCTTAAGAAGGTTTAAGCTCTGCCTTAAGGTAAAAAAGGGCACGCATTTGCTAGTTATGGGTCACGGTCCCAGCTCTGAAATTCCGGGTGGGGACTTTATTACACCTATTAAGGAGTTACTTCGGCAGAGAGACATCAAGATCTCCAATCAGACCATAAAAAAGATCGTAAGGGACCTGGATGCGGCCGCTCCATGGTTCGCGATCTCGGGAGACCTTTCTCTCCCTTCATGGGAAAAATTGGGTAAAGACCTAGAGAGAGTCAAGGAAGAGGGAGAGTTAGGGAAAGGTACCCTCCCCTTTTGGAGATTAATCCATTCGTGTCTCAGCAAAGGAAGCCATACTAATCTCATTAAGGAGGGAAGAAGGGCATTAGTAAGGCATCAGGATAGCCTCTCAGAGTCAGATGTGAGTGGGGAAATGCAAGTAAGGCCTAAAAGAAAACAAAAACAGAAGGAAAAAAGTTTAAAAGAAGAGCTCCAAGAAGCTAGTCATAGTAAAGATCCCGGTGAAAGGGATATTAAGAATGAAAAATGGCGGTCGCCGTCCCCTAAACCCTTATATCCTTCCTTGGAGGAGTTTGCACATTTGTCAATACAGGGACAAAGTTCTAGTGAGGAGGTATCTGAAGAGGAGCAGGAAGTAGAGGAAGTAATTATCCCTCATGCAACAGGGCCCTGGCACCCCCCGGAAGGAGGAGGGGCCTCCGTAAAGAAAAGGGCTACTGTTTCGGCGGGAAATTTTAAACAAGGGGCGGGGCCTATAGCACCCCCACCCTATGCATCCAACACGGGTCAGTGTTGTTTTATCCAGCCAGGAACCTGGTCTCGTTTATTTTCTATTTTCCCCGTGTTTGAGGATTTAGCCACTCATATTAGAAGGCATGAGCCAGTGCCTTACAAACAGCTTAAAGATTTAGTGCAGGCGGTCAAAGATTTTGGACCAGGAGCGGATTACTCGGTAGCTTTGTTACGGAGAATTATAGCAGTCCCTTTGACCCCCACAGATTGGATTGAATTGGCCAAGGCTTGCCTAACAAGAGGCCAGTTCCTTGAATTTAAATCGATGGTCACAGATAACGCCCAGACTCAGGCTAGAAAAAATGCTCACGATGGTCACCCACATTGGAATATGGATATGCTTTTGAGATGTTAATTGGCTTCGAGGATTTCTGCATATTCCCCGGTCAGAATTATTGCCACTTTTTTCCATCCTTGAGGGTGATCCAAATGTTTCCTCCCCCCGTGCTCTTACATCAGCAGCGCGTGGAGCTCTAACTAAGATTGAAAGTGCACTGAGTGCAGCTCAGCTTGATCGATATGAGCCGGCTGAGCCACTTTTATTATGCATTTTAAAGACCAAAGATGTTCCCTTAGGAGTGGTGTGGCAAAAAGGACCTCTGTTGTGGCTCCATGGAAATAGTTTAGGTTTTCGCACATTACAATATTTTCCTCAACTAGTAGCTCAACAAGCTATTTTAGGGCTTAAATATTGCTTGATGTATTTTGGTAAGCTGCCTGATAAGTTGATAATTCCCTACACTAGACAACAGGTGGAAGTTTTGGCTGCTACGGTGGATGATTGGAGTATATTAGTATGTGCTTTTCCTTATAAAATAGATAACCATTATCCCAAAAGTCCCATCTTAACCTTTGTTGAACATAATTTAGTGTATTTTCCCAAGGTTACTGCCATTAGGCCCATTACAAATGCTATTACAATTTTTACTGATGGATCCAAGACAGGACGGGGAGCCTATCTTGTACAAGGTAGAAAGCCTGTGGTCCGCATGTTTCGACCCGATGCTCCTCAGGTTGTAGAGTGTATGATTGTGTTGGAGGTTTTCCAAACGTTTTCTGAATCTTTTAATTTATATACGGATTCCCAATACGTGGCTAATGCACTGTCCGCCTTGGAGGTGGCAGCTTATGTAAAACCTGCTAGCACAGTTTTCACTATTTTAGTCCAACTCCAAGCATTAATTTTACAACGAGCTTGCCCTTTTTTCGTTTCACATTTACGTGCTCATTCTTTGCTTCCTGGTCCCCTAACACAAGGCAATGATATCGTAGATCAAGCCACCAGGATGGCTATGCTTTCCCTAAATGATAAAACATCACTTGCCTTTGACTTCCATAAATTGTACCATGTGCCTGCTGAAACTCTAAGGCGCAAATTTTCCCTTTCCCGTCAAGAGGCACGAAATATAGTTAAGGCTTGTCAAACCTGTGTCACCTTTTTACCATCTCCCCATGTTGGGGTTAATCCTCGTGGCCTTCGCCCTGGAGACTTATGGCAAATGGATGTGACACATATTTCTGAATTTGGAAAGTTAAAGTATGTTCATGTGTCCGTGGACACTTGTTCTGGCATTGTTCACGCCACTCCCCTGACGGGAGAAAAGGTGCTTCACGTAAAGACCCATTGCTTGGAAGCTTGGGCTGCCTGGGGAAGGCCAGGTCGCCTAAAGACAGATAATGGTCCAGCGTATTCCTCTTCAGGTTTCCGTACTTTTTGTGCCTTAATGCAAGTAGCCCATGCCACTGGCCTTCCATACAATCCACAGGGCCAAGGTATAGTAGAAAGGGCTAATAAAACCTTGCAGGCCATTTTGATAAAGCAAAGAAAAGGTATTGCAGAGAATGCAACCCCCAAGGAGCGAGTTTCCCTCGCCCTTTTTACAATAAATTTCCTAATATTAGACCCTCATGGCCAGTCTGCTGCTGACAGACATAGTCAAAGGGATGTTTCTAAGTCCCGCGAAATGGTCATGTGGAAGGATGTTATATCCAATAAATGGATGGGACCGGATCTGGTTATTAACAGATCCAGGGGAGCTGTTTGTGTTTTTCCTCAGAGTGAAGAATCGCCTCATTGGGTCCCCAGTCGCTTGGTGAAGACCATCCAACCCGCGCTGGACGATGCCTCTGCACAGGGCAAGACGGAGCCTGCCAATGTTGCTGATCCTCCTCCAACTCTGGACATCGAGTGAAGGAGAACAACGCTGGGGATTTCTGTCTGTCTTCCCAATACCTGTTCCAGTTCGCCATGATTCGTCGGTCTTTCCTCGCTTCTTCACAACTGAAAAGGACTTAGGTTTGCCATTGCTTCCGGAGGACACTCTTATTGCATTCCTACAGAGTTCTCGGAGTTTTGTTGAGACTGGTGCCTTGTGTTTTACTCTTGATACTCCCCGCAATTCTTGCATCCCATTGAGGCAGCAGAGCTTTGCATGGTTTAAGGACAAAAACAGCAAAACTTATGTTGGTATACCTCAGGTTACAGATGTAGAAAATAACACAAAGCGGGTTCATAATATGACCTTCATCGACACAGCTGTCTGGTTCAATGGAACCTTGCCAGATGTTACACACTGGCACTCTAAGGAGACACTTCACCAGCCTCGTCTCGCTCCACATTGTTCAGGCACATATGAACAGGACCTTTGGCCTTGGTCTGAGTGTCAGTCCACTTCTGTCGATTGGGCAGATACAGGCAGGTTTTTCACTTTTTCACCAGACATGCGTGGCCAAAGGCCGTTTCAAAATACATGGACAATGGGACCTTTTCTACAAGATGCCAGATATTATCCTTTTACCAAGTGGTTGTTGTGTGGGGTTAATGGAAGTTGTACTGATATGACGCCCTTTGTTCTCTTACAAGGAGGGTCCGTAGCCTATAGCAGTATCACATTTACTAGCTTGGTATGGGCAGACAGGTCAAAACCACCTACCCAAAATGAAGGAGCATCATTTACAATCTTTAATACAACAGGAGGAGCGGTTGTAATCAATCGCCATTTAGACCCAACAAAAAATAAGACTTATACCATAACTCCAGTTTGTGTATATCCACCCTTTCTATTTGTGCTTAGCAATTACACCTTTAATAATTGTACTAAGAATACATGTGCTCTTGCACAATGTTGGAAGGCTAATCAATGGAAAAGTGCTCTAGTACTTAGAGTACCCCGCTGGGTTCCAGTCCCTGTGGAAGTCCCTGGTACCCTAACCCTTTTCCGCTCTAAAAGGGACTTTGGAATTACGGCTGCAGTAATTACAGCTATAGTTGCAGCTACCGCTGCCGCTACTGCGGCAGGAATAGCCCTAAGTCAGAATGTCCAAACTGCAGAGACACTTAATAACATGGCCTCAGAGACTGCACAGGCCTTAGACTCTCAACGATTCTTAGATTCTAGAGTAAAAGGAGGGATTATGATATTGAATCAAAGAATAGATTTGGTACAAGAACAACTTGACATGTTGTGGCAAGTAGCCCAATTGGGATGTGAGTGGAAATTTCAAGCGTTATGTGTTACAAGTGTTCTGTATGATAATACTTCTATAGCAGCAGATTTGTCTAAACAATTGTCAAATTATTTAGTGGGTAATTGGAGTGACGCTTTTGATAAGGATTTGGAAAAACTTCGGAGAGCTGTTATTACCATTAATTCCACCCGTGTAGACCCCAGCCTGACAAATGGGTTTGTTTCCTGGTTTTCCTCTGTATTTTCGCATTTTAAAGAATGGGTGGGAGTAGGCATGTTTGCGGTCTGCAGCATTGGAGGATGCATACTATGTCTGTGGTTAATTTGTAGGATGAGAGCCCAAGCAAAAAGGGACAAAGTTATTATTTCTCAGGCATTAGTCGCCTTGGAATGTGGAGAATCCCCTCAAATATGGCTGGCAGCCCTAAAGAAATGAAAAATTGGCTCTGCCCTGGCCCTTGCACCCTCTGGGATCAGTATGACCCATTGCACGAGGATGGGCAGTGGCAGAGATATTTTTGGCCCAGACTTTGCCTTAGCACGCCCAGGGAGTATTTGCCCATTGCACGGGCTTAGGAAAGACTGTTTGGCCTTTGTTTCCCTTGATCGGTCGGCACATCATGAGGTGAAGACCAGATCGGAACGTTGTATTTCCTAGAGCTCTGCTAGCATATAAGAAAAAAGGGGGAGCTGCAGGGAGCCGGTCAACGCCATTACAAGATGGCGCCGACTTCCTGGAGCCGCTTGTCAAGCTGCTCCATTAAGGAAATGTTTTGGCGCGCAAGCCATCCCGAGGCTGCGCATGCGCGTCAATTCGCGCGTCAATTTAAACTGTCCCGAGCCAATCCGTGGCTTTGCTTGTGGCGGGCTGTCTGTATCCAATCCCGAGCTGTCATACCGCCCTGCTTACTATAAAAGGCCGCTGAACAAGCCCGCTCTTTGCCCCTCGTCATCAACGCCCATCAGTCAACCGAGAGGCTCTCCAATAAAGTGCGATCCAAGAAGAATCTTCGTTGTGGTGGTTTTCTTCCTCTGCTGGTCGGAGGGTGTTCGCCGCAGTGACTGGTGGGAGAAATACGTTCAAGGAGCATGCAGTCGATGTCTTAGACTGTCTTACCAGAGACTGCTATCAGGTTCTCACGGAAGCCTGAATTCCAGCACTAACTGAAGAGATGTGCCAAAGAAAGGATTAATGATTTGACAGCTGTCCACATCTCCAAAAGAAGATTCCATGTGGGAGTTCCTCAGACTGATTCCATTGACCTCTCAATGAAAGTTCTGAAACAGGATGGGAAATATTTCACACAGGGTAACTGGGTCAATTTGACTGAAGCCCTGTCACTCTATGAAGAACAGCTGGGATGCCTGTATTGTCCCGTGAAATTCTCAAAGGAAATTGTCTGTGTCCCTTCACACGTGGAATTGTAGGTATTCTACAGTGGTGGAAGGCTAAGCCTTGGAGATGGGCATCCCCTAATGTGTGCTGCAAGTCGTCCTCCTGACCTCCACATGCTGAATATACCATCAAAACGAGTCAGCCAATTGACTGTAAATTCCTTCAAGTGTTTTTCTTTTTTAATTATTATTTTTAATTTTGAAATGTGTATTTTGATGTTAATGTTTTGAGAATCAGACGGAGGACAATTAGCACAGCAGACTGCAAAATGCACTGACCCCCTAGATGTGACTTTTATTACTTATTTGTCTGTGTGGGGTTTGTTTGGGGGTTTAGTTTCGGTTTCAGTAGACCTTTTGGAGGAATGAACACTGTTATTTCCTTAGGGAAAGAAGTTGCTGCTGGTGTTTCCCCCTCTATTCAAATTGACTTAGAAAATGTGGTACTTTTGAGAGAGTTTAAGAGAAAGTCAATTAGCAGTGCTTTAATTAAAACTACTAAAGAGAAAAGAAAAAATGAATAGGACTTGAGGGATTGGAGAGATGACTCAGTGGTTAAGAGCTCTTGCAGAAGACCCGGATTCAAATCCCAGCACCCACATCATGGCTAACAACCTTCTGGAACTCCAGGGGAATCCAATGCTCTCTTCTGACCTCTTCAGACATGGCATAACACAGGTGAGCTTAGACATATGCAGGCAAAACTCTCACACAAAAAAAATAAAAATAATAAATAAAATGAATAGGACTTGAGCCTCCAAAGGTTTTAGTATACATGGGGAGTCCCAGAAGCAACCCCCTACAGATTCCAAGAGGTAATTGCATATACAAATTGTATCTGCTGGTTAAATAAATAAATCAGAAAAAAAAGTTATTACAACTCCCCTTGTCTTTCGTTCCCTTCTCTCCTTCTCCATCTTTCTAACCTTCCTGCAACAGAATCCCCCAGCTCATCCCCCGCCCCCTGCAGTCTCACCACCTCCTTATCTCTCTGCCTCTCCACATACCCAGTCTGGTTTTTTTAATTATATATTTTTTATTTATTTTGTGTGGAAGGAGGTGGAGGTACATGATTGCAACTGTGCACTTGTGGAGATCAGAGGACAACTTGGAAGAATCAGTTCTCTCCTTCCGCCATGTAGGTTCCAAAGATCAAACTCAGGTTGTCCATCAGGTTTAGCAGCAAGTGCTT
The DNA here is from genome assembly GCA_035773235.1 of Eospalax fontanierii. Taxonomy (NCBI): domain Eukaryota; kingdom Metazoa; phylum Chordata; class Mammalia; order Rodentia; family Spalacidae; genus Eospalax; species Eospalax fontanierii. The sequence continues at coordinate 175,490,076 of CM069524.1, read as the reverse complement.
TTACTCGCTGAGCCATCTTCTTGACCCCAAACACAGCTCCTTAAAATCCCCTCGGTATCTATCCACCACTTGCATACAAAAACCTAATACTTAGCCAAACCCAAGACTATCCACTTACTCCTCGAGCAGGACCTCTATGTGTTCCAGCTTTTTTTTTAATTCATTATTTAACAAATAATTTCCAAATGCCCAAATCAAATTTGAGTGTAGAAGATTAGCAGTGAATGTGACACACAAAAATATCTGCTTCAGGCAGGCTCTATAATTGTTAAAGCAATTCATTTTGGCATTTAAGAAAAGTGGTGTTGAGGCAGCTGATCCCACAAAGTCAGACACTGGAAGCCCAGGGGCCAAATCCAGGCCAGGAAAAGCAGCTGACAGGACCCAGATAGGGTTTCCAGGAGGCACAGAACCCTGGGGTCTAAGGTGAGAGTGCATGTCCCTAGCCTGAAGAATTAGAGAAAGGGACTCCAGTTTCATAATATGAAGAACAGCCCTTAGGAGCCAAGTGTCTTCACTCTCAGCACTCAGAAGCCGAGGCAGGAGAATTCTTGAGAGTTTGGGACCAGCTAGGGCTGCATAGTACGTTTCCAGGCCAACCTAGATGAAACCCAAACTCAAAAAAGTCATAAATAGGGGGGAAAAGAAAAAAAGAACAGTCTTGGAAACAAGGATGGGTTCAATTCTAACTCAGCCACTTACATAAACTAGTTACATCGTTTTCTCTTAATCTTAGTTTCCTCATCCATAAAATGCAGACACAAATGAAAATTCCCAGGAGGAGAATATGATCAAAGTGTATTATATATATATGTATGAAAATGTTAAAATAAAACCCATTACTTTGCACAAAGTCCTTACAGTCTGATGTTGTACCCAATATAATGGTTTACAGTCTACATCATAGAATAAGTTCTATAAGTATTAGCTGTTGCTTGTTTATTGATTTCTATTTGTTGTTGTTATTAGGTAGAAAAGTTGAACTGGAACAATGGCTCCGTAGGTAAAGCACTTGCAGTGCAAGCTCGAGGACGGAAGTTTAATCCCAGAACCCCAGAGAAGTAGGAAAGACCAGACTCCACAGAGTTGTCATCTGACCTCTACACACATATCACATACTTACACACACATAATAATGACAATTTTTTTTTAAGCTGGGCATGGTGGTACATGCCTTTTATCCCAGATTTATTTATTTATTTTATTATTTATGTATTTATTTTGTTTATTCCCAGTGAGAAGCAGGCAGATCTCTGTGAGGTTGAGGTCAGTTTGGTCTACATAGCTAGTTCCAGGCCAGTCAGGACCACATAAGAAGACCCTTTCTCAAAAGAGAATAATTTTTTAAAGAGAGAAATTGAACCAAGATTGACTAAAAAATAGAACTCCATAATTTGTCAGCCCAAAACCCAACAAACTGTTTTACAATCACCTTCATGCCTGCCCCAACTTTCTGCCCATCATCCCTACCTATGAGGTTTACATGGATGATACATGATTATGAAATATGACCTCTCAATTGAGTACTTGAACAAAACATTGCTTAGCTAATCAGAACCATCTAGGAGATGGAAAGAAAGAAGTTAACACTGGATTGCTAAAAGCGGCAGAATAAACTCTCATTTTTACTCCTTGACTCTTGAACCCATAAAAACTGGCTGTGGGGAAAATAGCAACATATATGAGTCTCTAATTCAGAGCATATGCTACATCCTAGAGCACATTGCTCCAGGTCCGCAAGGTGCTTCCATCCCACTGGCTCTGTAACTAAGTATCTAAAAGGTCATCTCACCACTTTCTCAGGCCAGCTGCGTGGAGGCAGCAGGAAACATCGCAAGCTGGTGAATTCCATGAGTGTGGGCCCTTTGCCACACTTTATTTGCTGTGAGTTCCCAGGTCAGAAGCAGTATTCTGTGAGTAGCACATTCTGTAGGTCCCTGGGTGGTGGTTTAGATATTAACATTGTGAATAAGAAAGACAATCTGTACCCAAAGTGTCTACTCCAGTGGACATGAACTCTGTCTTTCCATGATAGAGGACCCCTTGAAAGGCAGTTAGCTAGCATTTCCCATGAGTGGAACCATCTTGAATGTTCAGTGCTGGCTTCTCACCTTGGCACACTGAATAATAGTGATTAGAAATCAACAGAGCTGAGCTCCTGAATAACCCTGTGGATGACTTTGTTTGGCATCTATTACATTAAAACAAGGATGGCTAGAGGAAGAGGTAGAGAAACAGGTAATCTAACCCACTTGTGAGATTGTTTGATGACAGCTACATAAGATATAATGTCATCGCATTCTTTACAAACTCAGATACTTCTACTCACAGACTACTTTCTCAGACCTCATAATCACCAGTTTTCTGATCATGAACCCACAATAGCCCAATCAAACCACCAGCTACTGCCCCAATCCAATACAGAGCCACACTGCCCACTGGGAAGATTTCCTTTGGCCCTCTTTCAAAGTCACTTCACGGTGAAACTGTACCTCTACAACCATTTACTCTTGAACATGTATTATGCAGAACTACCTTTAAACAAGCCCTGGAGTCATCAATCAACAAGTCATGCAGAATTACTAAGAAACCACAATTGCAACTGAAGGGGAAGAAGCAATGGGATTAGAGTGTGGGCAGTAAGCATTAGCGTTGTTGACTTCTGTTAAGGACGTAAATCTTCAGGACTTACGTGAGCCTGATTTTCTATTAGCATTTCCATTTAATTATGGAATGCTGTTGTAAATGGCGAACTTTACGACTTGGATGGCCAGGAAGCGCCCAGTTCATAATGGAAAACTTAGATCGCATGATTCATGGTCAAGCGTTCACAGTCATTCTTCAAAATACATGTCATAGTAGCCAGTATTATTACAGCACACACAGATAAAAAGACAAAACCACAAAGACAGCCACACATTACAAGTAAACAGTTAGGCTTTGTGAGCATTTGGTTGTTTGTTGAAGAAAGAGATTGGTTGATTGGTTAATTGGCTTGGTTTGGTTTGGTGGTTTTTTTTGAGACAGGGTCTCATGTACTTATTGTCAAACTTACTATGTAATGGGCTGGAAAGATGGCTTAATAGTTAAGAGCACTGGCTGCTCTTTTAGAGGACCTGGGTTCAGTTTCCAGAACCCACATGGAGGCTAACCACCATCCATAACTCCAGTCCCAGGGGCTCTGACTCCCGCTTCTGATTGTCGTGGGCATTGCACTACATGGGTGCACTTACATACATGCAGGAAATACACTCATACACATAATAAATAAATAAATAAATAAATAAATAAAAATTAAAAACCCACTGTGTAGCCAAGGCCAACCTCGAGCTCCTGATCCTCTTGTCTCGTCTCCTAGGTGCTGGGATTACAAGTGTATGCCATCACACCCAGATGAAGAGTTAGAATTTGAATCCAGTATCCATTACCTTTTATCATTTTCCTACCACAGCTCTATAACATGACTGCTCTAGGTTGTGTAAAAACACACCAACGTCTCCAGAAACTACAAGAGAATTATTTATCAGAAAAGGGGCTGTTACCTGTGAAGAAAGACTGTGATAAATTAATAGGTATTGATCGGATAAATTCTGTCTTTTTCAAACTTTTGTTTCCCACTAGAGTGGGATTACAGATAAACTTAATTATAACACAATGTGATGAAATGCAAAGATGGGAAAAGAGCCAAGTCCTGTAAGAACACACAAGAGATATGGACATTAAGAGACGTTTTGGCCTGTGTGTCATGGCTCACGCTTTGAATTCCAGCACTGGGGAGGGAGAGGCAGGCTGATCTCTGTAAGGTTGAGGCCAGCCATGGCTATAGTGGAATCCTGTCTCAAAAGAAATTTTTTAAAAATCTTTTCAAAGAGAGGTTTTCTGAGAGGAAGTAATATTTCATTTGAGGTATGAAGGATCAGTAAGAGGTAGGCAGATAAAGTAGGACAGGGCAAAGGGGTGAAGGCAAAGGGAAGAAAATACGAGTGGAGGAAATAGCAAGTGCTCAGGCCCTGACGTGGCACTTGGCACAGAAAGTACGGGCCTTAGAAGGTAAAGACACGGAAAGGGCTGGGAATGAGCACATGACTAAGTGCAGGACAGATCGTGAAACAACTCACAAACCTCGCTGATGAATCTGCGCTCTGTCCTAAGGACAATAGGCAATCACTGAGGAATTTCAAGAATGGAGTTAGCATGACAGTTGGTTGCATGTTTTAGAATGCTTCTGTGGCTAACAAAATCGTAGCAAAGGACATGGAAGGAAGTGGATGATCTGATGTACCTCTGTACAATTGGCAACTACGCATGGTGATTCATGCCTATAATGTCAGCACCTGGGAAGCTGAGGCAAGAGGATCTCTGTGAGTTCTAGGTCAGTCTAGGATACACAGTGAGACCCTGTTTCAAAACACACACAAAGAGGGACTGGAGAGAGTGCTTAGCAGTTAAGAGCACTGGCTGCTTTTGCAGAGGACCTGGGTTCAATTCCCAGCATCCATGTGGTGGCTAACAAACCATCCATAACTCCAGTTCAGGGGATCAAACACCCTCTTCTGACCTCTGTGGGTATTGCACAACACAGGCACACTTACACACATGCAGACAATACACTCATACACATAAAAAATTAAAATTTTAAATAAATTTTAGAAACATACACGTAGAGAAATAAGGAAAAGGCATATAGGGTCTGATGGAAGGAGGAAACCCAGGTAAGGACTGAGAGAATGAAGCACTTTGACCTTGTTCACCTTTGGGGATCCTACGGAATGAAAACGAGGAAGGAGGTACACGAAAACACTGAAAACCACCAAGTCCAGTCTGTACAATTCAAAGGACTGTGGAAGCCCTAAGCAATGCAACGTGTAGGCCCTGAACATGTGTATGCCCTGAGCCATCCATGAAGTCGCTATGGCCACAGACTCAGAAGGATGTCTGCAGTGAATGGTGGCAAAGGCAGAGACTTGTGGCTGTCCAGGGCACTGAGGATAAGTGGCGGTTGAGGAACCAGTTCTAAACAGGACATTTGTAGCACACCCTCCAAGGCTCAAAGAACATTTCAGAAGAGAGGGCAAGAAGAATATAAGAGCCAGAAGATAGAGAAAAGGGCAATGAAATGCCATCTTTAGGACCACACACCCACCGCAATCATGAGCTCACAGCAGCCAAAGTTACGTGCATCCAGCCTGCATAAGACTGGCCCTGTCATCAACTGTCAACGGTGGAAAGGCTCACGGGCCCTACCCTTACTCTTGAACTATTCACTATTGATAGATTCCAGGATATGGGGAGTCATTGTCTTCAGATGTATACCCACTATTGAACCCACAAGCTTCCAATGGACAGCTCCAAACCCATGATAACACAGTCAGCCAGGGCTAAACACAGCAAGTCACAAAACCAAACAAACTAAATAGACAGGAATGTTAGAAAGATATCGGGGGAGGGGGTTAAGGGAGGTTAGGGAGTGAGAGTAATCAGCATGCATTATATACACGTATGAAATTACCAAGGAAAAATTAACTTTATAAAAACTGTATGCCCTTTAATCCCAATACTTGGGAAGCAGAGGCAGGCAGATCTCTGTGAATTCGATACCGGCCTAGTCTACATAGTTCCAAGTCAGCTTGGGCTGCAGGGAAACCTGTCTCAAAACGAAAATTGTATGTCCTGAAAACAAAATACATGTAAGAGCATTCTTCTTTATGTAAAAATAAATAAAATCATCAACAAATGTGACTATAGTAATAACAAACACATATATAGCATTAGGTATGCATTAAGACTGGATTACTAGTATAGTTTTTAAAAAGAGAAAGAAGAAAAAAGAAGGAAAGAAAAAGAAAAAGGAAGAAAAAAGAAAGAAATTGATAAGACTGTTTGACAGAAAGGGAGGGATCAAATAATAACACCCAAAAATTGGGCAAGTAAGGAGCTGGAGAGATGGCTTTCAGGGTTAGGAGCATTTGATACTCTCGCAGAGTACCATGGTTCAGGTCCACTACCCACAAAGGGAAGCTCACAACTGTCTATAACTCCAGCTCCAGGGGCTCCAATGTCCTCTTCTGGTTCCCTCAGGTACCTGCGCCATATATGTGCACACACACACACACACACTCAGGCACACACACCTAAAATAAAAGCACATAAATCTTAAAAACACTGAAAAAAAAAAAGAAACCACGTAATGGAGTATGAAGCCATCTGTGCAAGTAGATCCAGGTTCCAATGTGATGGGAAGTTGGGGGTGGTGAGGATACCTACACTCCTAGCACTCAGAAGACTGAGGCAGGAGGACTGAGAATTAATTCCAGACCAGCCTGATATACATAGTGAGTCTCTGTATCGAGAGTTTAAAGAAAAAATGAGTAGAGGAGTGGAGGGGAGGAGAAGAGAAGAAAAAAAGGATGGCTCAGAGGGTAAAGACTCTCACCACCAACTAAAGGCCTGAGTTCAATCCTTGTAACCCATACGATGGAAAGAGAAAACAAAGCCCCTGAGTTGTCCTCTGACCACCACACGCACAATAAGAAATAAATAAATAACGTAATTAAAGACTTTAAAATCACAGGCAAATAGCTGGTCTACAATTTTAAAATAGTCAAAGTAAAAAACGAAGTTGTGTCAATGAATTAGTGTTATTCTGCTGTTTCAGAGTTTAAGAGCCAACCTGGGAAATGCAGGTTGGAGACAAGTCCCAGGTGTTCGTGACGTTTATAGGGACGGGAAACCGAGGTCAGCATTGTCCTGGTGTTTCCAAGCCTATGGCAACGGCACTCCTCTGGCTTTCAGCTTCCGTTCTGTTGGCCACAAGCAGTTGTGTTGAGGCTCCACAGTGCCAGAGGGCGGAAAGACAAGTAGGCTGCTCCTCACAAATCCTCACATTTTCGCGAGGAAAGGGAAGGCTGTCCCGAAGGTGCCTGCTAACTGAGCAACTGCACTGCGCAGCCATCTCATCTGAATATGAAGTATATGAGTCTGCGTGTGTCGCTCTGCAACTGTAGAAGGCCAGCGGGGGGAGGCAGTTGCCATGGCTCCTGGCTGAGCCAGTCTACAACGCCAGCCACGAGTGAATGGGTTCTTTTGAAAGAAAATGTAAACATAAATCCATAACTGTTAGAAACACTATACTTGGAGTGATTTCCTCATCACCTGGCTCTCCACGACTTTATTTCCCACTTACACGACTCTATCCAAGCCCTAGACTTCCTGCTTCTTTTCCTGAGACTGTATCAAGTGGTTAATAGAGCAGCCTTTCCAAATCCCACATTCTCATTTGAGTTGTAAATTAGCAGTCATTTGCCTAAACCCAGAGAGAGGAATGATCACAACCCCCACCCCCAAGTCCTGGCCTCCTTTTGCCTGATAGTCTCCAAAATAAATTTAATTTCTCTGCTGACCTAAAGTTCACATTCAACTATTTACTGCCAAGGGTTTGAGTTACTGCAAATGTGCCCCTTGGGTCTACCCCAGTTGAATTCATTATCAGAGCCTCTGCCATGATCTCCTGTTTGGGAATTACTCCTGTCCAATCTCCCTGCTGAAATAAAGACTCAGAATTTCCAACTTCCTCCTACAAAAGAACACCTTGATGTCCCCCAAGCAAATCCAACTCCGAATGTCACTGTGACTTCATGGTACTCTCCCTCCAAATTCTTGCATTCCCTTCTCAACTGAACAGCACAAATTTGAATGAGTCCTTTGAAATATAGTCTCAGAGTTTGCAAATATACAAAGATTAAAATCCTACCAGGTCTACTGCAGAGATGCTCTCTAATCTGCCCCTCTTCCTTCTGCAAGTGCAGGCCCCACCCATCTTCGACCAGAACCATACACCAAAAACGACCCAACTGTCCTGAGGGTATCTAATCTTGCCTTTCTTTTTTGAAAAAGATTTTTATGGGTATGAATGTACTGCCTGTCTGTATGTAAGTGCACCTGTCAAGGCTGTGCAGTGCTCAAGGATATCAGAAGAAGGCGTTGGAGCCCCTGGAACTGGAATTGCGGATAGTTGTCAGCCACCTTGTGGGTGCTGGGATTCGAACCCAGGTCTTCCGCAAGAGCAGTCAGTGCTCTTAACTGCCGAGCCATTTCTCTAGCCCCTAAGAGAAGGAACCAAAAGCCAGGAGGCTTGAGCATAAAGGACAAGGAAGAAGGGCTAGAGATATGGCTTAGTTGGTAGAATGATCAGTTAATGGGCACAAAGCCCTAGTTTAATCCCCAGCGCCACATAAACAGAATGTGTAGCACATGTCTTTAATCCCAGCACCTGAGAGGCAAAAACAAGAGGATTGTTGGGAATGCAGGACTAGCCTGGTCTAGTATAACAAGGCAAATCAAGTTCTATGCCAATTAAGACTACATAGTGAGACCCTGTCGCAAAAGTAAAAATACAATTAAAAATCAATAAATAAATGGAGTATATAGAGCCAGGGAGATAGTTTAGCTAGTAAAAGCACTTGCTGCAAAGCTTGATGACCTGATTTCAATCTCCATAGTGGAAGGAGAGAACGAACTCTCACACACTGTCCTTGAACATGGATGCACACACAATCAATTCATTAACTGATTCATTAAATGAAATAAAATAAGTGATATGTTCTTTTAAAAACACACACCTCAGACAACAAATAGCATACTCTGAGGGTGGTCCTGCTGAATCTCTTCTCTCTTGAGATGAAAGCATTCTTCCTTGAGCTAAGAGGAAATGAAACTTACTGCACAAACTTTCCAAAGAAATTCTCTATACAAAAATCCTCTTGTTTTATTTTCCTGTAATGTGTGACCTTTTAACTTTGACCTTTATTTTCTTTTTTTCAGTGTTGGGAATCAAACCCAGGGCCTCTCACAAGTTAGGCAAGAGCTTTACCACTGAGCAACATCTCTAGCCCATTTTGGTTTGGGGGGGTTGGGTCTCCCTGTTCCCCAACTCACTATGAAACTCACTATGTAAATAAACTATGCTGGGCTCTGTGTCACGGAGATCCACTTGCCTCTGCCTCTGCCTCTGCCTCTGCCTTCCTAGTGCTGGGGTTAAAGGTGTGCAACACCTCACCAAGCCCCATGGTTGCATTTTGTCTAAAAGTAACAAAAAGAAGTTAGGCATAATAGCTCACACCTGTAACTCAGGAGGCAGAGGCAAGAGGATCACTGGGAGTTCAAGGACAGCCTAGGCAACATATTGAATTCTGGACAAGCCTAGGATATAAAGTAAGATACTCTCACAAAATAAAAATAAATTCCCAAAAGGGATATAAAGAATATTAGGAACCCCAGGAACTCAGCTCTAAAGTATGTTTCATGTCCCTTTTGTAAATATATGGTAATGATGCTGATGAGTCATGGAATTAATTTAATTCAACAAACATGTATTAAGAGTTTACCACACACAAGACTTGAGCCAGATTCCAGAGGTAGAAAGGTCAAGGGCGATGTAACTCAATTTCATTAAAATATCACACAAAATATCTCATGAGCCAGCAGTGACGGAGATGGGGATGGTGAATTGTATAAAAATATTATGAGATGGCTTTGCAAGCTGGCTAACTGAACAGCCTTCTGCAAAGAGGGTTGATAAGCTGGGTGTCCATCCACAGAAACCTAGCATGTGAGTCACCATCATCTGTCTTATACCTAGCTCCAGCCAACATTTTTATAGATGACTTGAACGACAAATGAAGTGAGCACAAAGTTTAGAGTCACAGCTGATAAAGAAGCAAGATGCAAACTGATGTGAACTTCAACACGAACCATTAGAAACCTCTGTGAAAAGATTCCCTCAACAGGAAAGATTCCCAGGGATTCCTGGCTTGGTAGCAGTTTGTGTAAAACTAAAAAATAAAAACAACTGGGGTTTTAATTGACCACACATTCATTCTGAGGCATTAATGGAATGCAGCTGATAAGGGCAATTCTTCACCACAGTCATAAATCTAGTGTTCAGATAAGAGGGTGGCAGTTTGATCCTGCTCTAAGCAGACCACACTTTGAGTTCTAATTTCACTTTGAGGTATCCATTTTCCTGTTGGAACATAGCACCCTTGACCTCCTTTTTTTTTTTTCACAATTACGTATTTTGTGTATGTTTTGTGCACAAGTGCACACTAGTACCATGCTCATGTGGAGGTCAGATGACAACCTGCAAGAGTTAGTTCTCTCTTTCCACCATGTGGGTCCCTAGGATCAAGTTCAGGTCAGACTTGGCAATCAGCACCTTCACCCTCTAACCCACAGTGCCTCCCCCAATTCTTGTAATGTTTACTCACACAACACCTTTTCCATCCTATGTTCTAGCATTTTCTTTAAACAGTAAGTTAGAAGGGACGAATGAGCTCTCTGCCCCTTTTATGTAGCAAGCCGACAAAGTGGTAAAATCAGGAAAACCTAGTTCCTTCCAGAGACTTCAACCGGGCTGGCTTCCTTAACTTATCTGTTACTGCAATCTCCTCTCTCTGGAGACCTGGGCTTAAACTAGGGATCATGAACTGACTGATCCCATAATAGCTATTATGTGTACTCCAAACAATCTCTCCTTCCCTTAGTCACAATAAGATACTTCGTCTTTGAACCAATGAGATACTTTGTCTTCCTTGATTCCTATTCTTCCTGCAAAGACACCAGAAACCAGCCTTGCCAAACTCCTGTAGGAGTCTAAGACTATTTAATCTGAAAACTAGGATCCATCCCAGCCCTCACTTCCCCTTCAATTCCAGCCCTGATGAGAGGTGAGAGGGAGGAAGACCATAAGAAGAGAAGCGGGAGAAGAGGCTAGAGAGGAAGAAGCCAGGTACGATGGAAGCCCATGCCTGCAAATCCAGCATTCAAGAGGCAGAGACAGGACTGTCGAGTTCAAGCTACGTAATGAGACTCTGTTTAAAAGAAAAGGGCTGGAGAGATCGTTCAGGGGTTAAGAGTACCGCGCTCTCACAGAAGACCCAGGTTCCGTTCCTAGCACCCACATGGCAGCTAACAACCATTTATGTTGGATCCTCTCCAGTTCTAGGAAACTCCAACACCCTCTTCTGGCCTCTCCAGGCATTGCGCAGCATGGGTACACTTACATCACACAGGCCATATACTCATACACATAAAATAAAAAAGATAAATGAAATATTTTTTAAAAACAGGAGACTAGATAACCCCAGATTCCAAAGATCTGTCCTTCTGTCCTTCTGTTCTTACTCCAAGCAAATCATCATGGTTTTCTTCTTTCTTTACTTTTTGTCCTCTAGTCTTCTTCAATCCATGTATCTTCCCAGGAGTTAGAGACATCTGGGACACATAAGGCCTACTCCCTCTGAAAGGGGCTGATGCTAAAAGTAGACCCAGTACAGAGATAGCACTTTTAGCCCAGGTAAGATGCCCACCTTCAAGTCAAGGTAAGGTCCAGTCGGGATCTACATATTTTTCTTCCCTATCTCTCAGAGACGTGAGAAACTACGGTCTCTTCCACTAATGCCCTTGGCTTAGAAGAGGTGGGTTATGTCTATGAGTTCAGCTCTGTGCTGAATACCAGGGATGGTTTATCTTATTTAATATCCACAGTAAACTCTGTGCTGTGCTATAAGGAAGATGTCCCACTGCAAGAAGCAAAAAGCTGAACTCAACATGATGGTGTCCAGTAGACAGGGCTGTTCACACACTAGAAAGAGAGAACAACTGGAAGGAGAAAGTCTTCATGGAATGTTGACATAGGAACTCAACAACTTTATCAAGAGTCCTGTGCCTTCCATCTCTCTTCCTTTCCTCGCACAGTGAGAGTGTCTACCTAGGGCTAACCCCTGCCTCAGAGTAGTTTTCCATTGTTACTGGGACTGCAAACATCCCTATTCTTATCTAGGAAGCAATATGAAACTTTTCTTCCAGAAGCAACTAGTAAACTTCTACCAGCTCACTGGCCTGAATGGCCTCATTAAGCCTAAGACTGGTCTTATAATCATTCCCTAAACATGGAATTATTCTAGACTGGAGCCTTAGCAGGATGTGATGGCTAATCTTCATTATTAACCTGACTAGATTTAGAATCACCATGGACACACCCCTAAGTGTGTCTATGAGGGCTTTTCCAGAAAGGTTTAACTGAAGGAAAAGCCACCCTAAATGTGGGTAGTACCATCCCGTGGGAAGAGATCCCGACCAAACAAAAAGGGGAAAGCACTGGTCACTATTCATCTCTCTCTGCTTCCTGAGTTTGGATGCAATGTGATCATCTGCCTGGTGTGTCTGTCACGGTAACTTTCCTGGTAATGGACTACACCTTCCAACTGTGAGCACAAATAAGACCTGCCTTCCATGGGTTGCTTTTGTCTGGTTACTAATGAGAGTAGAACGGGCTATAATGGATACCCTAATAAAAGTCAAGGTAAACAACAAGAAGGAAGTGCTGGGAGGTAACCCAAGGCTATCTAAGGCACTTGTTATCCAAGTCCTCACAGAGACTCTTCGAAGCTATGTAGTGGTAGAGCATGGCTTCTCCCCATGATTTTTTTTGGGGGAGTGGGCGTCTTTTTGAGACAGGGTCTCTCTGTAGCCCCAGCTGACCTGGAGCTCACTACATAGACCATGCTGGCCTCAATCTCAGAAAGATCCACCTGCCCTTGCCTCTTCAGTCCTGGGATTAAAGGCGTGCCCCACCACACCTGGCTTCCTTGAGGATTTCTTGAACCCTCAAACTAAAGAATACCAAGTAGTCCTCCCTTCATCATAAACCACATAGACTTCCTGGGGCTGGGACAATGTCAGTCACTGCTTTGCTGCCAGGAGCCACTACACCAAGCCCCCCACAAAGCTGAGGTAACTTTGAGTCCACCTATCACAGGGCACCTTGCAGAGCTCAGTAAATATCTATAATCACCCATGGTTGGTGAGTCTAGAGCACTTCTTTACAAGTCCAATCTTTTAGTCAGCAGTATGGGCTAGCCTAGGAACCACGCCATAACACATAACATTGTTCCTCCTGAGGAATGTCTTACAGGTTCCAGAGAACAGATTTGCAAACAGCCTTCTGGAGCACAGCCCCATGCACTGCTGGGAACTGCCTTTGTTGGACTTGTTTATTTGGGAGAGCTGCTCTGGACTTTCACCCAGCAGCTGCCTGGCAGGAGGTAACCTATCTTTAGCCAATGGAGGGTGGGGCTAGCAGCAGAGTAAGGCTGATAACTGCCACTTTGTGTTGAGGGCACCATGCTACACCAGGGAGGGGGGCCGAGGGGGTGGCAGCAGAGTCAAAGATTTCCACTTGAGGAACACAAATTCCCTTCCCCCGCTTGAACTTGCTAGAGACAAGGTTGGCTCACAAGTCAGTGACTGGAGACCGGGCGTGGTAACACACACCTTTAATCCCAGCATTCCAAAGGCCAGCCTGGTCTACATAGTGAGTTCCAGGCCAGCTGGGGCTACAGAAGACCCTGTCTCAAAAAGACACCCCCCCCCGACACACACACACAAAAAACATGTCAGTGATTGGTTTTTGCAGTTTCTAAAGACTGCTGAGGAAATTTCTTTCCTGTAAGTAGCTGCTGTTTCTCACCTCTGTTGAGGTCCCTCACAGGCAGCAGCAAGTTTGAATATTATGGCCTGCCAGGGCCACATTGGCCTTGAAGATTCCTGTGATCTATTTTGAGTGATTTCACGGCTCATGGTCCTGGCAAACTTATCCGTTTTCTGACAATATTTAGAGTCTGAGGTAAGTGTGAACTAGATAATGGCCTTTCAAGTCATGGCACAATGTTCTGTCTAAAGTTTTCATTTCTTCTTCAGAGCATCTGCAAATCCTCTGACCCTTCTGCATGGTCTCCTGGAGGTTCCCCCAAGGTTCTGTCCACCCATGTGTGCTTGGGTAGGGGAGGTAATGAATAGTAGACAGGTCTTGGTCGGTAAGGGCGTGGAGCCTGCAGAGACCCTCCTTTGGCCTCCACAGCACTTTCAGCTCCATCTGAGATGCATAGTACAAATAGGCTCATCTGAGGCATTTCATTCTCTGAACATTTTTAGGATCAGCTTCAAAACACATGTGAGTGTAGACCATCAGCTCCCTGTGGTCAGTAGAAACTAGGAATTGGCTTACATGTCAACCCAGCCATGACCAAATGAATACGGTTCTGCAGCTTCACTTTAGGTGACTCACCGGAGGAGCTATTTTAAACAGTCTGTATTGACTAAGATTACATTTGTTCTAGGAAAAACAGACTGAAAGGACAAAAGACTAATTACAATATTTTTCGAAATGCTCTTCTGAAGCTCACAGAAGCCTGCTGTATTTTCTTGACAGCATCTTAGTTACCAGGCACAACAGGAGGCAGAAGAACTGGTATCTAAGACACTTGGAAAACAATCATACCTTGACACCATTCAGCAGGAGTTTACTCATCAGAAGAATTTGCCGAAGCAAAGATGGCCTTGTTGTCCACCTGGCCACCAAAGAGCCTAACACATACTTTTGTATAATAGTCTTTGTCAGGCTACATCTGCTGTGGTCTTGTATTGGGCAGTCAGCTGTCCTTCGTCTTTAGATCTCTCAGAAATTGATTCTCTCTCTCTCTCTCTCTCTCTCTCTCTCTCTCTCTCTCTCTCTCAGTCTTCACAATCTAGAATGGCTCTAACTTTGGGGCTTGGATAGGGTTTCTGGGGGGAGCAAGAAACCAACAGATGCAAGAAGTGGTGGACTCTTAGGCTTTTAAAATCAAGTCTACAGGTAAGCACGCACCTCATTATTCACCCAAGTAATTGCTTCCCAGCCTGGAAAAGAAAAATGAACTCACAGACCAACTAAACAAATGCAGAATCTTTAAGAATGATTCAGATTTAAGAATTGTCCAGATTTTCTCAGGAGGAGAGAGGATGTTAAAAGCGTTACCCTAAGTCCTCAGAGGCTTTCCTGTAGCCCGGGGTTCCCCACTTCCCTTCCTGTTGCCATCTTCACATTAGCCAGCCCCAGGAGACACTGCTATTGCTTTAGTAACTGACCTCTTCTTCACATGGCTGAGACAGACTGGAACTTTCCCAAAGTCTTTACAAAATTCTAAGGGAGAACAACAGGACATAAACAAGAAAATACAAGTATAAACACATTCAAGCTTGTGTAATACATTAACAATGGTAAGATTTAGAGAATGAAGGGAGACATGGAAGGGAGGAATTTTGTATGTTATAACTTTCTTGGTTGATTATTTTTCAAGAGTCATATTTACTTTATAAGCAATGTGTTTCCAGTCTCTTCGTAGCATTCTAGTGCCTGTGGTTCATTCTACCCACAACTGTCCACCTGAAGAATTCTGGGACTTCCTCCTGTTCCTTTCCACCCCCATCCCTATCTAACAAGCCTCACAAGAGCTTCTGAGGATGAGCCTATGGGTGATAAGTTTGACCATTCAACAAATGTGTCCCTGTGTGCTAGCTGTAGTGCCAGATACTAAGTAAGAAGCCATCATGTACCTTTGGTCTTATCAGTACCAGTCTGTTAGAGGGAAAGATCAAGGGTCATTTCCTTAACACTTCGTTTCATTCTAGCTAAAAAAAAATACCGGATTTTACATTTTTTAAAAGCACTGAGACTTACATGAAAACGCATTTAACAAGCTCATTAATCTCTGCCAATAAAAAGGATCACAGTTGAAAGAATCCCCAAAGACAACAATGACAACAATCGAAAGGAACTCATTTGCATGCAAGTGGATCTTCCCGAAGATGGCAAAAAGGAAAATCCCACTTTCTAGAAGTGTTCGAGCAGCTACTAATATAGTCAAGATAGGCAATCTGTCCTCTGGTGCCTTCAATCAGATGACTAAGGGCTCTTATCAGGCCCATCCAGGATTATGACTATTAACTCTCAGTGTACTCTTTCCTCAAGTTCCTCAAGCTTTCAGGAACCATCATATAGGAACCTCATATAACCTGAACTTAAACTACCTGAGAGTGATTCAAATTGGGCTCATCTTCACTTTCCGGGGAACTCCTCTTCCTTAACCTGCCTCAATTTCCTCAAGGAAGGTAAAGAAAAAAACCTCCAAAGACGTCATAAGTGAACCTCATCTAAAGCCCTCCCACTGGTTCTAAGGAGAAAAGTACTTCCGGGGTGGAGGTGCTCCCAAGGAATACTGACCTCTGACACACCCTTCAGAGAACAGTCCATGCTGGGGAAACCAGCCTTCGGTTACAGCTCATAATACGTCACTGGCCCATGAGGAAGAGATACCCAAATCCTTAAGGCTCTTGGACCTTGCTCAGGGGGCTCACTGGGAAGAACCCCGCAAGTGCTCTCTGGGGTAAGGGAGCATTCTTCTTCTTGAGTCCCAGCAAGCTTATTCCAATGGAAAGAGCAGAGAGCCAATGAAATAGCCTGAAAGACAGCAAACATCCATGGAACCCAACAATTTATCCAAAGAAATGACCAGACCAGCTGGTACAGCACTATATAAACATACAGAACTATATAAACATATATATTCCAACTGGTACAAAACTATATAAATATATACATATATATATTTATATTTATATTCTAGCTGGTACAGAACTATATAAACATATATTCCCCAGTACCCAAATTCTTCAAGGCATTTGGCTAAAATAAATAAGTAAATAAATAAATAAATAAATACAGAACAGGCTTAGAACCATATCAAGAATTTATTCCAAAGGAAACAGCAGGTGGCAGCAGAGTGCTACACTTTTTTACCCTTTGGACTGGAATGAGACCAAAGTGTCAGGGAATCATCTCATCTCTGAGTCACACCACTGGCCTAGAGACTGGCAAAGGGCCATCTTGTCATGTGACAATGGAAAGTCCTCTCAGGTGGGCTCTGTGCATTTGACATACTTGCCTACTCCCCCAGAAAACCCTTGTCGAAAGCAAGAAGTCTTCCTGATTTCTGTGAGTCAGACTGTGGCTGCCAGGAGGGTGGCCAGATCACAATTGCTGTAGTAGCCAGTGACCCAATGTCCAAGGCATTCTTGTTCATAGCTTCTTCACAATGGGGGGGGGGGGGCAGGAATTCAAAGGAACCTGAGTATAATTAAGTGAAAAAATGCCTAAAAACTGAGCTTCTACCTTACAGCCTTTGGCCATCTATTATAATGTCAAACATGGCAGGGATGTGGGGCTGAGAGTTAATAGAATCTGAAGCTAAGGCACTGGCGAGTAGAGGTCTCATAAAGCTCCATCACCCCCACCCCAGCAGCTGCTGTAGCGCTGGGCTTGGGAGCAGGCAGTACCAAGACCGCTCTCCTGTTTGGTTTCAAACATCTTTCTTGCCTCACTTAGTATTATGCTTGGCTTCCAACTTGCAAGTTGTGACTGCAAAGTTTCCATTGTCACAGTGATGCACTGGAGTTCACTGCCCAGGCTTTTGCCAAATTGATTTGCAGGGCAAATTTAGGTTTGCATTTAAAAGTGACTGGTCACTGGGGCCGATAAAATGGCTCATGAGGTGAAGGTGCTTGCTGCCAAGCCTGCCAACCTGAATTCACTCTCTGGGCTCCACAAGGAGGAGGAAGATTGACTCCCATAAGTTGTCCTCTGACCTCTACATGCCTGTCATGGCATACTTGCCCACAGACACACAAACATACAAAACACATGGCAAATAAGTGGATGAAAGTTTCTAAAAGAACCTAATGATTATTAATAGATTTGATCTAAAATATAAATTTAATTTAAAAAAAAAAACAACAGAAAAAGAAGTGATTGGTCAGTTTGTTTCACTCTAAAATGGTGCTCTGGAGTCTCTCAGACACACTTAAACTGAACCTCTTCTTTCCATTTAGGAAGAAATAGAAACACTTTATCTTTTATTTATTATTTTTATTTTATTTGTATGAGTATATTGCCTGTATGCATGTAAGTGCACCCATGTCATGCATTGTCTGTGACAGTCAGCAGTGGGCATTGAATTCTCCTAGAACTGGAGTTACAGATGGTTGTTAGCCACCATGTCCGGGCTGGGAATCAAACCCAGGTTCTCTGCAAGAGCAGTCAGTGCTCTTAACCGCTGAGCCTTCTCTCCAGCCTAGAACACGTATTTTTTCAAGTAGGACAAAGGGATGGAAGAAGATGGAGGATCTTTTCCTAATATTAAAGGTACAAAACTTCTTAAGAAAAAAAAAAAAGACAATATTGTTGGAAACCTTGTTCTTAAGATCCTAAACAGATCTTACAAACAGATGTACTCATGGGTTTTCTTTCTGGAAGTTGAGCTGACTGAAAAATGAGTAGCCTTGACCTTTTATAAGTTACATAATTGAACCTGCAGTGCCTAGTTGATCAGTGGCAACCTCTGGAAAGGGGTGCACTATGCAGGGGGTACAGCCACAGCCTCTGGAGAAGGGGTACACTGTGCTGGGGGGACATCTCTGATTCACTTAACTAGCGTGGGACTTCGGCTTCAAACAGAAGAGCTGGCTTTTTCTTTCCTACAGAAGACATGATATTGGGGCTAACTCAGTTGACAAGAGTGTTTGCCTTGCATGCCTAAGGCCCTGGGTTCAGTCCCCAGCATTGCATAAAACCAGGGGTGGTGGCACATGCCTGTAATCCCAGCACTAGGAAAGTAGAGACAGGAGGATCAGTAGTTCAAGGTCGTCCTCTGCTACATAGCAAGTTCAAGATCAGTCTGGGTTACAGGAGACCCTGTCAATAAGGAAAGAAGAGAGGGAGGGAGAACAGGGGAGGAGGGAGGGGAGGAAGGAAGGAAGGAAGGAAAATGTTATCTTATTCTGACAACCTTAAGGCAAACTTCTCAGCTCTCTGCACAGAAAGAATCATTTCAATTTATCTGCTAAAGAAAACACTGTACAATTCCTTTGAATGCAATAAACAATATCTTTTGGAGCAAATGTTCCAGAATTCATATCAACATTTAATTCTCCCTCTGTGTGTATGTTCAATTCCACAAACATGATGTTAAATCATTTAATGCAGAGAATTGACAGCACCAGGAAAATATTTGGATTGACTGTCTGGAGTTACCATCAGCGGCTTTAATTATGACCTACTCACTCTTGGGTCCTGAAGCAGCCAGAAAATGACATTTGTGTGCCAAAACATTCATTAGAAGTCCCTTCTCAGTCATTGTTCAGAAAGAAAACGTTCCCTCTGGCCCCCATCTTCAGTATTTTAAGTGGGATCGTTAATATGCCAGATTTTTTTTTCAAGGATCTGTCAGAAAACAAGATTATGTGCATACCTTGTATTTCGTATTAGAGAACATCTTGGAAAGGTCAAATGTCCCTTTGCTCTCATTCTGTTACCCTGAAGGAAGAATGATTTTTGCAGCCATGAAATTAACTGGTCTTGTCCATTCAGGCTTCCTCTTCCAAGCCCTGTCCTCTTGAACAAACTTGGTCCTATGAGTTCCAGAACTAGGAGTCCTGGGGAAGCTCAGTGTGCCTCTCCAGAGGAACTACTCAAAAAAGATGGTTGAACGTCTGCTGCTCTTTGATGCCCACCTCCCCCCAATAAAAGATCTTAGAATGTTGGAATTGAGGGATGTGGGGGGCGTAGAAATTGTTGATCCTGTGATTCCTTGTTGTATAAATTATTTGTCTAAACTGAAACAGTCTGTCTACTGCTTCAGCTTTCTGTTCTGGGTTGGAGAAAGCAGGGGTGGACTGAGAGATGGCTCAGTAGGTAAGAGCACTTGCTGAGCAAGCATGAGGACCTGAGTTCTGATCCCAGCATTCTTGTATAAAGCCAGCATGTCCCTGTATTACGGTGGGCAGAGACAGGAGGGTGGCTGGGACTTGATAACAGCCAGCATAACTCCAGGCTCAGTGTCAGAAGGATTTAAGGAAAAGTCCACCCAACATCTCCCTCTGGCCTCCACATATGCACACACAGGCATATGTACAGCTGTGCATACCTCACACACACACACACACATACACACAAAAAAGCAAGAGCCTTGTTTTTTAAGTGAGGACATCCTTAGTTGTTACTATTAAAAAGAGCTGCTATTTAATGAGTACTGACTATACATCAGCCAGGGGTTGATGCTTCCTTACAGGTAGCATCAACAAGCCCATAAGGTAAATATCATTATCCTCGCTTTATAGCTGGTGAAATAGAGACTGAAGTTAAAGAGATTTGCCCACAATTACAGGGCTGAAAGGAGGGAGAGTCGGTATGCAAACTCAAGGTTGTCTGACTTCAAAGTCCATGTCCTTTACTATCCCCTCTATGTCTGCCAAATGAAACAAGGCCACAGTATAAATCAGTTGGGATATCTTGGGCTCTCAAAGTACTTTAATATTTCAAATAACGAGTTGATTGAGGAGTCCTCTGCAGGGATAAAGTAGAAAAGGATGCCTGTGTCCAGGCAACAGCATCTTATAGACACCACTATTTCCCATTATCTGCTTCCCATGTTGGAACTGACAATTTACCCTAAAAGCTTTCAAAAGACTTACCAGCTTTTAATGAGAGTTGGCTGATTCAGTGTTGATAATTTATCTTTCATGTAATAAAAATTGGTGAAGGGAATTTGGGAAAGATACTTATTTGGGGCAAAAACAATAATTTGGAAGATTTTTGTTGTTGGTTTTGTTTTTTGGTTTGGGGTTTTTTTTTCCCCACTTGAGGTCATACAGGGATTGAGAGAAGATGTGATCTGAATTAGAAAAGTTTATCTGATTGTTGTCTACAGTGGCAGAGATGATGGGGTTATTGCCTGGAAATGCCAATTTCTCAGCTTGGGAAAGAAACTTTAATGTTTTAGGAAAACTAATAAAGTTAAGATAAAGTTGGAATGTTATGTATTAAATCCAAGAACAAGACATGGAGATACTCAAAGGAAACATCTGAGTTTGTAAACTTAGTGCCAGTGAAAATTACATGCACAGAAAATAGATTTCCTCCTCTTCTAGAGAAAAATCATATACCTGGGATCAACTTAAATAACCTGCTTAGGGGACTGGAAACCTAGCACAGCAGTCAAGAGCCCTGGCTGCTTTTGTAGAGGATCCAGGTGCAGTTTCCAGCACCTATTTGGCAGCTAACAGATGGCCTCTTCTGGCATCCATGGCCACTGTACACAGATGGTACACAAACACACATGCAGGCAGAACTCTAAAACATATTTTTAAAAAAACCTGTTTGGTCCAGGTCCCACAGTTCCATCTTTACAAATGAGGTCACTCTTCAGGCAGGTATGTGCCACACCAAGGTAACTTCAGGATCATCATCTCTGTTTCAGGGTTAATACCTCATTCACTATACATTGTGGGTGGGTCTCCATCTCCAGCACGGCTGTTGTGCTCCAGCCATGCCAGAGAATGGAGGACGATGGAACGGGACCTCAGGTGGCTCAGAGTGCGGTGCAAGGAGTTCCCTCCCGGGAGACTACGTCAGTGGGTAGTTCAGTTATTAGAGCCAATGCAGGGGCTTATATAGGGAGGCCTTCCTGACCGTTACAGAAGGCGGGAAGTTAAAGGTGGGGTTTGGGGGTAAAGGGTGGGAAGGCTGTGGAAGTTCAGGAACGAGGAAACAAAACCCAAAAACCTGGTTCTGGTCTGGGGTGGGGGAAAAGAAGATTCATATCACATCAGGCAGAGCAGGTCAGACACCTGCCATCTCTTTAGGGTACCTGGAGTTGCTTGCTTTGCTCAATACCCAGGTCCCCACAATACATTCCCAATCCACATCAACATCCTCTCTCATCTGGACCACCCCAACAACAGTGCTTGGAACAAGGCCTAGCACAAAGTAGAAATGCAAACTCCAATATTACTGAATGAATGAGAGAAATTCAAGGGCTAGGGAGATGGCTCAGTGGGTAACAATCATAAGGACCTGGATTTGGATTCCCAACGCTCGTGTAAAAAGTAGACATAGCAGTGTATAGCTGTAATCCCAGTGCTGGTATTATACAGGACTGTCCTCCAAGCCAAACGTATGCCATCCTCCAGGAGTTCAGATGTGCCCACTTACAAAAGAATATCACACCGGGGCTTGTTGACTATTGACTGTCCCTCATTAAAGAAGGGGCAGGGAGAGTCTTGGGACCTTCACTTGAGCATCTAGCCACTGCTCCCAATCTGTGTCAGGCAATTCTGTCGTAATTACATGTGGCCTTGGGAAAGGGCTAGAGTATTTAGACCAGAGAAGACTAGAGGAAGGGGTACTCCATTTATGCATCTCTGAGGGATCCATTCTGGATCATCCATTCTGGGTAAAGACTTTCCTCTGCAGTCTTTGGAGGAAGCACACACGTTCATGTAAGAAAGCCCTCATCCATTGCTCTGTAAGTAACCCCAATAAACTCATTGGTTCCCCAGAGTAAACTTTGGTGGCAGGGTACTTCTAGTTTGTCATTAAGATCAAGGAAGGAGGGGAGTGGATGTTGTTTACATCTCCTCTAGGGAAGTTTTAGCAACATCTGGTGAGGCAGAGGCAAAAGGGTCCCCAGGGTTCACTGGCCAGTCAGTCAATTCTGATCAGTGAGCTCCAGGCTCAGCGAGAGACTCTGTCTCAAAAAATAAGTTGTAGGGAAATAGAAGAAGACATTGGACATCAACTTCTGGGCCACACACACACATACACACACACACACACACACACACACACACACACACACACACACATCCTATTTGCCCTGAATAAGTGGTCCTGTGTTGTGACTGGCTGAGACCTAGCCACTGTGTCCTAAGATGGTAGCCCCACCCTGTTCTTTCAAATCATTCAGTAGGTATTAGTTTGTAAGGACCTCCCACAATAAAATATCATAGGCTGGTATATGAAGCAGTAGAATATATTTTCTTGTGATTCTGCAGCTGGAAGTCCCCTCTCCTGGGCCTGCAGCTCCTTGGTATTTTCATAGGGTCTTCTTCTCAAGACATAATTAAAGACTCAGCTCCCTGGCCCATATCTGTAACCCTAGCATTCAAGAAGCTGAGGCAAAAGCTGAGTATGGCGGCACTCCCAGCACTCAGGAGGCAGAGGCAGGTGGGTCTCTGAGTTTAAGACCAGCCTGCTCTATACAGTAAGTTCCAGGCCAGCTTTAGATACAGGGAAATCTTGTCTAAAAAAAAGAAAAGAAAGCAGCTGAGGCAAAAGAATCATAAGTTCAAAGCTAGCCAGAGTTAGATGTGTACCATGTACATGTAGTACCCTCAGAGACCAAAAGAGGGCATCAGATCTCCCAGAACTGGGGTTGCAGGTGGTTGTACACCACCATTTGGGTGCTGAGAATTGAACCACAGACCTCTGGAAGAAAAGCAAGTGCTCTCAAGGACTAAGCCATCTCTCCAGTTCTCTTATTTTTTAATTTCCTCTTTAAAGGCAGTCACTTTCTCAGATTCTGCAGGTTAAAATCTTAACATAAAAATGGTGGAAAGAACCCAATGTGGTGGCCTATACCTTTAATCCCAACACTCAGGAAGCAGAGGCAGGTGGATCTCTGTGAGTTCAAGGCCAGCCTAGTCTATAGTGAATTCCAGGCCAGCTGGGGCTACAGCGGTACTCTGTCTCAAAAAGACAAAAAAAAAAGGCGGAAGGAAGGGAGAATTTGGCCCATGACCAGCAGTGACTCTAGTTCTCTCCCTGATCCCCACAGCTGGACCTCTCCAGCGCCTGCCTATGCTCAATTTGCTTCTAGCTTCTAGAATGTTCTCTGCCACTCTTTTTATTTAATTTTAGTTTGTTTTTGTTGTTGCCTGTCTTTTTGCAATGGGGGACGGGGTCTCAGTATGTATCCCAGGCTGGCCTTGAACCTGTGATCCTCCTGCCTGAGGCTTGGAACTACAAGTGCACACCATGTTACCTAGTTCCTCTGCCATTCTCGGTGCCCAGTCGCATCGTGGCTGCTCCTCCTGGATGCCTACGCCCCCCCATGCCACACCTGTTTTGTGTTACCTCATCTCCAGCTGACTTGGTTCCAGTCAGAGCAGCTGGTCTTCTTTCCACACCTGCCCTGCTGGCTGCTGTTAACCCTTCTATTTCTGGCTGTTTTACTGGATGCAACCCTAAGTCTAAAATAAACAAACAAATAGACTCTTGTTCTTAATCGGTTATGGGGTGCATTTTTGGAATGGCTGAAGAAGGACAAGGTGTGGGCTGAACAGCATGAGTGGCCTCGCAAAGATAAACCGTTCCCCACAGTCACAATGGCGCCATGCCCCGCCCACAGGGCACCTGGTTCAATTCGTTTGGAAAGGAGCTCCTATCAGGCAAAGTTCTTCATGTATTTTTAATAGGTGAAAGAAGTTAGGGATCACTGCTCTAACTGGCGGCCATCAAACTAAGACAAAAGTTACCAACTAGGCTCAACACAGAAGCAATGTGAAGCTGGAGTGCCAGTTGCATGTGTGACTTGTGAATATCATGAGTCTCCTCAAGCTTAGTGTCACCCTAACACAGAAGTGGGTGACATCCCTTTTGGTGTCACATGCCTTGCCCTTTGGTCTAAGGAGCTACAGGTGGCTGATGTCTGTCTTCTATATATTTTTTAAAATATTCTATTTATTATTTTTACTTTATGTGTATAAGAATATTGCCTACATGTATGTAAGTGCACCCATGTTGCACAATGCCCGCAGAGATCAGAAGAGGGTGTTGGATCCCCTGGAACTGGAAGGACGGCTATTAACTGCCCTGTGGGTGCTGGGAACTGAACCCGAGTCCTCTACAGAGCAGCCAGTGCTCTTAACCGCTGAGCCATCTCTCTAGCGCCTCTTCTGCTATATTTGTAACAATGGCTTTGGGCGCAGGCAAGGAGCATTTGTGCTGGAGCCGGGCCTGCAGGCTGCTGTGGACGGTCCCCCAGCACTGGTAAGGATTCTGGCTCAGGAAGGGAAATGGCAGCGGGGTGACTTTGGGCACGTGACTGGCCCCGAAGTCACGAGGGTGCCGCCGAAGCTCCTCTCTAACCCGCACCCCACCCCCACTTCCTCACCCTTCCACTTCCCTCCACCTCCTAGGTCCCCCGAGGACTGAATGAGGAGCTTAGTCCTCTTTCCCAGTGTCTTCTTCCAATATGGGTGAAGCCCAACCCCAGGAGCTTCCGGCTTTGCCTTTTGATTCTCAAGAGCCTTTTCTTCTCTCTACAAAACCTGTTTCTTTGCAAGCAAAGAGCTTTTGACTTTCCAACTATTGTTTTTGATGTGGGCTCAAGAGGCCGTTTTAAAAGTCAGAAATTTGAACATTGACCGGTTTTGCTCAGACTGTTCCTCTCTCCTTGCATTCCAGTTGTACCAATCTCAGGACTCTCCGAGGCGATGCCTCTGACTTACTAGGGGAAAGGTCAAGTGGAAAAAGTGTAGCAAGGAAAAGCAGGAGGACTGACATTTCAAGATTCTTTTTCTCTATGTAAGAAATACTGCCACGCCGATGTGCCACATGCCCCACCCATGCCCCAACAGGCAAGCAGGCCGGCTGTCTCTGCTCAGGCTCACAGATGGGATCGAGACTCTAGAGTTGTCTTGATACTAAAAGTTCTGACTCACACAGGCATACATTGTTCTCTTCAAGTTAATGGCATGAAAACAAAAGAGAAGGGGTTTGCTCTAGGTTAGGGAAACGGAGAGATAGAACAATTTTGTTTGGAGTCTATTTGGAACAAACCACTGTCAAAATACATTTTTGAGACAAATTTGATTATGGACTGGGTATGAGATGATACCTTAGAATTACTGTTCATGTTAAGTGTTGGTTATGTAAGGGAACTTTTTTCATTTTTTGAAGGGGAGTAAAATGATGGAAGGAAGGAGGGAAGGAAAGAGGGAGAGAGGGAGAGACGGAAGGACAGAGGAAGCAAGGGAGGAAGAAAGGAAGAGAGAAACAAGTAAGGAGGGAGGGAAGGAGGGAAGGAAGGAAGGATTTTATGAAAAGAATAGGGAAAAAAAGGAAAAGAACAAGCACATACAGCCAAATCTTATTAATTGTTAGATTTTTGTTGTTGTGGTGGTGGTTGTTTGATTGGCTTTTTGGGGTTTTTTTTTTTGAGACAGGATCCCAGTTAGACCAGGCTGTCCTTGAACTTGAAGTTATCCTCTGCCTCAGTCTCCCAAATTATTGTGATAACAGGCCCATACCACCATGGCCATCTTTTTGGATTTTAATAGTGAATGCATGGAGATCAATTTTATTATCTCTATCTTTTTCATAAGCTTGAAACAGTTCATAATAAGCTTTTACATTGTTAAACTAATTCAGGAAAAGACAGACTAAGTAACAGAAGAGAATAACAGAACCAGAAACAGATTCAAATATTTACGTACAAGAAGTTATATTACTTATTTACAGGCAGATGAACTATTTCTTCAAATAAAATCTGACATTCAGTCCCAACATATAAAGCAAAGAAGAGCGACACTGTTGCATAGGAAGACAGAGAGGCTGGCTTGCTTTCTCCCCTTTGTCTCTCCAGAGAACTTAAACTTCGCTCAGGACACTCTCTGACTTTGAAGTACACAACTTGGCCTTATTCAGGATGTCTACTGAACAGCTGGCTGAAAATCTGGAGAAAGAATAATTTAAATCTCACAAACAAAATCACAGTTACAAACAAAATCAAATCTATTTACACTAAATGTTTAGGGCCTGGAGAGATGCCTTAGTGGTTCAGAGCACTGGCTACTCTTGCAGAGGACTCAGGTTCAGTTCCCAGCATCGATATAGCTAGCAACTGTCAGTAACTTCAGTTCCAGGGGGTTCAGTACCCTTTTCTGACCTCTGCAGGCATTACGTGACACAGATGCACTTGCATACATGCAGGCAAAACACTCATAAAAAATAAATAAATAGGTCTGGAGAGATGGCCCGGTAGTTAAGAGCACTGGCTGCTTTGCGGAGGACCCAAGATCAAATCCCAGCACTCACATGATGGCTAACTACTGTCCTAACTCTAGTTCCAGGGGATCTGATGTCCTCTTCTGATTTCCATGGGCATTGCATAACAAGGGTGTACTTACACACATACAGGCAATACACTCATATACATAAAATAAAAATAATAAATAAAATATTTTTTGAGAAAACAGGCTGAAGAGATGGCCTAGGAGTTAAGAGCACTGGCTGCTCTTGCAGAAGACCTCGGTTCAATTCCCAGCATCCACAAGGTGGCTAACAACAATCCATAGCTCCAGTTCCAGGGGCTCCAATACCCTCTCCTGACACCTGTAGGCACTGCATAATATGGGTGCAACTACCTACATGCAGCAATACGCGAATGCACATAAAATAAAAATAATAAATAAAATATTTTAAATAATAATAATTTACATTATTAAATGTCATAACATTATTCAGAAAAAATGGATATTCTGAAACATGAGGCAGAGAAAAGACTTTACTAGAGGGCCAAAGAAGATATAATTTTGAAGGAATCAGGAAATATAGAGGGGCTGGGCATGGTGCCGCACACCTTTAATGCCAGCATTGGGGAGGCAGAGGCTGGTGGATCTCTGAGTTCCAGCCCCAACCAGGGCTACCTATTAAGAACATCTGTCCAGAACGAAAGAGGGAGGGAAGGAGACATCATTTTATTTTTATTTTTTGAGACAGTGTCTCACCACATATTCCTGGCTTGAATTCTCTATGTAGACTAGCCTGGCCTTGAACTCTCAGAGATCCACCTGCCTCTGCCTGACCAGTGCTGGGATTAAAGGAGTGCACCACGAAGCCCAGCTAGAACACATCATTCTTTATTAAAAAACAATAAATTCACAGGCTCTTTCAAGCTTCTCGGCTTGAAATCAAGCATTACTGACATCACCTGGTAGTCGTAAGGCATTGGCAAACTCTTAAGTCACACACCACACTTTCCACAAACATGTATGGAATGACTAAGAAAGGGTTAAAGAGACTCCAGGATTCAAAGGACCTTAGAGCAGAGAGCTCTACAGAGGCGTCCAGTCATTGCAGGTGGTTAGATATTAACATAATGAGCCCAGTCACAGAGCTATTCCAGGTGCAGAGTTGGTTCCAGACAAGGAGCTGGATCAGGCTGAGCTGAAGCTCTGAGGACAGAATTGGGAAATAAGGAGCTCCTCCTCTGCTGATCCTAGGACACACAACTTAGCGATGGGTCAGTGGGTGCTGCAGTACCCCAATGCTAGGTGTTCCTCCTTTTATATGAACCAGATGAGGGGGTTGCATCATTTGTTGGACTGATGTGTTTGATTTCACGAGTCTATTTTTTTCTGATATGGCTTTATAGGCCCATGTGTTCCTAATTTCCCTAGTTAAGTTCATGGGTGGTAACATTTTCTTTGTGTAAATTGGTTATTTATCAGCCTGTGCCAGTTGTTTACTGGCACAAACAAAATGTGGAGTCATTCTGATGTAGCCTCTGCACTCAAAATGCAGCCCACTGCGGCTTACGAGTGGAATCACTCAAGGCAAGACACAGCCTGAAACATAACAAGGAGCCATACAACAAGAAGTAACTGGAGCAGGGCATATAGCCCTATCGCCACAGAAGGAAAATGTTTATGTTTTAAACATTTAGTTATTTTTAGGTTTTTTGGTTTTTTTTGCTGTTGTTCTTTTGTCTTGCTACACTAGGGACCAAACCCAGGGCCTTGTGC
The DNA here is from genome assembly GCA_035773235.1 of Eospalax fontanierii. Lineage (NCBI taxonomy): Eukaryota > Metazoa > Chordata > Mammalia > Rodentia > Spalacidae > Eospalax > Eospalax fontanierii. The sequence continues at coordinate 175,461,558 of CM069524.1, read as the reverse complement.
GTGCGAGGCAAGTTATCTACCATTGAGCTACAGGGACCATCAGTTCAACTCTTTTTTTTTTTTTTTTAACTTGTTTAAGACAGAGTCTAGGGGCTAGAGAGATGGTTCAGTAGTTAAGGGCTCATATTACTCTTGCAAATGATCTAAGTTCGGTTCCCAGCACCCAGGCTAAGCAATTCACAACTGCTTGTAACTCCAAGCTTCAAGGGATCTGATACCCTCTCCTGAACTCCATGGGCACCTACACTCACGCCTAGACTCTCACTCGTACATACAATTAAAAATAAAGGAGTGGTACACACCTTTAATCCCAGCACTCAGGAGACAGAGTCAGGCAGATCTCTGTGAGTGCAAGGCCAACCTTACACTGGTCTACATAGTGAGTTCCAGGTCAGCTGGGGCTACAGGGACATCCTGTCTCAAAAGACCAAAAAATAAGTAAAAAATAAAATAAGATAAATAAATCTTTAAGACAGAGCTTTAACTTACTACATAGCCTTAACTTGCAATGGTTCCAAAGTGCAGACATGAGTCACCATATGCAACTTAATATTTTTAGTATATAAATATTCATGAACTTTATATAGTGAAAAATAAGTCACATTCCATAAAGGACAAAGAAAGGAATGTGTCTGTATGACAAAACCCTAATATCCTTAATAAGAGTGTTTCAGGCTGGAGATATAACTCAGTGGTTGAGCATTTGCCTAGCATGTGTGAGGCCCTGGTTTGATCTCCATCTACCACAACAGTGTGTGAATGAATGAATGTATTAATTAATCAACGACAATGGGAAAAACACAAATAAATGAATTAAACACTTAAAAAGTCTATATGAGGATATCAAAATTATTATAAGGACATGAAAAATAATTTCAATCATGATTAAGTAAATGTAAATTAAAGTGAGATCAAAGTAAGGGATGCTGACTCCTAGGGAGATGCGGCAGTAGATAAACCAAAAGTCCTACTACTGTTACACAGCTAGAAATGCCAAGTAAATTATACCTAATATTATTTTAAGTGCACAGTAAAACACCCATGAAAATATAGAAAGCCCACAAGAAACTAGATCAAGATAACTTAAATCCACAATAGAATGAAAGTAGAAAATTAGTTGCCTTACTTTTGAGAAGGGATTTCATCAACTTCATACCACAGATCCTTGTTTAGGGACAGACGAAAAGGATGTGGGGGCCGGAGAGATGGCTCAGAGGTTAAGAGCACTTGCTGCTCTTCCAGAGGATCCAAGTTATTTCTCAACACCCATGTGGGGTTGCTCACAATGGCCTATAATTTTAGCCTCAGAGGATCTGATGCCCTCCTCTGGCTTCTAAGGGCACCTGCACACACCTAGCATACACTCACATAGACATACAAATAAAAAGAAATCTTTATGGAGACAGGGTCTTCCTATAGGCCAAGCTGTCCTGGAACTTGCTATATAGACCAGGTTGGCCTTGATCTCACCAAGTTTTGCCTGCCTCTGCCTCCTGACTGCTGAGATTAAAGATGTGTGCCAGCATACTCAGCAAATAAAAACAAATCTTAGGGTTGGAGAGATGGCTCAGCAGTTAAGAATACTAACTGCTCCTGTGGAAGACCCAGGTTCAGTTCCCAGCACCATGTCAGCTAACAATCATCAGTAACTCTAGTTCCAGGGGATCTGGTGCCCACTTCTGTCCTCCTCAGGAATTACATGGCATAAGTATATACTTGCAGGTGATACACTCATACACATAAAATAAAAGTAAAATAAATTTCAGAAAATCCTTTAAAGCATGGATGCGTGCACGAGAGAGAGAGAGAGAGAGAGAGAGAGAGAGAGAGAGAGAGAGAGAAGACCTGAGACTCACAAGCAAAGTCAGAATTCTCCAAAAGCTATACCTCATGTCTCCAGCAAGATGTGCTTAGCATCAAGAAATTAAAATATAGATGGTAGGTGTGCTGGTATGATCCTTTATTCCCAGCCCTCAGGAGGCAGAGACAGGCAGATCTCTATAAGATAAAGGTCCAATAGTGACTCCCAGGGGGGCTGGGACAGGGAGACCCTGTCAGAGAGCGGGGAGGGGGAGAGAGATCAGTCCCAAGCTAAGTGTGGAACAACAGTAAGAAGCAAATACAGCCCCTGTGGAAAGATTCAATCCCAGTTCAGGCCACACAATCTCCACAGATCAAGTTTTAATCAGATGAAGTCAGAACCCTCAATTACAAGAGATAGGAAACAGAGCATGATTAAGAGTCAGCTGATAATGGCAACAGTGCTAGTAGGACAAAACTATAAACTAAGTATTTTTTTAATCATTACAGATATAAAGTACAGTCTCAAAAACATGAGAAGGCCTTCAAAGTGGATCAGCACAGTGGAAGGAGAGCACCCTCTCCCAAGGGCTTTCCTCTGACCTCCGTACGAGAACAGTGGCATGTACCAATGCTCACATGCACACACAGTAAAAAGTAAAAGAGGTTAAAACATGAGAGAAAAACTTTTAAAAAGTGTAAGGAAATTCTATTTTTACCTATCAGATGATTCAATAAGGAAAAGGATCAGTCTTGCTAAGGAGATTTTTAAAAATTAACATTTACTTACTGTTTATAGAATTGGAAATGGATCCTTTCAGAGAATAATTGGGCAGTATTTCACGTGTTTTAACAAGAACCAGAAAGGATATGCCCATTGACATAATCACTTTGCTTCTAAGAATTTTTCATAAAATCATCCAAAAGCATATGTACTGCTCTTGCAGAAGACCCAAGTTCAGTTCCCAAGACCCACATCAGGTGCCTCACAACTGCCAGTAAGTCCAGATCCAGGGGATTCAACACCTTCTTCTGGCCTCCTTAGGTACTGCATACACACACACACACACACACATACACACATAATTAAAAAATAAAAATACTTACTTTGATTTATTGATACTTATCTGAAAATTTCAGTACCAGGTAGCGCACACCTTTAATCCCAGCACTCAGGAGGCAGAAACAGGCAGATCTTTGTGAGTTCCAGGCCAGCCTGGTCTACATAGTGGAGTTCCAGGGCAGCTGTGGCTACAGGGAGACACTGTCTCAAAAAGACCAAAAAATAATAATAATCTAAAAACAAATGTACAAAGATGTACATTAGGGGCATTTTTTTTTTAAATCAAAAGCACAGGAAAATTCCATTGTGTAACAGCAGAGGAATGGTTAATAAATTACCATGTTTTCATCTAATGAGATGCCACACAGGAAATAAAAATGATGTTGTATATAGATGTGTTTATCAACACTGACAGAGATCCAAGATACACAGATGAGTGGGAAAAGCAAATAATAGACAATATGATCCCACTTATTTTTAAATTTGACTGGATCATTAGAGAAAGTTCACATAACCAATAAATGTGATGATACATAAAAATCCATAGAAATGAGTCATAAAATCTAAACAGTATTTCTTTTATTTTTTATTTATTTTCAGTGCTGGGGATCAAACCCATGACCTTGAGCATGCCAGGTGAGTGTTCTACTACAGAACCATGTCCCCAGATCTAAACAATCTTACTTTTGTACTCATCAAGGTTACATATCAGAAAAGAGGATCCTTGTTCTATTCATAGGGTTTTCCCAAGAAGCAGAATTAACTCGAGATGACTGATAGACAGGCAGACAGACATAGACAGATGTTGATAGATCGGTAGATCGATATTTAGTCTGAGAATTAGCTCACACAATTACAGAGGCTGAAAAGTCCAAAGACATGCTACGTACAATCTGGGAAACCAGGAAAGCCAGAGGTGTACTTCAGTCTGAGTCCAAAGGCTGGGAATCAGAGAATCTGGAAGTGTAACTCCCAGTCTTCTGGGGGTGGAGTACTGCTGCTCTAAGTCCCAGAACTAGGAGGCTCTGTGTCTCTGGGCAAGAGAAAACGGATGTCCTATCTCTAAAAGAGAGAGGGAATTTACCTTTTCTTTCCATGCCCGGTCACAGTAGATTGGACGAGGCCTGCTTGCACTGGTGAGGGTTGATCTTCAGCAAGTGGTGATTCAAATGCTAATCTTCTCTGGAAACATCCTCAGCGCATACCTAGAAATAATATTTCACTACAGCTAGCCAGACACCCCAGTCAAGGTAACACATAAAATTAACCATCACACCAGAAGTGGCAGAGTCATGAGGAGATGGAAACATTCATGCACTGCTGGAAAGAATAGAAACTGGTATATAACTGTCTAAAATGCCAGTTCTCATAATTTAACATCATCTATATATAGAAGCCTGTTGACTAAATGGTGACATTTCTGGGTGTATTTCCCTAAGAAATTCAGACTCAGATCCATCAGAGGTCATGAGAAACTGAATATTCATCTGCTTGTTTCTTGTGGTGAAGCAACACAAGTATTCTTCATTTAAAGACAAGAAAGGGCCATTGAAATGGCTCAGGGGATTGGTGCTTGTTACTAGGCCTAATGACATAAATTAAATCCCAGGACCCATGTGGCAGAAGGAAAGAACCAACTCCTGCATGTTATCCCTTGACCTCCACACTCATGCTGTGGCACACTCATACACAAATAAATAAATAAATAAATGTAAGCTTTAAAAAAAGACAAGTAAAATACTGTAGAATTTCTTGTGTGTATTGAATGAGAAAATTAGGAAACAACAGAAAAATTAACAAAATAGATTTATATGTTAAAACATTATAATTGTAAAATAATACAACAGATTTTACATCTGACCTGCATATATACACATATCAAACATATTAATTAAGGAGGGCTGTTGAAAACCAGGTATGGCAGTGCATGTCTATAATCCTGGCATTCAGGAAGTGGAGGCAGGAGGATCAGGAGCTCAGTCCCAACCTTGGCTACATAGCAAGTTAGACCCTGTATAAAAATAAACAAACAACCAGAGCTGCTGTAAAAGATGCAAGAAAGGGTATGAGAATTGGAACAGATGTCTAGGCCTGGTGGTACATGCCTTTAATCCCATCACTTGGGAGGCAGAGGCAGGCAGATCTCTGGATCTCTGTGAGTTCCAGACCAGTTAGGGCTACATAGTGAGAACCCCCCCCCCACGCACACACACCATCTCAAACAAACAAAAAAAAATTGAAACAGAAAAAAAAAAATGTTACAAGAGAGAAATCTTGCCCAGGTTGGTAATGACAATTTACCTTAAACTGAAGAATGTATTTAATTCAGCTTTACCCATCTGAGTTCCTTTTTAAAAAAAAAATTATTTTTTTTATTTTATGTGTATGAGTGCAATGCCTGCATGTAGGTAGGTGCACCCATGTTGTGCAATGCCCGAGAAGGTCAGAAAAGGGTGTCAGATCCCCTGGAACTGTAGTTACAGGTGGTTGTTAGCTGCCATGTAGATACTGGGAATTGAACCCGGGTCCTTTGCAAGAGCAGTCAGTGCATCTCTCCAGCCTCCTGAGTTCCTTTTTAAATGACCATATAGAGCTGGATTCCCAGTATCCATATCAGGTGGTTCACAACTGTCTGTAACTCTAGCTCCAGTAGATCCACCACACTCTTCTGGCCTCCAAAGGCACCTGCACTCACATGCTCATACACACATATATATACCCAAAATTAATAAACTAATTAAATAAATAAAATAAGTGTGTGTATATATATATACTGTACTAAAGTATCTATAGACGTATATACTAAAATACTAATGGTGGTTATTACTGAGCGTGGAATTAAGGGTGACTCTTTTTGTTACACTGAATAAATACTGTGTAATAAGTCAAATACATTTCTTATATTTTAAAAATTCACCTTCCTGCTCAGAACTACTTCCCTGCTGTTAGATAATCATATAATAACCTACTAAAATCAACTGCCTGTGTGGCCACAGTCATTTTATTGTTTTTCCAGAATGTTCCAAAATAGCTCTGGAACAAGACCAGTGGGACCACTAGATATCTATCTAGCCTCACCCTTCTTCCCATGCAAATGAAGACTGAGCCTCCAATCCAGCTTTGGCAAAACCCTCCTTGGAACGCAGAGTAACAAGGCCTTTTCCTCCTCCTCCTCTGCAAAAAGAAGGGTGGTTCTTGCAGTTCTCATGCAGGCTCAGAACATCCTCTTGAAAAGCTGCCTGGAGCAGCAGATGCCAAAACAAAAGGTCCTACCTTACGGGTGGAAATGCTATTTGCAGCTTTGTAGACACAGGTGTTCTTCTAGACGACTGCAGGCCTACAGTGCACTGTGCTTGGCCAGGAATAGCTCTGAAGGCCTTTCTCTCAGAAGCCAGCTCTTGAAACCTTTCAGTGTATGTCCTAACTATATTTGGCAATGCAAACCAAAGAGGTCAGTGGCTTAGCTGGGGGATGGGGGGAGGCTATTCCTAATTTATAATCTCTGCTTCAAACTAGGACCAAGAATTTAAAACTCACTTCACTCATTTTTTTTTAATGTATTGAGCCCTTCTGCCAAAGCAGCTCTCCTTCCCCATACTACTGGCCCTTGTAGAAATCTTTCAGAACCACAGGTGTAGATCACCTACCCAAGTCACCCTACAAGCTAGAGAACATTTAGGGACATTTGGCATGAGAATCTTAAGGTTAAAATTATCTCACTTTATTTCTTATGTCTTCATAGCATCAAAATAGCCTGCAGCACTTGAGTGCAAATCCTGGCTCCATCACTTGCTTCACTGTGTGACCTTGACTGAGTTTCTTTATGTCTCTGAGGTTCAGTTTCCTTATCTACAAATAGAGACAATAACACCTACTTCAGAAAACCACTGTAAGAACTAAATGAGATAAGGTATATAAAGTGGCTAGACTATCTGACACCAAGCAAGTACTAAAAAAAGAATTAGCTTCCAACCCACCCCATGGCTCCTTCCCACCCTTAGCTGTTTGGACAACCTGGTAGTGTTGGGCTTTCAAGAAATGGTCTGGTTCCCTTGGTTGATTACAAATGGGATCAGACAGTTCTCACTACCAGCCAGCAACAGTAGCTACAGATAAAAACTGTGGCTATTTCATGGCTGTGGACAGGTTCGAATCAGCTCACAAATGACTCATCACTGTTGATAAATGATGTGTTCTTGGCATCAAGAGGCCCTAACCTGATAAGCTTCAGCACCTTATGAAAAAAAAAACAAAAAAAAAAAACAAAAAAAAACCCAGAGGGTTATTTGAACAGTCTCCAGAGAAGGACCCAAAGGCTTCATTGTGACCTTTACTTAATCCTGAGGGAGCACTGTACCAGACTGGTCATAAGAGGGTCTCTGTCTGTTCAGAAATGTCTCAAGTCACAGGTTTGGAAGCGGGAAAGCCTCCAGCAGAGCAGCTGTGTCCTAGCTCTCAGAGCTCCTCTTGCCTTGGATTCCCTGAAGTCATAAGACTCTCTCGACAGAAGGCTGGATACCGGTTCTCTGCTCCCAGCAGCCCTAAGCCAGCGCCCAACCTGTCTTTGGCAGCTTTGTCTGGTGGCTGAACCTCTGCCAGAGTGAGGTTTGGCTAGAGGGTTCGGTGGCAGGGACAAACCTTGGCTTAAAGAAAAAAAAAGCGAGAGTGGCTTGAGCCACCCTCTGTGGCTGTCTGTGAGGCCAAAGTGGTCTCTGCTTCTGCCGTCTCCATAGCCCTTTAGACCACCCTGCACGCACATGCACAGAAATCACAAGACTGGAGTTTTTAGTCGTTCCGTCTTGCATTCAGCCCTGTGCGTCTGCATTGCCTAGCACAGTTTCAAGTGAATACTTAGCAAGAAAGTCCTTGAGACCATCGTGATCTGTTCCTGCGTCTATTACCTCTTCAGTGCTGGGGAACCTCACAAAATTGTTAAGATCGAACAGGACCGGTAACTATACAGAATGGATAGTGTCAACAGCCAGGTGCCAACAACTGAGGCCTTGTGGGAAATTCTGCATGCTACGGTCTAAAGTAGGAGCTGCTTCGGAACAGTTTGTCCAGGACCCATGCATTTCAGTGTGTATACAAGGCTTCTTTTGCAAGGAAAAAGTCACCAGCTGGGGCCCTGTTATGCCATCCCAAACATTTCCATCTTCCCAACCAACAATTTCCAGAGATCCTAAGTCACCCAGAGCTGCAGCATTTCGCAAAGACCAGCGAGACTTTTTGAAAGCACAGTAATTGGTCTCTGTCTTAGGTCTTCAGGGACCTTGGCCAGGCCAATCGGTGGTGCTTCCTGGTAGACAGGACTCGCCTTACTCTTCCTTTCTAATTGTGCCAGTGGTTTGGCCCTTCCAGTCACTCAGCGTGGATTTGAGGTCCAGCACCTCTGAATCTGGGGGTAACCTTCTACAACGATAAAGGCAGACAGAAAGCAAGGAGGAGGAAGGAAGGAAAAAGAGAAGGCCAGAGAGAAGTGGAGGGAGTATGAAAAAGCTTGAGAAGGAGGAAGGAAGAGGAGAGCTGGAAGGGGAGGCGGAACAATGAAGGTCTCTGGCCGTCCAAAGCGCACGGTTCCGGCTGCACGTCCGTCCCGCCTGCCTCCGGCCGGCAGCTGCACACTGCGCAGCGTGTGGGCGCTGAGTCACTGTCCCAGAACAGCGAGCCGTGCAGGTCGAGGGGAGGGGGGGGCGGCTGGCATCTGCAAGCTGCTTTTTTTTTTCTTTCTTTCTTTCCTCTTTCATTAAGGCTGTGTGCTGACTCCCACGTAGGAGAACTTATTAAATCGCACGTACTACCTCACGGCTTTTTGGCGACCACGCGTGACGGCCAGCAGGGGGCGCCACAGCCCCGCTTACTGGCGCTAGGGCACAGGGAGGACTTGGGGCTGCTGACTGCGGGTTTCCAGAGATGTGCGAACATTTTCAGGGGTTGCCTTTAACTTTAACACCCTTAGCTGCAGAATCAACTCCCTACTTCGAAAGCCTCGAAGATCACCCCAAGTCTAGGCGCGCAGGGTGTCCTGAGCAACCGCATGAAATTGGGACTCTGTTGCGCAACGGAGAGAGCCCAGGCTCGCCTACCCACTAGGACTCAAGCCTACCCCTTCCGCCCCGCCTGGCCGCCACGCGAGGCGGTGACCTCGGCAGTCTTAGAGAAATCTTGACTGGCACCCAGGACACGCGTTCTGTGCGCCCCACAGGAAGAACAGAGTTCGTGACAACTAAGGCCATGCAAAGAGAGGTTGGCTTGCACCCCACACTGCAGTCCCATCCTCCCCAAACAAGAAGCAGGACCCCCACACCCCCAGACCGTCCAAAACCAAGCCCACCTTTCCTTCCCTAGGTTAGTGAGTAAAGAATGGATCAGCATTGAGACAGTTTATTGGTTTGATTTTCGCATATCACTTATTTTATGTAAATACATTATACAGAGACCAGATGTTTCTTCCTTCCACGGCAGTCAGGCGCTCTCCATCTTACACACACGCACACACACCATGAACCAAACAACCTTACACCTCGGCTGAGACATTCACGTCTTAAAATAGGGGAAGGGGACAATATAATTGCTTTAAAATGCCCTTAATACAATATATAACGTACAAAAATATCTCTATATATCTGAAGTTACAAAAAAAAATCTTGACAGCAACAAACTTAAATATTGATAGTTACCTTTATCCGTACAACACGCATTGCACTCTTCCTCGCTAGGTTTTGGAAAGTTCAAGTAGTAGTGAGGCTTCCGCCCCGGTGGGGTGATACCCCGTGAGAAATCAGTTTGTGGTGGGCAAGGTAGTGGCTCAGACCAGTGCGAAGCACTCTGATTCCGCGGCACCAGCCGGACGCTAGTGCTACTGTTCAATGCTGCCACCGGCTCTCAATCCTACGGAGTTTGGCCAGTACTCCGGGCGGCCAGTGTCTGCGGCTGGGAAGACATCAGAGTCCGAGCCTGGAGGGCCTGGGGCAGGGAACGCCGGCGCCTGCGGCCATAGCCTTGGGGGCTGATCTTGTTCCTGGGGGCGACGCCGTCTTTGTCCTTGTCTGTGAACTGGTAGATCTGGTGAGCCAACTTCTGCACTGTGCAGGTCCCGAAGCGGCAGCCGGCGCTGCGAGAGCCCTGGAAGTTGTTCTTCATCTGCCGGTAGCGCTTGACTCGGATGCGGGAGGCGTCCGGACTGCTGGGAAGGAGGACAACGTGAGACCTCGTCAAGCAGGCTTTGGCCCCAGCCACCAGAGACCAAAGCCAGACAGAACCCGAGGAATCTGGAACCTGCTCCCTCCACCGAGCTGCAGTCCAGTCCTGACAATCCCCGGGGGCCAAGGCAGTGGAGAGAGCACATCCTCTGCATGGGGCGCAATGGTTACCTGGCTTGGAGACTGCGAGATGCTCCCTTCACATTCTGCGGCAGGACGAGAGTCTGGACAGGCCCGGCCTTCGGGTCAGCGAGCCCCGTGGGGTTGCTGGATACTTGCAGTTCCCTCTTCCCACGACTTAGCGCCCACTTATTCCATCTAGAAAGCCCAAGCAGATGCGATTAGCCGGTGTTCGGGGGGTGTCCCTGTTCTTCTCCCACCTCAGGACCAGCGTTCAATTTCCCCTGGCTGCCAGGTAATAGGGATGGGGAAAGCACCGTCCCAGACTCACTTCTTTCGGAACTCCGAGGCGACGTCGAGCCGCACAGAGTCCGCGCCTAGAACGGCGAGTGAACACAGGAGCATCAAGGCGATGGAAAGAAGCTTCATTCTGATGATGCGCGGAGACCCTGGAAAAGGAGCGAGGAGAGGAGTGTAAGCACTCTGGCCAGCTAGACTGTCCGGTCCCGGCGGGGTACGAAGGGTCGGAGCCTCCCCACCCCCCACCCCACCCCCACCCCCGTGCGCTCGGCCCAGCTCTGTAGGGCTCAGACCTTTATCTCTCCCTGTGGCCCAGAGAGGCGCCCGAGGCGCTTGCACCGGCCCAGCGGGTGACAGGCCCCGCAGGGGAGGCCGCTGCCCAGCTCCAGGCTCCAGAGGCTTCCTGCTCAACTCCTTGGACCAAGGCCCACGGAGGAGAGGAAACAGGATTTCTGGAGCTCCAGCTGTGTGCATGAGCTAGTCCTGGGATATGAGGTGCACCCCACAGTGGATTCCCCCAAAGTGGGCTGTTCCCCTCACCCAGCGCTCCCAGTTTGGGGCTTCAGCAAAGCCCTGCGGCTCAGTACGCTCGGCCAGCGGTACCTACCTGCTGAAGGGGTGATTTGTCAAGCAATCGAAGGAGAAAGTCCGAGATTTTCTTCTGACAGTGGCAAAAATCCCAACGTCTCAGTACGGTGAGAAGCCAGAAGAGGTGGTAACGCTGGAGCGGTTCTGCCTAGTGTCACCAAGAAACCACTGACTGGCCGCTCCAGTTCCAGCGCTTTATAAGAGCGCAGGGGGCGGGGCCTGCCTGCCCTCGAGCCCTCCCTTTCCTCGGGCGCGCGCTCGCTTCTCATTCCTGGCGTGTGGATTGCTTGCCTGAGGATGTGGGGACAAGGGTAAGGGTCTCGTGCCCAGAGGGCTCAGAGATGGGATCTGGGACCTGGGACGTTAGTGCAGGACGGCCACAGAACTAATTCTCTGGGGTTCGGTTTCAGACGGTAAGAGAAGGCGAAGGAAGGCCAGGACAGCTTTTGGGGGGACCCTTTTCCCAAGACAAGTTCAGCCGAGAGTGTGGGGCTCTCGGGATAAAATGCAAGAACCAGGGTGGGGGGGGCGGTGAGGGATAGGCGACAGGGATGAACGAACCCTGGACTTGGGGAGCTGTGGCCTCAAGTGGACCGCGCCCTCTGCTGGCTTAGCGCCTGACCCAGCCTCGACCCCCGACTCACGCCGAGCTGGAGGAGCAGGGTACAGAACAGAAGCCCCGAAGGGTGAGGCTCACCTGTCCACTTGGCAGCGCCTGAGACCCCAGGGTTTCACGTTGGGCTAGTAAGACTTCATAATAAAGGTAAAGGTGACAACACCGGAATTGAAAATTGGGGTTTTGGAGAGAGTACTTATCTCAAGTTTCAGAATTTACATACCTATTTGGAAATATGGGAATAACCAAAACTAGGAAGAATGACACTGTTTTATTTTCCCCTTGTAATACTATTATGCCTTATAAGGTTATAACCTGAGACTTGGCCTGGCTGCCTTCATTCACCCATTGTAAACGTGATGATTGACTGGCAGGGAGCACACTAATGCTTCACGTATGTTAATCGCTTTACAGTTGACAAAGCAGAGCCACATCCCAGTCTCTTTTGATCTTTACACTCACCCCTGAGCTAGGTGAGGAAGCTAATATTACTCTTCTGAATTACTGAAAGGGAATTTTAGAGAGGGAACGTAGATTGAAAGAGAGGGAATGTAGATTGAAAGGCGGTAAGCTATAGAGTCAGTTGGAACCCCGAAGATAGTCCCGCTGGGGCAGCGCGGATCCTTCTAGGTTGGGGTCACCACTCTCCTCCAGGGGGAGACAAGAATCTCAGCCCGCGCCCAGGAATATGTGCCTGTTCATGATGAATCAGTTCGAACACGTTTGGCACCTGTTTGTATTTTTCCCTTGAGTTCACTTTCTGATATCCCTTCTGGGGCTCAACTGAGGATCAAGGCTCAGCACCACGTGTGGGTCTTCAGTGTCATCATCACCCCCCCCCCCCCACGCACACACACACATTCGAATGCTCAGTTAAGATACAGAGGCCAAGTGTGCCAGACAACAGCCTACATCAGCTGCAGGTCCTTAGTCCTAGGCAATTTGGACACAGGCAAGTCTCTTTCTAGAGTCCCTGGACAGATCTCCAAGGTTTCCATAATGATTCTGAGACAACGCAAAGGTGCCTGGGCACTGGGTCCCTGAGGATCTCGCCCACAGCGAGGTCTGGAACTGAGCACTGCTGGCTCAGCCGCCTTGTCACTCTCGAGACTGAACGGTGGACATTGCACCTGAGGAAGAAATGGCCTCACTGAGGTTATTTATCCAGGAGACTTCCTAGAGGAGATCTGAGTTCCACCTGAGGCGGGAGACAAGAGTCCAGACTCCAGACCCTGGTTCTAGAAGGGACTTGGGACACCGCGGTTCAAAAGGCTGCAGCGAACCGGCCAGCTTCGGGCGGCTGCCGGCGTCAGGCGCTAAGTGTCTGCGCGGAGGCTCTCAGGTAGAACGGCGCGCGATGCTGCGGCTCCTTAATCCCCCAAGACTTCACTTTTGTTTTTCTCACTCCTCTCCCATTTCCCCGCCCTTCCTTTCACTTCGTCCCCCGGATCGCCTTCATGTCCTCTAACCCTCTAAGAATACCTACCATCTACCTGTAGCCAACTTCCAGCTGGGCCCAGGCCAAGTCGGATTTTACTTTCTTTTCCCTGGCGCGCGCCAGGGACTGCCCAGGAGGTCAAGGACAGCTGGGCGTTGGCCCACAGCCAGGCCAAGTCCCGTGAGTCGGACTCCTTCCTTCCAGTCCCCAACCAGCCTTGAGGAGTTCCATCTGCAAAGCCTCTGTGGCCGAACCTGGTTGCCTCTTCGCTTCCAGGAAAGCCAAAGATTAAGGAAAACTGAGCTCTCGCTTGGGATATGATCTCCAAGTAGGCGCTTTGCTGAAATTTGTATTTAAAAAAAAAAAAAAAAAAAAAGCACAGGGTCTCATGTAGCCCAGGCTGGCCTGGGAACTTCTGATCTTTCTGCACCTCTCCAAGTACTCTACCAATTGAGCTGCATTCCCAACTCTCAAACTTCTTTTTGAGCCAACAAATGACTTGAACAAGGACCGGGTACCCAGGGGTGAAATTAGAGACTCCATGACTTGGCTCTGAGCTGCTGTGTCTGAGCCAGCTCATTGGCATGGTGCCAGGAATTCCCACCTGAACACCTTGGCACCAGCCTTATCGGCCTGGGTGCTCTTTGCCATGCTGGCACTTAACAGATTGTCACTTGAGAACTGAGCCAATTCTTTTTTTAGGTAAGGTCCTAGATTGGCAGCTCCAAGGATTTTGCTAGAAAACCATATCTTGGAAAGCCCCCCCCATCTCTTTCTCTCTCTCTCTCTCTCTCTCTCTCTTTCTCTCTCTCTCTCTCTCTCTCTCTCTCTGTGTGTGTGTGTGTGTGTGTGTGTGTGTGTGTGTGTGTGTGTGTGCGTTTTGCGTAGGTGGGAAGCCGCTGTCTCTAAGTAAAGAATTTACCAAGTCTGTGTATTTATTTTTTTTTTCTTGTTGCCTTTCTTAATCACTGTTATAGGGAAAAAAGAAGAAAAAGAATCACTACAATGCATAGAATGCATTTTGAGTTCAATGGTCCTGTCTGGAAGACAGACAGCAGGGGCCCTCAGGTGATTTGTTCACAGAGTTCCGTCCACTCGAGTGTAATGATTGTAACCTCACACTGAGTATGAGCACAAGGGAGGAAGGAAGGAAGTGAAGGAAGAAACATCTGTAAAATCTTCCTCAAATGAAAACAGAAAGGAAAGGGGAGGAAATATCCTGGTTAATGAAGATCTTTTTGTCTGTTTGCCCAAGACTGCTAAATGTTGTGTTGTATTAATGTATATATCCCGTGCATCATATATACTGATGTAAATACCCATGCACTAAAGGCTTACTGAATAATGGTGTTTCAATTTCTCTTTCACATTCCAATTGAAAAATTTTAGGCCCTAAATTTGAAATTTATTCTTAGTGATGTTTAGAGTTTTGAAAAAAAGTGTGGTGTTGCTATCTTAGTTAATACTCTGGAGATAGTCCCTAAGGCTAGGGTAATCAGGAGCAGGTCTTTCAGAAAAATGAGGAGAAACAATATGTGATATTAAGATGTCAATAACTAACATGTAAACGACTAAGAACAGTGCATAGTAATCTCGGATGCTTTTTTTTTTCCAAACAGGAAATTTTATTATGCATTTTTTATTCATGAAGTACAAAAGTGCCTGTTAAGCTTAGGGCTTGTTTACAAAGTTCTCTTGAAAACAAGGTTCAAGATGCATCCTGAAGTCATAACATGGAGTGGTTTACAGAAACGACACAATCAACTTTGCAGATTTGGTCTCCTAGGGACAAGAAAGCAGGATATGAAGTCCAGGACACTTACCGGGGATCTGACTTCTCAAAGGAGCTAATAAAAATATAGATTCCTCCCAGAAAACGAACATGTACGTAAAACCAACTAAGTATAAAACAGGCATGCGATGAACATCAGGAGACTGACTCAGTCAAAAAACTCTGACACTGAAAAAAACACACTGTCTCTATCATTTTAATTTCTATCTGGTTTGGAATAGCAGAGACAGGAAGATAGTTAAGCTCTGTTTTTAAGGCACAATATTTTCTAGAGCATCTACCTTAAGGAAAGTAATGCTTTGGGTGCTTTTTTCTGTTAAAACAAAACAAAACAAACTTCTTTTTTTGTGTGTGTGGGGGATCTGGGTGCTGAACCCAGAACCTCACATGAAGCAAGAGCTATATCCTTAGCTTGTAGTTCCTTAGCTTCTGCACAGAGCAGGAAGAACATGGAAAGTCTTAGCACTTGAAAGAACCAGAGGGTTTAAACCTGAAGTTTAAAGAAGGTAAGTTGTTCCAGGACAAATGAAGCAGGATGTGAGGAAGGTAATGAGCATAGTGAAGGCTGCCGCACTAACAGCAGTACTAGAACAAGATAAAATGACTGCAGGAGAAACTGATTACAGATGGCACAGTGACAGGTATTGACTTCATGACAAAAGAGATGATTAGACCTTTGGGACCATCCCTAACCAAGGATAGTGGCAAGCAGCTATCTTGCTACCTGACGCCAGGTAAGACTCCTGTATTACTATCAGATTATAAGGACTTTGTTACAGGCCTGCTTTGTTTGAAAATTCAGTCACCCTTTAACAAATATTTACTGATCATGAATTAGGTACCCAGCACTGCTAAGTCCTGAACATACAGTAATGATCCATGCAAACAGTGTTCTTGTCCTCAATAAGATTACAGTCTAGTAGGGGAAACCCACCATAAGCAAAACCTCATAGAAATACACATGTTACTATAAACTGTAGTAAGTGTTCTAAAGAAAAAAAAAAGAGTAGGGGACCAGATAGAGGAAAGAACATGTGCAAAGGCCCAGAGATGAGAGAAATTTGGTGCATTAGAGAAGATGAAGGAAGTTTGGAATGTGCTAAGGGAGAAGAGAAGAATAAAATGAGAGTAAAGAGGTCATCAGAGCCTGGTGCGGTAAGGCAGGCCTGGAGCCCCAGCATTCATGAAGTAGAAGCAGGAGGCTCGGGAGTTCATGGTCAGCCTGGGCAATGAGACATGGTCTCAAAGCAAGTGAACAAACAGACAAACAGGCTGGAGAGATGGCTCTGTGGGTAGGAGCACTTGCAGAGGATTCAGATTCCGTTTACAGCACCCACATGGAAGCTTATAACTGCCTGTAATTCCAATTCCAGAGGATCAGACTCTTCTGGCCTTAGTGGGCACTAGGCACAAATGTGATATGCATATGTACAGGCAAAGCATTTATATACATAAAACAAAGAAACAGACTAGGCCACCCAAATCTAAATACAGAGAGTTTTCTTGGGTCACCTTTTCTTTTTTTGTTTTTTTGAGACAGGGTCTCCCTGTAGCCACAGCTGGCCTAGAACTCACTATATAGACCAGGTTGGCCTCTACCTCCTGAGTGCTGGAATTAAAGGTGTGTGCCACCATGCCCCACAATGAAAGTTTTGAATTTAATTCTTGGCTATGTGGAAAGCTATCGAAGGGCTGGAAAACAGGAGATAAATAATCCAATAGACACATATCAAAGATCATTTTGGTCCTGTCATATTAATAATGAACATCCCAGAAATAAAGCAGTTGCACTTTACATACAAACTTTAAAAAGTAACTCCGAGTGTCAGGCATAATGGTATGCTCTTGTAATCCCAACACTCAGGAGGTTAAGGCAGGAGGACTGTGAGTCTGGGCTACATTTCAACAGCAACCAAAGGTCATTTTGAGGTTGGGAGATGTAGCTCCGTGGTAGAGCATGCATTTAGCAGGCACAAGACCCTGGGTTCCATTGCCAGTACTGAAAAAAAAGCTATTATTTCAATGAATATAGCAGTAGTGCCTAGAATAGATTAGAAAGGGCTGATCTCCTCATGGTCTGCATCCTCCTACACATTAGCGCACGTGCATACACACACATGCAACCAACATAGCCAAATTATTGGAGATGCATCTTGTTCAGTTGTATGGAGCCTGCACTTAGAAGAGCCTGCATTGGCTTAATGTTCTGCTGAAGCTATTTTGAAAATTCCTAATAATTTTTGAACAGGAGATCCCACAGTTTCATTTTGCACTGGACTCTGTAAATTATGTAGCCAAGTCCTGTTCACCAAACATGCAATCTAAGTAAAAGCAGCTTGCAAAACCTCAGAGTGCCTATTTATACCATAGCTGCTGCAGTCAGGGGCACTTCAAGTCAATGTTCAGATTCAGTTGTGTAGGACACGGTCCACCAGCCATATCTGAAGTCTTCTTTCCTGTACTCTACATATACTCGGTGAAAATAGCATGTTTGATTCACAAATTTAATTTTAAAAATCATTTATTTTGAAAAATATTTATTTAGTTTTATTTTCTGATTATGAGTGTTTTGCATGCTTGCACCACACTGTTGCAAGGCCCACGGAGGTCTGAAGAGGGCGCTGGATCCCCTGAACTGGAGTTACAGAAAGTTGAGCAGTGAGTGCCCTTACCCACTGAGCCATCTCTCCAGTTTTAAAACAGGTCAATAGCTTGCTTCTTGTCTTTAAGTTTTACATATGGGGTTAGAAAGGTAGCTCAGCTGGTAAAATGCTTGCCTTACATGCAATGAAGCCCTAGCTTTGACCCTTATCATCCTATAAGCCAGGTATGCTGGTGCATACCTGCAATCCCAGCAAGGGAGGTGGAGGCAGGAAGGCATAAGCTCAAGGTCATCCTTAGTTACATGGCAAGTTCTAGGCGGGCCTGTAATACATGAAACCTGATCTAAGAAAATTTTTATGTACATCAAGCATATTTTACATATACAAACCAATGAGCAGGGAAGCCAGTTGGGAGACTAATACAACCATCAAGGTGGGAGGTGATGATGACATAAGGTTGAAGTGGATACATGTGGGAAGTAGAAGTAATAGGACCGAATGACGAATGTGGGGCTGAGAGAAAGACCAGTATTAAGGGTAGCAATTATTAAGTTTCTTGCTTAGGCAACTAAGTGGTTGGGGATGTGGCAATGGATGGGGGAATTTTCCACCACGGCTTTCTGTCTCCTTTGTTATGGGTTGATAGAAGTTCTTTGAAGGAGCCCTGGTCCTGCCTGTGAACATATGGTTAAGTCTAACTCTCAGACTGCCTCTCTGAACTGTAGTGGCTAACCACAGGAAGCACTTGAAATGACTGCACAGTTAAACCGCTTACCCCAAGACAGCCCACTGTAGGAGTAATGGGCTGAGAAATCTTGCTCACTGATAATCAGCTCATTTTGTCTTCTAAGGGAAAAGAGATGAACATCTACCTTGAGTATGCTTCAGTACCATGCTGCATAGCCTTCCTTCCTTGTAGTTCCTGCCTTAAACAAAACAAATCTGGGCTTGCTTTATTCATTTCTTCATTGGTGAAAGATGATGGTGGTTATCTTAGGGGATGGAATGGCCTTCAGCCAACCTCAGCAATCAGGCTGCCTTGTCAGGGCTTATCAGTCTCAGGAGCCCTGCAGTTGTTGGGTGAGAGAGCAAAGTACAGCTTTGGTGGATGCCAAATATGTTCCCTTTTAGAGTCTGCCTTGTGATATGTGAAAATCCCTTTTGTAAAATAAACAGTCATTTATAAAAATTGGGCAGTCTACCCAAGACCTCAACAGATAAAATATACCTGAGACAGACATTGTTTGAGTCTATGTCTGAAAACAACTTTGATTAAAGAAAAAAGTTAAAATAATTCTGGGTCTGGAGAGATGGCTTAGCAGTTAAGGGTACTGACTGCTCTTACAGAGGTTCTGGGTTCCATTCCCAGCACTTACATGGCAGCTAACAACTGTCTGGTAACTCCAGTTCCAGGGGATCTGACACCCTCTTCTCACCTACTGGGGCATTGCATGACACTGGTGCATCTACCTACGTGCAAGTAATACACTCATACATATAAATAAAAATAATAAATAGATAAATTTAAACTAACATTTGCAGGCTGGGGAAATGTAGCTTTGTGGCAGAGTGCTTGCCTAATATATACTAGGCCCTAGGTTTGATCTCCATCATCAGGAGAAAATTACAAAACAAGTAAGTCAATACTTACAAAGAAAATTCTTAAAAAAATTAAAGTGAAATGGGGGCTAGAGGGAAAGCTCAGCAATTAAGGGTGCTCTTCCAGAGGACCCGAGTTCAGTTCCTGGCATTCACATTGGGCTGCTCACAACTGCCTCTTTCAGAGGGATCTGACGCCCTCTCTTGTCTTCCCCAGACACCAACACATGTGGCAAATACATACAGGAATACAAATAGAAATAAACCCAAAAATTAAAAAAAGGAAAATGAGAACCCTACCATTATAAAGTCAACTCAAACTAGATGAAAGTCCTAAATACAAGGGCTACCACTACGTAATGTTTATACAGAAGTAACTCTTCGTGATTTTAAATTTGGCAGTGGATTCTTGGATATGACACAGGAATCATGGAAAACAAACAAAAATTTGGACTTCATCAAAGTTAAAAACTTTTGTGAGTCAAAAGGTACTATCAAGAAGAAGACAGAACAGTCTACAGAATATCTTCAATTTATATTTGTTAGAGACCTGATTCTTGGAATATACAAACAACAGTAAACACAAAGATAAATAGGGCTGGAGGTATGGCTCAATGGAACAGAGCTGTCTAGCATGCAAGAGGACATGGTCCCCACAGATCCCTAACGGGATGGGGGAGGTTAGGCAAAAGACATGAATAGACATTTTCCCAAAAAGATTTAGAAATGGCCAACATACACAAGAAAAGATGCTCAATATCATGACTCATCAAAGAAATGTGAATCAAGATCATGAAAAATCCTCATTTAGCTCGGTATGGTGGTGGTGCATGCTGTTAATTCCTGTTCTGGGGAGATTAAGACAGGAGGATAGGAAGTTCATAACCTGTCTGGGTTACTTAGTGAGACCCTGTCCCAGGAACAACAAAAGTTGTTAATTCTTATCTGTTAAGATGGCTATAAAGCAAAAACAACAGGAAAACAAGTGTTGACAATTAAACAGATTAGAACCCTTGTTCATTGCTGGTGGGACTGTAAAATTATGCAGCCACTATGGATGACTCAATATTAGATTTGGAATTACCATATGTAACTCAGTACCACCAAGTAGTACTATTCCTAAGAATATACCAAAAGAATTGAAGAGTCTCAGATACTTTATATGCATTATTTTCATAATGCCACTGTTCATAATGCCAGTGAGAGATAGTTCACAAAACCATCAGTAGATAAGCAAAATATGGCTCGCAACTACAGTGGAATGTTATTCAGCCATAAGCAAATAAAGAACTGATATCCTGATGTAATACTCAATGGAAGTATTGATGCTACAACATAAATACAACTTCTAAACGAGATCCTCAGACAGAAAAAGTCACATATTTTACAATTCAATTTATTTATCCACACAGGAAAATCCAGAGAGACAGAAAGCAAACTGGTTATTACCAGATGCCAGAGAAGGAAATAATGTCTGTTTAGTAGGTTTTTGGTAGGGGCTGGAGAGATGGCTCAGCAGTTAAGAGCACTGGCTGCTCTTGCAGAGGACCTGGGTTCAGTTCCCAGCACCCACATAGTAGCTTAACAACCGTCTATATAACTCCAGTTCCACGAGATCCAGTGCCCTCTTATGGCTTCCAGGGGCAATGAACACAGGTGGGACACTTAAATACATGCAAGGAAACACTCATACACATAAAATAATAAGAAAGTATTTTAAAAATAGATTTTTGAAAAAGAAAATTGTCACGACCACCTCGTCCAGCAAGGAAGACGCAACACCAGACTCTTCTTTGTGCAGTTTATTCAGGAACCTTGAACAACAACCTTCTGACTTCTCACTTCGGACTTCTGACCCCGGGAAAGCCCGCCCACAACTTAAGTACTCTCCTGCTAGCCAATCCTGAACTGCCACGTGGCAACAGTAGATAGGCACACACATACGGAAGCATGCTTAGACCTCAGCCATAGCCAATAAGGAGTTGTTTACTCCTAAAGAGGACTCACCCTCGGGATGGTGGAAGGGGGAAGCGGGCGCCATCTTTAAGGCGTGGCAGTCTGCAGCTCTCTACAGAAAATATTTTGGAACTAGATAGGTATAGACATTGTCCAACAATGAGATGGATTAAGTTGGGCTGTTATCATGCCACATCACAATTACTTGAATAAAACAGCCTGACTCTTAACTTTAGTTTTTTAAGAGTGAACCTAAACTTGGAGGATACCTGTTTCCTTAGATGTTTCTTGGAACTGTGTCCTAGAGTCGGGCTTCATCCATAATTGTATTCAAAACCATTTCTCCAGCCTCAGTTGGGGAACTACAAACTTGAATCCACCCTTATCTCATCAGACAATCTTGCCTTCTCATTCCTAGTTCTAGAATATCTCATGCAAACGTTAAGTATTCTTTCTCAATCTTCATGCTTTCAGTGAGGATGCATGTGCTGCCTTCCAATGCTTTGATATGTTAATTCTCAAGCATATCCACATTCATCCATTCTTTTTAATTACTTTTATTTTATGAGTGTATTGCTGAATGTATCTAAGGGCACCCATGTTTCCAAATGCCTAAGGAGGTCAGCAGGGGGTGTCAGATCCCCTGAAACTGAAGTTGTGGACAGTTGTTAGCCAACATGTGGGTGCTGGGAACTGAACCCACGTCCTCTGCAAGGGCAGTCAGTCCTCTCAACTGCCGAGTCATCTCTCCAGCCACTCATTCATTATTTTGGGGTGGAGCAGCAAACTGAGGTTCCAAGGAATTGTGGTCAGGTGCCTAGTCACAAGAGCACATGGTTCAGTGACTGTAGTTTTTCCATTGCAAGGTTAAAAGTCATTAGTCCAGATTCTATTTTATAAAAGTCATTCCTACACTAAGTGCCACTGAGTTGTACATTTCATTTAATAATATGTAAATTTTACCCCAACTTAGGTGTTTGCCTGCATGTATGTGACGGTAACATGTGCATACCTAGTGCCCACAGAGGCCAAAAGAATTGGAGTTATAGATGGTCATGGGCCATGTGATGTGAGTGGTGGGACCCAAACCTGAGACCTCTGCAAGAGCAGCAAATGCTCACCTCCCATAACTTTTAAAATAAGATTTATTTTTATTTGTCTTTTTGAAATTGGGTCTCCCAGTAGCCCCAGACCAGGCTGGACTTGAACTCACAGCGATCCACCTGACTCTGCCTCCTGAGTGCTGGGATTAAAGGTGTTTGCCATCACTCCTTTAATAAAAAATTAGATTTATTATTTTTAGTTATTTATATGTGAGTATATATACACGTGTGCAGGGCCCTTGAAGGCCAAAAACATGAGATTCCCCTCGAGCTAGAATTACCAGGAGTTGTGAGAAGCTGGGTGGATGTTGGGAACTGAACTTGGGTCCTCTGCAAGAGCATTACAGGTTGACCCACTTCTCTATCCTCTTATCCCAGGTTTTAAAAAACGAAAAATTGGGATAAAACATGCTAATTGATTTAAAAATCTTTCAAAGATGTGGAGTCCCTGCCCTGCTCTGCCGGGTAGTTTCAGGGAACACAATCGAGGAAGTGGTGTAGGATTTCTTGACCTAAGGAAGGACTTTGTAATAGGGTTGGTAAGCAGTGGAAGCGACTGCCTGGCCAGGAAGTTAGATTACAGAAAAGAATCAAATGGGAAGATGAGGAAGTTACTGGGAAAGTTTCTCTGAGGTATGGTGGGAGGATTTGTTTTGAAAGCTAATCTATCTCCTTCGCAAGGTTGAAATTATGCCAGATTCAATTTGACTTTTAGCAGTTCACAAAATGAGGTTCCAGCATTAAACTATTCCATCGGTTTCGGTTCTTCTAACCAGTTAACTCTCTCAAAAGCATGATGAACAAAGGCTGAACTTGGGCTGGGAATATAACTCAGCATTCGTGAGGCCCTAAATTCAATTCCCAGCATCGAAAGAGGTAGTGGTGGGGGTTGGAAATGGCACAGAAGCCAGCTAGTCAATCAGAGCAAAATTTCAGCAGCTGAGACAATGGCTCTCTGGATTCTGAGGTCAGAGTTCCAGTGGCTGCAGCTTTCTGTTGGCCGTTGGGTGCAGATCGCACACTTAACGGACCAAACATGTTAGCATCTGTTATATTCTAGACACTTGAAGAACTCTTAGGAGTAAATATTAAGGATCAGACCCTCAACGGAGAGTGATAAGTACCCACGAACATGGTCTCCAGGATGTCAATCTCACCCGAGTACCTATTAACAGGCGACAACAAAACTCCATCTAAGGATCGTGCCAGCCAAATCTGAAAAGATCGCTAGAGCTAGGAAAAAGGCCACTCGGATAAGCCTTTGGCCGAGGAGCCTCACGGACTCTCTGTGTGGTGTGTTTATGCAGGGCAAGTTGGAAAGTCACCACCTGCTTTTGCAAGAGCCCAGGAACCTCCTCAAGACGAACCCAAGCGGGCGGGGATCTCTGGGGAAGAGACCAGCCCATTTCAGGAGGATCCCGGGGATGCCGCGTTCCTCGGAGGAATACCACTCCCTCGGGCGCTCGGGGGAAGCCCAGGCTCACCGCCCCCGGCCCAAGCTGCACTGTAATCCCAGGCGTCTCTGAGAATTGCGCAAAAGCCTCTCCCTCCCCCGCCTCCTCGGTGGCATGTTTCTAAAATTCCCATCTGCACAACATAAACAGGAAATGTGCAGCCAAAAGCCCTAGCGGTGCAAATTCCAAGCTTCAAGCCGAGGGCGGGAGAATCTCATCTGTGCCGCTGGTGGTAGGAGGCAGCTGCAAAGAGCAAACTCTTTAAGTGACCCCGCACCCTCACGCCCTTTCTCTCTAAAGCAAAAAGGGGTAGAAAAGGAGGAAGGAAGGACCCCCGGCTCCAGGGAAATAAAGAACAGGGGAGCGGGCCTCGAGGCTGCAGCTGTACCCCCGACCGCGCGGCCTGGGTGGGGAAGCGCGTGGCGAGGGTGCGCCCGGCCGCCCACTTCCCGAGCCCGCGCGCGGCCGGGAGGCCGAAGAGCGTCGCGTGAGCTCCCGAACGCCCGGCTCCGGATCGCCGAACCCGCTCGGGTAGGGGCGGGGGCAGGGCGGGCGCCCGGCGCGGCGCAGGCGCACTACGCGCCTCGGGTGTCAAACATGGCTGACGCGCCGCCGCTGCCGCTACTCCCGCTTAAGGGAAAATGCTGAGCCGTCCCGGGCCGAGTGGGCGGCGGCGGCGAGTGCGGCGACGGGGACCCGCTTCCCGGGCGCGGCGGCGGCGGCCATGGCCCGGCTGGCCGACTACTTCATTGTGGTAGGCTACGACCACGAGAAGCCAGGTAAGGGTGTGGGGCGGGCGCCGCCCCCGGGCCTCGCCTCCGCCCCCGGCGGCCGTCCAGTGGGCTCCACGGGGCCGGGCGTCGCGGCCGGGAGGCGGGGAGGCGGGAGGGCCCGGCCGGCGGGCGGAGGAGCGGCGGGCCGGCCGGCGTCCGGCCCGGGGGCGCGGCGGGGCCTCGCTGGCGGTGGGCGTGTGAGCGAACCGCTGGCCGGCGGGCGCGGGCTAGGCCGCGTCGGCGCCCCCCGGGGCCGGTGGGCTGCGAGCCCGGGCGCCGCTGCGCGCGCTGGAGGACCGAGGCACCCGGGACAGCGCCCTGGTGCCGGGCTGGGAGGGCGGGAGCGGACTGTGCTAAGATCCTAGGGGCTCCACTTGTACTCTGCATCCTGAGTGAGTAACGAGTGACGCAGGGGGCTGTCCTCTCGGAAAGGAAGTGCTGAGAGCCCTGGGCTGCTGCCCGCCCTGCTCCCTGGGGGGGCCCCCGCCGCACGCCTGGTACCCGGAAAGGCGAAAGCATCCGTGCACTTTTTAACATTGCTAGGAAATGGTACCGGTTCTTTCGGGACACACGTGACGAGCATTTCCGAATGGAATGACTCTTAACTGGAGATAGCCCTCCCTCCGCAGCAGGTGCTCTTCGAATGGCGTTCCTGTCTTTTAATCGTTCTCTTTCTTCGTCAGAAAAATGTCTTCACCCCAGACACATTGATTTTTATGCTCTAATTGATGGACTTGCACAACCTGCAATGTTCAGGCCTCATGCACGGTTTTCATGTTTGTATCTTTTTCTATTACTATATAGATAAGCATAATGTAATTACAAGGTGAGCTTGGAAAACACTTTTATTTCAGGATAATTCCAGTGTTGGACTCGCCAGGAATTTTAGATGCCAGCTCTCCAGTTCCTTCATTTGTCCGGGAAGATGCTGAGATTGTGTTTTGCTGATGGTTAGACTTCGGTAGCACCAAAGTACCATTGTTCTACCCACTCTTCATACACCGCCTCTTTCATTATTCATCCTCTAAGAACTTCCTCCAGAGAAGGAATCCTTCCAATTCCTTTATTTCTCCTTACTGCCTAATTGAGGTCAGTTGTTAAGAGGGAGTTGCAGGACCGGTGAGCTTAGCCCAGAAGGTAATGGTTCGTACCTTATGGTTCAAGTCTGACCTCCTGAGTTTCATCCCAGGAACCCATGTAAAGATGGAAAGTGAGAACCGAGTCCATAGAGTTGTCTTCTGACCTCCACATAGGTGCTGTGGCACAGTGCTCCCCCTCCCCCAGTCAAGTGTGTGTGTGCATACACAATATTAATAAGTACATAAATACATAAAGAGAGGGGGTTGGCCTGTATTGAGAGACTTCTGGCTGCTCCAAAATGTCATGTCATTTCCTAGTTATTGTTCCTGATCTCTTACAAGCTTGAGGATACAGAGAGTCAGTTTTGTTTTTTAACCCCTGTTCACTTTTTAGTTAGATTGTTCTTTTCCCCACAGTTTTGAAGCAGTCACAAACTTGAATTGCAAGCATAGCACAAAAGGGTTTTTTGGACAAATTGAGAGGAAGCTGCTGACTGTATGGCCCATCATTCAGAGTTTGTTAGTGTGAATTTTGTACAAACAAGAACATTGCCCTACAGAAGCACAGTACAGTCATCCAAGGAGGAAATTTACCCTGGCATTGTATCCCATTTAGTTCAAGTTTTGTTGATTGTGCATTTAACTTCATTACTGGCAGAGGAGTCAGTACAGCAGTGTATTGCCTTCTTCTCTTATGCTCTTCTCCTTCAGTCTTTCATGATTTGACAGGTCAGTTATTTTGTTGAATGCCTCTCAGTTTGGGATTGTCTGCTGTTGTCCTAAGATTCATACACTTGGGTGGGTGTATCACAAAAGTGAGGCTCTACTGTGTCCTGTTAGGTGGCACATACCTTCACTTCATCATCAGTGATTTTCACTTTGACAATTTGTAATCAGTGTCTACTAGGCTTCTCTACTATAAAGTTGGTGATTTTTGTGATGAGTACCTTGAAATTCGGTACTCACCAAGTTTTTAATGAATCTATCAACTGGTACCTATATGGATTCATGATTTACATACTTTTTTTTTTTTTTTTTTAGTGAATTATATTTCTTTTAACAAATTCTTCTTTTTTTTTTAACCTTATTTGTTTTATATGTATGTGTATTGCCTGCATGTATGTAAGTGCACCTGTACCCTGCAGTGCCTGAGGAGGTCAGAAGAGGGTATTGGATACCCTGGAATGGGAATAATGGATGGTTGTTAGCTGCAATGTGGGTGTTGGGATTGGAACCCAGGTCCTCTACAAGAGCAGTCAGTGCTCTTAACCGCTGAGCCATCTCTTCAGCTCCATTAATTATATCTCTTTTGTTTGATTTAGTATATTGGGATTACTATAACAAAAATACCATAAGTTGGGAGACTGATAAACACAGATTTTACACAGTTGTAAAGGCTGAAAAGTCTAAAATTGAAGCTTCAAAAACTTGAAGTCTAGTTGGGGGTGTGCTTGTTTATAGCCATGTTCTCATTTTAACCTCATGTGGCTTAAAGGGCCACCTGGACTTCATAGTTTTAGAGAAACTCCTTAAAAAGGGAATTAACCTGTTTATGAGGACTCTACCCCATAACCTAATTACCTCCCAAAGATTTCATTTCCTAGTTCTGCTAATTTGGGTGTTAGGATTTCCACAGGAATTTTGAGAGGACACAGATATTGAGACCATTTATTTTGATGTTTAAATTGTTTTGTTGTTTGACCATTGAGAGCCCATATATTTGGCTTCTTTGTCCTTTGGACATGTCCCCAGCCTTTTTTTTTTTTTTTTTTTTTTTTTGTGGCAGGGCCCTCTCTTTTTCATTCCATCTCCTCCCCATCACCTCTAGTTCTGTCAGGATTTAAGAGCCCAAACCAGGTTGCCCCAACATAGGGCCTCCCTAACTTGCTCTGGGTCTTGACTCTTTATGTTGACTTCCCGCCTGTCTGTGGGGGACACACTTCTCTTCCTACTCATGCTGTGATCTGTACTGGCTGCTCCTTTGTGAAGGCATTCTCCTCACTTGCTCCATTGCATTTCAGTGCTCCATGCCAGTTTGCTCCTCCTGCTTTGACTCTACGTGTTTGCCTTGGCCATTCTTTACCATGGGGATTCCCCCCAGAATTCCTTGTGGCTTCTATGACTGCTCTCCTTCCTACACCAACGAAAGGGAAGATTTGATTGCTTTACTTTCTTTTTCTTAATGAAACCTAAAATGTATATATTGTAATCTCTGGGATAATTTTATGTAGATTATTCAAGCATAATTTATGTACAACAAATTTAATGAACAGTTGAGTGATCTGAGGCAAATATATATGCGAGGGCCAGGCGTGGTGGTCGCACATGCCTTTAATCCTGGCACTCAGGAGGCAGAGGCGGGAAGATCTCTGTGAGATTGAGACCAGCCTGGTCTATATAGAGTTCCAGACAAGCTGTGGCTATAGGAGACCCTGTCTCAAGAGACCAAAAATACACACAGTTAGTATAGTCACCACCACAATCAAGATATAGGTTTCTATCCCTACAGGAAGTTCTCTCATGTCCTTTGCAGTTTCCTCCCTAGCCTCTGGTAGTTGCTGAACTGCTTTCTGTTTGTATGTTTTTGTCTTTTCTGTATCATATAAATAGAATCATAGAATCATACAGTTTTTTTTTGTGTTTTTTTTTTAATGACTGGCTTTTTCACTTAGGCTCATACAATGAGACTTATCTATATTGTATTTGTTAATAATTGTCCCTCTACAGCCTTTTTCTCCTTGGTGCTGAGGATTGGACCCAGGGATTGATCTGGGTTCAGCTAAGCATATGCTCTACCACTGAACTCTCTGCCACATTATTCCTTTCTGTTTGCCTTTTCCCATTCTCATGTACTGCACATTGGCCTTAGACTACCTCAGTAGCCAAAGGTAACCTTGAACTTTTGATCCTTTTGCTTCCCCAGTGCCAGAATTATAGTGTCTGCCCTGTTTATGTGGTGCTAGAGATTGAACCTAGGACTTCCTGCATGCTGGACACACAGTGTACCAACTGAGCTGAAGCCCCAGCCCCAGATATACATTGTTTCTTTTTGTTGCTGAGTGTAATACAATTTGTTCATCCCTCCTCAGTTGGTTGACATTTGTGCTTCCAGATTTCGGCAGTTATAAATAAAATTGGTTTGAGTATTTCCATTCAGATCTTTGAATGTTCATGTTCCTATGTTCTAATTTTTTGGGTGGCGGGGAACAGAATTCTTGGGTCCTAAGTATCTGTTTAACTTCATATGAAACTGCCCAACTGTTTTTCAAACTGACTGAGCTGAGTAGGATGAAACTCTACCAAACATATGTACTTACTTAAATTAAAAATGAAGAATCAAGCTAATTGATTCTGCAAATGTTTGCTATGTAACTGCCTTCAGGAATTTATATGTTTTCATTATCCAGCTTTCTAAAAGGTAATCAATCATGTTACGATAAGATACTGAAATGTTTGTTTAATATGAATGTTCCTGGAATTATTTTACTAATACATCTTCTTGTGATAAAGGTGTATAGAACTAAACACACACACACAATAAGTAAGTACAATGAGAAATCTGAATAAGAATGGTGACTTGTTATAATGTCAGTAACTAATGGTGATGTTGTACTCTTAAGTATGCAGGTTGTCTGTTGATGGAACCTAGATAAAGGAGTACATGGTATCTGTTATTCCTGTAACTGTTAGTCTCACTGACTTAAAAATTGGGAATTTTTGAGAAGTAAGAATTAACATAGAAATGTGACTCAGATGGCAGTGAATGAGCTGGAGACACCAGTTTAGTGGCTTAAAACAACAGTCATTTTGTCTTGTATAATTCTAGTAGGTAATTCTAAAGTTAAAGTTCCAGGAGGGTGACTTCCTCTGAAGGCTTCTAGGGATGAGGACTTATTTATCTCTTCAACCATCTGGTCGCCTCCAGTGTTCTGCAATTTGTGGCAGCATAATTCTAGTTAAAAAAGTTTTTTTATTTTTATTTTATGTGTATGAGTGTTTAGCTTGCATATATGTTAGTACACTGGTGTGATGCAGTGCTCACAAAGACCAGAAGAATGTGTTGAATCACTTAGAACTGGAGTTATGGTGAGTTGTTAGCCGCTATATGGGTGCTGGGATCTGAATCCAGGTGTTCTGAAAGAGCAGCCCGTGCTTTTAACCACTGCCATCTCTTCAATCTTCATAATTATAATTTTTGCTTTGTTCTTCATATGGTTTTCTTTGTCTAAATCTCTTTCCTCTTTTTCATAAAAATAATAATTTCTTTGCTAGCCCTGTAATCCCAGCTGTTTGGGAGGCAGAGGCAGGACGATGGCAAGTTCAAGGCTTACCTGGGTTACAGAATGAGTTCAAGGCCAGCCTGGGCAACTTAGCCTCAAACAAACAACAAGAACAACAACAAAAAATAAAAAATAAAAAGAGGGCTGTGGATATAGCTTGGTAGTTAAGCATTTCTCTAGCATGCTTGAGGCCCCAGGTTCAGGTCCCAGTGCTGTCTCTCTGTTCCTCCCTCCCTCCCCCATGGGGGTTGAACCCCAGACATAATGCATGCTAGGCCAGCATTCTACCATTGAGCTATATTCTCAACCCTGTTTTTTCTTTAAAACTATAGAAAAAAAGTGAATGAAAAGTCACATGAGTAAAAAGTGTTAGGTTTTTTTTTTTAATAAGGAGTATATTGTGCTTTAGAAATGAAAGGTATGGAAATTAATATAATATTCAATACAATGTGTACAGTACAATTTGTATTCTGTAAGAAAGAATAATAGAAAAACGGACATCATGCCCACCATGGTGTCCCAACAGAAAATTAGCTTTCAGGGAGGTAACATACTGTTTTAGTGTTGAAATCTACCTTCTTGTAGACTTGGTTTCTGACTTACCCATTCTACCTGACTTTTGAATTCATGTGTTTATGTGATTTAGAATCTTTGCTTATCTGTTTTCCTTTTCTTCCCTTCTGCTTCCTTTCTTTCCTTCCTTTGGTGCTGGGGTGAACTTAGGATCTTAACTAAGCATGCATTGTGTCTCTGAGCTATACTCCCATTGCATGTTTTTCTACTCAGCTTTGACTCAACTGTGTCTTTGTTGCACATTGCTGGTGTATATTCCTTTACAGAGTCCTCATTTGTTTCATAGCTTATTGTAGTAATATATATTTGTTATAAAATTTTCAAACATATCAAATTGGTAGCTTTGTACTATATCTGTCTCTAGATTTTTTTTTTTTTTTAAATAAGATAGTGTCTCACTCTGTAGCTTAGGCTGGCTTCAAACTCAAAGATCCACCTGCTTCTGCTTCCTTAGTACTAAGATTAAAGGCTTGTTGCCACTACGTCCAGCTTGTCACAGTAACTTTGATTCTAAGCACCAAATGCAGAAACTTCCTAGTTCTTTTGATGAAGTAAAACCCAGTCCTCCAAAGTTGACAGTGTAGGGAAAGCCACAGTATGGGAAAGGTTGGCTTGACCTCAGAGCTTCTGTTTCTCCAATGATCTCATGGAGTAAAACTTTTCCTTAACATTCCTCCCCAACTTTCTCCCTGTACCAAGTAATTTTCACTTTATTTTCTGAGACATTTGCTGAAGCAAGGCTAGAACATTGAAATAAGGTTTTTCTAAAAGTTTAGATAAAAGGGCAGTGAAGCCAGAGAATGATTAAGTCATTTGCCTGCCTTTCAGGGAGTTTCTTACTCCTTCCTTGTGATCTCTTAAATGGATATTGTCCTACTTATTTTCTGGTCTGCCAGCATGTGATAAAACTCACCTTTTCTTTCAACATGTTTGGTAAGTGTCTAAACCCTACATGGGGCTAGGTAGGTAACTCCATTCCTGTCAGGCCTATCTAAGGTCCCATTCCTGGATCTTGTATTCTGGCCAAGGATTAGTCTGCTTTTTGAATGGTTGGTATCAGAACTATGCCTCTGGAGATACTCCATTTCTTATTCTTTTTGTAGTACTAGGGATTGAACTAGGCTTTGTGTATGCCAGACAAGTACTTCATCACCTATAGCCCCAGTCTCCATTCCTTACTCTTAATCACCAGAATGAACTGGGCTGCAGTTGTAGAAGTCAGCACAAGAAGGGACACACACATCATAGTATGGCATGGGGAACCTTGTTTTTATACCTGTTTACTACCTGCTGTCCCAGGATTGACGAAGCTTTGATGTTATCTAGAAACATGCTGCTATTGTTCTTGTACAAAAGTTCAGCTACACAAGCAACATCTCTTATTTTTAAAGTAAAAATAAATTTTATAAAACTATGCACTTATTTTTAATTGATATATTTTCTGTTTTGACTTCAATCTGAAAAAGGATGCTACTTTTATTACCTGTATGCATGAAATTAATTGAAGCAGTTTTAAATAATGGTCTGAGTTCAGAACCATTTGGATCCTGTGTAGTTAAGTTGTAGTGATTTCAGAAATGCTTTACTCCCTTGTCTAGCAAGCCTGTTCTATTATTAAACAGAGCAGTTAGTTACTAAAACATCTAATTCAAAGACCAAAACAAAACTATATTTTCTTTTATGTATTACATGGATTCAATCTAAGGACTATTTTAAATGTATAATTTTAAAGAAATGGTATGATGAAATCAGTGTTTACCAAAGGTGGTTTGTACTTGTGGGTTATGAGGTTTGATGCTATTGGAGAAATTTTTATAAGACTCAAGGAAATTGTATGAGTAGTTGACAACTGGCAGATAAGTAAGCCTCAGCAAGAGCAACCTGCTGGGCATCATTCTAAGGAATCAGGATTGCCTGCCCTAGTTTTGCAGGTGCCATTCCTTTGTTGTTCTGTGTCTTATTTGATCTTTGTTACCTCAATGGAGGTAAAGTGATTATAATGCTGACAGTTTAACAGGTGTCTTTCCTGAGACTTTTGTGTCATTCATACATGTCATTTACATGTACATGTATATGGTGCCATTATTGTACTTCTTAAACAAGGTCATAATACCTGTTCTTTATACAGGCTGTGTTGACTGCAGATTGTAATACTCAATTTTCACAAATTTGAAAGTGGGGATGAATCCATCTGGTCTGGGTTTGATTCCTAGATTTGTCCCTCAGTATCTCTGGCCTTAGGTTAGGTCATTGTTCTGCTTCTGCATCTACAAAATGAGGTCGTAGTAGTAGCTAGCAGTGTTTGCTTCATTGAGTTGTTGTGGAGATTAAGTGAGTTAATTCTTATGAAATACTTATCTGTGTTTGGAATACAGTTATAGTGTAAGTTTTAGTTCCTAGCAGTAGAATTTCTGGGTCAAATGATACTTGTTTATATGAAAGTCTGTACTTTCTTCCCCAAATTGCTTCTTTAGGGAACTGTCCCTGTTCCCATGGTCACAAGGAAAGTGTTAATCTGTGTTGTATTCTCTGAGCAAAACAGCCACTATTTTCTTCAGAGCAGCTATACCAGAGGCTCCTAAGAAGGGCTTGTTGACTGTGGAAGTTCTCTCATAGAACAAGGGGGTGGAGTGTTATTGGACCCTCGCCAGAGATGCTGGCTGCTCCCAGCTGTATGTAGTTCTGCGTAATTGTACGTGGAATCACAGTCTTGTGGTCTTGGTAAGTGCTAGACTATATCAACTGTGGAAAGTTAACTGAAGGTAGGGTGTTGTCTAGGGTGAGGCTTTTGGTATTGCTGGCTGTTTTGGGGTAAGCCCAATAAACTCATTAGCTCCCCAAGTTGGAGATTGGTAGAATAATACCTTGGTTTGTTGCTGGTGCTCTGTAATGAGGAGTGTAGATGGTTGGCTTATGTTTGTCTCCTCAGAAAGGGTTCCTACAAAAGTCCCAATTTACCCTAACCTCTACCTTAAACGGAGCCAGTTAGAACCATCCTTAGGTTACCTCTTTTGGATCAAGCAAAGCCTCTCTGGGATGACAGGAATACTAAGTTGAGACTGCCAAGGAATATTTTCCCTGATATGTTTCAAAAGTTTGAATAATGAAACAACCCAAAGCAAAGATAGCCAAAAATCAAATGGGAGACAGACTTTTGGCACTATCTATTTGTACTTCTGGTTCCAACTGTTTCTGAAAGCCAAAAGAACAATTTTTATAGTTTTGAGGTATATACTAAATTGTCTTCCATAAAGATTATGCGAATTTAGCAGTATAAGAATATGCCCATATCCTTGATGGAGACTTTAATTAGGCAAACAAAAACCAAAAAGTCCTACTTAACAGGAGCTACTGCTTAAGCTACAACAAAGAAAACTTCATAGCTTTATAAGGATGCTAGGGGATTGGTTCAAAATCAGACTTTATATTTAAGATTATATATCTGAAACATTTAAAATTGGTATTTGTCTTTGGTTTTTATTGTATCCAAAGGGCATTTAAAACCAAAAATCTGTATCATGAAAATTCCAGAGTCTTCCCTTTGATGTATACCTGATTTATTTAGATTGAAAGAGATCCTTGAGGTCATGGGCCAAATATATCCCAGTAGTTATGAGTAGAGAAATTCTTGAAAATGAAAAAAAAAGTTCTTTCATCAGATACTGTTATTATTTTAGCAGATTAAATATCCAGTAGGTATTTATAGGGCTTTCTTTCCAGTGATTTCCATAACAGAGTAAGAGAAAAAATTGTATATTCCCTGGTAATGCCTTTTCCCACTGATGAGACTACTGTATAGATGTTGTCTTTTCCCTTGATCTAATGTGTATGGTATTAATTTATAAGGTCAATGATTATGATTTGAAGAAAACACAACTTGTTTGGGAACTTGAAATCTCTAGTTCTTTTCTCTTCCTAGTGAATATTCTGTCATAATGTCTCTTAAAATACAGAGCTAAGAAATTGTAATGGAAAGCTATAGAAAATGACTAGTTTTGGGGGGACAGTGTTTTTTTTTTTTTTTTTTTTTTTTGTCTTTTGAGACAGGGTCTCCCTGTAGCCTCAGCCGGCCTTGAAACTCACTATACAGACCAGGCTCGCATTGAACTCACAGAAATCTGCCTGGCTCTGTTTCCTGAGTGCTTGGACAAAAGACATGTGCTACCACGACCTGAGGGGAGAGAGGATAAGGAGAACAATTTTTAAGTGAAATAAATCTGCTTATAGTTAATGAAATCTCGTTGTAGGTACAAGTGCATCCTTTGTTTTTCCCAGCTTAAACTAACCCTAGGAATGTTTACAGAGAAATAAAGTATCCAGCAAACTTGGAAAAAAAAAATGAGTTTGCACTGGAAAGTAGCAGTTAGGACTGGAGTGAATTTTATGGATGCTTTATATAATTGTCCCACATGGTCTTCTCTGGAATTTGAAAAGAATGTTACTTGTTTTCATTCTGAGACACATGTTCTATCAAATAATTCTAGCCTGAGTAACCAAAATACATTCAAAATTAGAAGTAGTAAAACTTCTTTCTGTTTTGAAATGAGAAGAAACAGTAAAATTCATTTAGGGTAGAGAAAACCTACACGTTAGCTATTGCCAAAAACCCATATTATTTCCCTGTGTCATGTCCCCTAATTCCATTTTATTGCTACTATTCAGATTGCCTGTCTGGGAAATTTGGATGTAGAAAACTGTAGAAAATGTGGATAGCATAGCAGTTGGTAAAGTTGTCACAGTATGAATTGGATTACATAATAACCACCTCAAACCTTTTTTAAAAGTGTGAAAAGTGGAACACACAATTCCAAGTAGTAATGCATGCTATCAGGTATTGTGTATCAGATTTATTGGTCTAATTTCATTAATCTTGCACAATAGTCAGTTAAGGTATATGAAATTACTGAGAGATGGAGATATTAAATAATTTGCTCAGGATTATATAGCTGGTACTGGTGGTAACTTATCCTGTAACTTAATTCTCTAAGATATAGTATATTCCCATTATCCCCGAATGTTCTATTACGCCCCTTCCATTTTCTGTTCCTACTCTCCCAGAGGCAGAGTTGTGATTTTTTTTTTCTGCCCCATATTAATTTTGCCTAGAGCATCACATCGATAGTCACATGGCACATACTTTTTTCTGCAGGGCTCTTTGACTTAGCACATTTTTGAAATACATCTACATTGTTTCATCAGAAATTTGTCATCTTCTTTTTTTTGCAGTGTTCAGTTATGTGACTAAATCTGTTTGCTTTTCCATTCTATTGACAGACAACTTAACTGTTTCTAATATTTAGCTAAATTCAAGTTTTAAAAACATTGCTATTAACATTATTATTGTAAAAAGATTTTTTTGTTGCTGTTTGTTTTTCCATTTCTACTGAGATAAATTCCTAGCAGTTGAATTTCTGGTCATAGATTGCTGTAGGTTTCATTTGATAAGAAACAACCAAGGTCTTTTCCCCAAAGTAGTTGTACTTTCATAACAGTGAATGGAGAGTTGTAGTTACTTTATAATCTCATTAGTATTCGTTTATTAGTCTTCAGCAATTCTGGAATGTGTAGTTAGTATATTGTACTTTTTAATTTCTGGATTCCTCCTAAGGTTATTGATGTTGATTATTTGTTTCTTGTGCTTTTTAGTGACATGTCTGTTCAGTCATTTGCTTATTGTAAGACTGAATTGCCATTTTATTAATGTGTTGGTGTTTTATATGTGGTTGTGCCCAAGTACTGGCTGTTTTTTCCTATACCAAAGTGTACCCTTAGTACACAGAAAATCACTTGTCAACAATGCATACTTAGTCTTTTTGAAACAACAATAATGCAGTTTAATTTTATTAGCACATTGTGGGGTGGTAGTGCATATGAGTTTAAAAATTTGTGGGCTTTAAAAAAATTGATAAAATTCTAAAATTGATCTAATTTCTTTGCTGACGAATAGAACTTGTTATCCCAATCAAAGGAGGATGATGTAGGTAAAGAGTCTGTACAAATAACTATAAAGTAGGCCTAGAGAGATGGCTCAGCAGTTAAAAGTGCTTTCTGCTTTTGCTTTTTTGTTTGTTTTGTTTTGAGACGATCTTCCTGTAGCCACAGCTGACTTGGAACTCACTATGTAGATGAGGCTCTTAAAGAGGTCTGCCTGCCTCTGTCTCGAAAGTGCTGGGATTAAAGGCTGAATGCCACCACTCCTGGCTTTGCTTACTGCTTTTGGAGAGGACCTGAGTTCAGTTCCTAGCACCCATGGTGAATACTCAAAAAGTGCTGTAACTCCAGCTCCAGGGAATCCAGCATCTTCTAGCCTCTGTGGGCATCTGGACTATACATATTGAAAATAAAATAAGTCGTTAAAAAACAACTGTAAAATTATTTCTATAACTTTTTGGATATATGAATTTAGCATGGATTGGATATTATAGCTAAAAGCAGTTAAGTGCCAGTAAGATACTTGCCTATGAAATTGTTATTAAAAAGTTTCAATACTACCTATTCAATTTGTGTTTCTTGTTATTATAGTAGGACTGCATTTTTACTTTCAAATAAAATAGACTTAGAATAAATATTTTATGAAGAAGGC
The DNA here is from genome assembly GCA_035773235.1 of Eospalax fontanierii. NCBI lineage: Eukaryota > Metazoa > Chordata > Mammalia > Rodentia > Spalacidae > Eospalax > Eospalax fontanierii. The sequence continues at coordinate 175,424,636 of CM069524.1, read as the reverse complement.
TTGACCAGGAGTGGTGGGCCATACCTTTAATTCAAGTACTTGGGAGGCAAAAGCAGGTAGATCTCTTGTGAGTTTGAGGTCAGCCTGGTCTACATGGCAAGTTCTAGGTCAGCCAGGGCTACATAGTGAGATCCTGTCTCAAAAAAAAAGAATTTATTTTTCTTCCTGAAAATAGTTATGTTTTGGTATCTTTTACAATGTTGATGGATACTAGAAAGGTAGCTCAGTGGTTATGAGCACTGGCTGCTCTAAGAGGACTCTAAGAGGAACTTTGGTTCCCAGCACAACAGTTAATAGTGGTCTGAAACTCCAGTTCCAGGGATCTGTTGCCTTCTTGCTTCTCTGGTATTACACCCATGTGGTATGCTTACATTCAGGAAAGACACATAAATATAAAATAAAAATAAGTAAAGCACTATAACATAGTATTTGAGGCTGCAAGAATGGTCTTGTAGAGCTAGCCCTAAATGCAGGTATAGATCTCTCTGGTGCTTATTTCTGCACCACGTATACACACAAACACACACACACACACACACACACACACACACACGCACACACACACACACGTTTTTCCCCTTTCTTCCCTTTTGGCCAGTTCCCCTTAACTGTTTCCTTGGGCTGAATTTCATTGATCCAAATTGATTTTTTTTTTTTAAAGGGAGAGTACGTCCTTTTGGTTCCAGTCCTGTCGTGTCTAAACAGGATGAGGTCACCTGATCCCAAACAAGGGCACTTCCCTTAGTGTGGCCAAGACATTTTCACCAAGAAAAATATGACTCTTAGGGAACCATAAAATTTACTGATAACTAATGGACTTAGTTGAGGTGAAATTATCAAAGAAAAAGGTTCTTGAGTGAGCTATTTGTTTTTATGCTGGAGTAACATTTTTTCCTTAGAAGTTGTTTTTTCTTGATTTACTAATTTTTATTTTATGTGTATAGTGTTTTACTGGTTTGTACTTAAGTGTACCATGTGTGTGCAGTGCTTGTGGAGGTCAGAAGAGGGTGCTGAATCCTCTGAACTGGAGTTACAGACGGTTGTGAGCCACCATGTGGATGCTGGAAACCAAACCTGGGTCTACTGCATGAGCAGCCAGAGCTTTTAACCTCTGAGCGAACTCTCTTAAATTTTGTGGGTCACAATTTTCTCTCTGTATTTTGAATTACTCAGACTGGATCCAGTAAAAAGGCTCTTAGCAAAATGGATCATTACTTATAAGCATTCAGAAATAGTTAGGGATAGCAGTAAATCTGTAAAAATGAGAGAAAATCTATAGTCAGTCTATGTAAACATTGAAATACTGATGCAGTTGAGCTAAGAAAGCTGCTGGTACTCAGTGTTACTGTCTTAGTTCATGAAAAAGAAATGTCTGGAGGATCAGAGTTTCATTATATAATCTTGGCTGGCTGGAACTCTTATGTTGACCAGGCTGGCCTTGAACCTGCCTCTGCTTCCAGAGTGCTGGGATCAAAGACTTGTTGCACCATACCCAGCTCTTTTTATTTTTTGTGTGTATGAACGTTTTGCTTGCATGTATGTATATGCACCTGTCTTGAGAATTTTTCTCACAATGCCATTGATGTTTGGCCCTGCCCTTCTGGTTCTGACCAGCTGAGCAAACAGTGTGTTCTCCAATTAAAATAATCAGAGTTTATTTGGGCTTACTTAGAAAGGATTTATCCATGGGGTAGAAAGATAGCAGTCTCATATTGAGATCTACATTTTGATTAGAATCAAGATGGTGACCAGTCTGTCTCTCCTACCCAGCATTCTCTGGCCCTCCCCCTCAAGTCGTTGGTTGGTTGGAAAGTGGTTGACTCTATTGGCTCTGTTTCCATCAGTCAAATTCTTAGTGGTGTGTCTTGCCACTGCTTGTCATTCACAGCTGCATTTGGATCCAGTGAGTGTCTCCATGGGCATGTCCATCCCTCCATGGTGTGTCCATCAAGCCAGAGGGAAACTCCATGTAAATTTACCCTACACCCCACCCCTTTTCTCTCTGGCTCTTACACAGCTTTCCGCCATCCTCTTCCGCAATAGTCCCTGAGCCTCAGGAGCAAGGGGAGAGGGGGCTGGATAACAGGTGTAGGACAGTGTTCTTTCCACTGTGGCATAAATTATCATCTGACTTCAGTGATATTCCTTCTACCATAAAAACACAACAATAACAAAAGTAACATCCACATAAATAGTAATTGCAATAATAGCCTAACCTATGTGTGTAAACATAAATGCTTGGACAGTACCTAAGTAGGGGCATCACATTCTTCTTACAGTCATATAGGCTTTAAATCCTATTAGAAATCTGCCAGTTGTGTATATACTAGATGAACCACTATTACACCAGCAGGAACATCTTGTTTGACATCTCATAGTGGAGCATGCAAGTAAGCAGTGCTTTTCAGGATCATTTTCTCATAGCAGTCTGCATAGTGCCCTCTAGCATTATGAAGGCCAACCATCCTTTTGCAGGGAGTTTCCAGCTTGGTCCCAGCTAGATTGCTCTTTTCCATGCTCAAATCATGCCACATCTTCAGCATTAAAGTCTTACCATCTGCTTCCAGTGTGCAACCAGCATTAGTGACAGTTGCCTTTTTGTTATAGAGGGAGCCTCCAAGGCTTCCCTGGACAACAGCTCAAGGGGAGCAACCCATCCCTGGTACTGGAATTTCTAGTAAACAATTATATAAAGTATCCTTCTACTCTTTGGCATATATATAGGGCCAGGTCTGTAGGGCTCCCCAGAATTTCACACTATACCTTTCCCTTGTACCCTGTATGAGTTACATTTCATCCTTGTTTCTTCAAGTGTGTTTGACGTCTCTCAACTAGGTTTCACATCTGTAAAACACTCAGATGTTAACATTTTATATATATATATACACAGGGTCTAACATAGCATGAAAAATCCCTTTTCATTTGTATCAGCTGTTTTTTTCAGCAGATCCATGTTGGGTACAATGGCATGTAACTTAGTCCTTTATTATCTTTAGTTATATCTGGATTCCATTTAGTGTCCTGAAGTTCTTATATGGAGCCTCCATGCATCTCTTTATCCTTGATAAACTCATTGGGGCTGGCTCAAACTACTTGAGAATAAGGCTCCTCTTGCCCCTGTTGCACCTGTTATTTCCCAGGGCCAGATAGACTCTGGGTCCAACTCCTGGCTCCAGCCATACTTGTCACTCCATTGACCACATGTGGCTGCTGGGAGAATCCCTGGCTGGGCAAACTGTCTCTATCCCTTGAATAGCCATTCACAGGGGAGAAGTGTACCTTGTTATTATTCACCCCTGGGATAGTTTTTATCCTTTGTATACCTTTTGTGAATTGTTCCTCAGGTTTTAAAGCCTCCCAGAGTTGCTTTAGCACAGAATTTGGCTTTTTGTCAGTCTTTTCTTTAGGAACTTGGGCTAGACACATGTCTTGCCACATTTGTCTTTGAGTAACCCAAGCAGACCTCCTTCTCTGTTTTGTCTCTTTTATACATTTTTTTAGGTTGTTCTATTCTTCTACAGACATCTTTTACATGCTGGTGTTAAATCTGTCAAAGCCTCTCCTGCCTTGTAAAGATCCTATTCTACTAGGGGACTTAGCACAGACACTAAACCTCCATACCAATTTCGAGATCTTTATTCAATTAAGTCCTTTATTAAATCTCTACTGAACACAGTCTTATCTGGTCCTGTGAATGGGGCACCATATATTGCTTTCCTTCCCAGTTCTGTTCGTAGTACCCGTGTCTCTCTTTTATTGTCCTCCAACTCCTGACATTCATGACCATGGGTGATAACCAAGTATCTCTAATGGCTCGCATAAGCCAGTCCATCAGAGACTGCTTCCCCTTGTACTGCCTCAGGTTACACAGCCTATATCTTGAGGAGGATGAATGAGTGGTTATATTGCTCAGCTTTTCTGCCTCTGCAGCATTTAAGCTAGTATCATCTGCCCCTGTGTCCCATATTCTTAGGAGCCAGGTGATGACAGGCTCTTTTGGGGCTTCTTTGAATGTTTTCCTTAGTTCCAGCAGCTCCAGGGCTGAGTACCCTTCATTTGCTAAATTCTCACGCTTGTTAAGGCCACCATCAGCGTGCTGACATCTGGATTTCTCCTTTCTTTGTGTTACAGGTCAAATCTGAGGGACACTGTTAACTTTTTCTGGGTTGCTCCCTTCCTCATCACTGTCTGATTCTTTCCAGGGGTTCCAAGTCCTTGGGTCCCAGGATGGGCCTTGTATTATCAATCTGACTTGGATTTCCTTCCCTTTTTGACCTCTTAGCCTTAAAAAATGGCAGGCTAAAACTTCTCTTTTTCTCTTTTATCCAATTTTCTGGCAAGGTCAGAGGCTAGTACTGAAGAAGTAAGCCTCATGTCCTTCTCTTGATCTAATTTCTCTCTCACACTTTGAGTCTCTTTGAGACCTATCTATCTTGAGATAGGTCTCTTATGAGGCATAGCAGTGGCCAAGCCATTTCTGCAGCAGCTTGTTAATATCTTTGCTTCTGACTTGCCACTCCCAGGGATTGGAAAGTTTGTTCTAGATCTTCTACTGTTCTCAAAGCATCACAATATTCCCAAGGTGACCCCCACCATTCAAGCAGGCATGTCACTCCATACCACTTACACGTGGATTGCCACTCGGGTATTTGTCCCACCCATCTCATCTGCCTAGATGATTTCACCTTAGTTACGTATTTCACTATAAACTACACTATCCCTTCAATGGCCACCACACACACCAGTCCTATGGGGATAGTCCACCAGATCAGCAGCCACATAAATTCTTCTCCCAGAAGCATTCTCCGTTTTTGTCAATTGGTCCTGCTGGACTATGCCAGTTCTGCCTTAAGAATTTTTCTCTCAATGTGGTGTGCCATTTGACCCCACCCCACTGATTCCAGCAGGCTGAGCAAAAAGAGTATGCTCTCCAATTAGAATAATCAGAGTTTATTTGGGCTTACTTACAAAGGATTTATCTGCCAGAGAGAGGGACAGCAATCTCGTATTGAGGCCTACATTTTGAGCAGAACTGCTGTGGACCCGCACACACTCCGCCAAGATGGTGACTGGCTGCTCGAGCGTGTGTCTCCTTCCCAGCATTCTCTGCTTTCCTCCTAGACTCTCCCCCTCAAGTCACTGGTTGGTTGGAAAGTGGTTGACTCTTTTGGCTCTGTTTCCAGCAGTCAAATTCTTAGAGGCGTGTCTTCCCACTGTTTTATCATTTGAATCCAGTGAGTACCTCCATGAGTGTGTCCGTCAAGCCATAGGGAAATTCCATGTAAATTTACCTTACAGGACCATATGCATGCAGTGCCCACAGAGGCCAGGAGAGGGCATTGGATACTCTGGAACAGATGGTTGTGAGCCATTGGGTGGGTGCTGGGAACCAAATCTGGGTTTTCTGCAAGGTTCCTTACTGCCGAGCCATCTCTCCAGCCTCTAAATTTATTCTTTTAAAATTGACATATAAAAATTAGATTTATTGTGAATTTTAACATGTTTATATTGTAGAATGGCTAAATTAAGATAATTAATGCATGTATTATCTCACTTTTTTGTGGTGAGAACATTTAAAATTTATTCTTGGTCATTTAAAAATTATTTAAAATTTTAAATTAATTTTCATTTTATGTGTATAAGTGTTTTGCCTGCATGTGTGTAAGTGCACCCCTGTCATGCAATACCTATAGAGGTCAGAAAAGAGTGTCAGATCCCCTGGAACTGGAGTTACGGACTATTGTTAGCTGCCATGTTAGATGCCATGTTGAACCTGGCTCCTCTGCAAGAGCAGTAAGTGCTCTAAACTACTGAGCCTTCTCTTTAGCCCCCCCCACCCCCGATTTTTTTCTTTGATAATTTCATGCGTACATATACTAAATCTTGGACACTTCTTTCCCCCTCATTACTCTTCTTATCCCCGCCCTCCTGTTGATTGCCTTCTTCCCTGTAAACTCTTTCCTGCTTTGGTGTTTTTTTCTGCTTCTGTAAGTTTGCCCTGTTTAGATTACATATATGAGTAAGACCATTATGTATTTTTCTTTCTCTGCCATGATCTAGATTGTTGCATATGGGGACTTCTTCCTTTTTAAGGTCAAATGCTGTCCCCCTCCCCATTTTCTTTATCCATTCATTTTTTGATGGACACTTAGTTTGGTACCTTGGCTGCGGTGCATATTGTTTTAGAGAAAAATGAGAGTACATATAGATGTCTTTTTGAGAATGCTGTTTTCATTTCCTTTAACTGATTGGTGAATCATAGAATAGTTACTTGTAATTTTTCTTTTTTTGAGTTGCTAGGGATTGAACCCAGAGCTTCATGTGTGCGAGGCAAGTGCTGTACTCCAAAGCTATATCTTCAATCCCATTAGTTTTATTCTTTTGAGGATCCATAAAATTTTCTTTATTGTCTGCCTGACTGTTCCTGAGTTGTCTTGCTTCATCAACACTTTTTCTAGTTTTATTTCTTTCCCTTGTAAACATGGAAGGCATTAATCAAGCCCCAGGAACCTAGTTTCAAGGCATTGCTTATATTATATCCTCTGCTCAAAAAGGATGCTTATGGCTCATTTTGGAATTAGTCAAAATCTTATGTCATTCATGTAAAATAATTAAAGTTGTGAAACAGAACTCAAGAGAGAATAGGTTTTAGTGTGTGAGGTTGATTAAGTGATAGGATCAGTGCTTTTTTAAAAATTTGATATGTTTTATGTAATGCATGTTAAATAATTCCAAATTGTTAGGTACTTACACATTTTATTTTGCTATTTAAAGGTCTAATACAAGCAGTGTTAGTATAACCTTAAGAAACATGTAAAATGTTGAATTATATTGAGTTTATAATAGTTTATTTTTACATATATACAAATTATTTAGATATGCACAGGGTCCTGGGTTTGACTCCTAGAGTGACATTTAGCAAATTTGTAATTTTAGAGACAAAGAATGTTGAGAAATGTGTATTTATTATTTAGATAGAGTATAATTTTAATTTTCTGATACCTTTTAAAATAGAAGATGGAGTAAGAGGGGAGAAATGATGAGGGCAGATGTTGAAAGGACTGTAACAGGAAGGACAGCCATAAGCTAAGCTGACTGTAAGAAAGATATACGGGGGCATGAAGAGGGTAGAGGAGGCCAGAGTCTGGAATGAAGCTTGTGAAAAATGCTCAAGCCAACAAGAAGCATTTAAGAGGCTTTAGTAGCAAAAATAACAGAAGAAAAAGGAATTTGCCGGCTTTTGGGGACAGAAGTGTATTAGAAGATGTCTGAGGCCCAGGAGTGGTGACACATGTCTATCCCAACTCTGGAGGCAGAGGCAGGCAGGTTATTGATCCTTATGAGTTGGAGGCCAGTCTGGTCTACATAGTGAGTTCCAGACCAGACTGAGCTACATAGCAAGACCCTCTCTTAAAAATCAGAGAACAGCAGAACTTTTCTCTTTTTATTTGCTTTGTTTTCTCTCTTATGGAGAATTAAACGTAGATTAAAGGGAGTGAAAGGTTATTTTTTTCTAATTAGTTATTACACATACTTATGTGTGATTTCCATGTGCATTGTAGAAAAATTTAATAATGCAAACCAGTAACAATATGGAGCTACTATTTAGTAGTTTCTTTTTCTTGGAACTCCTTTTAGAAGTATATGCCTGCAAATATACACTTTATCTTCTTAAAAAATCTTACTAAATTATAGAATGCAAAGGGAAAAATATACAAAATGGGCAGCACAGTAAATGAAAACATTCTCTTATCACTCAGTTTAAGAAATAGACCATTGTCTGTATCCTGGAAACCTTCAGTATGCTCCATTCTAATCGTAAAACCCTCAACTTCTCCAAAGATGTAAACCCATCTGATTGAGGAGTGTATACATTATGCTGCCTGTGTATCCAGTGTCCTGTGAATTGAAGAAGACAGTGTCCTTTATGCCTTGTCTTTCTTTTTCTTTTTGTTGAAGATTATATTTTAATATTCACCTGTGTTGCCACTTGTTTACTTTGTAGTATAGTATTCCCTTATATAAATGAGCCACAGTGTAGCCATTATGATGGTTTATGAGCTTTGAATTATCTCATTTTTTCACCATTACCCTCTATACTTAGTGCCTAGTTTTATGTTTGACATTTAATAGGAATTCAGTATATATTTGATGAAATTAAGAATGAAATGTTTGACATTTCTTCCAGGGACTGCTGATTTTTCTCTAATCTTCCTGGTTTCCATTAAATTTTTGTGAACATAGTGTCATTAAAAATTTTTTTTTCTCTTTAAACATCATCACAGAAAAGAATTTCAGGAAAAGCCAGTATGAAGTTTATTAAAAAATAGGAATGCTGGATAGGTGTGGGGGGAGGAGGTGGTGGGGAAGAAGTAAGACACCCCTAAGAGCATTCCTGTGGGCTTCTCAGAGAAGAGTTGCACTTCAGTGGCTTGCATTCACCATGTATGATGCTACTTTGGCCTTCAAGTTACAACTAAAAGGGTTGCTAAGAAAACTTTTTCCTCTCTCTCTCTCTCTCTCTCTGTCTCTCTCTCTCTCAATATTTATTTTTAAATTAGCATGTAAGGTATAAGGTGTCATAACATTTTCTTTTTTTTAGAGTTTGCTATAGGTTCTTGTGAAGAGAGAGACAGAAACCATACCATATGCTCTAGACTTGGAGGTTGGCTATGTGGCCTATATTCACCTGCATGCAAATAGTGAATTGGGACTTCAAAGAAAATAGAAATATCAGAGAAAGTATACTTAATGTGCTGAATAGCTTCAGTTGTCAACTTGACACATCTGTAAAGAAGAACCTCAACTGAGGCATCCCCTCCATTCATTTGACCTGTGGCCATGTCTGTGAGGCATTAATTCATAAATGATTTGGGAGGGCCTAGTGCATTGTAGGTGATACCATCCCTGGGTATGTGGTTTTAGGTTGTATTAGAAAGGAGGCTGAACACAGGCTAGAGGGCAAGAGGGTAAACATTGTTCCTCCATGGTTTCTGCTTCCAAGATACTGCCTTGAGTTTCTGCCCTGGCTTCCCTCTGTGATGGACATGTATGCCAAAAGAACCTTTCCTCCCTAAATTGGTTTTAGTTAGTGTTTATCACAGCAAGAGGACAGCCATTGAGTTGCAAAAAGCAGGAGGAATTAAGACTGTTAATATCTATTTGTGGTTGTATTTGCCATTCTGATCAATAGGGATTAGAAGGGAAAATTCTAGAGACAAGGTTCTTCATTTTTCTCCCATGTCCTGCTGGATGTACTGTTTCAACAATCTGATATTTTCACAATATAGGCACATACCTACATTATTCTGGGTCTGTGAAAAGGAGGGATTAAAGTTACATGTTTAGGTTTCAAGAGGAGCACAAGGCCTAGTATAGTATGCTTTTAAAAAATATAAACAAGGTGAAATAGTGTTAAGTGATTTCAAAACATAAGATTAACTTTGGTTACAAGGTTAGGTAAGATTTCTGTTTGTCATAGAGGGCGTTCCCAGAAAAGTCATTCCCATAATCCTCCTGTAATTATGTAAATGTTTGAAGTACAAATTGTTTTTTCATGTGGATATTTCATATGATCTATCATATATTTAAAACTGTCCTTCTTACTGTATAGAACAACACTTGTCAGAAATCAAGAGTCTGTGCTGTTATCCATCCATTTGTTAAATCTGTGCCTGTAGTGTGCTATTTTAATTACTGTAGCTTTATAATAAAACATAATATGTTGTGCTCTTTAAAAAGTATTTTTTTTGTGGGGGAGAGTTTTGTGACAAGGTTTCCCTGTTGCCCCAGCTGATCTGGACCTCCCTATGCAGACCAGTCTGACCTCCATCTCACCGAGATCTGCTAGTCTCTGCCTCCCAAGTGCTGCGATTAAAGGTGTGTTGCCAACACACCCAGCTAAAATCTTTTTTTTTTTTTTTTTGATTAAAAATTTTAACATTTAATTGTGTGTATGTCTGCATATGTGCCATGGTATGTGTATGAAGATCAGAGGACAACTTGCAGGAGTTAGTTCTCTCTCCGTCTCTACTCTGTGGGTTCCAGAGATCAGTCTCTGGTTATCAGGCTTAGTGACAAGTGCCTTTACTCCCTGAGTCATCTTGCTGGCCCATGTTGATATTCTTTTTATTTTATGTGTATGAGTGTATTGTCTGCATGTGTGTAAGTGCACCTGTGTTGTGGATTGCCTTTGGAGGTCAAAAGAAGGCATCAGATCCCCTGGAACTGGAGTTACGGATAGTTGTTAGCCACCATGTGAGTGCTGGGAATCGAACCTGGGGCCTCTGCAAGAGCAGCCAGTGCTCTCAATCTCTAAGGCATCTCTCCAGCCCTATTTTAATATTCTTATCAGCTGTTGTGAGAGTTGTAAAATTTATTCTTAAAATGAATGTTCTTTGCCTTTTTTTTTTTAAATAGAATTTTTGTGATTTTCATGCAGTACAGTTTGGTGGCATTTAGATCTGTCCCCTCTCCTCACCTCCCTCCACCTCTCTTTATTTTGAGACAGGGCTCACTGTTTAGTCCTGACTGTCCTGGAACTTGCTTTGTTGACCAGGCTTACCTTAAACCCAGAGGTCTGCCTCCTGACTGTTGGGACTGTAGGTGAGTGTCAGCGCCCCTGGCTTCTTTTTCTCTAGTATATTGAGACTGTGTTGTTGGACAATACTCATATCTTCATATATAATTCAAGTTTTTAACCACTGTGAAGTGTCTCCTTTAGTAATACCTGAAAACCTACTTTAAAATAGAGCAATCAATTTTATTTTGGTTAATATTTTTCTAGTTTTTACTTCCAACTTTACTCTTTTACTTTAGATACTGATAATAGTGTTACAAGACATATTGAAAACGTGGCTGAGGGTGTAGCTCAGTAGTAGAATGCTTGCAGAGTAAGGTTCAAGGCTTGATTCCCAGTACTACCAAAACAGGTAAGATTTTTACAAGTGAAAAATGCCATGTTTTATAGTTAAATGTAGACTTATATAAGAATGTTTCTAGTAACAAAAACCTGGAAACAACCTACATTTTGTCAGTGGATAAATGAAACAGCAAATTGAGTTGTATCTGTATAATAGAGGCTTCTTCATCCCCTCAAAACATACTGTGCACTTTTATAAAATTCCCCAAATAGAAATAAATCTGAAGTGACAGAAAGAAAACCAGATATTGTTCAATGAAAGGGTGTAGGAGACAGTGAGACGCAAGGATTACAGAGGCCTCTAAAAGAACTTTGGGGGGCAAGCTGGGCATGTTGTTGTACACCATTAATCTTAGCACTCAGGAAGCAGAAGCAGGTGGATGTCTGTGTGTTCAAGACCAACTTGGTCTATGCTAGTTCCAGAGCTACACAGTGAGACCTTGATTCAAAAAAAAAAAGGAAGGAAAGAAACTTTGGAGGTTTTGGTCAGGGTATAGCTCGATGGTAGAATGCTTGCCTAACACGCATGAAGCCCACAGTATTGAAAACAAAAACGGGTTGAATAATGGTAGATACATTAATGATGTTAATGTGGTGTTGATTACTACATCAGAGTTCATCTAATTGTGCATTTTAAGTATGTGTAATTATTTTGTATCAAATATACTTCAAATAAATATATTAGAAATCTTTATTTTAAAAATTATGCGTATATGTGTGTCTTTGTGAGTACAGGTGCTCTTGGAGTCTAAAAGAGGGTGTTGGATCCGCTGGGAGTTGTGAGCCACCATGTAGGGTGCTGCGATCTGATCCTGGGTTCTCTGCAACGATCTTAATTGCTGGGCCAAATCTCTAGCCCGGTGTAGTAATCTTGAAAAAATAAACTTGAGTATTTTCAAATAAATAAAAGACAGAGCACTATATCACCTTACTGTGGTTTTAAATACTAAGATGATTTGAGGCTAGGTGATAATCTCAATAGTTTAAATAGTTTATTTTAGGCTGAACTGAGGTACTTGTATCTTTTTGTGCCAATCAGAAGTCTTGTTCTAAGCCTTCAGCTGAGTTTGCAATATTAGTAGGTGCCTAGAGAAAGAGAAAAATGCTTAAAGTGTTGCTCATCTTCTTTCTGAGGTGTCACCTTTTCCCCCCAGGTCTGTGCTTTGAATTTATTTTTATTTTTTGGTTTGGGTCTTGATGAATCCTTAATGCCTTTAATCAAATAATTTACATTTTTGACTAGTTTTTTCATATGTTTACATAATTGGAAAGCTAAAGTAAAAGTAGATATTAGAAAGACAAAACATATTGTTTAGTGTTTCAGGTTCAGTGTTCATTTTTTATTTCTTTAGTACTTTTTCTGTTTAGATGAGAGCCATTATATTTTAAGAGGAAACTCCGATACCCATGTTGGATGATGAATATCTAGATGCAGCACTCGTCTACTTTGGGCCAGCACATTATTAGTGGTGGTCCTAATAGCCTGTTCAGTGATAGCTATTGAGGAATTAAGAAGAACTAGAGAAATGTTAGATTGCTGATGTGAGGCTCTCTTTCCAGTTTTCAAAAATGACAGAAATTCATACAAATACAGACTTGGAGTTAATGGCGGTCAGTGTTCTTGCTAGACTTTAAAATACTGTCTTATTGTTCACCTGGAAAAAGGAGTATAACTAGGTGTACTCGTGTCTCGAAAAGCAGTAAAACATGATGCTCACAAATGTTTACAAAGAGCCAATAACTCAATCAAGATTTATTTTATAAGGCATTTTTGTAGTAAAGACTACCAGTGATCACTTGGACCTGTTTTTCCTTTTACACTCAGAAATACTACTTCTGTGGAGCTTCCTTGTGCTGAATTTTAGCCAATGAAATAAGAGAAAATTGATGTTACTCTTTCAGGTTGAGACTTCTAGAGCAACTATACCACCTGTATTCTTTCTTTTACCAACCTGTAGCCACACACATTTCTTTTTTCCAGCCAATGCAATAAGGTTGTTCCTTCTGTTTCAGCTGTGCACATCTTTTTCATCATAGGGACGTTTAGATGACGTTTGAGTTGAATATGAAGATAGATAATTTTGAAATAGTGAACTTTGATTCTCAGGAATTTTGAAAATGAAGACATAGTAATTGTATATATGTATGGGGTACAGTATGATGTTTTGATGCCCATATATCTTATGTGATGATCAAATCAGGGTAATTACCATATCTACTAACTCAAACTTTTATCCGTGTGTGTGTGTGTAAGGAGAAAAGTAGAACCTTGATTAAGTGGAATACCTTGAAAAAAATGCATCTCTTATATTAGTGATACATTTACAGGGTCAAAATGAGGAATAAAAAGTTACCTCAGTGATAATCTCAAAACAGTAAATAAGTTTTGCCTACCTGTTTTTTTTTTTTAATATCATAATACTAGTATTTGTTTAATTTCTGCTCTTGAGTGCCTAAGGGAGAATGTAAGAGGTATATAAATTGGAGAAACAGATATTTATATTGAGGTATTAGAATTATTTTATATATGAGATATATTTTATATATATTTTATATATATGGATCTTTAAGGATAATGGTAAATGAATATAAGATCAGTGTGTTTGTTGGTCCTTTGGGAAGAGAACACTGAGGTGATTTAGGGCAGATTTGTTGAGGAGCAGTGCCTGGGAGAGATGAATACAAGCAGGGTAGAGCAAGTTTCCTCAGGGCGAGGCTGATCTGACAGTCTTGGGCTAATCTAGTAGGGAACTTTACAGCAAAGATTATGAAGTCCCTGTTATGTGAAATTGCCACAGCATTATGCTGCAACTGTGCTTTGTCATTATTCATTAGGAATGATTAGGAAGATTTTGGCTTTGGCTAGAAAGCTGAGGCCAAACACGAGGTCTCTAACACCAATAATCCTCTCTTTAGCTAATCCAAAATACTTTCTTAGAAAGAAATCCAAGTGATTAATTTCTTTAGCTGTCATTTATTAATTTTTTTAATATACATATTTTTGTGAATTTCTTTTAGCTAGGGGATATACCTAGGAGTAAGAAAATGAATTAAATAGATACTTTTTAGTTAAGGTTGGTAGTGTGAGATTATGAAAACTGGATTAAGTCAAGAACATGTGAGGGCTAGAGAGATGACTCATTGATATGGAGCACTGGCTCTTCTTGCAGAGGACCCTGTTTCGATTCTCAGTCACCCATCTGGCAGCTAACAACCATCCTTAACTCCAGTTTCAGGGAATCTAATACCCACTTTTGATCTCTGTGGGCACTGCACAACATGGGTGCACTTACATCCAGGCAGGCAATACACTCATATGCATACAGTAAAAATAATAAATAAAATATTTTAAAAAACACATCTGGTGTCTTTGTGCTGGAGGACATACTTCTTTTGCTGGAAGACAGGACTAGAATCGCTCTTACAGAGTTACGGTGATAAGACTTACCTTGTCAAACTATGATAAAAGTGGAGAGACTAGACAGAAATGTAAGGTTACTACTTTGTAAGGAAAATCTTAGGAATTAAAATTACTTTATAACATGAAACTTTCAAAGGGATGGTATTATAAATTGAAAGATGAAAATCAGTTGTAAAAGTAGATCTTCATTGATAGCCAGTTAACTTTTTGGATGAAAATATTTGCTTAAAGGATGGCGCTGAAGAGGGCTTAGTGGTTAAGAGCACTTATTGCTCTTGTAGAGGTTTGGTTCCCAGCACCCTCATTCTGGCTCATAACTAACTGCCTATAACTCCAGTTCCAGGGGATCAGACACCTTCTTCTTACCTCCATGGGCATGTACATATGTGGTGCATGTAAACTCAGGTAGGGACACACTCATAAACTTAAGTAAGTAAAGGAATTGTGTGGACCATTTATGTTTTCAGCATTTTATGCTATAGACAGTACTCTTGGAGCCCATGCAACTGGGGCTACCTAGATGGCAAATTTGTTTTCTTGATCACTCCCTTGATCACTCTGGGGCTGGAGAGAATATGAATAAAATAGCACAGATTAAGCACCGTCTACCAGAGGAAACAACTACTAAGCACAAGGAGCTGACTTTTTGAAGGAATTCATGCTATTATAGAAATAATGGCATTTAGTTTGGAGAAATTAAAAGTAGACTTGATATTAAGAAGACAGATGGTTGTGAAATGAAAGAATCCTTTTGTAGCCTCTAATAAAAGTTCTCATTTTAAAATTTAAGACCAAATAACATAAATAAGAAGTCTTGCCACTTAGATACAGTTTTGCTGACATTTTAATGTAGATACTTTGACTTTTAAAAATATGTACCTCTCAGTACAAAACATAGCTATTTAAGTATTGGTTAATGTATTGGCAGTATATAACATGCTTTGATATGCATGCTGTTTTTAATTGCTCTACGTGCTTTTTCTTTTTTAAATGAATAGTCCCTGTTACGACAGGACTGTAACTCATGTTTGAGTATACCATAATTTATTCAGCTAACTTCCAGTGTAAAATACTGAAATGAAATATGGGTCGAAGAATTTTTTTCATCTCTCTTGAATGCTTATTTCTATTGGGTGAAATTTTAGGAATGCAAATCCTAGTTTAAAAGGCATGGCTCTTAATTTAAAAAGCTTCTGAAACATATTACTACTTGACCTCTATAAATTTTGCCAATATACTTTGTTATATGAGTGTTTTCTTGATGCTGCTGTTGTGTTTATGTGGTGCTGTAGGTTGAATCCAGTGTGTTGCGTGTGCAAAGCAAGCACATGCTTTGCCACTAAGCTACAACCCCGCCTCTGTTGTTTTCAAAATCTCAATTGGCTGTTGATTTTATTCAGTTTAGTATTTGCCAACTTGATAATAAGTGGTATTATTTTAATTTACTACAAATATTTCAGTTTAGAATGATGAAATGTTTCTGGAAGTAGTAAAATAGTTTCCCTTGGAATGGGTAGAAGTCAGCTGCACAAAGTGTTATTTTAAGAACTTTCATGATAGATGGATGAGCTGAAGATTGTTTTTTATTTAATTAAATAAATGAGAACAAGAACCTAGCACTCTCTCTCTCTCTCTAGCAGTAATACAGTCATTATTACCTAATAATAAAAGAAATAAAAAATAGAATACTTATTAAGAAATAAATTTCTATTTATAGCAGCACAAACACAACTTCTGTGACTAGTTTAGAAACAGAGAGTACTTTTGTCTTGGATTTAAATGTTTACTATTTTCTTAAGAACATACTACATAGACAACACTGTTTTGATAGCAAATTGGGTTTTCAAAATGCTATATCTGGGGCTGGAGAGATGGCTCAGTGATTAATAGCACTAGCTCTTCTTACAAGGACCCAGCACCTACATGGTGGCTAACAACTGTACACAACTCCAGTTCCAGGAGATCTGATGCTCTCTTCTGGCCTTCATGCCATTGCATGCATGGGTGCCCTTACATACATACATGGAAAATGCTCCTACACATAAAATAAAAAATTTTAATGCTATATCTTTAAAAAACAATTTATATATCATATTTTATACTCTATTTGGGTCTTTATGAAATGAAGATGTTTTGTTAATTCAGATTATTAAATATTGATAATATTCTCTTTTATTTTCTTCTGTGCTGGGGATAAAATTCAGGGTCTTTTTTAAAGACAGGATCTTGCATGTAGCATAGACTGGTCTCGAACTTACAGTCCTCCAACCTCAGCCTCCCTAAAATTGATATTACATCACCTCACTCAACAAGTCCTGCCATTTTTATTTCCTAAGTGTATCTTAAATCTACTCACTTCTTTCAGTTCCTGTTGCTTCTACACTAGATCAGGTCTCCATCACTTCTTACCTGGATTACTAGTCTTCCCTCTTTTCATCTGCATTTCAGAACAGATTGGATCACAAAACTCTCATTTTATTTAAAGAAACCTCTTATTTGTACTTTATGTGTATAAGTGTTTTGTGTATATGTGTACTTCATTGATAACAGGTTTCTCTGTTACCACATTATACATTTTTTTTTCCTTTACAGCATGTATCACAAATTGTAATTCTGGAGCTGTGGATGCTGGGATCCAAACCCAGGTCCTTTGGAAAAGCAACCAGTGCTTTTAACTGCTGTCCCCCCTCACACTCCCCCCCCCTCTGTGTGTGTGTGTGTGTGTGTGTGTATTTTAAAGGTTCTTATCATGTAGTCCACACTGGCCTCAAATTTGCTATGTAGCTCACATAGTCTTGAGCTTGCTAGCCTCATGTATTAGCCTCCTGAGAGACATCTGGTACTTTTTTCTACTTTTTAATCCCTTTAAAGGTTCTTATTCTGAGCTAATTATTCTTCAATAGTTCATAAAGTAGCTCTAGTTGGACACCGTATTAAGGACTAGAACAATCTATGACTTGAAAATTACTCAGTTCCTTTAGAGGAAATATGATAGAGGGATAGGAAAGTCATTATGGTCTTCAACAGTTGCAAAGCTGTGATGGTCATGAATAGGCATTTTGCTGTTTCCCCTCTTCTAACTCCCCCCTCCCCCCCGTCTTATGTTTTGGAACTGCTAGGTCCTGCTGGAGATGGCAAAACTGACTTTCCCCTCACTTGATTTTGAGTAAGGAATTATAGAAGTATAGGAAAGTTACACCCTTTGGCCCAAGGTGTCAGGACATTTCTGAAAGAAGTTGACATTTGAATTAACTCTTGTAAAATCTATAAAGTTACCCTGGTGATGGGGAAACTAGGGTATGAGTAAAGAGAAGAGAGTCTGTAGAAGGAACACTGTATTGAAAAATGAATGATCTTGACCTGTTTGGAAAAACTATAGGCAGGGTTTTGAATGCAGAGCTCATAAACACATGAATAAGGATTAGATAGATCCACATTATTGGGAATCCTACCATTTCTTGAATATCATGAAAAATTAATTAGCAGGAATAATGTGAATTACAAATTATATCAGTGTTGGGGAAAAATAATTTGGAAGGGTCAATAGTGAAGTCAAGAAGAGCATACAGGAAGGTGTTGTAATCCATACAAGACATAGTAAAGGATCCATTGGAAGTGGAAGAATGTTGTTCAGAATTATAAATATATAGCTGTTATTGATGCAGGAAATTTTCCTTTAGGGAATACGAGATGATCATGCTGGTGTGGATTGTGAGAGAAGTAGAACAGAAAGTTGGCAGTTTGTGTGGCAGTGGCTTTCTAGTTGTACATGTTCTGCAGCAACTTCCTTGGTGAACAGCTTCCTGCAGGAATGGTAATAGTTTTTGTGATTTTGGCAGACAGAATGGTTCTATGGCTAGAGTTGTTTTGGGGAGCTTAGTCACTCTAGAGCCTGCCTCTCTACTTTTTCTAATGGCTTTGTGAACATGTGATTCTAAAGTCCATTTTAGCTTAAATTACATACAGTGGATTTTGACACTATATCAATGCAGTAACTGATCATAACCAAAACCGATGGGCTATAGATGGAAGAGACTATGGAAGGTTCACTGGTAATTAGTCTGTGGTAAAAATTGCTAAAGTTTTCACTTGTAGTCCCTTGAAGTATCATTTAGTCAAAGCTTTGGTGAACTGAGTGGTGGTATATTTTAGGACATACAGGATTATTTAGATTAGAGGAAGATTGTGTGTGTGTGTGTGTGTGGTTTTTTTTTTTTTTTTTAATTCACTGTGATGTTCGAAGGGTAGTTTATTCTTTAGAGAATCTTTAGAAATATTTGGTGACATTTGAGTTACTGTAACTGATGAAAGAGAGTTAGAGAGTAAGGGGTGCTATGGTGTAGGATTATTTACTCCTCCCTACCACAAGAATTATCTGACCTAAACTGTCAGTAGTGCCGACTCTGAGAAATTATGCTTTAAAGAAAATGACAGGGTCATAGTTTTAAAATCTTGACTGATTATGTCGGGCATAGTGGCGCATGCCTTTCTTTAATTCCAGTACTAGGGAGGCAGAGGCAGGTGGATCTCTGTGAGATTGAGGCCAGCCTGGTCTACAAATGAGTTCCAGGCCAGCTGGGGCTACAGGGAGACCCTGTCTTAAAAATACAAAAAACAAAACAAAACACTCCCCCCCCCTCCAAAAGAAACCCACTCTTGTCTGCTTATGGTTAGAGAATGAAGGAGTTTTATGATTAGCTTAAAGTGATCTTTTATATATATCATACAACTCCAGCACTGTCATAGCCCAACTCAGGTTCAGAGTTCAACCCAATAAGTTGTTCAGTTACAATGTAGATTGAACTCACAAGCATCATCATATTTCTTAGATATAATGGTGGGTCATTGAGAATGAGTGCTTTTAAGTGCTGGACTTATAGATATGTACCATACCTGTTTAGCTTTGGAGCCTGGAACTCACAGGTATCTGCCTGCTTCTGCCTCTAGAGTGCTAGAATTAAAGGTGTGTGCTACTACACCTGGCTCAACTTTAGATGTTCTTAGCCTGTAATTTTTCCTTATCCTCCCTTGCCAGCTGTTGAAGTTTGATTTCTGTTGCTGCAACAAAATTCTATGACCAAAAGCAATTTTGGAGATTTATTTCATCTTAAACTAATAGATAATAATACACTGTCGAGGGAAGTCAGAGCAGGAACTAAACGCAGGACCCTGGAGGCAAGTTGCTTTCTGGCTCTACTAACTGGCTTTTGCTTAATTAACTAACTCACTTATGCAGCTCAAGTCTACCTGTTTAGGGAGGGTGCTCTCCACAGTGGACCTGCCCCTCCCACATCAATCATCAGTCAAGAAAATCCTCATAGACATGACCAGAGGCCAACCTGATCCTCCCTCTGCCTCCTTGGTGCTGGGATTAAAGGCATGCACCACTACACCAGGCTTTTTTGGAGACAGAGTCTCGATATATAACGCAGGTTGGCCTTAGACTCATGATTCTGCCAGCTTCACAAATGCTGGGATTATAGATGTCCACCACCACACTGGGCATGGCCTTCCCTCTGAAAGTGGCAGATGTTTCTTTGCCACTTTATTTCATGGCCTTAGTACAGTTAAAGTCAATTCTAAATCTCACCAGCTTCATTGGTGAGAGACAAGTTTTATGTATCAAAAAATTATAAAATAGTTTTATTCATATTGACAAACCTCCAGGAAGTTCATATGAAAGGAGGGATCTAAGTTTAGTGACTGAATTAATTAATAGAAGTTCTATTTTAGAGGGTTTCAGATTTGGTGCATATTCAAGTAGCCAGGATTTTTTCTAATCTTGTTTGATTGACAGAAACCTAATTTCATTCATGATCTACTCTGAATAAAGTTGGGATGCCAGCTGGACATGGTGGCACAGGTTTGAGGCCAGCCTGTGCTACATAGAAAAACTCTTGTCTCAAAAATTGAATGGGGTTTAGCGGTGTAGCTCAGTAGTATGCTTACCTAGCATGTCTGATGCCCTAGCTGTGATCTCCAGTACTGCATAATCCAGGCATAGTGGCACATACATGTAATCTCAACATTTGGAATTATAATTTAGAGGATCATGAATTCAAGGTCATGCTTGGGTACATAATAAGTTGGAGGCCAGTTTGGGATGCATGAGACTCTTTGATAAAACAGACAAATAAAGCAGAACTTGAAGTGGAAGACTTTGGGGAGTTAGGAATGTTTGGGGGTAGATTTATTATGTGAAGCTGGCTTCCTTGCTCTCTAATTATACCACTCACAACAATGTTCTTTGCTCTTTTTAAGAAAGAATAGTGATGAAAAAGTGATGAAAAGAATAGTGATGAAAAAGAAAAGTGCTTTTGTGATTGTCTTTTGTGGCCTTGGATATGACTGTGACAGACCCTGCTCTTGGCTCTCTGAATTCAATAGAATTCTGGAAAGGCAAAGGCTCGTAGCTGACCTGACCCAACAGAAGCAAGGTGGGCATAGTTCCCTTGGTACACAAATGATCAAAGAGTTCTAAGAACTGACATTTAAGAGAAGGTCTTAACTTGACATGGATAGCTGAATACAAATTAAAAAAAAAATCAAGTCTGATGTGTGGGTTTTTCTGTCATTATAATGGAATCATTCATTCCCTGTTAGCCACCATGTGGGTGCTGGCAATCAGACCTGGGGACCTGGGTGCTTTGCAAGAGCAGCCAGTGCTCTTAACCACTGAACCATCTCTCCAGACACACTCCCTCCCCATCTCTCTGTCCCTCAGGAGGTAATCTTATCTGAAGGAAAATTTAATCTGCTCTTTAGGTCAGAACTGCAGTTTTATGCCCTCTTGTGGTAGATATATGTTTATATTTTGTAGTGGTTTGTTTACTGTGCATAGACTTTTAGAGCTAGGAAGAACCTGAAAATCACTTTGTAGGAGATAAAGTCTTGAGAAATTAACAGATTTGCCTAAGATTATGCAGAGTTTAGACAACCCTCAGATTTCCTTATCTGTATAACCTTTCCAAAATACGAAAGAACATATGTGTATGTCTTAGTCTTGTTTTCTGTTGTTATAAGTGAATAGCACAGACTGGGCACTTTATAAAAACCAGTTTCTTTACTTCAGTTCTGGAGGTTAGGAAGTCCAAGAGCATGCACGTTTCTAGCATTTGATGAAGGCAAAAAAATGCTGTATTATAACATTGTGGAGAGCGTCACATGGTGAGACCAAATAAGCAAGCTGGACAAAGCTGACCTTTTATAAGAAAACCAGTCCCCTGATAATTCATTAACCCAGAAGTGGATTAACCCATTCATAATGGCAGCACACTCATGACCCATTTAGCTTCCAAAGGTTCCATTCAACACTGCTCTTTGGGACCCAAGTTTTCAGCATATGAATTTTGGGAGGACACATTAAAAGCATAATGATTTATAGCATGTTCTTGAGACTTAGATTAGTTTAAAGACATCAGTTGTGGAATGGTACTTACATTTTGGATTATTTTTATTTTTCATTGTTGATATCTTTAACACAGTGCTGTTTTGAAAATGGAAAGATAATTTATATTTGTAAGAGTGACCAAGATAGGAAGGTAAGTGGATATCATATTTACATTTGAGAAAGACATGGCAGTTGTCCTTAGTTAAGGGACTGCTTATGGAAGAATATTGAGCTTGTTTTCAGCTTGTTTATGGTGAGATTAGAAAATATTAATTATTATGTATTTGGGCTTGCTCTGGCATGATCTAGTTTCTTTCAGTAGAGTAGAGAGACTAGAGCGTAGTCATAACCTGAGTTTCGGTCATACTCAGATTACTTTCTGTATTGAAAGAAATGGACTCTGGCAGTCATCTCCCCATTCAGCTTCCAGTACAAAAACTAAATGATACAAAATCAGATAGGTGTTAAGCTTCAAGGACATAAGTTTCTTAAAAATTTATTAATTTTATTTTATTTGTATGAGTGTATTGCCTATATGTATGTAAGTGCTCCCGTGTCGTGCAGTGCCCAAGTGTCAGAAGAGGGTGTTGACTCTTGGAAACTGGAGCTCTGGATTGTTAGCCACCATGTGTGTGCTGGGAACCAAACCCAGGTCCTCTGGAAGAGCAGCCAGTGCTCTTTACCCCTGAGCCATCTCTTCAGCCTCCCAAGGACATATGTTTTAAGCAGTCCTAAAGATTGAATAAGGATATAACATTTATTAAAAATTTTATTTTTATTTTATGTACATGAGTGTTTTACCTGCATCAGGTAAGTTCACCTACCTGTGGAGGCCAGAAGAGGACATCAGATCTCTTGGAACTGCATTTACAGATGGTTGCTGGCTACCATGTGGGTACTGGGAACTGAGGAAGAACAGCCAATGTTCTTAACTGCTGAGCCATCTCTCTAACCTGTGAATGTTTTTAGAACCATTTGACATCAAGACACTGGGTATTAGATTGGGGAAGGATTTGAGTTTTAGATTTAAGCTAATTTAGATTTGCGTTTTTGGTTTGCTACTTACCTTGTGAGACTAGCCTGGGCCACCTAATATCTTTGTTTATATGAGGGTAACTGCTTGAGCAAATGCAAAACTTAGTTTTAGGATGTTTTGGATTCTAAACAAATATTTTAATGTAGAAAGTAACTTTCTAGGGGTCTAGAGAGATGGCTCAGTGGTGAAAAGCTCTGGCTGTTTTTGCAGAAGACCCAGGGTTGAATCCCAGCACCAACATATTGGCCAACAACCATCCTTAACTCCATATCTAGGGGATTCAATGCCCTCTTCTGTCCTCTGTGGGCATGGCACGACAGGGGTCCACTTAACATACATGCAGGCATAACATTCATGCACATTAAAAAAAAATAAAAACAAAATAACTTTATAATAATTAGGAAAGTAGTAATTTCATTTTCACTAGTATTAAAGCAGAATATGAACATCTGAGGGTATTGTAGATGCTGTGTAAATATTGGAAATATTTAAATACAGAATTGTTAAATGCTTAGGTCATTAAATATGGTTTCTAAAGCTCACAGGCAATGATGATTTAGATATACATATTTTTATGTTGTTATTCTTCCCGACACTCCAGTTTCCTTCTTGTGTAAGTTCCTTCTGTCCAAATGGCTTCCTTCAGCTACTTTAAGACTGCTTTGTTAGAGACAAAGCTTTTATTATAATTTCATTAGTTTAAGTGTGTCTGAATTTCTGCATTCTGAGAAGATAGTTTTGCTGGAAATAAAATTTATAACTGACATTTCTTGCTTTTAGCCCTTGAAAAATGTGTAATATTTTATTTATTTCCATGATTTCTGAGGAGAAATTCGCTGTCATTTGAATTGGTATGAAGTCTTTTGCTAAAATATTGTTTCTCTTTGACTTCTATAATTTTTTTCTATATCTTTAGTTTTTAGTGTTTAATAGTGATATACATTTCTTTGAGTTTATTCTCTTTGAAATTCATTTATTGGTATATGTGTACTCATTGAATGCATAGTTTCATGCTTTGCCAAATTTGGATTGATTCAGCCATTTTCTTTTTGAATACTCTTTCAGTGTCTTTCTTTTTTTCTGGGTCTTCAGTGATATAAGTCTTTTTGTTATAGTTCAGGGGTTCTGTTCTTTATATTTTAGTGTATTTTCTTTCTGTTCAGATGGAATACATTCTTTTGAGCTCTTTGCAAATGCACTAAATCTTTTTTCTTTTTTGATGATACTGGAAGCTGAACTAGAGCCTCATCCACTGACCTATATACCCCGAGTTCCTCCAGTTCATTAATGCTATCCTGTACTGTCTTAAATACACTATTGAAATTTTCCAGTGAGACTTTAATTTTGGTTATTTTATTTTTAATTTTTATAGTTTTCATTTGGTTTACAACTTCTGTGTTTTCACTGTTATTTTCTATTTTTTTATTTGTTTCAAGAGAATTTTGTACTAATCATGATACTTTGCATATGTGTATTGTATGTCTGCATATTCATATTCATATTCATGGTCTTTCCTAAAATACTTTTTATTCTCTGACAACTTCATAAATGTTTCATGTACATGTTCTCTGTGAGCACAGATGTGTGTTAGCATGAAGATCAGCATTGGGTGTCTTCCTCAATCTCTCCACCTTAGTTTTTGAGACAAGGTTTGTCATTAAAGCTGGAGCTCACCAATTTGGCCATGTTGGCTGGCCAGGATCCTGCCTGTCTCTACCTCCCCAGTGCTGGTATTGCAAACATGCTGCTGTTCCTGGCTCTTTATGTGGGTGCTGGAGATCCAAACTTAGGTCCTTATGCTTGCGTGGCAGGCACTTTAATGACTGAGCCATCTCCTATCCCATCACTTTTCTCAAAGCCATCAGTAGCAACTAAGTCCCAAACACATGAACCTTCAGAAGATACTTCAGGCTCAAACAATAATGCCCTCTTTGTACTGCAGTCTGTAATTGAACTGAATCTTAGAAGGAAACTGGGGCAGTTGTACGGCTTGTATCATTTGTTTCCTTTCTCAGATTTCACTATCCTGTATCATTTCATGTCTAGTGTCTGAAAGCTATTGGCTTCATGTACTTTTTTATCCTTTTAGATCAATTGTTTCAGTTATTGCAAGGTGGAGAATAAATTTATTCCTTGTAACTTGCTCTTGGACAAGGCACAGTATCCAAGGTAATGATTTTGTAATATTTCATAGTGTAAAACAATCATCTAGTCATTTTGATCTAGGGAATTAGCTTGATGAACTTTGATTTTGCAGAACCTATTTGCATACTTCCAGAACTGTGTGCACTGGTGTGGGTGACATATACCTTTAATCCCAGCACTGAGGAGGTAGAGGCAGGCAGTTCTCTGTGAAATCGAGGCCAGCCTGGTCTACATAGAGAGTTCCAGGCCAGCTAAGGCTACAGAGAGACCTTGTCTCAAAATAATAACAACAAGCAAAACATAAAATAGAACCGTGAGCATGAGTTGCAATGCAGGGAAACAGGAAGCCAGTAGATGGTGAGGCTGCTGCTAGTATCCAGGTGACAGCTGGTAAGAGTTCAGGCTGTAGTGGTGGTGAATGATGCTAGCAGTGGGAGCACATTCAGTGGATATTTAGAAAACAGGTTTGACAAGATTGTCTTTTAAGAAAATTTGACACTCCACAGAATTTTTGGAACAGCATTCCAAACTGCTAACCA
The DNA here is from genome assembly GCA_035773235.1 of Eospalax fontanierii. Lineage (NCBI taxonomy): Eukaryota > Metazoa > Chordata > Mammalia > Rodentia > Spalacidae > Eospalax > Eospalax fontanierii. The sequence goes on along the minus strand of CM069524.1, from coordinate 175,399,184 downwards.
CTGTTTTTTCATTGAATTAAAGAAGACATTTTAATTCAGTAGGATGATGCAGTTTGAGTAACTATGAAAATGTTAGTTTTAATTTCAAGTTAAACTTTTTAAAATTTCACTTTTTGTGTTGGGGGGGTGGTGTGATTGTGGACAGGTATGTGCATGTACATGTCATTGTGCATGTACATGTCATTGTGCATGTATGGAGGTCAGAGGGCAGCTTTGTAGAGCTGGTTTTCCTTTTACATGGGTTGTTGAACTCAGGTATTCAGGCTTGGGAGGCATTCACTTCTACCCATTGAGCCATCTCACTGGCCCTTTAATTTATAATCTCTTGCTACTCTTTTTCTTGGTCTTTACATTTATTCTGTAAGATGTTGTTGAATTTATATATGACAAATACAAAGAATAAAGTGTAGCATTTATGTATATATGTTACTGTTTTTGAAGAAAACAAACTTATTGCACTGGAAAGAGAGTAATGGTTATAGCCACAACAGAACTTCATGCTCTGTTTGTTTTTTAGTGACATATTTTGTTGTTTTTTTTTTTTTTTATGCATGGTGTTCAATATTTAGTTTTGGGCTGGGGCTGTAGTTCACTTGGTAGAGTGCTTGCCCAGCATGCAAGAGGGTTAGGGTTCAATCCCGAGCAGTGTGTAACTAGACATAATTGCCTATAATTCCAGCACTCAAGAGGTAGAAGCTGGAGGATCTGAAGTTTTAAAGGTCATCCTCAGCTACATAGTGAGTGTGAGGACTTTGTGGACTATAGGACCCTGTTTTAGGATGCCCCCACCCCTACATATACCCACAGATAAATTAGTTCTTCCTCAGTTGTTTAAAAGCCAATGGACTCTATGCTAAACTTAACTCTGGAAAAAGTAAGTTTTGTATTCCAAGTAAATCTTTTGAATAATAGGAGATTATGCTAGAAAATCTCAAAGTCACATTACATTCCTACCTACATTTAAAATATATATATATATTTTATGTGCATGAGTGTAGTGCATTCGTCATGGAGTGCCTTCAGAAGTCAGAAGAGGTCATCAGATTCCTTGGAACTGTAGTTACTGGATGGTTGTTAACTCCTATGTAGGTGCTGGGAACCAAATTCCAAGAGCAGCTGGGTGCTCTTAACCCCTTGAACTATCTCTCTAGCCCCCACCTATATTTTTGAATAGCCAAAAGATATGTTTGAGTTGAAATAAACAGACTCCTTTCATTAAATGCTAAATAGTTCAGATAGGAAAGCCTTTTACAGAATGATTTCCTGCATCCTTTCTTTTCAGTGAATGAACAGGTCCCTATCCCTGGCTCTCCCCACTCCCTCCTTATCTTCGAAAATTGGTTGCTACAGTCACAATTAGATCCAGTTATTTTGGTGAGACTTGAGTTTTCTGGTAATTTTGGCATTTTAACATAAGCCTTCTGGAAAGCAAGAAAATAGCATTTTTAAAAGTTGTTTTTGCTAAAGAGATTTTATAAATTATGAATGGGAAGTTTGGGCTTGCAAGTTGAATGTGACTCTCACCTTATTTCGATTGTGCACAAGTAAAGTTTCTTTTGATTACCCATCATCTTGTTACGATGAACTAAGTCAAGTCTTTGTGCCCCAAATCATGGAAGTCTGATCTTCTAGCATTGTGCTTTTTAAAAAGAATTTACTTTATGAGTGTATTGCCTTCACGTGTGTAAGTGCACCTGTGTTGTGCAGTGCCCACGGAGGTCAGAAGAGAGCATCATTCTTACCCTGGAACTGGGGTTACAGATGATTGTTAGCTGCTATGTGGGTGCTGGGAATTGAACCCAGGTCCTCTGCAAGAACAGCCAGTGCTCTTTAACTGCTGAGCCCTCTCTCCAGCCCCACTTTGTGCCTTTTGAAAGTCATTTCCTGAGTGATAGCTATCTTAGTGAAAGAGAAGAACAGGTACTGGATACCTTGCTAATGTTCCAAGTCAACTGTTTTCAAATAAAATGTAATAAAAAGAGTAAAACCAATGAAATACTGTACTAGTTGTTTTTCTTTTGCTGTGATAAAATACTCTGACAGAACCAATTTATCAAGAAGGGATTTATTTTGGCTTACATTTCCAGAGAGATAGGTCCATCATGGTAGGAAGCAGAGAGAGAGAACAAGAACTGGGCCCAGTTAGGAAATCTCAAAGCCCACCTCCTAAAGGCTCCATAACCCGTCTAAGCAGTGCCACCAACTGGAGATCAAGTGTTCAGATACATGAGACTGTGGGGGACATTCTCATTTATATCACAGATACTAGTCAAGACTTTAATATTTATTTGTTCTTAAGAAGAAACAGGAAAAATCACTCTGGGTCATTGTTTTGTTTTTAAATAAAATGTTTTGGTTTTGAATAATTGTGGATGCAAAGAAAAGATGCAAAGATAGCATGGGGATTCCTTGTATCTTTTGGGTAATTCATCTTAATGCTACCGTCTTACATAATAATCATGATAAGCTTGTCAAAACTGAGAAATTAAATATGCTAATTATAGATTTTACTTAGATTTTAATAATTTTCCCTTGATGCCCTTTTATAGTCCAGGATCCAAGTCAAGATTGGACTGAAGCAGTCTTGTTTTCTTAGTGCCCACTGATGTATGACTGTGATAGTCTTTATTTAGTCTTCACTTTTGTTTTTTATGACTGATAATTCTGAAGAGTACTTACTAGTTAAGCATTTGTGTATATGTGTATGTACATATTGATATATGTGCATGTCAGGGATGCATATGGAGGCCAGAGTTCAACATAAGGTGTGTTTAATTGCTTTCCACCTTATTTTTTGAGGCAGGGTCTCATTAAATCTGGAGCTTGCTGATTTAGCTAGATTGGCTAGCCAGCAAGCCCCAGGAATTTTCCAATCCCTGCTTCCCCAGCAACATAGATGTGCCGCTATGCCTAGCTTTTTATGTGGGTGCTGGGGATTGAACTCAGGTCCTTATGCCTGTATAGCAAGTACTTTACATATTAAGCCTTCTCTCCAGCCTGTAGTTAGGCATCTTTGAGATAGTCCTCCAGTTTAGTTTGTCTCATATTTCCCCACGAGTGTAAGCCAAACATGGTGATGCATACCTTTTATCTCAGCATTTGGGAGGCAGAGGAGAGCCAGAAGCACAGGTAGGCTGATCTCTTGAGTTTAGGACAAGCCAAGTCTACATAATGAGTTCCATACCAGCCAGAGTTACAAAGTGAGACACTGTCTTTAAAAAAGAAATGTAATGTTTTGGGTCTGGAGAGATGGCTCAGTGGTTAAGAGCACTGGCTGTTCTTGCAGAAGACTAGCGTTCTATTCCTAGAATCCACATGGAATTTGATGCCCTCTTCTGACCCTCCGTGGGCGTTGCATGACATGGGTGCACATTCCTACATGCAAGCAATATATGCATAAAAAATAATACACATAAAAAATAAAGTTTTTATTGCTGCACATGCTTACTGTATCGTATGATCAATTAAAAACTTTATTTTTATTTTTGTGCATGAGTCTGTTGCCTCCATGTATTGAGCCCAGGTCCTCTGCTAGTGCTCTTAACCACTGAGCCATCTCTCTAGCCCCCAATTACGAAAACTTTTTAGATACTCTAATAGATGCATAGTGGTACCCTACTACAGTTTTATTTTATATTTTCTTCATGGTTTATGACTTTGAACCTTCTGAAAGGTCTTAATTTGCCATCATCTGGTGTCTTAGATGTAATAGCTGTTTGAATCTTTTGCCCATTTTAAAAAAGAAATTGAGTTTTGGCCTGGCATGGTTGTATATGCCTTGCCTTTAATCTCAACACTTGGGAGACAGAGGCAGAGGCAGGCAGATCTCTGTGCGTTTAAGGTTGGGCGCTCTGCACAACAAGTTCTGTGTCAGCTTGGGCTACGTAGTCAAACTCTGTCTCAATAAATAAATAAATAAAGGTTTGAAAAAATCTATTTGTAAGGATTCTTCGTATGTTCTGAATGTTTTTAAATCGGATAGTTGATTTGAAATACCTTTTCCAGTTTATAACTTAAACTTCACCTCCTGCTTCCCTTCCTTTCTCCCTCCCTTGCTCAATTTTTAGTCTTGCTATATATAGCCTAGGTGACCTTGGGATTCACCATCCTCTTGACTTTACCTCCCAACTACTGTGTCACTGTATCATACTTCTTTAAATTTTCTTGAGTATCTTTCAAGGAGAAACTTTTAGAGTGTTTGTGTTTTTGCCTTTTGAGACAGGATTTCCCTATGCATATATTTCTCTGGGAAGCCACAAACCTGCTATGTTGGTTAGGCTAGTCTTGAATGCATGATCCTTAGTTCAGCCTCCCAAGTGTTGGGTTTGCAGACATGAACCACTACATCTGACTCTGGAGTTGTATCTTTTAAAAACTTTGTATAACTAAATATCACAAGAAATGTTTTTATAAGTCTCCCTTAAAAATTTTTGAGGTTTAGGTCTTACATGTAAGCCTGTCATCTATTTTTAGTTAATATTATATGTTATATGAGTTGTGTAGTGAAGTTATTTCTTCTTGCAAATCTCTAATTGTTTTAGCATCATAGTTGAAAAGGTTTTTGTTTTTCTGTTTCAATAACCCTGGTACTTTAGTAAGAAATATATTAATCATATATGTTTAGGTCTGTTTCTGATAGTCTTTATATAGGCTTATTAAGTTTTTTTTTTTAAGTGGAAGTGATAACGAAACAGTTTGTATGGGACAGGAACAGAGCTAAATAATCCAGCTCCTCTGCAACATAACAAAAAATGTACCCCTTCAACACAGAATAAGGGCACATGTCCTATAACGTAGAAAGATTTCTACTGCCTTACTGAGTTCTTTTAGTCCTTACCTAAAATTATATGGAAATACTGGTGATCCTGAGGCAGGATAGAGACAGGAACAGAAGCCATAGCCCCTACGCCCTGTGATAGGGACTGATCCATACTTTCACCTTTTCTCCATTAGACAACCCAGTGCTCTTTCCTCAAAAAAAAATGTCGGCTGATTTCTGGTAGGGGTAACCCCTAGCACCTTTCCTCCTGTGAATAATTTGTGATTAGGCATATCATGGTAGAAGGAGAAAGAAACAAGATCAACTTAAACTGGCTTTGGTCACAGGTGTCAGCCAGTCTGTCATAGGATGATCTATGAAGGAAAAAAACAAGTTACAATCTTATGCCTATGGATGATGGGGTACATGTGTGTATTAGTTACTATTCATGCTCTTATGATAAAATATTCTAGCAAAAGCAACTTAAGGAAGGATTTTGGTTTACAGTTTGAAGGAACAGTTAATTGTAGCAGGGAAGTTCTGGCAGCAGGAACCTAAGGCAACTGTACACATTACATTTGCAGTCAGGAAGCAGAGATTGGTGAATGCTGCTATTCAGCTTTCTTTCTTCTTTAAAAAACTTTATTTTTTGATTGATTTATTTTAGGTGTCTGAATGTGTTGCTTGCATGTCTGTAAGGGCACCCATGTTGGGTAGTGCCTGTGGAAGCCAGAGGAGGGCATCAGATCCCCTGGAACTGGGTTACTAGCTTTCACATGGGTTCTGGGAACTGAATTCAGGTCCTCAAGAAGAGAAGCCAGTGCTTTTAACCTTTGAGCCATCTCTCCAGTCCCCTGCTTGCATTCTCCTTTCTATGTAGTAACAGGTACAGCTAATGGAGTGGTGCCACCCACAGTAAGGTAGGCCTTCCTTCCTCAGTGAACCTAATCTAGGTAGTACCTCATAAGGCCCCATGGGCCTGACTTCTAGGTTATTTTAGATCTTATCAAGTTGACAGTCAATATTAACTATCACAAGTTCACTCCTTGATGGTTTGACACCAAAACATGCTACTTTTAAGCCATAACCGTCTACCTCTTGTCTCTTTTAGGCTCACGGACATCCCATATTTCAAAATACATTCAGTCCATCTTCAAAACTCTCCCATAGTCTTAAGCAGTTCCAACAGTTTTCAAAAGATCAAGGTATCTTCTGATACTCAAGGTAGCTCTGATAAAGTTATATACCCCAATGTACGATAGTATAGAGTGAACATTCCCATTCCACAAAGAAAGAATGAGGGCAGTACAAAGAAAGGTGGACCAAAACCCAGTAGGTAAACACCAAATCTTGCCACTGCATATCAGGCATATGGGGCTTGTAATTGTTTGGGCTCCAAAAGGCTTGGGTAGATCCATTTCTCCAGTTCTGCTTCCTGCAGCACCTGTGACCTCACTCTTGGACTGGCTCAACTCCATGCCTCCATCTTTCCTTAGTAGATGTCTCATGGTTGTTACATCTCTAGTATCCTGGGTTCTCCATTGTAGACCAGGATTTACCTTCACAATTTCACCCAATAACTTCTTCAGGCCTCTTTACAGGTATTCTTTCCTTGCCACACATTTCCTGGTCTTAGTGCTCTCTGGAACCCTGGTGAAGATTTCATGACCCTCCCTCCCAACCTTGTGTCTTTTCTGCCTACAAAACCTATACCCCATGGGCAGTACAGCCAGGCTCTGCTGTCAACTTGGAATAGAGCCTGGCGCCCTTGTACTTCAGTTGCATCTGTTTATGTGTGCTGACCCTGGAGAAACACTTGTGCTAGGCATTTGCTTTTGAGGATCAGGGAACCCTTTTAGCAGTATTCTTAGTTTAGGCTTTTTCCTTCCAAATGATTTTTCATTTTTAGTAGATGGAGGCTCTGATGGATGGGGTCTTGTCTTCAGAGTACCTTTCCTGTTGTCGTACTGCAGAAAACCAGACTTTTTTTTTTTAATGGGTCTGGTCTCTTCAACAATTACAGATGCTTTGTCATCTGCAATCTCCTTGTCTGGAACTGTAAACTTAGACACCTTTCCTCAGCAAACTCCATAATTTTCTGTATTATTATTATTATTATTTTATTTTTTGAGAGAGGGTCTTACTGTATAACTTTGGCTGATCTATAACTCAGAGATTTGCCTGTTTCTGCCCCCTGAGTGCTGGGATGAAAGATATATGCCACCATGTCCAACACAGTTTTATTTTCTTCTTGCTCTACTTTTTGCTCTTTTTCACAGTAAAGCTGGATAAAGTGGTGGGTGATAACCATGCTACCGCCGGAATATTATTCTTTAAAGTTCTCAGGGCACAAGCAAATGCAGCCAGGTTCTGTGTCAGAATATAACCTAAGTAACCCAGATATTAATAGAATTCTTGTTTCCCCCAGGAAACCCAGTGAGCTGGGCCTCTACTGTCAGCATTTCTCTTGGTCTTCTGATCTTCAGGTCTTTGACTCTCCCACCAGAATGGCCAGTTCAGCTCTGCTCTTAGAATCTGTGGACTTTTCCACCCTTAAGTTTCAAATTTTCCCACGTGCCTCTCTCAAAGTAGTTCAGAAGGCCTAAGAACTACGTAGTTAATGTTTATCACAGCAAAGGTCCCAGAAAAGGTTGATGCCAGTTTTCTGTATTAGTTACTTTGAGTGTTGCTTTTGCCAGGGTATTTTATTGCAATAACTTTAAGGGAAAGAGCGTTTATTTTGATTCACAGTTTGAAGGTACAGCTTATATGGTAATGTGGTCATGACCACAGGTGCTTGAGGTGCTTGGTCACATTGTATTCATAGTTAGGAAGATAAGTGACGAGTGCTGGTACTCAGTTAGCTTTCTTCTTTTCATACAGCCACAAACCACAACCCATGGAGTGATGTTGCCCACTGTTAATCTGGGTCTTCTTATTTCAGTTAATCCATTCTAGATAATCCCTTACAAGCATGGACCTGTGTTCTAGGTGATTCTAGATCCTGTCAAATTGGTAATAGTAACCACTGCAGTTTGCTTAAAATCGTGGGATATTCTTAGCACATGCAGATAGTCCACAGTTATAGAGTAGCTCATCTGTTATTCAAGGTAAGTATCTATTCTGTTCCCAGTCCTGAGATGGGCTTCTCCCTCTACCTAGATCTACAAAGAAGAACCCCTGGAAAGGAATTTGGAGCACTTGAACTATCTTGCTAGAGCATGCTGCTTTCTTGGCAACAGATCTTTCTGTTACTGTTCCTTTCACTTCTGAATTAAACATTTTGCTGTCATCTGCTTGTGTGTGCTTCTTCAGTTCATTGTTTACTTCACCAAGAACTTGGAACTCTTACAGGTCACAGAGACCCCTGGTAAACGTAGTTTGATTGAAATAAATCATTAAGAAAGAAAAAGAAAAAAGGTGACTGGCAAGATGGCTTGGTAGGTAAAGGAACTTGCAGCCAAGTCTGCCAACCTGAATTGAATCACCCAAACCCACATAGTGGAAGGAGAAATCCAAGGACTGCAAATTATTCTTTTACCTCCTCATGTGCATTATGCCACATGCATATGGTCTTCCCCACCCAAAATGAGTAGACGTAAACAATTAAAAACAAAGCATTGAAAAAGACACATCAAAACACCCCAGTATGTCCAACTCAAACTTGGTCCTCTTAAATGGATTTTACTTGCTTCTTACTAATAATCTTCATTTTACATATACTAGATCATTAAATCTTCCATATGTGTAGATCAGTAAATCTTCCTTGCCTAATAATTAAAAAGAATTGGCAGCTAGCAACTGTCTGTAACTCCAGTTCCAGGGGATCCAACACCTTCTTCTGACCTCCTCGGGCCTTGCATGACACGGGTGCACTTACATAAATGCAGGAAATACACTAATACACATAAAATTGAAAAATATTTTTTAAAGCTTGTAACTCCTAGTGGGAAAACATTTAACTCAGAGAACCCTAATAGATTATCATGTAAAATGCTTCTCTTGTATTTGTTTCAGAGAGATAAGGATTATCTTTAAAGAACCCCAGCTCTCTAGATGAGAAGGTCAGATGTACACTGGTTTGCATTATTATGGTATCCATGTGCTTTTCTTTCAGCAATGGCTTTGTCAAATGGGCATTACACCTGACCCCAAATTTTTGCCAACACTGTATTAATAGAACCCATAACCTGTGGATCACTCGTGATATTTTTGTTGGGGGAGTTTTTGGATATCAGGAGATTCAGCTGGAACAGGTGAAGGGGAGAGTTTATTCATGCCTGCAAACTGGCGCTCGATCAATCCATAGTAGCACCAGCCATCAGCTCCAGTTTTTAGGGAAATTTATAGTTTATTTATATAGGAGAGTTTAAGCAAGCAAGTAGTTTATACATGGTAATTAAGCAAGTGGTTACACATGGTTACAAAAAATTTTAAGCCAAAGATGACAACACTAGCAGATTGGCAAAGATTTCAGTGATCCTGTTTAGAAACTGGGTGAAGACAGATTTCTGTTTACCTTCCTCATTTTTTCTTAATTTCTTCAAAGGTCCGTAGTTCTTAGCAGCCATTTAATGTTGATGAGTTGCCTTCACATTTTTATATATTTACTTGGTTCTAGGCTTCTTTGTGGAAGGCCAGTCTGATTTTAGTTTTAGTTGTCAAGTTGACACAGTGTAGAATCACCTGGGAAGAGAATGCATTGTCTACATTAAGTTGGTCTGTGAGCATGTTTGGGGGGGATTATCTTGAACATTAATTGGGGTGGGGAGAACTGTGGGTTCTCTAAGCAGAGGATCCTGAACTGTATAAGGAGTGGAGAAAGTGAACTGAGTACAAGCATACATGTGTTTATTTCTCTCTTTGCTTCACTGTGAATGTGATGTGACCAATTCCTTCAAGCCCCTGCCATTCTGTCTTCCCTGCTATGATGGACTGTAAGTTATAATTTTGAGCTAAAATAAACCTCCTTTCCCCCCAAATTTCTTTTGTCAGGTTATTTTATCATGAGAACAGAAATGAAACTAAGACAGTCACCATAACTTCTGGATCCATGATGACAAGACTCTCTGGCTAATTAAAAATATCATTAAGCCCAGCCATTCCTGCCATTCCAGGCATGCCCCCTCCTATTCCAGGCATTACTCCAAAAAAAATTGTCAGGCATTCCCTCAGGAAAACCACCGGGAAAAGAGCCATACTGCACTCCTGACTATCGTCCGGCTGCTTCCTCCCTTTGGGCCTTCTGTTGCTCTTCTTGAGTTCTTTTAACCCTTTCTAGTCTTTCTTTAATCTCCCTTTGTGGTTTTCATTCGGTTTGCAGGGCATTCAGTTGAAATTATCTCAGCTTTGCACAGGCAACTGATAACCTAGTTTATAAACAAGTACGAGATCATGGGTTGCTTCTTCCCATTAAATCTTTGTGCTCTCCCTTGACACTTGTAGTTTAGCTGAATCAAGATTTATTTCAGTGGCTCTGTCAAAGTATCAAATGGCAGCATTTGGCTTGTGTAATTTGATGAAGACATTGGCTCTCTTAGCATACAGAACAGCCAAGTGAGGATTTAGCTTGCTAGCATCTATTAGCAAGTCAGTGACTTGCTGTCTGTTGTCATGTAGGGCTTCAGGGGCAGCTCCTTTCTCTATCTTTGTTGAATCCATCATCTCAGTTGTCTCTGCATTTTCATCTCCCATTTTTTGAGGAGTGCAGTATCTGATGCAGTTATTTATACTTTCATGGTCAATTTCTAGATCACTTTCTTCCCTTGAGGGTTCATCTGACTTTGTTTTCCTCTTTTTTTTTTTTTTTGAAGTAATACTTATTTTTTAAATTTAAAAATATTAAACTTTATGTGTATGAATGTTTTGCCAACTTATTAGTACAACTGTATCCAGCAGTGTCTGAAGAGGCCAGAAGAGGTGCCTGCAACTGGAGTTATAGATGGTTGTTAGCTGTCATATGGGTCCTGGGTCCTCTGTAAGAGCAGCCAGTGCTCTTAACTGTGGAGTCCTCTTTCTAGCCCTGTTTTCCTCTGCTTAATATCTGCTTTTCCCTCCTTGATATTTTCTTCTTTACCTTGATGAAGAGCCAGATAGAACTTTACCATCCATGCTATTGCACCCACTTCCTCAGGAAATGTATCTTTGGTGTGCAAGACATTCATTTATATGAAGTGTATATATTTGGGTTCTCTAGAGGAACAGAACTGATAGAATGAATATATATTAAAAAGGGGATTTATTAGATTGGCTTATATTATGTGGACAGAGTAGCCTAATGATGACTATCTCAAACCAGCAAGGCTGAGAACCTGGTAGTTACTTAGTCCATGAGGATGGGTACGTCAACAGTCCAAATCTGACAAGGCAGCTTCTGGAGGGCCATTGGTCCTCATTCAGTCCATATTGGAAGCCAGAAGGTGGCTCTGACAGAGAAGGAATCAGCAGCAGCAGCAGCAACAGCAACAGCAACAGGGTAGATGAATTTGTCTCTAAGACTAAAGGCCAAGTGAGTAAAAAGCAAAAATTGTGGGACTAGCAAGATGGATCAGTGGTTAAGATAGCTTACTGTTTTTGGAGAGGACCCAAGTTTTGTTTCCAGCACCTGTAGTAGGTAGTTCACAATTGCTTGCCACTCCAGTGTCAGGGGATCTGATGCCCTCTCATGGCTTTCCTGAATAGTCACACATATGTGACATACATATACTCAAAACCAAAATCCTTAAAAAAGGAGAGAGAAAAAACAAAAATAGTTCTTTCAAGTCCTATTATCTGGACTGCTATCATAAGGTGCTGCCTATAGTTAGGGTCTGTGTTCTCACATCACTTAGAGGGATCAAGATCATCCCTAACAGACATGCCCACAGGCCAAACTGATGTTGACATGGAAACTTTGTTTCCAGGTGATTCTAGGTTGCATCTGGTTGGTAGTTAAAAATGGGGCTTGGTGGCCCATACCTTTAATTACAGCACTCAAGAGGCAAAGGCAGGTGGATCTTTGTGAGTTGGAGGCCAGCCAGGACTACATAGTAAGACACTGTCTCTAAACAAAACAAATAAAAAAACACAACAAAAATAAAAGCATCATAGGATTTTAAACATCCCACTTTTGGGGGCTAATCAAGAGGCAGTGGATTTGAGTCCTGCTCAAAAGATTGCTACCAGATCTCAGTTCCTAGGTCAGTGTGATCACTAAAAATGGGGTTACTGCTGAGAGGGGAATAGATAAGACCTATGCTACAGGCTCTTTCCTCCAGTCATTTATATATATGAATAAATATCTCCCCATCAGTACCACATTATCTTGATTGTAATGTTATGGTAAGTCTTGTAGTTAGGTAGTCTTTTGACTTTATATTTTAAAAAATATTTTTGGCTATTTAAGCTTTTTGCAATTCCATGTAAGTGTTAAAAAGTAGCCTTTTAATTTCTACAAAATATCTGAATTCTATTTTAATTAATCTATTTTTTTGTAGTACTGCTGATAGAACCAAGACCATGTACATTCTAGCCAAGCACTCAAACACTGCCTTCTGCTGAAATGTTTAGGATTTCATTGAATCACTATTCAGTTGGGACAAATTGCTGTCCTCACTGCCTTGAGTCTTCCAGTTCATTGCTTGCTGTCTTTCTCCGTTTACTTAGGCCTTGATTATTGTTTATCTATTCGTGTGGTATTTACATCGTGTGTGCACATGTTCATAGGAATGTACTTGACCACGTGTATACACGTGTATACAGAGGCCAGAGATTGGTATTGGGTATCTGTCTCTGTCCCTCTTGATCTTCTTTTTTTGAGACAGGGTCTGTCACTGAACCTAGATTAACAGATTTTTCTAAAAAATTTTATTTACTTTTGTTTTATGTGTATCATTGTTTTATTTCCATGTGTGTAAGTGTACCTGTTATTTTGCAGTTCCTGAAGAGGACAGAAGATCCCCTGGAACTGGAGTTACAGACAGTAGCCGCTATGTGGGTGCTGGGATTCGCTCCCAGGTCTTCTACAAGAACTCTTAACCCCTGAGCTCTCTCTCCAGCCCCAATTAACAGATCTTTTTAGCTCTATATTTTCTTCTTTTTTTTTCCTGTTCAAAATGTTCTAGAAGAGGAATCTGATTTGCCTAGGTTATCTCTTCAATCCAGGTCATCATAGTCATAAATTTCCTGCCAGTTTATAGGTACCGTCACATATTTAATAGTTCCATTAATTTATTCAACAGACATTTTATTAGGTATGTAATATATGCCAGAAACTGGGAAATATCTGAGCATCATAAGTCTAATGTAGATAACCACTGACAGTCTACATTATATTGTTTAAATATCTGATCATAGAGAAAAATAGTTTAGTGAATTATGTATTAGAATAGCATTTCTCAAACAAAATTGAGGGTTTTGTTAACCAACCAGAATACATACACACACACATACACTCTAAACATACTGAAGGCACTCAATTATTTTATCTATTGTCATAATAAGTATTAAATGCCCTTTGTATTGATGGAGCAAAGTATTACATTTCTAGACCCAATTAAGACCTATTCATTGTTCAGTTCTTTGGAGATGTTCCTCTTCCTCATAGCCTCTAGCATCTCACCATACTATTTAGTAGCCACAAAGAACATTTGGCTCCCCTTGGGTCATTTGTCACAAGTTGAGGAATGTTTGGTTCATCATATGATTCTTGGTAATCCTTGGGACTGGGCTGAGTATTTCAAAAACTTTACCAGAACCCCAAATGAAAGAGAGTTACTAAACATAAATGAAGGAAGTGTCGGACTGGACTAGTATTAACTCATTTTTCTTCAGTAGTGGGAGAGTAGGAGCTAGAAAGGAAAACATGAAAAGTCTTGACATATAGCAGTTTCCCTCCAGTTCTGTAACATTTTGTCTGCTAAGCACTTTTTTAGGAATGATCTTTTGTTGAAGAATTTCTTCATCTCTCTCCTTAGACTCATTTAATAGGTCAGGTAGGAGGTGCTTCAGTAGTTACTCTAGTTAATATGATCCACTTCTCTTATGGACATAAAATAGAAACCTGTCAATCTTCCCTTCTTTATGTAAAATGTCATCTTAGCTTTTAATACAGTCAGTACTACCTATATGATGGTTAGCACAAGTTATCTATAAACTTGGGAAATAAGTTTAAACAATCAGAATAATCCTTAAAATCAAATAAATCAGAAAATATTTGTCTTATGATAGCAACTTACATATTGAATATTTTAAAAGCAGTCATTTTAGCTCTTTCTACTTTTTATTTTTATTTTTTAAAGACAGGCCTCCCAACACTAGAAAGATGGCTCAGTAGTTAAAAGCACTGGCTGTTCTTGCAGGAGACCTGGGTTTGAATCCAAGCATCTACATGGCAGCTAACAACCATCTGTAACTCCAGTTCCAGGGGATCTGATGTCCTCATCTATCCTCCATAGGCATTGCATGACTTGAGTGTACTTACATATATGAAGGCAATACATGCATACAAATAGAATAAAAATAATAAAATAATAATAAAAAAGACAGGGCTCTCTGTGTATACCTGGCTGGCCTTCAACTTGTAATCTTCCTGCCTCAGCTTCTAAAGTGCTGTGATTATAGGCAGGTACCATTGTACTTGTCTTATTTCTACATTTTGTTGATAATGAAACATTTTCCCAGTTTGATTACTTAATTTTTATCTTCAGATAATATAACAAAGTCTTAGCACTTTGATGTGATAAATTACAGTTTGATGTGCATTTATAAATGCTGTATCAGCATTTCAAACTAAAGCCATCATATTATTGAAACACTTTTTGACATGAAATCAGTAAGCATAATGTTGCTTTGGAGCAATTTTGAAAGTCACACTCTATGAAGGAGGAACTTTTTGCCTGTCAGATTGGAAGTAATTAAAACAAATGAGGATTGAACCAGAAGTATAACAAAAAGTAGAGTCTAGGGATGTGACTCAATGGTAGAGTACTTGACTAGTATGTGGGAGGCAGCAGGGTTCAATCAACCAGTACTGAGGGTAAGGGGAGTTTAGATAGCTGATTAACTTAGGTCTAACATGTATTTCATATATCCAGTTATTTTACAGATTACAATTATATTACAGATTATCCCTAAGTTTAGTTTTAAATTGATCTGTTCTTTGATGTCTCAGGCAAATTTTATAACAACAGTGATAAATGGATCTGTGTTACCAGGGGATATTTGTTAATGTCTGGAAACATTCTATTCTTAGTTTTAATAACTTACTTGGTGGTGGTAGTGAGTACTACCAGTGAGTTCCAGTGAGTTGAGGCTGAGGATGCTGCTGAACATAGAATGCACAGGACAGCACTTACTCACTTAGTACATACCAGAGAATTGCCCAGCCCAAATGTCAATAATGTCGATATTTATAAACTCTGTTTATATAATGGTAAGGTCTCAGACCAGCCTAAAAAAACTTGTAATACATAGCTGCACATAACCTATACTTGAAACTTGTTGCTAATAGTACCATTTCATTTGTCATTTAAAATTGCTGTCTTCACAGAAATGCTGTTCTTGACTTTCTGGTTGAGATACTGAAGTTACATTCCTTACTTGGGACAGAGAAAGTTGCCACTCCCGTGATGTGGTAGCTATCTACATTTCAGTGCCTCTCTGTTTCTTTCTCTTATACATGTATCAGTTAATCTGTTTGCAGTCTGTGCTAGGATAGAGGTGATCTACTATTTCAGTATTATGTTTAGAAGAATTCTTTCTTGTTGCTTAAAACTTAAAAATGTTTAATTTTGACTTTATTAACAGGGCCAGGAGAAGGTCTGGGGAAAATAATCCAGAGATTTCCACAGCAGGACTGGGATGATACACCTTTTCCACAGGGAATTGAATTGGTAAGTTGGTGATATATGAATGTACTTTTTTCATGATTTGTTTTTTATTCTTAATGTTATATTTTGGTTTATATTTCCCATTAAATGATTTTATTGCATAATATTGCTGGAAATAAATATGGATTCTGGAATGTCTATTATGCTGGTTTTTTTTTTTTTTCCATTTGAAGTGCTCTCTAACATTGTAGATAGTCCTATGTCTAGAGGCAGGTAAATTCCTGATTCTTTAATAAAAATCTCATCATAAGTAACTTGTATATCAGCTAAATAAATGTTTATTATTTGATTTTTCAGTTTACTATTTTAGTGAACATAAAACCAAAAATATAGACAAGTTGATCTTGGTGGTGCACATCTTTAATCCCATAACTTGGGAAGTAGAGACAGGTAGGTCTGGTCTACATAGTGAGTTCTACCATAGTGAGGCTGTGTCTCGAAGGAAGGAAGGAAGGGAGGGAGGGAGGGAGAGAGGGAGGGAGAGAAGGAAAGAGGGAGGAAAATTGTGCACACATGTGTAAACAAATAAAAATCTCAAATATCTCAAATGTTCATTTATTGGTGACCATGGTGGTTTGGATTGGTCTTCAGATTACAAATCTGGATTCTTTTCTGTAGGTTATCTTATAATAGTTCAACTCAACTGTCCTCCAGTTCGTTCCCACTTAATCATTTTAAGGAAATTTAATAGTTGAATATGGTTGATGATGATTAGGACATTCTGTGTGGTATCAGATCCATAGTGGTAAAATGAGGACTTTGGAGAAATGGTCAAAAACTAAAGTGCTTTGCATTATGATTTTAAAATATGGTTCTCCAAACGTACTGAGGGGTAGGGAAAAGAGGGAGGTTTTTTCATAGTGTGTTTATGTATGTACATACACATGTGCGTGTATAAATGCACAGTGTTCTTCAAAGTATAATTTGATAGTTAAGAGTTTATGCCTAGATTGCCTAGGTTGAAGTCCCAGCTGCATACTATGACTTTTAACAAGTTATTTATTTAATAGCAGAGTTTTCATCTATAAATGAGAATAATAGAAATTAATCTCATGGTTGTAGAGATAAAATGGAAAAATGTACATATAATGCATAGAACACTGTCTTTGATAAAGCAGGTAATGTTTGGCAGGTATTTTTGTTGTTGTTACTTATTATTATTATTATTTAGACAGAATCTCATATAGTTCAGGCTGGCCTAGGATTACTGTGTAGCTTATGACCTTGAACTCTTGAACCTTCTGTCTCTTTTTGCTGAGTGCTGGAATTATAAATGTGTGCCGCAACACTCAGCCTATGTGGTTGTTTATAAGTACTGCTGTTGCTGCTGTTTGTTTAATATCTCTCAGCCCCTCACTCAGAGGGGCTTTTATTAGGTTCAGAAGTACCCATAAGAATAAAACACATTGAAAAGTGTAACTTTTCTTACCTTAGCTATTAACTCCATTCAACTTTATTGAAGATGAAAGATGCATTGCTGGGTGCTTAGTTTTGATTCTTATAACCAAGCCATATAAAAAGAACTATGATTTTTGTAGGCTCAGAGAGAGGTTAAATCTTGAATTTTGACATTGATTTTGGGAAAGGAATATGAGGCTCCAAGGAAACTGACTTTTTGGAGAGCCCCTTGCATACCAGTAATTGATCTTTCTCTATGAATATCCAGGCATTTGTACTATAAATGTTTTAAAACTTTATTTCAGTATTTCTTTTAGTGGTGACTGAAAGGGAAATTTTGGTGCTAGAATCTTGGTAGACTATTCTTTGAGTTCCTCCCTCTAGTCACTTGAAAATGTGGAGGTATAGAGACTACCATCAGTCTTGCAATATGAAGATGAACTACTTTCCTGAGTTTCTAGAACAGTGGACAGTATGATGGGCCAAAGAGATCCTGAATTGCTAGGACTGACAAAGAATGCTTTAATATTTTACAAACCAAGGGTTCAGATTCTTATGATGTTTCTCGTATTTTTCTAGCATCAAAGAAGAAACAAAAATTAATTTTACTACTTAGTAAATGAATTTTTTTCCCTTTGTTTGACAGGTAGTACTATGTTCAAGTGTCTGTACAGTGGTATGTGGAGTTGTGTACTGTTGGTTTAGTGAAATGGAGGTATCATAAGTAAATGGAACTTCTCACCTGAGATTTTCCAAGGTGACTTACTGACTGATTCTTTGCATAGCATTTCAAAACTTTGAAGAAATATTTGAATGTTGGATATTGCTAAGCATTTCTTATTTTTTTAAATACATTTTTTTTGTGTGTACGGCTACAGTGCTCATGTGGAGATCAGAGAACAACTATTCAGGAGTCAGTTCTTACCTACTTTTTGTTTTAATATATTTATATTTTATAATATTTTTATTTTATTTTATGTGTATGACTGTATTGCCTGCATGAATGTATAGATAGTTGTTAAATGCCCTGTGGGTGCTGGGGATTGAACCTGGGTTCTCTGTAAGAGCAGTCAGTGCTCTTAATGGCTGAGCCATGTCTCCAGTCTCCCACTGTGGTTTTGAGGCATTGTCTCTCTTGTTTCTGTTGTGCTATGTACTCCAGGCCAATTCTCCTGTCGCAGCTTTCACTCTCATGGTAGGAGTGCTGTGATTACAAATGTATGTCACTGTATCTAGCTTTTTACATGGGTTCTGGAATTCTAACACAGGTTATCAGGCTTATGTACCAAGTACTTTTAACGGCTAAGCCATCTCCCCAGCTCTGAAGTTTTCTTATTAAAAGTTTTCAGTACTTGATAGCAATTTTGTTCATTGATGTCACAAAGTAAATTTAATTTATAACTATTAAATCGCATATTAAAAACAATAAATTTCTGTTAATTTTTTGATATAATTTCTTTTAAAATTTATTTTCATTTTATGTATATGAGTGTTTTGCCTGCATGTATGTGAGTCCACCATGTATGTGGAATGCTCAAGGAGGCCAGAATAGGCATTAGCTCCCCTGGAACTGGAGTTAGAGATAGTCTTTAGCTGCCATGTGGGTGGTGGGAACTGAACCTCAGTCCTCTGGAAGGCAGCCATCTCTCCTGTTCCATGACATAATTTTTAAAAGTACTTATGCTTGAATGAATTAGGTAAGCAGTTATTCTGTGTATGGACAGCAGTAATTTGGATGATGCATATACTGTGAGATTGTAACTGTGATAGTGTCAAAACCAAAGACTGATATCAAAGATGATCTGTCTCAGTCTTTAAACAGTTTGTTGATTTCAGGGTAATAATGACCCTTTCCTGATGATAACATGTTAAAAAAATGTTTATAACATTTCTAAGGTTCAGCATATAGCATTAAGCTTAATATCTTAACAGTTGTGTAGAATCAGTAGAACTCATGTAAATTAGATGATTGATGATAGTGTATTAATTTATAAATAAGTAAACTGAGGCTTAGGAAGTTTACATAATTTCAGAAAAATCTAGTAAGTAGATTGCAGCAGGACTAGTATTCAAACTCAGGTCTTTTGATTATTGGTTTTAATGAAGATGTAGTATTTTGGGAGTGACATCTTAAACTGTTAGTATTTATATTTGCATGGAAATACAGGGCCTGAAAGGTAAAATTATTCAGGAAGAGAGGACTGGAGAGATGGCTCAGTGGTTAAGAGCACTGGCTGTTCTTGCAGAGGACATGGGTTTGGTTCCCAGCATCCACATGTTGACTAACTCCAGTTCCAGGGGATCAGACACTCCCTCTTCTGATATCTGTGGACATTGAATGACATGGGTGTACTTACACACATGCAGGCAAAGTACTCATACACATAAAAATGTGGTTAAAAAAATTTTTTTAATGAAAGAAAAAGAAAGATTCCTTTAGCTTAGAGCTTTGGAAATTGAAAATCCAAACAGAATAGCACAGATTGTGGTATGGGGACTATGTAGTACAGGCAGCCATGGTGGGAGTACATGTAAGAGCAAGTAGTAGGCGCAAAGAGTGAGAGATTCCTCTCTTTTCATAACAACCCTCTTATAAGAACTACTAGGGGGTCCTCTGAGAAAATTTTTTTTCCTCCAACGACTTAAAGATCTTTCACTCTGCCCCACCTCTTAAAAATTTCACCACGACCAGGTGTTCTTCAGACCAGGTCTTATTCACAAGGAAGCCTTGAGGAACAACCAAATTATATCCAAAACATATCCAAATAGAGACCTTATCTGAGGATAAATATGAGGTCAAAGCACGTTATACTGAAACTATTTTCTGTTCCTACCTCTACTTCTCGTACAGCACATATATGGTGCACTTAAATTCTACATGAAAAATTTCATGTTCATCCTGAACACTAAAATTTGTAGAGATTTTACACATTTACTTACTGATAAATCTGATCTCAAATTTAGAGGATGCTGAATTAATTCTTTCTATTTTTATATAAAGAAAGTACCTTCTGTTTAAAAACTATGAACTTTAATTTGGACAGCTTTTAAAAATAAAAATATGAAAATAAGTTGAACCAAACATAATAATGGCTTTTCTAGTTCTGGGATATTTTTGCTGTTTCTTGTGCTTTTTAGGCATGCACAAAACCACAGACAGTCATATAAATAAAGGTGAAAGTTAATTTTAGTGACTGTGTTTCAAAGAAAATTAAAGAATTGTTTCCCAGAGTCATTCTATTGCTAACTTTATGATTATGGTAACAAATATTTTTATTGGCTAGGTCTTGGACACCAGGAAAATAGCATTGTTTCAGTACTAGCTCCTTTTTAAGAGGCCCTGTCTCAAGTGAATCTTTTTATATTATAATTCAGAAAATTTTCTCTATGATTTTCACAGAAACCCTTTAGCAGGGCATTTGTATGATATCGAATTTTCTTTGAAGACTAAAGTATTGTAATAAAAAATTGTAGCTTGAAAAGGAAGCAGCAATCAGATTTTCTAATTTGAACTTTTAAAGAAATTGTTATTTTAAATTATTCACTTGTGATTTGACTTCCTTTATTGGAAATCTAGTGCTCTGTAAGTATAGATTGGGGAAAAGAGAAATAAAAGTTATATTCTATGTTCTGCAGATATAACATAGGAGAAGTAGTTTCATTATGAAATGCTATTTGAGGGCAAAGAAGTCATAAGTGTCATGTACTGCTAAGCAGTGTAGTGATGAATATTGCAAGTGGGATAGTAGCTAGTTGTTCATCTCACCTACATGCGATGCTACTGCTCAGGAGACTGAGTCTGAGTGTGGAAAGAACAAGAGAGGATGCGTGACAGGAGACTGAGGAAGGGACACTTAATTGCATACAGAATTAAGGTTTACAGATATTTCAAAAGTTTGTAGTTATGAGCCCTTTATCAAAAAAGATGATATGTAATAGGTTAACATATAAATTCCCCCATGTAAGTATAAAATACTAATCATGCAAGTCATTATTTAGAATATAAACATAATATATAATATTTGTATGCTTTTGTGCATTTTTTTTGTGTATCGTTTTAAAACAGGGTCTCAGGTATCACAGGTTGGCCTCAAACTTGCCTTGTAGCCAAGGATGACCTTTGAACTCCTGGTTCTCCTGCCTCTATTCTCAAGTGTTGAGATTTACTGGTATATACTATGATTGTCTATTTTCTTTTAAAAAATTATTTTTTTGTGTGTATGAGTATGTTGCTTGCATGTGTTTAAGTGTATTTGTGTTCTGTAATGCCTGCAGAGGAGGTCTGAAGAGGGCATCAGATCTCCTGGAACTGGAGCTATGGACAATTGTTAGATGCCATGTGGGTACTGGAAACCAAACTTGGGGCCTCTGTGTGAGCAGCCAATGCTCTTAATTGCTTAGCCATCTCTCTAGCCTCTATATATTTTCTTAATTTCAGCTTCAGTTATCTGTTATCTTCCATTGTTTATAAGAGTCGTTTTTCAGCAGTATGTGTATATGTGTGTTTGTATATTACGTTCTGTGGAAAATTGTGGTATTACAATTCTTCAAGTCATTTGTACTTGATTCCTAGTCATGCCTTTGCGTATTCTTTTCTGCGGTTCTTCTAACCTAATTGTATTGCCTGCATATCTCAGGGAGAGTTAATTTATGTTTTGGTCTAGCTAATAGTGGGTTACCAACGTGGGATGAGTTCTGGTAAGAGACAGAAAGGTTAAATCTAAGGTAACTCTTGCCTAATTTGACTTACAGAAATTTTCCCTAAACTTAAACTGAAGTGAGAATAACTGTTCAAATCAGAATGTTTTTTAGTGTAAATGGGATTGGAGGAAAATGTATGAACTGGAACCATTCTGAACAAACTGATTACAGTTACTTATATATACAGTTACGTATATACATGAATGATGCTGTTCATAAAAAAAAAAGTTTGGAAATTACATAAACCCATCAGAGGGACTGCCAATAGCATTCATCAGAATATAACACTACTGTTATAAAGGACAAACCAGAGGCAGATGGTTAATGAATACAGGAAAAGATGCTGACATTTTTTAATCATTAGGCAAATGGGAATCAAAACCACCTTAGATAGTTGCATAGTTACTATTAAAGATTTACCTTTATTATGTTTTTTTTTGTGTGTGTGTGTGTGTGAGAGAGAGAGACAGAGACAGAGACACAGAGAAAGAGTTTGTGCCTGTATGTGTAGATATCTTTGGAGGACAGAAGAGGGCATTGGTTCCTCTGGAGTTGGAGTTAATGATGGTGTGCTGGGAAGCAAACTCTGGTCCCCTGGAAGAGCAGCAAATACTCTTCACTGTTGAGCCATCTCTCTAGCCCCCATGGCTATTAAAACAACAAAAAATAGTGTCAGCTCAGGGGAAATGGAATCCTGTGTGCTAGTGTTGGGAATGTAAAATAATGCCACTGATGTAGAAAACAGTATGGCAATTCTTCAGAAAAATTAAAGCAAAATTTCCATATGACCTAACAACATCATTTCTCGGCATATTCAAAAGAACTGAAAGCAAAGAATCCGGTATTTGTATCCACATGTTCATAGTAGTGTTGGTCATAGTAGCCAGAAAGGTGGAAGGAACCCAAGTGTCTATAGGCAAACGAGTTGAAATGTGATAATGTACATTTAGTGGAATGTTATTCATAGAACGATGTGCATCCTGATACATGCATGCATGCATCATTAAATCTTGAAGACATTATGCTTTGGAAAGCAAGCCAGGCACTAAAAGACAAATACATAATTTCATTTATAAGTGATAGAGTAGTCAAGTTTATACAGACAGAAAATTGCTTCTAGGGGGGTAGGAAAAAGGAGAAATAGTTCATTGTTTAATGGTCAGAAAGTCTCTGGAAATTGGTTGCTGAACATAATACTTCTAAACTATATATGTAAAAATGGTTAAAGTGTAGATTTTATGTTACACATTTTACTAGTTACCTTGTTTTAAAAGTGTGAGGTAGTTTTATGTGCTGACATGAGATATTATAAGGCATTGAAGACACATGAATTCAGATATAGGGTATAGCAAATGACCAAAGTAGTTTGTCAATGAGCGAAGAAAATTATTTTATATTACCTGGATTCAAGACAAACTGTAAAGCTTAATAATCAAAACAGTGTGATATTGCCTTCAAGGTAGACATGTATTAATATATTCATGGAATAAATAGTCCAGAAGCTAATGTGCACAGTGCTAAATGGATTTCAATAGTGGCCAAGAATAATACAGTCATAGAAAAGACAGCACAAAGTGCGAGAACAACTGATTACCCATCTGAAAGAAATTAATCTTGACCTATTTTTGTACTGTGTAGAAAAATGTATTTGAAATGCCTCATAGATCCATTGTAAAAGTTAAAGCTACAACACCTAAAAGAAAACTTTAAACATCTTTGTGATTTTGTTTTTTTTTAAGTAGAACTTACAAAAGATGACAATGGAATTTTTCTAGTGTATTTGAAAATGTTTAAAAAGTATTATATTATGCTTGGCATGGTGGTGCCAGCACTGGGGAGACAGAGACAACCTGGTCTACATAGCAAGTTCCAGGCAAGCTACAGGGAGACCCTGTCTCAAAAAAAGACCAAAGAAAAGAGACCCCCCCTCAAAAGGTATTATATACAGAATGGTGGTTAATTGGATAATGTCAACCTTACTTGTTTTTATAATTTTTGCTTGGTCCTATAGATTCTCTGGAGGCCACTTGGACTTACTATATTTTGCTGTTTACCTTTCGTGAGGGGGAAGGCACTGGAAGCAAAAGGGGAAATAGAATACAGAGCCATGTTTTTCATAGTATTCATGTTTTTGCCTAATACCAGGCCCCTCTGCAAGTTGGAATTTTGGGTATATTTAAATCTGTGAGGTGTTATTTATACGACATCTTCATTGAAGTTTTGATTGCTGTACATGGTGTCAACTTTAGATGTTAAAAGCATTATATGTGTAATACGTGGTAATATGAAGGAAAAAACTCTGGGAAATTATGTATCTGTTATTATAATGAGTTTATATATACATATAAGTACCTAATTTACTTATATAAATACAGATATAATTTTCTTATAAAAGGCAAGAGCTGTTTAGAGTACCACCTCCTTAGGTTAACATAAACTATTTTTTTATATTTATTTTTTATTTTTACTTTATATGTATGAGTGTATTGCCTGCATGTATGGAAGTATACCTGTATTGAGTAGTGTCCTTGGAGGTCAGATGGGGCATCGGATTTTCCTGGGAACTAGAGTTAAGAGTGGTTTTTAGCCACCAGGTGGGTGCTGGGAATTGAACCTGCAAGAGCAGTGAATTCTCTTAACCCCTGAGCCATCTCTCCAGCCCCCACATAAACTATTTTTAAAGGTATATAGACAGTGGTATTTTTATACTGCCTAACCCCCTCTCCATTCTTGGTTGAATAAAGTTCTTTGGTGACCCAGGCATCCTGTTTATTGTATGAACTATGCTTAAATCTTTCTGTTGGAGTTTGTTTTGTTATTTGATGATTCATGTGGAATTTTTTTAGTTATGAGTATTTCAGTACATAGTGATTTGCTCATAACTTGACCTGACTTAAAGTGCCAGAGTAACTCACAAATATATCAGTCTTAAAAAAATGAAGGATTTGGTGGCCTCTAGTGGTAGTACTTACGTGTCTTTTGAAAAGTCACTAATATCAATATGCAAAATTTCATAACAAGAATTACTGAAGTGACAAAATGGATATGCATATTTATTGAAGAAAAAGATGTGGTCTTTGAGAACTAAAAACTTATTAGTTATAAATTTATCAGTGATGTAGCTGTATCTTCTGTTACAGCAAATTATCATTACTAGATTTCTTTTCAAGAAAAGCCTTGGAATTTCTCTCCATCTCTTCTTCCCTCCCTCCCTCCCTTATTTTTTTCCCTTCCATAAAATTTTGTTTTGTAATCTAGGTTGGCCTTGAACCTGCAATCGTTTTGCCTCAGCTTCTCTAGTGCTGGGATTATAGGTGTGCATCAACATCTTGGGCCTCACATGCATCTTAATTGGAAGTATTTCTCTATAGATGGTACTTAATGTTCGGTATTACTTTCTTATTGCATTGCATTGAGATGTGTCTATGAAGGAGGTTGGTAGGAATGATTTCTGACACCTTAAATATAATGAAAGCTACAAAGAGACTTAATATCTTATGTATTAATTCTAAGTATAAGTAATCCTTTGTAAAGTTTATTTTTTAAATAAGCAATTGTGACTTGCATAAAGATGCTCTTAAGTTAGTCTAAGAATATCTGGAATCTGAACTAGATATGGACATTTAGATACATTATTCCAAACATTGGAAAATCTGTATAAAGTCCGTATTTGGCAACCTGAGAAGAAAGTACCTTAGGAAAGTTAAGTGCTGAAATTCATCTCTACTCTTTCTAAAAATCAGTCACCTAAATTTAAAAAAATTGAAACCTAGAGGGGTGTAATAGCTTGCCATGTGTATATAGCTACTTGTTAGTTGCCAATAAAATTGTGATGTTTTGACTCTCCGGTACAGCTTTTCTAAAACTAAAATATTCTACCCAGGCTGGGACTGTTTGTTGTTGTTGTTGTTTTTTTTTTTTTTTTGTGGTAGAGCACTTGCTGACCATGTGCAAATTTTTGAGTTTGGTATATGTGTGGGGAGGGGATTCATTGTAATAAAAGGAATAAGCTGATTTTTAATAATTTTTTCTTGCTACTTTGTTGTTAAAAGGATTAGCCTTAGATTCTAATTAGGAAGGCTTAAGTAGCATTAGAAAGATAGTAATAGAATATTTTATCACTAAGCTTTGAAGACTAATGATATGAGTCCTTAGGAGTTGGTAGCTACAAGAGACAGTAATAGTGTCTGGACTTGGGGATAGCTTTGATTATGGCATCAGTAGTGCTATAATGATAAAATTAGATTTTACAGTTGGAGTTGTAATTGACTGAAAGATTTTATTAAGGGTAGTAAGCTTTGTATTTTTTTTCCTCGAGTTTAGTGTGATATACTTTGTTTGGAATGAGGAATAACCTGTTATCAAACGTGGGTGAGGGACTGAAGAGATGTCTCAATGGTTAAGAATATTGGCTGCTCTTGCAGAGGACCTGGGTTCGATTCCCAGCACCCACATGGTGGCTAATAACCACCTATAACTCCAGTTCTAGGGGATACAACGTCCTCTTCTGATCTCCATGGGCATTGCATGACATGGGTACACCTACCTACATGCAGACAATACACTAATAATACACATACAAGAAAAAATAAGTAAAATATTTTAAAACCTGGGTGAAAAAATGCTTTATTTTTATTTTTTATTTTTGAATTTAGTATGGTTTCCATTGTTTGAGTTTCCCTGGACAGTGACTGCTTTTATACAGATTTCTGAGCTCTGATAAACAAAGTGACTGTAGAAATCAATAGTTAGAAATGAAGAGACCTACTTTGAAGAATCAGAGAAAGCTTCCCTTCTCATAAGTAATATCTTCTCACATTCTTTCAGCTAGAGATTCTTTTGTCATCTTTAAAATTTCTGAAAGGTCCTTACTTTCACATGATTATTTGGATTGATGTTATTTTACCTAGGTATTATCTTTTAATTTTACTTCACAGAATATCTTATTGCCTGCTGATGAGAATGACAACTCTGAGCAGAATGGCCATGCCATTCCAGTGCTATGAAAAAAAGCTAAGTTGTTTCCTGAACATGGAAAGGGCAAATATGGTACCTAGAAACTACCTTATAGGTTACTGGTGGTTTCCTTCCAATGGCTATTACAGAGCTGTCTTATTACAACTTTTTTGGGGTAGTTTAATAATTTGTCCAGAATGTTACTTTTAAATTTATACTTCTTTGGGATATTTGGCTGCAATTTAATGTCAGATCATTCATTTAACAGGTATTTGTTGAATATTTACTCTGTGCTAACTACTTAGATAGATACTGAAGAGGCAGATTTTATCTGTGAACCAGATAAAATCCTTCTCAAAACCCAAATTCCTAATGGAAGGAACTGGTGCTAACCATAATAAATAGATTATTTATTTCAGTATTTGATAAGTTATAAATACTGTAAAAGTTAAAAAAGACGGAAGAATGGCATATTAATTAGCTTTTTGTCCTTGCAGACTTAAGCAATTTAAGTAATTTTGATAGTATCAAGCAAATTGAAGCTATATACTTTTGATTTTATCGAACTATAAAAAATAAATACTAAATATATGTTATATGAATTCCATAAATGATAGATACCAGTTACTTGGCTTACGTTAGGCATTAAATATTTAGTATATAGCCTATTTGTATGTGATTAAAAATTAACAAAAATACTTATATTGCATACAAGGACAAAAAACAATTAGAAAATGCAGATCATATATTTATAATTTACCATTAAAACAAAATAAGTACAAATATAAAAAACCCTTATCAAATTTCTTTTTTTTAAACAAAAGATTTATTTTTATTTTACATTATGTGTTTGTGGATATGTCTGTGTGGGTGTATACATATGTGTGCAGGTGCTGGTGGAAGCCGGAGGTGTTGGATCTCCTGGAACTGTAGTTAAAAGCAGTTGTGAACTACATAGTGTTGTGTCCTCTGTAAGAGAAGCTAGTGCTTTTAACTGCTAGCCGTCTCTCCAACCTATTTATAAAATACCTTCTTTTACTGTTTGGAGACAGGGTGTCACAGGGTACCCTTGCCTAGCTTGGAATTCACTAGCCGTGAATTCATAGACTTCTTCCTACCTCTGCCTCCCAAGTGCTTGGATTAAAGATGTGCATCTCTATTCCTCCTTTTACCTGTTTATGAAATTTTTGTAAATTGAAGTTTTGGGAATTCCATACAGTATCATTTGAAGGGGTCATATTTAGACCCCTTACTCTATCTGCACACTCCCTTACTTCCTTCTGCTCAATTTCATGTAAAAAAATTTTTTTTTAAAGCCTATTGGGTTAAATTCCAAGTATGGGTTTGTCCACTGGAGTCTTCTTAAAGGAAACTGACTCTTTGATCCTGCCAGCAGCTATCAGTTGCCAATAGTTCCTCAGCTAGAATCGAGGTTTCTTCTCCACTTCCCCAGGTCTGTGCTGGATTTTTTTTTTTTTCTGGCTTGTGCTTACCTGGTAATTATGCATGTTCTCATCATTGCTTTGAGTTCATATGAGTAAACGGCACAGTTGTATGGAAAGTTTGATTTCTTGCTGGTCATCTACCACCTCTGGCTCATACAGTTTTTCCACACCCTTTTCCAAATTACATCGAATCTGTAGATTAGTTTTGATAATATAGCCATTTTTATAGCATTTATTTTTCTATCCAGGAGCATGGGAGGTCTTAACATTGTCTGCTATCTTCTTTAATTTCTTTTCAGTGTCTTAAAGTCTTCATTGTAGAGGTCTTTAATTTCCTTAGTTAGGTTTAATCTTAGGTAATGTATTATTTTTGGAACTATTGCGACTAGGATATTTTTCCCAATTTCTTTCTCAGCAAGTTTGTTACTGGTATTGTGAAAGCTACTGATTTTTTTTAATATATTCATTTAGTATGTGTGTGTGTATGTGTGTGTGTCTGTCTGTCTGTCTGATATATTGATGTGTGTGAATGCACATACTCATGGTATGTGTATAGGTCAGAGGACAACTGGACAACTTCTGGGAGTTGTTTCTCTCCTTCTACCATGTAGGTTCCCATGTCAAGCTTTATGGGAAGTGCTTTTACACTGGCCCCTGCAGTGTAATGAATGGCACATGTGCATTCATGCAGACAAGATAGTCATACACATAAAATAAAAATAATAAATATTTTATTTTACTTTATTATTTTTATAATAAAGTGTTTTCCCTGCATGTAGGTAGGTTTGCCTGTGTTGTGCAATGTCCACGGGGGTCAGAAGACAGTGGAGCCCTGGAACTGGAGTTACAGGTGGTTATTAGCCTCCATGTGGGAGCTGGGGGTTGAACCCAGGTCCTCTGCAAGAGCAGCCAGTGCCCTTAATCACCCAGCCATCTCTCCAGCCCTAAATAAAATACTTTAAAAGAGAGAAAGGGCAGGGTGAAGGGTATTAGTAAAATAGTTTTAATTATGCAAACTATATTTTTTTTCCTTTTTATACATAAACACATCTCTTGCCTTCATCTCTAAAACATAAACACCTTCCATTTTATGAAGAGTTGTATGCTTTCTTTGTTTCCAGAAACCTTGCTTACAGCAAGCAAAAGTGGTCCTTGCACTCGGCCTTCTAGACATACTCTCATTTTAGCAGTTCTGTTTTAATTGGGCACCAAAATGTCTGTTTTTCTATCCTGTCCCCCTTCCCTCCCTTTTAAGCAGGTTCCAAATATCAGTTGTGATATATTTTTTACTTTCAAATTACCCTAACTCCTTAGTTCAGGTATCTATTCTTTGTTTGGAGGAGCAACTTACTAAAACATAGTTGTTTACGTTGTTACCAAGCAACTAGACTCATTTCTTCTAGATTAAAAGGAAAAAATAGGCTGGCCATGGTATCACATGCCTGTAATCCCAGCATTCAAGAAGCAGAGGTACGAGGATCTCAAGTTCAGGGTCAGGTTTGGGTTGCATAGTGAGCCCCTACCCAAAAGAAAAGGGTGAATGGCAGAAATAACCAAAGCAAGAGTGAAAATAGGAGGGCCTATGGTCTAGCTTGGCCATGGGTGGCCTCCCTCACTTCTTCCATCCTTTCCTCCCTTTTTTCTTTTACTACTGCTGCAAATGTCTCTAAATGTGCCTCCACTAGCAGTAACTAGTGCTTGTTTACAGTTTTGATTGATTTGTTTAAAAAAAAAATAGTCAAACGATAATGTTCAAACATTTGCCAAAGTTCAAATCCCCTCCCTCCCTCCCTCCCTCCCTCCCTCCCTCCCTCCCTCCCTCCCTCCCTCCCTCCCTCCCTCCCTCCCTCCTTCTTCCCTCCTTCCCCCTCTCTCCCTCTTTAGAGAACAAGTATAAGGGAGTACTTACCATGCCCTAAAGTGAAGGGAGTGCAGAGCCTTGCATGGTGTTGCACTTTCTGGAGGCAAAGGGAGGTAGATCTGACTTTCAGAACAGCATGGTCTACATCGTGATACCCTTTCAAAAATCTAAATAGATAGATAGATAGATAGATAGATAGATAGATAGATAGATAGATAAAGGGAGACCAGAAGCCATGTTTCATAGGGTCTGGCTCAACAGACCAGGAAAAGCCATATCTTTCAAAGGACCAAATGGCAAAAGTGATGAAGACAGATCCAAGTTGTATTTTTAGGTGTCAGCAATAGATTTGGGGTAGAGAGAGAACAAAGGTCACAGTACAGAGAGTTTGCATAAATTGCAATCTTAGTCAGTTCCTGCTCTTGTTGGTCATTATTATCCTAGAACTGGTCATGCAGTCTTGTAGTTGTCAGGGAAATAGCTGTTGCTAAGGGGGCAGTTTAAGTTTCTGAAGGAAAGATAGCAGGTGAGAGAGACACTAAATGGAATGGAAATAGGACAGTGATTGGGTTTTCCCTTAGCCAGATACTTTGGATGACTCTGTTTTGGAATGGGTTAGGTGTTTAGAATGTTGAGAACACATAAGTTGTGGCAGCTGAATGTGAACCATAGTGATGTCCTGAGACATTTGGCTGGGCCATCACTGTGTTGAGATACTGAGATCTTGGCTGTGAAGTATTGTGGTTTGCCATATGCTGTGTTGCATGAAGTGGAAAAGATTAGAAACCACTGTGATTTATTGTGTACTATATCTGTTTTTTAGCTTCTTGAGCCTTTGTTAACTGTTTGCTTTTCCCTATTTAGTCAAGTCTTTGTATAAAAGTCTCCACACTGTCTCACTGATTCTGTGGAACCAAGATGGTTCAAAGGAAACTGTGTTTCTTTGAGGGTAATGTAAGTTATGTATATGGTAATGTTCAAATAGGTATTAAAAATGCAGTAGATTCAAGTATCCTCCTTCTCCTATGTGCAAAAATAAAAGGCTACATTCCATTTGGGTAGGAAATGTGATTGATTCCTTTTTAATTTACTTTAAAGCATCTTTAAAAAATGTTTTTATTTTGGACTGGAGACATGACTTAGTGGTTTAGACCATTGGCTGCTCTTGCAGTGTTCCCAGGTTTGATTCCCATCACCCACATGGCAGTTAACAACCACCCAAAACTCCAATTCCAGGGGATCCAATGCCTTCTTCTCACCTCCATGGGCATTGCATGACACAGGTATACTTACATACATGCAGACAATACACTCATACACATAAAATAAAAAATAGTAAAATACTAAAAAATGTATCTACCTCATAATGTACACGAAGTGCTTAGAATAGTACAGATAGCACATAACATATGAATGTTAGCTGTTTTTAATATTGCTATCATTTTTAAGGTATTAAGGTATCATTATTAAGGTACTGTGTTTCAAAATAAATGGGATGGTTAATATTGATTGTCAACTTTGTAGGATCTACCATCACCAAGGAGAAAAATCTCTAAGCATATCTCTGAAGGATTATCTATAGGAATGACTTTTACAAAATGGACAGAATTTGGACAAATGACTTTTGCTTAACTTTGCACCGAAAAGGCTGCTTTTTATAATGTAAACAGGCTACTTATCACCTAAATTGATAAGTAAATACTCTTATTGTTTTGAGGGTGTGGCAAGCTTAAGTGTGGTTCCTATTCTCCTTTAGCATGAGGGGTAAAAACTATAGCCTGAGGTTCATACCCAAATACATTGTTAGTGGCAAAATTAAGATTCCTTAAGATGATTTTGCCATAAAATCTTTATATCATGAAATAAGTACTAATAACTTTTATTGGTAGTATTATATCCCTTAGCCATTCTCAAGGACTTAATATTTCTTTTATAGAGCTGTTTTTGTTTTCCTTTTGGTTCCTGAATCAGGAAGACAGCCTGTCTCGGGGGCATTCAAATGACATTTTGAGATAAACAAACTTGGGTTTGAAGTGGGAAGGCACAATCAGATTTCCAGAGTCAACTTCTCCACTAAGTTCATACAGCACATGTCAATTTACTAATGTTCAAAAAAGGCATTTGCTTTTTTAAAAATCAAACTGGGAACGGCAAGTGACATAGGTCAACACTTGATTTTGAAGGGTTACTCTTTGATATCGCTAAAATTTTGTAAGTTCACAAGTGTATGGCAGTTAGCACTCATAATCAAGTAGAATCATACAATAAAATATCTGCCTTACTATTGCCTACCTTGAGTTTCTCCCTGACTCTGTTTGGTGTGATGAGATCTTTAAGAGCTTATACTCAAAGTTATTTAGCTTGTGTCTGTAAATGGAGGAAAATTAAAGTATCCTTTCTCCTATAGTGATATTTCCCATTAGAGGCCATTTTTCTGTGGTTTGGCTTCAAGCCAGACTTGTAAACAGAAAATGGGATATCTTTTTTTTTTTTCCTTTGAGTTCTAGATCAAAGATTAAGAAGTGACTTGTTATGCCCTGTCCAGCTTTCCTTTGTTTTGTTCTTCAGAGGATTGTGTTCCTCCTTTCATTTGTAATCACAAGGAGAGAGGCCATGTCAGATTTAGCTACTTATCTCATGACACCTGAATTTTCCTGTATCTCATCCCTCCTTATTAGTGATCATAAAAATAAGTAAAGCCTATTCAGAATAGTTACTCTTACTGATATTACTGTCCAGTACTCTGTGACCTTAAGGAATTTTTATTTAACTTAATTTTTGCCTTTTTAGAAGCCTTGTTAATTTGATCCTGTCTGTGTAGGATTCACCATCCATAAAACTTACGGAGAAAATAGCCTAACATGTACTGCAGAAATCAGCCAACTTTCAGTGATTATAAATTAAGGACAGTCTTGATTTTTCATGTGGGTTATATTCCTCTTAATCATTCCCTTTGACCCTCTTTTTTATTTTTTAAATATTTATAGTTTCTAGATAAGCGTAGCAGCACCCGGGGTGAATTTCTCTTTTAAAGAGAGCTATTAGTCTGGCTGTTTGAATTAGAAAAACTACATAATAGTTTACCACATGTAATCTTCAATTAAGTAGTTTAATTTAGAGAATGCAGAATGAAAATACCACTCAAAAGACAATAAAGTGGTTTAGAGGAGAGAAAAGATATTTTAACACCAAGAAAGACAGGTTTGGAGATGTTGTAGGTCAGAAAAGGCCAGCACATTCGGCCTTAGCAGGCAATAGACCAGGCACAATACTTTTCTATGTTAGTTTTTCCATCACCTTTTGTCCCAGGGAAGGGAGCTTCATGAAAGGCAGGTGAGTTAGGTGGAAGAGATTTATGAGGTTCTATAAGGTGTAGTTTCTTTGGAACTACACCTTTTTTTCTATTGATCAGGCTTCATATCTACTTTAATTTGGTTTCAGAGAATTCAGGGTTCCATTAAACTGTTCCTAAGCAAGTAGCTTAATTTGTCACCAGTTTTTCCCCAAGATTCTGAATCAAGTGTCCCATAGTTGGAATTCCAGAGAAAATATTTTTGAATAGCATTTAAAGGTCACATATTATCTCTGATGATGCTTTAGTTCCAGTTCCTTTAGATAAGTCCTTTAATTGTGTGTGCATACAAAATTCAGGAGCTAGAGTTTCCCATTGTGAAAGTGAAAGCAGAAAGGTGAAAATGAAAGTGAAATTTGAGCACAGTTTTTGCAGTTTGGGCCTAGTAAAGCAGATAGAAACTGAAAGTGAATAAGGAATTATTAAAATGCATCAGTGCAAGCTACTAGAAATCCTTGTACTTGCTGTTATATCACCTTACCCCTCTTGTATGACTGAGAATGTACAATGATCCATTTCTCTCAGGTCTTTCCAGGCACTGATTTGTGAATTCAGAGTCTTTTCCTCACACAGGGCACCACAGTGCAGCATTACTGAGCCATGTTACAGTTGTATCTGAATAAAGGATCAGCTTGACTCTTAACATTTTTTTTTTCCAGTTTTTTTGAGACAGGGTCTCCCTATAGCCCTAGCTGGTCTGGAACTTGCTCTGTAGACCAGGCTGGCCTGGAACTCAGAGAGATCAGCCTGCCTCTGCTGGGATTAAAACTGTGTGCCACCACACCCAGCCTAGCATTAAGTTTTAATAGCCAAGAATGGACCTGAACCTTTATTCCTTCAAGTCTCTCACAGAGCAGTGCTCCTGAGACATACTTTCATCCAAATCAAGCTTAGACCCACCCATATTTTATCAGAGAGCGTTATCCTGCTTGTCCTGATCCCTAGTCCTAAAATAGATCAAATTAAAAATGCAGAGCCTTCCTCTCAGTTCTTAATGCTTGCAGTGTGGATATGAGTATGAGCTGTACTGAGTTCAGTGCTGTGAAAGGCTAATTCAAACTCACTCAAATCATCATTCACTATTCTGGGTCCTTAGGGATCAAGGTCACAAGAGCACATGGGTTAGTGAGCTTGTTTATATTATAAACAGTAGCTTTTTGGTTGTAAGGTTAAGGTTCATCCAGATTCTGTCCATTTTGTAAAAGTCATTCCTACAATTATCTAGAGGAGGTTTATTGAGCAAGGAAGACCTTCCCTGAATGCTGAAGTACCACATTCTTGGTCTTGGTTCTCTAATTGCATAAAAAGGAGAAAACTAGCAAAGTACCAGCCTTCATCTCTGCTTTCTGACCATGGATGCGATATGACCAGTTGCCTCAGTCTCTTGCTGCCCTGCATTTTTGTTTTTGTTTTCTGTTTCTCTCTCCATATGCTTTCTACATTTAGGTGTTTTGATGTTGGATGCATATATATGCATATATACATACAAATAATGTTTGCTTTGTGTGTATGCGTGTGCATGTGCACGTAGACCTTTCTGTCTGTAAGCTATGTTTTTGAGACAGGATCTTTCATTGAGTCTGGAATCTAAAGACTTAGGGAAACTGGCAAGCCCCAGGGAGCCTCTTGTCTGTCACTCTCAGCTTTTTATGGACTCTAGGGATTGAATTTGTTTCTTGTGAGCAACATATGAATGGATTTTGTTTTTAGTGTACTTTGTCATTCTTTGTCTTTTTATTGGAGTATTTCATTTATTTTTTAAATAATTTAATAATTATTGATAGTTCTGTTAATCTGTTAGTGAAATGGGGTGAAAGAGAGCGTGCCCTAGTGGGTTCTTAATCTCATTTATTAAGGAATTTAAGAATGGACCCAACTGGAAGCTTTTGGAAAATTTTACTGGAATTTAAAGAAAAATCCTCAAGGCAGGCAAGCTGGGGATCTCAGCAGCTGCCTAGAGGAAGAGAATGGAGGGAGAAGAAAAGAAGCCAAAAAGTCATGCGGGTTAGAGCCTGCATGGGGGTCAGACATGTGGTGGACTGGCAGCCACATAGCTGGGAGAAGGAGCTTTAGAGAAAAAGTAGAGAAGTACAAAATGCTAGGGCAGCCCAAAGCCGTAGAGAAAGCATGTTTAGAAAAGAGATGAAGAAGAGAAGGAAAGATTGCGCTTTTCTGAAAAGCTCTTCAGAAAAGAGGGCAGACTTATGGAGAGGTACAAGTCTGTGGCTGGGTCCAGAACTGCACTGGGAGGTGGGATTCCAGGCAGGAAAAGTTCACTGTCTCATTAACACACTCTGTATTCTGCCCATCTATTTAGTGTAACTTAAGGTGACTCCACCTTCCCAAAAGTGGTCCTTTGATCAGGTGATTGACCAGTGAAACTGGAAATGTGGGTCTTTCAACAGATAAACTAGAGAGTTTATAGTCTATCCCAGCTAAATGGCTATTTGCTCTCTAACATTAGCACTTTGTTTTAAAAAATATGTTATTTATTATTTTTTTATTTTATGTGTGAATGTATTGCCTGCATGTATTTAAGTGCGCCCATGCTGTTCAGTGCTCACAAAGGTCACAAGAAGTTGTTGAATTCCTCTGGAACTGGAGTTACAGGCAGTTGTTAGCTGCCATGTGGGTGTTGGAAATCAAACTCAGGTTCTCTGCAAGATCAGCTAGTGGCTTTAACTGCTGAGCCATCTCTCCAGCCCCAGTATTTCGTTAATTGTTGCCTCGATGCTTTCCAGTTCTTTTGTTTCTTGTTATGTCTAATAATCCTTTTGATTTAATTTTTTAATTGTGCTTGCTATGTAGATCAGGCTGGTCTATAACTCATGATAGTTCTTCAGCCTCAGCTTCATGCTGAGATAACAGATATGTGAGACACCACATACAGCACTGATTTTTTTTTTTTCCTGTTGTACCTACTGTAATTTGTTGGTTTTTTTTTTCTTGGTGATTCCCGTGGGGTTTAGAGAAACTAAGAATCTTTTTTAAACTTGATAATGAATCTTTTTCAAGTTGATAATACATTTACTTAAATTATGTGTAGAAGCTATACTTTTTTAGTGTTTTTTTCTTTTTCTTTCCTAGTTAAAAAAAATTTTTTTTTTCACATGCTCTCTGTGTAGCTCAGGCTGGTTTAGAACTCTTGATCCTCCCACTTTACCTCCTCAGTGTTGGAATTGCAGGTCTGTATACCCATGCCCTGCTCCTATGTTCTTTTTACTTTTTTTTTTTTGAGGTCTCAGTTTACTTCTTTTCATACTGTTTATCAAAAATTATTATGTAATTTAATAAAACATTTAAAATTTTTTTTGGTTTTGTGGAGTTTTTTTTTGTTGTTGGTTGGTTGTTTTTTGTTTTTTGGTTTTTTTTTTTGTCTTTTTGAGACTGGGTTTCCCTGTAGCCCCAGCTGGCCTGGAACTTACTATATAGACCAGGCTGACCTTGAACTCACAGAGATCTACCTACCTCTGCCTCCCAAGTGCTGGCATTAAAGATGCGCACCACCATACCTGGCTTAAATTTTTTTGTTTTTCAATTTTCATAATAGGGTTAGAATCACCATTATAATACAGTATTCTTACTTTGACTACATATTTAATTTGCCATTGTGTGTGTGTGTGTTTAAAATATTTTATTATTTTTATTTTATGTTTATGAGTGCATTGCCTGCATGTACGTAATTGTACCCGTGTCATGCAATGCCTTCAGAAGTCAGAAGAGCGCGTCCGATCCCCTGGAACTGGAGTTATAGATGGTTGTATCCATTGTGTGGGTCCTGGGATTTAAACCCAGATCTTCTCCAAGAGCAGTCAGTGCTCATCTCTCTAGCCCCAAAGATATTTTAGATGTGGTATTTCTTTGGCTTATATTAGCCTTGTAATGAAGGAAATCCTGTTAAAGATGCCAATGAATATATGAAGTCTTGAGGTCTTTCTGCCTCATCAGTGGAAAAAGAAGAATCCAGAGAGAATGGATAGCTAAATGAGCAAAGAAATGCTCAGAGATTTTCTATTTGTGATAACATGAAAACAAAATCTTTGCAGATGTAGATTATTTTGAAATTATTGTGTGTGTGTGCATATAGACCTTTTCAGATTTCTTTGGGTCCTTGAAAGGTAGAGATTATGTATTTAAGAATATGAAATATAAGATAAATGAATTTGTTTTCCTCTAAAGGAAATAAATGTCAACCTTTAACATAGAAAGTTGGGAGGAACCCTTTAGTTATCTAGGAGTCTTAGAAGAAATGCTGACTGGTGCTTCTGTAATGATTTCACCCCAATTCCAGGAGGTTTAAGTCATATGTGATTATTAAATTGATATGTTAGGTAATTGCTTTAGTTCCATCTCTGTCCTTTCTTCGTCGTGTAACCTCCCATTTCATGCCTGTTCTTGTTTTTGCTTGGCAGTTGACTGTTTTTATACAAACTCAGATAGGGCAGGGACCTGAAACCCTACACACAACAACTGAATGCCTCCATCTCATTTTTGTTATGCTTGAGGAATGATTTTTTAAAGACTTCTTTGAAGTGCTTAAGTCTGAATGGTTTTATTCAGGTTTACAATGTAGGTGATTGATTTTAAGGTAGAACTAGAACTAAAGCAGATGAGCTTTCCTTTAGGTGGAGCATTTCCAGAGCAACATCTAAAATTATGATTTTTGTTAGTTCCTCTCCATTCAGTATTCAAGTAAGATGAATAATATTTCACAGATTTATTCTTCGAAAAATTTTAAATATTTCAGTCCAATTTAAGTGTTAAATTGTTAAAGTGCGACCTCTTCCATCAACAGTTCCTCCCTATAGAAATGGTATTTTTTAGGAGGATTGAGTCCATAGCCTCACAGCTTGTTTTTGAGACTGAGTCTCAACCACATTAGTAGGATAGTCTCAAGTGTCTGGGCTCAAGTGTTTCTCCTGCCTCAGCCTTCTGAGTGCTGGAACTATAGACATATAAATTAAGGTTTACTTTGAGTTGCAGTTTTTAATTTTGTGTGTATGAGTATATTGCCTGCATGTGTGTAAGTGCACCTGTGTCATCCAGTACCCTCAGAGGCCAGAAGAAGGCGTCAGATCCCTTGGAACTGGAGTTATGGAGTGTTATTAGCCGCTATGTCAATGGTAGGAATTGAACTTGAGTCCTCTGCAAGAGCAGTCAATGCTTTAAACTGCTGAACCATCTCTCCAGCCTGTGAGTTACAGTTTTGAAGGCAGTGAAGTCCAAGTTTGGGTGCATGGCTAGTCAGGGCCTCATGCTGCATCATAGCCTGGCAGATGATGACATCACTTGTTAAAGCGGCCACCAGTGTACTTGGAAGAAGCCAAGCACATAAGATGCCCTCACATTACATCCAGATCTCAGCATAACTAATCCAGCCAACATACTTCTTTGGTACAAGTTTAATCTCTTCTGGTTTAGTTCCCTTCAGTGACCTGATAACTTGGTACTAGGTTCCTCCACCCCTCACTAGTGCTATATTGGAAACCAGACTTCCAGCCCATAATTTTTTGGGACACAAACATCCATACTCTAACAACCTCCTCTTTTGTTAGATGGGGCCATGTTGTTAGCTTTTTAAAATGGAATATAGGTAAAAATAATAAACATGACCTCTAGACCCATCCCTAAAACTTTTACCAAACTTTTATATTCTCTTTACTCATTGATTATTCAATTATTAATTGCTAGAGGTATCTGAGACCATAGGATAGACACTAGACATCAGTAAATAAAATGTCATTGAATCACTTAGTGGAAGACCATCTGTGTGTCATCCTCCACCGCACCCGAGTGGATCATGACATAATAGAGAAGAGCCTGCTTATGCAAACCACTGAAACTTTTCAGTTGGTTGTTACAACAGACAAGGTTAGTTACCCTAACTAATACATAAATTGATATTAGTGAAACAGGCTGCTACTGTGACAAAATTCTACATTATGTGACCAGTGACGTAAGGCTTGTGCAACAGGGAGCATGGATACAAGAATGTGATACATATTTGGTAAAGAACTTGCCTGTAGAAACTTGAAGACCATATGAGATTTTTTTCCAAACTTTAAGCTTTATTAGAAAAAGAAACAGTGTTGTGTGTCGGTTAAACTGTGTTGTCTTACCAGGTGTAGGTAAAAAAGTGATGGGCTTAGAAAGGAATTCACAGTTTCCAGGAATGAAAGAAAATAGGAGCCAAAATTAGTGCCTTGCAGAGTTAAAAGAAGTGACTTCTGAATTCCAACAGCACAATAGGTGAGTTTTTAAAAAGGTTTTGAGCAAAAAGACCCAGTAATACTTGTCAGTTGAACAGAGTATCTTTTATATTGCTGTAAAGATTAAGGCCTGAGAAGTTAAAGTAAACACCATTAAGTTAAAGACTATTTGGGGAATTAGAAAAAGAAGCAAAAAAATTAACAATATTTGAGAACAATGTAGAAAGAATTTTGAATTTGGTTATTGACACAGATCTGATTAGAAGCCTAGTATGATTCTGGTAGAATTTTGTTGCTAGTGAGCTTGGTCTTAAAGAGCTTATGACTACCAGTGAGCCCTAAGAGCCAGCTTCAGGCAAGAGAGGCAAGAGGATGTAACTGCAGCATCAACTTCCTGTATAGCCAAAGGAATAAATAGAGAAGAAGGATGTGAGTAGGGTTGGAACTAAAAGTCTACCCTTTTTCCCTACTTAGAGAACAATCGCTTCACAATGCCCATAAATCCAGTGAAATTTGTGATTGTTACAGGTGATTATGAATGTTTTCTGTTCTTTGTCTTTTTAAATGTGTCTGTTTCTTTTCTGTTTTTCCATGGTGTGTGTTTTATACAGGGATGGATAGGACAGATATCTTTTGTTTCTAAGGCATATTTTGTGGATTCACAAACACCGACACCTGGATCCTATGAAGATGGTGACTGTATGTAAACAAGATTTTTGTCTTGAATAGTACCTTGGGTAGTTTTCCTAGGCAATAGGGAGGACTGCATTCCATATCTTGGAAGAAGACTTTAAGAACAATGTTATTCAGTGATTTAAGTAAACTTTTATAGCACAAACCAATTAGAATCTCTTCTAGGGCATAGAAAGAAATGCATTTGTATGTATTTATATAAATGGCCTTCTAATACAGAGGTGAGACCATATGTTTTTTTCTTGTCAGTACACTACGAACAGAACTCATTTTGAGCAAAGGTACAGTATAATTTCTTTGTTTCCTCTTTCTGTGATATACTCAAAGCTAGCTAGCATAGGGCTTTTGAACCATGGTTCCCTAAATGGCCATATATCTTTCTCTGCTGTGATAGCTTCGTCCCCGTTATTATTGAATGAACATTAGACTTTTAGTGTAAGAGGGAACTGATTTGGATTATTTGTTATAACAGTAAAGTTTATACTATTTTGTATAGGTGTGTTTTATACTAATATATAAACTGGTATTATATGTTAATATATTTGGTGCCTTTTGAAATAGCATTTCTCACTTACTTGCAATGTATTAGGTACTGTGCTAAGTACTTAACATATTTATCTTTTTTACTCTTAATAATTAAGCACTGGAAGTAAATGCCATTATCTCTATTTTAGATATTTAGGAATCTAAAGCTTAGCGCTTAGAACATTTATAATTAGCTTGTTCTTATAGTGCTGTTTATCAGGTTATTATAAGTTTTCATTCTTACAGACTGTAGTGTTTTAGGAAACAAACTGCCGTAATTCATTGTTGTATATTAGGGGCTAAGATAGTCTGTAGTTAAATGTTGAGCAAATGTATTGATGACATTTGTATAAAGCATTATGTTACGTGCTATAACAATATACAAATTATCAAGTTAGGGCTGGAGAGATGGCTCAGCAGTTAAGAGTGCCGGCTGCTTGGACCCAGGTTCAATTCCCAGCATTCACATGGCATCTAACAACCACCCATAACTCCAGTTCCAGGGGAATCCAACACCTTCTTCTGACTGTGTGGGCATTGTACAACACTGGCTACACTTACACACATGCAGGCAGTATACTCATACACATTAAAAAAGAGACAACCAAATTACTAAGTCTACTAAGAGTTCTCAATCTGTTATTAAGGTGTATGGTGAAAGTAATTACAAAATACTGAATAAATTGGGAGAATTTAAGTCTGCCTAGGAGGAATTTATGAAGACTTTCCCCTAGAAATACAACTTCATCTTGATTAAGGTAAGCCTTGGTATTAAAAAAATTTTTTTTAACTATTTTTATTTTTTATTTTATGTGTATGAATGTATTGCCTGCATGTATGTAAATGTACCCATGTTGTGCATTGCCCATGGAGATCAGGAGAGGGTGTCAAATTCCCCTGGAACTGGAGTTTTAGATGGTTGTTAACTGCCATGTGGGTTCTGGGAATCAAACCCAGGTCCTCTGCAAGAGTAGCCAGTGCTCCCAACCACTGAGCCATCTCTCCAACCCCAAGCCCTGGTATTTTTTTTTTTTTTATGACCTTAAAATTCCATGATACTTCTGTCATCAAGATATATCTCTCTTTATTCTTCCTTTGAATCTGGGTGGTCTTGTATCTGATTATGACAAAAGAATATGGACTTCTGAGGCTAGTTCATAAATAGTGGTCTTCAAGACATCCTTCTTTTCCTTAGAGTATTTGCCCTTGAATCCTTGAACCACATATATATTAGTTACATTTCTCATCACTATGACAAAATACCTGACAGAAGCAGCTTATAGGAAGAAGGTTCATTTTGACTCAGTTTCAGAAAATGAATTCCATCCTGTCAGTAAATCAAAGAGAATTTGATTTAAAAAAATTTTTTATTTTAATTTTAAGTATATGAATATATTGCATGTGTGTAAGTACACCCATGTCATCCAGTACCCTCGGAGATCAGAAGAGGGCATTCCCCTGGAACTGGAGTTATAGATGGTTGTTAGTCCCCATGTGTGGGGGCTGAGCAAGAGAAGCCAGTGTTCTTAACCACTGAGCCACCTCTTCATTCTCCACTAGTGTTACATTTTTTGGCCACTGTTTCACTTTGAATTTTATCACAGGGAGCCAGCGGATTTCTCTCTGACCTCATTTTATTGGAAAAGTTTAATTTACTTTAAGTTAATAAATCACTTAAAGTTAACAATACCTAATTAGAGACAGAAAATGGGGGCCCAAAATATTAGTATTTTATCAGTGAATAGAATTTAGTATTTTATCAGTGAAAAGAATTTACTGACAAGTTAAAAATGGTCTACAAGCCTTCTGACTTTTTAGACAGGGTATTTCACATTTTGATATATATTTGATAGGTACTTAGTATAATAGTAACTATTATGAATGCAAAGTTTCAGGGTTAATCCCTAAGTGTGTTTGTGTCAGTTACACATGTTGTCATTACATTGCCAGATAGCATCTTCTTTAGACCATTTTTGTTTTGGAAATATCATAACTTAAAAATAGTCTTAATCTAAATTCTGTATATGGATACTTCCTCAAACTTTAGTGAAATAGTTTTATTGGTTGTTTAAAAATCAATCTACAAGTTTAATGTAGTTTGTGGGGAAGTGTTTACAATCTGCTTTTACAGCATAGTGGCCCATCCTTTAAATTTATGTATCACATAAGTCATTCTTTTAAAGAACAGTGATTTCATGCTTGCTATATTAGAATCGCTTTTCTTTGAGAAATACTGTAACATAACTTTTGGGATTTTGGTAGATAGAAAATATTCTGTGTCAATATAACTAACTTTGAAATACAAGGATATTGTTAGAAATTGTGGCTCTTCTATTAACATAAGAGACTTTCTATGGTGATCCTGGTTTTAATTGTGGGTGCGGAGACTTGGCATTTGTTTTCCATTATAGGAGGACTTCCCAACGTATTATTGAAAACTACAAAGCCATATTCCATTTCCAATTTTTTTGGCAGGTATGGAAATTAATTTCCATATAAATTGCAGGTGAACAATAAGAAATTAGTTATCTTTCTTCAGTATTTCATGTTCTAGAATTGGTTATTATTATCCAGTGACCAACATGTTCAGAAATGTTCAGAGGTTTTAAGAGATTTGGAGGCTGGAGAGCTCTTTCATTCTTGCCTGCTGAGTATTACATCTAGTATTCTGAGAAATGAGATTTGTGTGTACAAACTTTTATTGCATAGTTTCTTGATGAATAAAAGTTTTGTATAAGAGTGATGGTGGCTGTTTTTATGGTTATATTTGAGATGACACATCAGCCAGGAATCTTGTTGGAAAACAGGATTGGTGCTTCACTATGATTTTTTTTTTAAGTATATGTATGTACAGGTGTATGGTGGGGTAGGGGGATATGCATGTGTACTATGGAGAGGCCAGAGGACAGCCTCAGATATCATCCTCAAGAATGCCATATACCTCCTTTGCGATAGGTCTCTCATTGGCCTAGTGCCTAACAGGTAGGATTAGAGGCTACACTTACTTGTCAGCAAGCCCCAGGGATCCTTCTATCTCTGTCTCTTCAGTGCTCTTCAGTATGTAATCACACACACACATAATACCAGTATATAACTCAGAGGAATAGAATAGGGACCTAAAAATAATGGCCTCATTCAATTACAGCCACCTGACATTTGATAGAGGCATAAAAGTAATTCAGTAAAGAAGAATAATTTTTAAGAAGTAGGACTAGGAGCAATTGGACATCAGTAGGTACCCTCCACCTCCTCCAAAATTCCTTATCCTAAGCTCACAGTTTGTACAAAAGTAACTCAAATGGATCTTAAAGGTTCATGTTTAAAATGAAATATTTACGAGAAAACAAATCTTTAGGAACTTAAGTTTGGAGAATTGTCAGACATAATACAAAGCACATGGTCTATGAAAGTAAAATTGGTGAATTTCAGTACATTAAAAGAAATAACTT
Organism: Eospalax fontanierii; assembly: GCA_035773235.1. Lineage (NCBI taxonomy): Eukaryota > Metazoa > Chordata > Mammalia > Rodentia > Spalacidae > Eospalax > Eospalax fontanierii. Next base: position 175,354,968 of record CM069524.1, on the reverse strand, counting down.
TTGCCCTGCTAAATATCCTGTGATGAGAAAGAAAAGACTGGAATAAAATATTAGCAAATTGTACACATATCTGACAAAAAATTATAAACAGAATACAAAAACTCAATCTTGAAAATATCAGAACAGTCTATTTATAAAATAAGCACCCGTCTCCTCATTCATTTATTATTTCTTTATGGTAAAAGTATTTAAAATATTTCTAGCAGCAAATGATCTCTAGAGCACAAATGAGGTCACAAATCGTGTGACAAGAGGTCTGATATAAATCTTCCTTCCAACTTGTTACTGAATTATAGTAGAGGTATTTGGACAGACAGTACATCTAGATGCAGACATTGATCTTGTCAGAGAAAGGGATTCATCTTGGTGGTTGACCATGTAAGGAGTTACCAAGTATTAAAAGACTCCATGTTCTTGCAGTGTTGGATAGAGATAGGACACTTGTTATTAAAGTGCCCAATGACAATGCACCAAAGCTTCCTTTCCGATGTGATATTAACCTTACTCCTGCTTATCCCTGGGGCCATGCCATACCTCTTCCCAGCTCGCCTTTCAACTGAGACCCAATTTCTACCTCTTTTTGCCCTTGAAGCAGAACAAGGGAACAAAATGTCATACACTAATTTGAATGGTTAAACTGTGATACCTTTATACTATGGACTTACTACTCAGGAAGAGCAAGTAATAGACTCTTAGTATACACAACAATTTGTATGAATTTCAAAAGGCATTTTCAAAACTGGAAAAAAACACATTCTGTGGTGGTTCTATTTATAAAGACTTTTCAAATACAATTATTCTATACATTTTGACCAGTTATGAGTGATGAAGAGTTGGTCTTAAAGGAGTGACACTAGATAGGCTGACCTAGCTCCAGTAGATAGACATCTGCGGACACAAACTTGACTTGATAGGCCATAACATACATGACAATGCATGAAATCCATTGTGGGGAGTGGGGAGACTATGGGACAGGTGCAGATTGGGGAGGGAATCTAAATATGATTAAGATATTTTATATGAAATGCACAAAAATTAAATAAAATGTATGTTATTTTAAAAAAATCCAACACATTTATAAAGACCACCAACAAATTAGTAGTTGCCAGGGAATTGTGTTGAGGAAGGGGATCGGAAGAAACTATAAAGATGTAGCATAAGGGACATCTGTGTGGTGATGGTGATTATACAAATGTAAACAGGTAATAAATGCCATATAACTATACATACTCACCTTGTCAGTGCCAGTTTTCTGATTGTATTATACAACAGTAAGGTAAAAAGTAGCCACTAGGGAGAACCGAGCGAGGAATACAGCGTATCTCTTATTTTGTACTTAAGCACTGGAAAACTAAGAAATTAAATTACACTCAAAATATAAATTAGATACTCTTTAATATTCTTGAAAGTAATTAACTTAAGTCCAAAAGGACTTGTATCAAACTAAGAACTATTTAGTTTCTAGGAAATATACAAAAATAGCTTTTTAAAAACATGAATAATAACTGGACCTGTTATCTTCTAACCAACAGTTTCTTTAATCAAACATTGAAAGAAGGCTAGCAAAATTTTAAATATTGTTAATTTTCATTGTAATTCTGATAAAATAATTTTTCAAATTTTGAAATATTTAGGAAATTGTTCTTATTAACTAAAGTAATACAAAGAGATACGCTGTATTCCTCGCTCGGTTATGGCTATGTGATTAATTTAAAACTGTTGGTTTCTTTAAAAAGAGGAGAGAGGTAACATGGAAGTGACAATAAGCCCGTTTTTCTCAAGACCTCTTATTTCTAAGAAAATTGTGGCAAATAAACAAGAAAAAGCATTTCATGATAAGCATGATTGTTATAGCATGTGATCAGCTTGTTTGGTTACTGTCTGCTTTGTTCAAGTGGAGAGGAATTCCTGTTTTGATGGCTGAGTTAAAGTAGGTAAGAAAGCAAGCAGGAAGTTAAACATTTATTCATAAAAAAAGACTAGCAAATATAATTTGAAAAATAAGCTATTTTCTCTACTGTATAAGTAATGAAATGTTTATAACTTTCTAAATTCATTATCCTTTATTTTGTTGAGCATTTTTCCTACAAATTGAATTTATAGATTTAAAAAAATTTTAATTTGTTATTTTTATTTTATTTTATGTGTATGACTGTATTGCCCGCCTGTGTGTAAGTGTTCCCAGTGGAGGTTAAAAGAGGGTGTCAGATCCCCTGGAAATGGAGTTACACATGGTTGTTAGCTGCCTCATGGGTACTGGAAATCAAACCTGGGTCTTCTGCAAGAGCAGCCAATGCTCTTACCCACCGAGCCATCTTTCTAGCCCCAAGGGTATAAATTAATAACACTGTCCTTTTTAATATAAAATTCTGTAGTTATTTCAAATTTTATTAATTAAAACTGACAAAATACATTTTTTCATTTTCATCTAAAACCAGTACGTGTAGGAGTTTAGAGTTGGGAACTGTAGTTGCATCTCATGCCAGAGTTTTTAGCCAGTGTGTGGTCATTTTCTTGATTTAGCATGTGCTCTTTGGATTAAAATATATTGTAGAACAGGTGAGAACTGAAGCAGATCTGTATTTATGGTGACCTTTGTGAAAATTCAACCTTTCCTTTTCATTTTCTGGAAGGTAGAATCAAATTTTGTTCTGAGAGAAGAGGAATTGTATGTTTATGATTTAAACATCTGTGTTCTTTGAATTTGTGTAATATTAGCTATCTGGTTAATTTATTTAGAAAGTATTTGAATGCCAGATTTGTGCACAGCTGTTTGTTCCAGATTCTATGATAGGTATTCTCTCTGTGGCCATAGGAAAGAAAGAATTCCTACAGCTGGTCCATTTAGGGAGATACTGGCAAACAAGTGTGTTTTCTTGTTATTTTCTGAAATTTCTTACCTATGTGCTGTATATTTATCAAAGTTGAAAGTTTCATTTGTAGTTCAACATATTAGAGATTTGCTTTACACTATTTATATTATAATATCAGGCATCTCTACTAGTAATACTGAAAAGTAACTTTCATGGAGTCCTTGTGTTCTTTTAATGTTATTTAATCTTCACATAACTGAAAAAGTACAGATTAAAATTTTTTCTTTTTCAAGTAGATACAGGGAGGTTCATACAAGCATATATATTATTTTGCAGAGTTGTTTTTGTACTGATTTAGTGACTGTGGAACATGCCATTTTGTGTTCCATTCTCTGTTATTTTAGAACTATATTAATTCATTTAGGGATGTAAAGAAACATGACATAAGTCACTATCTTCTAAGGTGCTTTCAATCTTATGCCAGAGAAAGACGGAATAGTTTGCTGTTAAATGATGTTAATAAACACAACTTTAAAATTATAGTCAAATAATGCACTTTGGCATTGAAAAAATATTTTAACAGAAACTAGATATAGAATTGTTATGTGGCATTCTAGTAGTAACTCCATATCAGCTGACAAAAAGTTATTTTAAAACAAAAAGTAAATTATCAGAATGAAATTCAAAAGGAGAAACTTGAACAAATAGCATTGTATGAAGTTTAAAAAAACTGCTGTTTATCAAGTGATCAAGGTGAGCCAGCAGCACTTTGCCAAGTGGATAGGGAGCACCACCTGACACCGTGCCACAAGAACCAGTTGCTTGTCTTCTAGTGCCTTCAAACCCAGTCTAGGAGTGAGAGCACATCAGACTGATACAAATGCCAGGACATTCTATAAGATTTTTAACTACAATTTTTCAAAACTGTCCAATTTATTTGTTGTCCAAAGAACAAAAAGATTTAGAAACTGTCACAGAGGCACTAAAAACAGTGTGGTGTTTTGGAATGGAAGAACAGACTTCAGTGAAAAAAATTGGGGAAATCTGGATAGAATCTTTAGCTTAATAGTATTATAACCATTGCTAACTTACTTATTTAGACATATACACTAAAATATATAAAAATGTGTTAAAAGTGAGAGGAAACGAGGTGAGGATGTACTCTATCCTATATTCACAACATTTCTATAAGTCTAAAATTATTCTGAGATTAAAAAGTTTTATTTAATGATGAAAAAATTATTAAAGATCTGTCACAAAAAAAGGCAACTAGCCTTGTATGGCTTGTCATTCAGGAATGACTTGTAGTTCCTCAGTAGAACATTGAAAAGGATATACTATAATCTCTTCATTTACAAGATATATGTATTTTTATGTTTGTCTTTTTCTCTGTCCTGTCCTGCTGGGGATCAAGCCTAGAGCTTTAATATGCTAAGCAAGTACTCTTCCACCAAGCCATGTCCCCTGACAATTTAGTTGTAATTTTTAAAAAGCAGAGTATAATATAAGTGAAGATTTTAGCTCTCAGATTGGTAAGACTATAATGTCTACAACTAAATGTTGGTGTCTGCTTAGATATATTCAAGCTTTAATGATGAGGTTCTAATTAGTAATAAATACATTCATTGGTGTTTCTTAACACTAGTAAACTACTTTTTCAGTTGTCTTGAGTTTAGGTCTGTATTCTCAGATCTGTAGAAAAGAATTTATTTAGAAAGCTTTCCATATTATTTTAATGGGGAAAGCAAGTAAAGAAAGAAGAACTTGTATTTTAAAAATTATTAGCTATATCTGAAGAATATAAAAAAGTTTGTGTTTGTGGGTTAAGAATTTTTAAAAGATTTTTTTTCAAGTAAGGGTAGATAAATTACAAGTTCTAAGTTTTTCAATAAAAACTTTATTCTCCGAGGGGCTAGAGAGATAGCTAAGCGGTTAAGAGCACTGGCTGCTCTTGCAGAGGACCCAGGCTGGAGTCCCAGCACCCACATGGTGACTAACAACCATTCATAACTCCAGTTCCAGGGGATATGATACCCTCTTCTGTCCTCCTTGGGCACTGTACAACACAGATACACTTACCACACATGCAAGCAATACACTCATACACATAAAATTAAAAAAATAATAAAAAAAAACTATTATTTGAGAATTTCATACAGTGTATTTTGATCACATTTAGACCTTCTCCTCTACCTACCACCCCTCTCCCATCTCTATGCCCTATTATTATTATATATTATTATTATTGGGGGTTTCAAACTCCTGGGCTGCCTCCTGGGAACAGAGAGATAGTGACCAGCAGCAGAAGTCAGGCTGCCTTAATTGGCAGTCAGGAGGTCAGGTAACTTTCCATGAAGTAGGCTGGAGCAGCTTAGTTTGGTTGGTTTCTCATTAAGCAGAGGGACTTACCTAGGCTAGGCTTGGATCTGCTATTTTAGAATATTAGGAGCTGTCATGCCATTTTAGGAGTCTGCCAGAAGCTTAACATTGCTGCCTTTTGTTGATAAGAGACAGCAGTGGTCTTTCTCTAGCTACTTCCTGATGGACAGGGATGTCAGCAAAGACGGGTGGTCTCAAGAGGCTGGAGCATCAGTCTGAAGTTCCAGGATGGGCAGGCAGGTGGTGGTAGGATCGGTTAAGATCACTTGGTTCACTGGCTGTTGTCATCTCATTGATTTTTATCCTGAAAAAATTTAAAGTCATGTAATAATCATCATTATCAGGAAGATGGATATCTGGACTGAGGCCGGGGAAAGAGAAGTAAAGGCAAGAGTAGTTAGACACAGATTCTAGGCAAGGAACCAGGAGAAGTCGGAATAGGGTGAATTTTTGAATGTTCAATTCAGAGTTTCTTGATGAGAGCTTCCAAAAGCATCCATCTCTTGGGTTTCTCCTCAGTTGTTTTTTTTTTTTTTTTTTTTTTCTGCTATGGCTGGACTGTTGGAGTGGTTGGAATGACAGTGTAAGTTTCCTCCCAAACGGCCTCTACACAAGGAGAGAGAAGTTTAGCCATCATTTAATTTTTAGATAAGAACAATGGTGGGTTTTTCCTATTGACTGCAGATAGGCACTGCAGAGTTGATTAGACCAAGATTTGAAATCTTCCCTCAGCAGCATTTTCTTATTAAGAACAAAATCATTAGTGAGAAATTATCTAAATAATATCTTATATACACTTAAGCCTGATGCCTTACACTCTTAAAGAAGCATACCAGCCATTTTAATCTTGCTTTATACTTTCCTGTTGGGTGTTTAAGATCATATAGTTGGCAAAAAATAAACTAGTTTATTTTTACTCGTATGGTTCTGTATCTGTTCATCAGGGGGAGTCAAATGGGCTTGGTAGGAGCCTCTGGATCCTTAGACTTTTTTTTTTTTTTTTTTTAAAGCAGTTCCATTTATGTGAAGTCAGAAGGTTCTGTTAGACCGTGGCTTCACTTGGAAGCATTGAGGAAATGCTTTCCTGTGCTGACCGTCCTCTTTGCAGACTGGATACTGGTTTGAGTTCTTCTAGTGGGACCTCCATTACCTCCCTGAACAGGAGGACATATAACTCATCACAGTTACAGGACATTTTGAAAGATGCCCTATAGTCCCCTGGACTTTAGTTGACCTTGGAGGACAAGAAACAAAAATTGTCTCTTTAAGTCTCTCTGACCAGATTTGCATAGGCCTCAATGTATGGGTATTAAACATCCAAGAAGGTCAGTTGTACCAGTTTGGTACCTTTAATTACTGTATAATATATAGGTAATGCTTGAATAAAAACCCAACATTCTTAAATAAACCCTGACTGGAAGAGATTTAACTTCACAGGTTAAATTTTTTACTGTAGCAGTAATTATTTATAACAACAACCCTTTTCACTGTTAGTGCCAATGTAATAACATGGTGAAACCCATTGTAACCCAACAATGTCACTTCTGGGTATATTTTCAAAATAATCGGAAGTAGGATCTTGGGGGCTAGAGAGATGGTTCAGTGGTTAACAGCACTTGCTGCTCTTTCAGAAGTCCCAGGTTTTGTTCCCAGCATCCACATGGTGCTTTATAACTGACCATAATTCTAGTTCCAGAGAATCCAATGACCTTTTCTGGTCTTCATGGACACTGTATTGCACATGATGCACTTTCATACATATATGGGAAGCACTCATTCACATAAAAATCTTTATTAAAAAGAAAATAGGATCTTATATTTGCACATTCACAGTCTTGCATTGCAACAGCCTAGAAAGGGAAGCAACCCAGATGTGCTTTGGTGAATGAGTGGATAAAGAAAATATGTTATATACATACAGTGAAATATTATCTAACCTTTAAAAATGAGACAATCCTGTCACATGCTACAACACAGGACATTCTTAAGAATAGCCTGTGAGATAAAGTAATCTTAAAAAACTGCAAATGCTAAATAATTATAAGATAAGTCTAGGGTAGTCAAACCCATCTGCCAGGGCTATTGGAAGGGGAGAATGGGAAGATGGTGTTCAGTGGATATAAAGTTTTAGTTTTGCAAGATGAAAAAGTTTTAGAGTTCTGTTGTGCCACAATGTAAACATATTTAACCCTTCCGAGCTATACCTTTAAAAGTAGTTACGGTGATTCTTTTACCACAATGAAAAAATTTAAAAATATTCCTACTAAGGCCTAATTGCTTCTGTAGTATGTTTTACAGGGATTTGAGATGGAGTCCAAGAAAGCACAGCACAGTAGGGATGAGAACAAGAACATAAACTGTAAAGCAAGATGCTGAGTAGATGATTTTATCTCATCTGTGTATAATTTCACTCCAAGAAATTAAATGTCTTTAGTTTACATGTTGTTTTCAATTTGGATGTCAGGGGCTAGAGAGATGGCTCAGCAAATTAAGAACCCTGGCTGCTCTTTCGAGGACCTGGGTTTGATTCCCAGCACCCACATGGTGACTAACAACTGTCCATAACTCTAGTTTCGGGAGAATCTGGCACCCTCCTCTGACCTCTGTGGGGATTGCATGACATGGGTGCACTAACATATGTGGAAGCAATGCACTCATACACATAAAATAAAAATAAAAAAATTTAAAGGGAATAAATCAGAGACTTTTTAATTTTAAAAAACCCTATGATTTCTCTTACAGTAGTTTTCTCTAATACTTGAAAAGTAATAGTATTGCATCCTTTAATTTAATTTAACTTTGCATGCCATAGTTGGATGAATACTTACTTAATTTAATCCTTTTATTCTTAATATCAGGATTTTTTAAATGAAACCTGTCTCTAGTTTGTTCCTTTTGTTTTGTTATTGTTTTGTTTTGTCTTTTGGAGACAGGGTCTCTCTGTTGCCTCAACTAGCCTGGAACTTGCTGTGTAGACCAGACTGGCCTTGATTTCACCGGTCCACAGCCTTTGCCTCTCTTGCCTAGCTTTCTAGTTTGTTCTACATACAGGTTGAATATTCCATATCCAGATGCTGAGAACCAGAAAAATATCAGATTATGGAATATTCACAGTGACTTTGTCAGTTGAGCAACTCTAATCTGAAAATCTGATACCTGAAATGCTCCAAAAACCTGAAGTTTTCTGAGCTTTGTTGTTTGGGTCTTTGAATTAAGAATACTTCTTGTATGAATATTTGGACATGGGGATCATAAATGGTGAATATAATGAAAAGACAAGGAATTGGGATATTCAGACAATTTCTGTGATGCCAAGTTTAGAAAGTATGGTACAAGTCAGAGACTTAAGCAAAGATCCCATATGTATGTAGTAAAATATATTAATTAACACACTGGTTTCAATTCTGAGCCTAAGATTTCCATTTTAAATACATTAACATATAAAACTGTTCCTGTAAGACATTGTTTAGCCCTAAACATTGCAAAATATCTGCTGGCAGGATATGAACTTGGAAGAACAGATTGTTCTTTTTTTAGTAGTCTTTTTTTCCTGCAGCTGTGTCTTTAACAGAGGAAGATGTGTGTGTGTGTGTGTGTGTGTGTCTGTGTGTGTGTGTGTCTGTGTGTCTCCAGTAAATAGTCAGCAGTGGAAATAATGACAATAGTTATTTGTTAAAATAACATTGGTTAACTTAGGTATAGAAATTGTACAACTATTTGCAAGTATATGACTTGGAAAGCTAGAGCAGGATTGTGAGTTTGAGGTCATCCTGAGCAATCATAAGACCCCCGTTGAAAAAGTCATTTTTGGCTGGACATGGCACTCCCAGCACTCGGGAGGCAGAGGCTGGTGAGGTCCAGGTCAGCTTGGGGCTACAGGGAGACCCTATCTCAAAAAAAAAAAAAATTGTAACTTAACTCTGTGTTTTCTGATTTTGAGGGGAACAGATACTTTTAGTTTCCTAAACTGGGAGAGGAAAATTGACGGTGCTATTTCTTGTATCTTACATGATTATAACATAACATTAGAAAGATGTTTGGTATAAACAACTACTTACTATAGAATTGAAAAAATTTTGTAAACTTTTTTTCCATGTATGCACATTAGAAACACACTTTCTGATTAAATGTCAAGATTTGATACTAAGGTAGAGCTAAGTTTTATTGAACTAAGTTAGATACTATATCTTTAAATGTTTTTAAAATAAAGATTAATATTTTATTGAAGGGGAATTTGGCCCAAGCTTACCTACATGTGTGTGGTTGCTTCTAAGTTTTGTCCTCCCTGACTCTTGACTTTGTGCATTTTTTCTTTGTTGTGTTTCAGTCCCTGTTGTAATCTGGAATGTAAAAAGAACTTCCAGGAAGGACATAAGTCTTAGTTTAAAAATGCACAAATAGGAATAGAGTCATCAGTCAATGACTAAGGATAGCTGAATTCAGTTTGCTGATGTTTAAGTTGTCTAATGTCCTGTCCTTCAGTGTGACCCACACTTGGCATTCAATATTTGGGATTATGGTTTAGGTGAAAAGAAAGGTGAATTCTAATAATGTATCACCGCAGGAGCTGAAGGAAGTGTTGTTTGTTTCTTTAACTTGTTTTGTTATAAGATCAGTTGTTTTGGTGTATAACCAAGTTATGGTGACATGAGAAATTGCACGTTGCTTTTTCAGATGCAGAATGTCATTATAAAAACTGCCAAAATTCCTTTCATTTATCATGAATTCCAGAAAGAGAACTTTTGACCAAAGTATCACATTCCCCCCCTCCATTTTGGTTTAAACTAAACACTCCTCATTCTTTAGGGAATATAGCATTCCAGCTATACTTGAACTCTCACTTGGAATTACATTGCATGGTTATAATTAGGGGAAAAAAGTGTAAATAGAGCCCAAGAGTTGCTTTTAAGTCTCTGCTACCAAGTTCAAATGCATCTTTGTGTCTACAAGGTTGGTTACTAATTCTCCTCCACTCTCAGTAATCACACCTAATTTGTGTTGGGACTTCAAGGTTCAGAACCTTTCAGTCTAGTAAAAAAAGTGCAATGTCATGGGTTAAAATGCAAGAAAGAACTGTATAATGGGCCCTATTTATATTTTAATTTTACATTAAACCAAAAGGCAAAGTAGAGCTTAGGGTTTGATTCTTATTTTCTGTTTTGCTTGTTTACATGTCGGTACTGTTAAAGGAATTAAAAAAAAAAAAAAAAAACAAGCTTCTGACTAGCTAGTTAGAATTACTTAACTCTTTGATTTGAGGGTTTCATTTAATTTATCTGAGATTTAGTTTCCTGTCTTTAAAGTCCCCTTCCACTCCCCTGCTTCTCTCTGCTCCTCCTCTTCCTCCTCCCTTCTCACTTTCCTTCCCTTTCCTCCTTTTCATTCTTCCATGAAGAGTGTTGAACCCACACCCCCTTGTAAACTTACATGCAATGCTGCCTTTCGCTAAGCTGTACCCTCAGCCCCTAAAGGGGACCCTCCTCTTTCTAATAAGAGTCTTATGATGGAGAAAAGATGGATGTTTTCAATATTCTTAAGGTTTTTAAGATCTATTAGGAAAAGTAATAGTTTAGCAATAAAGAAATAGATTATTTACTTACTGTCTCTAGGTTTAATTAAAACCCAAAATGAAGTTGATTAAAGCCCAAATTGAAACTGTAGATTTAGGATTTTTTTTTTTTTTTTTTTTTTTTTACCATGGAGAGACATCGGTAGTAAAGGGACCAAGGCAGGATTGTAAGAAAGATGGAAGCTTTCTCCAAGGCTAGATCTGACTGAAGCAGAAAGCTCAGTTGGGGAGTAGTGTTGTAGGGTGGGTGAATGGAAATTACAGTTCTATAAATGAGTGAAGCCAAATAGTGGAGGTCCTTAAAAGTTGTGCTTAAGATGGGGTCATGTAGCCCATGCTGACCTCTAGCTATGATGTAGCTGAGGCTGGCCTTGAATTCCTGATTCTCCTGATTCTCCCTCCCAAGTGCTGGGTTTATCAGCATGTGTCATACCTGTCCCGTTATAGATTCTTTTACAAGGAAATGGCACAACAAATAGGAGGGTTTTTTGGGGGGAGAGGAGGTAAGTTTATAAGAAAATATTTTGATATTTTCCTGATTTATTAATCATTTCTGGCATTGTAAATTGGCAACTAGTTCTTAAAGATTTCACATTTTCTACTGTATTTAATTGCTACTTGATAGCTGGCAATCAACTTTATATGTGTATTCTTTCTGTTTCCAAGCAATATCACTCTAGGAGATTTTTTTTTTTTTTTTTTTTACAAATGTATTTTAACCGAAGTAGTGTTTGCTGAATCTATATTTTATGTGCATAATTGTATTTGTTATGTTGTCTTAAGTTGTCTACATGGTGCCAGGATTTCTTTTGATACAAATTGGAGGATCCATCATGATTGCAGAGACATCAAAGAGAGAAAGCTGTGCCTTAGAAATCTGGCTATATGGTGTTTTCATAAATGCATTCAGCAGTGTTCGTATCTAGTACATTGGAAATCTCAATTAGAATTATACAATAATTAAAGCAGTAAAAAAGGTAAGAAAAGTTTCGGATTTTAATATTTGGAATTAGTCAGAATAGTTACTAAGAGAAAAATCAAAATATATGTTCCTAATGGGCAGTTAATGAAATATAGTGGGTCTTTTTGTTGTTTTGCTTTGTGTGTGTGTGCGTGACAGAGACAAGAGAGAATTTTTAGGTAATTTTATACCTCAGCTCTTTGTATCTTTTTCAAAAAAATTTTTTAATACGAACTATTTTATGTGCATGAGTGTATGACCTGCATATGGGTAAGTGCACCTGTGTCATGCGGTGCCATGGAAGTCAGAAGAGGGTGCCAGATTCCCCCAGAACTGGAGTTACAGACAGTTGTTAGTCACGATGTAGATGCTGGTAACCAAACCTGGGTCCTCTGCGAGAGCAGCCAATATTCCTAACCACTGAGCAATCTCTCCAGCCCCAGGTCTTTATGGGGGTAGTAGTAGATGATGTTTTTTTCTTCTCAGGGTGGTTGTAAGAAACAAGTAAAAGACATTTTAAATTTATTTAAAAGGTTATATAAAATCTTACTTCCCAAATGAAGATAGCTTTACAAGGATTTCTGCTGTGCTTTGAATGTGTTCCGTGAAGTTCCTGTGTTAGAAATGTGATCCACAGTGGGCCTTCCAACACCACAGTGGGAGTTAAGTCATGAGGATACAGACACCCATGGGTGGATTAATATTGTTAGCAAAGGAATGGATTTACCACCTCCTGTCTGTCTTTCTCTCTTCTCCTTCTGCTTTCTGCCATGAACCTTGGCCAGAATACTGACTCCTGTTTCTTTACCTTTGAGAAATAAATTTCTCAAAAAAGCAGGAAAATAAACACAAGAAGTAGAATTAATAGTAATAAAAATTTAGACTGTAGCAGAAATTGTTTAGCATGCTTATAGATAAATAGCCTAGGGACACAAGGAAAAAATGTAGGGAATGTTAAGAACATGAAAGACAAAATGAGGAGTCCAATTCATTTCCTATAGGAGTTGTTTTCTTTTTTAAAAAGAACAGTAAACACCTTTATTACACGAACTACAGATGATAGGATCTTTTTGCCTTTGTAAATTTTGATCTTCCTCAGATAGACTCTAGCTTCTTGCCCTCTAGCACATAGACATCTGTTCTACTACATTGGTTCAATTTTGATCCAATGCAGGCTAGCTTCTCTATTGAAAGAAGATTTTTTCTTCTCTCCTCAAGAAGACTTTGACTTTGGCTTTTTTCTTCCTTTCATCATATTTTGTTTGAATTTTCTTTGATCTTAAAAAAATCATTTGTATTTTATGTGTCATAAATGTTTTCCCTACTTGTATGTAAGTGTGCCAGGAATATACAGTGCTCTTGGAAGCCAGAAGAGGGCAGCAGATCTGGAACTGGAGTGTGGGTGGTTTTTAGCTGCCATATAGGTACTGTGAACTGGACCTGGGTTCTCTACAAAAGCAGCCATTGCTCTTAAAGGCTGAACCATCTCTCCAGCCCCTTTGATCCATTTTTTGTTGTTTAAAATCTCTTCCTCTTTGTAGTCAGCTTAGCCCGCTTCTTGCAGCCCAGGGGAAGTACATAGTGGGATGGTACTGCTGTCAGCACAGTGTGCTGTCAGTGAGTGTGATACAGTTCTTAGTGCAGACCAGCTTGTTATTGGATACATTGAAGACAACTTCAGTGATGGTTGTTTTGGGAGTGCAACACTCAGAGCTTCCCAAGTTCTCCACATCCAATCTCAGGATATAGTACTTCTTACTGCTTCTTGAACTGATACTGCCTATATGCTGGGGGGCCAATCTTAGTGTTGGTTGCAGGCGTTCCAGCCTCCTGTGGTAGGGCTAATTCTTGCTACCAGTTTTGGAGCATTTGTGCTAGTTGTCCTGGGAGATGCTCTTGACTTGGTGCTGCATGGAAAAATAAAGTGCAAAAACTCACTCTTTGGTTTCTAAAATGCAGCTCTGCTTTCTTTAGGAATTGTTTGTTTGCTTGTATGTTTGGTTTTGTTTTTATTGTGGCACTCCCCCTTTCCCCGGTAGCCACAGCTGGCCAGGAACCTGCTATATATAGACCAGGCTGACGATCTTACAGAGATCTCACAGAGTTCACATGAGCAAGCTTCCAGGGACCTGAAAGCCTCTGTTTCCCTTTGTTCACACTTCTACCTCCCAAGTGTTCAGATTAAAGACTTGTACCACCATGCCTGGTGTCCTTAGGAGTTCTTGAGCCAGAAAATCTAATATATCAGAAAAGATAAACACTATCCCATTTCTAAAATTAAAGAGAAACATGAAATCTCAGAATGATGCATATAGAGTTCCAAATAAGATAAATAAAAATAAATTATAATTCGTAATAGATAACATTTATTGATTGCTTTCTGTGTTCCAGGCATGTCCTAAGTACCTTAACATGTGTTGTTTAACTTAATTTTCTCAGCAGTCTTTTAGGGAAAGCATGCTTTTATTCTTACTTCAAAGTTGAATAAAGTTAATAAAAATTTATTTACCTAAGACCTCATACCTAGTATTTAAAGTGTGTATGTGTGTGTGTGTGTGTTTCTCCCTAGTACTAGATACTGAAAGTAGGGCTTTGTACATGCTAGACAAGTGCTTTACTACAGAGTTAATAGCCCTAAGCCTTCTTAAAAAAATTTTTTTTTGTAATGTTCTACTTTGAGACAGGGTCTTACCAGTTTGCCCAGGCTGGTCTTGAATTTATATTATAGCTGAGACAGGCCTTGAATTTGCAGTCCTATTTTTGAGGTTGCTGTGATTATAGATGTGTGCTACCAGACTGAAAGTATTTGTGGGTACTTTTTTATAAAAGAGGAATAAAGAATTAAGAAAAACTAGTAGTATTAGGAATGTGAAGAACATGTGCTGAGATTTAAAAAATTATAATAGTGTCTTTGGGTGGGTTTATTCTAAAAATACAAAAATTTTGGACATAATTTAAAACATCCAGTTTTCTAGAGGAATAGAAAAAGTATAGAAAAGAATTTGAATCATTAATGAGATAGACACATTAGTTCTTTTTTAAAAAATAAATTTTATTATTTTATGAATACAAGTGTATTACCTGCATGTAAGTAGGTGCACCCATGTTGTGCATTGTTCAAGGAGGTCAGAAGAGAATGTTGAATTCCCTGGAACTGGAGTTATGGACAATTGTTAGCTGCCACATGGGTGCTGGGATTCGAACCTGGGCCTTCTGCAAGAGCAACCAGTGTTCTTAACCATTGAGCCATCTCTCCAGTCCAACACATTAAAAAACCATGTGTAAGGAGGCTGAAGAGATGGCTCAGTGGTTAAGAGCACTTGCTGTTCCTCCAGAGGACTGGGGTTTGATCCCTAGCACCCAATGGCAGCTATCAGCCACCTGTAATTCCAGTTCCATGGGATCCAGTGTCCTCATTTGGCCTCTGAGGACATTGCACACATGTGGTGCGCAGACATACATGCAGACAAAATATCATACACATAAAAACAAAAACAAACATGGATAGGAGAAATATTGCTAAAAGACATTTGACTTGCGAATTTTACGTTGATAATTCACCAGCATCTCATATGAAATGTTCCAGAAGACGAAAAATTGGATAACTTCTTAGGAGCACTTATCATTACTCCCCTACATGATTTCTCACTTCCCCACTAGAAAGCAGCCTTCAGGAGGGCCTGGAGCATGCCCTGCTTACCTACCACCTACATCTTTAACACCTGATGACTGCAGCAGGTTCTCACTAAGTACTTCACTGAAAAATAAATCATGTGTTATTTTAAAGTATTTCTTAACTGTATTCTTTTTATTTGACCTATCATAATTCCTATAATATTGCAAGTGAATTGTTTTTATATTTGTTTTATGGTTTATTCTCTACAAATATTTATGAGGTTGAAATAAAATGCATTGTTTTAAAAGTATAACTCTAGAAAACATGCCATTAGCTATCAATCTCTACAGAAACAACAGTGCTTTGTAACTTGAAAAAGCAATTTAGAAATGACTGATTCTGCAGCTCAGTGCTTGAAATGCTTGAGTAGCACACATGAAGCTCTGGTTCAAGTTTGCAGCACTGTCAGATAAAACAGTGTTAATAAATAATTTAGAAGGAGAGAAAACTTTCTTCATTTCTGCCCTCTCTTGTAAGCCACAGCATACTTCAAGGACTTTTGTTTAAGGAGCGGTCTCATTTGTTGCTGCACCCTGTTACTCAAATAATTTCCTGTTTCTTCATTTTATTTTTTGCCCTGTTTCTTGAGCCTTAGAGATTTTATTTTACCCAAAGATGTAGTTGCTTAACCAGTTTTTGTTAGGTTGCAACTTCTTTATCAGATGGTAAATCCTTAGTTTATACTCAGGTTTTATTTTGTTTTCTTTCTTCCTTTTTTATAAGTAAGGGAAAATCCAGATGTGTTTTAGGAATTCAATCTTATCATGTATGAAATGTGACATTTTAGTTCATGGCTAGTCTCATTCTCATTTGTCTTGAATTATGTGTATCTTTATGCAGTTCAGAATAATTTTATTTTAAAGGTTTTTTCTTTTTATTATGTGTTTTTGTGTCTGTATGTAAGTGTGTGCAAGTGAGTGTCTTCAAAGGTGAGAAGAGGTTGTACGGAACTGGAGTTACAGCCATTGTAAGCTACGGGACATAGATGCTGCTGGGAACCAAAGGTGGGTCTTTTGTAAGAGTAGTAGCTGCTCTTAACCCAGCCCCTAGAATTTATTCTTAATTTAAGATTTTTATTTTTTATTATTGTGTTTGTGCCTCTATGCATGTGTACAGGTATGTTCATAGTGTGGTGCACATGTAGAAATCAGAAGACACTTTTGGGAGTCAGTTCTCAAACTCAGGTCAACAGAGCTTGTAAGGCCACTGAGTAGTCTTACTTGCCTTTTGACTGAACTTTTCTCCTGATTGTTTGTTTGAGACTGGATCTTACTATGTTTACCAGACTGGCCTTATACTCAGAGCTCCACCTGTCTCTGAGAATTATATAAAATAAGAATTAAAGATATACATCTATTCAAAATTGTCATAACTAGATTGTGTGCATCATCTGGGTAAAATCAAACACTTGAAGAAGGTCATCAATTTTCTTGATTATATTTTGTTCAGTATTTAATAGACGCTGTTAGATGTTTGAAAAATTGCTGATAAGGGAGTGGGGCAAATGAAATATATGTGTCCAAAGAGCCATTTTTTTAAAAGTTTTTAATATGATGGAGATTGGATTTTGTGACAGTAAATTTCTAGTTTTAGGACTTGTGTTTTTAGATCTTGAAGTTTTGACATTTAATTAAAATAACATGCATTTTCCCCTCAAGTTCCATATACTGTGAAGGTAAAAGTTATTTAAAGCAATTTCTTTTGTGATTAAAATGTCTATTGAATGCAAAAAAAGGTAAATTTTAAATGCTGAGTTCATTGTTACTTCAATGCTCATTGATAAATGTAGCAACTATATAAGCAATTTTATTGATTTAGTAATAACTTAGTGACTCCTTTAGAGTAATGGGACTGATAATTTGTAGGATTTTCTTTTTAAAACAATATTTTATTATTATTTTTATTTTATCTGTATGAGTGTATTGCTTGCTGTAAGTGCACTTATGTTGTGCAGTGCCTTCAGATGTCAGAAGAGGGTGCCAGGTCACCTGGAACTAGAGTTCCAGATGGTTGTTTGCCATTATGTGAGTGCTGGGAATCGAACTCCCATCCTCTGCAAGAACAGCCAGTGTTCTTAGCCATTGAGCCAACTCTGCAGCCCCAGGATTTCCTTTTTGCTATTTCTATCTAGTATATTTTTAAGTGGAGAAATACCTTATTTCCCCTTTTATTTATAAAATGCATCTGGAAGAATAAATTCACATCTGGTTCATGGATTTCCTCCATGGAGATGATCCAAATTCAGTGTCAAGATTAGAGCTTTTACTCATGGGTTTGCAGAATCTTGTTTGGAATTTGAAAAATTTTGTTTGGAAGTAGTTGGGGGAAACAATTGATTCAGATGTTTTTCTTGAGTTCTAATTTTAGATGTATTTCTCCCTCATTAAAAAATAATGTTTTGTGCTTCATAATATGATCAAGGTACATGTAAACAGTTTGTGTTTGATAAGCTGTTTTAGATGACCGTTCTCAACATTGTTTTATGAAAGAGAACTGACTTTAATTGTGAAACTTACCAGGCGTGATCACTGGTAACCATAACCATTATTAAAAATGTCTTCGTACATAGCATGTAATCTGAATTGTACTGTCATTCTTCCTTGGCCCCATTTACAAGCAGTGACAATCATATTTTAATTGTTGTGTTCCAAATGTCTTCCCAAATGAGATGCATAATTTGGATTCTCAGAATATAAGGGTGCACACCATGTTTTACTTGCTCTCGCAATGGCTAACAAATGGCTAACAAATGTTTTTGTGCCTAAATGAAATAAGTCCCTGGAGTAGCATAAAGTAGAAGCATTTATGGGCTTAATCCAAGAAGCATGCAAACTAAAAATAATATTGTCAAAGCTTTTATGAATTATTTGTCTTATGCATTGAGATTGCCAAATGAAACTGCTAGACATGTGAGTTAACTTGATACCCTGAAACAAATGGGTGTTGCCTAGTAAATCTCCCTCATTAAAAAGTATTTGATTTTTCTCAAAAGATTGTTTTTTGGTTCTTTAACATGGTATACTTTCCTGTAATAACACTGTAAAATTTACTAATAAATCTTTATCTATTTGCTTTACCATGTTTAACTTTTAGCTTTCAGCGAAATAGAAAAAAATGCATTTTGCATATGTGTTCAGTTTAGTGGTTTTTAAACAATGCAGCAGGAATTTTTGTGTTTGAGCAGTACATCACTAAATCCAGCTCTGAAGAGTCCAGAAGGGCCATCCTCCTCCTTCTTCTCTCTCCTTTAGTTTTTGCTCCAACCTTTCCTCTTCTTTAATAATGGCCAGGTGAAATTTTGTTCTTTGTAAATAATAATAAAGTTGGAAATGCTGCTTTATTTGAACATGTGTGTCCTAGTTTTAAAGTCTGATTTCCTGTACTGATCATATGTGTACCTTTAAAAAGTTAACCTTTGCTTTTGCAGCTTGCAACCTTCCTCAGTGTTCTGTGACTTCTTTGTTCTGTGTAACCACATTCCCCCTGGGTCTGTATCACTTGGTAGCCAACACAAGGTATTCTTTGATTTAGTGCTTCATTGATTCATTGACTTATCACAAGCATTTATGGAGAATCTGTGTAGAAGAAGATCACACTCAGAAAAGTAGCACTAAGCTGTCTGGTTTATATACCATTCCTCCTTGGAGTATCTCTGTCACTCTGTCATTAATTAAATTTACAACTCAGATTGTTCTCTTTCTCAGTTCTACTTTTTGTCATTGTTGCTGTTGGGGATAGGGGAGAAGGCCTTAGTCTGTAACCCATACGATCATTATCAAACTCATGATCATTCTGTCTCAGCATATGGAATCATAGGCAAGTACTTCCTGTCCCATCCTTCAGCTTCCACTCATTTAAAAACCGTATTTTGATTTTTGTTTAGAGTTTAAATCACATACTTAGGGTTAGTTTTATTCATGGTTGTACATCGAAAGTACAGCAACCAAGATATTGGACCAAAAGTTTTCTTATGCTTCTTTGAAATCCGTCTAATCACTGCCTGTCCCAGACAACCACCAGTTTGCTTTTTATCAGTGGAGATATGTCATAAATTGAGTGGTGCCCCTCAAAAGACACATCTACCCATAACCTTAAATAGACCATATTTGGAAAAAGAGTTTTTGCAAATGTAACTAAGGATTACAGTCCTTGATTAACATGGGTCCTAAATCCAGTGACAAGTGTTTTCTAAAGAGGGAAAGGGGAACGGTAAGAGGGAAGAGGAGGGTGAAGGAAGGGAAATCAGAGGAGTTGGTATGATAGAGGTAGAGAGATAGATGTAATACATCTCTAAGTCAAGGAATTCTAAGTATTGATGGTGGCCATCATGACCCAGGAGAAGCAAAGTGTCTCAGATAAGTCTGCTTTACCAACAGCCTGCTTTTGAACTTTGGGCCATAAGAACTATGAATGAAATCTCTATTGTGGTGAACCATTGAATTTATGGTAATCTGTTATAGTAACCATGTGATTTTAGCATTGGACTGATGTGTAATGGCATCTACAAATAGTTCTAATTTTTCTTTTTCTTAATAATTTATAGCATGCATTTTTACATGAACTCATTTTTCATTTTTAATCTTACTTGGTGTGAAGTATCTGTTGAAAATCTTTAATTTACTATTTAAAAAATTGATTCTTGGGGCTGGAGAGGTGATTCAGAGGTTAAGAGCACTGACTTCTCTTGCAGAGGACCTGGATTTGATTCCCAGCACCCACATGGTGGCTAATAACCATCCATAACTCTAGTTCCAGGGGATCTGACTTCTTCTGAATTCTGTAGGCATTGCACAACATGGGTGCAGTTACACATGCACGCAGTACACTCATGCACAAAAATAATATTTAAAAAGCAATTATTAGTCATATAGTCTACAAAGATGCAATTTTGTGATATCAGTAATCAAAAGAATTGGTATAGAAATGTAAAACATAACAGTCTTTGTACATTATTGAAGTTAAGCTTGCGTGAATTAAAATGAGAACACAAATGTTAAATGCTAGGGTAATCCCCATTTTAACCAGGTTGTTTTGTTTTGTTGTTGTTGCTGTTAAGCTATTGGTTATGAACTGTATAAAAATAAGTGTTGTTGGAGTAGGGTGATAACTTATCAGTTAAAGCACTTGTCATATAAGCAAGGTAATCGAGTTTGGATCTCTAGAGTGCACATAAAAGCCAGGTAGGCGTTGTGGTTTACCTGTAATTCTGGCCTTCAAAGGTGGAGATAGGATCCCAAGAGCAAGCTGGCTAGTGGTCGATGGGTTTAATTGAAGGCAGGAAATGACGACAGGAAAAGCAGAACAGCACATTTACAGTATTCAGTCGCTGTTTTGCTTTCTAAACCCCAATATTCTGATTGCTCTGGTCTGAATGTCCCCCAAATTCATGTATTGAAATTTAATCACAAATGTAATAACATTAAGAGGTGGAGCCTTTAGGAGGTGATTTTCGTTCATTCTTAAAAGAATATGGATGAAGCGCAATCAAGGACGATTCCTGACATCAACTTTGGGTTTCCACATGCACGTGCACACATGTGTACCTCCACATGTGTGAAAGAATACTGAGGAAAGAAAAATTACAAAAAGAAGCATATGGTTAATCCTACTAACTATTTCTGAAAGAGTTAATTTAAAGATGAGAGAGTCAGATATATTGGACTTGCTTGTTACTAGAGTTTGTGCAAGTTAATTCTTGATTCTTTCACCAAAAAAATTAGAATTTCTTTCTACTGTTTTCCTTTTATGAGTTTAGGAATGTTTTACTTATTTGTGGCTTCTGCCTAAATAAACTGGCACTTGCTGAATGTAATACTTTTGCATGTTTGGTTTTTAATTGTTTAATCTAGAGCCAGATTGAGTCAGTATGTCAGCTCATTTGTGCTGAGTAGTAACAGACTGAGCAATTTATAGAGAATATTTATTTTCTCACAGTTCAAGAGGCTGGAAAATTCAAAATGAAGGTATCAGCAGGTTTGTGGTCTGGTGAAGACACAGGCTTTGTTTCCAAGATCATACTTGTTGCAGCCTCCTTGAGAGGGAAAACAAGTTTGTGTCCTCACATGCTAAGGTCAAGGGTTAAACTTGCCCCCACTGGCCTTTTATATAGTTTCTAAGCCCATTCATGATTAAACCCTGCCATGATGATGTAATCACCTGCTAAAGGCTCCATCTATTAATGTTACTACCTTAGTGATTAAGTTTCAATACATGAATGTTGGAATCATCCACACCATAGCCGTCTGAGTATTGGTGTATAGAGAGAGCAATAGCCACCGAATACTGCAAATGTGTTGCTCTCCTCTTCCTGTCTTCATTCTACCTGTATAGTCATGTCAGAAAAAAAAAATCATAAACTCTACATGATGGACTGTTTGTTACTTTATAAAATAATTATCTTAAGCCAGAGATGGTTGAGCTGGTAGAAGTGCTTCCAGTGCAAATATGATGACCTGAGTTTGATCCCTGGATCCCATGGTGTTAGGGAAAAGAGTTCTGAAGTTGTCCAATGACCTCCACACAGGCATGACTAAGCTTGTGTTCCCTCCTTTCCTCCCTCCCTCCCTCCAATAAATTTTTAAATGTTTAAGATAATTATCTTTTCCTTAAGCTTTAAGAGAAAAAAAAATGATCCTCATTGCTAAGTGATTAAGTTTCCCTATTAACTATCAGCAATGTTCTGTCAGCTGCTCTTTCAGTCTAGCAGAAAAGCAATCCTTTTAAATGTCTTGTATGAGGTTCTGTGGATACTTTATTCCAGGCCTTAAACAGTTTCATTATTTTGTAATTTCTTCTGAATATCGTAAGACTTGTGAGAAATATTTTCATAATAATAGTATCTTGAAATGCCTTGTGGAATACAAAATCAGTAATTTGTATATGAATAATTGACTCCTGATAAAGTAATGGATTTAGCTAAGATAGTTTGCATATTTCATTGCTTAGAAAAACAGAACCTTGACTTATAAGACCAATCAAATAGTTGAAAAGATATATTTCCAGTAAAAGATTGTATTTTCTTGTGTATACAGAATCATGTATCAAAAAAGGAAAATTTGAGCTCACCTGAAGTTTTTATTATGATTTAAATAGTTTTAATTATAAGCCTTTGCTTATATATAAGACTTAGGGATAAATTACCTGACATTAAGTAAAATATAATTAGAGCTGGAGAAATGGTTCAGCAGTTAAGAGTACTTGGTGCTCTTGCAGAGGACTTGATGGGGTTTCCATCATCCACATTGCAGTTTACCACCCTCTGTAACTCCAGTTCCAGAGAATCAGACACCGTCTTCTGGCCTCCTTGGTCACTTGCATGCACATGGTCACATACACGTAGGCGAAACACACACAAATAAATAAAAATTTAAATATAATTTATTTGGTTTTAGGAAATGTATTTATTAAAATATTTATAAATTAGAAATATATGAGACTATCTTATGAAGGTCTATTTTGTTGTTGAATCCATGTGGCATGCTTTATTTGTAACTACTAGATGTTAGGACATTCCATAACTCCTGGTTTGGTTTACTTTTGAAATAGTTAACTATTTAAAGTAATTTAAGTAATGGTAGACTGAAATAAAGATAACACTATTTGTTCAGGTAGTTGCTTCTGATCTTAGCCTGATACTTTATTTCTCAGATTCTACATGGCTTAATAAAAAAGCCATGTCCCCAATAAAAGGGGACAGTTTGTTCAGCTATGTAATACTATTTTTCAAGTCTAGAATCAGATAACACATATTTCTCAATCTTTGTGACCATTGCTATGTTCTCTGAGATAATTTGTATCCTTTTTTATCTTCATGCAGTTATCTTAAACTTTTAACAAAAGTGTTTCTTTACTATGGAATAAGACTCATCAAATATATCACGTGCTTTGGTTTCCTTATTCTATGCCATTTTATTGTATCTAACAGAAATTAATTTTTAGGTAAATAAGCTTGTGGAATTGAATGATGTTCCTTTTGAGGCACAAATGCTTAGTACTCTCAAAGTTTGCTGTGAAAGTGCTGAATTAGGTGTTAGCATCTATTTGGTAAACTGTTTTTATGTTTTAATTTCATGATGTCTCTCCTCAGATCTTAGGAATGCACATTGTAGTACTGCCATACACTAAATTCTTCAGTATTTTCTGAACATTTAAATGTTTACAGTAACTTAAAGGAGATACTTGTACTTCTTAAAAACTAAATTTAATGGCTTTGGCAATTATAGTTCTTATTTCTCAACTTATCATAGCCGTACCATGTAAAAATGTGAGTGCATGGGGAAGAATCCAAAATTACTAATTTGTATTGCAGCTCCTTTTTTGAGTGGATGGTAAGTTTTGTAAAACTTGTTGGGGATGCTTTTTCCCTCGCACCAGTCCCCATCCCCACCTCCGAAACATCATGTGATAATGATGCCAATATTGTATACATTTTTGGTATAGAAAAATTAATGTATGTAGCTGTTCTAGTTTGGTTTCCTTTTCTTGTGATAAAACACCCAAAAGCTATTTATAGACATATGAACTGCCTTCACAAGTATTTGAGTCTAATGGTTAGAAATGTATAGCTTTATTTATTTATTGTGTATGTGCACATGTGACCTGTACATGCTTGTGTACCATGGTATACATGTGAATGTCAGAGGACAATTTGCACTGTTGGTTTCATGTAGGACTCAGGTCATCAGTTGTGGCAGGCACACTGAGCCATCTCACTGGCTAGAATTTACAAGAAAATTTTAAAAATCCAAATAAGTACTTTTAGAAGTTTTATGCTTGACCTGGAAACTCTTGTTTGTACTTTTAAAATGAATACTTTTTGTGCTATATGACCATAACTAAGTGTGTATTCTTGGGGACTGGAGCAGTGATGGCTCAATGGGCTGTTCTTGCAAAGGCTCCAGGTTCGGTTCCCTGGCCGCTAACAGCCATTTGTAATTCCATTTTCAGGGGATCCAATTCCCTCTTCTGACCTCGATAGGCATTGCACAAAATGGGTGCACTTAAATCCATTCAGGCAATACACTCTAATACATAGAAAATAATAATAAAATTAAAAATAAAAACATATTCTCTGTTGTATGTAATTTGTAAACTTACATGCCACAAGGATATAGGTATTTTTTTTCTTTTTCTCCTGTGGTGAATCAAGACCACTATACAAAATGATATAAATTCTGGGCATGGTGGTACATACCTATTATCCCAGTACTCTTAAAAACTGAGGCAGTAGAATTGCCAGCTTGAGACATGCGCAGGCTACATAAGAAGACCCATTCACAAAGCAAGCAACCAACCCAAACCCCAGAAAGTTACCAAATGCACCAATTTAGTATTTGAGAAATATTAAATATTTTGAGATAATTTTTTTTCTAATTGAAAATACACTAAAAACATTACTGTTTTGAAGCAATCAGTTTCATGACAGAAGCTACATATACATTATTTATTGGCTTTAAGAATAAACATTTGGGGTGGAGAGATGACACAGTGGTTAAGCATGCTTGATTACTGCTCTTCAGGGGACCCCATGTTCACTTCCTGGAACCCACATTGTGTGGTTTGCAACTGCTTGTAACTCCAGCTCCAGGTAATCCAATGCCCTCTTCTGGTCTCTGCAGTCCTTTGCCCATACGTGTCATACTCATGCAAGACAGACACACACATACACAATATTTAAAGAAAATAGTAAAAATATTTATCATACCTGCTCTCTTAATACATAGGTGAAGGACATTTGATAAAATATCTGTAAATAATTGTTTTGTCTGTATAAGGATAATATAAAGGTAATCTAATTTTTTATTGCATTCATTTATTAGTGTGTGCTTCCATGTGTGAGTAGAGGTCCGAGAAAAACTTGTGGGAGTTGATTCTTTCCTTGTACTATGTGGATTCCAGGGATCAAACTCAGGTCATCAGGCTTGAGTTGTAAGCGTCTTTATCCACTGAGCTACTTTAATTGGCCCATTAAATCTTATTTTTAAATATATATATTCGTATCAGTGTATTGCTTACTTGTATGTAAGTGTACCCGTGTTGTGCAATACTCACAGAGGTCAGAGGAGGGAGTGTAGGATTTCCATGGAACTAGAGTTAAGGATGGTTTCTAGTTGTGATGTGGGTGCTAGTAATCAAACCCAGGTCCTCTACAAGAGCAGCCAATGTTCCCAACCACTGAGCCATCTCTCTAGCTTCTAAATCTTATTTTTTAAAGCATCTGGTTCTTTCAATATTGAAAGGAATTAATTTTCCCCCCACAGTTGATCACTACCTGAAACTGTTGGGTGTATAGGATTTCATGTTGATTGAAATCGTGAATTGTGTTTTAATTCTTGACTCATACTTATTACAGATGGATTCATTTTTTTTGTTTGTTGTTTTCTAAAAAGAAGTTGTGAATTTAGGGTAACTCTGAAGAACATTTTTTGTTTTAAATCTTATGCTAGTTCTAGGGTAACTAGAGGAGAATTGCCGTATTACATGCATGTGCTTCTCTTTCACACTGATGTTACTCAAGTTCCCTTAGTTTAATTCTTTAATCTCAGAGTGCACATACATGACACCCCTTATTTTAATCATTGGCGGTGATTCTGTTCCTCTCAGTCATACCTACTTTCATTCCGTTCTGGGTAAAAATTGTAGCTTTTGCACATAGGTAGAAAGTTGATTCAGAATTGCCAGAATTTTCTAGAATAGTAGAAAAATAATCTGTGGCATGCTGTTAGTGTCGGCTAGGAAGTGGTGAATGCTCTAGTTCTTTTATATGATTATGTTGGAAGATGAGTTTCTGTCTTAGGGCTTGCTAAAGTTTTTTAAAAATATTTAATCCTTTAGCTAATCACAGGAGACCAGCAACTTAGGCCTAATACTTAGAGAGTTACTTAGATGTTTTAAAGTAAATATACCAGTAAAATAACTTGTTTCCTAGAAAAGTTAAAATTGTGTGTACTATCATTCAGTGCCTAGATATTCATAACCATGGTCTTGCTGGACTGTCTCATTTCTTAGTGTGTAGTCGCCTTCTCTCTCCTTATTTGAAATCTTCTTTGTTATATGTGATATACCTACCTCTGCTTACTTTTGGATTCTATTTGTTTGGTATAGTTTTCTGTCCTTTCAATTTCAGCTTGTGTGTCTCTTTGCCAGTGAGGTGTTATTTTTCTTATAGGCAGGAAACAGTTGGTTCTTGTTTTTAATCCAGTCAGCTAGTCTCTTATCTTGTAGCTTCTGTACATTTGGGGTTTATTGACTAGATAAGGCTGTTTACATTTAGGGTTATTGAGTTGATTTCTTTCATTTTGCTGTGGAGGATTCCCCTTATTAATTTGGGTACTGTTGTTTTCATCTTTCTCTTCTTAAGTTTGTTCTGCATTGCTGGTTTACTAGCCATGAATTCCTTTAGTTTGTGCTTATCTCAGAGGTCTTGACTTCTCCATCACTTTCAAAGAATAATTTGCTATAGTTATGTGGACAGGAGTAACTTTCAAGGCTTCAGAATATATTGTTCTAAGATAGATCATGCCATTTCTTACTGACTTTTAGTGTTTTTACCAAGAAGATTGATGTAATTCTAACAAGTTTGCCTTAAAAGTTGATGGTTTTCTCTTACAGTTTTCTGTATGCTTTTTCTGCTCTGTACTCCAACATTTTAAGTATTATGTGATTTAATGAGTTTCTTTTTGGAGTCTGTCTATTTGGAGTTCTAAATACCTTCTTTGCAAGGGTATTCGTGTCTTTTCCTAGATTTCAGAAGCTTTTTTTTTTCTTGTAATTTTATTTAATAGTTTTTGTGTCTTTACATTGTTTCTCCTCTCCTTTTACCCCATAAATTTTTAGGTTTGATCTCTTGCTTGTGACCCAACGTTCTTCAAAGTTATGTTAATGATTCCTTCTTTCTTCCTACACTTGCCCTTTTGCTTGTCTGGATATAGTAATTCCTTGAGCTTGTGTTCAGTCTCTTAAATTCTTTGTAATGTTTGGTCTAGCCTGTTGGTGATAATTTTCACTGTGTTTTTTAAAAATTTTTATACTTTTGATTTACCCCCTCCTCTTTGTTTCCACCCCTCCCCATCTCATTTTACTTACTGTCCTTGTTTGCCTTCTACTTCTATGATAAACACCTTTAGCCAAAAAGCAACTTGAGAAGGAAAGGGTTTATTTAGCTTACAGGTTACATCCATCATTAGGGGAAACTGAGGAAGGAAATGAAGCAGAGACCATGGAAGAATGCTGCTTACTGGTTTGCTTCCCCTAGCATTCTCTGCCACCCTTCTCATATATCCCAGGCCCACTTGCCAGGGGATGGTACTGTCCTCAGTGGGCTGAGCTCTCTTGTATCAGTTAGCAATTAAGAAAATGCTCCACAGACATGCCCAGAGGCCAGTCTGATGGAAACAATTCCTCAGTTGAGATTCCATCTTCCCAGGTATGTCTAGGTTTGTGTCAGGTTGACAAAAGCTATGTATGATGCTGATTTTCTTATCTGTATTTCTGACTTCTTCATCAGGGCTTGAATTAACTTTTCTTACTTCATTCATCTGTTTGTGTGAATTCATTTTGGGATCACTGATTATTTTAAAACCGGAGTTTTGTATTTTATATCTGGCATTTCAACCATGTCAGTGTCTTTGGAATTAATTGTAGATTTATAAACCTTTACACATTTCTTACATTTCTGTGTTGTGATTTACAATTTAGTTGCAATAGCCTTTTCCATTTTGGGGGTGAGAAAGAAGTTATCTTATTGGGCCCCCATCTACTGCTTATGATTCTCTACTGCCACTCACAAAACAAAGTAAAACAAAACAAAAAAATGAACAGAAGTAACCAAACCAAATTAGACATTAACATTATTTTATTATTGTGGATATATGTGTATGTGTACATGATGTGTATGTGTGAGTGGGAGGTGTATGCATACCACAGGGTGTATGTGGTGGTCAGAGTTTCAAGTGTTTGTAGAGTCAGTTCTTTCCTTCCACCTTTATGTGAGTTCCAGGGATTGAATTCAGGGTATCAGACTTATGTGGCAAGCATCTTAGCCTCAGGGGGCCATCTCCTCAGCTCCAAAACAGATATTTAAACTTAGTAAAAGAGAATTGGAGACACTGGTCTGAATTCCCAATTAAGTTTAGAAAACAAAGGAGTCTGTATACTTTAAAACTCGGAGTTTAAACATTGTTAAAAGTATTGATAAGTAATACAAGCATCATAGTTTAAAAGGAAATGGTATAAGAAATAAAAGTGAGGAAAAACACAATAAAACAATGGTGAGAAAACAAAATGATAAAAAAAGGAAAGATGGGCCATTATTGGTGGCGCACACATTTCATCTCAGGAGATTGAGACCGAGACAGGTGAATTGGTAGATCCCTTGAGATCAAGGCCATCTTCTAAATTAGTTTGCACCTAGCTGAGGGTGCAGAGGGACCCTGTCGCAGAAAACCAAAACCATCCCCTCCCCCCCAAAAAGGGAAAAATAAGGTAAGGGGAAAGAAAACCAAGCAACAAAGCCCAGTCAGTATTTGTTCCTTGTTAAGGAGGGAGATGAAGGAAATGATTGATTTTGTTGCCCATCACCTCTGGTTGTTCTTTTTGTATCTACTTGGTGTGGTGGGTCTGGGGGTTATTGAGACTTTTCTTCTGTGAAGTTCTGACACAACTAGGAAGGTCTGTATGCAGGTTGAGTCCTGACTTGCCTTTCTTTTGGGGGTGTTCTATTATGCCAGTTATGAGACAGAATTCTTGTTAATGTTTTTTCTGTGTGCAGGCCTGCCAGCATAAGGAGTGCGGTGGCTACGCTAAAGCTGCTCCTGCTAGCTGAGCCCTAGGAACTCCCAACTGAATGTCCCCTTGCACTAGATGTGCTTTTTCAGTGCAGCCTTGGCGAGGGAAATTCTGAAGCACTGGGTGAATTTTCATCATATCCCTCAGGCCCTCTGAGACTGTAAAAGCAGTGTGGTCTGCCAGACCGCCCATACTGTTTTATCCTCATACTCTTCTTACCAGAATCAGGCTCTGGTTCCCTCTGCAGTGTGGCATGTGCTTGTTACTCCAGTAGCCATATATAGGTGAATATAATTTTAAGTTGACCAGTTTACTGGGTCCAACTGATACTTAGTGTGCAGAGAGGTAGGTCATTGGGGTTTGGAGGTATAAATATGCAGGATAATCTTTTAATTTTGTTTCTTAAAATCACTAATTTTGCTTTTGCTTTGCTTTTTATGTGATTGGAAAAAATTTCCCTAAATATTTTTCCAGATCATATTTGAAATCAGTTTTCCTTTATAGCTGAGTTTAATTATTTTGTATAGTAATTGTTTGAATGTATTATGCCTTCTGGGCAGTATTCCCAAGTTCTCAACTCAGTTCATTGGGTCTTTATGAGATACTGTCTTTTTTGTGCAGAATTATACTGTTACCTCATAGATGTTGGAGTAACCAGCCTGTTTACAGGAAGTTAAATTCATATTATAACTTATAGTGGTGTTGAGATTAAAATGGGAAAGGATTTTATGAGCAAGAAAATAGTAACCAAATAAAGAAATGATACTTCCTGAAGTCTGTGGACAAGTTTATAGAAAAGTCATATTTTTTCTGGAGGTTTGTTCTTTCTCTTAGCTTCTTTAAAAACCTTCTGTTTGTGTCACTGATTTGTACACAGTCTATGCTGCTTTGTATCATATTTATGTTTTAAATATCATATTTATGCTTCCTGTCCAGTTTGTAATCCCAGGGAAGTAAAGATAATATATTGAGTATAGTAAGACGGTTAATGTTACTTAGTAATTATAGTAAGATGATTAGTGATACTTAGTATCAATCTGTAGAAAGCATACTAATAATTACTTAATATTATTTCCTTTTTGGTGTGAGATTTTCTGTACTATTTTAGTTGTAATATGTATCAGAATTTTATGCTATTCTATGACAGTACTATGTCATTGTTTTATAGAGCTGGGAATTGAACCTAGGGCTTCTTGCATGGTAAGAAAGTGCTGTACACCTAAGCCATAATCCCCAGTTCATTTCATTATGTTCTGATGCCAGTAGTGTTCGTTTTCGTTTATCTCTGGTTAGACATTTCGGTGGTTTTCACCTTTTACCCCCACTGTGGGTTTACCTAATAATACTGCTATGAGCACTGATATAATCACTGAGAGTTTGTTTTGAGACAGCATTTTCCTAGTTGGGATGCCAGCACAGCTAGTTGGGATGTCACAGAGATGTGCCTGCCTCTGCCTCCCAAGAGCTTTGATTAAAGGTGTGTGCTTTCATGTTTGGCCCATTGCTGAGGTTTTACTGTTTTGTTTCTGTAGTACTGGGAATCAAATCTAGGACGTTGTGCATGCTAGACTAGCACTCTACCATCGAGCTACATCGCATTCCCTACTCACTGAGTTTTAAAATGCTGAGTATTTGAGGTTTTCCCACCCTTTTCCATTTTCTTTCTAGTTAGTATAATTATTTTTGAGAACATGTTTTAAAGTAACTCCAAATGCTATTAGTTGTGTCTTAGTGTGCCTTGTAGATAAGAATTTCTTTAAAAGCTGCCTTCATTAAAATATGCATTGATTTTTAAAAACCTGAAAACGTAATTGAGGGATTGGAGAGATGGTTCAGAGATTAAGAACAGTAGCTGCTCTTGCAGAAGACCACGGGTTCAATTCCCAGTACCCAGGTGACAGCTAATAATGGTCTGTAACACCAGTTCCAGGGGCTCCACTGTCTTCTCGCTTCTGCAGGCACTGCACAACATGGATGCACTTATATACATGCAGGCAAAACATTCATACACATAAAAACTTTTAAAATTAAAAAGAGAGAACAATTTTATTTCTTTCATTTCAAATTAATTTTCACCTGGTTCATTTCTACTTGATTGCTCTCTATCATTTGCTTATAGTTGTTACTACATGCAGTTCTTTGTTTATCCATGGAAGTGATTTTAATCAAATTATTTTCATTAAGGTAAATAATGGCATGAAGAAAATATGATTGAGCTAAGACTTGAAAGATTTATAGGACTTTGATAACAATTGAAGAATGAGGAAGTCACTCTGAACAGAACAGAAGCATTGTGAGAAATATGGAAATCAAGAAACAGTGACCATTTCTTGGCATATAAATAGTTTAGGTCAAAAAATATAGTAAGGGAAATTGGGAAAATATGTTGAGGACAAGTTATGAAAGTCTTTGAATGTTGGACAGTGAAATTTAGTTTCTCTTTATTATGTGACTCTTTGAATCTTGAATGAGTTACAAAGACTGTAAGGCAAAGGCAGTCAATGACCAGCAGACACTAAGTGGATATACTGTTTAAACTTAGGGAAACAGTACTTACAGAAGAAGTTCACGGTTTGCTTTCTTGGAGGTGGAACTGTTGGTTCCTCTTGAATTATAAATCTAGCCAGTAAATAACTGAGAATGAGCAGGAGCTGACAGTGATTTCAATCCCACCACTCAATGAGTAGACATTTGATTTATTATGTCTCAGAGGTAGTGATTAGTAGAAGAATAAACCATAACTATACTATTAAATATTTTGATTTATAAATGGACTATTTGCATTTTAGGTTAATTCCTGAAAAGGTTTGTGGGTAAAATGTTTAGGTGATTAATCCATCCCCATCCCCCTCAACCAACAAATCAGTTAGCTTTTATTTTGTGGTGTTGAGGATCATAGTTTTACTCTTTTTTTTTTTTTTTTTTTTTTTTTTAAGATCAGGAACTTGCTGGATAAACCAGACTGGCCTTAAACTCACAGAGATCCACCTGCCTCTACCTCCCAGCTGCTGGGATTAAAGGCATGTGCCACCACAACCAGTTAAGTTTTACTTAAAAAAAAAAAACCTACTATTTTACAGAGAATTTATTAGATTGTGGTTTAAATTTTAACTGTTAAAATTGATGCCATTTAATGTATAAAATCATCCTGCTGTATAATTTCACCATTTAAGAGAACCAAGTTCTAAGACATTTTTTAATTTAAAAATATTTTTGACTTATTTATCACTGTTTTATGTGTGAGTGTTATGCCTGCAGATGTGTAAGTGCACCCATGTCTTAGAGTGCCCATGAAGGACATAAGAAGGTGTTGAATCCTAGGTCTTCTATAAGAACGGCCATTGCCCTTAACCGCCACCTCTCCAGCCCCTAAAACATTTATTTTTATGTATGCTTTTTTCCCCATTTTCATTAAAATTTTTTTGGTGTATTTTCATGCAGAGCATCTCAGTCAGTCTTAATCATTTTTATATCCCCTTCCCCACCAGCACCCTCCCACCAACCCCCATTGGAATTCATGCATTCTATCATCTGTAGTAAGGCCTATTGTGTCAAGTTAGTGTCTTCAGACATTCCCTGTGCACATTCATGCACTGAGGTCCAGTCATTCTATCCAGAGCCCCTAGCTTTAGGAACAATAGCTCTTTCTGATTTAACAGTAATCAGTTGCCAGTATTTCTTCATCCAAGATTGGGATCTGCTGTTTCCCCAGTTCTCTGCTAGATTTTTGTCTGCTTGAGTTTGCATAGGTCTTGTGCATGCTGTCACCATTGCTGTAGGTTTATATGAGCAGGGTCCCAGGTGCTTGTAGGACCTTATTTTCATATGATCATCACCTCCTCCCTGGCTCTTACAGTCCTTCGACTCCCTCATCAGCAATGGTCCCTGAGCCTTGGGTGGGTGAAGTTTAATATAGGAGTTCTAAGGACCAGAATTCTGAAGACTTTTAATCTCTACACTTTGGCCATTTGTGACCTTTGTGTTCCTGGCCCTCTGTTGCATGAGGGAACTTCATTAGTGAGAGTTGAGAGATTAATTAATGTCCTTTTTACCCTTTGTTCTGTGTCCCTTGCTTGTAGAGATTGCATTGTAGTTGTGCCAGTTAGGCTGGGGTAGTTCACAGTATCTGTGTGTGACCAGTTGTGGTACTCTGTAATAGTCTCCATCTGGTACAAAAGAAGCGCCTCTGATGAGTGCTGACTGGGATATTTGTCTGTAAATATAAGAATAAATACTTTGCACATAGTAATAATGTAATAGGTTATTCTAGGAATGTGACAGTCTTGGGGTTTTCACTAAGTTCTATGACCCTTCCAGCCATGTGTATTTGGCTATTTACAGTACCACACATGAGTTTCCTCTCATTGAGTGGGCTTTTAGTTCAGTTAGGTAGCCAAGATAAAAGTGTCACCACTGCACCAGTGTCGTGTGCTGTGCCAGCCATTGCTGTGAACTTTTGGTCTTGAAGTTGGTGTTGGACCATCAATTGGTGTTCTCCCTTAGCAGCTTGCATAGTGCTCTCCAGAGCTATGGAGCTAGCCTTCAGGGGAAGTGACTTCCAGGTCAGTTTCAGCTCCATTGCTCCAAATCCTGTGTCCAAAGTATGTTCTGCCTTCAGAGTAGGGTCATATCTTCCAAGTTCTGGGAGGCAATCAAGGGCTGTGGTAATAGCCTGTGTAATTTGGGGATTCTCTTGGACTACCCTGGCCAACAACGCAAAGGAAGGTTTTTCCTGTCTAACACTCTTTCTTTTTATGTGGCCTTCAGCTATGCATATAGGCTAATTTGTCATTAGGTTGCTGGACTAATATGATTCCCTCTGTTTTTTTTTTTTTTTTTTTTTACATTAGCTAGGCATTTTTTATTTCTCCCTTTTTTCCTCTGTCTAACCGTCCCTCCATGCCCTCACCATTTGAAGCGTCCCCATTTCTCCCTTTTCTCCTTGATACCAGTTTCATATGATCCTACCTCTGTTGAACTTCTTCTTTCCCTTTATCCCCACAGTTCCTTGTATGGTCCTCTCTGTCCCCTCCCATTTATACACCCCCATTTTATCCATCTCTCTCTTAGTAACACCTGTTACTAAGGGTGTTACTCCTCCTCTCTCTCCAATTTCTTTTTTCCCTTAATCTCCCAGATTCATTTCTATTATATTGGTTCCTGAAGTTACATCAGGATATATACTCACATATAAGAATTTGGTGCTAGAATTCATACATAAGGGAAAAAACATGTCATTTTTTTTTTTGATTCTGTGTTAACTTCACTTAGCATAGCTGTTTCTAGTTCCATTCATTTACCTGCAGATGTCATGATTTCATCTTTAACACTGAGTAAAACTCCATTGTGTAAATGTACCACATTTTCATTATCCACTCATCAGTTGAGGGACACTTAGGTTGCTTCCATCTCTTAGCTATCATGAAAAGAGCAGCCACAAACATGGGTACAAGTATCTCTTCAATAGGATGAATCCTTTGGGTATATACTAAGGAGTGGTATAATGGGTCAATGGTAGATTCAGTTTTAGTTTTTTAAGAGTTCTTTACACTGCTTCTTAATAAGGGTTACATGAGTTTTCACTTCTGCCAGCAGTGAATGAGCATTCCCCTTTACCCACATACTCTCCAACAATTGTTATCATGTATTCTTTTGATCTTAGCCAGTCTAACAGGGGTAAGATGAAAACAGTGGTTTTAATTGCATTTCTCTAATTATTACTGATGTTGAACACTTTTTAAGACATTTCTTAGCCATCTTTATTTCTTCTTTTTAGAACTCTCTATTCAGATCCTAAGCCCATCTTTTAATTGGGTCACTTGTGGGTTTTTTTGATTCTTTGTTTTTTGAGTTCTTAAATATTCTGGATGTTAAACCTCTGTCAGATGTGTTGTGTCGCTGGGAAGATTTTCTCCCATTCTGTGGATTTTCTCTTCACTTTCTTGGTTGCTTCTTTTGCTGAACAGAAGCTTTTTAGTTTAATGAGGCCCTATATGTTGATTCTTTACCTTAATTCCTGAGCAATGGCTGTCCAGTTTAGAACGTTATTTCCTACACCTATATGTTTTAGGTTACTGCCAATGTTTTCTTCTAACAGTTTCAGGTTTCACATTCAGGTCTTTGATTCATTTGGAGTTGACTTTTGTGCAGGGTGAAAGATTGTCTAGTTTTATTCTTCAGGTGAAGATCCGATTTTGCCAGCACCATTGGCTGACAGTGCTGTCTTTCCTCCAGTGAGTGTTCTTTGCCCTTTGTGAAATATCATGTGGCTAAAATTTCATGTACGCATGTTTGGGTCTTTTATTATGTTCCATTGGTCTACAGGTCTGTGTCTGTGCCAGTACCATGCTTTTTTTAGATAGCTTTGTAATATGGCATGGTAACCCCACTCCCACCCCCAACATTGCGCTTTGTGCTCAGGGTTGCTTTGGCTATCGGTCGTCTTTTTGTTTTCATAAGAATTTTGGGATTTTTTTTTCTAATTCTGTGAAGAATGTTGTTGGGATTTTGATTGGGATTGCATTGAATCTGTAAATGCCTTTTGTTAGGATGGTCATTGCCACAATATTCTTCCAGTCCATGAGCTTGGGAGGTCCTTCCATTTTCCTCAGTCTCTTTCTTTAAAATTTAAAAATTTTTCATTGTTGACATCTTTAATGTCTTCGGTTAGGTTTACTTTGAAGTTTTTTTTGTTTTGTTTTGTTTTTGTTTTTTTTTTGAGACTTGTGAATGGGAGGATTTCTGTGTACTCTTTCTCCAATTGCTTGTTATTGGTATATGGAAAAGTTACGACTGTTTGTATTTTAATTTTATAACCTGCTACTTTACTGAAAGTGTTAATCATTTCTAGGAGTTTTCTAGTAGAATTTTTGGCATCTCTCAGGTATAATACATCATCTGCAAATTGGGATAATTTCACTTGTTCTTTTCCAGTTAGTACTGCTTTAACTTTCTTCTTTTGTCTTATTGCTCTAGCAAGAGTTTCAAGCACTATATTAAAAAAGAAGTGGAAATAGTGGACAGTCTTGTCTGGTTCCTGATTTTAATGGAAATATGTTCTAGTTTGCTTCTCCTTTGTTGTGACAAAACACTCTGACCAAAACCAACTTGGGGAGGAATGGGTTTATTCATCCTACATCTCCTGAGTCACAGTTCATCACTGAGGGAGTCCAAGGTAGGAGCTGAAGTACAGGCTGTGGCAGAACACTGCTGACTTCCCATGCTCAGCCTGCTTTCTTACATAGTACAGAACAACTTTCCCAGGGGTGGCACTGCCCACAGTAGCCTGAGCCCTCCCACATCACTCAACAATCAAGAATATACACCCACAGACATGGCCACAGACCAGTCCAATGGAGGCCATTCCCCAGTTGAGGATCCTTCAACCCTAGTGTGTCAAGTTGGCAAATAAAGTCCAGTACAGAATGCTTCCGGTTTTTCTCCATTTCGAATGATTTTTTTTTTTTTGTATATAGCTTAAATTACATTGAGGTATGTTCCCTTCAGTCTAATTTCCTCTAGGACTTTGAACATAAATGCATGTTGAATTGTGTCAAAGACCTTTTCTGCATCTATGACCATGTGATTTTTTTCTTTGAGTGCATTTATATGATCGATGGCATTTTTTGACTTGCGTGTATTGAACCATCCCTGCATCTCTGGAATAAAGCCAACTTGATCATAGTGAATGATCTTTTTGATGTGTGTCTATATGTTGTTTTCCAATATTCTGTTGAAAACTTTTGCATCTATGTCATTAAGGATATGGGTCTATAGTTTTGTTTTGGGGTTGTGTCTTTACCTGGTTTTGGTATTATGTTGGCTTCATAGAAGGAATTTAGGAATTCTCTCTCTGTTTCTATCTTTTTGAACAATTTAAGTAGTATTGGATATAGATCTTTAAATGTCTGGTAGAATTCTGCTGTGAATCCATCTGGATCTAGATGTTTTTTAGTCAGGAGGTTTCCTTATATGTTATGGGTCTATTTAAGCTGTTGATCTCTTCTTGGTTTAGCTTTGGTGAGTCCCATGATTTTAGATATGCATCTATTTCTTTTAGGTTTTCAAATTTAATAGCGTATAGGTTTTTAAAGTATTCCCTTATATTGTTCTGGATCTTTTTGTTGTTTGTTGTGATGTTTCCCCTTTCATCTCTGATTTTGTTGATTTGAAGTTGCACGTTTTTTCTTTTGGTTAACTGATCTAAGGGTCTGTCTTATCTTGTTTATCTTTTCAAAGACCCAAATCTTGGATTCATTGATTCTTCATATTATTTTCTTTGCTTCTATTTCTTTACATTTCAAAACTTTTGTTTTCTTGATTTTCCAGAAATTTTATGTAGAATTAGTATTGTGTTTTAGATGTTTGAATTTGCCCATAAAGGTATAAAGGGAGTCTAGGATTCATTTTTGTTGATTTTTTTTTTTTCTATTTTTATTTTATTTTTAATTGAATTTTGGTGTATTTCATACAGAACATTTTAACTAATCTTAGTCACTTTTATACCCTATCCTCATTTGCATCCTCCTACGGCCCTTCCCCTCAGAATTCATGTGCACAGTCATTTGTGTTAAGGACTATTGTGTCAAGTTAGTGTTCCTGGACAATCCTCAGTGTAAGTTCATCTACTGAGGTCTAGTCAGCCTATCCAGAGACCCTCACTTTAAGAAGATTAGCTCTTTCTCACCCAACAGTAATCAGCCACCAGTATTTTTCTTCAGGTAATTGGAGTTTCTTGCCCATTTCTCTAGTTCCATGCTGGGTTTTAATCTGTCTGAGTTTGCATGGGTCTTGAGCATGCTGATGCCATTGCTGTAGGTCATATGAACAGAGTCCCAGGAGCTTGTAGGTTTCTTTTTCCCTATGGTCGTGCACTTCCTTCCTGACTCTTAAAATCTTTCCATCCCCTCTTCCACAATGGTTCCTGACTTCTGGGTGAGTGAAGCTTATTATAGGAGTCCTGTCCAGGGACCCATGCTCTTCAGACTTCTAATCTATACTCTTTGACCATGTGTGACCTTTTGTGTTCCTGTCTCTCTGTTGCATGAGGGAGCTTCATTATTGAGAGCTGAGAGGTTCCTTAGTGTCCTCTTTACTGTCCCTCATTCCATTCTATGTTGTATGAGCCTTAGGTGTAGATGTTGCAATGTAGATGTGCCTTTTAAGCTTCAGCAGTTCATAATGTCAATATGTGACCAGTTGTAGTAATCTCCACCTGGTGCAAAAGAAGTTCCTTTGATGAGTGGTGACAGGGATATTTGTCTGTACATACATATTTTACACGTAGTAAAAAGTTACATTAGTCAAGGTATGTGACAGCCTTGGAGATTGCTCTTAAGATCTATGACCTCTGTAGCCATGTGTATTCGACTATGATTACAGTGCCACACATGAATTTCTTCCCTTTGATTTAAAAAATGGGATTTTATTTTTAAAATGTTTTTATTTAGTTTTTATGCATTTCATAAAATAGTTTTTAATTAAATTTAGACCCCTGCCCCCATATCTTTGGCCCCATACATCTGTGGCCCTCTCCCAGCCTCATGCATTCTGTCATATATGTTAAGTTCTATCTGGTCAAACATTTGTGTCCAGGTTTCCTTTGGTGCAAGTTTATCTACTGGAGTCTAGTCAGCTTGTCCAGAGACCTTAAGGAAGATCTACTCTCCTACATTGAGCTGTAATCACTTGACAGCAGTTCCCAACCTAGGGCCAGTTCAACTGCCCATTTCCTTCTCTCTTCCGTGGGCCCTTGTCAGTTGAGTTACCATGGATCTTATACTCGACGCTACCATTGCTGCAAGTTCACATGAGCAAGCTTCCAGGGCTTGAAAGTCTCTGTTTTCCTATGTTCGTGGACCAACTCTGGCTCTTAAAATCTTTCCTCTCCCTCTTCACCAGTCGTCCCTGAGCCATGGGTTGGTGTCCAGTCTAGGGACACTCACACACTTCAGTCTCTTATTCTCTAAAACTTGGCCATTTTTGGCCCTGTGTGTGTATTGCACTCTGTTTTATGAGGAAGCTTCACTGGCGAGAGTTGAGGAATGCACTAGTTTTCTGTGCACCCCTTGTTCCGCTGTGTTCCATGAACCTTAGGTGTAGAGGTTCCATTGTAAATAGGGCACTTAGGGATGGGCATTTCTCAGACATATATTCTCTGTGTGTGACCAGTTGTAGAACTCTGTAGTAGCCTCCGTCTGTTGCAAAAAGAAGCGTCTTTGATGAGTAGTATAAGGTACACTTGTGTCCATATTTCCTTTACATTTTCCTGGCTCCTGCTGTTAATATCAATATATATACTCACCTCTAAGGGATTGATGGTATGATCAGCAAATGAGGGAGAACATATGTTGCTTACTTTTCTGAGTTTGTGTTACTTCATTTGGTATGAATTTCTAGTTCAGTCCATTTACCAGGTGGTAGGAGGGTAGTATGATTCATTTTTGTTAGAAATTTAAAAAATTAAATTTATTTTATGTGTATGTGTGTTATGCCTGCATGTATATAAGTGCACCCGTGTCATCCAGAAAACAAAAGAGGATGTCAGATTCCCTGAACTAGAGTTACAGACAGTT
The DNA here is from genome assembly GCA_035773235.1 of Eospalax fontanierii. NCBI lineage: Eukaryota > Metazoa > Chordata > Mammalia > Rodentia > Spalacidae > Eospalax > Eospalax fontanierii. The sequence goes on along the minus strand of CM069524.1, from coordinate 175,315,211 downwards.
ATTACCTGCTATGTTGGTGCTGGAATTCGAACCTGGATCTTCTGCAAGAGCAGTCAGTGTCCTTAGCTGCTGAGCCATCCCCAAAACCCCTTTGTTAGAAAAAAAATTTTAAAGCATTAAATATCTGCATTCTTTTCTGGAGGTGAAATTCAGGATCTCCTTCATGCTAGACTTTTCCATTGAGCTACATCCCCAGCTCCTTCATATAACTTTGACTATTAATTTTCTGGTTCATGTTAAATGAGAGATTTTTGTTTTTTGCTGTTCTCTCTTTTCTTCCCTGCTCATAGCTGTTTTGGGGTGTCCAGTTACTTTAATTTCGATAGTCTTCCCATCTTTATATCGAACACAGAACCCAGTGCTTCAGTATTGAGCAATTTGATCAGCAGTTATGTTATAGATATGGCAGAGTCTTTCACAGAAACCGTAGGTATGTACTTTGGTTTAGTTAATGGGCATTCTGCCTGCCTACACCTCAAGCTGATAATTTTTTAAAAGCCACATTTGACAAAGGATAACTTCTCTGTGTTTTGCAGCCCTTTTTCTTGAACGAGTTCATTGCTTGAATTAAGGGACAGGGCTGTAAGTTTAATGTTATTCTTTTCCTGGTCCCCTGCAATAGAAAACATGTAAGTGGTTTCTTTGTTAAATATTTCTCATGTTTGTAACTGCTTGAATTCTATAAATTCTCCTTAAATTCCTGCTTTCAAGTTTTCTAAGCACTGTGGCATAATCAAAAGAATAAGTCTGAGGTCTTGCCAGCCTAACTGGATAATATTTGCATATGTTATCTAATTGATCTGTATTTCACTTTCCCCCATTATAAAATAGGTGTAGTATTTATACCAACTCATGAAATTTTTAGGACATTGTAGAAGACAATGTAGAAGCTTCCTCATAAAACAGAGTGCAATACACATAGAGGGCCAAAAATGGCCAAGTTTTAGAGAATAAGAGACTGAAGTGTGTGCGTGTCCCTAGACTGGACACCAACCCAGCTCAGGGACGACTGGTGAAGAGGGAGAGGAAAGGTTTTAAGAGCCAGAGTTGGTCCACGAACATAGGAAAACAGAGACTTTCAAGCCCTGGAAGCTTGCTCATGTGAACTTGCAGCAATGGTAGCGTCGAGTATAAGATCCATGGTAACTCAACTGACAAGGGCCCACGGAAGAGAGAAGGAAATGGGCTGTTGGGAGAGGTATGTCAGTTTTCTAGGAATAAAATGTCGGAAAAAGCATAGCTCTCTGATAATTTGTAATAAAATGATGAATATTCATTTTATATAGTAACACATACTAAATTGTGGGCTGTGGTAAATGCTCAAATACCAGCACGAATGATAAACTAAGAAGATATTTTCCTCCTCAAAAGGAGAAACTTACACCTAAGGAAATGAAACTTTTTTGAAGAGCCATTCTGAGATCCCTAAAGCCCTTTGAGGACATGTAAGTGTGGCGCTGATGGGAGATGTGCTGGTTCTTGATGTGCCAGAATTCTCCTGTGAGTTAGTATGACTGGAAACTACTTGTTCCTTTTTTACTTTCTTTTATCATTTGTTATGTAGGTCTGATCTTGCTATTCACTCTCTGTTCTTTGGGGTTTTGATGTTTGGCTGGGGGCACACACTTGGTGTTGTGAGTCTTTTTCTCTTCTATGAGCAACTTGATTTTGACATTGCTGTTACAAGGGGAAAGTTTTTTCCTTATGTGCTTTATTTTGATAATGTAATTATTAGATCCTTCTTCCAGACTGGTTTTCAAAACTTGTTAAACCTCTGACGTTCTAGGGAAACACCCATTTTACTATTATCCAGATACATTTCGAGTGAGCATTTGCAGTAGAACATTTTGTTCTATTTGCTCTAGTTTTTCTCCAGAGGACCAAGATAAACAGCCTAAACAGATAGCCATCTCTGGTGCTTGCTTCTAACAATAATATTTAGCAGCCAGTGAATATTCTGCAAGTGCCTTTCTCAGAAAGGCCGAATTAAGTAAACAAGCAGTAAATGTTCTGGTGACTGATAGATAATAGGTTTTAAAGTTATCTCACTGCCCATATCAAGCTGAAACATTGTTTTTCTGTTTTGGTAAATAATACTCATCTTGTTTAGACAGGTCTTATCAAAAACAGTGTTAACATTTCATACCAAACATTTTCATAAAGCTCATGAGAACTAAAAGTAACATATTTGAACTGCTGTAATCATATTTTATTAGTCCTCTTTAGGTGTATATTTTGATTCATTTCCAAATCACAAGTTATACTGTGTCTTGTGTTTAAAAAAATGATATCCATTATGCAGTGTTCCAGTCACCATGTACAGTAAGGTGTATTTTTGCCATTGAAATCTCATGGTTTTAGTTGTGCTTGGAAACTTATTTTTCACTTGATCTTTGACCTGAAGGATAATTTTGTTACAGATGTTTTAGGAATTACATGTACTTCATGCCTTAGAGGACTCAATAGATACCAGGGAAAAGAGGTAACCATTTCTAGATAATTGCCTGAGTACAGAGAACAAATAGCTACTAGTTGCGGGGTTCAAATCCAGATATTTTTTGAATTATTTTACTGAGAAAATTATTATTTTTTATTTTATGAATATGAGTATTTTGCCTGCCTGTGTGTAAGTGCACCCATGTAATGCAATGCCCATTGAGGTCAGAAGAAGGTGTTGGAGAACCAGAGTTTGTTAGCTGCCATGTGGGTTCTAAGAATCAAACCCCGGTCCTCTACAAGAGCAGCCAGTGCTCTTAACTGCTAGGCCCTCTCTCTAGTCCCTTGAATTATTTTATTTTTAAGTTAACAACCATGTATCATTGCTAATCACCAGAAATACCAGACAGTCCTAGAAGGGACTTTATTTGTCTTACTGTATTTTCAGTTTCTAAGACTAAAGGGCATTCAGTAGCTGTTCCAATACACTAATTGACTTAATTGCTTTCCTCGTGAGGCTTACCATCACTTGTATGCCTGTTACTTCTATAAAACTGATCAATATATCCTGGTTTTCCCTTTTAAAAACTAGCCTTCTGTTCTCTCCCTTACTACTCAGGCTGTAGGTTTATGAATTTTATCCGTCAGCTCCTCCCTGTTCTCTGGTATAATAACAGTAGTGAAAGTGACACTGATTACTAGCAAACTATAGTATTATTTGTCCGACTGGTGAGTTTCTATAGTATTGTTTACCATTTCATTACTAGGTAGTATGCTAATCGTACACATGCGTGATATCATTTAATCTTGCTAGTGAGATATTTTATGTTCAAGAAAAACTGAGATTCAGAGAAATTAGGTAATTTTACCAAAATAATAGTCTTAAATTAGATGTCAAATCAGGGCAACAAAGGCCATGAGATTATCATGTTAAGCCTTTTGCATGAACTCTTTTCAGTACTTCTGATAAGTTACCAAAATGTATACAGTGGAAGAGGGGAGTTCATTCTATTTGGAATTATAGCTCAGTTGTAGAGTACTTGCCTACCACGGATGATGCCCTAGGTTTAATCCTCTGTTCAAAATAAAGCAGAACTCATAATACAAAAGAGAGAGTTCACTGTTCTCTATTTTAATACTTTAGTTTTTCTGTGTTCTTAATGAAATTTTTAAAAAGTCAATTATTTTGAGACAGGATCCCATTAAGTCTCCAGGCTGGCTGGGATTCCTTCTGTATTCAAGACTAATCTTGAATTTGTGATACTGTGTCTCAACATAATTCTGGGTAATTCAATTTATTGCCATCTTATTCATAAATATTTCAATATGGATATCTATATGTGTGATATTTTTTGAGTTAAGGTCTCACTTTGTAGCTCAGGTTGGTCTTGAACTCATGATCCTTCTGCCTCTTCCTCCTCTGTGTTTGGATTTCATTACACCTAGCCTCAATATATATTTTTGAATGACAGAGTACTTAAGCCCCACAGCAATGTCATGATATTACATAACAAATTAATAGTTCATTAATGCTACCATGCCTTCATAGTTCACATATCTCTATTTTTGTATGCCTGTGTATAACACTCTTTTACTGTCTTTTCATAGTTGTTTTGTTTGAATTGTCATCTAAATAATGACCACATGTGCATTTGACTGATAGTTCTTTTATATCTTAATCTGTAGGTTTTGCCATCTTTGATTTTTCTTATAAGCCATTTGTTAAAGAAAGTAATCTTCCTTACTTTCTGTTTAATAATTTTATTTAAAAATTAAATATTTCAAATACTTTTAGTTCTTTTAAATGTATTAAAACCTAGCGAACTTCTCAGAGGTAATCTTTATTGAATACTTACTGCATAGAAGGCACTCTTATAAGCACTTTCATAGTCATAGCAACTGAATAAAGAAGACATTATTGATAACTGCATATTATATTGTAGTTATAGTTGCTTAGACCTTTTTAAAAATTAAATAATGCTCTATCACTAAGTTATATCTACCCAGCCTGTAGGCTACATTATGTATAATAGTTATAAAGGCATCAACTGACAATATTACACTGAATTTTTTGTTGGAGAGCATGGTAATGGAATTAAGAGTGGAAAAGCCCCAAGTGAGAGCATACTTTGTTTGTTATCCAGGAAATTAGTAAAATTCCAATGTTTATAATTTACCAGAAAGGAAGATGTATTAAAATGGGACTCACCTTATTTCTTCTGTTTAAGCAAGATATTTTAAATTTTCATAAAAACGTAGGAATTTGTATGACTACTGTTAACTTTGAATTTTTCATTAAAAGTATATTTATAATTGTTTTCTAAGCTATTAAATGTGTTTCTGACTTAAAAAAATTATTTTATGTGTATGAATGTTTTGCCTGCATGTATGTAAGTGTACCAATATTATGCAATGTCTTCAGAGGCCAGAAGAGGGTGGTCAGTCCCCTGGAGCTGCAGTAGTGGGTGATTGTTAGCTGCTATGTAGGTGCTGGGAACCTAACCCAGGTCCTCGGCAAAATCAGCCAGTGCTTTTAACCTCTGAGCCAGCTCTCCATCCCCTTTTTCTGACTCTTAAAAGACAGTGTACTTCCAAGAAACAAGCAGGTTTGTTGGTCCTAAAATCTTGTGAAAATTTCAGTCTTCTGTACTTTGTAGAATCTTAATTTTCTCACAAATTTTGCAAATCTTGATGGCATGAGTCATTGTTTTGCAGAAGTTGTTTACACAATTTTGTTAACAACTACAATCTTAGACCATTTTTTCTTCCACCTCAGAGGCTATATCATATCTAAAATAACTTGATGTCAAAATCAAAACCAAAGATTTTTGCCAGGTATGATGGCACACACCTTTAATCCTAGCACTTGGGAGGCAGAGGCAGGCTAATCTCTGTGAGTTCAAGGCCAGCCTGGTCTACATAGGGAATTCCAGGCCAGCTGGGGCTAGAGAGACATCCTGTCTCAAAAAGACCAAAAAAAAAAAAAAAGGATTTTTATATTGTGATTTGTTTGACAAGTAGTAAATATAAAATAAGTGGACTTGAACTTCACTGTGCTGTTCAAATTGAGCCTGGATAATTTATAAGCTTACATACACATGAGTTTAAATGCACACAACATTGTTTGACAGGAAACCCATAAAGCCTTTAATGACAAATTGTGATTCAGGTGAATGATATAGAGTGGACTTATCATTTATAATCAGTTTCTTTTCCACTTTCAATTTTTCTTTGATGCATAGCTTCTGTTGATTAATTGATTGTAGTGTTGTCTTTTTGTGTGTGATCTCCCTCTCCCTCCTTACTATGTAGACAGTGTCTCACTGTGTAGTCCAGACTAGTTGCCAACTCACAGTCAGCCTCCTAGGAAGTGGTGGGGTTACTGACATTTGTTTCTATGGCCATTTAAACTTCGCTTCTTTTTAATTCTCCTGAGTTTAGAGGGTTTGGTTCTGTTTTCCTCTTTGTGTCGTCTTGAGGCTAAAGAGGTCCCTTTTTTGTTTGTTCATTTTCATTGGACTTTCCTTCATATTTGGTGACATTCATCCATAAATGTTAACTCTCCTCCTGGCATTTTAAGACATTTGTGGTATAAAATGCCTGGTGGGGCACACCTTTAATACTAGCACTAGGGAGTCAGAGGCAGGTGAATCTCTGTAAGATTGAGGCCAGCTGGGACTACAGGGAGACCCTGACTGAAAAAGATCAAAAAAAAAAAAAAGGCTACTCTGATTCCCCAAATCCCATTAATGTTCTTTTGCTTTTAGTTGCTATTTACATTTTAAACTATAATTTTGGTTTGTATGTAGGAAGCCTTTAAGATAAAGCATGTTTTGTCTGCCATACTTAACCAGAAGTCATTGATATGTTTATTGTTCATTTTGTAATTTCAGAATTATACTGATTTTCTGTTTTATGTTTTGTTTCAAAACTTGGCTGTTTGAAGCCATTCCAGATGTTTATTTTTCTGTCTGAGTTGCCTCTTGAAAAAAAAATTAATCTTATATGTAGAGCTGTCATGAAATTACTGTCAAAATGCCCAAAGTTGGGGACTGGAGAGAGGTCTCAGAGATTAAGAGCACTGACTGCTCTTGCAGAGGACCCAGGTTAGAGTCCCAGCACCCACTTGGTGCCTAACAACCTATTTCAGGGGATCCAACACCCTCTTCTGACATCTGTGGGCATTGTACAACGCAGATGCACTTACATACTCATACACATAAAATAAAAATAATAAATAAAAATTTTTAAAAATGACCAAAGTTTAAGTTAGGTTGACTTACCCTGTGTTTGATTGGTGAATAGAACCTTGTTTTTCTAATTGCTTATTACTGGTATCAAAGTAAACCAGGAATTTTTCAATATGTTCTTCTGTATGTCTAACTACAGTAGAATCATATGAAGTCAGTGATTAGTCAGTTTGTTTAGATACTTTAGGTTAATAATCAAATTATTTTAACATAATGTTGAAGGCAATCCAGTGTTATACAGTTTATTCATTAATAAACTATCTGACTCAAAAATTTTCAGTTAAGAACAGAATAGGTTATCCACTTAGTCTAGCTTCATTTTAAGCAAATAATATTGGATAGTCCCCTTTAAGTATACCTCATTAAAGATCCTCACTAACATTGAGCATGTATGTGATACCCATTATTTTATAAAAAAAGTATTTGGGAGTTTCTCAGACTCTTAAGTTGACTGCTCTATGAAACTTCCCTGTATTAACTTTGAAAACTATGTATACAAGGATAAATCACATGTCTGACACTACTCTGGCCTGCCTTGGCACAGAGCTCAGTCTCCTAAAAGTTTTTCTTTATTTACTTAAATGAGTTCGTTTTTGGTCAGATTATAGTTCATAATAATAGTTCTTCTTAAAAATCACTTTTAAAATCTTCTGTAGAAATCTGCCATGAATGAAAAATACTCTGGGGTTGCTTGACCTTAAAAAAATAATTCAAGGGTAATTATTTTTGTGGTTAACATCTTCCTCCTCCCTTCCAACCTCCTCCCCTTCCTCCTCCCTTTCTAACCACCCCCTCCTCTTTCCTCTCTTCCTCCTTTTTGACAGGGTATCCCTATAGTCCCACCTGACTTAGAACTTGCTATGTAGATCAGGCTAGTCTCAATCTCACAGAGATCTGAGTGCCTCCTCTCCATCCCAAGTGCTGGGATTAAAGGTGTGCTTAACTATGCCTTGCCTTGTGCTTAATTTGTACCCTAAGAGAATATTGAGACCTGTCTATAGAGATGTATATAATGCTATGTTTATTTAAGAATTAATTATAAAAAAAGATCAACATCATAGACAATCAACAGTAGGGAGTGGGCTAACTTATGGCCAAAACATGTATATCTATGATGATATTATAGTCATTAAAAATTATTTGTTACCGAACACAGTGGTGCTTACCTATAATCTCAGCAGAGGCAGAAGGGTTGCATATTGTCTTTAAAAATGAAAAAATGGGACTAGAGAGATGCTTAGTTGTTAAGAGCACTGACTGCCCTTTCAGAGGACCTGGGTTCAGTTCCCAGCATCCACATTGTGGCTAGCAACCATCCATAACTCCAGTTCCAGGTAATCCAATGGTATCTTCTGTTCTCCGTGGGCACTGCACTCACATGGTGCACTTATATGCATCTAGACAAAGCCGCTCATACACATAAATAAATATAAGTGTGCAGGAAAATGTACATGTTACTGAAAGTGAAGAAAAAGGAAATTGGTAACTGTGTATGTAGTAGATTTTTTTATGTAAAAAAAAAGAAAAAAAATTAACACATATATGCATTCCTTCCAAGATAGATGGTTGCAAGGAAATATGGTCTGTTACAGTGTTTACTTCAATTTCATTTTTTTTTTTCCTGCCATTAATTTATGTGAACATAAAATAATGTCTAAAGTACTTTATAACAGTAGTTCAGCAGTGAAAAGATGCTGTTTCTAAAGATCAGAGGCTTGGTTTCTAGCCCTGTCTCTATCACAAACTACCTATATGGCCTTAATATCTCATGGCCTTAAGTTATGAAATGAGTCTTGTGAGTTACGGCTATATATAATACTTTGCAAATACAAGTTCTCTTTATGTTTGTGGTTTAGTTTCTGGATAGTGAGACACTTTTACTGAACATGGTCTATGTCATACATTGGGGAAATTATCAAGTAAAGTTAATATTTGTAATGCATCAACATTTGGAGCCTAGCAATACTGATCACTCCTACTTTGTAATTTTGAAATATCTGTTGCCAAGTTATGCCAAGGTCTTATAGAAAACTGAAGATTAACGAAAACATAACACCCTGTAAAGGAATCCCCTGATTAGCTATTCTCTGATGTGTTTTTACTGGGTGGAATTTGTTTGAAGTGATAAGGTCAAAGTACAAGAGTTGTCAGAGACCCAGGTTGTTACCCATCTACTCATTTATATATGATGATGATATTCGTCAATCTATGTCATATGTTTGTTGATGTCATTCCAAATTCATGTGCTTTCTTAGCTCTTTGAAGGAGGCAGACATGCAGGTCTTATTAGCTATAACAGTCATTTCTAAGGATTTTAGGTTTTGCACCTGGAATAGCAACCCTCCTCCCCCATCTCCCATTTCCCAGTAAAGATACCAGGGAGCACAAAATCCTCCGATTCTCCTGCGTTTTTTGTATTTTTTTGTTTGTTTGTTTTTTAAATTGCTTATCATACTGCTCATTGTCTTTTAGTGACTACTCTCTTTCCAGCTGTCTAAATATTCTCTCACATTCTGGTTAGAAGTGTGACCTGGTTCAAGGATTATAGTGTCTGCTGTCATTGTTTACTAGTTGCTCAGCATACTTTTAGTTAAGAATTGAATGACTGAACCAGATAGCATTACTGCTTTTCAAATAAAATTCTGTGGGGAGCACTTCTCATCAGACTCTGGGGGCCATGTCCTGATACCCAAATCCTGTTATTGTTTACCTATGATAGAGTGAATTCGTAGAGTAAGCATTAGTAATTGCAGGTTAAAGCCATTCTTTTAATGCTTTGTAAAAACATTTTTATAAACTCAGGTGTATAAACTTCATTAACTGAATGTTTATATATTAATTTATTTGATATGAGAACACAGAATTCAGATTCTTCTGAAAAATTTGAGTTTGAAAATACTCCTCAATGCATACTTTAAAATAATTCCTTTCTATCATTTATAATTTATGTGTGAAATAAGGAATTTCATGTGCTGACAATTTTTGTGATAAATTTAGTAACAATTCTCTGGTCAAGCCAACCATGGTACCATTATTGTCTTAGTTCTGGTTGTATTAATAGAGTTATGAAGAAGTACTTTGTAAATCTAAAACAATAATCCTTGGAGTTTCCCCAGAGTTTTAAGGTTAGTCCTTTTTAATCCCATAGTTCCTGTACTGATGCATAATAAGGGAAATGAGGCTATTTTGAGTAACTCAGGAGATCTTACTACCTTTACTCTAGCTTTCACCTTTTGGATGTTTTGTGTTTAATATTTTCTTTCACCAGAAGGAATTTTCTAACATACTTTTAAAAAAGAACACATTCATATTTTTAGTTTAAAGATTATATGCACATTTTTATCATGGGTCAGTAAATTGTAAATTTATGGATATAGATGAATGCCTTTGGAAATGTTAAGGTTGATTATTATCCAAAGAACTTTCTGTAATGTGGCACTTTTGAAAAACCACTCAGTTTAGTCTAAATATGCTATGTGCGTATCTGTGCAAAGCATTAAGAGCAATGGGCCTAGAGTTGCTTTTTCTAGATTCAAGTAATGAAAAATATCCAGTTGCTCATCTGATAGATTTCTTTGCTTAAAAAAAAATAACTAACTTTGTTATTTATGAACTCTTCTCTGGTAGATAACTTCAGTTTGATAAGTGAAATGTGTTTAATAGAATTAGAACTATAGTTTTTCCTTTTCAAAACCTTAGTTTCATGTAACAGCTTTAAAATAGAAGTCATCATTCTTCAGAGCATATAACATTCCACACCGAAAAGTCAGCTGATGATCATGAATGACAGATCTCTATAAGAATAAAATTAATCTACTATTAGTTCATGGGACTGACTCACTTTATATTAGAGGAACAGCTTGCTGTATGTGTGGTTATAGCAGACCTGGTGAGGTTGAATGTGTAACTTTATTGTTTACAATCAAGTTCAGATACTTTGTTTTCTGATTTTGAGAGTCAACTTAGAAAATAAGGTTTGTTGGGAAAAAGGGTTTCTGTAGGAGAGATAAGGGGATAAAAGAAGAGTGTGCGTGTGTGTGTGTGTGTGTGTGTGTTTGTGTGTGCATACGTGCGTGTGTGCGCTTGCACATGCACTCATGTGGCATGCACCTGCCTGCCTGCCTGCCTGTTTGTAAAATGATCAGAATTCAGTGTAAACACATATGAAACTATGAAAGAATAAAAAAAATTTAAGACAAAATAATGTATCATATTTAGGAAAAAGTTTTGTTGAAAGACAATAACAGTGTTTTGTAAGATATTTCTGAGGTGGTTATCTGATTAAACCACAGGCTGTACTTTCTCCCACCTAGTTACGATAAGCCAAGATTAGTTACTTATTAACACCCATTCTCATTAAAGCTATAGTCCCTCTGCTTTTCTGTCTCAGTCCTCTGTATTCTCACAGAAGAATATTATTTATATGGTTTATTCATTTACATATCAGAATTCAAACAAAAATTTTAAAATGCCCATTTTACTGATTTTGTGTGTATGATGTATGTGCACACGGGTTCAGACCTGATGTGAATGTGTGCCAAGGCCAGAAGAAGGTGCTGATGCCCTTCTCTATCATTCTTGGCCCTATTCCTTTGAGGCAGGGTCTCCCTCATCTTGGAACCTCTGTAGGTTGTTTGTTGTCGTCCCCCCACCCCCAGGCTGGCAGACAGCAAGCCCCAGCAATCTGCCTGTCTTCATCCTTCACAGCTCTGGGGTTCCCGGTACATAGGAGACCATACCTGTCTTGTTAAATGGTACTAGGATCTGAATGTAGGTCTTCCTGGTTCAACAGTAAGCTTTCAACCACTGATCCATCTCTCCAACCCCTCACTTTACTTTAAACAAAAAAGATTTTTGGTTAGCACACAAAGAAATGGATTTCATTACATTTTCATTTACATATATTGTTATACTTTATTTTTCATCTTTTTCACCTCCCTTATTCCCTCTTGCTTGTCCTCTTCCTCCTCCCAGGTAGTATCCCATTCTGCTTTCTTGAGACAGCCCTGTTTCATTACCTTCTTGTGTTCTTCAGTGTGCCCATTTATAACTGTTCTTCCCTCTCATAAGTCCCTTAAAGGGGACTAGATACTGCTGTGAAAGTAATTTGATACTTGTCTTTGTGATGTTGGCCTATTTTCTTTAACATTATGGTCCTCGGTTTCATACATTTTCCTTCAAGGTCATAATTTTATTTCTTTTTTATGGCTAAATAAAATTCTATTCTGGATATATACCATATATTTTTGTTCTTAGATTAAAATTTCAGGTTAGCACACAAAGCAGTAGGATTCGTGATGGCATCCTACATCTGTGTCATACTTCGTTCTCATTCGTTCCCCTCTTTCACTGCACTACTCCTCCTGTTAGCCTCTGCTTTCTCATTACATTTATTCCAATGGCCTCTCTATTTCCCTTCCTAAGATCTCTTCCTGTATTTTCATGTTCCCTCTCTTAGTTAGCTTCAGCTGCCAACTTGACAGAAGCTCAAATTATCCGATTGCCTCAATTAGATTGGCCTCTGGGCCTGTCTGTGGGGCATTTTCTTGATTGCTACTTTGATATAGGAGGGCCCTGCCCACTGTGGGCATTACTATCCTAGGTAGAGGCTACTGGGCTATATAAGAAAGGTACCTGAGGAGACTGGAGAGATGGCTCAGAGGTTAAGAGCACTGGCTGCTACTGCAGAAGACCCAGGTTCAGTTCCTAGCACCCACATAGCAGCCAACAATCACCTGTAACTACAGTTCCAGAGGATCCAACATCCTCTTCTGACCTCTGTGGGCATTACATACATGCAGGCAATACACTCATACACATAAAATAAAGATAATAAAATAAAGGTACTGAGCAAGCCAGTAAATAGCATTCCTCCAGGGTCGCTGCTTCAGCCCTTGCCTCCAGGTTGCTGCCCTGAGTTCCTGCCCTGACTTCTCTGAGTGATGGATTGTGACCTGTGAGTTGTAAGAGTAAATAAACCCTTTCCTCCCCTAACCTGCTTTTGGTCATGTTGTTTATCACAACAGTGAAAAGGAAACTAGAACCATAGCCTTTATTTTTGTGACCTAAGAACACACATATTATAAATTCACATAGATAATTTTAAATGTAGGTTATAAGAACTTCGTTTTTCTAAGTCTGGTTTACTTTGCTTAACATGATTTCTAGTTGTGTCAGTTTTCCTTTAAATGTCATTTCATTTTTCTTTGACTGAATAAAATTCCATTTTATATGTGTATAGACCACAGTTTCATTTTTCCATTCATCTGTTACTAGATACCTAGACTGGTTAATTTTCTGACAGTTATCAACAGTACATCAGTAAACAGAGATGTACAAGTGTCTCTATGCTGTGTTGACTTAGAGTCCTTCCAGCATATATCCAAGAGTGGAATGAATATATATATACATATATATGTATGTATATATATATACACACACACATATGTATACACACATATATATACATACACACACACACACACACACACACATATATATATATATATATATATATATATATCCATCCTATTTTCAGTATTTAGAGGAATCCCAGAATCCCTGTCCTGATTTCTATAGTAGATGTCCTACTTTACATTTGTACCAGCAGTGAGTGAATAAATCTTTCTTTCTGTCCTCATCAGCATTTTTTGCCATTTGTTTTCTTGATGATAGCCATCTAAGGTGATATTCTCAAAGCAGTTTTAATTCGTATTTCTCTAGTAGCTAAGGATGTTGAACCTCTTTTCAAGGATTTATTGGCTTGTGTTTCTTCTTTTGAGAGCTGTGTAATCAGCAGTTGTTTAGCCTATGTATTGATTGGATAATTTTGTGTTTCATTTTTTGGTGCTTTATTTTTAGAGGCCTTTATTGATTCTGAACATCAGTCTTTGGTTTGATGGATAAATAACAAGATTTTTCTCCCATTCTGTAGTTTGTCTTTTCACTCTGTTCAGTTTCTTTTGCTGTATATCATGTTGAACAAGATAGCATTCTCTTTGTATTCATGAGGAAAATTTTAAATAAATTTTCTATCAATGATACAGACTTTGTACTTTATCTCTAATTTATCCCATAACTTATTCTCATAGTTGGTAGAAGGGTCTTTCACCTTGGTTTTTTGTTCCTACATATACCATAAGTAGACTGAGAAATTGCATCTCAGAATGATATCTATGGAAAAATTTGACTGGCTTCATAAAATAAATACACACATTGATGAAACCTCTGAATCTGTACATGATTTTTTAATGTTAGGTGACGTGACATTCCCTATCAAATAGATAAATTTGTGTATGTGTGGTGTATGTATATATATATGCATGTTGTGTGTGTGGGTATGCCCAACCATGCATGCATTTATAGAAGCCAGAGGTAAGTATCATGCATTTTTTTAAAATTAATTTTCACCTTAGTTTTTGAAACATGATCTCTCACTGAACTTGGATCTGACAGTTGGCTAAACTGGCTGGCCAGTGAGTCCCCAGGATAGTTGTGTTTCTGCCTCCTAGTACTGGGATTACAGTACACACAACACTCCTGACTTTTTAAAAAATCAGGACTAGAGATCTGGAACTCAGGTCCTCAGGATTATGCAGGAAGTACTTTATCCTTTGAGCCATTTATTCCCCAAGCCTATCAAATATACAGATGGTGTTACATTTAACATTTTTATATTAATGAATAATTTCTTACTTTGCTTTTAAAATGTGACATTTTTTTCTTCTCCATTTAGTTTTGTCAGCCTGGTGGATGGCACCTCTCCAGAGAGCGGAAGCAGCCAACATTCTTTGTGGTGGTCCTGACAGATATTGACTCAGATCGACATTATTGCTCATGCCTAACTTTCTATGAAGCAGAGATCAATCTCCAGGTACTGAAACTTTACTATCTAAAAGATTGTCACAGGAACATTTAAGAATCTTTAAAAATTCCATATTGATTTTTGTTACAATTGAAGGTTTTACAATCTTTAAAAAGCACAAGAAGTTTTATGTTTTTGTGTTTAATGTTAGAGAGGGAGCAGTGAAGTAAAATTTGATATGTTAATTGCCCTGATTTAAAATACTGATCATAATCTGAATATTTCTAAGAATAACATCTTTGAATTGGTTTATTAAGATTAGTTTCCTTTTGTGGTAAACTTGTGATTTTTTTTTTCTTTCCCTACACGTCCTTCTCCCAGAAGAATCTTTCACAGAACACAAAACATTTAATCAGAATGCTTGTAATCATTTATCACAATGCTTCATATTATTACTATTGAAGTATACAAGTACATGTTAATTGATCAGTGGAAGTATTATCAACATGATAGTTTAAATTTCATAGGCCAGAACCAGAGAAATTCTAAGTGCCTGCTTTTTCAAAATAGTGATAGAAATAGTTTC
This sequence comes from Eospalax fontanierii, assembly GCA_035773235.1. NCBI lineage: Eukaryota > Metazoa > Chordata > Mammalia > Rodentia > Spalacidae > Eospalax > Eospalax fontanierii. The sequence continues at coordinate 175,300,135 of CM069524.1, read as the reverse complement.
AGGTACTTTTTCTAATTTAAGAAGATTTTATTTATAACAAAGGTTTAGGCATTTTAGGAACTTTTTAGGGATGAAGGATGAGCAGGGAACAAATTCTGAGTTTTAGGACTAGTCCATCTTGGGAATGTTCTCACAGAAGCACTCTTTTATCCATTTTTTTTAAATCACTGGGCACTTATGGTGTTAGATACCAGGCAACACAACCTTCCGCCTAGGACTGGAAAAATGACTTAGCAGTTAAGAACACTGGCTAATTTTGCAGAGGACCTACAGCACCCACACAGAGGCTAACAACTATCCTTAACTCCAGTTCCAGGGGATCCAGTCTTCCCTTCTGGCTTCTGTTGGCTTTGCACACACAGGTGCACTTTCCTACATGCAGGCAAAACTTTCATATACTTAAAAAATAAATAAAGCAAAACAGTCTTCACCCTAGTTGTCCTAGAATGTTCCATCTCGATCCTGTGTGGTACTGTCTCAACACTGATGACTTCTGCTTTGACATTTCAAATGGGTTGCTTCCTTGGTAGAAGTCACATAGCTTGACCCACTCCTGTAAATGGGATTCATACAAACATAGGGATTTGAGGGGGGTTAGTGGTAACTTTTTGTTTTGTGTCTTACTTGACAAGAAAGAAAATAAAGTTTTTGGGTTTTGTTGGTGAGCCAGTTTACATTAGTTATTGCACCTTCTGCTGCATGTAGAAGAGTATCACAGTGACAGAAGAGATAAGCTTACTTTGAGAAATGCCCCCTCAAATCAGCATTTATTGTTTTTATAATACTTCTTAAACTGCTGATTTTTCAATGCAAAGGCCTATCATGATGCAAACCTACACTATTGAAGTTTATTAAATATTAAAACTAGCATGCGTATATATTATTTTACAGAGAAAGGTCAGAAGGTTATATAGAACAAAATAGATATCCTCTGCATTATTATCAACACATTTTCTGTTTGTCAGATCTCTGTGGGAAGTCATACCAGCATTTAAAGGCTTCTGATTTGGGATCAAACTGAGAAACTTTTGTTCTGAAGTATCTGATGACTGTCAGAACATTGCTTCTGTTTGAAACTGGAGGTTATGTTGTGGTGAAAACAATTTGCACATCTGTGACTGTAGTCCCTCTTGTCCCAGAGATAGTGTTCTTGATAATGGTGGAAACTGCCAAGGAATGACCGATCAAATTCCTATTCTGATTGATTGTTTGAGTCAAAACCTGTTGTAGTGTTTTCTAATCCATATGCCTCTCTGTTTCTTAGGTGACTTCATTTTAATCTGTGTGTTTAGAGCTTAAGTTAGTTCTGAGAATCCAATATTCTTTTAAACATTCATTTATTTGTATGTGTGTCTGCATACTTGCTATTATTCACATGTGGCGGTCAGAGGACAATTTGCAGGAGTCAGTTTTCTCCTCCCACCATGTGGCTTCCAGGGATGGAGCTCCGGTCATCAGTCTTGGCAGCTGGTGTCTTTACCCACTGAGCCATCTCATCATCCCGGTCCAATACCCTTTTTCTCACATTCTTTACAACTTCCCTTTTTGTCTAGTGGAAAGTAAATCACTATTTGGGTTCTCACGCCTCTCTTCACCGTGTATTTTGCTTCCTTTCAGGTAAGCTGACAGAAAGACAACATACTAAGATATGTTGAATGTGGATTTAGAAAGGTGTTGTTGGAATTCTTTGGCATGTCTCACTTTTTATTTAAAAATCATTTCAAACTTAAAGTGGCTAACATTTTAGAAAAATTCAGATAAGCTCCACATGTAATTTATCTAGTGCTAAGTTTTTGTCTTTTTGGTTTAGTCTAATACTGAGGTCTCTCCCCCCACCCCACCCCGCTTTATCTTCTCCTCTCTACTTCCTGCTCTCTCTTCCCTTTTTTTGGTACAACCTCTTATGCATATACAGAGGCATACACATGAAGAGGTGAGAGGAAATCCCATGTATTTATTACATACCTTTCCTCTAAATTCTTTAGTGTATATTTTAGAGAATCATAAGTAGTACTGGAGTGGCAGTCACCTCAGGAAATTCAACATAAAGGTGTGTATTTTTAATGTCCATATTCCAATTTTGTCATTTGACTCAATGATAATATTTTTATTTGTTTTTTTTTTTTTTTTTTACTGGGAATTGCTATGTTGCCCAGACTGGGCTTAGACCACTTGCTTCAGCTTCAAGTAGCTGGCACTATGGTTGGACCTCACCATACTCACCTTAATCCTTAATGATAATCTTCATCATCTATTCCCCTGTCTTCTTCCAGGGCAGGCCCAGCACATATTATATATATTGCATTTAATTTTCATTTTTCTTTTCTTTCTTCATCTTGAATAGTTGTTCAATCTTTGTCTTATAATATTGACATTTAAAAAAAATACATCTTTCCACATCCCTTTTTAATAAAATGGTTCTTATTTTGTTCTTGGTGATAATGCTATTGGATTCAGATTATATATCAACAGTTGGAATACCATAATACTTAAGTGAAGTGAAGCCAGGAATGGTGAGTACGTGCTTCTAATCCCAACACGTGGGAACGTGAGGCAAGAGGATTGAGAATTTCAGTACAGCCTGGATTGTATAGTGAGATTCTGTCTTAAAAATAATAAAAACCCCAGCCAACCAAAATAAAATAAAAAACCAACAACAAAAACTGCACAAAAAGAAAATAAGAATACTTCCAAGTGTATTCCTTCCAAAAGTATCCAAGAATACACTTCTGAAATTATATAGTGTCCATTTGGCCCTCACTGATAAAATAATTAATTTTGATAACCTAGTCAAATGAGTGTGAGATTTCTTTACTGTATAGTTGGAGGGTTTTGTTTTTTTTTTTTTGTTATTTTTTCTTTTCTTTTCAGTTGGAACTAAGAAGCAATCCATAGGAAGATCTTTTAAGTCTCAACGTGTCCTGTTTCTTGTCATTTATGCTCCCCTTAATTAAATTTACTAATGATTTTTGACTATGCCAGCTCTGATTATGATGGTTGTAACATAATTATTTTCCAGTGCCATGCCCCCTCTGCCTTACCAATTAGTTGACATGTTACTCTAAGCAGAATTCTATCTAAGCCTTGAACTCGTGGATTCCAGCTCTTTCCCTAACATTTGTTCCGAAGCATATAATTCATCAATGATAATTTTTTTATGATTTTCATGGTGTTCCATATCTGGCCAATGGGTCTTGGGTTATGTCTTACATTTTTTTTTTTTTAATTTTTTTTTTTTTTTAAGAAGCACTTTCTGTCATAACAAACTGGTCCCAGTTCGTTTTCTTTTCTAATGTCAATGGTGAAATCAGCCATTGTTTTCAAGGAGCCTTGCCTCCTTTGAGTGGGAAATAATATTGGAAACCACCTTCCATCAAAACATTATAATTTATTTAGCTTTTATAGTCAGCTTAAAACCATTTCAAGTCTGTTTCCTTTGAGTTTCTCCAATTCTGAAATTGTGAATAAGTTATCAGGATTCTTGCATTCTGTGTAGTGCTATCCAGAGTTGTAAGACATTCTTTTGTGTTTGAAACAGAAGTTATTGTCATTTGAGTTTGTTCTAAATAAGTGTTCAAACACTGAGAATTTGGTGGGGGGCGGTTCTTAAAGATGTTCCTTTCTAGGTCATTAGCAACGATTTCATCTTTGGCATAAACTGTTCATGTCCTGTTAAACAAATGTGTTTTTCTTTTATTTTTGGATCAGATCATGAGATCAAAATAGATCTTTTAGCTCTTATTTGGTGTGAATTACTTCATACCAAATGTAGTATGACACATTGTTTAGAATTCCAAAGAGAAGGAACTTAGGGACATACACCATCCAAAGTAAAATTGAAGAACTTAAAAAAAAAATTGACCTTTTTACCTTTTCCAAGATACAGTAACACAGTAATCACAAGCAAAGCTGTGTCATTAAACTTTTGAGAACATGTTTCTAAAGTTATTCTGCTAGATTATATAAGCCCTGATTTTCTTTTAAAATAATCAGTAAAATATGACAGATTTGATAGTTTTTCATGGCTTAGATAAAATATACACCCATCTTTCTAAGTTTCTGACTTTTTAGAGTTCTTTAATATGTTACATATTTTGGAACCAATAAAAATTACGAAATTCTCCATTAGACATTTGGCATATCAGCAACTTAACTGTCTTTTGAGGATAATTTGGGGACGGGGGCAAGATGAAAAATAAAAATGAAAGAAACACAGAAGGCATAAGATAGGCTTTCTTCAGCCATTCATAACTCCAGTTTCAGGGGATCCAATACCCTCTTTTGTCCTCTGCGGGGATTGCATGACATGGGTGCACTTACATACATGCAGGCACATGTATATACATTCATACACATAAAATAATAAATAAATATATTTGCAAAGAAAGAACAAGATCTGCTTTCTTGTTTTTATCTCACTGGGCATAAAATTGGGTTTTGGAGACAAAAGTCAAAAGAGCATCCCAAAGTCCCATGATAAGTTCTACGTGGTGAAACAGATAATGATTGAGACCATAAGAGTGAGCATGATCAAGTTAAGAAGACGAAGCCGACGTTTAAAGGCAAGAACTAAGACTTTGGAAAGAAAAAAAAAAAAAGGCAGTCTGAGCAGAAATTTAGAGACAAGAAACAAAGACTTGAGAGTTTATGATTAATTAAAGACTTAACCATGTTCTGGATACTGTGCTAGAAGTTGTGTAACACTTTATCTTATTCTATTTTATTCAATCACATGCATTTAATTTCATTTTATTCTCATAGTAACCTTTCTGTTTTACAGATGAGGCTAAAAATTGAACACAGGATAGGTTAAAGAGCTTGACTATGTCTGTCTTAAAGAACCAAATACTGCAAAAAATTACACCAGTGTGTAATTGAATCAAGCATAGGAGAAACTGTGGGACTAGAAGAGAACACAGAGCATATTCTAGTGTATAGGGCATTGGTATCTTTAACAGTGGAAGCATTACAGAACGGATGGCATCTGTACACCTAATAGGTTTTTGTTTTGCATGTGTGGAAGTTGGTGTTTTGTTTGTTTTGCAACAGGAATTACCTAGAGAATTGAAGTAATGAAAATAGATTTCTAAATCTTTTCTAGATAGGGAAATATGGAATGGTGAAGGGAATCACGTTAACAAAGTAAACTGTTCTCATTCTAGAATATTTGAAACATAGAGGAGAAAAAAAGTAAGAGGGCAGAAAAAAAACTGGCTCTTTTAACAATGAGAATTTTTAATAAAAATAATTATACACTAATCTGCCATATGACTCAGTGTAATGTAATTATTCATAGACATTTATTTCTTATTTTGTCAATATTATAAGTGACACTATTCACCAAGATGAATATCTTTTTTGGAAAAACCTGGATTCCTTGGTGAAAGGATAATGATACTCTTTAAGTTTCTCAACTGGAAATAAGGAATACCAAAGTGTGAGAACTGCAACAGTAATGTAGCTAACATCATACAGTCTTATTCTAGAGACTAATTCTTAGACCTGCATGTGTTGGGACTGGAGAGATGGGTCAGTGCTTAAGAGCACTAGCTGCATTTGCAGAGGATCTGGGTTTGAATTCTAGCACCCACATGACAGCTAATAATTGTCTATACAACTCCAGTTCCAGGGGATCCAACGCCTTCTTCTGACCTCCGTGGGCATTTCATGAGACGAGTGCACTTACATACATCCAGGCAATACACTCACTGAATAAAAAAATTATGGTTAATATCACGTGCTTAATTCTAGGAGATGTTAAAATAACAAGATTTTGAAAACAAGTTCCCAAAGACTTTGAACATCATTTATCTTTTTTCAAAATGTGAGCACTATGGACTAATAAGAGCTGCAGTGAAGACCGTCCTTACTACTTTGTTTAAACAAAAGAAAGATGATCATCATTGAGGAAGAAGTCTGAGCATATTTTCAGTTGAGTTTCACTTCTGAGATACCCCCTTAAACAGTTGCATGTTGAACTGATACCTTATTTCTCATAAATGTGTAAGAGCGCAAAAGAGGAGAAAGACCTAACCTAAATCAAAAGACTTGATTTGGAATGGCAGGACCACCTTTAATGAGATATGTAATCTTACCAGGTCTTTTGGACACTCTTGACAAGATTGTTAATTTGTAAAATTAAATAGATATGTAGACTGAAAGTGCTTTCTACTGTATTCTTTTATTCTGTCATGCTAGTTATACTTGATTTTAAATATGTGTTTTAAATTTTAATTACATGCCAGTCTCCATACCAGTGTGCTGCCTTTTCCAGAGCTTAGCTAACTCTTGGGCCTCCCTTACTCTTGGGCTTCTCTTTTCATCCCCTTCTTACTGTTCTAATTATCTTTTCATGTCCTGATGTCTGTTTATCCTTTTAAGTTCCAGTTTGCTACAGTGGTCCCCTCTGATTTCCCTTCTAAGAAATTTCAATTTAACTTAATTTTCAATTTACCGCTGAGCTTCAGTTGTAAAAAATTGTTTTGAACCAAAGGCTGTTTTTTCACCTGTGTTTCTCTTTGCATTTGCATGAGACTATTAATTTCCTGACAGTAGGGATTCTGTCTTATCCTTTTGTGACAGGTGCAGTATGACTAACCTAGTAGAAATGTTTAATAAACAAATTAGTACATTGATATTTGCTTTAAAAAAAACTTTAGGCTTTAGTTTTAAAAATAATACAAATGTAAACATTTTAGAAAGTTGTTTTTCTCTTGGTGTGTATATATTTTCATATGATCCATATCAACTATAATCTCATGGCCCAGAGGCATTTGAAATAAAATCCTCTAGATTTTTCATATTAAAAGTGTAAACATGTAATGCAAATATATATCTCATGTACTTTCTGCATAGTCCTTTAAAAACTTGTGTTTATGCTCTATTCTGATGTCTGTATCTATGAATTCCATTAAATTTGTTTTACAGCCACTATTTCTAAACAGTTTGAGCTTCTTGCTGTCCTATTTTGTTTCATAATAGAAAAAATACACTGAATGAAAAAGGAATGGAGATCAAGTTTATTGAGTCTTTAATATATGCAAGATGTGTTGCTTCTTAGTATTGGCCATTCTTTTTTTCTGTTCCCTCCTAGTGTTTGCTTACTAGTTTATTCATAAATGGCTTTACTGAACATCTAGGGTTTAAAACATAACTTAGTTACCTTTTTTCTTCTTTTTAAATCACCTGCATTCTAGCTATCCACAAATCTGAGAGCTCCATTTCCAGAACAGTCTCCTCTTCCCTTCTTTCCTTTCCTGTTACACTTCCATTTATGTTACCTGAACCATCAGACAGACTTCTAACTAGCCTTTTTAGTTCTACTTTCGCCTTTTCACGAGCTGTTCTTCTTCACCATCAAACCAGTCTTTTTGAAATATTTTATGTGTATGAGTGTATTGCCTGCATGTGTGTAAATGTACCCATGTTATGCAGTGCCTTCAGAGGCAAGATGAAGGTGTCAAATCCCCTGGAACCAGTTAGGAATGGTTGTTAGCCACCACATGGGTGCTGGAAATCGAACCTGGGTCTTCTGCAGTGCCCTTAATCACAGAACCTTCTCTCAGCCCCCAGATTGATCTTTCAAAACAGAAATTTTGATCAGTCTTTAAGTACATGGCATTCAAAAATAAAAGCTCAAATGCCTTACTTTGGACTCAAGGCCTTGAGTAATCAGCTGCTGCCTGCCCCTCTATAGGTAATCCCTCCAGGAGGTCTTCCCCCCTTCCTCCCCCTACTTCTTCCTCCCTTTTATGTATTCTCTCTCCTCTTTCCCCCCCCACTTCTCTCTTTCCCCCTTTCTCACTCTTCCTTGCCTCTTCCCCCTTTCTCCCTCTATCTCCAGCATATACAGACTGAAATTAGTTTGCTTTTCTGTTTACTTTTCATTTGTATTATCCTACCAGAATGTGTGATTCATTCATAAACAGCAGGAGCTCTGTTACCATTGTAACCTTAGTACCTAGAATCTGTTAGATACCCAGTAAAATATGTTAAATGACTAAATGAGTGTACATGCCTTTGTCTTTTATAACTTGTACACCTAGCTTGTAACCTCCCTGGATCTCCATATGTTTGCTAATAAAAGAAGGAGTTGAATTAGATGTTCCACTATGGTCCTTTTTAGCAGAATATAAACTCTGAAGTTAAACTTTAGTTTTAAGATATATTAACCTTGGACAAATGACTTAACTTTTTCATATTAAAGACTTTTTTCTTCTATCAAAGCATACTGATAATAGTACCTACTTCAGAGGGTCATTGGAAGAATGTAATGAGATAATACATTTGAGAATACAGGTCTCCAGTTGGAGAGATGGCTCAGCCATTAACACCAGCTGCTTTTGCATGGGACCCAGGTTCAATTCCCAGTATCCAGTATCCACACGGTGGCCAACAACTGTCCATAACTTTAGTTCCAGGGGAATCCTACAGGCATTGCGTGACATGGGTGCACTTACACACATGCAGGCAATACTCTCATATACATAAAATAAAAATAATAATTAAAAATTAAAAAGAATACAGGTCTCTGGGGACTGTAGAGATAGCTCTGCTTAAGAGCATTGGCTACTCTTGCCAATCGACCCGGGTTCGATTCCCAGCACCCACATTGCAGCTAATAACTGCTTGTAACTCCAGTTCCGGGTATCTGATGCCCTCTTCTGACCTCCACAGGCATTGCACAGTACAGATGCACTTAGTACATACATGCACGCAATACATTCATACACATAAAATAAAAGTAATAATTAAAAGAGAGTATGGGTCTCTGGCAGCAGAGATTTGGTCTCTGGGTCACTGCTAAGCTTACAACCTAGAATATTGCTTTCCACATAATAGTTATTTAGTAAGAGTTTATTTGCTTTAGTTTTTAATGAACTCATTTATACATTGTCCAGATTTAAAAATTGTCAGAATTTTCCTTTTAAAATCTAAATTCCTAATTTTGGAGGGGAGGATGAAGCATTTTAAAGCAAACCATAGATAACTATGTCATTTTTTTCTGTAAATATTTTAGTATATATCTCTATTAAAGATTGTTAATATATTTGTACTCTATCACTATAATATTTAAAATTTAAGTTTAAATAGTTCCTTAATATAATCTAAAATCTTATCTATTTAATTTTTAAAAAGGTATCTCAAAAATGTCTTGATTTATAGAACTCAGAATTCACACAGTGTACACATATGACATTTTGTTGACATTTTGTAATTTTTCTATAATAGTCCCTTTTTGCGGCATGGTGGTGAAGTTGGGTCATTTGTATGGAACATGCTGTATTGTGGATTTACTGATTACTTGAGTTGTAATTTTCCTCCTCTCTAGTTTCCATGAAATAGTGATGAGACCTAGAGGCTGGATTAGATCCCATTTTAAAGCTAGAACTCAGAGACTATGTTATGCTTCTGCCGCATTCTGTCGGGAGGAACTTGATTTCTTGTCATTCTCCTTCTGGCCACGTCAAAGTTAGGTGATCTGAGGTTTTACCAGCCTTTTGCCTGCTGGTCTTTGCAGTGTCTTTATCTCTTTAGTAATTGCAAATGGAAGTTTCCTGAATCTGTCATTCCTCCATCTGCATTTATTAGCAGAAATTCATCTGTGAAGCAGCATTCGCTCATCAACTACGGTTTGACAGGAAACTTGTTTATTTTATTTTTAACTTTCAGATTAGTAGGTTAGTGCCCTAGCAACCTAAAGCACCTAAAATTATTTTTAGGAACACATGAAATTTTATATATTTTATGAGTTTCAATAAACTAACTTTTTATGCATTTTGATGTTGTTTGTCTTTGACAGATTCTTTACTTTTTGACACAATAAGATGAACATTGTAATTTATTTTGTGCACTTTCTAGCTTTTTTTGCAGAATATCATTTTTCTAAGGACACCTGGTTTCCTTTAACGGACACAGCATTTCACAGTTTTGATTTGTAAAACCTAGCATGGCATCCAGCATACAAAAACAGTATTTACTGTTCTGGTTTTGTTTTATAGTCTTACTGTAGTCTACAGCAGTCATTCAAATATCATGGTTCTTAGATGGTAGCCAGGCTCAGTATCTCCAGGGAACTTGTTAGAGCTGTAAATTGTTAAGACTCTTGCTTAGACCTACTAAATGAGAATATTCTGTGTTAGAACCCGGAACTCTTTTTTTATTTTTTTTTTTAAATAGAAGTGATTCTGATGCACCGTAAAGTTTGAGAACTATTGGTCTAAAGTGGAGGTGCCTCCCTTCTTAAGTAAGAATGGACGGAGGCTTGGCATGGTTTTGTACAGCTTTAATCCCGGAGGATTAAAGGAGGCAAAGGCAGGCAGATCTCTGAGGTCTACGTAGTGAGTTCCAGGCCAGCTGAGGCTGCAGGAAGACCTGTCTCAAAAAGAAAACGAAAAAGAAAGAATGGAGGGAACATGGGTTCTTAGGACACCCTGTCTGTTCAGATCTTATCCTTTTGAAATATTTGAATTAATGAGACAGATATCAGCAAGAGCATCAGCTTGTGAAAAAAAAAACATTGTACTCACCTACTCATATAAAAATAGAGACCATATGCGTGTGTTTCATGCATTTTGTGTGCTAGTGTAGTTCATGATAGCCTTTTCCAGATTTGTGTTCCACAAGGTATAAGATCTGGAATAAAGAGATCCAATATAATTGGGATCTATTATGCGCTATAACTCCTGTGCCTGAAATTGCATGAATATTTGCCTATTAAAGTCTGAGAAATCCTTCTGTAAAGGATTTTTTAATCTTTTAAAATTGGCTTAATTTATTATTTCTAAAATTCTTCGGTTAGAAGACCTTTTTGCTAACTAATTGGTCTTACCAGCTTCTGGGAGGAAACACTCAAAAATATGGCCTTGTGAGTATTTAAAAAAAGAAAAGCAATTGTGAACTTTGTGCTATTAAAAAAAAAAAAGCTTTCTGGGTGAATAGGTAGCACCCCTTCAATTGAATCTGCCCTGCCCTCCCAGTGCTGGAGAGCCCAGGGGCTGTGTATCAAAGGGACTAGTGCGCAATATTTTGCCTTTGCCACTGGGAACATCAGTTCCTAAAGTCTGTATTTATTGTGAACGCAGTTCTTTCCAGATGAGTGCTGGATGGAGCAGGTTTTACCATGTGAGCATACCATTGTGATTAAAAAATCATTTGGCAGGAAATGAGGAAGCTTTTCAGGGGAAATTTTAGAGCATAAAGAATTTTGCAACTACTTAGATTCCTCTATTTCTAATTCTGGAAAGTTTAAAGTTTTATTGAAAATCAAGCATCAGGATGCAACAGACATGAGGGTGAAGTGTTCAACCTGAACATTAAGATAAACTTCCTAAATTAGTGCTTATCTGCTCTGTAAAGTCATCATATAAAATCAGCCCTCTCCTTTTTATCTCTGGGTTTCAGTGTACGTGAAGGGGAATAGCACATTGAGGACAGACTGATTATTTTGAATAAGTATTAGTTTAGCCCATGCTGGAGCTTGGGAACTATCACTACACATGCTAGGAACTGCCTAGATATGCTGAATCTCACCAGTAGGTATAAGTCATTGTAATAACCAGTAGACAAAAATACTAGTGGACAAGGTGTGGCATGTGATTATGATTATGATATAGATGATCCAAATCAGTGTGAGATAATTCAGTAAATGGCATTTAAGGTAAATTTATAACTTTAATAGGACATACTAAAAATAAGGAAAAAATTTAAGTTTTAAAACTTATTAGTAACATGAAAATCTTTCATACTCTAAAATACTACATTACAAAGTATCCCAGTCACTCTCATCAAAGAAGCTTCTCTAGCAGCAGATGGTGACTATTAGAGTTCTGCAACTGGTCATAAATGGAGATTGTCTGTGAAATGCCCAGTCCTAAGTGACTTATCTCTTATCTACAATGGAACCTCCACTAGACCTAAAGATCACAGAACATAGTAGAGCAAGGGATAGAGAACACTAATCCATCGCTCAACCCTCATCAATGAAGCTCCTTCACATAACAGAGGTCCATGAACACAAAAGAACACAGATGGACAAAGCATAGAGAATAAGTGTCTGCAGAGTGTGGGTCCTTGAACCGGACTCTTATATTAAAATTCACTCACCCAGGACTCAGGAATCATTGTGGAAGAGAGGGCAGAAAGATTATAAGAGCCAGGGAAGAGATGCATGACCATATGGAAACAGAGTCATCTAGGCTCTGGGACCCTGCTCACGTGAACCTACAAGAATGGTGTCAGCATGCACAAGATCCATAACCCAAGCAGACAAAATCCCAGCACAGAACTGTGGAAGTGGGCAGCAGGCCCCAGTCTTAGGTGAAGAATTATTGGCAGCTGATTACTGCTGGGTAAGGAAGAGCTGATCTTCTTAAATGAAGGGACTCTAGATAGGCTGACTAGACCTCAGTGGATGAACTTACACTGAGGGACATATGGGGACCCTAACTTGACATGATAGGCCTTAACACAAATGAAAGAATGTATGAAGTCCAATGGTGGTGGAGTCTTTGGGCAGGTGCCACTGGAGAAGGGCTATATGAAGTTGATTAAGACGTTCTGTATGTCATACTCAAAAATTCAACAAATTTTTAAAAACTACATTGCAAAGCATCATAAAGTCACTTAAATTCATTTAATTACCTGTGTATTTTTAAGTTTCTACATCTTTTCAATATATGAAAATTTATCAATTGTAAAATATATCATTTGAGCTAGACATAGTTGTTCATAATCTCATCATCTAAGAAGCTAAGGCAGGAGATTACTATGCACTGAAGGCCAGCCTAGGCTTCATAATGAATTTCATGCTAGACTAGGTAAGAGTGAGACCCTAGCAAAAAAAAAGAACAAAACAACATCAAAATCAACCAACCAAACGTAAAAGGTAGTATCATTGTATAATTATTCAAAAGACAGTCTAGCCACAGAAGAGATACTATTTCCTTGGCCTGATAAACTTTTTCTAGAAAAACTATTGAAAACATCACAGTCTCTTGTCTTAGAACAAACTTTATTTTACCTAACAGCTTTCTCTGTCCATTCTGTCTACCTTGTATTCACACGCATGCACGTACCTCGTACAGTAGTTATTGGGGATTAAGTCTAGGTCCTTGTACAAGCTAAACAAGTGCTCACTAATGAGCTTCATCTCAGCCTTTGGAACATGAAAACTCTTATAGGAGAATTATTAGAATTAAGGAGAACAGCATTTTAGGATTTATACAGTAAAACTCAGCATTGATGATAAAAAGCAGTGTAAATAAAAATGAAGTTATTTTTACTTAGTACTGATCTGTATTATATTGAACCATTTTTTTCTTGTTAATAATTAACCTTTTAGTGGACATTTAACTAAAGAACAGTCACTACATTCAACTTGTATTTTGTACAGACTAAGCTATTGTCATTTATTTGAAATGGCTAGCTGCTTACTACAGTCTTAATGATACTAGGGAAATTATCACAGTCCCCTAAAAATGTGGATAGGTTCCTGAATTCCAGGAATTTCAGTCATTTTTTTGTCATTTTTAATTTGTTAGTAATCCTTGAACAATGTGATTCATTAGGTGTGGAAATTTTGTTGAATTAATAACCATAATCTTTTTATTTGAAAGGATTCCAGAAACCAACCAACCTAATTTTTATTTTTATTTTCTTTGCAACAAGTGAAATCTTTTATATATTCAGATAGTTCCCTTTGGATGTGTATATTCCTTGGACAACTAATTCTTGGTTATAGTGCACTGCACTAGAAATTAAACAGTCCTTAAAGGGAATTGGGGAAAGACTTCGCTTGGTAAAAATATCCAGACAGCCATTCTAAGAAAATTTGTTGCATTTCTGTAGTGAACAAATATTAGGTAACAGCCATGTGCCCAAGCCTCATTTTAGCAACTGGAAAACCATCATTAAGCAAAACAAATTCTGGCCTCTGTGTAGCATAGTTTATTGAGAGAAACAGACAGACAAAAAGCCAAGAGTAATAAAATGAATAATGTGTTGGATAGTGACAGAGGCATGAAAAATGAAGCAAGGAAAAAGGATGAGAAAGTGTTAGGACTGCAGTTTAAGTCTAGTGGTCAACAAGGACTGTCAGAGCAGGGAGGAAATGCCTGAGTGAAGATCTAAAGGAGATGAGACATAGGAACAGACATTGGGGTATCTGTGGAAAGAGCATTGTGGGCACAGGAACAATAGATCAGTCTATAGACCAGTAGATGGGACATGCCTGGGTGTCAAGAGCAGCAGAGAGGCCAACCAGGGCTAGAGAAGTATAGGAAATGAAAGAAGGCTGTTGTAATCATCTAAACCAGAGATACTCACTCAGTGTGGTAATTACAGTGGGGACTGAGAAATCGTGATATTTTGAGGTGGACAGGAACTGTGTATGAGAGGGGAATCAATTTTGGGTTTGCCAAGTGAAAAAATGGGATTAATAGGCATGAGCCATTGTGGCGGAATGGTGTTTAGGGAGAATATGATTGCAGTGGTTGTTGTCATTAAGTGGAGGTGTCAAGCAGGCAACTTGATAAAGCATTTTCTGGCATTTGGGGGAAAAGTTGGCAATAAAAGTTAAGTATAAGCAAGCCTGATAAATTGGTGAGCCACATTAAAATAAGAAAAAGAGGAAGGTCAGGATAGAAAGACTTCAGGGAGGATGTTTAGAACTGTAACCTTGATTACTGTAAAAGATAGAAAAAGGGTTTTCGTTAGTGAAGAAATCCTGGAATTTAAGAATATCTAGAAAAAAATTGAATTCTTTATTACCTTGTTCTTTCTTAAAACTTGAGGTGGTTCATAGAATATTGTCAAACAGTCATTGCATAGGAATTACTTGTGGACTCAGTAATAATGTCTTTCTGGGCTTACTAGCCAATATTTAGTTGTTGAAATTTGTATTTTTTAAAAAACTTTCATTTTATTATGGTAAAGTTTACCTAAAATTGCCATTTTTCACCATTTACAAGTATACATTCATTTGGCATTAATTATGCTGTGAAATTTTTTTTTTGCATGTAGAAATATTCTCTCTTTTCAAAGTAACCATCATTGTTGCATATGAGCAGAATTTTTCTTCAAAACTACTGAGTGTTCTGCAAGCCATAGGGTCCTTACAGAGAAGAAAGATTGGCCAAGCAGAAAAACAGATAGGAAAGTCAGTGCCTTATTTCTGTAGTAGACTTTTTTCTTCTTTTGAAGACTGACTCTATTAAATAAACATCATTTTCACTTGTTTGGGCCACTACGTAAAATTAATTTCAACATGCTTTATTTGCCTTTGATACTTAAGAAATGAAATGCTCAAAGTTTGTATGCATATTTATAGTATAAGGAGATTTTAAAAACAAGCATTCCTTCAGTTTTTTTTAGCCTAACGTTTATAAATAATATAATTATCCTGAGATTCTTACAAATTATCTGGAAGGTGTGTGGTTTGAATATTTTTTGTGAATTATGAACCTAGGAAATTATATGTTGATTGCAGTGTTAACTTTTTCTAGGGCACAAAGAAAGAAGAAATTGAAGGAGAAGTGTCTGGTTTAATTCAGCCTGCAGAAGTTTTTGCCCCCAAAAGCCTGGTGTTGGTATCCAGATTAGACTATCCAGAAATTTTTAGGGTAAAGAACTTACAGTTATTATTATTAATCTGTTTGCTATATAAGTCTATTTTCAGTGAGCTATGGTGGCAAATTCTTTGTACTGAAAATGTTAGATTGATTTAGTGATTAACCAGTAAAATAAAATAAATCTAGTGGAACCAGAAGAAATAAATTCATATGGGATGAAAGCAAAACCAAAATAAATTAACATAACTATTTATACTTTTAAGAGTGTAATTTTTTAAAAGATAGATCCCATATTAATTGAATTTAAACTTTATAAATCATAAAGTAGTAATTTGATTACTTGCAGAAAATTTAAAATGCACTAGTAGTTTAACAACTGTGTACACGTTTATTAAGCTCATGGAGTTAAGTTGAAATAAATAGGATTATGTGAGATTTAAGGTAATTTATGACCATGCTCCTGCCAACAAATGTTTAAAATATTGTTTATAGACTGGAAATGGAGGCACATGCCTGTAATTCTAGCTCTTGGGAGGTAGTGACATGAAGATCTTGAGATCAAGGCCTGCCTGGACTGTATAGTAAGACACCACTCCTACTTAGAGATAAATACTAATACTC
The DNA here is from genome assembly GCA_035773235.1 of Eospalax fontanierii. Taxonomy (NCBI): domain Eukaryota; kingdom Metazoa; phylum Chordata; class Mammalia; order Rodentia; family Spalacidae; genus Eospalax; species Eospalax fontanierii. The sequence continues at coordinate 175,283,945 of CM069524.1, read as the reverse complement.
AAATCTGAAAAGAAAATTCTCAAAAGTGAGATTATGTATTCTAGAATAATCAACTTACTGTCAAGATTTCAGCGACAATGGGTAATTCCTAACAATTGCTAACTTTTCTGTCACAGATTTCAGTAAGTTAAAAAATTCATTAAGATTACATTTTAGGGTTGAGAAAAAGAATCAGCCAGTAAAGTGCTTGCAATGTAAACAAGAGAACTTGAGTTTGGATCTCAGCACCAAGTCTCTGGATCTCCGGAATTCATTGGACAGCCTTTCTAGCTGAATCTTGTGAGCCACAAGTTCGGTGAGGTGGAGAGAAAAATGAGTTGAAACGCTATTGAGAAAGAAAATTGATGTCAACCTCTAACCTCCCTGTCCACATGTGCACACACGAGCTTACATACACAAAATAAAGAAAAAAATTACATTTTCTGTTTTACCAATCCTTTTGAGTCTAAAATGTTAATCTTATTATCCTGTCTATTTTGTCATCCTCTCTTAAAATTCATATGTAGTAAAATACTCTGGATTTATAAGAAACACAAAACAAATTCTCTACATTTTTAACTTGAAATTTGGAGTTTGTAAAATAAGTTGAAACAACCAGGCAAAACAGTTAGGCAAAACCAGTTTTGGCTCTATAAATTAACTGGGGTAGTTATCTAAATAGAGATGCCTGTTTTTACAAATTATGGCTTTCTGTATTTTGTAAACTCTACTTTGAAGCTCATTTGGATGTTCTGGTCCTAGAGGAAAATTTAATAAAGTTAGTTTGTTGCTTAAAATTTATTCTGGGTTCACCTTAGAATATAATTTACCTAGTTCAAAGAGAAATTTTCCTAGCAGCAGATATCACCTTTTAATTTTTTTAAAGTGATATTTCCATCAAATGATAACGTGCACCTCTTGTTGCAGGCTTGCCTGGGTTTGATCTACACTGTGTATGTGGACAGCTTGAGTGTCTCCTTAGAAAGTCTCATTGCAAACCTTTGTGCTTGCCTTGTCCCAGCAGCTGGAGGGTCTCAGGTAAATAGAATGAAAATGAAATGAACTGTTTTTCTTTTCCTCCAGGTAATTTAATTGATGAAGAAAGGGAAAGAAAGAGTTCTCTAAATATTTTTGTTTTAAAGAGGATCCTACATTAGTTAAACCTTGTCCCAATGGTGGACTTTATACACACCTAAGATTTCATTCTTTTCTTAGGTCTAGAGGCTGGTTTTAACACAGAGTTAATTATTAGGAGACATATTTGATGTAACTTCAACTCTACCTTTTCTTTCTTTGGACATACCTTTTTTTAAGTTGAATTTTTAAATATATTTTTTCTACCTTTTTTATTCTTGTGTGTTAGTTAGTCCTCATTTTTATTAACTTCAGTGAAAAGTTTGATCCAAATTAAGATCAAACTTTAAGAAAGCCCTGAACACAGTTCTTTGTAACATTGTGACCAGTTTATAAGTAGGTACCTTTACTCTGTATATCTTGAGATTTTAAAAATTTGTCTCTGAACTAGAAAAATAAAAATTTTTGCTTCTAGATTTATTTATTCTTTCAAGAGTGACCATAGTCTTTAAAAAGAATAGACTTGGAGCACATCCATAGTATGTGCAAAGCCTTGGATTTAATCTCCACAGCCAAAAAGCCAAACCAACCAATCGAACAACAACAATAAAAAAACAAAGCAGAGTAGACACTTCCCCTTAAACCTAAAAATCATGTAGTCACTCATGTATTTTTTTTATTATATAATATTGGGAAAGAAAGTAACTTCACTTGTTCAGTCTGTCAAAGATGTTATATTTAAAAAGTAAAGATGGGACCAGAGAGATGAATCACTGGTTAAGAGCGCTGACTGCTCTTGCAGAGGACCTGGGTTCAGTTCCCAGCACCCATGTGACTGCTAACAATCATCTGTAACATCCGATGTTCTTCTGACCTCCATGGGCATACACATGCACACATATACATAAAATATTTTTAAAAATAAAAAGTAAAGATGTAGAAAATTTGGCATTTATAACTTTTTTATAAGACCAAGTATCTTGGTCTTAAGTTGCACCCCTCCATCTTAAATGTTGCTCTCTTCTTCCTCACCCCATTTCAAGGGCAGAATTTTTTTAAAAAACATTCTTTTTAGGTATATGAATTTATTGCCTGCATGTAGGTAGGTGCACCCATGTCACACAGTGCCTGAGGAGGTGAAAAGAGGGCATCGGATTCTCTGGAATTGGAGTCAGGGACAGTTGTTAGCTGCCATGTGGATCCTGGGTCTTGAACCCAGGTCCTCAGCAAGAGCAGCCAGTGCTCTTAACTGCTGAGTCATCTCTCCAGGCCCTCAAGGGCAAAATCTTAAATGTGACTTGTGCTTGTCCTTCAAGGAAGCAGAATCATCCTTGAGTCTTACTGAAGACATTAACGTGTTACTCATTTTTAGTCAACTACGGTTGTCAGTGACTTTTGTGTCTCATTCCACCAACTAAATTTTCAACTTTCAGTGAAAGTTTTAGTACATTATTAGTACACAGTCTTCTGGGTTTTATGCTACTGCCTCCTAACTGGCTCTTACGACTTTGTATTTCTCTCATTCTGCAGAAGCTGTTTTCTTTAGGTGCAGGAGACAGACAGCTGATCCAGACTCCTTTGCATGACAGTCTTCCTGTCACAGGCACCAGTGTAGCTCTTTTGTTTCAGCAATTAGGTATGTCTTGTGTTGGATTTTTCATTCTCCTTTTCTAGAAGCCTATGGGGAGAAGAAGATTTAAGTTATATCACCTGACAATGAAAATACAAATAAACCATTTACTGTCTCTTGATGCTTAGATTGGCCAGAAGGGAAAAGTATACAGCTTGTGCCCCAAGTTCTAAATGTTAAGCAGGCTTCCTGAGGAACTTAGTTTTATGTCACCTTATTGGGCTAATTTGGATGTCTGGGAATAATTTAGAACAAAGGCAGATGGAGTTGAAGTTAGTAAGGAAAGTAGGATGGATTAGGTTTGAAGGTAATCGTATTGCAAGTTTCTCAAATATTTATATATTTATAGGAAAGAAAATGTGATAGTTAATCTTGGTTGCCAACTTGATATATCTTGGAAGAGGTATCTTCAACTGAGTAATTTCTTCTATCAGATTTGCCTGTGGATATGTTTATGGAGTATTTGCTTGATTGCTAATTGATGGACGAGGTCCCAGGTGGATGGTGCCATACATGGCCAGGTGGTCTTTGGTTGTATAAGAACGCTGGCTGAGCATAAGCCCAAGTGAGCAAGCTAGAAAGAAGTGTTCCTCCAGGGTGTCCCAGGGTTGTGACCTGGGAATTGTAAAATGAAATAAACTTCTCCTCCAACCTGCTTTTGGTCATTTTGTTAATCCCAGCAACAGAAAGCAAATTAGGACAGACACACATGTGGAAATTATCTGAATCATACCCTAACAGCTAGAAACTTGGTCTTTAATATCATTCACTACCAGAAGTAACCAGGGCTCTTTGGACTATTTCAGTCTGGGGCAAGAGAAATTTAGTTATGAACTTGGATTGTTTTGTTAAAGTAGAAATTATGAAATCAAGAAGGGGGATAAAAGAGCCCACACTTTGAAGACAAGGAGCTAAGTTAAAACAATGCCAGCATCTTAACAGGAACTTAAAATACAGACCTTGGAGATGAAGTTGAAAAGAAGGTAAATTTCCAAACAACTAATATTTCAATGAGTATTATAGTGATGTGAAGAATAAATACAAAACTACATGTCTAGAAAAGCAAATACCCATAGGTTATATAGAGTTTATAGTTTAACCAAGTATTTTCCTTTAAAGATCATCAAAATGTTAGCTTTTTGTTTCTATGCTATTGTAAATCTGTGGTTGCTGACAACATAATAAAATTTAGTGCATTAATTAAATCTTTGCTTTTGTGTTTTCAGGAATTCAAAATGTCCTCAGCCTCTTTTGTGCAGTCCTTACAGAAAATAAGGTTCTCTTCCATTCTGCAAGTTTCCAGAGACTTAGCGATGCCTGTAGAGCCCTAGAATCTTTAATGTTTCCTCTTAAATACAGGTGAGGTTTTTACTTGGTAATTTTATTTATTCACAAACCATACTTTACTTGTTGATAAACTAAAATGTCATAGCCCAGTTATTTTGAACTACATAGGTTACAAAGTTAGACTACTCTGAGAATCATGATTCTAATAAAATCTAATCTAGAGTTTCGAACTTCTCTGAATTGTACATTATTGAGTGTTGATTAATTTCATGAAAAATATTTAATTTACTTTGAATAGTATTGTCAGCAGTATTTAATTTTCTTTCAATGCAGATAAAATTCTTTGGTCCATGCTACTTGATACTAACAGAGTAATTTTTAGGAGTTAATGGAGACTTGGTAATTAAAAGTCCTTATCTTTTTAAGGTACTTATTAAAGTCTTTGTGTATAAAGGATATCATGTATGGGGTTTACTTCAAAATAGCAGAGTATAGAATATAAGTGGGTAGAAATATATATATATATATATATATATATATATATATATATATGGTTATGCATTGGTAATTTTCAAACCTGGATTAAATGCATAGGGCTTCATTACATTTTTTTCCTATTTATTTTTGAAGCATAAATTAAGTATTTTCCATAACTAAAAATGTAAAGCAATATTTTAAAAAGGAAGCAGGGATGGTTGGTAATACTACAAGTGTTATCTAGTGTAGGCTTTAGTTTGCTAGTCTAATATCTCAGGAACTTCAGTTCATACACACTAGATAAAATTTTAGATTGCCTCTGAATTTTTAATCAATGTACTTAGTGCAAACATCAAGTACAGAAAGTGGAATTTGAATAGTTGTATTATTTAGAAAAGTCATGACATTGTCTGGAGAGTAGAGGTCTTCTCAGTGCTACTCTCTGTTGCCACGATTTTGTATGAGGAAAAGTGCTTTGAAGCAGTATTAAAAGCTCTAAAGAGACTTGTTAGGAAGAAGAAGGGCTGAGGAGCCTTACCTGAGTTCTATTTACTTTGTATTTTGTTATATTTGATCATATCTTGAACATTAAGATTTTGAAAATCATTCCTTTCAAAACGTGTAGTGTCATGTCAGTATAGTTGATAATTTCTAAATATGGGCAATTTCAAATTTAGATTCCAAAAAAATATATAAAGGAGCAAAGTTGGGGTGGTAGGGAGGTGGAGTGGAATTAATAAAAGTATTAAGAAAAGTGTCCTGGAGTTGGGAGGGTAGAAGGTAGGGGTGGATCTGGGAGGAGTTAGGGAGAGCACTGGGGAGTGAATATAATTAAAGTGCATTGTATGAAATTTTCAAAGGGCTAATAAAAATATTTTTAAAAAGAGGGTGCAAAGTTAAGGGAATGAGGAGGTAGAGGTGGATCTGGGCAATGTTAGGGGGAGAAGTCAGAGGAGAGGTAAAATGCAATCAAAATATATTGTGTGAAATTCGCAAAGACTTAAAAATTCAGACTTGAGTGAGGCCTTGTGGTGTACACCTTTAATACTGACACTCAAGAGGCAGAGGCAGGCAGAGCTCTGTGAGATCAAGGCCACCATAGTCTATATAGTAAGTTCCCAGCCAGCTGTGGCTACAAAAGGAGATCCTGTGTCAAAAAAAGACCAAACAGAAATTCATATTTTATAAAATTTAGAGGAAAATGTGTTCATCTTGTGGGAAAATTATATATGTATATATACATATACAATATTTTTATTTCCAGTTATCCTTATATTCCTATTCTTCCGGCTCAGCTACTAGAAGTTCTAAGTTCTCCAACACCTTTTATTATCGGAGTACATTCCATCTTTAAAACTGATATCCATGAGCTTGTAAGTATGATCTTAAAAATGTCCACTGATCAAGCCTTTCATATTTCTACCCTACATCATTTCACTTCATTATTATTTTCATATCTGGTGCATTTCCAGAAGAAAAGATTGACTATAAGGAAAACATCATTAAGAAGTCTAAAATATATTTAATTTTTGTGTTACAACAAATACGAGCTTTTATAAATAATTTATTCATTTATTTATTGATAAACTGGGGGTGGGCTCAGGAGATGGCTCTGAATCAAAATGCTTGACCTGAGTTAGACTCCTAGAACCTATGTAAAAAAGCCAGACACATGGCACCTGTAATCCCAGCACTCCTAACAGAGACAAGAGAATCAGTTGGAGGCCAGTCACCCTGAACGAGCAGCACAGAAGTAAAGAAACCCTGCCTCAGCGAGGGGGAAGGCAGAGCCAGCTCCTGAAAGCTGTCCTCTGACCTCTACACATGTCACCCTATCCCCTTTCTCTGCTTCTCTGTCTTGTCTCTTGTACACATTAATTAATTAATAAATAAACTAACTAGCAGGAAAAAAAAAAAAAAAACAACGGGGTCACGCTGTTTCCCATGTTGATCTCAAGTTCCTGAGCTCAAGACAGTCCTTTAACCTCAGAGCCTTTAACCTAGCTAGTGGCATGTGCCACACTGCTTTGCTTTTAAATGCTCCTTGTACAGCAGATCAAATGTATCATTCTGTACTGCTCATAAGAGGAATTCTGTATTCCTACATATGAGGAAAAGGATTAATAATCCATCAGTTTTTTATTATTCATACTTTTCTCCTTAAATTTTTTATTTTATGTGTATATGTTCTACCTGCATGTATGTAAATGCACCCATTCCATACAGTGCCTGCAGAAGTCAGAAGAGGGCATCAGATCCACTGTGTGTGGATTAGGAACTGAACCCATGTCCTCCACAAAAGCAGCCAGTGCTCTTAACTCCTGAGCTGTTTCTCCAACCTCCCACATACTTTCTTTAATGGTGCTTAATTTATTAATATTTGTAATGATATTTGTTAATACTGAATTCCTAGAACATATATTTGCAGAGAATTTAGTTTTAGTGGAATGGAAGTTCATTCCAAACCCGCACCAAATCGTTGTGTTGTTGAATTCATGTGAATACCAAAGAAACAAAAACTAGGTCTAGAATATATGCTTGCTTCTGGAGATCATACTGTAAGAGGGACTATAACAAAACAAAGTACTTCGCAGGTCATCCAGAGTCAAGAATTTAGGAATTCTGCAGTGCCATGAGTACATTTTCTCAGGTGATAACCTGATATTTAACAGCTAAAAATCAATATTGAAGTAACTTTCTTAGGGAAGAAGAGAAAAGTTCATTTTTTTGTAGCTATAAAAGACTGAAGTAGAATTAGTGGGGATAGTAACACAGATACACAATTCTGTTCAGCACAAGTGTTTCCAACTTTAGAACTGCCCAGCGGTAGAGATGGTCTCCTGATGGGAGATGAGGTGTATGCTCAGAAACACTGTGAGTGCATGTGAGGAGCAGATATGTGACACTTTCCAGTGCAGTGTGAGGAACAGGTACGCAACACTTTTCAGGGAAGATTAAGCAGTTTCTTTACTGAAAAGATTGTCAATGACATTTGTGATCCATCAATCCTTAAAACTTTGTAATTCTTCTTCAGTTGTTATTTTAAATCCCAGCAAAGAAGCAAGCTCCGTTGGGACTTCTATAGTAACTGTGGTTATAACTCAACAGAGGTGCCATTAAAACAACAAAAGATTATTCAATATAATTATAAACAAGACCCTCATATGTATACTAATCAATCCTCTAACACTATATGTTAATATCTGTTTAACTTTGGTATCATCATATAAACATATATAAGCTAATAAATGTTTAGTTAAATTACTATACCTGTAGTTTGTAGATAACTTTAGTATTGCTAAAGTTAGAACAAACCATGTATCCAAATGTAGATTTCTTAACTTTTTAATGAATAAACTAAAATGAGTTATAATCATGTTATTGATGTAACAACTTACTAATATTTATTTTATATTTTATGTAAGTTATTTTTAGATACTATCTTTTAAAATGTAACAAGTCAGGTTTTGGGGGGAATGTTTTAATTTGTTGTATCTTTTATTATTGAATTTCTTTATGTGTATGAGTGTTTTGCCTGCATGTATACAAATATACCATATGTGTGCAGTGCCCACAGGGGCCAGAAGAGAGTGTGGATCTGGAACTGGAGTTATAGGTGATTCTTAACTGCCATGTGGGTGCTAGGAACAGAACTGGGTCCTCTGCAAGAACAGCCAGTGCTGTTAACCACTGAGCCTCTTAACTCCTAACTCTCTAGCCTCTTATTGTTGATTTCTGAGACAAGATCTCATGTATTCCAGACTGTCTGGCTAAGCAGTATTCTTTTAATAAGTACTGCTTTGTTTATTAGTTCTTGTAATACATATTAATTTATTTAGGTTAAGGAATCCAAAATTCAATGACTTCTACCAGCGTGGGGTTTTATTAGGATGTAGTACTTCATATAATGTTCCGTGATGCCAGACTAGTTTGCTCCCTGGCATCATCTATCTTGCCAGCCACCTTCTTGCTTCTTCTGCAGTCCCCTTGGTCATTGGCGTCACCTGAATGATTACTATTAGACTGCTGCCAGTTTATAATTTCTTCCTGTGGCAAGAAAAACAGCATGGAAGAGCCTTATACCACTCCTGCTTTGAAAGAATGGAAATGCACACAGTGTCTTTCAAGGTCCATTGGCAGTAATGTAGTCATGTGCAATATCTAATTTGAGAGGAAGTTGGGAAATAGAGAGTAACTGGGGAATTGTGAGCCCAGAACTCTTACTGTAGACAGCTAAGAACCTCTTCCTCAGCTGGGTCTTCTTGGTTTAAGTTAGTCAAGGCTAAGTTAATTTTCTTAACAAATGCATTTTATTAATTTTGGGTTAATTTCTAAAACTCTTTTTCAGTTAGATGTAATCATAGCAGATTTGGATGGAGGGACTATTAAAATTCCTGAATGTATTCACCTCTCTTCCCTCCCGGAGCCACTTCTTCATCAGACTCAAGCAGCTCTTTCTTTGGTATGAATTTTTTTAATGGTATTTTTTTTCTTGATTTAAATCTGAAATAAGATAACTGGAATTAAAAGTCCTTGTTAGGACTTTTAATTATTTTAAGGAGACTTATGTTTGAAGCAAATATATTCTTTTATAGTTTTTAGTGTAGAGCCCTTCATTTGCCAGGTAGTTATTTAAAGAGTGTACTTTGAATTCAGATTGACTATTTGTACCATTTGTTTGTTTGTTTGTTTTTTACTTTTTTTCATTACTTTTATTTAATGTGTATTCGTGTATTGCCTGCATGTATCTTAAGTGCACCCATGTCATGCAGTGTTTGAGGGGAACAGAAGAAGGCATTGGATATCCTGGAACTGGAGCTATTGACAGTTGTTAGCTGCTTTGTCAGTGCTGGAAAGTGAATCCAGGTCTTCTGTAAGAACAGCCAGTGCTCTTAACTGCTGAGCCATCTCTACAACTCCACCATATTTGTTTTTCATTCAGCATATTTACATAGAGATACTATTTACCAAATACTGTGAAAATAAGATAAAACTGCATGAAAAAGCTCTGATTCCCTCAAAACTCCTATCGTAGAAGTTTTTAGCTTCTGGCCCCTACCCTCACTTCATTCCTCTTTGGTAGATGTGTTACCTACAAAACAGTTTGACAATATCTTGTCAGTGTTTTCAGCTGAGCAAGATATGACTTACTAAAACATTGAATGTCCAAGATTCCATGCAGTCATGGTTTAAAATCTTGTGGCCTGGGCTTTTCACATCGAAGCAGATTTAATTCTTTTTTGGTATTAGGAATAAAAAAGATACACATTAGTATGTATGTGTGTACATGCTTATACACATGTGTATATGAAGTCCAGAGAACAATCTGGGTTGCCATTCTTAAGGTCTATTTTGTTTAAGACAGATTCTCATATTGGTCTAGAATTCACCAAGTAGAGTAGGCTGGTCACCTGGTGAACCCCAGGATCTCTGTCCTCTACCTCACCAATGGGATTACAAGTGTGCACCACCACACCCCACTTTTTCACATGGGTTCTGGCAATCAAACTCAGGTTGTCAATCTTGCAAGGCAAGCACTTTACCTTCTCATCCATTTCTCCAGCCCTAAAACACATTTTAATGACAGTTTTTTAGGTACTCATTTATCTATAATGAGAAAATCTGACTTTAGAAATTCTGTATTCCTTTTCAAGATGTTAGTAGCACTGAGGTCTTCATATTCTTCTTATTATTTTTTATAAGTATGAGTGTATTTCTTGCATGTAGGGTAAGTGCACCCATTTTGTTCAGTGTCTGCAGAGGTTAGAAGAGGGCTTCTGATCCCCTAGAACTGGAGTTACAGACAGCTGTTAGCTGCCATTTTGTTCTGGGAATTGAACCTGGGTCCTCTGTAAGAGCAGTCAGTGCTCTTAACTGCTGAGCCATCTCTGTAGCCCTCCATATTCTTCTTAATAATATTATAGTCGGGGCTTCTGAAATACATTTTTTTTTTCTCCTAAACAGAAGCTTAGAGGTCTCTAGTCTCTAATTAACAGAACAGGTTTTATTCTCAGAATTCTGTATTAGTCTTTATGTTGTTACAGTGGTTATCTATAAAGGGAAAACATTTAGAAGTGTTTCTCTGACTTTACCTAATATAATCTCTACTTTCAAATACAAGGTATGATAGAGTGAAGAAAAAAAAAAAACTAATACAGGGTTAAGTTTAGATTCTACCATTTTGATAGCATTGAGCAAATCATATCCATTCACTATGCCTGTATTCTAGTCTGTATAGGATGAATGCTTTATTTCACACAGAGATAAATAGGTGGCTGTTTCTCAAACCAAATCATAGAGAGAACTTAAATAGAATTCTTTTAGTAGTTATAGGCCTTATGTAATGCTTGTTTAAAATAATGTATGAGTAGTTATTGCAAAGATAATATCTAAGAAGATACTACATTTCAAAATGTGAGTTAAAGAAAAATTTTAACTATGGAATTATACAGATGAAACATGGATGTAGCAAGTAGTTGAAAAACTAGGATTCAAGTAATTAAAGAATTTAATGTTTCTAGAATTCTTACAGTTATTTAAATCATCTATGTAATCATTCAAAACTGTTAATATTTTTTCATTGGTTAAAATGCCAAACTTGACAATGATTTTAGTTCTTAAAACAATGGCTCTTGATAGAAATTCTCCTACACACTGTATACTTTAATTCAACGTGCAATACTAATGTTATTAAATGTGTTTAATGTTTACAGTTCACTTGTGGTGAAACTGAGTATATGTGTTACTATAGTTATTAAGCACAATACATTTTTTTCTCCAATATATAGTATAATTTAATGTAAATAAGAATCAAGAACATTGTATATTGTCCAACAAGGACCATAAAAGAGATCAGATTTCTTATAATTGGGAAGCTTTAACATACAAATATAGATTTATTTTGGTTAGTAAACAATTGTTATGAAGTGCCAGTCATTACTTGAGCTGTGTGTTAATAACCATGGATGATTTTATAGGCACCAAGACATTAATGTACTGCACAGGTGGCATTTGCTGTCAGCGTTTAGTGTTCATTTTATTTTGAGACCAGTTTTCACTATAGTGCTAGGATTACAGGTGTGCATCACCTGAGACATCCACGTTAGTGCTAACTTTAAGAAGTATTTAATTCTTTTGGTCTGCTCTAAATATGCTATTGATAGCCTTTGTTTTTGTGGTTCTAGAGATTGAACTCATTGCCTTGTGTATACTAGGCAAGCACTCTTCTGAGAGCTACATGCAGCTCTTTCTAATTTTGAGACAGTTTCTTCTTAGATCCCCACTGTTTCAACTCTGCATGTATCTGCAGTTCATAGCATTTATCACATTATACTATGCTCCTCCCATTCTGAAATGCAAAGTTCAAAATCTTATTACTCTTTTTTTGGTATTTTGGGGGCATATTCTAATGCTCATTTGTGATTAAGGATTCTTTCAGACAGTTTATGACTGGTGAGTGATGTACTGAATTTTGTTTGAAGGTTAAATTAATTTCACTTTCTGCTCTGTGCCCTTTGCAGAAGTGAAGTCTCAGTTCTCCCTCTTCCCTTCCCTACCTCCCCACTCTCAGTTTCATACATCTTAACCCTGTGGAAAAAACGGGATTGTTTGTTCCTTAGATAGCTGTCCTCCAGCCTGTGTCATTGCAGGGTTTCAGTGCCAGTTAGTGATCCTTCATCAACACCTGATAGACATTTCTTTTGTCCTGTTATTTTTCCTCAGTATTGTAATTAATTTGTTTGTTCTTGTTTTCTGGTCTTTTATTGTACTTTTATTTTATAAATTTAAAAATAAAATTTTAGAAATTAATTTTTGTTATACAAAATCAGTGTTCATATATATGTTCATATATATAATTGTACTTTTCCTATATTCATGTCTCTTCTATTACTTTATTCTTTCTCATTTCCATTGTTTCTCTTCCTATTAAAACAGTCTCCCTCTCACTTCATGTCACCTGTGTATTTATATCTGGATTCCACATGTGAGAGAACAAAGTTTGTCTGTTTCGCTCTTTCATCGCCTCTTTTCATCACCCCTCTCCCTCTCCCACCTCATAGTCTCCCCTCTTGTGTGTGTGTGTGTTGAAATCTAGTTTTTGTCTGTGATTTATCACACTTGAGCTGATGTTCTCCAGTTCCATTCATTTTCCAGAAAATGACATAATTTAATTCTCATTAACAGTTGAATAAAACTCCATACCAGTTTTCACAGTGGCTGCTCTAGTTTACACTCTCACCAGCAGTGCATAGAGTTCCAGCATTTGTTGTCAGTTGTTTTCTTGATGATAACTATTCTGACTGGAGTGAGATGGAATCTTAATATAGTGAAAAATATTTTATTTTTGTTTTATGTGTATGAGTATATTGCCTACATATATCTAAGTGCACCTATGTCGTGTAATGCCTGAGGAGGTCAGCAGAGAGCATCGGATGCCCTGGAACTGGAGTTATGGTTGTTAGCTGCCATGTGAGTGCTTGGAATTGAACCTGGGTTCTCTGCAAGAGCAGCCAGTGCTCTTAACCACAGAGCCGTGTCTCCAGTCCCTTTAATCTAGTTTTAATTTGTCTTTCCCTGATTGCAAAGGATGTTCATAATTTTTTCCAAATGTTTATTGGTCATTTGAGTTTCTTCTTTTGAGAATTGTCTATTCTGTCTGTATCTTTGACCCATTTATTGGTTGGATGCTTTGTGTTGATGGTTAACATTTTCAACTATTTGCATATTCTAGGTAATAATTCCCAGTCAGATGAGAGTTGACAAAGGTTTTCTTTTATTCTGTAGTCTATCAGTTGCTTCCTTTGCTATCAGAGGCTTTTTAATTTCATGCAATACCATTTATCAATTCTTGCAGTTTTTTTCCTGAGCTATTAGAGTCCTTTTCAAAAAGAACTATGTGCCTTTGTCTGTATCTTGAAGTGTTTTTCTTTCATTTTCTTCTAATAATTTGAAGATTTCAGGTCTTATATTTAAGGTTTGTGATTAATTTTGAATTGATTCTTGTACAGGATGAGAGAAAGCAATCCAGCTTCATTATTTTTGATGTATGATTATCATCTTCCCAGGACTATTAGTTGGAGGAGTTGTCTTTTCTCCAAATTATGTTTTTGACACTTCTGTCAAAAATCAGGTGGTTGTAGGTATCAGTACAGGTTTATTTCTGGGTTCTCTGTTCTCTTCCAGAGGTTTGCATTTCTGTTTAGATTTTAGTTATATTAAGAGGCATTGAGCCAGGAGTGGTGGCACATACCTTTAATCCCAGCACTCGGGAGGCAGAGGCCAGCAGATCTCTTGTGAGAGCAAAACTAGCTTAGTCTGCATAGCAAGTTCCATGCTATCTGGAGCTACAGGGAGACCCTGTCTCAAAAATAAAAACAAAAAACAAAACACACACACACACACACACACACACACACACACACACAAACCATTAAAAGTAAATATCTGTTTTACGAAGGAATGAACCACTTACATATACAGCGTTGCTCTCGACATTTTCTTTTCAATGGTGACTAATCTTTCATAGTTTGCTGTGTGTTGAGAACTGCACATACTCATGTATATCAGTTATGCATTTACTCATTTGAAGTTTATTTTATTTTCAAATAAATGAGACAGTGGTTTGTTCTAAAATGTTTTTTTTGTTGTTGTTCTCTCTAAATATTCTGTCTTATGAGATTTTTCCACAATAGTACACACAAAACTGTGTCTGTTAAGTGAGTTGTGTTTCATGGTGAGGCTATAGTCTCTGTACTAGCAGTTCACTTAATATCCCAAAGAAATTAAAGAATAGATTTTATTAATCCTAGATATCTTACATAATAAAACTTATTTGCTTCAGATTTTGCATCCTGATTTGGAAGTAGCAGATCATGCTTTCCCTCCGCCACGAACAGCTTTATCCCACTCCAAAATGCTGGTAAGAAATGTAATATTAAACATTGATACTCTAAAAGAGTGTTGTACCTTTATTTGTAGGTTTGCTAAAGTAGCTGTGTGGAATTAGTGTTAGAAGTCTACCAAAATCGAAACTACAGTTACTAGACTGTCCTCAAAAAGAAAGGGGATCTGATTGTTTCTTCAGTAGGCAAGAATAAGCACAGAACAGAAACCAGAGCCTGAATTATAGCCTGGAAAACTGCCCAGTGTAAGGATTTGGAATTTTCTGGTTTTGTGGTGCTATGTATCAAACCAGTGCCTCATTCATGCTAGGCAAGTGCTATGTCTCCAGCACTCAGGCAAGAATATTAAAAAGGGAGAGTACTTAGAAAAATGAAAACAATAAATGTTGATTCTAGGAGAGAATTAGGTTTGAGGAATAAGCACACTAAAGGAGTTCAATAAGGAATCATAAAAGAGTGAAAGAGTAGTAAAAACTCCTTTTTTATCCTCTCAATTGATGTCTTAGGAATGAAATCCGTAGTCAGTAAAAGACTTAACACATCTGGATTCTTGTGAAAAATGACTTAAATGAGCTTGATCTTCATTTGTCTGTCAACTAAGGAATTGACTAAATAATTATGTAATTTTCCTTCATAGTTTTGAAAATATTTTATTTATTATTTTTACTTTATGTGTATGAGTGTATTATCTGCATGTGTGTAAGTGCACCCATGTCATACGGTTCCTGCAGAGCTCAGAAGAGGGTGTCAGATCCTGTGGAACTAGAGTTAATGGAGTTGTTAGCCACCATGTAGCTGGAAATCAAACCTTGGTCCTTCACGAGAGCAGCCAGTGCTCTTAACTGCTGAACCATCTCACCAGTTCCTCCTTAATAGTTTTAAAATGGTTTCTATTAAGACCTTGATTGGCAAGACATATTTAATCATATTTTATTAGAATAAGAACACTTATAATTTAGATAAATGTTGGAAGAATTTCATAAGCTTTAAAAATACAGTCTTTGGAGGGTGTTTTCCTTTTATATTTGTAACTATAATACTTTTGGCACATACAAAAATCAAAAGACTTGGAATATATTCTAACATGGTAAAAGAGGAGACTACTTATTTTTCGCTTAAAGGAAAATTGCATGTACTCAAAGCAGATTCTCTTTGGTACAGTAGAAAGAACTAGGTTTAGCTGCCCAAGAATGGGGTAGATCAGAAGCTCAATGCTTAGAGCTGCTGCAAACAAGACAAGCATTGAAGGCATGGGTGGACTTTCATGCTCTGTTCTTTCCATTTTCTTTACAATTTATCTTTTTTAAGAAAATAAGAAATTACCTAACATGTTTCTTCTTACTTTTTCAGGATAAAGAAGTACGAGCAGTTTTCCTTAGGTTATTTGCACAGCTTTTCCAAGGATATAGATCGTGCCTACAACTTATACGAATTCATGCTGAGCCAGTAATACATTTTCACAAGGTAAGATACAGTACCATATTATATCTGTTAAGTGGACCCTCATTTAATAAAACAACTTAGTTTTTTTAACCATCTATATTGATCTTAATTTATCAAATGTGATGATTCCAAGTCTTTGTGTGGTATATGACAAAATAATGTTATGGAGCTGACAGTTTTCCTTTAGAGTATGTTAACTTGAAACTGTTTGTTTCTTTTAAAGTTAAATTTTAATACCTACTCTTTCCTCCTGACTTACAGATGGATTCATTTTTGTTCTTTCATTATTGCTTCCATATTGCTATACTCTTTACATGTAATATTTCAGGTATCAGATAAAACCCCTTTTGAGAGTAATATATTTCAGAGCAATGTATAGTGATACATAAAGATATTTAAACAGACTTCAATTTTTCTATTTTTATTTTAACCATTTATCCATTTCCAATTGGTAAATTATTGTTGCATGTGTTTGTTTTTTTTTCCTTTTCTTTACAGACGGCTTTCTTAGGGCAGCGTGGTTTGGTTGAGAATGATTTCCTCACTAAAGTACTCAATGGAATGGCATTTGCAGGTTTTGTTTCAGAAAGAGGCCCTCCCTATAGAGCCTGTGATCTCTTTGATGAGGTAGAGTTCTTATCAAATAAATGCATTATTTATCGACATAGACTAATAGTTAAAAGCAGAACACATTATTTTAACATGTATTCAAAATCATAAACATGTTGTAAATTAAACATGTAGTAATTGAATATTATGCTTATCAAATCTGAATATTTGTAATTTGGATTAGAAAAATCTTTAAATTGTAAGATATCTCAGAAGCACGTAAATTTTGAACTAAGTTTTAATAATTAAAATCTTTTTGAAATTTTAACTGTTTATGTAAATAGATCTCCTTTTTTTATGTCGTTCAGTGATTCTTTTACCAATCTGCAGTGGGGTCTAAATTTGGTATGTGACTTTAAATTGCAGTTACATTTAGTCCATCAGTATCATAGAGCCATAATTTAAATTCATAGCATTCTTACTAATCATAATTGTCATTTTCTAGTTCCCTTGGTAGAAATTAGATATATAGGACAGATACTTAGTCTTTATGTTTTCAAGGATTTGGCTGTACAAAGGGAGAAATAGAATAGATGGATAGGAGAGTACTGTTTAAACATTTATTGTGCTTTCTCTTTTTTATAGAATACATTTCCCCTGTATTCTATATTCACAGCAGTACATTAGGGGATAGAACAGTGTATATTATTCATATTTCAGTTTCTAAAATGCCACTTTGTATTGGAACATTGGTACTGGAATCAATAAATATAAAAGTTCCTGAAGTCTATCAAAGAAAATTTCTCCTAGAACCCAAAATAAGAAGCTGTTTATGGTCTTCTCTTGGCACTGGGTAGTTATTTTATGCAAAGGAAATAGAAATGAAAATCTTTTTTTTCTGAGGCAAGTCTTTTATTCTTTTGAAAAATGGTTAACCACCCATGGGTAGGGAAAAAGAGGCAGTGCTTATCTTTTGAGTGTAAAGACCTACACCAGGTGCTTGAGACAGGTTAGCCTGAGTTGCAAAGTTCTTTGTAATCAGTTACTGCATTTCTATTGTCTATTAATAAGACTGGCCTATGATCATACTAACCTTTATATCACTCTTGAGGTTCCTACTTAAGTACCCATTGCTTAGTGTCTTATCGCTGAAGCTTTATTAATAGTAACATTGTCTATGTACATTCTTTGTTTTCTACTGAAAATTCTTGATAACTTCTTTTGGCATTTTCATCCTAGAAAAGTCAAATTGGTTATCTGCAGCAAACTTGCTGGCCACCATGAGTATTTTCACAGGCCCTTCCCTTATCCAGAATGCTTTCCCTCAACCTTTCAACCCAACCAGGATCTTCCCTTATTCATGCTCAGCACTTACCTCCCACTTCTTTCAGTGGGTCCAAGCGTGGTTGACTCTTACAGCTTCTAGTCTGCATTAAGCTTTGTGTTATAACTTTATATAGTAACTTATTTTTATTATACATATTTCCTCTGTATTAAAAGCAATGGTCATGTAAGAACGCTGTCTAAGACTCTTATTAGGTAGGTTGTCAGTGTTTATTTACTTCTGTTTTCAGTGGTAACTTATGGTGCCTTCCTGAGTTGGTATTTGAAGGGTCACATGTATATGTCAGTTTAAGACCCTAAGGGAAAGAAGGCATTAGGCTGAAATAATTTCTCATTCTATCCTTTTGACCATTTACATGAGAATATGCATTTATAGGCAAATAGTATTTGCTTCTAGAAAAGGGTTCCTTTTCCCTTATCACATGGATTCTATAGAGCTTTGAGAGGCAGCTTGCATGGCATTGTCTTATGCTTAAACTGCCATCAGATAGGTATTTTAAGAATGGAAGGGCAAGTTTGTCATCGACGATCTTTCTGAATACTGTAGATCCATCATTCTGTCTTTTCCAGTGAATCTCTTCCTAGAAGGAAGAATCTCTGTTGTTCTTTTTCCTTTTTAGTCTTTTTACCCTCCTACAGTTCTTTTCTTGTCAGTCCTATGCACCCCACACAGTTGTCTTGGTATATCATTTAATAGTGATATGGACTCTTAATAAATATCACTGAAGAACTAAAAGTAGTCTAAAGGTAATTTTTATTTTGGATATCAGGAATCTGAAGCCCAATATTCAAGTGACTTGTTCCAGATCATACTGTCCACAGAGTCTTATCAACCTGACATGAACATTTTGTTGATGTTTTATAATTTAAATAACTATTTGGAGACTTTCTAGCCTTCTGAATTTCTCTCAATAAGCAAATTCTCTCATTAAGGTCTCTGAAGTGAAAAGGATTCTTTGAGCTGCAGAGACACCTGTTCTCAAGAGTCATGGAGAAGAGACCACCAGCAGTCCATGAGTGTGTTAGGCTTCTGTACCCCAGGATAGAGGGGAGCCCAGTACAAATCTAAAATACTTTGTTTGAAAAATAATATGTATTTTATATGGGTTTTGCTTTGCAAATTGTATGAAAATGTTTTTAAATTCACCATCCTTTGGGATTGATATTTTGCCATCTGATTCTTTTTCGAAGTTGGTAGCTTTTGAAGTAGAGAAAATTAAAGTTGAAGAAAGTAACCCACTGAAGATGATAAAGCATATTCGAGAACTAGCTGAACAACTATTCAAAAATGTAAGTAAGTATATTCAACTCATTGGAAAAGTATTATTTCACTGTAAAAACTTAAAGCTTCGTCATTGTAGTAAAAATCCTTATACCCTGGTTGTAAATCACTAGAAATTCTACTTGATACTATGTGGTGGTTTGAATGAGAATGTTCCCCATAGGCTCTAAGTATTTGGACATTTTGTCCCCAGTTGATGGCACTGTTTTGGGAGGTCATAGAAGGTGTGGCCAAGCCAGAGGAAGTATGTCACTGGGGGTAGGCTTATAGAATCCTTAAGCCTTACCTGATCTCCAGTCTCACTTTGCTTCCTGTGCCTGCTGGAAGATGTGAGCACTTAGCTTCTGCTCCTGCTCCACCACCTCTGCTGCCATGCCTCCCTTTGGAACTGTAAGCTAAATAAACTCTTATAAGTTCCCCTTGGTCAGTGTTTCTATCACAGCAACAGAGACATACATACAGACATACATACTGTATGTCAAAAATATCACTTTTTTCAGAGTACTTCTTCTTAATCACTGTATAATGAAAATGTCTTAGCTTCATTCTTTTCCATTCATCTTTTACTCTCATTGTGATTTTTTTCATTTGGGTCTCATATTTAATACATAAAGTTTAAACATACTGGAGATCAGAAGTGCCTTAGCCAGCACTGACAGAGCGTTCTCCTTAGCATTAGCTATGTTGCAGACAGCATTTAAGTTCCATTATTTTGAACAGATGAGATGCAAAGCTACAAGAAAGAAAATAGAAAAATGATCAGTAACAATACTTCCTAGATAGAAGAAATGTAAACTAAAAGGACTGGGATGTGGTGAAGTATGAACTATTTGAATACTAGAAATAGGCGATCTATAATGGCAGGGAGATTACATACTTTTAGAATAATGAATGCTGGCTTAGTGCTGTTCATTCCCCCTCTTGTGAAGCTTTTAATTCCTTTTGCTAAGAAATAGAAAAGTGGAAAATGTGTCCCTCCAGGGAAAAGCAGGACTTGGTATTAATATTCTGGCTCCAGTGTGTATTGTTTACTTTAGTTTTTTGATAAGACTGAGCATTTGAGTCATTAGTCTTTGCTTTGTCACATTCTGAGAGCCAGTACATGTGTGTGTTTATGTGTGTATTGAGGATTAAACCCAGGGCTTTGTGCATGCTAAGTACCCACTGTACTTCTGAGCTCTGCCTCCTGCCCTCCTCAGTTATGGTCAAGTTCCCTCCTTTGAGAGAAATAGTTCTTTTTGAAGGATAAAGCAAATTTCAGAGACTCCATATTAAGATAGTTTCTCCTTTTTGAACTGTGCTTTTCTAAGTTTCAAATGTCACATGGGAGTTAGTTCAGTCATATTAGTCATATGAGGCTAAGTCTTTTTTATTAACTAGCTGTTTAGGTCTTCTCCTCCTCCCCTCTCCCCCAGACTATTGCTGGAACACAAAATTTAGGTAGTAAAGTAACTGGAATTGGGATTCTGACTTAAGTTTGCCGCTAATATGTTAGTTCCCAGTCTATAGAAGGGACTGTGTCAAGCCACTTTTATGCAAAGACAAAACAAATAATTGCATTCTTAACATCTCAGAACTCAAATTTTATGGTATACAATTTATACTCAATCAGTATAGAGCTAAAAGTATAATAAAATTAATAATCCACTAATTTTACATTCTTAAAAGTGAATGTAAAACCCAGTCCATTTCTGTCAATAATAATGTTTTTAAGTAATCATAGTGAGACATTGTATTGCTGTGTAAAAGTTTTCCTTATTAGTTAAGATCTTTTTACATCCTGTGAGACTTTACTGGCTTTTCCAAATATTTAATTTAGTTGATACCACACATCCATTATGCAGTTACTAAGTACCTAAGTACATACTACTAAGTAGTGTCAGGCATTTTCTAGGTACACAGTTCTCCTATCTTTCAGAAAAGATATATGAACATGATGAGTCAGAATTTGAGAGTATCTTAGTGGATTGTCATTCCTTCTAGTTGTAAATTCTGAAGTTTTGATGATTTCAACATTGCTGAAGATAAAACAGAATACCATGGTAAAGTTACATTTAGGTCTTTGCAGGAAATTGAGGGTAAGGAAAGGGGTTTTGTCAGTGTGTTGAAAGTAATCACATGGTTCTGTTTTTTTGGTTTGGTTTGGGTTTTACGATATACAACTATTAAATTTTTAATGATCGATTTTTTTTCAATTAGTATTGTTCAATATGTATGCCTACATGTACATCAGGGGATAATTGATTTTTAATATTTATCTTTCTTAAATTGAAAGTTTGCCATTTTCAAACAGTATAATTTAATAGTGTTTAAATCCCTCTTCTACTTACACTTCCCTTGTTGCCCCTGCCCAGTGTAATGTGCTCTGTTATATATATTAAGGCCTACAAAGTCCAACCTGTGTCCCTAAATATCCTTCAGTGTAGATCTGTTCACTGGATCCTGGTTAACCTACCAACAGTCCCATACTTGAAAGAGACTGTCTCTGTCCCTCCCAGCAGCCATCTGTTGCCACAATCTCCTTAGGTGTGGTTGTAACTTCTTACCCATTTCCTCATGTCTATGCTGGAATTTTTGCCTGCTTTGAGTTTGCATGAGACTTGGGTATGTTGTTATCATTGCTGTGAGTGCATATGAGTAACTGACCAGCTGTCTAGAAAACTGTTTCCTTGTGGTCATCCACCACCTCAGGCTCTTAGAATCTTTCTGCCGCCTCATCTGCAGTGATGCCTGAATGCTGGAAAGTAGAATTTTGATATAGCTGTCCTACTCTCGGATTAGCAGTCTGCATCCCTTTGTTTGTTCTCTGCATGTTGGCTAGTTGTGGATTTCTGTGTTAATCACCATCTGTTGTATAAGGACATTTCTCTCATGAAAGCTGTATATTAATCTATGAGTATAGCAGTAAGTCATTAAGAGTCAGTTTAGTACGATAGCTGTTTAGTAGAAAATTGGTATGAGGTTTTTGCCTATATTCTGTGATTTGTATAGCCTCAGATTCATTGTCAAGATTGGGCTCCCTCCTAGAAAGCAGACCAGCCCAGAACCAGATGGACACAATCTTCAAAGAAGAACTGATATCAGTATTCCTCCTAAATTCCTTCTATAAAGCCAGTATTACTCTGATCCCCAAACCAGGCAGAGACATAACAAAAATAAGACAATTACAGACCAGTCTCTCTGATGAACATAGATGCAGAAGTTCTCAATAAAATATTTGCAAACCAAATGCAAGAACACATCAAAAAGATTATCCACCATGATTATGTTGGCTTCATCCCAGAAATTCAGAGATGGTTCAACATATGTAAATCAATAAATGTAATCTACCACATAAACAGGTTCAAGGACAAAACCACACAATTATCTCATTGGATGTAGTAAAGGCCTTTGACAAAATCCAATATCCATTCTTTATAAAAGTCGTGGAGAATCTAGGCATACAGGGGACGTAGCTCAACATAATAAAGCAATATGCCCCAAGCCCACAGCCAACATAATACTAAGTGGAGAAGAACTGAAAGCATTCCCCTTAAAATCAGGAGCAAGACAAAAGACAAGGATGTCTACTCTTTTCATTCCTGTTTAAAACAATTCTTAGTCCATGAGGTCTTACCTAGAGCAGTAACACAAACAAAGGAGATAAAGGAGATACAACTGGAAAGGAAGAAGTCAAAGCATCTTTATTGACTTTTTTTTTTTGGTTTGACAAGGTCTTCTTGTATCTCCAGCTGGCCTAGAACTCACTATGTAATTGTAAATGAGGCTGGCCTACATCTCACAGATTCACTTGCCTCTGCTTTCTGTGTGCTGGGATAAAGGCGTGTGCCACCATATCCAGTTTATGGTTCTGTTTTTAACTAGTAAGGCTTTTTTTCAAAAATCGTATTTCTGGGGCTGGAGAGATGGCTTAGCGGTTAAGAGCACTGACTGCTCTTGAAGAGGACCCAGGTTCCATTCCCAGCACCCACATGACCCACATGACAGCTTACAGCTGTCCCTTAACTCCAGTTCCAGGGGATCCAATACCCTCTTCTGATATCTAGGCACTCCATGATACAGGTGTACTTACATACATAAAGGCAAAACACTCATACGTAAAAATTAAAAAGTTTTAAATTCTGTGACAAAACCAAGATTAAATACAGGTACAGTTATTAAAAGTCAAATAAGGTCTATAGTCCTTTACATTTTTCAGAAAGCTAGTTTCACTATCATGTAAGTTTTATCTACACTATTGATTTTTGTACTGTTTGCTTACCATGGATTAAAGAATGCTTTTTGTTAGAGGAAATAAAATATTGTAAAAACCTATAGTTTTAGAAAATCAAGACATAGACATACACAGCTTACTGTTATAATGAAATAAGGCCCTTAACTCAAAGCATAACCTCTTTTTGATTGTTTACTGTATTGTGATTTCACTTGCCTATAAGAAAATTTTCAGTATACACTTCTATATATTTTGATGAATGCATGATGCCACCAACTCCATAATAAGTGCATTTAACATTCTTATCATGCTGGACTGTAATGCCTCTGTAGTCATATCCTCCTACCACCTCAAACACCTGATAACCACTCATCTGTTTTCTGTCTCTGTGGTTTTGCCTTTCCGTAATTCAGCTTTGAGTTTGGCTTCATTCAAATTTATCTGTGCTCTCACATGTAACTGAATACTGTACTTTTTATTTATGAGTAGTATTCCACCTTATAGAGGTACCATAAGCTTATCTCTTGACTAGCTGAAAGACAATTTTGCAATTATGAGTATCTTAAACATGTATGCAGATATTTGGATAAACAATTTTTATTTCTCTTAGATAGTTAGAAATGATATGCCAGGATAATGGTAATGCAACATTTAACTTTGCTTAATAATTACAAGACTGGTTTTCTAGGCTGTACTTGTTAGTGTATACCTTTAATCCCAGCACTCCGGAGGCAGAGGTAGGCTGATCTCTGTGAGTGTAAGGCTAGCATGGCCTACATAGTGAGTCTGGGGCTACAGAGAGACCCTGTCTCAAAAAAAAAGGTTTTCGTTTTCTCAGTGTATCATTTTGTATTCCCACCAGCAGTATGTGAGAGCTTCATTTGCTTTACATCTTTACCAGCACTTAGTAAAGTCATTTGTTATTCTTTGTTTTTGTTATAATTGTTCTATAAGTGTATGGTCATATTTGATTTTCAGCAGAGGAATGAAAGAGTGGGTGTCTTAGCTAATTATTACATGCTACCTTGGTATTTGTGATAAAAGTAGTTACAGAAGAATAGAACTCCCCATCTGGAGTAATGACTCTCAAAGATCACAGCCCCCCTCAGACCTTCCCATTCTATCTAGAGACATGGTCATTTGTGGCAGTTTTGGGAGATATTTTGGGTTTGCCACTGTCATCTAGTGAATGGAAGCCAGTGGTGCTTCCAGATGTTTTGCCATGCAGTGAAGACAAAGAATTATTATGTTTAAAATGTCAGTAGTGTCAAGGTTGAGAAGCAGATCCAACCAAGGTGAAGCAGTCAACACATTATATATGGAAATCTTATCACCAAATATATTAGTGGTAGGGGTGAGACAGTAAGGCAACTGAGTGCTCAGTGAAAGGCTTGGAGAGCTGGAGAAATCAGAATGTTGCACTGCTTCAATATCACCATGTATACTGCAATACAACTCAAGAGTCCAGTTGTGTTGACAGTACTTAGTGACTGACACCAGCAATAGTAGTGTCTTCCAACTGTATTTGGATGGATTTGTGTTAGCCCCCATAGCACTGGGACTACCTGGTAGACATTAGCAATTTTAAATACCTGAATTAATCAGAGAAAATTGATAATCTGTAATAAGGTCACATTGATTTTTCATTCACTGGGAAGTTCAATGGGTAGAAAGAATATTTTCTCTACTGTGGCTATTGCATACTTTGGATTTCCAGTGACGCTAGAGACTTCATTTTATTTTTTGTTTTGCTTGGTTTAGCTTTTATTTTCCGTGTGTGCCTGGCCTTTCTTTCTATAATTCCTAAACATATTCTCATTTAACCTGGCAAAGGGAAGGGAAAAAATCTTTCTAGAATATATAATGTATATGTTTGTAATTTTTTTCAAGACTGAGAAAACCAGCTTGACAGTATATATGTGTATTACATTCTAATTACAGAGACCATGCCTTGAAAATCATTGTCAAAATTCAAAATTAATGCTAATGATAATACTAAATTTAGCCAAACTTTCTCAAGCAGTTTATTTCTGGGCTTACATAAAATTCTTTCCATGCCCACTGTGTTCAGTTGTCCAAGTGTTTGATTATTACTCTGTGTTTGCATTTCTCTGGAATCAGAGGTGAAAATTTGCTGCTTTATATTGTTGGAAAATAATGTATTTCCCTCTTTCAGCAGCAAAATCAAATTGCAATTTTTAATGAGCCCAGTAACCTTCAAGGAACTAGCCCAAACTTATTCATAGTTACAAGTGAGAGTAGATATTTCTAGGACTATTCCAAATACAAGGAACTCTAATCTGAAGTCGTTATGAGACCAAGCGCAGCTTCATTTGGCACATGTGGTCCTTTTACACTTATCATGATGCCCCGTAGGGGGCAGCAGTGCACAGACACAGCATCTAGGAAACCAACTACTAGATTTGCATCGTCTAAACACAGTATGCCATAATTTAGTAAGTTTTAACCTAAGGTCTATATTTTGGTGTTAGGCTTTTTTCTAAAGTTACAGATAGCTTCTGCTTTGAAGATTGGATTTGGTTTACATTATTTCTGTTTGCTTATGTGTTACACATTTTTCAAATAATATAGTCTAGACTTTGGGAAATATTCTCAGGAGATGTGTATAGTGTGTGGTATGTTCGTGTTGTGAGACCTTTCTTGTAACAGCTTGTAACAGTCCTCACAAGACCCTTATAAAGCAGCTGCTGTTATCATCAGTGCAGATGAAGAAACTAAAATACAAAGGAAAGAGTGAATCTGTACTGTAGCAGATCACACTACTGGTAAACTGGCCAAGCAGGGTTTTGAACCCCAATACATTCTGAAATCAAAATTCATGAAATCAAAGTGCTGTGATGTATGACTTCTGTCACTGAGTTAGCCAGCCTTTCCTCTGACTGTAATGCCCCAAGTTGTAGTGTTTTATGTGTACTCTTGTTTCTGGAGTCTCTGTAATTTGTCCTTTGAGCCCTTCATTAATACTTTCCCTTTTTGAGGTTTATCAAGCTTGAATGTGTTTGGAAACCTTGACTCTTACGTTTTCTCTTTGGTTTAGCATATCTCTTTTATTGGGACAAAATACCTGAACAAATAACTTATAGGGAGGAAAGATTTATTTTGGTTCCATGATTCAGAGTTTTTTGTTTTTTGTTTTTTTTAAATCCATGGTCACTAGACTATAGTTTTGGGTTGTGGTGGCATAGTTCATCATGACAAGAGTGCATGGTGTCAGAGGCTACTCGTCCCATGTGGCTAGGAAACAGAGGGAGGAAGGGGCTACTGTGCCAGTATCCCCATCAAGGGCACATAGACAATGACCCAACTTCTTTCTTCTGGATTTACCTCCTAATCAGCACTCCAGATAGCAACAGTGGCTGTTGATAACCATAATTAGCATGTGAACCACTGGCAGACATTTAAGATCCAAGCCATAATATTCTTCTTTTGAATTTCATTGACTATTTATGGGTCTTTGCTCTTTCCTATAAAGTTCAAGATAAACAGGTCACATTACATATTTTGACTAGAGGTAATATGTATATCCTTATTTTTTTAAACTGCGATAAATCATTGTTAGAACAGGTAAGAGATGCTGAGAAAAATAAAATGTAATTCAGAGATACTTGCATTATGAAGAAAGTTTCTACTTTATTTTGTTTTTTAAAAATAGTTTATTTTTATTTTATGTGTATGAGTGTATTACCTGGCATGTATGTAAGTACTCCAGTCATGCGATGGCTGTTGAGGTCAGAAGAGGGTGTCAGATCCCCCGGAACTGAAGTTACAGATAGTTGTTGGCCACCATGCGGGTGCTGGGAGCCAAACCTGCTGCCTCTGCAAGAGCAGCCAGTGCTCTTACCTGCTGAGTCATCTCTCCAGTCCCAGTTTTAAAGTTTTTATCATGATTATTATTTCATGGGAAATACAGTGTAGAAGGGTTTTTTTTTTATTACTACAAAAACTAAGTAAAAGTAGAAACAGAAGTAGTAAATATACTTTAAATTATTCAAGATTCAAGGTTCATATGAATTACCTTTCTGGCTTGGAAAAAAAAATATGCTCAAGATGTTTTAGAGAATTTATAATTAAAATTTTTAAGAGTAGAAATCATGCCTAAAGAACAGGGCAGACAAGGGGCTAGAAAAATGGCTCAATGATTGAGAGCACTGGTTGCAGAAGACACAGGTTTAGTTCACAGCACCCTCGTGGTAGCTAACAACTGTCTGTGACTCCTGTTTCATGGGATCCAACACCCTCTCCTGACCTCCAAGGGCAGTAAACTTACGTACATGTCAGTCAAAACACTCATACACATAAATTGAAAATAAAATATTTAAAACGTTAAAATAGAACAAATAAGAATACTGATTTTTGAAAAAAAGCAATTTACAAGTACCACAGATCAGTGATGTTTATACTAATTCCAGGCCGAATTTTAGAACTTGTTAAAGTGTACCTGATTTTGTATTCTCAGGAACCTCATATGATAAGCCTGGGTATGTCTCTGTGGTAGACTTATTTGTGCAGCATCATATTTTGAGTAGAACAAGAACTAAACTTAGGCATTTTGATTGTTTGACTAAGAAATGCTAACTGTATCCTCTGTCCTAACCTACCTTTTTCTTTATCTGAGTCTGGGCCACATCTCCAAAAAGAATTGTGAGTAGCAGTTCTAATAGATGATGACAATTGGCCATTATTTACTGAAAAGAGCATGTTACAGGATTCTCATGACTTTAGTCTACACTAGGAATAACATAGATTCAGTGAAAATAACGAATATTTCAGTGACAAAAGGATAATAAATTCTAGAATTGGTCTAAGAATGGTTGTAAAGCAGCCTTCCTACAAGAACTTTATAGAACACACGAATTCTACTCTGCCTAGTATTTGAAATACAATCTTACTTAACTAGATGCCATATAAAAATTCATGCCAGTTCTAAGATTATTTTTTAAATATTAGCTGATAACATTAGGGGTATAGTTCAGTGGTAGTATACAGAAAGTCCTGGGTTCAATCTCCTGCACACAAAACATGAAAAAAATTAAATGATTACACTTTTGATGTGTGCTAAACATTGTCTCTTATGCATTACAGTGCAATGGTAGTAATTTAAGATACCTGCTGCATGGCTAGCTGTTTTTTGTTTGGTTGGGGTTTGTTGTTGTTTTTGCCATAGTTATACAGCATAAGACACAAACATAAATAACAAACCAAACTTTTCAACATTGGGCTACAGAGTGACTTGGCAATTAAGAGTACTTGCTCTTGCAAAGGATCCAAATTCAGTTCCCAGTTACCATTTCAGGCCAGTCACAACCAATTATAACTCTAGCTCAAGGTAATCCAGTGCCCTCTTTTGGCCTCCACAGACACTGCACACATTTGTGTACACACACACACATGCATAAACACATAAATAAAAATAAAAGTTTTTTTAATTAGAAAAAACTTTTTTGAACTTTTAAATTGAATGAAGTCTTTACATTTGTGGTGCTTTATTTTCCTGAGTCAAAGTTAGACAGTAAGTAAAACTCATACTGTGTGGGAAGGTTACATGCACTGAAGAGAGAAATATAAAGCAGATAAGGGATTGTTATGGGAGAAAATAATTTTAGGTAAGGTGACTGGAAAAATGGCATAAGAAATTCAAATTCAGATGGTGTGGGGAGGCATTCCAGACCACGGAAGTAGTTGTGTGCAAAACACTTGAAAACCAGAATGGATATATGGCATCATTTATAGAAAAACAGATCTTACAGTCATGTAAGGAAGAACTTTGGGTTTTACTCTGATGGAGAGCCATTTGGTTGAACAAGATTATGTGATGGTCTTTTACAGTTTTAATGACAAAGGAAAGAATCAGAGACCATTTAGGTGACTATTGTACTAGATACAATGAAAGACATTGGGTTGAATGAAGGTGACAAGTAATCAGATTATAAACATATACTTCTAAAGATAAGTCCACAGGCTTGGCAGGAAAATGGATAATTAAATGTCAGAGAAAGGGATTAAAGATGACTAGTGTTTTCACAGGAATGATTAGAAAAAAAGAAACGCCAATCATTGCAGTAGGAAATGTTTATTTTTTTCTGATCATTCCTGTGAAAGCTGAAGGAAATGGGTTTCTGTGCTCCATTATAGACTTAAATTGAAGGTGTTACTTTAAACCCAAGTCGAAATATTTTGTATAGATAGCCAAATAGATGGGTATAGGGTTTGGAAGAAAGCTCAGAAATAAATTTTTAATCATTGGTGTTTTGTGGTTAACAGTGAGGCCCAAGGATTGAGAATTACGGTCTTTTTATAATTAAGAGATTAGGGGAGTAAGAAGTAAACAAAACTTTTTTTAGGTCTAGTAACAAGACCTAAAAGCCAAGTGAAAGAAGTATTCATAGGAAAGGAAGACCAGATGTCTCAAATGCTCAGAAAGATCACGGAAGAAATATGATGCTGGTGTTCTCTGCACTGCGGCGTGTGTGTGTGTGTATGTGTGTTTGTGTGTGTGTGTGTAATCACTCTCCTGTCTGATTGCAGTGTGTCCTGAAGAGCACTGTGCCCTTCCCAACTACTTTCCATTGTTATATTATTTGGATAATTTTATCTGTGTATGATGTTACAGGAGAATCCAAACCCGCATATGGCATTCCAGAAAGTTCCACGCCCAACAGAAGGATCCCACTTGAGAGTTCATATTCTTCCTTTCCCAAAGATTAATGAAGCCCGGGTTCAGGAATTGATACAGGAAAATCTTGTGAAGAACCAAAATGCACCTCCTGCTACACGAGTTGAAAAGAAATGTGTAGTACCAGCTGGTCCACCTGTCGGTAAGTAAAATTTCTCTGTTTATTATAGATTTTAAAAATAAACCTTTTATGAGATGGGTGTAGTGCTCTGTAATCCCAGCACGTAGGAGGATTGCCACAAAATTGAAACCAGCCTGGGAAACATAGAGCTCAAGGCCAGCCTGGGCTACACAGTGAGTTTCTGCCTCAAAACAAACAGAACAATCTCAATCGCTCCGTCTCTTTCTGTCCCCCTACCCCCTCTCCTTCTTCATTTACCCTCCCTCCCCGTGTGTGTGTATATGTGTACCTTTCATCAAGGTACACAACACACAAAAAAATGCAATTCCATGCATTATTATATGATGAACAAACTCATATAACTTGAATCAGAGCATTGTTAACACTCAGAAACTGTTCCATTCACTACCTGTCACAAAGAACGATAATTACCTAACTGCTACCACTATAAAACATTTATTTTAAAACAGCTTTATTTAAATGTAACTCACATACCACAAGTGACTCTAAAGTGTGTAATACAGTAACTTTCAGTATATTCTCCGTTATTCAATGATTGTCACTTTTTAGTTGAAGAACGTTTTCTTAAACCATATAGAAACATTCTCTTTGAACTACCTACTTTCCAGAGGAGGTAGTAATCTACTCCCTGTCTTCAGAGATTCACCTATTTTGAGCATTTGATATAAATGGAATTATATGCCATGTGGTCTTTTGTGACTGGCTTATTTCATTTGGCATATTTTCAAAGCTTTTATAGTAGCATTTATCAGTGTATGCCATTGCTTTTTATGAATGAATCATGTTCCATGGAAGGGAAAAAGTACATAGACATTTCATATTTTTTAATCCATTCATGAAGTGGTGGACATTGGTATGAATAATGCTACTGTGAATGTTCACGTATACATTTTATATGGATATATATTTTCTGTTCTCTTGAGTACCTAGGAATAGATTGGCAAGCTTATATGACACTCCATGTTTAAATATATTGAAGAATTGACAGATTTTTTTCCAAAGTAGCTATCCCATATTAGAACTCCACCAGCTATAGATAAGGATCTGATTATCTCTCAGCTACCAAGATGTTGTACTGTACCTCTTCATGCTTTTTGGCATTTATTTTTAAAAATATTTTATTTATTATTTTAATTTTATTTTATGTGTATGAGTGTATTGCCTGCATGTACGTAAGTGCACCCATGTCTTGCAATGCCTGTGGAGATCAGAAGAGTTGTCGAATTCCCCTGGAACTGGAGTTACTAATGGTTATTAACCACTATGTGGGTGCTGGAAATCGAACCTGGGTCCTTTGCAAGAGCAGCCAGTGCTTTTAACCCCTATGCCATCTCTCTCCAGCCCTATCTGTCTTCTTTAAAGAATGTCTGTCTAATTTAATTTTGACTATTTAGTATAAGTTATTGGAATTCTCTGTATATTTTTTAAATAATTCCCTTATTAGATACATGATTTGAAAATATTTTCTCCTCTTTTGCAGATTATCTTTCTTTACTGGTATTTGTTTCTTTCTAGCAAATGAAGGAGATATGTTAAGTTCTTATAATAGTGGAGTTATCTGTTTTCCATTTAATCTCTAGCTCAGTTTTCTTAATATATTTGAAGTTGATTTATTACAAATGCTATTTTTATCTTTCTAAAATGTATGTGTATTGCATATTTTCCCCCCCTTGAGGACAGTGTCTCACTTTGTACCCTAGATGATGCTTCTGCTTCCAACTTCTGAGTGCTACATTATACATACACACTACCACACTCAATTGGATATCCTTTAGTAAATTTAATTGATTTAGGAAACTTTAGCCATATAATAAACCAGAATTTTCCAGCCCTGTATTGTAAAGTAAAAGGCTCCAAGTTTATAGAAATGGAAGACAACTACTAGGACAGGAGAGATGGCTCATCGTCCAAAAGATCCTTCTGCATTCATGTCAGATAGTTCACAACCACCTGTAACTCCAGCTCCAGAGTACCTGTATGCATGTGTACATATACATATAGGACACATAATTAAAAATGTAAATAAAAATAAAATTTAAGGACAGCAGCTACAGGAGCTGGAGAGATAGCCCGGTGATTAAAAACACTCAGCGCTCTTGCAGATTCAGTTCCCAGTGCCCTTATGATGCCTCGTAACCATCACTGTTTTTAATGTCTTCCTCTGTCCAAGTCCCCTCTAATCAGATTTATAGTACCTAATATTCTTAGGCTATAGCACTTTTTTTTATATCAAACTGTCTTATGAATTCCAGTCTCTCTTGCTTTAGTGTTATCTTACATAATGAACCTTAGCTGTCTGCCTGTGGTCTAGCACCTCCCTCATTTCCTATCATATCAGTTTGTTTACAATTGAAATTTAAAAGATGCTTACCTTTGTTTAATACAATCTTATCTCACACTGCAAATTAATTTGCCTAACAATTATATGATGAGGCTATAGCCTGTGAAAGTATTCATTGACTAGCCTAACATTTCAAATCTTGAAAATGTAGTTAGTGATTTTTATGTAACAAGGGAAAAATACTAAAGTTGATCATGTTAACACCCTTAAGTATTCCTTTTCTTGTATAATTTTAATATATTTGCTTTTTATATTCCTTGACTAGTTTCAATAATGGATAAGGTGACATCAGTTTTCAACAGTGCACAGAGACTAGAAGTTGTTAGAAACTGCATCTCATTTATATTTGAAAATAAAACGTTGGAAACTGAAAAGGTAACAAAACACCATTTTCCTGCTTATTGTTTCTCTTTCAGATTTACATTTTAAAGTCGACAACTGGCCTGTTCTTGAATGCTCTTGCATTAAGTACCTTTTTTTTTTTTTTTGAGGCAGGGTCTCCCTGTAACCCCAACTGGCTCAGAACCCACTATGTAATCCAGGCTGGCCTTGAACTCACAACAGTCTCCTGCCTCCCAAGTGCTGGGATTAAAGGCAAGTACCACCATGCCTGACACATTATGTAATTTTTAAATAAAAAGTGCCTAACGTTTAAGACTGGAGCTCAATCCTTTACATATAAGAGAAATTTGGTGGTCAGTTTTTCCCTCCAGTTAACAAAGCATAACTTTTTAAACCTTTTTTTCCCATACTACTTAGAAACTTTATTTTAAACATAACTTTATTTATTACAAATAATCTAGTTAAATTGTGTAATGAATTCTAGGAATTGATAATTCAACTTAAATGTGCCTCCCTGACATTTCTTGCCACCTTCAATGGAACATACTGAACATGACAAAACCTTTTTTGGTAATTCATGGTCATAGTTCTGAACATCTGTTACAAGGGGTTGGTACACAGTTGGTTACCACTACACTAAATGACCCCTTGCCATTGTATGTTTGAGGGTTTTGTTATTGTTTTCATTTAGTGATTGGTTGGTTTTGTTTTGTTTTCATATATTTACAATGTTACAGATTTTCTATTGTTTCTCTAGCTTTCAGTTTTTGTATGCTGTTTCTTTTTTATTTTATTTTGTTTTTGTATTTTTGAGACAGGAGCTCACTATTCTGGTCTTAAAGTCTTGAACCTTTTGCCTGAGCCCCTCTGAATACAAATGTGTGCCATCACCCCACACTTACATGCTTATTATATGCCTTTAGTATTACTATGTCCTTCTACTCTGAGACTTTTTCTTTTCTTGCTTATTTGCACCTTTGTTCTATTCTTTCAGTTTTCCAAATTAAGAAACCTTATATTACTATATATGAATGAACAAGCCTTACTTAATGAGCAAAGGAGGCATTCCTGAGTATTCTTTCTATGCATTTTAAAGCATTCATCTAAAGATAACTTTATATTAACCTAGTTTTTTTTCTGTCTCTTTTATGATATTGAAATATACAAGATTGTAGAACCTTCCACTCAGGCATTGAATCTAAATAGGGATGACATATCTAAATTATTTAAATGTATAAATGTATGAAATTACCTGTGCTTTTTTGTCATTGTAATTCTCTGTCTATTATTGCCATGGAAATTTCACCAGTTCTAAAAAGAAGATGTCCAAATGTCTGTAGCTTTAAGTCATGGTCTCAGCAGCAGTCAATTTAGCCATTAAAGTTTAAGTCTAAGAGGGAATAAGTAAATTTTTCCCTTTTCCCATCTATTATAGAAGTCATTTGAAATTTGTTTTTCATGCTGGTTTAAATGAACATAACTGAAAATCTACCTGCTCTGTAATTTTATAGTGAATCCCCTGTTTTATAGGAATTCAGTTCTGTTTACTTTGTTAAATACGTGACCGGATATATTTGCATATTCAATGTGGGTGTTTGAAAGTTACCTTTTTTCCAAGTAGTACCTTTTAGTCACTTACAATTTTCTTGTCTTCAGACCCTTCCTGCTGCCTTGAGGGCCCTTAAAGGAAAAGCAGCTAGACAGTGTCTCACTGATGAACTGGGTTTACATGTCCAGCAAAACCGGGCAATATTGGACCATCAGCAGTTTGACTACATAATAAGAATGATGAATTGTACTCTACAGGTAATTTTTAATGATTTCAGATAATTCCTCTTCTTTAAAAACACCTTTTATTTCTTCAGGACATGTATTTACTGAAATACCTTGTTCTTGAGGCTGCCACATTTAACAGGGTGAAGAGCTGATGTACATATAAACTCTTGCTCATCAACTGACAGGAGTGCTTTTGTTCTTTCTGGAAAATATTATGGTATTGCACTAATTTTTAACTAAGCAAGCTTTTTAAGTCATTGAGTTATAGATTATTAAATTCTATAGTCACATCAATTCCTTTTCAGCAATTTTTTAGGCAGAGGGCAATTTGGATAAATAATACAGTGATGAATGGATTATAAGAAATTGTCTCCCATGGTCGTAAGAATCTGTATGATCTTATAAAGATAACAGTCCCACAAAATAATGAAACTAAAATTAAAAGAAGCAAATTATATGGGTTCCTTATTAGATATCCTATGATATTACTCTTCTGTTAAACTGAGAATTCAATAGCTATTGGGCACCAGAAGATATAAATAAAATACATGTAAAATATGACACGGTAGGAAACAATAACTGCAGGATATAATGGATAATAAAATTTATAGACGAAAGAGGCCTAAGTGAATAAGAAGATATACCATATTTGTGGATTAAAAGACTTCATATAATGAAGGTATCATTTCTCAAAATGCTTTGTAGAGATGATACAATTCTACTTAGAATTCTAAGTAGAAGATTAAAAAAATTATTTGCCTTTTGATTACAAACTTTGTCCTAATGAAAAGGATGGGATTCTTGGTGGGCCTTGTGGATGAACCCACACTGAAGGATATTTGAGGACACAAATCAGACTCTGTAGGCCTTATTTTATACATATATATTTGTATATGTACATTAAATTGGTCAGAGGGCAGTAGGGGGAGGTACAGAGAAGGGATTTAAATACCATGAAACTATATTGTATGGAAATCATAAAAATTCAATTAAAAAGATTAAAAAAGAGAGAGAAAGAGAAGAAAATGCCATGGATACTTGCCTTTTCAGATCTCAAATCATTAGTATAAATTTTAATGGTTAAGATAATGTAGAGGGAGCTGGAGAAATGGCTTAGTGGTTAAGAGCACTGACTGTTCTGGCAGAAGACCTGGGTTCAAATCCCAACACCCTGCATGGTAGCTAACAGCCATCCATAACTCCAGTTCCAGGGCATCTGTCCTTCACGGACTTGCATAATATGGGTGCACTTATATACATGCAGGTGATACACTCATATACATAAAATGAAAGAAAAGACAATGTAGAATTGGCATAATGGACAATTAGAACAGAATAGGGAGCCCAAACTACAGAACCCCAAAACAGATGCACATCTATAAAGAAATGCGATTTATTGAAAAAAAAAAAAAGGTACTTTAAAACAGTGGCAAGATGATGAGCAGTTCACTAAACAGTGGTGGGGCACGTGGATATGACTGCATATACATAATATGATATTAACAAAAAAAAAGCACACATACCTCACACTACACAAATATCAATTTTATATGAAAACTTAAATAAAATTCCACAAAAGATGATGGTAAAGTCTAAAATATTTCAAATGTAATACGGGAGCAATTCTCAGGGTAAGATTTGCTCAAGTCACCAAGAGTGTCAGTCTTAAAAAATTAATTAATTTGACTACATTAAATTTAAAAACTGTTCATCAAAATAAAATATCATGAGAGTGAAAACACAGGCCAGGTTTGGCAGCAGATGCCTGTAATCCCAGCAATTGAGAAGGATAAGACAGCAGGCTCTGGAGTTGGAGGCCAGCCAGAACTATATAGTGAGACTATCTTAAAAGAGAAACAGGAGAATGAGAACACAAACCTCTTTAACGTGAGAGGTGTTTGTAAAATGTAAGTGCCAACACATTGGTACAGAATTGTAATGACATCTATAGGTTAAAAAAGAAAAAACCCAGTCTTTACATGAGGAACACATGAACAGGAGCTCAATTAATTAACACGGTTTTGGGTTTTGTTGTTGTTTTATCCGTTTGGGATTTTGAAGTTTGAGAGTTTTTTTTGTTTTTGCCCCTCTGCCTCTCGACCCTGTCTCTGCCCCATGTTCGGGGATTAAACACATGTACCACCACATGCAGCTTGATTAGCAAGTATGTTAAAAACTGGTCTTAAAAATAATCTACAGAAACTGGACATGGTGTTGTAAGAAATTACCTCAAAACTTAAAATACCTGGGGATAAATCTAACTCTAAGGGTGTGAAGGATCTCTACAATCAAAACGTGGAAAGACCAAAGAAAGAAATTGAAGACATTAGAAGATCTAAAGACCTCCTGTGGTCATGAATTGAATTTATATTGTGAAAATGGCTATCTTACCAAACCTCATCTATAGATTCAGTGCAATCCCAACCAAAATTGTGCCATTTCCTCACAGAGAAAAAAATCATAAAATTCATATGGAAGCATAGCAGATTCTAGATAGCTAAAGCAATCCTTAGCAAAACAAATCATGCCTGATTTCAAGTTATGTAATAGAGCCTTAGTAACAAAACCTTCATGGTACTGATACAAGAACAGATACGTCAGTGAAGCACAATAGAAGACCCATATATAAACTCACATAGCTACCGCCACCTGCTTTTTGACACAATTGCTAAAGATGTGCTTTGCAGAAAAAGCAGCTTCTTTAACAGTTGGTGCTGGAAAATCTAGGTACACGTAGAAGAATGAAACTAGATCCTTTTCTCTAACCCTGCATCAAAATCAACTCCAAAGGGATCAAAGAACTTAATGTAAGCCCTAAAACTCTAATCTGGTAGAAGGAAAAGTAGGGAAACCAAGACAAGATAAAAGAATATGCAGGGACTTTCTGAAAGACTCTGGTCATTTAGATAATAAGGCCAACAGATGAGCCTTCATGAAATTAAAAGGCTTCTTTTCAACAAAAGAGACAATTAAGTGAAGAAAGAGCCTACAGAATGGGAGAAAAATCTTTGCTACTTTGTATATATCTGATGAGCCATTAATATATAAAACATCAAGCAACCAAATCAAAAGTGGGCTAATGAACAGGATACTTCACA
The DNA here is from genome assembly GCA_035773235.1 of Eospalax fontanierii. Taxonomy (NCBI): domain Eukaryota; kingdom Metazoa; phylum Chordata; class Mammalia; order Rodentia; family Spalacidae; genus Eospalax; species Eospalax fontanierii. The sequence continues at coordinate 175,246,372 of CM069524.1, read as the reverse complement.
AAGATGAAATACAAATGGATATATAAATAATAGTGTTTTCTTGCTGTAGAATATTATTTAGCAGAAAATGAAAAAAGTTTCAGCTACAAGGGATAATGTGGATGAATCTTAAAGAATTTTAACCAGGTGTGGTGGCACATGCCTTTAATCCCAACACTCAGAGGGCTGAGACAGGCAGATCTCTGAGATTGAGGCCAGCCTAGTCTATGTAGTAAGTTCCAATTACGTATGGCTACAGGGATACCCTATCTCAAAAAGGCAAAAAAAAAAGAGAGAGAGAATTTTGTATAAAAATTAAAAAGTAGATCAAATACACTATGGCGCCACATAAAAATCATATCTATGGATACTTTAGTGATATTAATATTAACATAAGAGATAAAACTATTAAGAAACTTAAGGTAGAGCTGTGGGAATGGAGATGTAGTTCAATGATAGAGTGCCCTAGCATGCAGGAGGCCCTGAAATATTTCAAAACACCCTAAATGCTTACGATTTGGATAGTGACTTATTTAATTATGGTCTGTTTGGAAGACTGTTCAACTACTAAATAGAAACATTTAGATGTAAATCTATGGCTGAATGTACTTGTATGAAAAAAAATTATATATTGATAGGTGGGCAAAAAGGTAGTTACATAAAGTAGCTATAATGTGATTCTTTTTATCTATAATTCCATGTATGTATGTAAATGGTAGTAAAAACCTGGATGGATGTTTATACTAAATTTTTAATGATTGTTCCTGGTATACAGATTAGAATAGTTTTGACTTTCAATTTGAACTCTTTTCTGCTTGTATCACATACATACCTAAAGTTATATAAAATAAGTAAGAGCATCTTTTATAATTTCAGAAAATATTATTTTGTAGCAAGCAAATTTTGAGCAACCTATGAGAACTAGTTTTGCCATTCAGAAACTTCATATGTCCTTTATTACTGGCTACCTTATTTTTTTCTATCCACAGATCATAGAGACTAAAGGAGTAGGATTAACATATTGACAGATCAAGGTCTCCAGAAACCCTAAAGTAAAGCAGTTCCTTGCTCCCTAATAATTGGTATTTAAAAATTTTTAAGAATGTATTATTTTTATTGTTTTTTTAAAATGTGTATGAGTATATCGCCTGCCTGTGTGTAAGTGCACTTATGCTGTGCAGTCCCCTGGAACTGGAATTGCAGGTTGTTAGCTGCCATATGGGTGCTGGGAATTGAACCCAGGTCCTCTGCAAAAGCAGCCAGTGCACTTAACCTCTGAGCCATCTCTCCAGCCCCAATAGTTGGTATTAAAACTGCAAAAACTTTATTAGAAGCTTTTTTTTTTCCATCAGCACATTCTGTGCTATTTATAAAATTTTTTAAAAAATAATTAAATTTAACATTTTTTATTTTTATGTGTGTAAATATCTTGGCTGTATGTATACAAGTAAGTGCACCATGTGCATGCAATGCCTATGAGGTAGAAAGGGGTGTTGGATCCGCTGGAACTGGAACTGGAGTTACAGAAGGTTTTAACCATCATGTAGATGCTGGGACCCAAACTCCTTTACAAGAGCAGCCAGAGTTCTTAACTGCTGAGCTCTCTCTCCAGCCTCATAAACTGGAGTTTAAAACTTTAAGTTTAAGTCCTTTGTTTTACATTTTAGTATTAAGGTTTTCCCTAAACTTAATTTTAGCATATACTTAGATTTAACAGAACTCAGGCTATAAGTTTTTCTTTTACTTGAATAATAAAATTTCTAGAAAAAGTACAAATATACTTTCAAATATACCCTTATTTAATGATATTTATTTTATAAATCAATATTTCACATATAAATAAAAATAGATCTTCTTCCATCATGTTCATCCTGTTGTTTAACATTATATAAAAGTCCATTTTGATTATGAATGGACCTACGTGTGTTATACTTTTTAAAATGAGTTCTTTATTACCACCTTGGGATTCATTATTGTTTCTATTCTTATTGCAACAACATACTAAAAGGGATTTAGTGTGGTATTCTGAATATCTTTTCACAAAAGCATAGAATTTTAAAGTAGAGAAGCCAAACATCTGTGTTGATGTTTTAGGAAAGAAACATTAGCTAAATTAACTAATTTTTAGTTAATGATTCAAACACTTTGGTAAATTTCGCTTTTTATGACCTAGACATTATTCTCTTTCTTGCTCTCAAGGGAAAATCAAATAGGAAATGAATATTGCCAAACAGCTATGTGTTTGTCAGTTTCTTTGAAAACCAAGATAATTTTTTATAGCACTGGTTTATACAGGATATAGATTAATTCCTATATAGCGTCTCGTTTGGAAAAACTGATTGTATTTTGTTTTTTTTTTTTTGTAACAAATGTTACTAAAAAAAAAAAAAAATCTCTCTCCAAAAAGTGAGTTTAACTCTCCATTTTAACACTTTTTAAAATTGTGTCAAGTGCTTGACTACTATCTTTTAACAATAGATTATGATCTGAAACTCAGTGAAGTTCTCCATTTCTATTCTCATTATAAACTGCATGCTATGAGGAACTGCCTCATCAGCCCAGAAACAGATCTTAGAAACTGCAAATAAACATAAGTCATGATAATTAATACATGTTTTGTCCCAAGAGGGAAAGACGCTCTCTCAGTGTCCTTTCCCCTGTACTCTTAAGAGAGAGACAGTGAGAAAAACCAATCCTGAAGCAATCAGCAATTGATATAAGCAAATTTTATGACCACAGTTAAACATTGGTCTCCAGAAGCCTTGGGCAACTGGTTAAACCTGGAAGTTATACATCAAGCTAGAAACTGGAAAAAGAAACCAGTAGTCCTTATTTAACAGCATGCCCTTGGCATTTGTCAAGAGAAGAAGCAATTGCAAATTCTTTTTTAAAAGCTGCAGTTTCAGTAATCAGGATTCTTTAGATTAAATTTAATAAAATATGAATTCAGAGTTTTAAAATAGCCAAATGTCATGGAAATGATCCAATATGAATTAGTTTCAATACCAACCAATGATAGAATTAGACCTCTCCCTAAGATTGTATATGTTTGAATTATCTGACTTGAATATATAAAACTTTTAATAAATACAAAATCAAATATGAAATAATGTTAGGAGACTAACAATGGCCAGATTACATTTTAATTATACTGATATGGAAAGTAAAAACTCTGGTGTGATGGTTCATGCCTTTAATCCCAGCACTTGGGAGGCAGAGGCAGGCAGATCTCTATGAGATCAAGGCCAACGTGGTCTGCTTAGTAAGTTTCAGTGCAACTGGGGCTACAGGGAGATCCTCTTTAAAAGGTAAAACAAAGTAAAATCTCAATGGATGTGAAGGACTGAATATTATTAAGATGCCAATTATCTTGTCTATACATTGAACTCCACATTATATGTAATCTAAGTCGAAATTACAGGTTTTTTTTAAGGAGTTGGCAATCTGATTCTAAAACTTCTATGGAGATATAGGAAACTTAGCACACTAATAAAAGAACAAAATTGGAGGATTTAAAAGCTGTCAACCGAGAGTAGTAAGGATATGTTGTGTTGACATAAAGTACAGATGAGTAGGTCAGTGGAAAAGAGCAATCAGAAGTATACCCATATTTGTGGCATTTTTGCAAAAACATTGAAATAGTGCAGTAGGAAGAAGAGGTGCTCCCTATAAATAGTGTTAAAATAGCTATCCATATAAACACTGACCCTGTTTCAGAATTAATTAATGTGAGAAACAACATAGACATAAAATGTATATAAACTTTTGATTGGTTAATTGATTGGTTGATAGTCTTCTGAGGTGAAATCTTTTTAAAATTGAACAGACTAGAGTCAAACTCACAATCCACCTGAATACCAGTTTGTACCACCACACCCACCTCACAATTTAAGAGTGTTTGTTCATTGTGATTCTGAAGACCAGACCTTGTCCTTTAATGTGCTGTTTTAAGGGTTACTGAGTTTTGAACCAAGGACCTTGTCCATACTAAACTCACATATTCCACCATTGAACTACACTCTTACCTCATCTCTCCTACAACTTAGAGGAAAATGTGGCTTGGAAATGAGCAACAGTTTCTTAGTTCATAGACAGCAGTAGTCAAAATTGAAAGAAAAAGCAATAAACTATCACAATTAAGACTTCTGTCCTCTCTCATAGCTGGATATGAGCTTTGAAGTCTTAGATAATGTATGGTTCAATTTGAAAAAAATCCAGAGGGGTCAAGAAATTAATAGATGGTTGTTGGTTGAAGGGAAGCTTTCTAGGTCACATAGTAGAATGCAGTGATAAGGAGGAGGAAAGGAGAATATCAGAGTGAGTAGGAAGGGCCAAATGGGGGTGGGGGAATGGGCAAGCAGCACAGAGAAGAGAGTATGGAGAGGTTTAAGTACAAAACCACATGGAAACCCACCACTACAGAGGCCTCTAAAGTATATATGTATAAATAAAATTATAAAAAGAGATTAAGAGGAGTTACCCTATAACAGGGGTCATTGCCCCTTTTAGATACCATAGATTCACACAAAAATATCTCAATGAACTTCCTCTCTAGAAGTTGTTTTCCAGGAGTTGCATAGACCCTCAAACTATACTGCCCATTACCCCTGCTCTTAGTTACCCACCAAAGCCTCCAATCTACTGGTTAGCATTCATAGTTCTGGAAGGTGCTACTAGAAGGAAAAATATTATCAGCCTTTCCTAGCTATGAATCCTGTGAACTACAACAACATCTGGCCTGTCAACATAGGCCCATTGGTACAATAGTGGCATAAATATTATGGGAGTAACCATCCACTCTGTGATTGAATATACGGTCCACTTCATAGGATGGAGCCCATAACTGACATGATATCAGGCTCAGAACCTGAGGTTAAACAGGTCACAAAACATAGGGAGAGCCTAACACTAGTTTTCTACCAAGAAGTTACCATATTAAACTGACTCTTAATGTCTTTTTTTATATACCAATAGATTAATGCATTCTCTGCTCTCACCAGAGTTTTATTAGGCAGCAGATGGTGATTATTACAAAAACCCACAACTGGCTAACCTGTAGAGATCAAGAGGTTGCAGAGTGATTATCCCTAAATAAGACACCTGTGTCAAATTTCTGCCTGCCAAGGTTCAGGCATCATTGCAGAATAGTGGGTCAAAAGATTGTAAGAGCCAGATGGTAAATGACCACCAGGAAACAGTTTTCCGAAAAACACAGCTGGTTGGTTACTCATCCAAATTCACAACAAGGTGACAGCATGTTTAAGTCCTATGCAAGCTAAAACCAGACAAAATCCCAACATAGACATGGTCAAGTAAGTAAGAAAACCCAACCTAAGGAAATTTTGGCAACTGATGGGTATTGGGAGGGGCAGAGACAGTCTCTTTCAAGGACAGGACTCTTGGTAGGTTAACCAGGTTCCAGTGGATGGACCCACACTGAAAGACATTTGAGGATACAGATTAGACTCTATAGGCCTTATATATATAGTATATGTATATATATACATAAATGTATATATACATATATATATATATAATAGAGTACATTATAGTGGAGGGGAACATTAAGGGGAGGTGCAGCTTGGGGATGGAATCTAAATACCATCATTATATTATGCGAATATCACAAAAATTCAATTAAAAAAAAGCAAAGATTTCTCACCAGAGACAACATCTAAAAAAAATAAGCAGGCAGGACTGAATAAAACATTTCCCAAATATCCATCTCAAAGTACTGTTTATGGTTACATGAAGAAGTCTCCAATAGGAAATCATGGGCTGATGGTATAACACAATTGTGGGGCATTTGCCTAGCATGTATGGAGTCTCTGGGTCCAATTTCCACCTTAAAAAGAAGTAAGTCACCAAGCAAACAATAAATACAAGGGAGAGCATGTATCCCTACTAAAAATTAGATATGTGAATTAATGCATATGATATTTAGGTCAATTTTACCATTTTACAATATATACATATTTCAGAACCTTGTGTTATATCTGATAAATTTATATTAATTTTTATTAGTTGAAAAACAAATCAGGAAAAACAGACAGTATGAACAAATACCTCACAAAATTTAAGATAGGTGAGCGGCCAATAGGCACATGAAAATGTGCTTAGTATTATTAGTTATAATAGTGAGCTGAGCGTAAGTATTCATCCTTCTTTTCTTCCTGACTGCAAATACAATGTGGCAACTGCTTCAAACCCCTGCCATCTTGACTTCCCTGCCATGATGGACTGAACCTTGAACTGTGAGCTAAATAGACTCACCTTTCTTTTAAGTTGCCTTTGAAGGTATTTATCATAGCAGCTGAGCAATTAAGACAGTAAGGTATATGAATTCGAGTATTTAGACAAAAATAAAGACAGTAAGAAAGAATGAACATGAGAGATCTGTGAGATGCAGTAAAGACCAGATTTACTAATCATAGGTGTAGAAGGAGACGTTCAAACTAAAGGCATAGAAAACATGTTCAGTAAAAATCATAATATTAAATCTAAATCTACAGAAAGAGATGGCCATCCATATATAAGAGGCATTTGGAATACCAAACAAGATCAGAAAAGAACCTTTCTCACTTCACATCATAGTTAAAACACTAAGTATACAAAACAAAGAAAAAATATTGAAACATGCAATAGAAAGCACCAAGTCTCACATAAAGACAGCCCAGTCAGAATTTTTGAAAACTGTAAAAGCTAGGAAGGTTGTAATATGATATATTTTCAGATACTTTGTCCAGAAAAGATATCCTCATAGTTAAAAAAGAAAGAAAAACCTTTGTATAATAAGCACAAACTAACGGTATTCATGACCACTGTGCCAGCACTACAGGCTATACTTGAGAGAAGCCAACACACTGAATAAAAAGGTCAATATATCACCGAGGTCATAGATAATAAACTGTACTAAAACAAGAAATGATTAGGAAATTACCAAACATAAAAACAACAAAATGACATAATGTAATATTTAACTTTCAATAATAATTCTGAATGTTGATGGTTTCACCAGTCTAATAAGAAAATCACTGACTAACAGATTGGATTACAAGCTAGGATGCAGCTCTTTGTAGCTTGCATAAAATGTCCTTCACTGGCAAAAACAAATGTAGCCTTGGGGTGAGAGGATGGAAAAGACATTTGCCAAGCAAATGGACCTAAAAAGTAAGTAGGTAGAGCAGTACCGCTTTGTAACAGTTATCTTCAAACTAAAATTAGTCATAAGAGATAAAGAATTTAGAGCTGTTGAAATCACCCTGCAGGTAAAAGAATTTGCCACACAAGCCTGACAAACTGAATTCAGTATCCAGACTCCATGTAAAAAAGCCAGATGTAGCATGTATCAGTAATCCCAGCATTACTACCAGAAGATGGGAGATAGAGGCAGGAAATTCATCTAGAGGCTCACAGCACAGATGGCCTGAAGTACACAGAGCAACAGAAACAACAAGAGATAACATGCCTCAAAGTTAAGGAAGAAGATCCAGACGTTGTCTTCTGACATCTGTACTCACACACACTCTAATCATACACAAATAATAAACAAATTGTTTTTACAAAAAGAAATCCATTTCTTAAAAAAAAATTGCAATTCACATGATTAATGAAACAATTCATCAGGGTGAGACTATAATTTTAAACATAAATGCACCAAGCATCAGCACACCCAATTTCATAAAATATTGGATATAAAAGCAGAGATTGACTTCAATAATAATATGTGACTTAAATACCCTACTATCACTGATAGGTCATCAGGTTAACAATCAACAAAGAAAGGTATGAGTTAAGAGAAATTACAAATGAAATAGATTTAACAGCTATCTACAGAATATTCCACCAAAATGCTGCAGAACATGACTTCTTCCCAGCAGTCTATGGAACCTTCTCTAAAATATACCGTGTACTTGGGCACAAAGCAAGTTGTAACAAATTTATATAATTTGAGTGGAAATAATGTCTTGAATTCTCATTATAATAGTGTAGAAATAACCAGCAAAAGAAACTGCAAAACATTTATAGACTCATGTAGACTGAAGAACACATTCTTAAGTAATAAATAAGTCCTCAAAGGAATCAAAAGTGAAATTTAAAAGTTCTTAGAATTGAGTAAAAATAAAAACAACAAACCAGAATCTGTATGATACAATGAAAACAATTCTAGGAGTGAGGTTTACAGCTAAAAATATCTGTATTTTAAAGAATCAGCGAAATGGTCAAAATTCAGCCTGAGACACTCACTGGTCTTGTTCACTTTACCTCCACTTCTGTGACCTAGTTTAAGGAACAAACAAAACAGAAGACCATGAGAAGAAGGCCATATACAACAGTGGGAAACCTAAAATCCTTTATGGAGCTTGAGGGGGGAAAATGCTTTTTAATAATGGAACTGGCATGAAACTCTACCCAAGCTCAGGTCCTTCTCACCTATAGTTGTATGAGCCTCTTACTTACCCTTGAGCAGATTCCACTTAGCATAAGTCTCATTGTAATAATTGGTTTAAGCTTCTTTGGGAGCCAGGAACCAGACATGCACTTAATAAGAATAGAGAAAGCAGTTAGTTACAAACACATTGCTAGTATAGTGATCCATCCTTTGTTCTTGAAGTAAGTTACTGAAACTTTTGACAGGTTCAAAGTTACCCATAGTAAGCAGGGACCATTATATTCCTGTAAATTAAGAATTACATACAAACTGAAATACTCTTTACCTGTTTTTAGAGTTTCATCTCTGTCTACTGTCTGTTTGTAGTAGTCCAGATTTCTTCCGTTGGACTTGAATTGCTTAGGTGCTTCATCCTGGAACTCAGCTCTGGTCTTAGACTGTTTTGTTGTTGTTAATTAGGGTATGTTTGAAAGTAGGCTTTGCAGTTTGAGGGATGATTTTTCTATCAGTAATGCATCAAAAAGTTGTTCAGCCAAGGATTTGACCATTGCATGGCCTCCTGAGAGACACATCCCTTTAGAAATGAAGTAATATATTTTAAGGAGACTCTTTCCTGATGTGGTCTGTCATGAGTACATATAGAGCCTGACATTGTGTTCTGTAAAACTTTGTGACTAGCTTCTGGAATCTACCTTTGTAGACAAAGTATTTGCAGGGGATATCTGTGTAGATGGACACAGAAAGAGGCATTCCCTTTCCTGATGAACCTTTAATTGAGCCAATTGAAATCAGAAATGAAAGAATTTAGAAAAATATAAAATAAAAATAATTGAAGATTTAAAAAAAAACAACTCTCTAAACTTTCTCTAATTGAAGAAAACACTGCAAGATAACACAAGGACAGCATCGTATGGTAGCCTATGAAGAGTAGGAGTTCAGGTCACAATGATGCCCAGTCCGGTGCCTTTTCTGATTTTCTATACAGAATGTCTTTAAACGATAATTAAAATTGATCTGTATTTTAATCATTTTTTTGTTGCTGTGACAAAATAATCAGAAAACAAAAGGGAGAAGGATATATTTTGGCTCCCAGTTTCAAAGTTGTATTCCTGGGTGACTAGCTTCATTATTTCTGTGCTCTGTTGGGCCAGAACATCATGGGAAAGAGCATGGCAGAACAGAGTTCCTTGCCTCGTGGTGGCCAAGAAGCAGATACCAAGAGGAAGGGTCCAGGGTCAAGGTAATACCTTTAAAGTTGCAGCCCCAGTGAGTTCCTCCTACAAACTCACCCCTTAACAATCCCTTTAGCTGTAAGTGAAGTTAAAGCCCCTGTAGTCTGATTATCTCTCTAAAGCCCATCATCTGGCAACTAGGCTTTTAACATGTGAGCCTTCAGGGACATTGTTAGAATCAAACCAGAACAGTTGTGTAACTATAATAATTCTTCATATTTAAAGAAAAAAATTCATTTACATAAATAGAATAAACTCTCTTGATTTTGAAGTCTTTGTTAGTACAAAAAATGCTTTTCTTGAAATTTAATGAGCATCGTTTCTAATGTAGAATATGCATATAAAAACAGAGTTATACTATAATAATGACAAAATAATAATATGTACTAAGTGGGTTCTTTTTATATATAGCTTGATTATCATTTATAACATACACATATATAGAGAGGGAGGTCTTTTTGAACTGAGTGTTCTTGTAGCCCCAACTGGCCAGGTTCCCCTTGATCTCATAGAGATCCGCCTACTTCTTCCTCCTGTGCACTGGGATTAAAGGCTTGCACCCATCACTCCTAGATTAACCTTTACATAGTTTTAAATACTACACCTAAAACCACATAAAAATAGTACCCATTAACTGAAGACATAAAATGTTTTTTAAAATGAGAGCAAGATGTGAAAGAAGAAAGGTCAGTGCATATAGTTCATCTTGCAGTCCAGTGCAGATGTGGCCTCTTAACTCATTAAAGCCTTTTCTGATTATTGTGGTACAATCACCCTTCTTGTATGCCCCAATAACATCTTTCTCTACTTTTTGTAAAGCATGTTGAATACGCTGTTTTGCATTAGCTATCTCTGGGCCTATCTGTTCCACTAGGTTGTAAGTTTTGACAAAATAGCCCCCAGTGATAAGGACAATATGCACATTTTCACTTTGTAGGCACTTGGATCATTTTTACTGGATGAAAACAAAGATACATAATATAAACTAAGTAACAAAAACATTTCTTTAAAAAATACTTTTATTAATTTTATTTTATGTGTATGAGTATATTGCCTGAATGTATGTACATATACCTCATGTAATGCAATGCCCATGGAGGTCAGAAGAGGGCATCAAATCTCGTTTAACTGGAGTCAGGGACAGTTGTTAGGTGGACCATGTGGGTGAACCAGACTCCTCTTCAAGAGCAGTGCATGCTTTTAACCACTGAGCCATCTCTTCAGTCCCCAAAAGTTATTTCTTTAAAACATTTGCATGTTACTTTTAAGAATTTGGGGGACATGATTTTTTTAAGCAAATCAGAATAATTTGGAAAATGCACAATATTTCATACATTTAGCTATAAATGCCCAATTTATGTCTGTAGACATAAATTTTCACTTTTTGCATAACATACATTAATGTACTAGATGGTTTATTAATAAAATATTTCATTTTTATGAGGGGCTACTTAACTACCTTTCAAATGGCTATACCATTTTGACTTCCCCAATATGAGTGTTTCAGTGTTGTCAGTATCCTAAATTTTGGTCATTCTGAGGGAACTTATTTTCTTTAAGTTTGCATTTCACATTGCCATATGATTATTTGTCATCTTGAGGAATGTCTTTGAATGAAGTTTTGATCCAATTTTTTAATTTCTTGTGTATGTCTCATTGATAAACTTTAGTTCCTTATATATTTTGGATATTAGTCAATTATCAGATATATCTTTTAAACATATCTTCTAACTTTTGACTTATTGTTTCATTCTCTTGTCCCCTTTTTTCACTGAAAGAAAATTTTAATTGTTATCAAGTCAAACTTATTGTTTCATGACTTTGTTACCTTATCAAAAAGTCATTACCAGGTCCTAAGTCATCTGAAGTTTCTCCTGTGTCATCTTCTAGGAGATTTATAGTTTTTTCATTTTATATTTAAATATGTGATCCATTTTGAGTTAATTTTTATGAAAATAATAAGGTATCTGGAGCACTTGGGATGTGAGATCAAGGCCAACCTCATCTACATAGCGAGTTCCAGGCCAGCTGGGTTTGCAGGGAAACCCTTCCCTCCCCAACCCACCAAAAATAAGGTATCTGTCTAGGTCCATGTTTGTGTGTATGTATGTGCCAGTGTGTCTGCATGCATACATGCTCATGTGTGCGTGTCTTGTGTATGTGTATGTGGAGACCAAAAGTCACCCTTGAGTGTTTTTTTTTAAAACAGGATCTCTTACTGGGTCCTGGCTCTTGCCAGTTAGAGTAGGTTGGCTGGCCAGTAAGTCCCAGGGATCCGTCTGACTCCACCTCTCCAGCTCTGGTATTATAAGTGCATAGCAGCACCCAGCTTTTTATGCGCGGGCTCAAACTCAGATCTTCATCCTTGTGTGGCAGGCATTTTACCTACTGTTTTATCTCCTCAGCCCTCATTTATATAGTACACTTACGTATAATTTTTTATTTTGAGAATTGCTTACATGATTAATTTGCATTGTTTCCACCACTCTACTCCCCTGTCTAACACTTCCATATCCTCCCCTGCTCCCAGGAAGAATTCTTTTTTTAAAAGAATTCTCTTTTTTTTTAAAGAGAAGTTTATCATTTTTAATTGTGTCGGGGGGGCAGTGGTGCAGTTACCCAAGTAGGTCTCCTGGAGCTGTAATCACAGGTAGTTGTGAGCTGCCCTGTATGGGTGCTGGGACTCAAACTTGGATCCTCTGCAAAAGCAATACATTCTTTCAATCACTTGAGTGATCTCTCCAGCCTTTAGAAAGGGAGAATTCTTTTATATATTTTTTTAATTCATTATTTTCATTTTATGTGTATAAGCATATTGCTTGCATATGCACTCATGTCGTGCAATGCCTGTGGAAGTCAGAAAAGGGAGTCAGATCTCCTGGAACTGAAGTTACAGATGGTTGTTAGCCACCATGTGGGTGCTGGCAATTGAACCTAGATCCTTAGCAAGAGCAGCCAGTGCTTTTAACCTCTAAACCATCTCTCCAGCCCCACGAGGGAGAATTCATAGTGCTCTATCATGGGAACAGATCTTTAAGGTTAACCTTAGTAGGGCACTGCTGTGTTCAGCCCTTGTGCTGTTTAGATCTACTGCATATGTATTCCTTTAGATCCTGTTTGAGTCTCTTCTTAGAGTAAATTTAGAAGGAACTAAGTGTGGAAAAATTTAACCCCTCCTCCTGCAGCTGGTCTTACATTCTCAGTCATTCATTTCAGGTGCCCTGTATCGTAGCTGCATCTCTGTTCTTCCCAGTGATTCCTTGATGGCATAGATCCTTATCCAAGGGAGGACAGCACATCTTTCCAAGAAGAAATATTGTTGTACCTCATTTTTCCATCATAGTTTTGGAAAAAAAATATTGTACAAGAACTTACCATAAAGCCAAATATATTCCTCCTTGTTCCCATTGTGTAGCAGTAGCCCTACCTCACCTGTCATCCAGGTTCAGTTGATAAGATCATAATTCTTGTTTTCTTGTCTCTGAATATTGGAAGTTTCAAGTGTTTGTGACAACTCTAGTTTGTACATTAACAGCATTTCTTATTCTGCCCTACTCGAACTGTTCCTCCGTTAGAAACTAGAATCTATAATTGTATAGAGGTTAGAATTACAGCAACTCTGCAACAGGATAACTGGGGTTTGTTGGTGAATAGAACTTAGGATTCCTGGATCTGCCATAGAGCCCTTTTTTGCTTTGTATGTCACTCAAGGTTGGTAGCCTTTGTGTCGTTTCTCATTCATCTGGCCTGATTAGCATGGCACCGTCAGAGTCTTACCTCATCGTACCTTTCTGTTTACTATACAGATGCTGTTTCTCCAAACTGAATTTCAGTGGGAAAGTGGTTAATGTATATCTGAGGCAACATTGTCAGTGTTTTTACCATTTTGCTATAGTGCATTTCCTGTGAATGCAGATATTTTGAACCTCTTCCCTAATAGAGTTAAAAGACAATTTACCAAATCATTGATTGTGTACAACATTCCTGAGGCTATGTAATCGACTCTAACAAAGATAGTGTGTCTTTGTTATATCACTGCAGTCAGTGATATGGTTGAGCTGTGGTCTGCATTCCTTTTTCAGGGTTTCCCTAGTTACTGTAGACACCAGATGAAGAATTAGAGTGTTATGACAAGGACCATAACTTCTGCATATTTTAGATCCTTAAGAGTGCCTCTCTACCAGTGAATCCATTTAAATGGTGCCAAATAGTAGGGAAAAAAGAGGATTTGGTACATTGTATTTAAAAGAAGACATTTTAAAAGTTTACTTGACCACATACTAAGGTTAAATTTTTAACCACATGCCAAAGTATAAACCTGTCTTTTAAGGAGGGGAAGAAATTTTTATTGCTTCATTTATTTATTGTAGTGCCTAGAACAGAACCCAGGGCCTCTTCCATGCCAGCACCCTCCCTACTGAGCTATATCCTCAGTCCCTGTATTGTTTCTTTTAAAAAACATTGTTATTAATTCTTTGAGAACTTCATACAGTGTACTTTAATCATATTATTCCCTCCCACAACTACTCCCAGATCCACCCCCACGACTCTACGCACCCAATTTTGTTTCCTTTTTTCCTTCTTCTTTTTCCCCATCCAGTCTAATGTGTGTTGCCCAAATCCTCTTCAGTGTGGAACCTGTCCTGGATTGTAGTCACCCTGTCAGGACTCTTCATCTTCCAGTGGTTATCAAATACCAATAGCTCTTCAACTGTGGGTGGGAGAGTTGGAGTTCGTGACCACCTCCCTCCGCAACCCTCCATCATGGAATTTGTTGTGCTTGAGCAAGTCCTGTGCATGGTGTTAAAATTGCTGGAAGTTCATATGTGTAGCTTCCATGTGTCTGGAAAACATACTTCCTTGAAGGCATGCAGCACTGGCTCTTAAAATCTTCCTTTCTCCTCTTCGAAGAGATCCCTGAGCTTTGTGGGGAGTGGTGTGATATAGATGGTCCCACTTAAGACTGAGTACACAGCAATATCAAATTAGTTGCTTTTCTGTTATAAGACACCATGACCAAGGAAAATTATAGAAGAAAGAATTTATTTAGCTTACAGTTCCAAAGGATAAGAGTCTATAATGGCAGAGGGAGGCATAGTGGCTGAAGCAGAAAGCCAAGTGATTATATCTTCACGCAGGCATAGGAAGCAGAGAGAGACTAGAAATCTGGCAAGGGCTAAAAGGACATCCTCATTCAAACCACCACAAGCACATTATTCTCCTAATGTTGACCAATTGTGGGGTCTCTGTGATAATTGCCTTCTGCTGCAAGCAGAAGCTTCTCTGATGCTATTCCAGGGGTATAGCAGTAAATCATTAGCAATCATTTTAATATTATTTCCATTTAGTAGTCTATTAGTAGCAGGTTCTCCTGTAGGACTAAGACAACAATGCCAGGTATAGGTTCCATTTCGTAGAGCAGGCCTTAAATCAAAAGGTGGTTGCTTACTCCCATAATATTTGCACCACTATTATACTACTGGGCACATTTTGCCAAACCAGTCCTTATTGAGGCTTATAGGGTTCACAACTGTATAGGAACGATGATACTTTTCTTCTCTGCCTAGCACCCTCTTGCACCAACAAAGCTAGGCACTAGGGATGAAGCTTCAAGGGAAGTATCCACTTATTTCTCTATGTTCTGTGACTCAAGTCTGTGCTGTCTTCAGCAATGAAGTCTTACTGTCAAGTTCTGGAGGGTAACCAAGAGCAATGGCAATAGCCTATAGTGCTTGGGGGTCTCTTGAGTACCCACCAGCCAACAACTCAAAAAGGAGATAACCCATTCCTACTGGGATTTTATTTGCTAGGATGAGGTGTCTAGTTGGGGTCCCTATTATAAGGTAGCTCCTTTTAAATTCTTTTTATGCATGTGTATATATCTATTTTAGAGCATTAAATTTGGATAGTCTTGTTTCTTTTTGTTGTGAATAATAGTGTGGTATGATTTGGATTTTATTTTAAATTGAGTTTGAATATTTCACCTGTGAGGTTAGATACAGCTGAAATTCACTTATCTTCACCTTCATGTAGTAGAGTAGTACATTGCATCAGTATTCCACATTTTGGTCATTCAGCCAAATACAGACATTTGGGCTACTTCCATGTTTTGCGTTAAACCGTGCTGTGAAACACAGTGTTCCTGGGGCTGGAGAGATGATTCAGTGGTTAAGAGCACTGACTGTTTTTGTAGAGGACCCAAGTTCAGTTCCCAGCACTCACATGGCGGCTAACAACCATCGAGTTCCAAAGGGTCCAACACCCTCCACTTGGCTCTTAGGACATTGTACTCAACATGGAGCATTCACACACATGCAAGCAAAACACTCATACACATAAAGTAAAAATATGGAAGCAATACTCATGGATCAAATTTTCAAGAATTAAATATCTTTCATTAAAAAAAAGAATGCTGTTACTAGATAATTCTAGTACAAATGCGTATAAGTTTTAGAGAATATGCCTCCTTGGTCATAGTTTATACATGTATACAGCTTTATTAAATGAACCAAATTTTTATAACTGATTATATCAGTTTCACTCCCACTATAGACACCTGTCATTGCTTTACATCCTTCTTCACACTTACTTTGTCAGACTATAATTTCCCCTGTCTGATGGCTCTGTTTTTCTTTGTGATTATAGTTTTGTAATTTTATATTGATCATTCTGACTCTTTAAATTGAAATCTCTGTTACATTTTTATCCAACCTTTTCTCATTTATTTCTTTCATTCTCAATGTTGTTAGAACAGTTATATATTCTGGATATTTGTCCCTATGAGAATATGTTTTAACAAATTTTATGTCTATTCTATGACATATCTTAATTTGTTATACTGTCTTTATAAAACAGAAATTTACAAGTTTTAACATTCTGGGTTTTTTTTTTTTTTTTCATATCTTAAACAGTACTCCTGCCCCTAACCCAAAAGTTATGAACATATTCTTTTATATTGTCATTTTTCTTTAATCTACCTGGAATTCGTTTTTGTATGTATTTTGGGTAAGAATACAATTTTTTTGCCATATGTGTGTCTAGTGGTCTCTGCCATTTATTAAAACCATAATTTTTCTTGTGAATTCTATGCTACCTCTGTCATTAATGTCATATTTTTTAACTGGCAAGTCATAGGTGGTAGACATGCCAAAAATTAACAAAGATTCTTTGCCACAGCTGAAACAGAATGCACAGAGTACTGCTGCTAACATTTCTTAGAAAGACTTGTGTGGATTTTTAGCCCCCAAACCCTCAAGATGTATTATTTTGTAAGTCATGTCTTAACTGCTTTCTTTCAAAGGGAGAAAAAAAAATGAGGAACTAGGAAAAAATATAAAACCAAGAGAACAGAAAACAGGAACACTCATAAATAAATGGTAGGGTCATTGAGTTCCTTAATGCAAGAATATTGTACACTTAAAGAAAGTATTTCATGCTGGGCTCATATTTGCCATTCACCATGCCTGTCTTTTAAAAATAAAATCATAAGAAAAATATTACTAATATTCTTTTCTGGTTTAACTGTATTTTGTAAAACAGCTTTACTTTCCCTTTTTGAACAATCTTTTGCATAATAGTGTTTGTTGGGCATCTATTATATACAAAACAATAATTGATCTCAGAAAGAGATGTTTTATTAGAAGGTATGAAACAATAGTTTTAGCACAAAATAAAGAGCAGAAAGAAACTAGAGATCGTGAAGAACTGGTCTTTGAACTAAAAAACTGAAATCAAAGCAAAATTTGAATCTTAGAGATGAAGGAAGGTATATCAAATGGACATAAAAATCAAAGGAAAGACATGCTTAGGGAAGTATGCTTCTGACAGGTATCTCTCCAGTCTTCAGGCTGATAATAGTTCACAACTAAATGGCATACAGCTGTGTACCATTTTCATTTTTGTTTCTGTGATTAAAATATCCTGATAAAAATCACCTTAGGGGAGAAAAGATTTCTTTTAGCTTTCAATTCCAGGTTCCAGCCTTGTGTGGAAAGGTCAAGGTGGCAGGAACTTAAAGCAGCTGGTCACATGATATCCACAGTCAAGAGCAGAGAGAAGTGAACATATCCGTGTACTTCACTTGCTCACTGCTCAGATCACATCCATTCTTATACAGTTCAGGGGCCCTGGCTTGGGAGTAGCACTGCCCATTGTGTAGTTCCAATCAAAATCTCAGTTGGCTTTTTTTATAGAAATTGATAAACTGATTCCAGAGTTTATATGGAAATGTAGAGGATATAGAGTAGCCAAAATAATTTTAAGGGCCTGGAAAGATGGCTCAGCAGTTAAGAGCACTGGTTACTCTTGTAGAGGACCCAGGTTTGATTCCCAATATTCCCATGATGACTAACAGCCAATCTGTAACTACCGTTCCAGGGGATCTTAAGCCCCTTTCTGGCCTCTGAGGGCAATATGTGCACAGGTACACTTACATACATGAATATAAAACATTCATACACATAAAATAGGTAATTTTTTTAGTTAACAAAATAATTTTGAAAAATGAAATTAGAAGAGTATTTCAACTTTTAAAATCGAAGTGAAAGCCACATGTTAGGGAAAATATTAAAATATTTTTACTATTTTTATTTTATGTGTATATGTAAATTGCCTGTATGTAATATAAGTGCACCCGTGTCACACAGTACCCACAGAGGTCAGAAGAAGGCATCGGATTCCCCAGGAACTGGAGTTGTGGATGGTTGTTAGCCACCATGTGGGTGCTGGTAACCTAACCCAGGACCTCTGCAAGAGCGTCTAGTGCTCTTAAATGCTGAGCCATCTCTCCAACCCCATTAGGAAAAATATTGACCAAACATATCTAGTAAAGGACTTATTCAAAAATAAATAAGTCTTGCAACTCGGTAATAAAACCATCACTTGATTTTTTTAAAAATAGATGAATGTTGAACAGATGGCTGAATAAGTCCATTAGAGTGTTCAATGTTTTTAGCCATTCAGTAAATGCAAATTTTAAACCTTGAAGGGAAACCTCTATATACCTATTAAAAGCACTGAAAATACCAAATTCTGGCAGGGATATAAAGACACAGCTCTCAGATACAGTCGTACAAGGCAGTTTTGCAAAGAGTTTGACAGCTTCTTATAAAGTAAAGCATACATTTACCAGATGACTCAGCAATTCCATTCATAAGTATTTATCCTATAGAATTAATGTTTACATAAAAGTCCATACATGAATGTTAATAACGTCTCTTTTCATAATTGCCCAAACCTAGAAATAGCTCCTAGATCCTTCTGTAGGTGAACAGATGAGCACACTTAATTCTGTGCTATGGACTGCTACTTAGGAATTAGAATTAACTGTTGAATACTATAATAGAGATGAATCTCAAAGAGCTGTCCTGAGTGAAAGAAGCCATTCTCAGCATTTAACATAATGTTTTCAAAAACACAGAGACAAGAGTCTTTTGTTACCAAGGATCAGGAGTAGGGACAGAAGACTTTAATGAGATAGTAGTAAGATATTGGGAGGTTGGAGCTTGAGAGATGGCTCGTCAGTCAAGAGCTCTTGCAGAGCATCTGGGTTTGGTCCCGAGCACCCATGTAGTAGCTAACAGCTGTCTATAACTCTAGTTCCAGGGGAACCAGTGCCCTCTTACGACCTCCATTATACATGTGGGTACACTTACATGCATGCAAGCAATACACTCACACGTATAAAAAATAATAAATTGGGGAGCCAATTTTGTGTTTAACTCTGGTGGTTATAGTTGCTTAAGTACCTACATGTGCTAAAAGCCAGAGAATCGTCTGACCCCAAAACAGTTTTTCCTCAGAATTTTAAATACATTGCTATGATTTTTATCATCTAGCATAGTTCATGTTTTATGTTTTGTTTTGTTTTGTTGAGACAGGTTTCCCTGTAGCTTCAACTGGCCTAGAACTCAGTGTGTATTCTAGGCTGACCTTGATCTCATAGAGATCCGCCTGCCTCTGCCTCCCAAGTGCTGGGACTAAAGGCATGAACCTATTCTAAAATTATTTTTTATGTATGAGAATTTGCCGGCATATATGTAAGTGCACCTGTGTTATTTCAAAACCTAAAGAAGGTGTCATATCCAACTGGAACTGGAATTATAGGCAAGTGTTAGCTGCCATGTAGGTGCTGGGAACCGAACCTGATCCTCTGCAAGAGCAGCCACTGCTCTTAACCTGAGTCATCTCTCTAGCCCCTTACAGATGCCATTTTAAATTTAAGTTGAATATTTGATTGTGTTTGAGAAACAAGAGAACACAGATTTTTTTTTTTAATTACTAGAGAAGACTGCCTCACTTATAATTCTGTCTCTACCATTTGTGGCTGTATAATCTCAGCAAATAATTCAATCTCTAGACCTTTGGTTCCTTCATCAACAAATGGGCATAATTACAGCGTCTGCCTCTTAGCAATGTTAGGGAATAATTTTATTTTAGAATTAGAATATGTCTTATTCTGGTAGCGCTCAATAAACGTTAGCTATTAGTTCCATGTGCCAGATAATAGTGTTTTAGTTTCTGAGGAAATAAAACAGATGTGGTCTCTTCTCTCAAAGAATTTAAAAACAAAGCTTGATATTATTTATCAAGCTTAGCATTCATTCAACTCTGTCTCAAATAATTGTCATAACATATATCAATAACTACAGTTTTTAAAATTGTGATACACCCTCTATGGTTTTACAAGTTTATTTAGAAGTAAATTATAACCAAGGGACAGTCAGATGGCTCAACAGGTAAAAGTGCCTACCATTTAAGCCCAATGACCCATGTGCTGTCCCCAAATTTTTGAACAGGGATTATTATAATATAAAGAGATATTTTGTTTTCTAAATTCCTGTCCCTGTGTCAAAGATGCAAATATTTTCAGTATTTTGGGCAATTCAGAGATGTTTTATTTTTTTCTGAGCTGTCCAAGCCCATTTTTAGAAGAATGGTAGTCCTGTGACACACACTTCCTTTCAGTCCCTTTTTTTCTTTAATATTTAAATATAACAGTTTTGGGAGAGTCCAAAGTTTTATGAATAATAATGTTTGCGGGAACAGTTCAAAGTTAGGTTAAAAGTATGAAGTCATTAAGGATAACTGGAAATTAAGATGGCAGGGCTCACTCTTCAATTGTAGCAGGAAAATTAAAGCTAAATTACATAGCAAGGTTCAGAATGTTTGCAAGTTTATAAATTGCCTGGTCTGTAATTACAATGCTATTATGTAGCCAAAGCTCAAGGGACTCCAGGATGTGTGTTTATGAACTGATTCCCCAATACCATTCTGTAGTGCAATTGCTGTCACTAGTTGTAGTCTTACTGTTCGAGATTTTTTCCATTTTTCAGCCTCATTAATTTTAGAATGTCTCTAACGTGATTTGCAAAGAATTTCATATTTATATTTTGCAATCAGCATTTGAATAGTAGACAGGTTTTAGACGTTTACTACAATGTGTAAACATTTTGTAAAATAATACTTTCTAGTCTAAATGTTTTAAGATTTCTAAGTCTCTGCTAGTTGGTCATGGGTCAAAATCCCCCATTCTTTAATTTTTTAGTTTGTGGAAATCTTTGTTAATGAGTATGTAGAGCTTCATATCACAGCTGTTGTCACTTAAAGTTTGGACAGCATCATTACAAATGAAGCCCTGCTGTGAAATCAGAGTCAAAAGGCATCTTGGCATCCCAGCCATTTCCTTAGGAGAAGATTACAGCTCAAGTCTGTTGAACTTTATTGCCTTGGGCCTCATGACATTCTTCAGAAACATGCAAGGCATTTTTGTTAAAGAAGTTCAGATGTGCTAGGACATAGATGACATTCTTGCACATAACAGTGTCCTAAGGGGGTGAAGAGTAAGGGGGTTAGATTAGCACTTTTTGCTGTGTTCCTGGATTATTTTATAAGATCTGTGGAAATGATAGAGAACATAAGTAATAGACTAGGAAGATGGTGTAGGATTTTTTTTCTACATGGCCTAACTATATTTTAAAATAAAAACCTAAACGTGACTCCAAGATAGTCACCACCTTCAAAGTCATCTTTCTGTTTTATGGAGGTGGTTGCTAGTGCTGGAGTTTGAGCCCAGGGCCTCATGTATGCAAAGCAAGCACTGACATCATCCTTCTATTAGTTTTATCATTCTCTCTATAGGAAGTTATAATTTCTTCTCCCAACATACATGTGCCTGAGGGAGAGACATTACTCAAATAGTCACGTCTTTTATTTGAAAGCCCCAAATTTTAATTGAAAGCCCCAATCATTTGTCCCATTTTAATTTTTTTATGTGTATTAGTGGATTGCCTGCATTATGTAAGTGCACCCCATACTGTGCAATTCCAATGGAGGCCATTGGAGAGCTTCAGATGCCCCAGAACTAGAGTCAAGGATGGATGTTGGGATCTGAAACCAGTTCCTCGGCAAGAGCAGCCTATGCTTTTAGCCACCTCCCCAGCCCCTGTTTGTTCCATTTTAATATCTATGCAACCAGTATCCATATTCCAACACAGATATTCAGAGAGACGCATGAAAAATCATGGCTGTCTTCACTCGTGTTCTCCTTTTTATTTCATGATCTGTACCCATAGTTGGTCTCACATAACTGCACATTTTTAAAATTTAGAAACTAGGATCCACATCTGAAAGAGAACATGTGGCATTTGTTCCTTGAACCTGGGTTGTTACCTCACTTAATATATTTTCTAGTTCCACCCATTTTCTTGAAAATTTCACAATTTTCCTTTTCTTCATAGCCGAGTAAAATGCCATTTTCTTGTTACCCATTCTGTTGATGAACATTTTAGGCTGATTCATTTCCTTGATATTATACATATAGTACCATAAACATGGATTTTGCAAATGTCTGTGTGGTAGGATACAGACTTCTTTCTGCATATGCCTACAGGTAGTACAGCTAAGTTGTAAGGCAGTTCTGTGTTTAATTTCTTGAGAACTCACCACACTTAAATTTCCGTACTGTCTGTACCAATTCGCCCTTTCAGCAACAGTGAATAAGGGTTCCTCTTTCCTCACACATCTTTTCCAGCATTTGTTCTGTTCTGTTTATTTCTTGTCTTTTAATTGAGTTACCTTGTGATTTTTGTTTGGTTTTGGTTTGGGTTTTCTTGGGGGGAGGTCTTTTATAAGTCAGGGTCTCCCTGTAGCCCCAGCTGTCTTGGAACTCTATGTAGACCAGGCTGGCCTTGAACTCACAGAGAGCCGCCTGCCTCCACCTCCCAAGTGTTCACATTAAGGGCATGTGCCACCATGCCTGGCCATATAACAGTTCTTAATCAAGTTTAGACCCTTTCCCCTATCCATACCTGACCATTCTTCCCTGTTGGACTTCATGCGTTCCTCCATACATGTTAAGTTCCATCCAGTCAAGCATTTGTACTCAGATGTCCTTCCATGCAAGTTCATCCATTGGAGTCTAGTCAGCCCATCTAGAGATCTTAAAGAACATCT
This sequence comes from Eospalax fontanierii, assembly GCA_035773235.1. NCBI lineage: Eukaryota > Metazoa > Chordata > Mammalia > Rodentia > Spalacidae > Eospalax > Eospalax fontanierii. Next base: position 175,223,317 of record CM069524.1, on the reverse strand, counting down.
ACTCACCCTCATCTAGTTAATCAGTTGCCAGTAGTTCCCAGGCTTGGGCCAGGGTCTGCTTCCCACCACCCATTTCCCTCACTCCACACTGGGTCCTTGTCTGAGTTGGCATGGGCCTTGGACTTGACACCACGATTTCAGAGTTAGTTTGCATGTGCAAGCTTCCAGGGGCCTAAAAGTCTCTGCTTCATTATGTTCATGGACCAACCCTAGCTCTTACAATCTTTCCACCTTCTCTTCCACAGTGATCCCTGAACTGTGGATACATGAGGTTTAATTATTAATAGTTCTGTTCAGGGACACACACTCTACAGTGTCTTACTCTCTAAAACTTGGCCGGTTGTGGCCTTCTGTGTGCAGTGCACTCTGTTCTGTGAGGAAACTTCACTGGTGAAAATTGAGGGATGCACTAGTTTTTCTCAATACCCCCTGTTTTGCTATGTTCCATAAGCCTTAGGTCTAGAAGTAACACTGTAGATGTGTTTACTGGGCATCTTTCAGGCATATATTCTATATGTGTGACCAGTTGTGGAGCTCTGCACTAGCCTCCATTTGTTGCAGAAAGAAGCTTCTCTGATTAATGGTGTGTGTTATATTTGTCTATAACTATAAGGATCCATATTTAGCATATGGTAAGAAATTTCGTTGGTCTAGAGATACAACAGAGATAGGTATTTCTCAAGGATATGACCTCTCCAGTCATGGTATTTGGCTGTGTTTACAGTACCACCCATAGTGGTAAGCATTCTAATTAGTGCAAGGTGGAATTGGAAAGTAGTTTTAATTTGCATTTCCCTAGTGGCTAAGGATGTTAAACACTTTAAAATCCTTTCATATTTTTTCTTGTACATTGGCCCATTTATTGAATGGCAGTTTGGGTTTTGGGGCGCGGGGGGGGGGTGTTGTGTGTGTTATACCTTATAGACACAGCCTCCTGTCTGAGATGTAACTGACAGCTTTTTTGCTCTTCTGTAGGCTGTCTGGTCACTCTGCTGCTGATAGTCTCCTCTCCTGTCCAGAATCTTCTTAATTTCGTGTTATCCTTTTGGTTAGTTCTTGAAGTTATTTTCTTTGCTGTTGTTGTTCTGTTAGAAAGTTCTTGACTATATTGTGATCTTAAATTGTCTTCCCCATGTTTCAGGTTTTAAATTAAGATCTTTGATCTACTTTGAATAGATTTTTGTACATTGTGGGAGATAAGGATCTAATTTCCTTTTCTGAAGGAAAATACCCTGTTTTGCCGGTACCATTTGTAGAAATGACTGTCTTTTTTCCAGTGTATATTTTTCAACTTCTTCACCTATCAGGTGGACAGAGCTGTGTGGATTTATTCCTGGACCCTCTGTTCTGTTGCCTTGTTTTGTTTTTGTGCCAGCACTTTGCTGTCTTTGCACTATAGCTCTGTAGTATAGTTGGAGGTACATGGGGGAGGCCAGAGGTGGACACTGGTGTCTTCATATATTAATATATCTTTGAACCTGAAGATCACTGATTTAGCTAGTGTGGCTGACCAGCTCACTTTTTTCCCCATCTCCACCTTCCTGTTGCTGGGATTACAAGTAGGCCACCATCCACACTCAGCGTTTATGTGGATGCTAAAGGTCTGAACTCTCGTCCTCATCCTTGCATGACAAGCAATTTATCTACTAAGCCATTTCCCTAGATCTTCTTTCTTATTCCAGTTAGTCTGTGTCTTTTAATTGGTGAATTAAGGTGATTTACATTGCTCATTATTATTGAGAGGGATATACTGTTACTGATGACTTTGTTATTTTTGTTTGCTCTTGTTTTGTTGGTTTGGTTATTGGTAGTTCTTCCTTTTCTGGTGGTATTGGAAGTTTGCTGGTTTGTGTGTTGCACGTAACTGAGTTCTTTCCCCCTCATCCCCCGTTTAGTTCTCACATGAAATGTATTCATTCCTGTATTGTGGTGGATGAAAACTGTCTTTCACCTGCTCTGTGTATAATATTCCTTTAAGAATTTTCAGAGGACTGGTGAGATGGCTCAGCAGATAAGAACACTGACTGTTCTTGCAGAGATCCCAGGTTCAATTCCCAGCATGTGTATGGCAGCTAGCAACCGTCTGTAACTCCAGTTCCAAGGAATTTGGACACCCTCTTCTGACTTCTGCAGGCATTGCGCAACATGGGTGCACTTATATTCATGTAGGTAATACATTCATAGACATAAAAATTAAAATAATAAAATATTTTTGAAACAAAAATTTATGTTTAAAATGTGAGTTGACACTTGAAGGATTCATTCCAAACTCTCAATTATGTAATTGAAAAAAATAATCCACATTTCGAGAAAACATCTTTAACCCTAACATAAAATTCAGATCACTTATCACAAAGTTAGACAAATGTATATAAAGAGACAAAACAAAGAATATTTACAAATTTAGACTACATGAGACATTGTGAAGACTCTTGTTAATAAACAACACTATATACTTTTTAAAACTTCATTAAAAAATGTGATAAAGGTCATAGCATGAGAACCTTAACAAGTTCAAAGTTGTCACATTGGGGACTTTAAATCAAAGGTAGTGATAAAAACTTTCAATTCAAGATCTTTCTCATAAACACTAAACTCAAGAACAAATTGTCTAAGAAAGGGAAAACTATTTGCAGTCAAGTTAATTTAGTTCCCTATGAGTATAAACTATTAAGAATCATTAAGTGTAATCACTAATTAAAATATTGTTCATTTCTTAAGTGACTGATGAGGTCTTTTCAAAAAGAATTCTATCCATTGACTCCTGGAAGAGAAAAAAAAAGCTTCCCATTTTTTTCCTCTACCTCACAACCACAGAGCAAACCAGAATGATCCAACTCCTAATGTAATATCATACAGAGTCTTGAAATAAGATATTTTTAAAAGGAATTTTCTGCGTTGCTGTCTTGGTTTTTATGAACTACTTTAACTTGTGCTTATTCTTGAAATATTTTTATTTCTCCATCATTTTAAGGTAGAACTTTTCTGGGTGTAGCCGTCTTGTCCACTGTAAGTATTTCTGTTGCTGCTTATTAGCTGCAGTAGAACTACTGTCAAACTAGGTACATTGGGCACGTGTGCAGTCCCAGCTGCTCAGGAGACCTAAACAGGAAAATTGAGCCCATACATTCAGAGCCAGCCTAAACATCATGAGACCCCATGTTAAAAATAAGCAAATCTGGGGCTGGAGAGAGAGCTCTGCAGTTAAGAGCACTGGCTGTTCTTGCAAATGACCCGGGTTCAAATTCCAACACCCACTTGACAGCTAACAACCATCTGCAACTGCAGTTCCAGGGGATCTAACACCCTCTTCTGTCCTCCTCAGGCAGCAGACAACATGGGTGCATTTATATACATGTAGGCATAACACTTAACACTTATAAAATAAAAAGAAATAAGAAATTAAGAAGAAAAAGAAATACATAATTGCTGCTGAAACATTTATAGTTATAAATAAACCAGTATACTGTGATATCCTAAGCATTTCATGACATTAGTGATAATACCATTTATTGATTACTGTTTGCCAGGTATGCTTTATTGCATTATTGATTTCTTAACCTAATCACATAATTGTCTGACAACTGAATCTTTTGAAATTTACTTGAACTTACTGTATGACCTGCTATGAGATCAATTTTTTTAATTCATATTAACAGTTAAGGGAAGGATTATGGGGTTGGGGAGATGGTCCAGTTGGTAAAGCACTTGATACATAAACATGAGGACCTGAGTTTAGACTGCAGCACCCAGTAAAAGCAGAGTGTAGGAGTACGTGCCTGCTGTCCCAGCGCTGGTGCAACGGAGACAGGGCCCCTGGAGCTTGGCTGCCAGCCAGCCTAGCTGAATTAAGGGAACAGAGGGGTGGGGCAAAGTGGGAGGAGAAATAAACTTTCAGTGAAATGATATCTAGAAATACTGTCTACCAAATTCCTCCAGAGTCACAGTTTAAAGCATTGAGAAATCCTACAGTTTGAAAGAAAAAACTTGTTTACTTGTATTTACTGGGTGTTTCCCCAATTCCTGTAAGAAGCAGCGTCAGTTCCTTGTAGTGCTAGTGCTCCAGTTTGAGGAGCTTTGCTCCACATGTCTTCAAACTCCCTTGCTTAAAAAAATCAACAACAACAAAAAACACCTCTGAGCTTTAAATCTTCCTTCCAGAACCTAGCGTCTTTCTCCTGCGTTATATTTCCTGATATCGTCAAGGATCCTGCTCTTCAATATAAATTCTGCACATTTGCATTTTATGAAAATGATGTTTTCAAGAATGAATCTAGCTGGGGTTAGTCAATGTTGACAACTAGGCATCTCTCTGAGACCTCATTTTAGCAGTGATCGTTCTTTTCATCTCTCTTCCACTGGATTTTTCCCCTTGCTGTACTTAAAGCATTCTAATGAAACACTTTTAAAAATATTTTGTTATTTTTATTTTATGTGTATGAGTGTATTGCCTGTATGTGTTTAAGTGCACCCTGTCATAACAGCACCCACAGAGGTCAGAAGAGGGCATTGGATCCCCCCTGGAACTAGAATTAGAAGCAGTTTTTAGCTACCATGTAGGTGCTGGGGACCAAACCTGGGTCCTCAGCAAGAGAGGAGTCATTGCTCATAAGGGCTGAGACATCTCTCCAGCCCCCTTCGAATTCTTAATGAAAGGATTAAATTAAATCTTAGTATTCATCTGCCCCTGCCCTATCATGATGTATTAAACTACTCCCCCAGTACTGGAATTACAAGCACATGCAACCATGTCTGTCTTATACGTGAGTGCTGAAGATTAAACTCAGGTCTTAGTAATTGCATAGCAAGTATTTTATAACTGAGCCATCTCCCTAGCCCCCAAATTTACCTTTTGATGGAAATAACTCATTATTTAAGGTTAGGTGTTTCATACCATACCTGATACCCATTTTGTTGACCTTGGACACTGCTGCAAGTACTGGCCTTCCTTAGGCTTACTTTGTGTTCTACTGCTGGACAGAGGAGGATTGATGAATATAATTGTACAAATATCCACCTATGCAATGTCTCCAAGGTTCATTCATGTTTTAGAAGCTCCTTCCTTTTTAAGGCTGAATAATATTCCATTGTGTATACAGATGCATACACAAAGCACATAAGTGCATGTACAAATACATACCTGTTTGCCCACTGTTGATTTTTTGTCTTTGTTTCTTCAGGTTCATATGCAGAAGTAGATACATTGAATATATAGTAATTCCACATATAGCTACACTGTTTTCAAATTCCATGTATTAGTTCTGTGTTACTTTTTTGCTGCTTTCAATCCTGTGTGTCTGAGGATGTGCCGTACTACTTCCATAGCAGCTGAGCCCTTTCTGCTTCCACCTAGAGCTTCATTGTTTCTTAGCATTTCACCCAGTGAGTTTCAGCATCGGTCTATAACAAGATACACTTCTTATGTAACACTAAAAAGAAAGCACTGCTAATCAATTATAAAATGCACCATAGTCTCAGAGATGGTAAAGCATAGAGGAATACAGTCCTTGACTCAATGAAATACGGTAGGTTAATCTAAAACCCTCTCTAAAGCTTTTTTTTTTCCTATAAATAAAAGACCTCTTAACACAGATTGTGTTTTTTTTTTTTTTTAAAAAAAGCTGTTCACCAGTGATGTATATCCATCCCACATGTGTTTTTACCTTGTTTCTTAAAGAATGTACTTCAGGGACAATATATTTTGCCCTAGATTCACCCAACTATGCCTTAGTGGCAATTTGGAATGAATGAAATTTGCTGTGTCATATATTTGTGATTTCTGGCAAATATCCCATTGATATCCATTTGCCTTTGTTTCCTTTAAGGATTGTTCAAGTTTAGAAGAATATAATATTGCTGCAGCATTACTCCCTTTGACCAGTGCTTTCTATAGGGTAAGTTTTTTGGTTTACACATAGACTTACGATTTATGTGTCTGTGTCTGTTCACTTTGATTTATTATGCAATTGCATGAATACTGTCTTCTTCCTGCAGTGAAGACATACCTGTGGTTGTATTTATTTGTGACATTTCTCTCATGCTGTATGTAAAACAGTGAAGTTGTTGCCTCATAGTACAGTCCCTACACTCATTCTATCCTGCTTTTTTCTTATAACACCTGAAATTGTGTTCCAGAATGATTTATTGATGGTTTATTTCCCCTGCCACAAAAAGCAAAATTCCATGAGGCCAGGATATTACCTTCTTTGCTTTTGCACAGTAAATATTTAATGAATGGCATCAAGGAGACAGAAAACACAATTTAATCAATATTCAGTGATTTTTATAATTATAGCATTTATTATCACTCTCTTCTTCATGCCATATTATAAATCTGTTAGATATAATTTTTATTACATTTATTTATTTATTATTATTATTTGAGGTGAGTGGGTGTGCACAGTCTGTGGTGTATATGGAGTTAGAAAGACAATTTGCAGGAGTTGGTTTTCTCCTTCCATCATGTAGGTCCTAATGATTGAGCTCAGGTCATCAGGCTTGGCAGAAAACATCTTTACCCACTGAGCCATCTTGCCAGCCCTAGCACTTATGGCCAACATTCAAATTCAGCACACTCTCTTTTGTGGTCTCTCTTTCTGTAAAGAACTACATTGCCACCCTCTGAAAATTTAATGCATTTTATATGTCCTTTTAAAATACGCACCTGAAAGCAGACCTGTGTTGATGTACTGACTTTCTGTGAAGCCATTTGCAATCAGCTTTAGGAGGCATCAGGTTAATGGGTTCAGCTAGTGCTGTTTCTCTGCATTATCAGACTTCATAATAGTAAAAACTTGTGCTTTAGGGCTATATTTATTAATTTGATCTTTTTCATCTTATTTTATTCATTTACTTGTGAGTTTCATTGTTCTTGTTTTGCTTTGACTTGACGATTAATCAAGGTTCCAATAGGAACCAGAAATTATACCAGTAATTATGACAGGAAAATTTTAATGTAAGGAATTTAATGTAAGCATTAGTAATTTAATACTAAGAGTAAAGAGAATTCTGAAGTATGTAGGAACAGAATACAGGGAGCAGCTACTACCTCTAGAGCTTGGGCAGAGTACCCAAGAAAGAATAGGCTTGGAAGAGGATCTCATTGCAGACAAGCTGGTGGGAGAGGTGTTGCTGTGGCCACTGACAGCATAGAACTTGACTGAGGTACTGCAGACCCAGCCAACTGCCTGCTGGAGTGTAGCAAGACTTGCTTGGAGTTCACCTACTAGAATGCCACTGGAGTTACTAAGGTATCAGTGAAATGTAATAGGAAGCCATCATCTAGACGATGACTAAAACTTCACGGAGAGTGAGTGCTTCTGGGTATCCTATACTCAGGAGCAAAAAGGAAAGCATACACCAGAATCTGAAAGAAGCCACTTCCTAGTGCCATGTCCCCTCAGCATCTTTATTAATAAACCTTAACATGGTGCCCACTTGCAAAGTAAAACTGTTTATAAAGCCCATTTTCAGGGTCACAAAGCAGGACAAATGGATAAATTTGGCGAGAAGAGTCACTGCATGGATAACTGGTACAGGAGGATCAGGCATGGTGAATCATACAGATTCTTGAATATGATCTTTTCTAAATAAGTGTCTTTTGCAAAGTATTCCTGGTGCATAACAGATTTCTTAATTCAGGAAGTAGTTGTGAATTGCATTAGCCTGGCCACAAATCACAGTGAGCCATCCTCGTATTTCTTAGCTGCTTTACAGCAGCTCCTGGGACTTGCCCAGAATTGCCTTAGAGAGTAGTTTCCACTAATTGTTAGTTTAAAATAATTTTGATAAGTAACCTTTATTCAATGTAATGAAAGTTCATTGAGCATCTCAACATATAGAATTACTATGCCAGACATTGTATGGGCTGCACCATTAATAATATATTAACATGGCCCCCAAGGAACTTAAATTGATAGTCTTGCTAATATAACAGTGATTTTTTAAAAAGTAGTCTAGTCATAGTGCCACCAAGCCATGGGCATTTTCTTAAAAAAATAATAATACTAAATAAGCATGGGAAATTCAGATATCGGGTCCTGTGAGATAGCTCAGTGGATAAAGTTATTGTCACCAAACTCTGATGACTTGAGTCCTGTCCTTGGAACCTGCATAGTTGAAGTAGAGAGCTGACTCCCACAACTTGTCCTCTGACTTAAACATGCACACCTTTACCCACAAACACAAAAAGATAAAAAATATTAAAGAAAATTTGGTCTCTTTATATATATTTCATTTATATATAAAAATATAATATTTTATAATGAATATAATAAAAATAAAATTATATATAATATAAAATTAAAAGTTCTTTTTCCCAGTTCTACCCCCTCTTCTCCAAACGGTTGTTTTCCTTGAAGGAGGAGGTAGAGATTATACATTATTGCCAGCAAATACTGATAATTTGTCTTGTTTTTATTCTAATTCTCTCTTTAGAACTAAATATATATCAACAGACAGAAGCACATCCCTTGGAGTTGTTGAGGGAGAGGCTGTGATGCTTGCACCAGAGTGGAGGTCTGTGTGCCAAGCCAGTCTTAGATATCCCTCTTTTCATGTGTTTCCAGTAAAGGGCTGACTCACTCATTGAGCTAGTGTTTTACAAGCCCACATGCCCAGTACCTCTGATATGGTTCAATGAGTCTTTGTATCTGTGCCCTGATTTAATTTGATAAGTTCATAGATGATAATGTTTTATTAGCATTAATAACTTATTTTGTGCCTTATGACTATGCTATACAGATGATAATTATTCTTCTAATAAGTTTAGTGTGTTCAAATCTGGTAATTAGCTCTTTGAACAGACAAAGTAAAGCTGCTACTCTGGATAGAATGGTATAATTCAGAGCAGGGCACAGCCTGCTCACTACACGAATGGTACTGCTCTCAGCCACAATCTAATTTTAGAACCTTTCTGTCACTCCCCAGAAGAAACCTCATGCCCATTTACAGTCACTTCCTGTTCCCAGGCAACAGTGAATCTCTTCTACTGTTTGTGTTTTAGAGACATAAACAAAGTCATACAATAGATATTCTTATGAGTGTGTGTGCACATGTGCATGTAGATAGATGCATGTACGCATGTGTACAGTTGTCTGTGCAGACAAGATGATGACGTCAGGTATCTTATTTTTTGAGATAAAGTCTGTCACTGAACCTGGAAAAGAAACTACCTAGACCAACTGACCAACAAGCCCCAGCACTCCAAACTTACCTAGGTCCTTATGCTTGTGCAGCAAACACTTGCCATCTGAACCATTTCCCCTGCCCTACAAAAAGAATATGTGTTCTTTTGTATCTGACTTCTTTCACTGAGCATAATATGTGTCAATATCTTTAGGTCTGTTAATTATGAATTAAGATTTTTCCAACCGAGTCTCCTGGCACAGATCCACAATGATAGCCAAACACTGAGGTGGGGGTATCATGAATTTGAAGTGAGGCCTGGGCTCATAGTAAGACAGAGAAAGAGAAGGCGGAGATGAATATATTCCATGCATAGTCTGAGGCCCTCAGCATTATTTCAACTAATTTAGTATATAGTACATAATTAAATGAATTCTTTTATTATTTTTAGTTTATGTGTATGAGTGTTTTGCCTAAATGTATATAAGTGTAGAGGCCAGAAGAGGACATTGGATCCCCTGGAACTGGAGTCACAGATGGTTCTTAGCCACCATGTGAGTGTTGGGAATCAAACCTGAGCCCTGTGCAAGAACAGCCAGTGCTCTTAACTGCTGAGCCATCTCTCCAGCTCCTAAATTAATCCTCTTTTTAAAATTTTATTTTATTTTTTGTATATGAGTATATTGCCTGCATGGATGTAAGTGCACCCGTGTTGTGCAGTGCCCACCAAGGTCAGAAGAGGGTGTCAGATCCCCTAGAATTGGAGTTAAGGATGGTTGTCAGCAGCAGTGTGGGTGCTGGAATTCAAACCCAGGTCTTCTGCAAGAGCAGCCAGTGCTCTTAACCTCTGAGCCGTCTCTCTAGCCCCAACTAATCCTCTTTTAATAAATACATTGTATATGAGATGGAGGGCATGATTTCTCAGTTTAAAGAAATACAATAATTTTTATTGAATTTTTGTGAATTGTATACAATATATTTTGATATTTCCATCCCTTCCCCTAGCTACACTCCCTTACTGTGCCCAATTTCATGGATGGATAGATATTATTAAGGCCGATAGAGTCATGACTGTGTCCCAAATCCCCTTCATGTGGGTTTATGCACTGGAGCCTGGTCAATCTACCAAGAGTCCCATCCTTGAAAGAGACTGATTACCCCTCCCAACAGACATTACTTGCCAGTAATTCCTCAGGTAGGGTTGGGGTTTCTTACCTACTTTCCCACATCTGTGCTGGGATTTTGTCTGACTTGAACTTATGTGAGACTTGTGCATGCTGTTACCTTGCTGTTAGTTCTTAATAAATAACTACCAAGGTGTCTGGAAAACTTTCCTGGTCATCATCCAACTCCTCTGAATCTTAGATTTTCCACTTCTTCTGAAATGACCCCTGAGCAACCTTGAGAGACAGAAGTTTGATATAGGTTTCCTCTTCTGGGGTTAAGCAGTCTACAGTCTCTTATTATATGCATGTTGGCAAGTTTTGTGTTAACCAACATTTGATATTTTTATAAATTTTATATTTCTGTATAATTTTGCAGTTCTTTAATTTAGCTAAAATTTAACTTTGGCTTGTATGTTAAAAGTATATAATGTCTGTAAATAAATTTTGGTATATGGGGCTGGAGAGATGGCTCAGTGGGTAAGAGGGTTGATTGCTCTGGCAGAGGACCCATGTTCGATTCCCAGCACTCACATGACAGCTAACAACCGTCCATAACCCCAGTTCCAGGGGATCCGATGCCCTCTTCCAACCTCAGTGGGCATTGCATGACACAGGTGCACTTACAGACATGCAAGCAATACACTTATACACATAAATTAAAAATAATAAAATATTTTTTTAACTTAAAAATTTTTAAATTTTGATGTATTATTTTCTTCTCAAGATATAAACACCTATTCCAAGTAAATTCAGGTGGTGTGATAGAAAAAATCTGTTAATCACCAACTGAAAAAAGCCTTTTATACAAAGCTAACTTTCTTATATCTGTCAGAAAAACAGAAAGTGAAACATGAAAGCATGGACACCCTCAGAATTTCCTCTCCTAGGTGGTGATCTTCTTATCACCACCAGATTCTTAGTAATTCTGTCCCAGTCCCCTGCCTCTGAAAATAAGTAAGCTAAAATCTGCATTCTGTATTTTTCATATCAGAGTCTATTATCCTCTACAAAATTCCATTTACCTGGGGACTGGAGAGATGGTTCAGCAGGTAAGAGCACTGGTTGTTCTTATAAAAGACCTGGGTTCAAATCCCAGCACCCACATGGTAGCTAACAACTGTCCGTAACTCTAGTTCCAGGGGATCCAACACCGTCTTCTGTTCTCCTTGGGTATTGCTCAACATTAGTGCATTCACATACATGCTACATGCATATACATAAAATAAAAATAAAGCAGAAAAAATAAAACAAAGTCCATTTAATGAAGAATGGTCAGAGGTGGTCAGAATGAGAACTAGTATTTAATGAATTCTTAGTCTGGACAAGATGCTACATTTGACCTTTCTGTGCCTATCCCACCTCAGTGAAGTATCACTCCCAATCTCCCATGAAGAAGATATGGTTCAGTAGGACTCTGCTACATATCTAGTGAATGCCAGGGCTGGGTTTTAAACTCCATTCCCTATTATTCCACAGTTCATGTTTTTAACTCTAGTATGTTTTCCTAATGAATGACAATTCATGCAGCATACCTCTGAGTATGTTTTTAGTTTTATTTTGGTTTGTTTGGTTGTTTTTGCCGTGAGATGTTGAGCTGGCATCACTCTTAACATCTGTTCCCCTGGCCATTTTCATGAACATGTCTAAGGACTAAAGAGGAACAAAGTCAAGAAATGCTGACTAATTAAATGGTATGCCTTCAGTAATTGTCAAATAATAGTTCTAATGTCCAGTTTTTATATTTTTTAACAGAAAATATACTAAGTACTCAAAATAATACCAAATACATTTTTTTTTATTTCTTCAATAGTGTAGAATTTCTTGAATACTGACTGTTCTAGTTTGCTATGACAAAACACTCTGACCAATACCAATTTGGGGAAGAAAGGGTTTCTTTGGCTTACATCTCCCAGGTCACAGTTCATCACTTAGGGAGCTCAAGGTAGGAACTCAGGGCAGGAACCTGGAGGCAGGAGCTGAAGCACAGGCCATGGAGGATTGCTACTTACTGGCTTACTCCTCTGCCCATACTTAGCCTGATTTCTTATACAACACAGGACAAGCTGCCCAGGGCTGGCACTACCCATAGTGGACTAGGTCCTCCCAGATCACTCAGCAATGAAGAAAATGTCCCAAGGGTATGACCACAGGCCATTCCAATGGAAGCAATTCCCCAATTGAGACTCCCACAATCTAGGTATGTCAGGTTGACAAACCTGTTCAACACACTGACTGTAATTGTTGATATGGACACTAGTTATCTTACTGTGAATAGTTTGTAAGTAATTCTGGTGAAATCTAAACAAACCTTCTTTCATAGTGTTAAAATTGTTTCTAGAAGAAAAATCTTATAGTAATATAAAAACCAGACATTTAATCAGTCATTATTTTTAATTGGTAAGAGACTACAAAATAGGAAAAGAATTTTATTTGTCTCAAACTTAATGGTCTAGATGCATTTCATTTCCTATAACAGGTTTCAAAGGATTATGTTCTCTCCTCCCCTCAAAAACAGGGAAGGGATGTGATAAAGGATCTTCTTGCATCGTTTTTATGCTGTAAAATCAAATATTCATCTTAAGAATGAGTTAGCAGAAGGTTTGAGAGTAAAGGTAGGCATTAATACTAGTTGAATTCAGATTTTGCCTGAACAACACGTATGCTTAATTCAGCAGATACTTCTGACACTGCAAAATTTTAGAGTGATTAGAAAATTAGTACTGGAATAAACATGCATGAAAATAACAGAAGAAAATGGGAAATAATCTGAAGTGACATACTGAATAGGAATGTACCAATTAAGGAAACCTAACTTGGGGGCTAAGGCCATGGCTCAGCCAGTAAAGTGTTTTGAGTTCAGATTCCCCTGCACCTACATAACAAGCCAGTGTGGTGCCTATAATCCTTGCACAGAGAAGCATAGACAAGAAGGATCCCACAAGCTCGCTGCCAGCCATCCATCCTGAATTGGTGAGCTCCACATTCAGTAAGAGGCTCTTGCCTCAAAAACTAAGGGGAAAGAGTGAGATAAATCTATGATTGGCCTGGCCTCTATACACATACATGCATATAAACACACACAGAATACTAACCTGTTTGCTTTTTAAAGGGGGTAGACGTAAGACTTCTTGAACATTTTTTATGCAGTTGTTTATTATGTTGTACACTTAGAGATAAACCAGCCTCTTTTTTCTCATTGAGCACAGTGCCAGCAGATTACATCAGTTATTATCAAGTGCCCTGTATGAATGGTGCTGCAGGGACAGAGATGGTGATGATAGTAGTGATAATAAATGTACATTAACCATTTCCTTCCTGTCAAATATTATAGCTAAGCACTAAATCATAAGCCTCACAATAACCCTATGAACATTGTCTCCATATGTTTGAGAGACACTCTCTAGGAACATTTAAATAACTTCCAAATTATACCTCTAGGAAATAGGCAAAGTCTAAATTCAAGCCTAAAGGTATGTAGTTTGGTAGTACAGCATACTAGATATTTTGGACTACTCCTTTTTCCAGTGATCACCAGCAATAAAACACCAAAAAAGTAGGATAAAATGCTAATATTTTATTAAATGTGTAACTAAACACTAGGAGATTATGGAAATCTCTTTTGGAGGAGGAGGGAATTGAGACATAGTCTCACTATGTAACCCTTACTGGCCTAGAACTCACTGTGATGACCAGGCTGGCCACAGACTCACAGAGATCAACCTGCCTCTGCTTCCTGAGTGCTGGGATTAAAGGCATGTACCACCACACCCAGCAAAATTATGGAAATCTTAAAGGGTAAAAAACTGAAAGAAGGGGCTGGAGAGATTGCTCAGCAGTTAAGAGCACTGGCTGTTTAGCAGAAGACCCAGGTTCAAATTCCCAGCATCCACATAGCAATTAACAATCATACATAACTCCAGTTCTAGGGGAGATGACTTCCTCTTCTGTCCTCTGTGGGCATTGCGTGACACAGGTGCACTTACACACATGCAGGCATAACACTTATACACATAAAATAAAAAGAAACTTCAAGAAAAAGAAAAGAATATTGGATGATGTGCTGGTATCACATAAAGTTTAAACCATCTAACCATGCACAGAACTGAAAGCTTTGAGTTGAATGAGTAGATGGAAAATTGTAAGCGTACTTACACACATGTATGCATATACACACTTACACATAGTCTTGAAATCACAGTCATTTCTTTTGGCTAGGTTGGCCCTCTATACTCTCTTTTTCTCACTTCACTAATTTCTTTCATTATTAAGCATTGATTATGAACCAGGCACAGTCTAGGAGATGGTTATTCACCAGTGAGCAAATTAAAATGTTTCCATATCGCGTCTATCACCTTTTTATCTTCCTACTGTTCTGTTTTTGCCTTTACTGCCTGATCTATTAATATAGTGGCCAGAATGAGCCTTTTAAAACAGTCTTGTCATTTCTCTGCCCAAATTTTCCCAGTTGTTTGTCCTATGACCCAGCAGATCTTCTCTAAATGAACTCTATGATTTTGTCTTATGGCTGTCTCATCTCTTTATGTATCACTTTCTCAGTAAGGCTGCTCTTCTAAGCTTATCTGAAATTCCACCCATCACTCTCTAGCAATCCTCTTCCCACATTTCTGCTTTAATTTATGTGTGCATACATCATATCTCTTATTATATTTATTTTCTGTGTCTTGTCACTAGATTATAGCTTAGTTTAGGGATACTATAGAGTCTCAATGTATGGGTCTGTCATCTTGAGAGTGTCATTTAGTCTTGTATCCTATAATGTTTTGACTTTGAAGGTACTGGAACTAGAACCGTCCACAACTCCAGTTTCAGGATATCCGACGCCCTCTTCTGACCTCTGCAGGCATTGTACAACATGGATGCACTTATATACATAGAGGCAATACACTCATACACATAAAAATAAATAATTTATTTAAAAAAAAAAATCCTGGGAATGTAGTTCAGTGGTATACTACTTACCCAGCATACATGTCAGCCTCTATGTGGGTGCTTCAAGAGCAGTCAGTGCTCTTCACTGCTGTGCCATCTCTCTAGCCCCAGTTTATTTTTACTTTTATGTTGAGTCAGGTTCTCACTAACTTTCTCAGGCTGACCTCAAATTCATGATACTCCAGCCTTAGCTTCACAAGTACTGAAATTGCAGGCATCTGGCAACCACAGAGTCTTCTTGACAAAAGGTATCAACCTTAGAGGACTGTTAAGAGCATCAATGTGATCACACATGTTAAATATTTGATACCCAGCATAAAATAAACTTTTAATGAATATTGCTGTCTTGTGGTAATTATAACTTTCTTCCTCTTATCAAATTCAACTGAGTCTACTACCCTGCCCTCTCCCCACCAATGTGCTGAGATACACCAAAGACCAATCAGCAGTCTTTCAGGTAGATATAAGAATCAAGAGTCAGGTCAAACCAACTATCCAGTTCTTAATGGCTCCTTTGATAGCAATGACAAATCAATGACGGGCAAGAGGAACTATAGAAGAATGGAAGGATTGTGGGTAGAGGGGTGCAGCTCAGCTAAAGACTGTTTGCCTGCCCAAAGCCTTGGATTTTTGTCCCTATCACTTGAAAGAAAATAATAATAATAAATTTTTTTACTGTTATTTTTAAATTTTTATTTTATGCCTGCGTGTTTTGGCTCTGCATAGAAGCCATGGCAAGAGTAAGAAAAGGTAGACACAGTATTGCCAGGTCTTCAGCTTTTAAAAAAACTAAAAAGGCAAAATATAGCAGTGCATGCTTGTACTCCTAGCACTCAGGAGGTAGAGGCGAGAACATCACAAGTTATAGGCCACCCTGGGCTACAGATCAGCAAGAGCTTGTCTCCAAAGAAAATCTAAAGATTTTCTAATTGATTGTTAATAATAAAATTCAAAACAATATAACTGTAAGCTGCCAATTTGTGGTGTGGAATTCATAGATATTTTGAGAAAACAAAATTAGCAGATTTTTAACTTCTAGGTGTGACATAATTTTATTTATATATATATATATATATATATATATATATATATATATAGAGAGAGAGAGAGAGAGAGAGAGAGAGAGAGAGAGAGAAACTGAGAAACTTCTCCAGAGAGGTGCCTCCTAAACTCTTAGGAAAGAAGAGAAAGGAATTCAGGTCACAAACTTGGAAAAATCTTTAGAAAGTCAAAAGGAAAGAAAAGCCAAAAGATAAGACAGCACAGGAGAACACAAGGAGGAAATCAAGTAAGCACAGCTTTCCTGCGGTGAGTAAACGTCAAAAGAAAGTTGCTCATTTGAACATTCTTTTCATAGAGTATGTAGTGCCATTAAAATCAAATGATCATTTCTTTTGTAAGACAGTGAGATGGGAAGTGCAGTTAGTGCTGAAACCAGACACTAGTTCATTCTACCACAGCATGGAGCTAGATTTATTCTGTGTGTGTCCGTCCCCCCCCCCCCCCCGCCAAGTACATCTTTTAGAAGATAGCAACAGATTAAAGGACTGAGTGACAAAAGGAACAGTGTCCTCTCCTTCATAACTGTAAGACAGGAAGAGAAGACAAAGGCTGCTGCTCTGAAAGTAGAGTCCAGTAGGAAGTCGTGGAGGAAGACAAAGGGTGCCACCTATACCCAGGCTACAGAAGGAGAATGGCGAGGGCCAACTCCCACCTGAGAAGGACAGGAGCTAAGGGGACCAGCAGGAGTCCCAACCCCAAACACATCCTTTTTGCTTCTTTTATATATTGAACTTAGAAGATTTCATTTGAAGAGAAGCTAGATCTTAAAACCCCGAGAATCTGTCATTCATATTTGTGTGAATGTTGGTAATGTCAACCATAGTTTAACAGACCTCACCATTTGAAACTGGTTACAAAGCCTCCTCTTCAAAGCACGGGAGAGGAAGTACTAAGATTTTAGAGTTAAAAAAAATAAGTAGTAGCAATCTTTTATCTAAATGTATTATAAGTTTAGAATTCTGAAAGATGTGTTAATGAAAAATGAGGTATACTTTTATTCACATAAAATTAATCTAACTCAAAAAATTTATGCAGTTCTTTCTACTCAGAACTCTTCTTCAACTAAACCTCAACTTAGACTATTTAGCCTCTGCCTCTCTAGAACTTGTGATTAATAGAATTAAATTGGGTGAAAATATTTCAAAAAATGTCCCAGTAATACTTGTCATTGATTACTTCCCTGGTGCTAGACAATGTACAGTCATAACCTTGAGAGGTGATCCAACTCAGAAACCCAGGCTCCCCAGTATCAGTCCATCCATATGCCTAGTGAGAGATAACAGTTATGTTGTTCTTTAGCTCCCCAAGTCTTGGCTGTTTTTATACAACAATAAATAAATAAATAGAAATACTAGTACATAGTAAGTGCCATATCAGGCAGTACTGTTAATTTGCAGATGTAGACATTTGATGCCAGGTTGTGACTCTCAGCATCATAAATCTGAAGCTGTTGTAGGTGCTAGGGAAGGGAACCAGCATTAATTAAATAACTATTAACTTTGCAGTAGAGTGAAGCTTAAGAAATACTATATACACAGATATTTTCACGCACCGTTTAAGTTTCAGAAAAACAAAACATCTTATATGGAAGTTGTAATCAGCGGTTCCATAATAAATTACTTGATATTTCAGATACCTACTAAAGTTGTGTACTTGTATGCCTTCTCTGACTAAGGATATCATGGATAATATTTTCCTCATTGTTGAAATCAAATTTCACTTTCTCCCAGTGCCTGTGAATTTTGTAGTAATTTTTCTGTAAGATAACAGTACACATAGCAATTCAATTCAACAGTACATACAGGCTGCTGTTTGCATGTCTGTGTCTCTCAAATTAAGGAAACCTTTTTATTAAACTGAAGTTCTTAGCTATTTGCTAAGTAATTTGTTTCCCATTTATGCATGTGATTACTTGGCTTTGCTGTATTTAAAGATATATAATATTACAAGGGAAGCTATGGAATCAAGTACATATTTTGACATTACTTTTCTTACAAAAACAAGTTTATTTGCTGGTTAGAAGAAGTTGAGGAGAGCTGTAGTAACTGACTATACTTGGCCAAGGTGAAAAATCTGTTCTCTTACCCATCCAAGAAAGTTAACTGAAGCTGATGTCTGAGTATACCCAGTGTCAGAGTGTTATCATGAGAAAATAGCCCAACAGGAATAGTATTTGAATACTCTAGAAAGATTGAGTTTTTAAAAAGTTACTTTAACAGTATCACCTTATTTAGAATTAATAAACTTTAAATTTTTACAATACACCTAGTTGAGGGAGATACACAGCTTTGTAACAGTGAACAGTTATCTGCTCTGAGACAAATAACAATACACAGAGTTTGTGTGACTTCATTTTAATTCTTTAAACTATGAATGTAATGGTATGTTTTAGAATTACTCTATTTCTGATACTCAAAACAATGTTCATGGTCATACTATAATTTGTCTTAGGTTTCAGTACTATGCAAAAAGACATGTCCAAATGTGCACATCTTACCTTATTTAAGTATATTTTCAGTTCATTTATATCCTTTATCTGTCATCTGTTTTCCTTGTTGATATTGAAAAAAATGAGATTCTGTGTTTAAAAATGCCTTAGGAATGCTTACTGTGTCACAAAAAGGTAAAGGAGTATCGGCCTGTTTATCCTTATGATTTGTATGTGCCTAAATTTTTTTGAGGCAGAGTCTCACTGTATAGCCAGACTGACCCCAAACTCAGGACGCTCCTGCCTCAGCTTCCCTAATGCTGGATTAAAGGTCCATGCCAGCATATTCAGCTTGTATATGTAATCTTAAAACCACCATCAGTCCCCTGTCTTTTGTTTTCCTTAGTGTGTTCTTACCAAGGGCTTCTGTAAGCAGTGAAAGGATTAGGGCACACATCTCTGAAAGACAGTTGTAAGATATTTCCTATTCCATTATTTTAAACTTTAAGAAGAGCAGAATTTTGTAGCAGGCCATTTGATAAGTACTTTTAATGTAGGGTCAATCTACTCCTTCATTAGATATAGAATATGTTGGCAAAGATCATTTGGAGTGAAACAGGACCACTGAATGTCATATCAAGGAGTTTAAACTAATATTATTCTCTAGTCACTAAGGAACATGCAAACTCTCAAGCAGAGCAGGGGCATCGCTGTTTCCAGAACTTACAGCAATGCAAAAGGTAGGAGGATTGAGGTTGAGAAGCCATTAACAGGTTAGCATAGAAGACAAGTACTGATGAGAAGACTTAGGGAGAAATGCAGAGGTAGCAGCAATTACAAACCAGATGCTTAGAGACCAGAGAATGCAGATGATTTAACAAGCCAAATGAAGAGCAGGTCACCTCTTTGAGGGGCAGCCACTGCTTAGCTCCAGCAGTTGTTGCTATATAAGAATGTTATTACATCTTTCAGTTTTTAAAGGAAAACTGTAAATTTGGATATTATATAAAATTAATTCATTTGACTTTTGTTGTTAATTCTAGACAAGGGCCTAGGGAGGTAGCTCTGTAGATAAAGGGCTTGCTGCATCAGCATAAAGACCTAAGTTCACATCTCCAGCACCTGTGTGAAAGTGAGGCCTGGTAATATATGCCTGTGACCCCAGCACTGGAGGCATGGAGACAGGCGAATCCCTGGAGGATTATTGATCAGCCCGTCTAATCAAAATAGTGACCTCCAGATTCAGTGAGAGGCTGAGAAGGATAAAGGAAGAAGCTATCCAATGTCAAAGTAGTCGTCATCATCCTCCCTCTCCTCCCTCCTCTCCTCCTCACTCCCTCCCCCCTCTTTCATACATACATATACACACAAGTCCTAAACAACCAAAACAGGGCTGGAGAGATGACTCAGTGGCTAAGAGCACTGGCTGCTCTTACAAAGGACCTGGGTTCAATTCCCAGCATCTACATAACAGCTAACCACCATCCGTAACTCCAATTCCAGGGGATCCGACACCCTTTTCTGGCCTCTGTGGGCAATGCACAATACAGGTACACTTCCATACAAAATAAAAATACATTTAAAAAAAATCTACGGCTGTGTGTAGCTAATGAGATGCCAGCTTTACAACTTCTGACTTTTACCTTCTGGCTATAAAGTCTTGTGGTGTATTAGAGTAGGGAAAATGTCTAAACTTTGGAATTAGAAAGACCTGAATTTGAACCTTGACTCACATTCTGAGATCTAAAATAAATGTCTTAAAATGGTGATAAGTAAAGATGAAAGGAGAGGATGCATACAAAGCATCTGTCAGAGTGGCTGGCATATAGTAAGTGCAATTGTGGATTGATGAATGAAGAACAGTATGTGAATTCAGCTGCCAGTTGAATTCTTCATCTGTCACTGGATGTCACTGAAGCACAGAACAACAAGTCCTACAGCTGGTAGGTGGTAAGACTGCATTGACCTAGGCCAGCATTCCTAACTACTATAAGCTAGCTGTAATTCTAGCTAGTGGTTAAAGAAAATAAAATCTTCCATTTAATGACATCCACTCCAAGAAACATAAAAGCCAATAAATACACTTAGATAAACATATACATAATATATACACATATACATACATATGTGTGTTATAGTCAGTGCTGTCAGTTGAGCCCAGGGCCTCACACATGCTAGGCAAGCACTCTACCTCAGAATTATATTCCTAGCCCCAAGCAAACTATCTGTACTTTCTTCATAATTTCATCTGTGTAAGTGGTTTTCCTACAGTAACACTGGTGCTGTGACAGTCAGTGATAAAGGTTATTGCCCTTCACAGTGCTGAAAAGCATTTTGAGAGTATGAGAGAATGCTCTTTGTGATGAGCTCAGGCTGTGCCTGTGGGCTTCTTTATTCCATGCTCTTCACCTCCTTGGGGCCCTTGATGGTTCTAGTCCACTACTCTAGGAGTCACAGAACACAATTGATTGCTTGATACTTTTGTTTGTTTGTTTGTTTGTTTGTTTTTCCCAGTGGACTTTAGGATAAAATTCAGAAGGCTTTTGGTAAGGCACATACAGCAGCGTGATATAACTGGAAAATGCAGAACTCATCATTGTCTTTATAAGTAACAAAAACACAGATTTTATCAGTTACTTGCCCTAAAGAGAACTTTATAAATAAACTATTCTTCTAGTTTAATTTGCTTACCCAGCACTCTTTCCTTTATAGTAGTTGGCATTGTTAACATTTTTGAGATGTCATAGACTTGATGTTGATTTGTGGTGGAGCTGCTGCTGAATTATAGAAGAAATTATTACAGCAGGAAATAAATTATATACTATTAAAAACAGTGATTCAGCAAATTCCCTTTATGTCTAACGTACTCATGTTTTTTTACTTAACTCATAAGACCTGTTTTTAATTTCTATGGCTTTACAGTCATCTATTTGTCACTGATAGATTATACATGATGTGAGAGATATAATAAAAAAAAATCATGTTCATAGGGAGGTTTAAGTGTTGGGAAATGAAAACAGAGGGAGCCCTCAGTCACTCTTCAGACAATGAAGAAGTCAGAGAACCATCTGAAATGACTGGGAGAAACTAACTAGTTTTATTCTTAGGAGACATTTCCAGCTAATAAAATTAGATTTAGAATTATAATCCTAGAAGCAAACATTGTACTTCCAGTACCTATAGACAATAAAAAGACCAAGATACAGATTTCTGAAGACAGAGCAGTGACATAAAGAATTTTGGGCCTGGTGATATAGCTCAGTGATCTAGTCAAATGCAGGGCCCTGGGTTTGATCTCCAACACCTCAGTTGTTTTTTAATTTTAAAGATTTGGCACATACACAAATACAAATAAGTAAATGAAATGTAATAAATTTTTTTTAATTTCCTATTTCCTCCCTTAAATTTGAAGATCATACTTCTTAAAATCTAAGCCTGTGGTAAATATTTCCAAAACAAGTGGAATTCGATAGCAGGCCACTTGACACTTCCTATTTAGAAGTATCAGTCTACTCAGTCATCTACTCTGGTGGTAAAATACATCTCTGCCCTCAAGCTACTAGGAGAGAGCTATATGTGTATGTTTAAAATTACTTAAATTTAATTGATTACATTTTAAGCCAATAAGTTTTGGCATTTTAAGGAATTTTGTTTTGATTTATATTTATGTGTGTGACTGTTAGGCCTGCATGTGTCTAAGTATACCTGTGTCATGCAGTGCCCACAGAGAACAGAAGAGGGTGTCAAGATCCCCTGGAACTGAAGTTACTGATGGTTGCTAGCCTCCATGTGGGTTCTGGGATTCAAACCAGGGGCCTCTGCAAGAACAGCCAGTTTCCTTAAACCACCAAGCTATCTCTACAGCCCAAGTTTTGGCATTTTAATAAACTGCTTATTATCCTCCCTTAATGAGTATGCAAACATAGGAAAAATGGGCACAATATAGAGTCTGGCTTCCTAATGCTTTTTTAAAAGATTTTATTTTTATGCATATGAGTGTTTTGCCTACAGGTAAGTGCTCCTGGGTATGCAGTGCCCATGGAAGCCAGAAGAGGGCATCAGATATCCTGGAACCAGGTGCTGGGAACAAAGCCCAGGTCCTCTAGAAGAGCAGCCAGTTTTCTTAACCATCTCTCCAGCCTCCATATTACTTTAAAAAAATAAAACAGTAGTTTATGGGAATAAAAACTTGGTACCTTGTTTTTGTTTTAATAGAAATACTAATATTCTTCCTTACACTTTACCACACCACCATTTCTTAAATGTTGTTCCATCTTGTATAATCCTGAGAAAGGTATTTCAACATATTCTTGAGCAAAAATATGGTCTTAAATGTAATACAAAACAGAATGCAGTAGTTGCTAAAGAAATATAGACAAAGTTCTACATGAGAAAACATTTTATCTGATCAGGCTGCCATAATAAAATGCATAGACTGGATAGCTAAAACAACAGGAATTTATTAGTTCTGGAAACTAAAATCCTAAGGTCAAGGCTGTAAGCTTTTCTGCTTTTATTGAGGGCTCCTGTCTGGCTTACAGATGGCTATGGCCTCACAAAACCTTCCCTTACTGTGCTTGCACAGAAGGGGAGGGAGAAGGACCCAGAGCTCTCTGATACCCAGGGAACTAATCCTCCTGGATCATTTCACCACCTTGATGACTTTATTCAACCTTAATTGCATCTTTACTCCAAATCCACTGAAGGTAAGAGCTTTAATATCTGGATTTGAGGAGGACACAAACATTTCAACCCATGACAGAAAGGAAATAAAGGGAGTAACCAGGAAAGACATTTTAAAAGAAATAGAATTTAAGTCTTCTGAAAATTGGTAGCAGTTTATTTATTAAAGATTGGAAGGGGGAATTCTAAGTGGAAGAAACAGCTTGGTGATGTCATAGGAATGAAAAAACATCCAGCATTTTCATCACTGAGAGCATTTAGTTCCTTCACTTACAAGAGAATATCTATATCAGTAAATAGTATTCAGAAAGTCAAGAAAGAGAGGATATGACCGTGTTATTTAATTCCTTATAAAATATCTGTTTATGGTTTCAGCACTGCTGTAATTAGCTATGTGACCTTGGTCATGTTCCTTTACTCTATCCATCTCAGCATTCCCAAGGATCAATTAAAAAAAAAAATGGAGCACCCTCTCCTGTTTCTTCTGAGTCTGTAGTTCAAAACAAGTAAGTGATTGATGCTTAACACATAAATGCTCTCTCCAGCAGATGTGCAGCTCAAGTACTTGGGGATAGGCACAAAAATTTGCTGCTTACCTAAGTTGTGTTTGAATTCCTCCTACTGCTCTTGGAAATGAGAATCTGACTCAGCACAGTAACATCTAAACTAGGCCTATCAGAGATAGTTGACCAGACAAATTAGGAAAACATGTGGCTTCCCCCTACTCTGATCCATGCCTTTTTCCGACTTCAATGGCCCTCTAACTTTTCTGCTTTTGACTTTGTTTCCCTCGTGATCTGTCTGCTCTTTCCATGGAACCTTAGTCTCACAGACTTCTTTCATATTCAGTATGAGCAACTGAGTAAAAGGTATCTCCTAGCCTGCAGTAATATTTGATTTTTTAGTAGGACTAGGGCTTTGAACAAGTAAACTTTTATACATTGGTAGGTAGAAGACCTAGTAGTTAATGGGGAATGAATTTTAGAGTGTTCCCAGAAGCCCTTTAAAAGTAGGAAATGATCCCCTGGAACTTGGAAATGCTCTCCAATCCTGGAGCAGTTAATAAAGCTTTAGAGCTATTTATTCTTAGCACTGTCTTCATCTTGGTAATTTTCAACTAGGTAATTTCTGCTCTGTACTTATTTTCTAGAATTCTAGCTATAATTATTGGTTGGCCCATGCAAACATTTGGATAATTCTGACCCAGTCTGTGTAATTCAGTAGACATTTCTTCCTTCTGGAGAAATGGCTTCCAATAGAAGTGGCTTGTTCCTCATTCTAGAAACTCAGTTTTAATGAATTCTTCAAAAAAAAAAAATGTTTTAAGAGCTATCTTGATAAAAAAAACAGGGTCATATTTCTTAATATAATTTCTTAAAAGAGAGCCAGATGTGGTGGCACAAACCCTACATCCCAGCACTCAGAAGGTTGAGGCAAGCAGATCTCTGTGAGTGAGTTCTAAGTCAGCTGGGGCTACAAGGGAGATGCTGTCTCAAAAAAACAAAAATGAAAAAAGAAATGGATTTTCTTTCCTTCTAATTCTAAGGTCTACATTCCAGAGATGAATGCTCTATTTCCTGGTAGTCATCCACCACCTCTGACTCTTAGCAGTCTTTCTGCTCCCTCTTCCACAGTGATACCCGAACCTTAGGACGAGATTGTGTGATATAGTTGTCCACCTTAGCGCATGAGCACGCTGCAGTCTCTTATTCTCTGCATTATTCTCAGATCCCCGTATTAATTACTATATGCTGCAAAAAGAAGCTTTTCTGCCAAAAGTTTAGAGCTGCGCTAGTCTATGGGTATAACAACAAGTCATTAGAGGTCAGTTTAATACTCTGGCCATTTAGCAGATCAACAGTAGTAGCTTCTCCCCTATGGCCTGTGACCTGTCTAGCCATAGATTCTTGACCCTGATAACAATGGCAGGTATGGACTTCATCTTGTGAAGTAGAACTTAAATTCAGTCCCATGGTAGTTTGTTACTCCTATAAAGTTTGTGCCACTATTGCACCAGTGGGCTTATCCTTCCCAGCCAGCCAGTACTATAGCTCAGAGTTCACAGTTGGTTAAGATTGACGATTGCTTTTCTCTTCTGATAACATGCATGGAAGCTAGCCAGTAGAGATTAAGCTTCGAGGACAGTACCATCTTGATTTCTCCATGTTTGTTTTACTGCTCATGTATACAGTGTTTTCAGCAGTAGAGTCTTACTGTCATGTTCTGAAGGATAACCAAGAGCGATGACAATAGTCAGTATTGTTTGAGGGTCTCTGGGACCTCCTTGGTCAATAACTCCAAAAGAAAGCCTGAGCTGGGCAGCTTCGGTTGTCAACTTGACACACCTGGTTAGAGTTAGAAGAAACCTTAGTTGGGGAATTGTCTCCATTGCATTTGTCTGTGGCCATGTCTCTGGCGCATTTTCTTGATTGTTGAGTAATGTGGGAGGACTCAGCCCACTGTGGGTAGTGCCACCCTGGGCAAGTAGTCCTGTGTTGTATTAGGAAACAGGCTGAGCACAGACCTGAAGAGCAAGCCAGTAAGCAATATTTCTCTGTGTTCTGTGCTTCAGTTCCTGCCCCCATGCTCATACCCTGAGTCCATACCTGACTTCCTCAGTGATGAATAATACCTTGGATATGTAAGATGAAATAAACCATTTCTTCCCCAAGTTGATTTTGGTCAGAATGTTTGTTATTGCAGCAACAGAAAACAAATGAACAGAGCCTATTCCGTTGGGGTTTTTAACTTACCAATTTGGGTCTCTGTGTTAATCTCCATCCATTACAAGAAGCTTCTCTGATGAGATTTGAGAGATGCACTAATCTATAGGTACAGCGATAAGTCATTGGGTCATTTTAATACTGTGTTCATTTAACAGAATACTAGTAGTAGATCCTCCCTTAGAGGCTGTGACCTATCCAACCACAGGTTCTTCAACCTGATACTATGCCATACCATACCTGATACCAACTTCGTGGGACAGGCCTTAAATCCAACTAGGCAGTGGTTGGTTAATCCCCTAACATTCATTCCTCTATTGCACCATTGGGAGTGTATCTTGCCAGACTAGTAGTTATTTTAGCTCACAGGATTCACAACTGAGTAAACTGTTGGTTACTTTTCTTTCTCAGTACTGTGCATAGCAATCTCAAACACTGTCAAAGCTAGTCAGTAGGGATTCCAACTCAGTACCTGCTTGATTTCTCCGTGTTTTATGACTCCAGGATTTGTTGTTTTCAATGGGATCTTTGAGTTCTGGAGGATAACCAAAAGCAATGGCAATAGCTTGTAATGGGAACCTACTAACAATTCAAAGGGATTTAACCCAGTCATTGGTTTTTTTTTTTTAAGAAAGTCATAACTTTATTGCCCTTCTTACATTTATCAAATTAATTTAAAAGTTAATTTTTTAAAATTAATTAATTTAATTTAAAAGTTTCTGGAATCAAATGAAAGTATAGCTTAGAACCTTTGGAATATGGCTAACATAGTTCAAAGATGAAATTTTATAGTTATGAATGCTTGCCTTAAAAAACCAAGAAGATTTTACTTTTTCTGCCCATTCCCCCTTCCCCCTTGAGCACCGCTTCAGCTGCTATGAACTCACTCCGAACTTGGAGGCAGCTGAGGCCAGCACCACTGTCCGTAGCCACCATCATGATCCTCTATTGGGACATTATCAGCCATGATGAGCTGTTCTCTGACATCTACAAACTGCAAACGGGCTGTGCCTTAAGGTGGAAGGCAAGTTGGTCAACAGGACAGAAGATACCATTGATGACTTGCTCATTGGTGGAAATGCTTCCACTGAAGGTCTGGAGGGCAGCGGGACTGGAAAACACAGTAATCCCCGGTGTTGATGTTGTCATAAACCATCACTTACAGGAAACCAGCTTCACAAAAGAGGCCTACAAGAAGTACATCAGAGATTACATGAAATCAAAGACAAGCTTGAAGAACAGAAACCAGACAGAGTAAAACCCTTTATGATTGGGGCTCCAGAACAAATGAAGCACATCCTTGCAAATTTCAAGGATGAACCAGATGGCGTGGTTACTCTCCAGGACTTCCGTGAGGATGGTGTAACTCCATATATGATTTTCTTTCAGGATGGTTTACAAATGAAAACATGTTAACAGATTGGACAATTTGAATCTATCACCTGTCACCAAAAGTGGCTGTTGCTTGTCATCCATACAACACCAGGACTTCAGACAAATGGGACTGATGTCATCTTTCATTTTGACCGTGATTTGTTTGGAGTGGAGGCATTGTTTTTTAAGAAAAATATGTCATATAGCTTGTCTAAAAGTAAAGTGC
Organism: Eospalax fontanierii; assembly: GCA_035773235.1. Taxonomy (NCBI): domain Eukaryota; kingdom Metazoa; phylum Chordata; class Mammalia; order Rodentia; family Spalacidae; genus Eospalax; species Eospalax fontanierii. The sequence goes on along the minus strand of CM069524.1, from coordinate 175,195,579 downwards.
ATTTAAACTTAAAAAAAAAAAGGAAAATCTCAAATAACCTAAACATTCAGCTTGAGGTCTAACAACAGTCTAAACTCCAAAGTAGTAGGCAACAGGAAAATAATAAACATCAGGACGAGAGTTAATGAAATGATAACTAAAAGAATAATACATAGAATCAAAAAAAAAAACAAAAAACAAAAGTTTGTTCTGAGTACTTGGAAGGCAGAGGCAGGCAGATCACTATAAAATTTAGGCCAGCCTAGTCTACTTAGTGAGTTCCAGGCCAACTGGGACTATCTCAAAAAAAAAAAAAAAAAAAAGTTTCTTTAAAAGATAAACAGAGGATCTAGTTTGATTGATCATTGGGTAAAGATGCTTGCTGCCAAGCCTGACAGCTAGCGTTCGATTCCTATGATCCAGATAGAAGGAAAGAACCACTTCTTGCAAGTATTATAGGGTGCACACATATAATAAATGTATAAAATGTTAATAAATGAACTAAATAAATAAATAATAAAATTGGCAGGCTCATGAAATGGTTCAGGGAGAAGGTGCTTGCTGCAAAGGCTGAGGATCTGAGTTCAGTCTTGGGAACCAAATGATAGAAGGAGAGAACCAACTCCTGCAAGTTGTCCTCTGAGTTCTAGAACATACATAACCCCAACCCCCACCACACACACACAGACACATGGATTGATGGATTGATGGATAGATGGCTATAATTTTTCAGTTGACAAACCCTTAGCCAAACTAACCAAAGAAAAAGACTCAAATTAATAAAAAGTAAGAGACAAGAGGACACAACAGATTCCAATAGAATCAAGAAGATCCTTAAGGAATATTTTGAAAACTTATTTAAAAAAACCTGGAAATTGATAAATTCCTAGACACTTATGACCTATCAAAATTAAATCAAGAGAATATGGAAAACTTCAGCACATACAAAATAAGCAACATATTGGATCCATTTTTTCCACAAAGAAAAGCCTATGACCAGATGGATTCACTGCCAATTCTACCAAACCTTTAAGAATCAACACCTTCTTCTGGTTTCAGCAGGTACCCACATACACAGATACATACCTATGCATAACTAAAAATATTGATAGAATCTATATTATAAAAATTACTGTATTACCAAAACCAATGTACAGGTTCAATGCAGTCACCATGGAAATTCCAATTGCTAGCAAAGCAATTCTAAATTTTTATATGAAAGCACAAAAAACCTGTAATACCAAAAACCATCTTAAGAAGTAAAAGCAGTCCTGGAGACATCACAATATCTAATCTCAAAATATGCTACAGATCCAGTTTAGCAAAAGCAGTGTGGTTTTAACTGAAAAACAGGCATGTAGACCAGTGACATAGAGGACCCAGAAGTAAAACCATACAGCACTAGCCACCTAAATTTCAACAGGGGTGTCAAAAACATACATTCAAAAGATAGAGTTTTCAACTAATGGTACTATGAAAACCAGATATTTATGTATGAAAGAATGAAGCTACATCCATGTCTTTCATCCTGCACAAAAATCTATTCAAAATAGATCAAAGACTGGAATATAAGACTTGGAAACTAAAATTGCTAGAGGGAAATGTAGATAAAACACTCCAAGTACAGGAATAGACAAGGACTTCATACGAAGGACTCTCAGGAAATAATCTCAAGAACTGAGATTACATGATGTTAAGAATCTTACACACACAGCAAAGGAAACCAGCAACAGAGTGAACAACCTATAGAATGCAGAACGATCATTGCCAGGTATACATCAGATGGGATTACCTTCTAGAATATATGGAACGCTGCCAAAATTAAACATATAGATAAATCATCTAAGCAGTAAATGAACTGGAGACAATTCTTAAAAGAAGAAATCAAATAACAGGTAGACATTTGAAAATGTGTTGAACATCTGTAGCCATTAGAAAAATGCAAATTAAAATTTCTTTAAGAGTCCGTTTCACCCAGTTCAGAATGGCTACTATTGAGAAAACTTGACAAAAAATACTAACAGGGATGTAGGGGAAGAGAAACCCTTATACACAGCAACTAGAAATGAAAACTCAACCAGCCACCAATGAAATCAGCCTGGAGGTTACTCCAAAAAAGAATTACCATATGACCCCCAGCTATACCACTCCTGGATATATATCCAAAGGAATCTAAATATTAAGATATTTGTATATTTTTGTTTATTATAGTACAATTCCTAATAGCTAAGAAATGGAACCAGTCTAGATAAAGAAATCATGGAAAGTATATGCAGTAAGTTTATTCAGCCATAAGGAAATAGAAAGTACATTTGCAGGATAACTGGTGATCATCATGTTAAACTAAATAAGCTAGATTCAGACAAATACCACATTTTCTCTATGTACATGTGTTTCTGTCTCTGTAGGTCATGAAATGAGAAAGGATCACAAGAGAGAAGGACAATCTCTTACAGGAAATGGGAAACAGGCTAATGGAATACATGTAGCATGAAAGTACAAGGGGAGACTCTTTGGAAGGAGATAGGAGACCAGCAAGAGGGGTTCAAAGAGATGGGGGTGGGATGAATAAGAACAAAATTAAACTAGTATATATGTGAGATATCTATTAAAATGCTTTAACAAAGGCCATTATTTTGTATGGGTTTTGTTTTGTTTCAGTTTGGTTTTGGCTTTTTCCTGTAGCCTGGGCTGGGATTAAAGGCATATGCTACCATGCCCAGGCTAGGTGCTAATTAAAAATAATAATAATAAACTAGCTACCCTCTGAGAGGGTAGGATCCAGATATTGTATATGTTAAAGTTCCCCATATAATTCTAGCAGATAACTCAATTTTCAGTCTATTGAATACAAAGAAATTTTTTAAATGACAATATTAACTTGACAGATTTTTTATTTTTTTGAGACAGGATCTCCCTTGTAGACCCAGCTGGCCTGGAACTCTCTTTATAGACCAGGCTGACCTCAGTCTTACAGAGATAAGCCTGCCTTTGCCTCCCAAGTGCTGGGATTAAAGGCGTGCACTGCCACACCCAGAGTAATTTAACAGATTTATAGTAATATAAAGCATTCATTACCTTTTTTTGCTGGGCAGTACAGAACAATATAAAGCTGTTTGCTATCTGCATTACCTGTGTTTTATAAACATCTTAATAAACTTAATCCTCAAAACTATTCACTACATGCCTAAGATAAATTTCAACTATTTTCCTTTTAATATGTTGCTAGATTTGATTAGCCAAAATTTTGTTTAGAGTTTTTTCATCTATGTTTATGAAGCATATTGGTCTATCTTTAAATTGTTTTACATTATAATTTGTGTGTGTGCTCATATGTATGTGTATCCAGAATGCTTATCATGTTGCACATGTGGAAGTCAGAGAACAACTTGCAAGTGTAGTTCTTTTCTTCCACCATGGTCCTGAGCAGGAAACTAACTCAGGTCTTTTGACCTGCTGACAAGTGCCTTTACCTGCTAAACCATCTCACCAGCCCATCTGTTTAACTTCTTTGACCTGTTTTTAATTGGATGGTTATTTGGGATTGCATTGGGTTGGGTAGGGTTTGGTTTGGTTAGGTTTGGCATTTAGGTGCCTGAGTTCTTTTTTATATTATGGGATATCTGTGGGTGGGTCTCCATCTCCAGCACGGCTACTGTGCTCCAGCCATGTCAGCAAATGGAGGATGATCGAACAGGTCCTCAGGTGGCTCAGAGTCCATCAGGAGGAGGAGCTCCCGGGATCCTATGGCAGTGGGTAGTTCGGTTATCAAAACCAAAGCAGGGGTTTGTATAGGGAGGCCTTTCTGACCATTACAGAAGGCGGGAAAGTTAAAGGTGGGGTTTGGGGGTAAAGGCGGGAAGGTTGTAGAAGTTTAGGAATGAGGAAACCAAACCAAAAAACCTGGTTCTGGTTTGGAGTGGGGGAAAAAGAAGGTTCATATCTACAGCGGCTCCCTGGGGCCAGGTTATCACATCAGGCAGAGCAGGCCAGACACCTGCTGTCCCTGCAGAGTGTCCCGGGTTGCTTGCCTTGCTCAATACCCAGACCCCTACAGATATCTGTTGTCAAATGAACAATTTACAGACAATTTCTCCCTCTCCTTTTTTTTCCTTTTTTTTTTCCTTTTTTTTTTGCCCCAGCTGGCCTTTAACCCACAGAGATTCCTTCTACCTCTGCCTCCCAAGTGCTGGGACTAAAGGCATACACACCCAGTATTTTCTCCCTTTTATAATTGTCTCTCAACTCTATTGTTTACTTCCTTTGTACACAGAAGCTTCTAGGCTTGTTGGAACCCCATTTGTCTGTTTTTTACTGATATTTCCTGTGTTATTAGAATCTTACCTGAAAAGTCATTGCTCATACCAGTGTCCTGAAGTGTGCCCCGTATGTGTGCTTAGTAATTTCATAGTTGTAGGTTTTACATATAAGACTTTGATCCATTTTTAGTGTGTGAGTTTGGTTTTTTTTTCCCCCTTAAAAATTTGGTAGAACTGACAAAGCACCATGTTGTTTTCTTTGTAGAGTATTTAAAGCTACAGCTTCAGTTTTTCAAATACATATGAGCTATTCAAGTCACCTGTTTTCTAAGTGAGTTTTGTTAGGCGTGGAGGATGTATATCTATTTGGAAACAAAATCTGGTCTGTTTCCCTGATTACAGGTGTCTGCCACCACTCCAGGCAATATTTAGTAGTTTGTATCTGTGATACTGTGATTTATAATAAGAACTATATATTTTGGGCTTCTCCATTTCTTGGCACAATTTTTGAAACCTTATATTCTCTCAAATAGTATCTTTCTTGCATTAGTAAGGTAGCTGGTGTCTGGAGGCTTCTGGGGTCCCTAAGCATAGAGTTGCCAGGAGAAGTGGTTTAGAGGATAGAGCTTTCAGCCCATCAGGAAAAAGACCAAACACTGTAGATTAAGTTGATCATCAGTAAATCATGTCTCTCTAATGAAGCCTCTATACAAACCCTGCAGGATGTGGTTCAGTATCTAGCATGAACAAGGCCCTAGGTTACATCTCCAGTATTAGAGCTTTGGGGGAGATTAGAGTTAGAAAGCTTCCAGGTTGCTGAACACATACAATCCTGCACCAGGAAGACAGCACACCCCAAGTATCCGGAAACAGACATTCCTACACCGAGGACCCTTTGGTATCCCACCATATATAACTTTTCATCTGACTATCCATTTATTCTCTTTATAAAGTACTTTGTAATGAATTGTCAGTAGTAAGTAAAGTGACTCCTTCAGTTCTGTGCGGCATTCTTGCAAGAGATCAAACACAAGAAGGGAATTGGGGAGAAATTCCTAATTTATTTCTTGTCAGGCAGAGCTACTTGAAACTTATTGGTAGCCAGAGTTGGGGGCAGATTGTGAGACTGAGCCCTTAATAGATAGATTATTATTAAATCCATTAAGATGGTATCAGAATTGAATTGAATTATGGCTTGTATTATAGAATTGATTAGTGTGGGATAAAAACCTACCTATCAGATCACAGAGTGTTGAGTGCTAAGAGAGGAGGATGAGGAGAAGAAAAGGAAGAGAGGGAATCAGATATTTAAATAAATAGCAGTCTGACGAGTTTTACTGTATTCCTCAGTACCAGAATCCATTTAAAACCATTTTCATCATTCTAGAAAGAAATACTTACACATTAGCTGTTATTCATCATGTCCCCTTTAGGCAACCTCTGATCTACTTTCTATCTCTATTAGCATGTTCTGGATGGACATAAAAATTAGATCATACCATATATGGTCTATTATGATTTCTTTTACTTGGCATAATGTATTTGTATTATTCAGAGTTCTCTAGAGAAACAGAATAGATAAAGTGAATATATGAAGAGAACAGTTTATTAGATTGTCTTACAGGATAGTGTCTGGGTAGTCCAACAGTGGTTACACGAAACGAGAGGCTGAGAATCTGCTAGTTGCTCGGTCTGCAAGACTGGATGTCCCAGCAGTCCAAATCTGATGCTAAAGGCTTGAAGGATTCCTGGAGATCTGCTGATCTTCCTTTTAAGTTGGAACCCAGAGAGGTTGGTTCTGATATAAGTGAAGGAATGCCATAGCAACAAGATAGATAAACTCACCAGAGAGTGAAGGCAAGCAGGCAAAAAGCAAAAGCTGCTTCTGCCGTGTCCTTTTGAATGGGCTGCCACCAGAGAGTGCCCATGTTTAGGGTGGGTCTTTTGGCTTGAATAATCTGACCAAGAAAGTCCCTCACATTTTAGTTAATTCCAGATTAATTAATTTCAGATTCAGTCAAATTTACAACCAAGATGAGCCATCACAGTCTTCAGGGTTCATCCATGTTACAGCATGTGTCAGACCCTTGCCATCGTTACAGAACTGTTCCACTAAATGAAGACACCCACATTTTTCATCCATAGGTTGGTTAATGAACAATCGGGTTATTTCTACCTTCTACTGATACATAATTTATATAACATATAAAACTACCCCTTTCAAAAGTAAGAAGAGGGACTGGAGAGATGAGTCAGCAGTTAAGAGCACCACCTGCTCTTGCAGAGGACCTAGGTTCCATCCCAGCACCCACATGGCAGCAAACAACCATCTGTAACTCCAGTTCCAGGGGATCTGACACCCTCTTCTGACCTCCACAGGCACTGTACGACATGGGGACAGTTACATACATGCAGGCAATACACTCATACATCTAAAATAAAAGTAATATTTAAAAAATTTTTTAAAGTGAGGGTGACTTATTCCCTAAGAAATACAGAATTTCAGCTTCATTTGGTTTCAGACTTTGTTACTGCTTGTACATCTATTTCTAGATTTAGGAAATTTTATGAGCATCACTAATCAAGTGTTACTCCTTTCTCATTTTCTCCATTCCTGTATGTTTCTATCATTCACCACTACCACCCCCCTCTTTGGCTCTCATTTTGATAGGGTTTAGAAGCAAAATGTTCAATTAATATTTTGCAAGAAGTTCTCACTTAGTTTTGGGGAAAAAAAGAGTACATAATTCAATTGTTTTAACTTCATTTTCATCTAAACTTTTCCTTGCCAGTTTCTTTTTTTTGCGGGGGGGGGGTGCATGTGTTTGTATGCATGTATATGTGTTTGTGTCTGTCTGTATATGTATGAGTACCTTATGATTTTCTTGGGAAATGTGAACAAATGTCTATTTATCCTAGAAAGGACACAGCCTGTCTTAAAATAGGGTAGGATGTTTTAAATTAGAAGAAATTACTACACAACAATGGGTGTCCAGGTACCTGTGCTGTGGGGTACAGAGGTCAAGATCAGGTATCTTTTTCAGTTGCTGTCCACCTTGTTTTGGGGGGTAGGATCTCTTACTGACCCTGGAGCTTGCTGGATTAGGCTAGACTGGCTGATGAGGAAAACCTTAGGACCTTCTCATCTCTACCTCCCTAGTGCTGAGGTTGTAGACATTGGCACTGTGCCTGGCTTTTCACATGGGGGCTGGGGATCCAAAATCGGGTCCTGGTGCTTGTGCTGCAAGCACTTCCCTGACTAAACCATCTCCTAGTTCCTTCCTCACAGTCCTCACAGTTTTACTGTACCTATAGTTATAACCATGGCATAGTTAACTAATTTTCTGAACTCAAAAGTGCTTCATTTACAAACCCACACTCATGTTAACCATTTTAATCTAGGCATACTATTTAAGTGTGTTAATATTGTGTCAATAATTTGCCTTTTCTTCTCTACAGTGATCATTAAAGTCACTAATTTTGGAGGGGATTAGATACTGAAGAAACTGTGTATGTGTGTGCTGTATGTGTGTGCACACATAGAGGCTACCTGTTGCTTGTCTTCCTCAACCTTTTCCACCTTATATTGTTAAGACATGATCTCTCACTGAACATAGACTTCACCAGTTCAGCTAGGCTTTCTAGCCACGAATTCTCCTGTATGCACTTCCCAGCTCTGTGATTATATGTGTACACTGCCATATCTTATCTTACTGTTTTAAGAAATATTTTTATTGAGGTTTTGTGCATTTCATACAATAGCTTTTGATCAAATTCAGACCCCCACCCCAGCCCATCCATATCCCACCATATCCTCCCCTACCGGACCTCGTGCATTCTGTCATATATGTTAAAAACTATTTGGTCAAACACTTGTACTCAGATGTCCTTTGGTGCAAGTTCATCCACTGGAGTCTAATCAGCCTATCTAGAGATCTTAAAGAAGATCTACTCCCCCTCATCCAGCAGTAATCAGTTACCAATAGTTCCCAGGCCCACCACTCACCTCCCTAGCTCCATACCGGGCCCTTGTCTGATTGAGGTGGCATGGGTCTTGTGCACAACACTAAGAGTGCCGCAAGTTCACAATGAGCAAGCTTCCAATGGCCTGAAAGCCTCTTTTTCCCTATGAACCAACCCTGGCTCTTACAATCTTTCTACGTCTTCTTCCACAAAGGCCCCTGAGCTGTGTGTGAGTGAGGTTTAATATAAGAGTGCTATCCAGGTACACACACTCTGCAGTCTCTTATTGTCTAAAACTTAGCCAGTTGTGGCCTTCTGTGTACATCATACTCTGTTGTTATAAAGAAACTTTACTAATGAGAGCTGAGGGATGTATTCGTTTTCTCTGCACCTCCTGTTCTACTCTGTTCCATAAGCCTTAGGTCTAGAAGTTCCACTGTAGATGTGTCACCTCAGACATATATTCTCTGCATGTGGAACTCAGCAGTAGCCTTCATCTGTTGCAAAAAGAAGCTTCTTTGATGACTGGTGTATGGTACACTTGTCTGTAAATATAAGGATCCATATTTAGCATATGCTAAGAAATTTCATTTGTCTAGAGATAGAGTTTTCATTCTCTAGGACCTATGACCTTTACAGCCGTGTACAGTTAGCTATAATTACAGTGCCACGAGTGCTTATCTTCCTTTTTACATGGGTGTCAGAGATCCCAACCCAGGTCCCTATACTTGTGCAACAAGCACTTTACCAACTGAGCCATCTCCTCAGCCCCATAGTAAATTCATTTTTTGGTTGAACTTTCGAGCCATTTGCAGTACATATTGTGAGAACTATATGGCTCACTTAATTACTTCACACCCTTGCACTTTATCTGTTTTACGTTTTACACTTAGACCTCAGAAATAAGACCTTGTTAGGTATCTACTCTTTGTGTTGATTACATTCTCCCAACAAAACCTTTTTCATTCTAGCTCTAAGTGGGAGTTGTAAACACAGTTATTAGGTTACTCAGTCATCACATAGTCTGTAATTCTGATCTAGAACATAGATTTTAAACTTTGTAGACAAGAACACCATAGTGTTTGACATTGAGTTTATGAAAATGCAAGTTTCTAATAAACACGTGTGGATAGATTTTCTTTATTTCTAAACTTGGGTTTATGACTCTCATCAAATATTTAAAATTCTCAAGTTTATAAATATATTAATGAAAGAAAGGCCAAACTGATATGCTACCATAGTGATGAAAAATATCATTGTTCTAAAAAACTGTTATGTAAGGGGTAGAATCAAGTATTGATTCTGAGTGTACGTACACACTCAAGCATGTATACCTGCTCATGCTGGGTACTGAACTTGAGATTTCATATGTGCTAAGTAACACCCCAGTCCAAATTGGGGGGGTGCGGGGCTGGTGTCTGTGTCTGTATACATATACATATATGACTCACCAAACAGTTGTTGAGAGAAATTTCCTCCTTATAACAGTGTCTCAGGTAGTAAGTATGCAAGAGGGTATTCCTTTGCCTGGTGTGGTGACATACACCTTCAATCCCAGTACTTGAGAGGCAGAGGCAGGAGGATCTCTGTGAGTTCAAGGCTAACCAGGTCTACATAGTGAGTTCCAGCTGGGGCTGTAGTGAGACCCTGTCACACACGCGTGCGAAAAGAGAGAGAGAGTATTCCTCAATAAGAAAACCACTGTCTCACTGCTCCTAATAAGTGAACCCACATTGACTACCAAAGTTCTCACACCACAGGAGAGAATCCTGGATTTGCCCCCTTATGATGGTACCATCTATGAATATTCTTGCCAAACAAGCCTAAATCTGATCAAGCCCCTAGATATTGCCAATTTTTAAGAAGTACAGAGCCAAAAGAACATGCTAAATAATCCCACCAGAAAATAATCAGCAGCCAGTATAGGACAAATGATCTAGTTTGCTCAGTAAAATGCAGCTGGGGAAAGAAGGAACATAGAATAAATCTGACCTGAGTAATGCCCAAACTTATGCTTCTGTGTGTCCTTCCATGAACCCTACCTAAATTAAATTTACTGCAAAAATAACACCACCAAAGGTAAAGAGGAAAGGGGAATTTTTAATGTATATTTTTATTGAATTTTTGTTTCATACAATACATCTTAATCATATTTAAACGCCTTCCCCTGTCTCCACCCCCTCCCATAGCCTGTCCACAGGATTTCATACATTCTGTCATATTTGTTAAGCCTATCAAGTCAAGTTTATGTGCCCAGATATCCCTCGGTGTGAGTTCATTCCCTAGAGCCTGTTCAGCCTATCTAGTGTAACTCCCCTAAGGAAAATCAGCTCTCCCTCACCCAGCACTGATCATCTTCCAGTAGTTCACTGGCTAAGGTTGGGTCTTCCTGCCCATTTCCCCAGTTCTATGTTGAGTTTTCTTCAGATTGAGTTTACATGGATCTTGTACATGCTGTCACCATTGCTGCTTGTTCATATGAGCAAATTCGTAGAAGCCCCCTCTTCTGTAATGGTCCCTGAGCCCTGGGTGGGTGAGGTTTGATATAGGAGTCCTGTCCAGGGACATGCACTCTACAGTCTCCTATTCTTTACATTTTGGCCAGCTTTGGCCTTCTGTGTGCATCACCCTCTATTGCATGATTCTCACCTCTTAGCTGGTGAGAATTGAGAGACACATTAGTGTTCTCTCTACCCCTTGTTCCACTGTGTTCCATGGTCTTAGGTGTAGAGGTTCCACTGTAGATGTGTCACTTACAGCTGGGCATCTCACAGACACTTACTCTCTGTGCATGGCCAGTTGTAGAACCCTGTAATAGTCTCTGTCAATTGCAAAAAAAATTTTTGATGAGTGGTCCCTGGTATACTTATCTGTAAATATAAGGACCCATATTTAACATACAGTAAGAAATTACATTTATCTGGAGATGTGATAAATGTAGGATTTTCTCTAGGATCTATGACCTCTCCAGCTGTGTGTATTTGGCTGTGTTTGCTGTACCACACACAGGTTTCCTCCCATTAAGAGGGCTTTAAGTCCAATTAGATAGCTGTTGATTAAAGTACCACTACTGTACCAATATAGTTTGCTATGTCCATCATTGTTGCAGTTATTAGGCTTTAAAGCTGGGGTTGGACCATTCATTGATGTTGTCCCTTAGCAGTTTTCATAGTATCCTCCAAAACTATGAGAGCTAGTCTTCAGGGAAGAAGCTTCCAGGTCAGTTTCAGTTCTCTTGCTCCAAGTCCTATGTCCAGAGTATGTCCTGTCTTTAGCAATGTCCCTTTGCCGGTAGGTTATAGTATTTCTTTGAGAACTGAGTATATGTAGTAAGGAAATCCTCAGCAGTTTAGATAGTTCTTCGTTATTTTTTAAAATCATTACATGTTTATGGCATGAGAGCTGCCAGTTAGCTTTCTTTCCTAAAATCTAGCTTTCCTCCAAGCCCCTAAATGTCTAGCCAGACAATTTCTTCACATTGACATTTCCTAACTATCTTAACCTTCTCCTGACTATTTCCTCAGATGGTTTGTATCCCTTTATTTGAGTTTGATTCTTACCTGCTGTTTGGTGAGCTCCATAAGTTTATTTTCCACATCCTGTATCATGCTGGGTTTCTTTTGAAAGCTTCGTGAAAAAATGAATGGCATTGCTTAATCTAGTACCTTCAGGACTATTTTTTCTAGATAAGGAAGCAAGTCAACACATTCTTAAACATCTCACAAAATTGGGTAGCAAAATACCATTTGTTTCTTTAGGACATAATTATAAGAATTATAATGAAATATAAAGTAAATATTGTCGCTAGAGTTGAAGGGAAAGATGTCATTTGATGAGAGTATTCCCTACCCTTACCTTGTCACCCCCAGGGCTGACATGAAGCCTGCAAATGGACCACTTTAGGAAACCCACCTAGAAAGGGTTTGCTTCAAACCAAGAAGTAGCTAGAATAAAGCAATAGTTTTATCCATAATTACTTATTTTCCCAGTTTTCTAGACCTACTGCTACTGTCACTGGCTGTGTTGAATCTGAAACCCTAAAAAAAAAAAATCTCATTGCATCTTTTTTCCCATAATTAAAATTCTATTTGTAGAATATGGTAATTTTGATATCTTTTTATTTTACTGTTTTTATTTTTTATGTATATGAGTATATTGCAGGCATGTGTGTAAGTGTACCTGTGTCATGCAAAGTCTGCAGAAGCCAGAAGAGGACGTTGGATCCCCTGGAACTAGAGTTAGAATAGTTGTTAGCTGCCATGTGGGTGCTGGGAACCAAACCCAGATCTTCTGGGAGAACAGCAAGTCCCTTAACTGCTGAACCATCTCTCCAGCCCCTCCCCATTTTTTTACCTTTATTTATTGTTTTGATATCTTACGAACATAATGGGTTCTTGAGTTTGAGGCCAGCCTGGGCTACATACTGAGTTCTAGGCCAGCTTTAGTTTCATACTAAGACCCTGTTTATTTTCTTTTTTATAAATTTTATTATTTTCAGTTTATGTGTATTAGTGTATTGCCTACACATATGGAAATGTACATGTGTCATGCTCTGCCCGCAGAGGTCAAAAGAGGACATCCAATCCCTTGGAACTGGAGTTACGAACAATTGCTACTTGCCATGTGGGTCCTAGAAATCAAACTGGGTCCTCTGGAAGAGCAGCCAGTGCTCTTAACCACTGAGCCAACTCTCCAGCCCAAATTAAAATATTTTTTAAACTTGTTTCTATTTTCCATCTGTCTATCATCTTGCTTTGTAACTTGGGAACGTCCATTCTCATAGAGTCTCAGATGTACAGGGAAGACATTTAGTGTCTACCAGACTATAGATCTCTACTTTTGTTTAAGCTATGATGAAGTTTAAGCTACCTGTACTAGTCCTGAGCACACATTTATCCATCAGCATAGTGGTCCTGTCCATACCAACAAGGGATACAATGCGCTCCTTCCTCACAATAGAGCAAACATAGCATGAAATCATAGAGCCAGAAAACATATTTCATGTTCAGAAAGGGAATATGTTAAGTGTTTGTGAATTAATGATTTCTTATGCATAGATCAGTCAGGTACCATAGCAATTTGTGACTGTCTTGCAACCAAAAACATATACCTTAGAATTACTTCATCCGGCTCTAATTCTCACCTAGTGGACAGACTGGACTCTGATTCTTTGGGCCATTGTTACTGTGTTTTGCACCAGTTGTCTGCCTTGAACATATACAATCCCACCTTTCTTGAAAATGTTTTACAGTTTTGCATATTTACATTAGTTTGTGAATAAACAAGAAGGTTGCGTCAACTGGTCCATGCCCAGAAAAAGTAATGTGCAGCATCAGTGAGAATGATGCTAAAGAAAGGCAGGACTTCATTAAACTCTCAGGTTCATGTAGTCTCTGTCAAGTTTTAGATATTTATAACTAATAACTTTTTAGTGTATTGACTATCGTAAAAATACTTTTTAAGAAACTGATAGAGATCATTCAGTTTTCTGAGCGCCTTTCTGTTAACATCCTGTCAGGACTCCAGAGCTTTTGGAGCTGCCATGGATTATATTTTCCTGCATTTGTAAAAAATGGTTCTCTCAGGGCTGGATAGGTGGCTTAGCAGTTAAGAGCACTAGCTGCTCTTTCAGAAGACCTGGGTTCAATTCCCAGCAGCACATGGTGGCAAACAACTGTCTGTAACTCCAGTTCTAGGGGATCCGACACCCTTTTCTGACCTCCACAGGCACTGCATGACACATTGCCCTTCCATACATGCAGGCAGTACACTCATACACAAAATTTAAAAAATTAAAAAACTACTTTTTTTTTTTCAAAAAGAAATGGTTCTCTCTTGAATTATACTCTTGGGAAAGGCAACTTAGAATTATACTTTTATCAGCTGGGCATGGTAGCACACACTTTTAATCCCAGCACTCCGGAGGCAGAAGCAAGAGGATCTCTATGAGTTCAAGGGCAGCCTAATCTACATAGAGCGTTCCAAGACAGCTGGAGCTACAGGGAGACCCTCTCTGAAAAAGACCAAAAAAAAAAAAAAAAAAATATATATATATATATATATATATACATATATATATGCTTTTATCTTATTTGAATTTCATACCTTTAAAATCTTCAGGCAAATATGGCTTATTTTCTCTCATGCAGAATCTCTCTTGAAATTGTTACCTATTTGTTAAGAAATGAATTTAAAAGTATTAGAAACATCCTTATCATTTAGAAGTAAATGCAGCAACTTTGAAAAGACAACTCAAATCACTGTCTGAAATTTAACAATGAAATTGTCTCAGCTTGTAAAAATACACTGTTATATGAAATCTTGTCAGAGATTTGAGATCAAAATAACAGCTTTTTAAAGACAAAATCGTAAGTAGAGACTGGGTATGATTGCTCAGGCCTGTAATCCAGGATACGGAGACAAGAGGATTACAGATTGTCTGTGCTGGACAGTAAATTCTAGGCCAGCCTACCCTAAGTAGTGAAGCACTATCAGAACAAGAAAAAAACCCTCCTGAGTGAGAAAAGAAAACTGAGAAGTGGTAAGTGGTGTTTGATTTGCATTATGATTTGCTTTTATTTCTTTTGGGAAGATCATTTGGTTAAAAAGAAAAAAAGCGTGACTTAGAACCAACACTCATAATGTACCACTTAAAGAATTATTACATGGCCCTATACTATCATGTAACCTTTAACAATTTTCTAAGATTTTTTTTGGTTTGGTTTGGGTTTGGGTCTTTTGAGACAGGGTCTTCCTGTATCCCCACGTAGACCAAACTGGCCTTGTTCTCACAGAGATCTGCCTCCCTTTATCTTCTGAGTACTGAGATTAAAAGTGTGCTACCATGCCCAGGTCAAATTTTCTGCTCTAAATTGTGAGTTATTATGTTGATATTACAAGATTGTTTGCATTAAATTATATATACAAATGTATATGAACTATCCACCAACTGCCTTCTCTTATCCTTTCCTCTGTTGATTACCTGTTAAATTTACCTTGACAGTACAGCCTAGCAAGAGATCCTGGACAGGAAGGAAATTTGGTTTGTGATTACTTTCCCATCCCCAGATTTGGTTAGCAGAAAATTACCTTAGGACTGAAGAAATAGCTCAGTGGTTAAAAGCACTGGCTGCTCTACCGGAGGACCCAGATTTAGTTCCCAGCACCCACATCGCAGCCTACAACTGTCCTTAACTCCAGTTCCAGGGGTTCTGATGCCTGTTTCTGGGCTCCACTGGCATTGTACACACATGGTGCGCTTACATGCATTCAGGTAAATAACTCATACACATAAAATAAATATAAATCAAAAAAATTTTTAATGAAAGAAAGTGACCTTGAAGTCAAGGGAAATCTTCTTAAAAGTTTGTGAGCCAGGCACCAGTCTTGGAGGGAAGTAGGGGTGAGATATACACAGACATACACAAAATAAATAAATGTAAAAAATCTTAAATCCAAGTAAAAAAGTTGAAATCACCTAGAGTTTTACGTTTAGGTTATGTTGAATTTTGGTATATATCCTAGTAATAATGACTGCACAGCACCTATCTTGTACATACTAAAGTACTAGGTACCTTTCATATAATCTATAATTCATAAAGTAATACCTTTGATTTTTTTTTTAGCTGCTGTTAAAATGCCCATTTTGTGTTTATAAAATAACTGAGACTATAAAGGATTTGATAGAGTCTACAGTTGGACTTAAAAGTGAATATGATAGTGATTACTAAGTCTTTAAAGAAATCTTTTGATCATTTCTGCAATTAGCTATAGCACCTGTGACCTTCTGAACTGTCATAATCTGCCGTCACCATGCTGATAGATGCTATGTGTTCTTGCAGAAACTTGCCCCTGGAGTCAGCCAGTTTGCTTATACCTGCGTACAGGACCACCCCATTTGGACAAATCAGCAGTTTTGGGAAACAACTTTTTACAGTGCAGTACAGGAACAGGTCCGTTCCCTATATCTCTCAGCAAAGGAAGACAATCATGCTCTACATCTGAAGCAAAAGGTAAGAGAAGAAAGGTGCTTGCGTGTGGTTGGGATTGACTACAAGAAATGCTGCTCCTAAGGCAAAGGGAACTATAGAACTTCATTCCTGTGTGTTAAGCAGCCCTATGGTACACATCTCTTACTAATTTTTGACTTATTTTTTCCGTAATGACCTCTTACTACAGTTCTTTAGCAGTAGAAATGTTTTGTTCTCTTTTAATGAGAATTCAATTGAAACAATTACAGCAAACTTGAATAGAAAGCACAAATCAAAAAATATACCCAGATATAATCTCTGTACAATTTCCTTCTTTGAAGAAATTCCAAGTTTAGCTCAGTGGTAGGATGCTTCCTTAGCATGCACAAAGCCCTACATTCAATCCCCAGCATTGGGAAAAAGAAAAGAAATTAAAGTTAATTGACTTTAAAAAATAAATGTTTAATAGTCCTGCTCAGAAATATTTCAACAATAAACCCAGATCTTCCTTTAGGATTTGTCTGTTTTTATAAATAAACACCATTTTACATATATATAAATTAAGAAAACTGCTTTTAATTTGAAAAGGTGGTTTTAAATATTCCCAAATTTCTAAGATGTCATTTACTAGCTGTCTGGTTTTAGACACATCACCCCTGCATGTTTTCCTTGGTAAAATGAATAAATATCATTATTACAAGATTCTGATGTCTTATAGATTCTAATGTCTAGTAGATCTAAGGCTTATTAAGAGTTCACGGCATAGTTTAAATAACAAGTGTTAGAAATCATCAACTTCATGAATTAAACTTAAAGCAACCTAAAAGATTGTCAGTGTTGATTCACTTGAGAGTAATTTTAAATTCAACATGTTGAGGAAATACATTACTGCTGATTCTTTCCATCACCATCTGTTTTAACTTATCTTTATGTAGGAAAAATTATTGTAGATATCTAACAGAAACTATGTGGTCATATTGAAATATGTCTGTGCTTCATTATTTAAACATATTATTGGTTTATTATTAAGTGGAAGAATAGAAACTTTTTAATAACAAATATCATTGATATATACCTGATATTGTAGATTGCTATTATAGCTCTCCATGGCTGAATAAAATGCTGTGCAGATATGAATTGCTGTTACCACTTAACTCTGAAACCTATTCAAAACCCCTCTAAAACTCCAGTCACCGACATACATGTGATATGATAGTCTTAGACTATAACATTTATTTTTTTGTGTGTGACCTTAGTCATTCAATTTCCTCTCAGAGCAGACGAGAAGAAACAACAGTTTTGCCAAATTTTACTGGAGTGTTCCTACAAAAGCATTTATAGGGATTTTATTTAAGTTTTTGTGACTGCCAGCATTGAAAATACATCCACCTGTGTATTGCTGCTGCCTCCTTGCATTTGTCATGCAGTTCTAGTGAAGACATATGGGGCCAGGGAAAGAGCCTGCATTTGGTTTTGTCATAGTTTTATGTTCAGTTTTCATTGGTTTTTGTTTGTTTGCTTTGTTTTGTTTTGATTTGTCTATTTTGACAGGGTTTCCCAGTTCCAGCCTGCCTGGAACTCACTATGTAGACCCAGGCTGACTTCCTTCTCACAGATATCCCTGCCTACCTCTGTCTTCTAAGTGCTAGGATTAAAAATGCACGCCATCATACCGAGCATTCAGTTTTCATTTCTGCTGACTTGATAGATGTTACCTATGATTTTCAAGAAATTAGTCCAGCATGATAATTCACACCTGTAATCCCAGCACTGGAGATGCAAGGAACAGGAAGATCAAGAGTTCATGGTCATTTCCATCTACATAGCAAGTTCAAAAAAGAAAAGAAAGTCCATTTTCTTTTTTTTTTTTTAGTATTTTAATATTTCCCTTAAAAATAGTATAAGCTGTTTATGCTAGTAAAATATACTGAAACGTTTGGAATATTCCCAAGAGAAGATCTAGATTTAAAACGTAAATGGGGGGCTGGAGAGACGGCTCAGTGGTTAAGAGCATTGACTATTCTTGTATAACACCCAGGTTTGATTACCAGCACCTACATGCCTGCTAACAACTCCAGTTCCAAGGGATCTGATGCCCTCTTCTGACCTCCACAGGCATTGTACAACACCCGTGCACTTACATACATGTAGGCAGTACACTCATATACATAAGAAAATAATAAAAATGTTTTAAAACCATGGATACATTTAAACATCTTCCATGTTTTTGAAACTCACATGAGTGATAGATATTCTTCCTTGGCTTGTTTTGCTTTGTCTTCAAGGATAAGCTTCCTGATGACCAGTATCAGGATAAGACCGCAATGGACCTGGCAGCTGAGCAGCTGCGCCTTTGGCCTACTCTGAGCAAATCAACTCAGCAAGAACTGGTGCAGCACGAGGAAAGCACTGTCTTCAGTCAGGCCATTCACTTTGCAAACCTCATGGTCAACCTGCTAGTTCCACTAGACACAAGTAAAAACAAGCTCCTGCGAGCATCAGCACCGGGAGACTGGGAAAGTGGGAGCAACAGCATTGTCACAAACAGGTACTGAAAGAGAACACACAGAGCCTTCTACTCTTCTCGAAGTTAACTGTACCTTAGCAGAAGCATCGTGAGCAAATATTGCTATACATGTTTTAGATTTAACTATTTCCCTATCTCAGACTTGCTCAGCTACTCTGTGTTAAACAACCTTCACTTCATTCTGCTCTTGTTAACCTCTGCACACACACTCTTGAGTCTTTCATGACCTGATCTTTCAAAGTCTCACTCACTATTAATGCAGCCCTTCAGTTACATTCTGCTAAAGCAGTTTATAGAAAGTACTCTGAACAAATACTAGCAAACAATTTCTTACCAATATGATTGGTTTCTTGGCCCACTATTCCTCAGCTTACCTTTAGAATTTGTCTAATCATATTGTATCAGTTATTTTTCATTGTTGTCACCAAAATACCTGACTTATTTCTAACTTTAAAGGAGGAAAGACTTATTTTGAGGATTTTAGACATTTTGATTCTTGGTTGTTTGGCCTAACATGGAAGCAAAAGTTTGTGACAGAGAAACTTTTCTGTCTCATTGCATATAAGAAGCACCAAGGAAGGATTGCAGAAAGGGACCAGAGCAAGATACATCCCCAGTGATATATTTCCTCCAACTAGGCCCCACCTATCATCTCTCTGTACCACTACTGTATTATGAATAGGTCAGAGCCACCCCCATCCAGTTACTTCTCTAAAACCCACCAGCTACACCCAAGTCTCAATACATGAGTCTTTGACGTCCATTTCATATTCAAACCATAGCAAGTGTCCTCAACCTTGCTCTTTACCCTCCAATGACTTCTATACCCTAAGAATAAAATCCAGCTTTCCCATGGCCTACAAGGCCTAATAGAAGCTATACCCTGGCTAGAACTCTGACCTTACATCATTCTGTCAACGAACTGGTCTGTCTGCTAGCACTAATCCTCAGACACTTCAGCATAGTGCTTCCCCACAGCCTTTGTGCTAATTATTCTCTTGTTCTAGAATACCTTGTCTTCAGTAGTCACAAGAATCACTCCCTTGCTTTAGATTTCTGCTCAAATGTCACCTATTAGATAGGTTTTTCTCTTTCCTTTTAAATACCACTGTGTTTACCCCCTTTTTATAGTATTTTCTATAGCCTAATTTCTTACCTTTTCTTTTTCGATTCTCGTTTTGGTTTATGGTTATTTGGGTTTGGCTTAGTTTGGGGTTTTTTCAGACAGTATTTCTAGGCTGTCCGCAAGCTTAGAATCTTCTTGCCTCAGCCTCCCAAGTACTTAGATTATGAGTTTGTACCAATATACTGTGCACAGTCTGATGGTTTTTACATATTCGCATGTTATCTGTGTCATTTGTTGTTTTTATTGTTTTGCTCACTACAGCTTTGCAGATAGTAAATGCTTAGCAGTAATACCTAACTGAGTGAATGATTTAGTAAATAAATTAACTGCTGAGCAGCAGTGGTTTCAGTACTAGATACTGCAGCATCCTGGTAACTCTGTCTCTCATAGGTTCTTATCAGGCTTCTTCAGGCAACTTCTCTTTTTATTTGCAGTCCTTCTGCCAAAACTCTTCATGTTCTTTTGGAAGGCTCATTCATAAACCTAACTCTTCAGCACTGACTTCAACCTCTCTACGCTAGATACCTGTTTTGAAGAACAACTGAAAGCTTCTGATACTCTTACTCTTTACCACCTCCCAACAGTGCCATCATATGATAAATAGGTTAGAGTCATCTGGATCCAGCTAGAAGCCATGCAAGACGGTGTGGAATTGGTATTTTTACAGAGTCATCTGTATAGATTTCTTCCTATAGAGCTTCTAGTTCTTCCTTTGGTGTGAAGAGCAGAGCCACAACCCTGTCCCTCCATACCATGATTGTTACATAGTCTCTTCAGTTGCTTCATTTAGTCATTGTTTCTGTAATTGTATATCCTGCCAGAAGCATCTTCCTGAAATGATGCTTCCATGTTTTTGCTGCTCACCATCTCACAAGACTGTTTCATCATTTATGAGCATACATATCTGCTTAGTTTTTGAGAGCTTCCTTGATCTGTCCACAGCTTTATCTCCCACTGCCATTATCTCCATTTCTTTTCATCATGACTCTCAGTAACTCTACTTCCTTTGCTTTGGAAATCCAGTGTCACCAGTGACCATGTTGTCTAAAGCCTTATAGTAAAAATGGTGAAAACACCCAAGTTCTCTAGTGATTTGGGGTGGTGTGATGGGCGTATCATCTTAGCTTTGTTTTAACACATATTCAGCTAATTACCTGACTTTAGAAGAAAGACAAGTGAATAGATTACAACAGAAAGACAAATGAGCCATTGCCAGTGTTAACCATCAATTTCATGGAATCATGGGAGCTAAAATAAGCAACATGGACAGCGGTTAAGCTTTCCCATCTGCTTCATTTCATTTCAGATTTGTTGCATTGTCTTGCATGATTTTATCACTTACAGAAGAATGTGACTTCACAGTGGCCCCAAGGGTTCTGATTTACTGGGGAAGGTAGGAAGGCAAGAAGAGAGAGAAATGGTGGCCAGAGAAAGAGTCATGGCCTTGTGTGGCTCTTCCATCTGGAAGAACAGGCAGCATTCTCAGATGAGTTCATTTACTCTGCCTGTCAAGATACATGTTATACAGTTACAATAGCCATGTAGCTGTCTGTATGTAATGGCTAACTTTGAAGGACCGTGTTTTGAGAAGATTTAGGTAGCAGATAATAAATGACAGAGTCCCCTTTTGCTTTATTTTCTGTGGTCTCTGAGTTCTTTTTGGAATAGAAACAGAAGGTATTACTTATAAAAATAAATCTTAGTCCAATGGGTAATATTAAAAAGTAGGCAAATAGAATACCACATTTTATAATTGCCACTTACTATAGGAACCATAGTGTTAAGTCTCTCCTGTTGATCTGTATCTCTTTTATCAAGCTTCAGTTACTCTGTATATTAATAACTGTGTTATTGTAGTCATTTTGTATTTGAGTCCTGACCGTGACTTCTTGACTCTCTTAGTATTGCAGGAAGTGTAGCCGAGAGCTATGATACAGAGAGTGGGTTTGAAGATTCTGAAAACAATGACATTGCCAACTCTGTTGTGAGGTTCATTACCCGATTTATTGACAAGGTTTGTACAGAGAGTGGAGTTACTCAGGATCACATCAAGAGCCTTCACTGCATGATACCAGGTAATGACTTTGCAAATATCAGATCAGGATATTGAAGATAACTAAGTTCCAGCATAAGATTTATAATACCTAACACATAACTTATCCATACTTCTTATTTACCTTCTGATGTATCTTTTAAGTTATTTGCGCTATTGTTTTGTTTTCTGAGACAAGGTCTCATGTAACCCAGGCTTGCAGTGTGTCAAAACTGGCCTTGAACTCCTGATCCCTTGCCTTTTATGTGGATTATAGGCATGTACCACCATGACCATGCTATAAAATTATGGCAAAATATGTTACATAAGCGATACATTAATTAGATTCACAATATTGTACAAATATCACCATAATTTCCAAAACTGTCTCATCATCCCAAATAGATATTAGGTAATAAATCCTGTTTCTCTAGTCCCTGCCCCTAGGACTATCTAATCTGGTTTCTATCTCAATGAACGTTTCTATTATAGATATGTAAGTAGCATCATATAATATTTCATCTTTTATATCTAGCTTATTTCAGTTATCATAGTGTTTTCAAATTAGAACCTCATTTGTTTTTATTATTGAATAGTATTCCCTTTATGGCTTTATCTTATTTATCCATTTATTTGTTGATGGAGACGTGGGTGATTTGAACTTTCCAGGAATGATGAATAATGGTACTGGGAATATTTGCATACAGGTGTCTGAGGGATTGTTTTCAATACTTTGAGGGTTTACTGCTAGGAGTAGAATTTTATGGATTACATTGTTACTGTATTTAACTTTTGGAGGAACTGCCAAATTTAGTCCTTTATTGTAAAATATCTGAAGTTTGGTTTTATTCTGCTTGGTTTGTTTTCTTTTCAATTTAAATTCTCTGGTTCATCCAGGAATTGTAGCTATGCACATTGAGACCCTAGAGGCAGTGCACCGAGAGAGTAGAAGACTTCCACCCATCCAGAAGGTGAGTATCCGCACTAGACACTGTCTAAGTGCAGCAATTCTTCTGAAAACAGCAGCGGTAAACGGACTATGTGCTCTAGAAAGTGCTTTCTCTTAACAGATATGTTTTCTTGGTGCATTAAACCTTGGGAGGAATTCACCATGTAGACCTTTATAAAATACTGAAATAATGAATGATAGCTTTCTGGGATTCAGCAAAAAACAATAATAACCTTTTTGTTAACTCTGCCCTTCTAGGGAGGCCATAAATTACGAATAATTCTAACTTCTAAGCTCAATCCCAAGATTTATGTAACTTCCCCCTCCCAAAAAAAAAATAAAAAGATTTAAGGCAACTACCTTAAAAGCACTGAATTCCTGAATTTGGTTGTCTATGACAGACGGGATATTTATTAAGGGCCTCGAGTCCATAGCTTCCTTGATTGGAATACCCTGGGTCACAACCTAGAAATCTGTATTTTTTAAGGACCCAATAACATCATTACTTTGAATCTGACCTGGCACCCATTTGTGGACTAGGACTCAGGACCTTCTGAACTCTCCAACATAACTTTTAATAATAAATCTAAAAGAGAAGCCAGAAGCCAGATAGGTAGGAACAGCAAGTCTGAAGCTTAACTTACAGTGATCATTACACTTTGATTTTGCACTTAGTTCTAAGATTCCTAGAGCCTGAAAACAGAATAGTGCTGATTTGTGGAGTTTTATTGCTAGTTAAAAATAAATGAGATTTTCAAGGGATATGATATTCTTGCCGTAATCTTCCAAGACAAATCTTACCATGTTGTTCCTCATACAAAGAACTGAGTCAGATTTCTCACGTATAAATGTTCATTATTCAGCCATGAAAGACAACTCTTTAGAACAAGTCCATGTAAGTGTTTTTCTAAAAGTAATCATGGATCTGTTGCTTTTTAGTCTTTTTGAGACAGGGTCTTTCTATAGCGCTAATTGGCCTGTGACTCTGTGTAGCCTGCCTCTGTCTCCCGAGTGCTGGGACTAAAGACCTGTGCCACCACACCCAGCTTATGTTCTATTATGTAAAAGTTTTATGTAAAGAAATACACATTCACAACATAATTTATGGTCCTTCTCCCCTGCCCATGTCTCTGCCATTAACCATGATGACAGTATCACAGTTGTCAATCTCTTCGTATTCTTAACACTTTTTTCTTAAACATTTTTTTTAAGGTTACACAATGATTGTTTGAAGGGACATTTCAAACTTTCAAGTTATTTCCATATGATCTTACTGTTTAACAAGCGATGCCGTAAAGAATTTTTTCATATTTGGGCTTAGAAACTTCATTTCTCCTTCTTACCAAGTTCGTGTTCTTATTTGGCTACCAGTGAAGTCTAACTCAGGGTTTTCTGGACTATAAATGAAAAGGTATTACCTTGGCCTAAATGATAGAAACTCCACAAGAGTTGCTTTTAAAACAGTTTATCTGTTCTTAGCCCAAAATTCTTAGACCAGCTCTACTGCCAGGAGAAGAAATCATATGCGAAGGTCTTCGAGTCCTTCTGGATCCGGATGGCAGGGAAGAAGCCACTGGAGGTCTTCTTGGAGGCCCTCAGCTCCTACCGGCAGAAGGTGCCTTGTTCCTCACTACATATAGAATTCTGTTCAGAGGGACGCCGCATGACCAGCTAGGTATGACTCAGTATATGCCATCAGAACATGAATATCTGTATGGCACCAGAGGTTTTATTCAGTCTCTGCACAATGAATGATTAACACATCATTTCAGATCCAGAAGAAGAAGCCACACAAGGTCTTGGAGGGGTGCATACTTGTCTGTGTAAAAGCTAATGATAATTTTGGTAATAGATTTTCTTTGAAGAACAGATGGTATCTTCTGAAAAGTCAATAAATCAAGGTTGTATTTGTTTGCTAAAATGATTTTAATTACATGAGGTATAGTATTGTTACAACATAGTGATATTACAGTACCTAGCTGCTAAATGTTTCCATTGCTGATTTGTGACTCTGGCTTTCTCATTGGCTCCAGCTAACTATAAAGCAAAGGTCTTCCAGATACATAGTCCTTTTTTGTTCAAGGATGTGCTAAGCATTATACAGTCACATAGCACTAACCTCTTCACTCTTACCCAGTTCAGTTAATCCCACTTCCCTCTTAGCAGGTAACTCTTTACTCATTAAGTTCTCATAATGTCTGTTTTTATTTTATTCTCCTCTGTACAGCCTTCCCTACTAGAAATGAACAGCATGCTCTCAGAATTAATCTGCATTGTATTCTTAAAATTACTGGTCTTTATAAAATATTATTTTGAGTGGGAAAAATGCATATAGTTTCAGACAAAACTGTTGGACTCAATATCAAAAAGGTCAGGTTTATACTGCTATTGATCAATCTTGATGGCTTAAATTACCTAGCCTCTCTGGACTTTATTTTCTTTTTTCATAAAGCTAGGAAATTGTATTTTCACTGGTAATAGTTCAGTAATTCTCAAAATTAGCTGCATATCTGAATTATCTGTGATGCTTTTAAGGAACATACTGATTCCCAGGCCCAATCCTCATCCAGTTGAATTAGAACCTGAAGCAGTAGAAAGTAGGAGATCCAGGCATCTGTGTATTTTTTAAGCCCAAGTGATTGTGATGAATACTGAGGACTGAGAACTCTTGGGCTGAATGGTTACTAAGGTTCATTTCTCTGAGATTATTCACTTGCTAGCATTTGATGAATATTTATACTGTGAATTCTGCTGGACATTGGAATATTGATATAAAATGTGTATTATTTTAAATGTTAATTTGAACATCAACTTTGAAAGACCTGTCTCTGAACTTGCATCCTTCATGGTCTGAAGTACTAGGGGCTAAGAAGTCAACAGAAATTTTGGGAAAGACCCCCTTGAGCCAGTAACAACATGAATTACCTGATTTATGTAACAATATTGTAAGATAAGTTCATTCCTCATTTTATCTCCTTCTTTAAAATGTCTTATCCTTTCATTCTTTTCTCTTTAAAACAAAAATTATACATTCGTGTGTGGGTGTGTGCATGCCCATGTGCGCATGAAGGTCGGAAGACAACTTGTACACATTGGTTTCTTCTACCACGTGAGTCCAAGGGAACAAACTTAGGTTATCAGATTTGACAGCAAGTGTCTTTACCTGTCAAGCCACCCCCTTGGCTTATTTTATTTTTAAACCCGAGTCTTACTAGGTAGTCCAGCTAGATTTCAAGCCAGATATCCTACCTACTACCTCAGCCTCCTAAGTGCTCCTTAAATATTAACAGTTACATACTCGTAAGTTAAAGAGAAACCAAACAGGGTAGTGTGTTGGTCATAAAACATAGTTTATAGGGCTACAGATATGGCTCAGTCAGTAAACTGCTTGCTGTATAAGCAAGATGACCTGAGTTTGGATCCCTTGCGCCATACATAAACATGACGGTGAGCATCTGTAACCTCTAGCACTGGGAGTGTCAGAGACAGATTCCCCAGAGATAAAAGTGCCACTACTGCCCCAATATAGTTTACTCTGCAGTCATTAATGTGGTTATTAGATCTTAAAGCTGGGATTGGACCATTTATTGATGTTCTCCCTTAGCAGCTTACATAGTGCTCTCCAGTGCTATGGGAGCTAGCCCTCAGGGAGGTGGCTTCCAGGTCAGCTGAAAACAGAACAAACTTTGGAGACAAGAAAGAAAAAATATTTTTGTCAGAAACTTTCTTACTTTCCCTTTTAAATTTCTAATTTAAATTTTCTCCTTTAGTAACACATAGAAATCTGATAATTTTCCATGTATTATAAAGGCATGACTGAGAATTAAATTTTATGTATATCCTAGGTTTGCTTAGCCTCTAGATATGAGTTTAACATAAGTAGGTAGGCTATTTCAAGCTGGAGATTGACAGATCCAAAGAATGAGGAATTCTGAAGTAGTTATTAGTAAGTGAACAACTATGCAAACCGCTAAATCAGACAATTCTCGTTCTGCTCCTGCCTGCACTCTGCGCTGGCTTGCTGACTGGAGGCTTCATTGCTGCTTCTGTAGTGTTACCCATTACATTGCCTAAAATGGCTTCCCTCTGCCCTCTCAAATTCAAATCCTACCTGCTCTTCCAAGTGTATCTTCCCACTTCTTCCAGAAATTATTCTCCATCTAGTGTGTAGAGATACTTTCCTTTTCTAAAATACTCAAATCCTTAAATTATCTGTCCACTGGAACTGAGGAACTACTCACATGTTCCTGTGGTGAGCATTGACTCTCCTTCAGTGGAGACCTGGAAGCTGAATAACGATGGTGTATATGCAACGTCTTTTCTAGACTTGTCTTTGTAACCTCAGATAGATTCTATTTTCCCATTCTTGTTTTAATGTTTAAATTTCTAAAACTCTTGGGCATACCTATAGTCCTATCTTCCAAAGACATATGAAATAACTCACAGTACAATACCTTTTACTGCATATAGAAACAATTCCTAGAAATTTGGCCTCTTACTAGGCATGGTAGCTCATGCTCATAATTCTCCCACTTGAGAATATGAGGCAAGAGGATCATGAGTTTGTGGCCAACCTGGGCTGCATATTAAGATCTTGACCTCCCCTCTCCCCGCCACTCCCCCCTAAAAAAATCTGTTCTCTTTTGCTTTAACTTTATATTAAATATCTTGGTTATCTTTTTGAGGATACTGCTTTCTGTACATATATGTATATACATACATACATACATACACACACACACCTTATTCTTCCTATATGGCTACCTTAACCCAGGTAATTTTCTTTTTAAGTAATGAAGATGGTTAGGTGTTCCAGGTCCTGTACTGAGAGAAAAGAGTATGTCTTGGGAGTGAATTGCAATGCAATAAAACTAATGAGAATCATAGGACTTTCTTTCACTGAATCACTGGGCCAGTACATTTCTCTAGAAGAGATTCTAGACCTTAAGCATGAAGTAGTGTTGCTGAGTCGGTCCTGTCTTCCTGCAGTGGGTGAGCAGACTGTTGTTCGAAGCTTTCCCATTGCCTCCATCACCAAGGAGAAGAAGATCACGATGCAGAACCAGCTACAGCAGAATATGCAAGAAGGACTGCAGGTTACATCCGCATCTTTTCAGGTACAAGTTTAATATCCCATATCTGAAATGCTTGAAACCACCCATAAGCATTTCAAATTTTAAAATATTTGCAGTAACTTTACCTGTTGAGCATTCCTAATTTTCAGAATCAAAATCACCCTGGAATCCAGAATTTCTTGAGCACCGAAGTTTCAAAGTGTTTCCAACTTTGTATTTTCCACATATACAATATTCAACCTTTAGTAAGAAAAAAAGGCCATTCATCTAATCAAAAGTTTTCTACAAATCTAGGGATGTAACTACTTTCTGTGGTCATAGGATCAGATGTCAGAGAATGAGTGTAGGGAAGATGAGTCATCTTTGGCTAAGTAAACTCATGAATCAGTTTGAGTATAACCCTCTACTTCAGAAACCCTTGGTCAACTCAGTACCCACAGATTGTATATCAGTGAGACACACCATGGCTCTTTTTCTCTGATAACTTATTCCTTAACTCCTGCTCCTCCATTTTAGAAAGAAATACTCTGGCTTTTCTATGGAAGAAGTAAAACTCTAAAAGTATAGCTAGACCTAGTGTACTATTTTTAATTATTTTTATTAGTTCTTTGAGAATCGTACACAGTATATTTTGATCATATTCATGCCCCCCCTCCTTCTCCCAGGCCCTACCTTCCTACCCACCTAACTATATGTCTACCTTTTTTTTTTTTTTTTTTTCAGAAGCCCATTAAGTCCGGTTGGTGCTGCAAACACTCTCTAGTGTCAGTCCATCCCCTGGAGCATGGTCTACCTATCAGTGGTCACACCCTGAAAGAAAACTGGCCCTCCCTCTCCCAGCAACTTTCAGTTGTCAGTAGCTCCTCAGCTAGGAGTGGGACTAACTGCCCACCTTCCTGCTCCATGATAGGATTTTGTTTGAGTTTGTGCAGGTCTTGTGCATGCTATCACAACCACCATGAGTTCATATGTGCAACTTCCCTCTTTTGTCCAGAAAACTGTTTGTTATTTCTATCACGACTGGCTCTTGGAATCTTTCCATGTCGTCTTGCACAACAGTCCCTAAGACTTGAAGGAAAAGGCTTGATAGAGATGTCCCATTTAGGACTCAGCACTCCATTATCTCTTATTCTCTGCACACAGACCAGTTGTGGGTCTCTTGTGTTAATCACTATCTATTGCAAAAAGTAGCTTCTCTCATGGGGGGTGAGAAATGTGCTAATCTATAGATATAGCAATAAGTTATTAGGAATAGGTTTAATATTATGTTCATTTAGCAGAATAATAGTAGTAGATTCTCCCCTCGGGTCTATGACCTATCTCAGTGATCTCACTACAGGTTCTTTGCCCCAATAATGGTGCCAGGTATGGGTTCTGTCCTATGGAGTAGACCTTAAATATAATATGAAAGTGTTTGGATACTCATATAACATTCATGCCACTATTGCACTAAGGGGTACTTCTTATTATTATTGTAGGCCAGTCATTATTGTAGCTTGCAGGCTGGGTAAGATTCATGATTACGTTTCTCTTCCCAGTACCATGTATAGCACCTTCTAGTATTATGAAAGCTCCTAGTAGGGATGAAGCTTTAAGGTCAGTACTTACTTGAATTCTCCCTGTTCTACAACTCACATATGTAATATGTTCAGCAATAGGGGCTTACTATCAAATTCTGAAGGTAATCAAGAGCAGTGGCAATAGCCAGTAATTTGAGGAATCTATGAGACTTTCCTCCTGGCCAACAACTCTAAAAGAAGTAATCCGTCCATCTGCTAGCCTGTGGTGTCTGGTAAGGACATTGCCTCTGCTACCCCTCCCACCCCTGTTATAGGTAACTCATTTTATATATACATGAAAGCTGCTACTTCAGTAAGTTTCCATATGACTTTCAAAAGGTCCGTAGAGTTAGTTGTTTCTCACCATGCTCCCTCCTCTGTCCTGTTTGCCCACCCTGTTCTGTTTCATCCGTCCTAAGTTGTTATTCCTCTTTTTTCCCCTTTATATCACTGCATTCTGTCTGCCCTCTCTTGAAAGCCTCCCACCCCATGGACCCTTACCTTTTCCTGACCCTGTGGGTTTTCCAAATAAAACACACATATCTAAAGTCAGCATTTACATGAGAGAAAATGTACAATGTTTGTCTTTCTGGGTCTGTGTCACCTCAGCCAGGATGACTGTTTCCATTTACCTGAAAATTTTGTAATGTTTTTAACCACGGAATATTATGCCATTGTGTAAATGTGCCACATTTTCATTATCCATTTATCAATTAATGAACGTGTGGGTTGTTTCCCCTTTCTGGCTGTTGTGAGTAGAACAGCAGTAAAGGTGGATGAGCAAGTATCTCTGTACAGAGCGCTTTGGGTATATACCCAAGAAAAGCATAGCTGGATTATGTGGTAGATCTATTTCTAGCAGTTTGAGGAACTTTCACACCTTCACAAGGATTTCCCCAGTGGCTGGGCTGTACCCATTTGTACTCCCATGAGCAGTGAATAGGTATGTGCCTTGCCTCACATCCATGTCTTGTCCTTTTTTTTTTTTATTTTATCTTAGCCATTCTGATTCTCAACTATTTGCGTTCACATTTCATCTGTTTAGTTCCTTGCCCCAATTTCTAATTGGGTTGTTTGTTTTCTTGATGTTTAGTTTGTTTAGTTCTTTGTGTATGCTAGATACTATTCCTCTACCAGATGTATAGTTACTAAGGATTTTTTTCCCATTCTGTAGGCTGCCTCTTCACTTGACAGTGTCCTTTGCTATATAAAAGCTTTAGTATCATGTACTCTCATTTGCCTATTGTTGATCTTAATGCCCGCACTGTTGAGATTCTCTTCAGAAAGTCTTTTCCTGTGTCTGTAAATTCAAGTGTATTCCCTTCTTTCAAACATCTGTTAGATTAGGCCATCAGGACTTATGCCAAAGTCTTTGATCCATTTGGACCTGAAGTTTGCCCAGGGTGAGAGATAAAGATCTAGTTTCATTCTTCTACATGTAGCTCTGCATTTGACCAGCACTGTTTGTTGAAGATGCTGTCTTCTTCAGTGTGTCTTCTTTTTGACTGTCCTGGGCTTTTGTATTTCCTGTGAAATTTAAGATTATTTTTTCACTTTTTTGCAAAGACTTCTGTTGGAATTTTGCTGGGGATTGTATTGAATCTGTACATTGCTTTTGGTTGGACTGCCATTTTCACAATATTGATCCTACCAGTCTATGAACATGGAAGGTCTTTCAGTTTGTTTCTTGAATTTCTTAGACTTTTTATTATACAAGCCTTTCACTGC
Source organism: Eospalax fontanierii (assembly GCA_035773235.1). Classification (NCBI taxonomy): domain Eukaryota; kingdom Metazoa; phylum Chordata; class Mammalia; order Rodentia; family Spalacidae; genus Eospalax; species Eospalax fontanierii. The sequence continues at coordinate 175,164,412 of CM069524.1, read as the reverse complement.
CTTGGTTAGGTTTATTCCTAGATATATTTTGTGAGGTTATCTTGAATGGGATTGTTTCCCTGATTTATTCTCAGTACATTTGTTAGCATATAGGAAGGCTACTAACTTATATATATTAATTTTGTATATACTACTTTGCTGAATGTGTTTATCAGCTCTAGGAGTGTTCGAGTGAGTCTTTAAGGACCTTAAAGAATCATATATCTTCTGCAAATAAAGATACTTTCACTTGTTTCCTATTTGAATCCCCTTATCTCCTTCACTTGTCTTCTGCTCTAGTCTGAAACTCCAAGCACTATATTAACAGGAATGGAGAGATTGGGCATACTGGTTTTAGTAGAAATGCTTTGAGTTTTTCTCCGTCTAGCATAATGTTAGCTACAGACTTGTTGCATATTTCTTTTATTATATTGAGATATGTCTCTTGTATCCCTATATTCTCCATGACTCTTATCATGAAGGAATGTTGGGCTTTGTCAAAGACCTTTGCTGAATCTAATGTTCTTGAGTCTATTTTATGTTTTAGATTATATTTATTGATTTACATAAGTTGAACCATCCCTGTATCTCTAGGATTAAGCCTGTTTTATTGTGATAGATAGTCTCTTTGATCTTCTCTTGCAAGTGATTTTCAGTTTGCAAGTGTTATATTGAGAATTTTGGGGTCTTTGTTTATCAGAGAGATGAGCTTATAATTTTCTTCTTTTTGTTGGGTCTTTGTCTGATTTTGGTATCAGGGAAATACTGACTTCTTAAGAATTTGGTAGCGTTCCCTTCTTTTCTGGTTTAGAAAATAATTTGAGAAGTATTCATGTTAATTCTTCTTTGAAGATCTGGTAGGATTCTGCCCTATATCCATCTGGACCAATTTTAATTTGGGGATTTTTTTTAAGGAAGTCAGAAATTTATTTTACAGCAATTAAATTTACCAAATACTTAATAACCATAAACTGTTTCTGCAACTAAAACTAAAAAAAAAAAAGAGAGTTATAAGGTGTTGTGGATACATATTAAATACTAATGGATCTTCAGGCTTTGAGGACATCATTGCATGACAAAAATTATGGGAAACACTGTTCCCAATAATTACGTACACCTTTAGTGTAACAACGGGAGATCACTGTCTCCAATATAGACAGTGTGTTTGTAACAAAGTGCTGGAAATTTTTCCATTTGAATTTAATTATATCTTGAATAAATTGAGCTGTAAAATTTTGCAAGTAAGTACTATCAGAGCCTTCAGATTACATTTATTTATAACTTGGCTGAAATTGAATTTAGAAAAATCTTTTCTGGACAGTTAAATAAAAATCTAACTTAATTAGCAATCTCTAATTAAATTTAATTATTTTCTAATTCTTAGTGTTAAAATTTTGTTTGGCTTGGACTTTTTCCTAATAACCAGTTGGGGGATTTTTAATTACTGCTTTTATGTCATTGGTTGTTATGGTAGCTAATGTGTCTACATGATGAATAACTAAGCAACCTTTGACGAAACAGTGGTTTTCCAGGGGCCTCTAAATTTACCAAACTTGTAGAACTACTCCTTTTCTTCATTTTTTTTTTCCATTTTAAAGTTCACAGCCTATAATATTATGCTCTTCCTGTTTTGAATTTCTCCTTTCTGACTGCTCAGATTTTCTAGAATTCCAGTTCTTGCCCATGTTCTTCTAGTGAATGAGCCTTATCTGGCAGCTCTTGTGCTCTGTGATGAAATGTGAAACTGCTGATCACTGAGCACAAGCCTTCTTATCTGACCTGAGAGCACTGATGCTAGGGATTTCCTCCCTATTCCAACTTCCAAAGAATTCTACACTCACATGTTTTCTGGTTGGGGTCTAGTAAAACCAAGTGAGTTTTACTAGAAGAATCCTAGATTTGTTGTTGTCTCTGGGTAAGAAAAAACCTTATTAGGCAACATTCCCTCTCCAGACCTAACAATTGAGAAATAAAAGGAGCAGAATGCCAACTGCTGTTTCCCACACTCAGGTTAACTCCATACCTCTTTATGGGAAAGATAGTTTTAAAGAAAACCAACTTCAAGAACATGATTTTTCTTGCCAACCATGTATTGCAAGTAAATTTTTTGAGCCTCATTTTTTTAACTTTTAATCTTTATTTTATTATCATGCATATGTGCACACACATGCCCCAATATGCATGTGGAGGTCAGAAGACAACTTTGTGGAGTTGGTTCTGTCTGTCTTACCTTTTCATGGTTTCTAGGGGTCAAACTCAGGTCACCAGGCTTGCACAGCAAATACCTTTACCCACTTTTACTTTTAAATTTTTTAATTGTTTTTCATATTATCCAAAGTTTTTACAACCTCTAAAGTCCTTATAATATCTAAAGTTACAATATTGTTGTTAATCTTTTTCTATTTACTGCTGTTATTTTCTGGGTTTTTTTGTGATGTGAGTGAATGTTGTCTAGAAATCCTAACACTTCTAATGTGTTTGATCTCTTGTATCTCTAGTTGATCAAAGTAGCATTTGATGAAGAAGTCAGTCCTGAAGTGGTGGAGATCTTTAAGAAACAACTGATGAAGTTCCGTTATCCCCAGTCCATTTTCAGTACCTTTGCTTTTGCTACTGGACAAACTACCCCACACATCATTTTACCCAAACAGAAGGAAAAGAATACCTCTTTTCGGTAAGAAGACAGGTCTTTTAACATCAGCCTTTCCATAAGTGATTGTGAGAGGAAGTAGCCTATTTTCTGTAAATGATTGCTCTTTGTATATCATAATATACTTTGTATAAAGCAAGATTCCCCTTTATCCTTAAACTTCAGTATACGTCTTCTAAGGACAAAGACATTATCTTATGTGACCATAGAACATTAATCAAAACCAGTAAATTTAATTGATATAAAATGCCTATGTATAGCTAGGCATGGTAGCTCACACCTTCAGTCCTAAAACTTGGGAAGAAGAGGTAGGTAGATCTCTATGAGATCAAGGCCAGCCTGGTCTATTTCTTTTTTCTTTTTGGGGGGCGAGTGGGGAGGGAGGATCAGATCAGGCATTGCATTTAGTTGTTATACGGACCCTTATTTTCTAATGAAAGTTTTCAGGAATTGATGTTATAGATTAAATTTCAGTTATTACAAAATAGCATTTGTTTTAAAATTCTCTTCTGTCGATGATAAGAGATATTGTTTCAAATCATTTACCATTACTCACCTAGAATGTATCTTCCCATACAAATTACATGCTAGAAAGAGCTTTACAGACTTTTCCTAGAAGTGAGGTAGATAGAGGTTATAGAAGATTTAGGTGTCCAAACAGTATGTCATTTTTCAGGTGCATAGCCAGTCACTTGTATTAGCAAAGACTAGGAGTATCAAGGTGTCCTAGTATTGTGCAGTGTCCTGGGAATTTATAACAGTAGGCCAACCATTTATCTTAGCACTTTGTGATCACAAAGGAACGTGTGTTGTTATCCCAGCCATCCAGTGGAAGAGACAAAGTTTGGATAGTGTTTTAGTTTTAGAAAGTCTGAAAAAGTATGCATTAATTTCAGAAATGTTCATTTTATAAAGTCAGTTAAATCACCTACAAGAAAGATAAAGCAACTTTAATTATTACCTTCCCTGAGTGTGTGAAAACAAAGGTTTTAGCTGTAGATGAGAAGTGTTTTCAAAAATACTGCCAAGTTTAGGTTACTCCTCAAGTGATTTACAATGGGTTTTATTTAGAGAATATCAGTATTTTGTGTTTCCCAGCAGTTATCTAAAACATGTCTCTTACCCCCTCAGGTTTACGTTACAGACAACTAAAGATGGTCTTTTTTTGATAGTAGACAAATTCATACCACAGTTCACAGAATGGGAAGAAAACACAAAAAGTGCTATTTTTTTGTGTTAGAACAATCTGACTAATCAGGACTTGTTTCTATAAGTCTGTATTGTAAACATTCTGTGTCTAGATTTTCTATCATCAAGAAATGGTTAACTATTTAAATAAAGTACTTTACTCCTTTTAACTTAGCTTTTTTAATTTGTAAAACTAACTTTTGTGGGGGGGGGTGTGCGCAGACACACACATGGATGCATGCACACAAGCTTCTTTACTTGCTGAGCCATCTCACTGGCCCAGATTTTTTAATCATATTTATTTTTCATGTGTATCTATGTATGTATATATACACATGTGCACACATACAGGGTATGTATAGAGATCAGGGGATAGTTTGTGTTAGTTGGTTCTTGCCTTCTACTGTGGGTCCCAGACATTGAACTCAGATCATCAGGCTTGATGGCAAGTACTTTTATCTGACTGGCCCTTTTTAACTAGTAAGTGATTTGTATCCTAGTGTCTTCTTAATTAAAGCTGATTGTCAGAAAAAGGATTCTGAAATAGCCGAGTTCTTATTTTTCTCTTCTCAAAAAGAATTACTCTTTTTCTATATTTTTAAAGATTTACAGCTAATTAGAGGCAAGGCATCTTGCATGTAAATATGCTTATAACATTTAAGAAATAAGAAAAAAGTGTTGCCAGCCATCATTGTCATATTTGAATTGAAGGAAAGGGAATTTTCCATGTAGGAAGACTTTTGCTAGCATGATTTTCATGAACAGTGGTAGAGGCAGTGCTCTGGATGACTACAGTAGGTGTGAGAATGTTTGACCCAAAAACTGAACTATAAAATTTTAAGAGTTGACTGATCGGTAGTTTGTGTCGTGTTGTAGGTTCTTGCAGTTTTTGCCTAAAGCAGTATCCTAAAGATAATGACATTAAATAAGAGAAATTAGTTCTCCACAGTATAAAAAGTGATATAAAGGAGAAACTTAACAAGAGTATATACAGAGTACATAACACATATGAGACTGTGGACATGGAGAAGGAAAAACTTTGCACAATATAATGTGAAAAATAGAACTTTCATATTAAATATTCATTTTGGTTTTATGACTCCTAGAACTTTCTCAAAAACAATTGTAAAAGGTGCCAAAAGGGCAGGGAAGATGACAATCGGGCGTCAGTATCTACTGAGGAAGAGGACAGGAACGATCGTGGAAGAGAGAGTAAACCGTCCTGGGTGGAATGAAGAGGATGACATATCTGGTATTGAGAACCTATTTCCCCATAATTCAACTTTGTTATAGGAATAAAACAAGAGACTAATTTGTACTTAAACTTTGATACACAAAAACTATTTGAAAAGACTAAGTATTTACCAGTTTCTCTGAACTAAAAGAACAGTTTTTTCCTAATACTGTTAAATAAAGATTTCCATTATTTTTTTTTTTTTTTGAGATAGGGTCTCGTGTAGCCTAGATTTTGAATGGATGGATGGATGGATAGATAGATAGATAGATAGATAGATAGATAGATAGATAGATAGATAGATAATTTTTTAGACAGGGTCTTAAGCTAGATTCAGACTCACAGTATAGCTGAAAATGATCTTGAATTTCTGATCCTCTCATCTGCACCACTCAGGTGCTGGGATTACAGGTGTATGCCACCACACATAGTTTTGTGGTGCTCGGGTTTGTGTTTCTATGGATTTCCAAAGTAAGAAGGAATACGTACAAACAGCTCTGTAGGCAATGAAAAGATCCATCATTCCTTTACTAAAATGACCACTTACTGGAACTCTGAAATGCTCACAGTCGTATGAAAAACCAAAAGAGCACATTGATACCCATTATCATTGGTTCTTCTCATTTGAAGTCTGTCTTTCATAGAACAAAAACTGTTCTCTAACTAAGCATGGTGCTGGGTACCTTGCTACTTGGGAGTAACGCAGGACAATCACTTCAACCCATATGTTCAAGGCCAGCCTGGGAAACATAGTGTGTTGCACCCCTACCTCCAAAAACCTAACAGCAAAAAAACTATTATATTGATTATTATTCCACCCAAGACTAAATTATATATGTTCTTTGTTCCTCTAAAGATATAAGGTCAACATAAAACTGGTACCAGATTATGTTGCAATGTGAAATTCACAGATAGAAACACCAAGTCTCATTTTTGAGAGTACTTTTTGGTTAGTTTTCATGATTTTGGCTTGAATTTTTGAGACATAGTCTCACTACATAATCCAGGTTGTTCTTGAATTCTTGTCTTCCTGCCTCTACTTCCTGCACTGTGAATCCAGGCATGTTTCCACATACCCAGCTCTTCTTTTCTTTTGGTGTTTTGGGGAATGAGGGAGGGGAGTCATAAAAGAGAGCCATGCCTTTGCCTTTCCTTTGCCTGTTAGTACTCTGAAAACATGTCTGTGAATTTTTGTTGTTGTTTAGAATAGGCAATACTAATTAGGAATGAATGTCCTTTTAAAAAACTCCTCTCAGGGGCTACACAGATAGCTCAGCGGTTAAAAGCACTGGATGCTCTTGCAGAAGACCAGGGTTTGAATCCCAGCACCCACGTGGTGACTAACAACCATCTATAACTCCAGTCCCAGGGAATCCAATGCCTTCTTCTGTCTTCCATGGACACGGCATGACATGGGTGCACTTACACACATGCAGGCAATACACTCATGCACATAAAATAAAAATAATAAATAAAAATCCTCCTTAAAGTACTTGATTACTAAATAAATTCTTTTACATCCAGAATCTTAGAGGAATCAATAACCTGTGAGTACAAAATACTATTTCCAGGAATAGCCAGGTGTGGTGACACACCTTTAATTCCAACACTTGGGAAGCAGAAGCAGGAGGATCTTTATGAGATCAAGGCCAGCCTGGGCTTATTGTTTTCATCTGTTTATTTATAATCCCTCTTAGGACTGATATACACAATACCAGTAACCCTAATATAAAAATTTTAATGGAGAAGTTTTGAGTGCTTTACTTTGAGCTAATAATTTTGACAAAACTTATGTCTGCCTGTCAGTTTCAGATGATAGTGAACTCCCTACAAATACAACTCTGAAGGCCTCAGAGAAATCTACAATGGAACAGCTGGTAGAGAAAGCTTGCTTTAGAGACTATCAGCGTTTAGGTTTGGGAACCATAAGTGGCAACTCTTCCCGCTCAAAACCAGAGTATTTCCGCATCACTGCCTCCAACAGGCTGTATTCACTGTGCCGGAGGTAAGTGTCAGTAGAGTCCAAAAAGGACCTTTATTTATTTTCCATTTGAATCTTCAACAAATTCTAGAAACAAAGGGCAGGAACCCCAAGGATCTTTATATTTAGGAGTTATGTTTTATGCCACATGGGCTGGCATCTCATTGGTAGTCTCAGAACAATTACATCACAGAAAAATACCTGTCTAGGATCAGAAGGTGACAGTGCTTCTTCCCTTTCTGCATTTTCTTTGCCTTTCTGTTTCTAGTTTTAAGCAGGAATGGGATTTTTTCCAAGCATTTGGGATAGATAAAAGTCTGCTGTAGCCCAAGGACCAACAAACATTTTCTGTCAAGAATCACAGAGTAAATATTTTCAGTTTACAAACCGTACGGTCTCTTACTGCAGGTACTTAGCTCCACCACAAAAGCAGTCATAAACTAAGGAGTATAAAATAGATGTGGCAGGCTTGGCCCATAGGCTATAATTTGCTGACCCAGGTGTAAAGGGGGTTCTCATATTGTCTAATTAGAGTATTTTCCTGGAATATTACTTAGAGAATATAAATTTTCTCTGTTCTTACCACCTCTTGCTAATTTTCAAAAATGTTAAGCTCACGAGCCCAGTGTGATGGTACACACCTTTAATCCCAGACAGAGGCAGGTAGATCTCTATGACATCAAGGTAATGGCAAAGACAAGGATTTTCTAAAAAGAATTCTTAATAGCCCAGGAAATAAGTCCAGGAACTAACAAATAAGATTGCATTAAATTGAAAAGCTTTTGCACACCCCAGCAGCCACCAGTCACTGCCTGAACCACAGCCTTGTGTTTTTGCCCTTGGCATTCTCAACCTTGCCCAGCTGCCACATGAAAGGCTATCACAAGCCAGACCAGCAAAAGACACAGCCTGTGCATGAGCTCCATCCTGGCCACCCCGGCGGTGGTTCTGGCCACTCCACATCATTCATCAAAGCTACTGAGATCATGTCTTTCCTTTTTTTATACCAGGTGCTAAATGGCCCTGAATCTCCTAAGTCCTCACAATGATCACTTTTTGCCCCCCAGTGGCCATACAGCTCTCATCCTATATGTAGTTTGGGCCCACAGCACAGCTGCTGAACTTGAGGAAGATCAATTCTGACTCGGACAAGCACCCTGTCCTAAAACAAGTCTTCACCAATGTGGTCACTGGCTCCCTTGGCCAGGGCCTCAGAGTTGCTTGTGCAATAGCCGAATAAATAATTCAGCAAAGCCAACTACTGGGACTGTTGCATTCCAGAAAGTGGGGAACTATCTGGTGGCACAATGTGAGGGACCATGGCCTTTACTTATTTACTAGCTGGACAACCTTGTTGCCACTCTTGACATCAACTGCCTGGGCCAGAGCTACCAATCCCTGTTGCAGCACCAGATGAATGTCTACCAGAAGTGCTATGAGCCCTTTGACTGGCACACCACTGTCATTGATGGACACAGCATGGGGAAACTATAAAAGGCCTCTGGCCAGGCCAAGCACCACTTGCAGTCATCAGCACCAAGACCTTCAAGAGTGGGATTGGAGAGATGGCTCAGCAGTTAAAAGCACTGGCTGCTCTTGCAGAGGACCCAGGTTCAATTCCTAGTACTCACATGGCAGCTAACAACCATCTGTAACTCTAGTTCTAGGGAACCTAACACCCTCTTCTGACCTCCACAGGCATTGCATGACATGAGTGCACTTATAGACAGACATGCAGGCAGTACACTCATACATATAAAATATTCTTTTAAAATACTTTCAAGGACCACAGCGTCACAAGACAAGGAGTCATGGCATGGGAAGACCCCCATCACAAAATATGGCCAGTCAGATCATCCAGGAGATCTACAGCCAGGTTTAGTGCAGAAAGAAGACCCTGTCTACTCTCCGGCAGGAGGATGCTCCTTTAGTAGACATTGCAAACATCCACATACTCATTATACCCAGCTACAAGTGGGCAACAGGACAGCCACCTGCAAGGTTTATGAACAGGCCCTGGCCAAGCCAAGCCATGCTAGTTAACTGCATCATTACCCTGAATGGTGATACTAAGAATTCTGTCTTCTCAGAGGTTTTCAAAAAGAGAGCTCCCAGATCATTTTATTAAGTTCTACATTGTCAAACAGAACATGGTGAGCATTTTTACTTCAGGCTGTGCCACAGGCAACAAGACAGTGCCCTGATGCAGCATGTTTGCCACCTTCTTCATACTGGCCTTTGACCAGATTTTCATGGCAGCCATCTCTGAGAGCAGAATCAACTTCTGCAGCTTCCACTGTGGAATGTCCGTCAGGAAAGATGGTCCCTCTCAGATGGCCCTAGAAGTCCTGGCCCTGTTTTGGTCAATCCCCATGTTAATAGTCTTTTAACCAAGCAATGGAGTTATAAGAGAAAGCAGTAGATTAACAACCAATGCAAACAGACCAGCTGCCCAGAAAATGCTATCATCTATATCAGCAATGAGAATTTCCAGGGCAGACAAGCCAAGGTGGTTCTGAAAAGCATGGATGACCAGGTGACATGATCAGTGCTGATGTGGTCCTGCGTGAGAGAAAAAGAGGTTCAGTGTCTGCATGCTTTGTCATCAAGGCCCTCTACAGAAAGCTCATCCTTGACAGTGTCTTTGCAACCAATGGCAGGATCCTCTAGGGGGAGGACCACTACTATAAAAGTGGCATTAGTGGGCAGTGTCCACTGCAGTAGTGGGATCCTGGAGTCACTGGGAAGCCAGATGAAGATGTTTGGTATCCACAAAGACAGCATTGTATTAGCTGTGAAGGGCCTTCTCACTGAGGACTATAAAGGTATAGGTACTGGGTGGGGAATCTGCACATTCCTGAAAGGTTCTGGCAAAGGTGCTTTAAGATATACTAAGAGAGACTGGAGAGATGGCTGCTCTTGCAGAAGACCCTGGCTCTAATCCCAGCACCCACATGGCAGGTAACAACCCGTTCCAGGAATTCTGACACCATCTTCTGACCTCCGAGGGCATTGCATGATTTTGGTGCACTTACATACATGTAGGCAGTACACTCACATAAAGTTAAAATAAATTAATTTTTAAAATTTTTTAAAGTTGTACTGGAAGAAGATGTAAATATATGTTTGGGAGAAATGAAAGAATAAAAAGGCTTCTCCACAGCTAAGGAAACATTAATGAAAATGAAAAAAAAAATAGCCTAAAAATGGAAGAAAAATCTTTGCCAGCTACACACTCAGCTAGGGATTAACATTGAGAATATGTAAAGAACCAAGAAAACAATTAAGCGCACAAAATCATCCAGTCTGCTGGGCGTGGTGGCACATACCTTTAATCCTAGCACTCTGGAGACAGAGGCAGGCGGATCTCTGAGTTTAAGGCCAACCTGGTCTTCATAGGGAGTTCCAGGCCAGCTGGAGATACAGAGAGACACTGCCTCAAAAAGACAAAAAAAAAAGAAAAAAAAAATCAATCAATAAATGAACAAATAGTTCTCAAAAGAATTGGCCAGTAAATATATGGAAAGTGTTAATGGTCCTTAGTCATCAGAAAGATGTAAATGAATACATTGAGATCCCACCCAGAATGGCTGTTGTCAAGAAAATAAATGGCAATAAATGATGGTGAGTGTTGGGGGACAGGAAGGAACCCTTTTACACTGCTGGTGGGAATGTAAACTGGTGTGGTTGCTATGGAAATCAAAATTGAGGCAGCTCCAGAAACTGACAATAGAATTTCCATAAGATCCAGATGTACCACTTATGGGTAAAAACCTAAAGGAGCCTGGGTCCAGCACAGACATACTTGCACATAGATGTTTACTGTAGCATTACTCACAGTAACCAAAATACTGAACTAGCCTAGATGCCCATCAAAAGATGAATAAAGAAAATGTGGTACCTACATACAGTGGAATTTTATTCAGCTACAAAATATGAAATTATATCATTTCTAGAAAAATGGATGGGAGCTGGTGATCATCATGTTAAGCAAAATAAACTGGATTTAGAAATGCAAATACTCCTTGGTCTCTTTCATATGCAGAATATGTATTTAAATATATTAGCATGAAAAGGAGGACTATGTGGGAGAGGTAAGGGGGAAGGAGAATGTGGTGGGAAAAGACAGAAACCACATTTTGTCTGCAGAGATTTGTGTGTGTGTGTGTGCCTGTGTGTGTGACGTATGACTTGAAAGCAGAAGACAGCTGTTGGTGGGAAGAAGGGATTAACAGGGAAAAGGAAGACGGATTAGAGAGAGGAGTTGGGGAATAAAAGATCAGAAGTTCTAGAAATGGATAGAGGTGATACTGTTACTGTACAACCTTTCTGATATACCTAATACCAATGACTCGTGCACTTAAAGACTTCATGTTAGACGTCTTCACCACAATAAAAATCCACCAGAAAAGATGCTGATTAGTAGTTAGGGAGTTAAAAATATGAAGCCTCTTTAAGTGTGAAACTTCAAATAAAATACATTGCCATTGTCTTTCACATACAGAGCAAGGTGCTCTTATACTCTTACTTTCTCAGCATTCTGTCCTGAACTCTAGGAGCCAATCTTTAAAAATAAACATCAATGTAGCTGAGCATGGTGACTCACTTCTTTAATCAATGTGCAGTGTTCGTGAGATATTTTAAACTTTTTAATATTTGAACTTTTTGTTGTCATGCCAAAAAATCATTTGGGTTTTAGTTTTAATCCTTTCAGCATCTCAGGTAGTATGAAGGCATGTTCTGTTGTCAGTGCTCTGTTCTCATAAAAAATGGCATTAATTCACTAATCTCATAATCCTTATTTCACATTAATGAAGAATAGTCTAAAGAAAAGTACTCAGTCCTGCACACCTTTTTAGTCTATGTAGTTGGGGGTTTCCCCCCACTCCTAAATTAATATTGTTTGGCAGAAGTTTAATATCACTGAAAATAGATCATTTCAAAAAAACTAATAGATAAATTACTTATTCCCATCCAGGCCTTTTCTTCTCAACTAAAAAATTGAATCTCAGTGAACTTCTATATTTCAAAATACATCTCAACCAACGTGTTTCTGAGTATTCAAAAGTTACTGTGATACTATGCTATTTATACGTTTATGTCTTCTCTCTCCTTGTGTTTCTTTCCTTTTCTCCTCCCCAATTAATCCTTTTCTCTCTCTGGATTCCTGAAGCTATCCTGGCCTTCTAGTCATACCTCAAGCTATACAAGACAGTAGTTTACCAAGAGTAGCCCGATGCTATCGACACAATCGCCTACCCGTTGTATGTTGGAAGAATTCAAGAAGTGGTACTCTGCTCCTCCGATCTGGAGGATTCCATGGGAAGGGAGTTGTTGGTCTTTTCAAATCCCAGAACTCCCCTCAAGCTGGTAAGCATCTCTCTACAGCACAGCTTTCACTTAAAAGTATTCCCAAAAATAAGCCAAGCATAATGACACATGCCTGTAGTCTGAGTTCTTGGGAGACTGAGACAGGATCACTTGAGCCCAAGAGTTTGGGGCCATCCTGGATACCATAGTGAGACCCAGAGAGAAACAGAAAAGGAGACACAGATGAATGAAGACTTCCTAAAAGTAAAGGGAATAAAAACTGGAATGCCTGTCCTCTCATCAAAGCTTTTGCACTGTGGAACTTCACCTATAATTTGCCATCATACTTAGTATATCTTGTCTTCACTTCAATTTTCAACAAAAAATTAATGTAATAAAGTCTTTGGTTCTAAGCTGTTTTGATTCTGGTAAATCAGAATATCTACTAGCGGAAATTAGATTGTACCAGTGTTTTCTTTTTTTCTGCGAAGTATCCAAGTACATTTAATAGCTTCAGAGGCAAGAAAGGGTTTTGTCCCACATGGTGTGCCCTCTTCCTACAATACATGTACACAATAACAGTAAACTCAACCAAAATGCTGTCTTAGGAGGTCTCAAATATAGTTTTGTTTGTTTGTTTTTTTTAGGAAGCTAGGGAAAGAGAAAGTGATACTGTCTTTTGTCCTAAGGACATTTGTGAGTACCATGACTGAAGTATTAAAAGTCTTAAGCTTTTTTGCTGGCTTTTTCATGGATTCTAGTAAAACTATGGCCCACTAACAGATAAAATTTAAGGAATAGCATTCTTACATCTTTAGAATTTAGATAAACCCAGGATCTTCGGTCAGTTGAGCAGTTAGAACATGTGTTTTTTAAGATCTGTTTTCATCCACTTCCCTCCTTAAAAGTTGGCCAGTATGTCTCTCCTAATTTACTTGACTGAGAGCAGTACACATAGTGCTGTATTCTGCCTAGCTTGGACTTTCAGCACTTGTAATAAAAGGAAAATGATTTTTATCACTTTCTGTTGTGGGAGCCCTCCTAAGCCAGAGTATATATATAATAGAGCACAAGCATATGTAAGTATATGAAGTCTGTCATTTCAGGAGTACTGACAAGTTCATTGAACTTTTAATAGGAAAAAAAGTGAGAGTTACTCCACTATTTTCTGATTTTTTTCATATGAATTTACTGCATTGCATATTTTTGAATGAATACATTTGTTTAATTTGGATGTCTTTCAAATTAAGATCTGCCTCTGAATTGATTGAGGTGAATAATATCATAGTTTAAAATGGCATATGCAACTTATAATTGATGACATCTTTGAGTTTTTAAAGTGTAATAATGGGGGCTGGAGAGATGGCTTAGTGGTTAAGAGCACTACCTGGTCTTGCAGGGGACTTGGGTTTGAATTCCAGCACCCACATGGCAGCTAACAGCTATCCATAACTCCAGTTCCAGAGGATCAGACACCCTCTTCTGACCTCCATGGTCATTACATGACATGGGTGCACTTACATGCAGGCAGTACAGTCATACACAGAAAATAAAAAAGTAATACATAAAATATTTCTAAGTAAAGTGTAATAATGGCATCTTAGAGTAAATAAAAGTAGTGCTAATAAGAAAATTTATTACTTTTTTGTGTCTTTCCAGTAAGCACCTTCCTGATGCCTCCTTAAAGTGCCTGAACCTGCCAAGTAGGAATGGCACATCTGTAATCCCGGCACATGGGGCAGGTGGAGGCAGGAGAATCAGAATTTCAAAGTCAGTGTCATCTGTGTAGTGAGTTATAGGCCATTCTGTCCTACATGAGACCCTTATCAAAATAATAAATAAATAGATTGGACAGATGGCTCGGTGGGTAAGAGTACTGGCTGCTCTTCTAGAGGACCCAGATTTGGTTCCCACCATTCACATGGCAACTAACAACTGTCCGTAAACTCCAGTTCCAGAGGATCTGATACCCTCTTCCAACCTCTGTGGACATTGCACTACACAGGTGCACTTAAACACATGCAGACAATAGACTCATAAATGTAAAATCAAATAACAAAGTATTTTTAAATAATAAATAAAGTACCTGAACCCATTTCAGTGATTCTCTTTTACTGCAAGCACACAAACCAGGTTCATGTTCCCGCCAACTATTTGCTTTCAGTTGTTTTTGTCTGTGTCCACCTTTTGTCCCTCTTTTCGAAGGACCAGGGAATCTGGCAAGAGTAACTCCTGTATTCTCCCCATCTTCCTCCATCCTTCCAGCAGCAAAGCTATACGCTTATGTCCCTCCGTTAGGCCTGTGTGCATACTTGGAATTAGAAAATTCTTACCTCCACCTATTCTGGAATGCCAAGGAAACCTACTCTGTCTTCTCTGTTCCCACATAGTAACATGGGCAGAATATGAGGAGATCATTAAAGAGATGTTGTTTGTGGGTATTCATTTTGACTCGCTTGCTAATGAGGAGCTATACCTGTATTTGGAAGGTTAGTCCTATGCTAGCTTTCCAGATTTGGGCTCTTGGTGGGAGAATGTTGAGCAATTGAATAGGTGTGGTGAAGCCCGCATCAAAGACCAGCCATTTAATTGACAGGAGTTTTAAGTGGAACTGGTTTCTATATTTGGGTGTGGTAACATCAAGCTATATGAAGAAAATATAAGTCAATAAATGTAAGCTTATTTTATTAACAAAGAGACAGATTATTTTATGTGCTCTCTTTTTCATTTGTATTATAGTTTCTACCTCCTCTTTAGAATCTTCCAGTAGCATAGAACAAGAAAAGTATTTGCAGGCCTTATTGAATGCAGTAACTGTCCATCAGAAACTCAGAGGCACCCTTACCGTCAGGCCAGCACTTGCTCTGTCTCCAGGTAAGATATGATGATACTCTTCTTGAGAGATACTCTGAAAGGTCAGATCTGTTTCTGGGGTTAGTCTTTTTATTCACTTGCTTTAGTTACTTCAGTGTGGCCCCTTAAAAATTTTATCCTGTGAGGCCATAAATTTAGTTCTTTTACTTAGAAATCAGAGTACCACTGTTAATGTCTAGTAGCTAGTAACCGTATATATAGATTCAGTTATTACCTTTTAAAAATAGTAAGAAGAGATAAAGAACATGAAGTAAATCTTTTTATCTCAGAATTTACTTAAACTTTAAAATAGTATTTTGAACTTAAATGTGTAAGTTGAAAATCTGATTATTAAATGTATGTTTGTTAAAATTATCATGCATAAATTTGAAGTCCCAATGTTTATTTAGCCTTTATGATTTTTGTATTAGTTTTCTCTAGACTTGGAAAAAGCCATTAAGATTTGTACTAATATTTTGTTTCAGTTATCATGTGATGGAACCCCAAAGGGTTCATGTAGAGGTAACCCTCATGTGCTAGACAGGAGCATGTGACTTGAGAAGTTGGTCTCTTTGGCTTAATCAGCTATCTGAATTAGCTCAACATAAACAGAAAGTGGCTTTTCTTGCAAAGTAACACCATGCATGCCTTGCTTCATTTATCATTGAATTCTCTGATTGCACTTGCCAAACCTAACTCTATAACCTTTCAAATATGTATTATCTCTGATGAAATAATAACATTGCCTTATGATCTCTAATAAAGCTTTGGAAAAGTAACATGTTTGGCAGCAATTAGACATGCTACACATGAAGATAACTTTTTGTCATTTGAGTAATGTTAACCCAGACAACATGGTTTTTGTTCTTCTTTTTGACTGACTTTAGGGACTGAAAGGAGGACTTCAAGAATGTCCACTGTGCTTAAGCAGGTAGTGCCAGGACATTTGGATGTAAACCCATCCAATAGCTTTGCTCGAGGAGGTTAGTAAGACTGATTTTATAACTGAGCACTGATATAAGCTTGAAAGCAGAAAACATTTTTCTAGATAGTAGATACTTTCAAAAATCAACTAATCATGGTTTCAAATTGTTCGTAATTACTCTTCTAATGAATGATCAAATTTATTACTGGTATGACATCAAAGGAGTTCTGCCTTATGGAACAATGAGTATAATCATTAAGGTTGTCTTAATATTGATAAGTATGGGAAAAATTCGAGTGAAGGAAGCATGCTTTAATAGTGAATCAGCCCTGGAAGATCCACCAAATTCCCAGGGTAGAAATTCCAAGGCTGTGCCTCCAAAACCTATTAATTTTACTATTTTCTGAAATACTAGGTGGGAGGACAAGCTAAAGTTCTGTCTAGATTTCTGCACAACCTCCCACAACCCTTTCCTCTGGGCTGCAGTGACTGGCATAAGGAAAAGAAGATTAGTAGTAGTTCCTCTCTGGTCTCTGGAAGTTAATTTGAGATTCTTTTACTCTGCAAAGGAAATTCCAAACCAGATGTCTTGGCTGCAAAGTTCTTCTGTTTTCACAATGGAGTCAGAATCATAGGTTTTTCTTTTCATTCCCTTACAGTACTGAATCTTTGAAAACAAACCACTTAGATGGTGTTGTTTCTGTGTGGATGTTGTCAATTATGGAAAATTTATTTCTTCCCAAAAATAGTCCCTTGTATATGTTAGCAATTCTTTGTTAGTAAAATCTTTCTCATACTAACCTAAAACTCTACCACCATATAACTTTCACATATTGACCTTGCTCAGGTGTGGTGGCATACACCTACAGTCCTAACACTCAGCCAAAAGGGTCATGAGATTAAGGCCAGCTTTGGAAGTTAAAAACTAAGTGTAATTTCCAACACTTCCGATCTTCGACTTGAAAAACCGTTCTTGCATTCTCCCTCTAAATAATTTGAGTTAATTCTGTACATATCTAGTTTATTTGGTTGTAGTCCGGTCACTGTTCTTGTCACTCTTTGGACTGTACAGAATCAAACCCAGCCCTCTGGGAGTTCAGGCAACCTAAGATTGCCTTACAGGGAAAACTCCATCATGAAACTAAGCCTATACTGAGATTAATATCATGTGAAACCCCCATGACTGGTTGCTTTGGGGCATAAGTATGCTATTTCTCGTACCTACAAAATTTTACCCTTTTGAATGTTTTTTAATATGTACTTTTAATGGTTTAGAATATGAATGTCAGTTCTGTCTGCCAGTGTCTGCCTTTTCATCCATAGAGTAGATTACTGTTTCCATATTTTGTATAAAAAACAAAAAGATCAAGTTATAGCTTAAGACAAAGGCAAAATCATGTAAACTTCACTGAAGAGATTGATCTTTACTGACTATGTATTCTTGCTATCTATGCTATCTTCTAAATCTATGCTAATGAATCTTTTTAATCCAAGATTTGCCATTCTTTTTAACTATTACCTGCATCACCAAGGATTTTATGGTTATTTTGATAGGACTTACAAGACTCAGGGCTTTTTCCTCTGAACCATAAGTAGTCCATTAATTGTCCATCCTAGAACATGGTTTCAGAGTCAGCATATAAAACCTATTTTGCAAAATTGACCTTTTTCTCTTTTGAAATCCATACATATTTCCTAGTAATCATAGGATACATTTTATTCTATCAACATGAGAGGTTTCTAAAATTACAGTATTTCCTAAGGACTTTCAACTTTCTTGAGTCGTCTTCTCAATTAATTTTTCAGGCCATGGGATTGATGTGTTTAATTGTTAACAAAGTACCACAAACTGGGCAGTTTAAACAAAACTGTCACACAGGTTGATTCTATGTGATTCTGGAGCAGCCAGAAGTCCAAGACCAAGGTATCAGCAGGTGGTTCTGAGGACTGGGAAGAATCTGTTTGCTGATATCTCCTAGCTGCTGAAGGTTGTCTGGAAATCTTTGACATCCATTTGTGATGCTTTGCCTTAGATCCCTGTCTTCATCTTCATGTGACACTCTGTCTTCAAATTTCTTCTTTTATAAAGACACCAGTTATATTTTACTGGGGCCTACTCTATTCCAGTGTGACTTCATCTTAAACTAATTATAATAATGTTTTTCTCAAATATAATCCTTCTAAGGTATTAGGGGTTAGGATTTCAACACCAGAATTTGGGGGGACATTATGCCATTCATAACAGTCATATATAGCTTTTGGGGGGCACCATGCAATTCTTAACAGTCATATGTCACTTTTTTTGAGTTTTTAGAATTCAAGATACAAACTTCATTCTTCTCATTTCTTTCTCAGTGGATTTGAAGTGGAAGTGTAATGATTTTCTCCTAAGACTCCTGGGATGTCTGTTGTCAAGAACTCTTACCAGATTTATTCATGATTGAGATTTATCCTTTCTGTGTACATGGTACCAGGCACACATGGTACAAAAGTGCTCGTCATTTCAGTACAGCCAGATTCTTCCTGATTGCTTTCTTCCCCATCCACAGATTTACACAGGTTGTATAGACCCCAAGTCCCAGGAACAGATGTCTTTCACATTTTAGAGGTTTTTAGATTGTGGAATATTTAAATAGACTTTAACAGGTCAAGCATCCTTCATCCAAAATCTGAAACTTTTTGGTACATCATGTCAGCATTCAAAAGTTTTAAATGGTACAGCGTTTTGGATTTCAGATTCTTAAATTAGAGATGCTCAGTCTGTACTTTCAGGAAGTACATCAGGAATTTTTTCACTCAAGCTACAGCAGAATGCAACTTCCAGCAGACGTCTAATTAGTTGAAGCTGCCCCTCCAGTCCCCATTCCTGTATTTTTACTTTTGTAAACTTCCTCAACTGTTCTCTATGCTCATGTTTGACCAGATTGTTGGTAAGATAAATTTTCAGTTAAAAATTTGACTTTTTGGTTTATGGCCAATTTCATTCATATATAAAATTATAATTATTATTTTTGGTCCCTTGCCTAAATATGTCCTGCTGTGAATTACTGTAGACTTAGTATGCTTGCTTACTACAGCTTTTATGCTCCTAGTCAGTTGTCTGTCAACTGGCATCTTAAGCTGGGATGCAGAAATGCAAACACTGTCTTCACTCCCAAAGCCTTCCAAGTCTTCCAGTGATTACATAAGAAATGCTACACCAGGCATGGAGGCAGAGGCAGGCAGATCTCTGTGAGGTTGAGGTCAGTTTGGTTTACATAGTAAGTTCCAGGGAAGCTGGAACTAGTGAGACCCTGTCTAAATAAAAATAAATAAACAAATAAAATTTACTGACACCTTCAACATCCTCTCTGAGCCTTAGAGCCACTTATGTGTCTCTGTTATGTATATTTCTTCCTCATAAAGTAATAGCAAAGGACTAGGGCAGGTAAGTTTGGAAAGTCTCCAAAGAGTCCCTGTTTACATAACCATGACAGGCAGGCACACATTCAGATCAACCAGGGTAAGACTAGGTACAGATGCTTCCATACCCTACAAGTTCTTCATCTCTTTGTCTCACTTCAAAGTCCAGGTGTCTTCATTCTTCCAGGGAGCTGTACATAGCTTCTGAAGTTCTTCCTTTACCCCATGTGAAAGAATCTTCTGCTTCTTAATTTTTCTCCTTAATCTTTTTTCCTCGTTTCATATTCTTTTCCTTGACATACAGTCTTAATTTTTGGTTCCCTTCTTATGTTATTTCCATCGTTTGCCTTTCCTGCTCTGATGAGTACAAGTTGAAATTGGCCATCATCCTTTTTCAGATCACTTTGCATTCATCATGCAGGTTGATGAGCTCATCAGGAAGGGGATATATCTTTTTTTTTTTTTCTTTTTTTTTTTACAAAAACCATTTAAGGAGCTGGAGAGATGGCTCAGCATTTAAGAGCACTGGCTGCTCTTACAGAGAACGCTGGTTCAATTCCCAGCACTCTCAATAGTGGCTATCAGCCATTGGTAACTCTGGTTCCAAGGGATCGGACACCTTCTTCTGACCCCATAGGCATTGCACAACTTGGGTGCACTTACATATGTGCAGGCAATACACTCATACACATAAACTAAAAATAATATTTTAACAAAAACTACTTAAAAATAAAAATATGAATAACAATTGTTTTTCATTTAAAAATTTATCCTTGAGTATATCCCTCCAGGATAGATATTTTAAGACACTATGAAAGATTGTGACATTGCCAGATTTACACAGCAGATAACAATATAATTAGTGTTGTGCTATTTCAGTGCAGCATTTACTGGATAAATCTTGTGTCTTATGCATTGAACCAGGTTACGGTCACATTGAAAGTAAGGTACACAACCCTCAGATGCAACTAAACAACTCTTCTCTGAAGTTTGGTACAAAGTAGAGGGAACAGCAACAGTGCTTAGGAAATACTCTTACTAGGCTGCAATGGTCCTCGTAGCCAGTCTTTTCTGGACAGGCCCATATAAGACCATGTCTCCCCCAAAAAAGTATATTTCAGATACATTGAAATGAAAACTGCAGTTTCACTACTCACTTTGTAATATAAGTAAATTAACTTATTCCAGTGTCTTCATCTTTAGAATTGAGACTACTGAGCAGTACCTTGGGTAGGAATGAGGACTAAATGACATAATATAGAAAATATATAGCAATTAGCTCTTAGAAGTTCAATAAATTATTAAGCTAGTGTCTAATAATTGCTTTAAAAGGAAGAAAGATTGGGTCTGGAGAGAGGACTCAATGGTTAAGAGCATTGGCTGCTCTTGCAAAAGACCCAAGCCAGTAATTTTTAGACTTTTCTGATCATAACTCACAAAAAATACATTTTATATTTCCATGTATACAAACATTAATTTTATATCACAATTCAGATAATAGTAAGCAACAATACAAAAATATCTGAAAACAAAACAATATCTAAACCAAATACAGCACACATAGTATTTTTTTATTGTAACCTATAATCTGTTTTTAAAGGCACACTAATTGGACATATTGAAATGATTCACAAGCCATTGAGGGGATCCTGCAGGTTGGACAAACTCACTGCTCTAGACCTTTTGCTGGTGTTAAGTGCTCAGAGTGTCTAGAACACACTTGTGAAATCTAAGTCATTCTTAGCACTGATATAGTAGAGTAATGAGAACTCCAGTTCTCAAAGCCCTTCCTGACCCCATAACAGTAATGACCATTTTATCATTGCTGATTTTCTGCTGTGATAAGCACTAGGCAGTTTTCCACTGATGACCTTCTATTTGGGGGCATGCCTAATGTTTTTTGTTTAATACTATATTTACTCTTTTAGTGCAAATAATCAAGTTGAAAATATAGGAGACTCACAAGAGCGCATAGTGTATCCATTTACAAAAAGAACTGGTCAACAAATGCTCGCAGTGTCTACAGATCAGGCTGTCAGCATGGATATAAGAACAAGCACAAAATCAAAGCACAGTGTGAACAGAGTTCAAATAGAGCTCCCTACACTCTGGACAAATTAGGAATGTCTATCAGAGGAATTGACATTGTATTTGATTAAGGAATAAATAGAAATTTGTCAAGTAAGGAAATGGGAGAAATTACCCTAGGCAGTGAGACCAGTGCGTGGAGGTGTGATGCGTTGAGGGATTCACTCAGTCACTCAAGCTTCTCTGCAATCATCTTAGTGTGCCACATCCCAAAAGAAAAACGCAGAACTTTGGCACAGTCAGAGCAGTTGGCCAGCACATGGGAGGCCTGTGCCTTTGTGCCTTTGCACCTTTGCCTTGCCCTCCTATGTCCTTACTCTGTCCTTCAGTTACACTCTCTGTTCCTTTGGTCAGAACTGCAGCTCCTGCTCTCTGGCATCCTTTGGCTCTTAAAGCATACATGCCCATCACTTCTTGCTTCCAAAGGAATGAGACAGAAATGAAAAAAACTTTAATGATTTTTCTTTTGTCATAATATGATGCCATGTTTGATGCAATTTCATATCGTAAAGCTAACACTATTACTAAAGTTGTGATTGTGGCTGGGCATGGTGGCTCACACCTTTATTCCCAGCAGAAGTAGGTGAATCTCTGGGAGTTCAGGGCTAGCCTGGTCTATGTAGGGAGTTCCAGGCCAACTGGGGCTACAAGGAGACCCTGTCTCAAAAAGTAAAAAAAAAAAAAAAAAGTTGTGATTCTGAAATCCTAATTTCCCTCAAATGATTTGAAGAGTTCTTTTGCTCAGGAAATGATTTAGCTACTATTTTGTTACCAGGATGTTTGCCATAGGCACAAAACACTATCTTTCTATTGGGGGAAAAAAAAGCTATTACTCAAATTACAAAAGAATTATCTCTAGTCCTGCCCGTCATTTTGATGCAGAGAAAAACTTTAAGAGAAGTCCTTTACTTCAGCCATCACAAGCTGCTGTATGGGTGCTGTTAGGTACTGTCACAGGATCATGTTTGCTGCTCATAACTTTATTTTTAGAAAAGGAATATAATTTCTAAATGCACAGAAGAGAAGGAAGACAGTGTGGCAATGCTTAATGCTTCGCTGCAGAAACATGCCGTTTATTCCAAATGGTTGCTAGAGCCTCATTGTTTCCTGGTGTGATGACCTTATTCAAAGAACTGATGTGTTGGACAACACAGTCTTTGCCTGTCTCCTGCATTATGAGGATCAGTGTATACCTAACATTAACATACACACCCCAAATTCCTCAATTTTACTATGTAAGCTTATTTCTGACTGACAGTCTTCAAAAGCTATTCCATTTGGCATAATTTTTTAGTGGCATCTGCTGCTATGTTGTTCATTTCATTGTGCTTGTAGTATTTATAAACCGGTGCTGAAATTCATTTAATAGACATTCAAACCATCTTTTTTGTGACTGTGAAGCTTTCTGTTTGTTAATTAAAATTACTTGTATTTATATTTTCCTCCTATGTTAACTTAATCTTAAAAACTAAGCATTCTTCTCTTAATTGCTCTTACGTTTGCTGCTATATACATTTCATTTCTCCTGTCTTTAACCTTACCTCCCAGTGCATGAGTACAGAGATAAATGTTTCACTCAGTCAAATCCCAAATCTTCAGCTAAGGAAACAGTCCATAATCAAGGTACTGTATTATGTGTCCCAATGTGTCACTTTTTAAACCATCTTCATATGAAAGTAAATGTTACAAGTGATATTCCATGTTTGTCAAATTTTACTCTTTATTCTCACCTACATTGTGAGTTTCCTGTAATTCCATTTGCCATAATGACTAAGGAAAGCATATAGATGACATAGAAAGGTACCTTCATGTTAAGCTGAAATCACCTACAAAACCCTTTCTTACAAACTGGTCTATTAACTCTGTAAATGCTGATAGAGAAAAAAGGGATATAATATTGTAGAGACATCTGATCATTTAGAAACATGGCTTGATATGTTACTGGACAAAGATTAAAGCTTCTGAAACAGCCTTTGCAGACTTGCCTAGAAACAACTTCGGAGAGGCCCTCCACCCCTGTTCTCTCACCACGGAGCTGAGCTCCATGGTCTTCAGGCCTGTATGAAAGTCACTGCTTCTTTGAAGGTACTGCAGTCCCAGTTAGAATCTATGTGTGCCTGTTTAACATTAAATCATCTCATACAGCGAAACCCTTGATTTTTCTAATTATAAATTAGGCCAGCTTACATCATAAAAGTCTACTGTCTATTTAGCATGGACTTTCTCTTGAAAGATGTCTGCTTTTGACTAGACATTTTAAATACTCCTAAAATTAAATGAAATGCACATTACTAAATTTATAATTCATTACTTTTTATAGATATTGGGAAAACTACAATACAGTTTTTACTTGTTTAAAATTACATCATTTCAGGGCTAGAGAGATAGCTCAGTGGTTAAGAGCACTGACTGCTCTTGCAAAAGACCCAGGTTCAATTCCCAGCACCCACTTGGCAGCTAACAACCGTCCATAACTCCAGTTCCAGGGGATCCAATGCCCTCTCTGACTCTGTGGGCACTGCACAACCCAGGTGCACTTACACACTCTCAGGGAATACACTCATACATGTAAAATAAAAATAATAAATTTTTAATTACATCATTTGGCTGGGTATGGTGGCAGATCTTCTACCAGCCTGGTCTACATTTCCAGCCAGCCAGTGTTACTCAAAAATAAATAAATAAATAAATTATATTATTTTGATCTAGCTTACAATACAAATATAAGTTCTATATCCAGCCTGTGGTTTTAGTCAGTTTAGTAAGTTTCTAGTTTACCTACATTTTATCTGCGTTTCTTATTGAAGTGATCAGAATTGCATGCATTCCTTCTGTGTGACCCTAAGGAACTGAGTTCTCTTTCTGGGCTTCCTTTTCTCCTGCCTACATTTTGTTTCCAGTGTCAGCACACCATTTCTACTTAGGATATTTACTATTTACTATTTACTATTGAATACTGAATTTATGACAACATCTGAAATTGGACCTAAATGATTTCTCAAATTCTTCCAGATCTATCTGTGATTTTAAAGTGCTATATTGAATAATGTTTATCTTGCAAAAACTAAATGGCAAATGATCAGGTGACCCATGACTTAGATTGATTAACTGCTGATACCCCTAGAGCTAGCTCTAGAGCATACCTCTTATTCAGTGACAGTCCCACATGATCTCACTCAATTTTTTTGGCTTTTGTGAAGGCGTATGGGCAAGTCTTCGTTCCAGCACCCGTTTGATCAGCTCTCCTGCATCCTTCATTGATGTTGGTGCACGCCTGGCAGGCAAGGATCACTCGGCCTCCTTCAGTAACAGCACTTACCTACAAAACCAGCTCTTGAAAAGACAGGCGGCCCTTTATATATTTGGTGAAAAATCACAGCTAAGGGTAAGATTTTTGTTCTCTCTCAGTTAGAACATATGTGGATACACAAAGGCAACTTATAAAATCTGTCACAAACTAACTTTACCAGAAGTTTGTTACAGCATGATTCTTAACTTAGAGTTAATAATCTCAAAAACAAGCAAACAAAACACATAGCTCAAAACCAGGCATGGTGGCTCATGCCTTTACTTCCAGTACTCAGAATGTAGAGAATAGAGGATCAGGAATTCAAGGTCAGCTTCGGTTATGTAAAAAGGCTACAAAGATAACTCAGTAAAGTATTTGCCACACAAGCTTGAGAACTTGAATTTAATGCACAGGACCCACATAAAAAACTGGTTATGGTGGTAAATGCTTGTAATCTCAGCACTGGGGAATCAACATGGGCAAATCTCCGAAGTTCACTGGCCACCCAGCCCAGTGTTTAAACAGTGAGCCTCAGATTCTAGTGAGAGATTGAAAAAGCAGGCGAATGGGTTGGAGAGATGGTTCAACAATTAAAGCACTTACATGGAAGTATGAGGACCTTGGATCCCCCGAAACCTACTTAAATGTCAGGTGGGTGTGGTGGCCTTCCTATAATTCCAGCCTCTGGCAAAGCAAGAGCCCTCATGCATGCTGGCTAGCAATATCAGATATCTCTGGATTTGGTTGAGAGACCCTGCCTGGATGAATAAAGTGGAAGAGCAATTGAGGATGATTCCTGACATCAGCCTGGGCCCTCTATATGCGTACACCATGCACATACACAGAAAACGAAAGGTGGGGGACCTCTGACCTTCACACACACGGACACTCTACAGGTGTTGACACTCACACACAAAAAATAATTTTGGTTTTTTTAATTAGCTGTTCATATTTATGTATATATGTATATGTATGTGCATCTTTGTGTGCATGTATATTTATATGTGGATGGATGCACGTGTATTGTGTTACCCATGAAGATAAATATTTAGTCAGTCTAAAAATCAATGTAAATATTAGGAATATTACTTTGTATAGGTATAGAAAAGAAATACAGTTTATTTTGACTGTATTTCCTGTCTTCATTTAGTTTCCACAGGAACCTGTGCCGTGTAAAAACAAATAGCTTTTATTCTTGTAAACTGTTGATACAGAAGGCTATGGGAAGGTAGAGAAGGTGAGGAGACTTGGATTGTGACACTACATATAGAGGCAAGGGGAGGTTGAGGCCAGGTTTTCTACGTAACACTTTTCTCAGACTCTTCAAAACATGTTCTACAATAGATCAGATAATTCAAAATATCAGATACTAATCAACTTTAGACTATTATTACATTACTAAAGAGCTTCATTGTATAAGATCTCATAAATTATAAGGAAAGAAAGAGAGAAAGAAAACAAAAAGCCTCTTACCTCCTAAAGCAACAGTAATTTCTGAAGTTCAATGTTTTCCAAGTTGTATAGTAAAAAAATAAATTTTGGGCCAGTGAGATGGCTCAGTGGGTAAAGGGACTTGCCATCAAGTCAGATGACCTAAGTTTGCTCCTCAGACCCACATAGGAAAGAGAGCACCTACTCCTCTGACCTCCACACTCGTGTACACACATACACAAGACCAACAAGTAAATGCATTCTTTAACCTAAAAAAAAAAAAAAAAAAAAAAATCAAGTGTTATTTCTGCCAGCGGATGAAGAGGAAATTGAAGCAGAAATCTGAAAGTTTAGCCCTGAGCAATCTAGACAGACCTTTGGCTGAACCATAGAGTAGAGACTGTATGCAAGCTGCTCTCAGCAGGAGCCCACATGCTCAGCTCTTGAGATGCCAGTGACTGAGTCATCTCTGCTGTAACAGGCTGGCAGGGCTGACTTTTTCTACTACCTAGACAGTTGTAATCACTAGTCACCAACCTGTAGGATAAAGAGTAAGAAACCTGTAGATAATGCTGTTCTTTAAATCTGTATACATGTCTTCATATGTAGCAGTTAACTGTATATCTAGAAAAGCAGAACTCTTCAACAGCAATCCAAGGTTGCCTGCACAACTTTCTTGACACCAGTGTCCTTCAGCAACTTAGGCCTTCCACTCTTTTTCACACTTACATCACCTGAGTTACTTTTTAATATTTGATTCACTGAATGTTCACCTCTGCTGTTCCCTTCTGCATGGGACCTCAGAGCAGTTGTGTGATCATGTATATTTGAGTAAGAAAGGCCAACCACTTAGGCTCCCCTCTCCCTTGCTCCTTCCCTTTTCTTCTTTCCTACCTCTTTTTTATCAATGTCTCATATTTAGAAAACATAATTCCATCATATTGCACATTGATTTTTATTACCTCAGTGTATGGATAGGATAGCTCATAACACTCTGAAGTCTGCCACATTCTAGCTGTTACTGTCCAGTATGTTACTGGACAGCACAACAACTGCACACCTTTGTCTCCCAACAAGAACGCATAAAGGAAAGCCAGTGACTATGACTTATTCCAAAAATAACCTTACATTTAGCCTTTATCTTTTAAAATTCATAATTATTAGCAGTAACAAATTCCTTATGACCCAACAGCACAACTCAATACTGAGTTCAGTGTCTCCTGGTTTATAAGGTAGGTTGGCATTTCAAGCACACAGACAGTTAGGAAAAAATAGTCTGTTTTTCTTGAAACTATCCTTTCTGTACTATTTTTTTTAAGTAATAGAAGTGAACTAGTATATATTGGTAAGTTCTTTATCTGAAGCACTTACTAACATTATGTTTCCATGTTGTATAAAAGTTTTCATAATTACTTCAGTCACTATTTAACATCCAATATTGTTAAATATTTAGGATTTTTTTCTTCTGTATATAAAATTAAAATCACATTTAATAAACATGTAAGAGGGGTTTTGTTACTTTTTTAAAAAGATTTATTTAAAAGATTGTGTGTGCGTATGTGCGTGTGCGTGCGTGCGTGCGTGTGTGTGTGCGTGCACGTGCGTATATGTGCATGTGTATGTGTGCACAGGTATCCATGGAGGCCAGAAAATAGCATCAGATCCCCTGGAGCTGGAGTACAGGTGATTGTGAACCATTTGACATGGGTACTGGGAACCAGTCCTTGTATGAGCTGGAAGCATTCTTAACCACTGAACCACCTCTCCAGGCCCTTAATATTTTTTTTTACTGAGATAAAATTTAGTAGAATTTATTCTATATTTTAGATTTCTTCAGAGTAGCTTTGTGAAAATCAGTTTGGGGACTGGACCCAAGTTTCATTCCTAGTACCCATGTCAGATGACTGACAACTCGCTCCCTATAACTACAGTTCCAGAGGATCTGATACCCTACTGTGGTCTCCACAGGCCCGTACACTCATGTGCACACAGACATACATATAAATAAAACGAAATTTTAATTTTGCGGGGGTGGGGGTCTTTTTGAAATAGGGTCTCCATATAGCCTTAGCTGGCCTGGAACTCACTATGTAGACCACGCTGGCCTTGAACTCACAGAGATCCACCTGCCTCTGCCTCCCAAGTGCTGGGATTTTAAAGGCCTGCGACACCTTGCCAGGCCACAAAGAAACATTTTAAATTTTTATTTACTTTGATTTATGATTTTATGTGTATGAGTGTGTTACCTGTCTATGTGTAAGTGTACCCATGTCATCAGTGCCCACACAGGTCAGAAGAGGGCGTCAGATCCCCTGGAACTGGAGTTACAGATGGTTGTTAGCTACGGTGTAGGTGATGGGAACTGAACCTGGATGCTTAACAAGAGCAGCCAGTGCTCCTAACCTCTGAGCCATCTCTCCAGCCCCAGGAACTTTTTTTAATAATAGATGTAAGAAATGCTGTTCTATGGATATTGATGTAGCTCAGTGATGGAACACTTACCTACGTGTACACGGAGCCACTGAAGTGACACATGTAATTCCACACTTGGGAGGCTAGAGTATGAGGACCATGAGTTCAAAGCCAGTTTGACCTACATATTAAGACTGGATCTCAAACAAACAAAAACTGAGAAGCCTTTGTTTTCTTTTTAAAATATTTTATGTGCACACAAATGTGTAAATAGGTATGTGTGCCAGGGAATCTCGTATGTCATCTTCAGGATGCTGTCCATCTCCTTTGAGATGGGGTCTCTTATTGGTCTACACCTCACCAATTAGACTAGACTGACTGACCAGTAAACTCCAGAAATGTACCTGTCTCTCTACCTTCCCAGTGCTGAGATTTTAAGCACGTGCTACCATACCCAGCATTTTTATATTGTTTCTGTGAATCAAACTCAGGTCCTGATGCTTGCAAGGCAAACACTTTACCAACTTTACAAACGAAGCCATCACTGAATCCCTTCTTTTAATTTAAAAAAATCTTTGCAGCACTCAACCAAGTTTTTTTTAGAGCAGAAGTATACATACCTGCTTTTCATCAAGATACACAAAGAGACAGACTCGTCTCCCCATGGGGAAGGGTCCAAAATCCTTTCTTTTAAATTTGTAATAGGATTTTTACAACAACTAAAACAATCAATATTAAACATTAAATGGACCAAATGTTTATGTCCTTTGTATAGTTTTGTTTGTTTTTCAATTGTAACCCTTCTAATCACTTCAAATATATAATTTACTATTAAAATTATATTCACATTTTTGTACAGCCAATCTCCAGAATACAATTGTGCTCTTTGTAATAGTGTAGTAGAATGTAAAGAAAATGAGATGCTAAGGAAATTCTTTCACTCATTCTTTTAAATCTTTAGAACTAGGCAACCAGATTATCAAACTGAAATACATTCCTAGGCCTGTAGCATTCTTTTATTATAATTGTGGGGCTAAAAATGAACCTCAGTTAATAGAGTGCTTGCTAGTATGCATGACGCCCTGGGTTCAAGGTAGTGTACCACATAAATGGGTCATGGTAGCAAACACCTGTAATCCCAGTACTTAAAAAGTAGAGACAGGACGGTCAGAGGTTCAAGATCATCCATAGTTATATAGCTAGTTTGAGGCCAGCCTGGGATACATGAAATTCTTAATTTAAAAAAAAAATTACAAATGCAGCAGCTCATTTCCTCATAGAATCAAAGATGTAAGTGGAAGGATCAGCAAATAAACGGGTGACACATATCTCATACTAAATGGGAGAAATTACTGAGCAAGAAATCTAGAAAGACATCCTACTGTGGGTAAATTTTTAGTAACTTCAAAAGTAAACATAAAATGAGGGCAGGAATTTTCTCTTTCTCAATGTTTCTTTTTGTATTTTTATAATAAACATGTTTTATTTGCATAATAAGAAACAAATAAAGCCAGGAGTGGTGGTACACACCTTTAATCCCAGCACTTGGGAGGCAGAGGTAGGCAGATCTCTGTGAGATTGAGGCCAGCCTGGTCTACATAGTGAGTTCCAGGGCAGCTGGGGTTTCGGAGAGACCCTGTTTCAAAAAGAAGGAAAAAAAAAGGAAGAAACTAAATATGTTTATGTTTTCAAAATTTAATTGGTTCAGTTCTAGAACCCCCAGCAATATATGTTACACCTTTCAGTTAATGGTGTACATGTTGGGAAGACTAAATTTGTACTGTTAGATTAATTGTGCTGTCCATGTGCCCTTACTGTAAACCTGTAGGTTCATGGCATTAGAATTGGCCTGTAGCCTGCCTGTGTTGCATCATGTTCAGGCTACCAGTAGCCTTTACCAGTAGCCTTTTAAATTCTCAGAGTCACAGCATTCCTGGAACTAAGGAGTCTACTTCTAGAAAGGGCTACATTTGCCTTGCCAGGCAACCACTTGAGCACCCTGCACTTCTGACATAGGAGCCACACAAGATTGACTCACTTGATCCATTGCAGCCTTTGCAACTGACGGACTGTTTATTGTTAGGCATTGTCCTGTTGAAAGCTTTGTTCTTTTACCATTAGTATTTTATCTGCCTAATTCTCTGCATCTTCATCCCTAGAGCTTCAAGGTAGAATTTGCTTTAAATTGTGAGTTTGTTCCTGTTGAATTTCATGAAATCCGGCAAGTGAAAGCCAGTTTTAAGAAGCTGATGAGGGCTTGTATCCCAAGCACCATCCCTACGGACTCAGAAGTGACTTTCCTGAAGGCCTTAGGAGACTCTGAGTGGTTCCCACAGGTAATGTCAGAGAAATTAAGAGGAAAGCGATTTGCCAGCACACATAGACCCATATTTCTTCTAAACCACAAAAAGAAAGGTATTTATGACACACATCTTTTAGAAACTAATTCCATCCTGGCAAAGAACAGAGTCTCTACAGTGTAACCTTCCACTGGGTGTTCAGGGCTAATGCTATGTTCGTATTCCTTCCTACCCTGCAGGAAATTCTAATTCCTCTTTTCTAGTTCACAGTTTCTCTTTAAGCATCCTGCCTT
Source organism: Eospalax fontanierii (assembly GCA_035773235.1). Taxonomy (NCBI): domain Eukaryota; kingdom Metazoa; phylum Chordata; class Mammalia; order Rodentia; family Spalacidae; genus Eospalax; species Eospalax fontanierii. The sequence goes on along the minus strand of CM069524.1, from coordinate 175,133,077 downwards.
CCTGTTCCTCCCAGTGCTGGGAATCAAATGTAGGACTTTGTGTATGCTAAGCAGGTACCCTATCTATGAGCTACACCTCTAGCCCCACATCCTGTTCACTTATAAAATGCATCCTTTTAAATTACAGTGCAGAAAACATTGAGCATCTAAAATAGAAATGGCTGTGTTATGAAAAAAACAAATCTGAAGTCCAATAACTATGTACAGAGGCCAATTAGAATCTCAGTCTTTTCTACTTCATAGAATGAAAAGTTTTTCTACTTTTGAAAAAATTGTATAAGGTTATTTTATTATATATGACTTCACATCAAGAGTTTTTATTAGCATATATTATATACAATAATAAGTTTCCTTATGGCACTGTTACATATGTGTAGCTTATTTTGATCATATTACTTCCCAATTACCTTTGTTGTCCCCCTCCTACTCCTGCTGATCCCTTTCATTTTCCCAGATATCCCCTCCATCTGTTTTCATGGTTTTACTTTTTGGTGATCCAATGAGATTCGTTAGGGTTGTTTATAGGAGTATGGTGACGGCTTATTTACAGGACCATGGGAACCTTACCAGTGGCTATACCACTGAAGAAAATATCTCTTCTTCCACCAGCAACCCCATTAATTGACTCTAGATCTTCAGTGAGGGTGTGCCCTTGTAAGCCCTTCCTCCCTCCATGACAGTATACTGACAGGACCAGTCTTGTACAGGTTTTATGCGGGTAATCACAGCTGCCGTGAGTTCAAGAGGGCCATGGCTATGTCATATCTACTCCACCTCTTCCTCCAGGCTGTTTAATTCTTTGCATCCCCACTTCCTTGATGGTCCCTGAGCCTTGGAAGGGGTGATATAAATGTCCCATTTAGAACTGAGCACTCAATCATGACTTATTTTCATCACTTTGACCAGTTATGTGTCTAAAATTACCACCGCCCTCTGCAGAAAGAAGCTTCTCTGACTAAGGCTGCCAGTAGCACTGGTCTGTGGGCACGAACACAATTATTTAGAGTGAGTTTGACAAATAAAATGTTCACTTCGTGAAACAGCAGCATTAGAGTACCCCCGGACCTGTGACCTCCGCAGCCACTGGCTTTTAACCAAGTCTACATTACCAGGTGTGAATTCCCTCCTTCGGATCCAGCCTTAAATTCAGGCAGATACTGTTGGTTACTTGTAACAGACCTGCCACTACAGCACCAGTGTGCACTTGGCAGTTGTAGTGTTGCATGAAGGGACCTCAGCTAGGAAAAACTATGGATGGCTCTTCTACACTGCAGCCGGCACAGCACCTTTTGACTGTATGAGTGCTAGCCAACAGGAAAGCAGCTTCCATCTCAGCTCTGGCTTGATTTCTCTGTGTTCTGCAACCAAAGAATGTGGCTTCTTCACCAGTAGGGTTTTGCCAGTTAGTGAACACTTTGTTTTAAAATATGTCAACCTGGACTGGAGAGATGACTCAGCCTTTAAGAGTACTTACTGCTCTTATAGAGGACCAAAGTTCAGTGTCTAGCTCCAAGGGATCCATACCTTTGTCCTCTGCAAACACACACACACACACACACACATACAATTAAATATATTAAATAAGGTCCAATCATGGTTGGGACACCTTTAGGCCCTGCACTTGGAGGGGCAGAGGCAGACAAATTTCTGTGAGTCCCAGGCTAACCTAACCTGTGTAGTAAGTTTCAGATTAGCTAGTGCTACATAATAAGACCCAATCTGAAAAAGAAACAGACCAAAATAATGATAATAAAAAATAAATATTTAAGTAAAGTATGTTTACCTTTAAAATGTGTCATTGTGTGCTTGAGAGATGGCTTAGTGGTTAAGAGTGCTGACTGAGCTTCCAGAGAATCCAGGTTCAGTGCTCAGCACTCACATGACAGTTCATAATTGCCTGTAACTCTGGTTCCAGGATATCTGATGATGCCTCTGACCTCTACAGGCTCACGCATGCACATGGTGCACATATGTGTACACAGGCACACATGCACACAAACAAAATAAAAAACTTTTTAAATGTATCATTGTTTAATCTTGATTTGGCAAGAACTTTAAGAATTTAAAACATTATGTGGTTCCCTTGTCCAAGTTCTTCATCCCAACTTGTTTGATTATCCAAGATTGATAACAAGTCTGTCTATCTTATGCTCAGAAAGTACTTGATATGATTAACTAGTGTTGCATTACAAGTTGCATGGCATTTGTGAGCTTTATATATAAGGGAACCATTGTGCAGATACTTTTAATACCATCAGAAATAAACTGGCCATTGTACTAAAATATTTAAGTATGAATCATTTAGGACAGAAGGCTGTAGGGATGTCACCATCAAGCTGTTTCTTTAAAATGGGACTATTTGGGGCTGGAGAGATGGCTCAGAGGTTAAGAGCACCGACTGCTCTTGCAGAGGGCCTGGGTTTGATTCTGAGCACCCTCATGGCAACTATATATAGCCATCTTTAACTCCAGTTCCAGGGGATCCAATGCCCTCTTCTGACCTCTGCAAGGGTACAACTACCTGCATGCAGGCAATACACTCATATACATAAAATATAAAATAAAAAATGATAATGAAACAAAAAATTAATGAGAATATTTAAGGAAGATAGAAAGAATTAAGAATAATGCAAAAGAGTTTCATTTAGTGATCATAGCTCATAATGAAGAATAAACAAAGTCATAAAGAAACAGCAGTGGGGGCTGGAGAGATGGCTCAGGGGTTAAGAACTGGCTGATCTTACAGAGGACCCAGGTTCAGTTCCCAGTACCCACATGACAGCTAACAAACATCGGTCTGTAACTCCAGTTCCAGGAGATCAGATGCCCACTCCTGACCTCCATTGGCATTGCATATCATGGGTGTACCTACATACATGCAGGCAATACTCATATACAGAAAATCAAAAAATTAAAGAATAAAAGCAACAGCAATAGGCTTGCTGTTCACAACTCTTATTTAGGTCTGACTGAGGTATGAAGAAAGGACTCTGACCCTGGTCCCATCAATTCTGTTATTATTTACATCTATGAATTATCTGAAAAACAGTTGGAAGAATTACCAGAACCTCCCTGCTCATGAAGCAGATTTGTTGATGCTAAGAGATAAGTATTTATTTCCATATTGATATTATATCTCCTTATCACTGGAGTTTAATTCAGAAACTGCTTGTTTACCAGGAGAGTACTGTTGTCTTATTTAAAATTGTAAAATACTTGGTAAAAACAGCATTAAATATTACAGCAAACACTATAAATCTAAAATTATTTTTAGGAAGCCAGCAAGATGGCTCATTCTGTAGAGATACATGTACACAGGCCTGATAATTTGAATTCAATCCCCAAATCCTACAAAGTGGCAAGAACCAACTTCCGAGTACTTGTCTTCTGACCTATATATATGTGCTGTGGCACACAGGTGTCTGTATTTACACATACATGAAAATAAATAAATTTTAATCACATTATATATTATGCTAAGTCTAAAAAGGAAAATTCCAGGGCTAGGAGATGGCTCGTGGTTAGGAGCACTGTCTGCTCTTGCAGAGGACCCAGGTTCGATTCCCAGCATGCACATGGGGGCTAACAACTGTGCCTAACTTCAGTTCCAGGGGATTCTGACGCCTTCTTCTGACCACTGTAGGCATTGCATGACACAGGTACACTTACATATATATTCAGGTAATATACTCGCACACATAAAATAAAAATAGTAAATAAAATAAAAAGTAAAAATTCTCAAACTGAAAAAACACAGTGTTTGGTCTAATTGTAGTCTTCTTTTCTCTTAGCTTCACAGGATAATGCAGCTGGCGGTGGTTGTGTCAGAAGTACTTGAGAATGGGTCTTCAGTTTTAGTGTGTTTGGAAGAAGGCTGGGACATCACTACACAAGTAAACTGTTGCACATATTTTCAAGTGTTTGGTTTCATATTTGAATTTGGATTTAGTTTTTAAATGTTTTATTGGAGTTTTTGTGTGTTTCATACAGTAGTTCCTGATCATATTTCTTAAATTGGAAGTGATTATTCTGTATAATGACTAATATGTTTATGGACAGAGAAAGTTCCCTGCTTACTACCACCTGGCAGTCCATCAGGCAGCACTGTGCAGTGAGGGATCAGCCCTATGTAGCTCTGGCTCAGACAACAGACTCCCACAGATTCACCATGATAACTTCTAGGTAGAACCCTTGACCAGCAGCATGGGACCTGGACGACCCTTGCTGGGTTCCCTCTGTTCTTTCTCGAGCTCTCTCTAAGCCTCATGTTTACTCCGGGATGAAAAAGGAAAATTCATATAAAATTCATATAACATTACGATGTTAACCTACCCCTGCCAAAAGAGTAGAATAGGTCTGAACTGATTGCCCAGTGTCATTATTAACCTGGAAAAGTCAGGCAGCATACTGGGTAGTTAAGGGTTGAAATCTTAATTCCCTGAAGGAAAGCATGTAGCCAAAATAAATATGGTTTTTTTTTTGTTTTTACTAGAAAGTTTTTAGAAATTATTTGATTTTTCCATCCTAGAACAGTTAGTCAACATATTTGCTCTTCAAGTAACTTTGTAAATTAGCTATTATCAAAAGGAAACACTTGTATCTTAGCAACAGGACTTTTTCAGCACTAAAATTAATGAAATGTCCATCGTGCTTGTGCCTTAGGTAACATCCCTGGTGCAGTTACTCAGTGATCCCTTTTATAGGACAATTGAAGGCTTCCGGATGCTGGTTGAAAAAGAATGGCTCTCTTTTGGCCATAAATTCAGTCAGCGGAGCAGCTTGACCCTTAATTCTCAGGGCAGCGGTTTTGCTCCAGTCTTCTTACAGTTCTTGGACTGTGTGCACCAGGTAAGTAAAGCAAGCTTAGTGACTTAATATGAAGGAAATGCTATGCCAGGCAACTGCTATCATAACTCAGCCACACAATATGTTGGAATCTCAACAGTAGACTCCTGGAAATGAAAAAGAAAGAGAATGAACTGGTTTCTGAAACTAGAACCAGTGTACTGCCTGCTGGGCTAGCCGCCAAGTAAGAGCGTCAATTTAAATTGTCTTCACTAAAAAAGAACAAACTTGGGCCTGTTCTCCAAAGTTTGAACTAAAGCAGCTAAAATCTCTATTCTGGCATACACTGAAATTCCAAACATGGTCTTCCCAGTTTGGGCGGGCCCTACCACATGCCCAGGCACAAGAGGTAGAGTCTTATCCTTGAGAAATTATTAGGGCCCAGCCAGGCAGACTGGTGGGGTTGAGAACAGTGGCTTACTATGCTGGGGTGACCAAGTGGAAGCTAATCAAAGCCATACAAAGGCCTGTGTGTATAATCCATTCACACCAGTGAAGGGGAAGAAGTGGTCCCAGCCCTCTCCCATCTTCCTGGCACAGCAGTTAGACTCCCCTCACTGGGTCCATCATCAGGATCAGGATAAAGAATTGGATGGCATTAGGGTTTCACCATGAAATTGACCTAGGAAAGTAAAGCAACAACAATATTGCCAGCTTTGCTTCATCTGCACTTTAGCCCTCAGGGTAGATGAGTAGTTTCTGGCATGTCGAACTTAACATTAAGCCTCTGAAATATCTACTGGAAGGAAGGTGGAAATAGTTTGAGAATTGAAAGTAGGTCTTCTGTAGAGCCCAAGTTGGCATCCAGTTATGTTTTCTTTTGTTATTTTGAATCTTTGCTTTTTAAAATAATAGTGTTATTGAACTATTATTTATTTATCATATAGTTCACCTATTTTAAATGTTTTGTTCTACTTTTAGTGTAGTCACAGACTTGAAAAACCATTACTGCTGTTTTATCAGTACTGCAGTAGAAACTATACCCATTGGCAGTGACTATCCGTTCCCTGCACAACCCTACATACGTGATAGCTCTGTTCTCTTGTTGAAGAAAAGATTTGTTGAATGATTTGTATCCATCTGTACAAGCAGCACTTGGGATACTGGTAAAAGGGATGACCTTAAACTTTGAAAGGCTTTGCAACTAATAACATATGAGTTTTCTATTTGAATATTCACGTGAGAAGTTTGGAGACTTTTGGGTTTATCTGAGACGAAGGGAGAAGAGCAAGTCTCTCATTGCTCTCTTATAGGTAGGTAAAGGCATGAGGATCAGGGAACTTTTTGGTCCTCTAATTTTAGTGGTGGTGACTTAGTTGTGTATCATGACCAGAACTAATGAAACTATGTGCTTCAAATAGAGAAATGTTGTTCTATGTAAAGTTTCCTTAAATAAACCTGAAAAAAAATCATAGTAAATACAAAATCTCATATAAAATATAAAATAGGAGTTCCAGAAAAAGAAAATAGCAGCCATCTTTCAGAGAAGAATTTGTAAATCTGATGTGCAGAGCAGCTTGGGAGTCTGGCTGTCTGCTCTCTGGAAATGGGGCAGGAAGTAAGTCCAGAGGGACTCCAGTTCAGGATGCAGACTTACTTTCCATGCTGTTTTCAACCAAGTCTCATCACTAACCTAACTGTACCTAGTATTCTCAAGTTTGAAGTTTATTTAGTTTGGTTTTTCCAGGAGCTAACCATTCACACTCTTGCTATGAAAAAGGTAATCATATGACAGCTTAAGGAGGGGACTCTAGAGTGTAGCCACTGCCTCCGGAGAGTCTAGCTGGTCCCCCTTTTAGCCTCCATTTATCATTACATACTGCCTGGGACCTCTTATGTTCTTAGTTTTTCTGGGTTTACATAGCAGATGGTTAAGTTCTCAAGTCACTTTCCTCCTGCAGGCTTCCATCCCTCACTGCAACTCTTCCATTCTGTCTTTCAAATTGCACAGAGTTGTTTTGGCCTTTTACTGTGTTCTCCTTCCTTTCTCCCCATTCTTTTTTGGACTTTTTTACCTTTAAAAAATTCTAACTAGGCATGTCGGCTTGCACCTGTAATCCCAGCACTTAGGAGGCAGAGAAGCAGGAAGATTCCCTCAAACTATTCCAGACCAGCCAGGGCTACATAGTGAGACCATACTTTAAGGGAGGGGAGGGAATTCCTTTCCTTTAAGGGGGGAAAAATTGCAGAAGAATAAGCTTATATAGCTGAATTTAGCTTAAATTTAATATACTACTAAATTTGTTAAATTTCTGTGTTCAGCTCACAGAATTCTGCTTAGCTAGCCATTAATGTCAGCAAAAAAGGCATTCATAACTAATGAATATATAAGATACACTGTTCTTAGAGAGAGCAGCCCCTTATGTCCCACGTGCAGCAGTCCTTTCCTGAAATGCAGTGCTTTTCACTTTTTTGTTGGTATGGGGTAGGAGGGGAGCAGTCTAGAGTACTGCAGGAGAGCTGCATTCTGCTAGTACTTGAGTAGTAGGAATAAAGCAGTCAACAGGAGCTAAAATATGATGTTCTATTTTTGATATCCTTAGGATACAGTAGACGCTAAACAAAACAAAAATACTGTCACCTAAAACAACCTAGCATAGAGGTTTAATTTCTCCTATCTGTTTTCTTAATGGGTAAAATTCAAATAATCTGTATAAACTACTTGACTCCAAATCAGAAACAAAAGTAGACTTTTAATGAAAGCTCAATTGTTTGCAACTGAATGTTTTGCAAACTGTGAAATGTAATATTGCTCAAACTCTGAAAGCCCTATTAGTATGATTTCAATTTCTAACTGTATCATGTTAAAAATTTTTTAACTGAAATATGATTTCTTAATTTGTCTAAACCCGTCTTTGAAATAGTACCTCATACACATTCACCCAAGTATAGACAGGTCATGACAGAGGGTGCATATGACCTTATAATTTCAGTATTTTAGGGATACTTGGCCATGATAGATGTCATCCTTTATGAAGCAAATTATTTTGTGTTGAAAAGGGATTGTTTATCATTTGAAAACAGAAGAATCCAAGGAGTCCATAGTTAACCAATAGTGCTTCTGACTCCTGCTGTCTTAATTATAAGGTAATATTTCATCATCTCCTACATTCTGGTTTTTAGGCATTAGAAGATGCCTTCTTTGAATGCCTTTCAAGTAAACACTAGTGTTCTACATGCCCCTGACTTTTGCCAAATAATTCAAATTAGTGCTGTCCTCAGTTTCTCTGGGTCACAAAACAGAGACAAACCCAACAACATTAAACAAAAATAAGTTCAGAATTTCATAGCAGCAAGTAAAACTTTCCCTGGGTGGAATGCTTGTTTAACCATTTATAACATACTGAATGACCAAAGGCAGTTCATAGAGGTATGCCTAGACTTGTCCATTAGTCCTACTAAAGTTACAAAGAAAACAGATGAAGCACTGATCTCAAATTAGAAATGCCTCATCATATAAAAAGCCATTGTTTATGCCAGTATATCCAGGTGTCAAACGAATTGTAAATGCTAGATCACTGTTTCATAATAGCAACATCTGGCAGATTTTTTTGTTACTTCTAAAACTAATTGGCCTAACTGAAATGATATCATTACAGGATGCTTCCTTTTCTTGAAATAACTGAGCCAACTCCTTTAAAAGAAAAATATACCCAAACCATAAAAATGAAATTTTTACCTAAAATTTATTTTTAAAATATAATACTAGAGCTAGTGAAATTCTTCAGTAAGGTGCAGCCAAACCAAGAGTGATGACCCGAGTTCAATCTCAAGACTCTATATGGTAGAAAAAAAAGAATCTATTCCTGAAAGTTGTCCTCTCACTTCCACACATGCTCCATTGCATGTGCATATCCATGTGCACACACAGGTGCACAACACACACAAATGTTGGGCCTGGAGAGATGACTCAGCATTTAAGCACACTGACTGCTCTTGCAAGTTCAATTCCCAGCACCCACACAATGGATAACAACCATGTATTAACTCCAGTTCCAGAGAATCCAGTGCCCTCTCACTTCTGACCTCTGTAGACACTGCACACACATGGAACGCTTACACGAATGCAGGCAATACACTACTGCAGATAAAATAAAAATGATATATTAAAAATAACCATTTTTTAAACCTACCAAATGGAAATTATATATAATGTGAATGAAAATGTGAAGTGCAAGAAATGATTCTTTTAGTTTCAGCATCAGAATAAATCTTTAGCATGTCTTGGAACTTTTTCATGATACCCTACTAGGAGAAACCTAACAGTCTTGACTTTGCCTTCAGAGTTTATTGACATTGCAAATTGACTCACTCTAGCCTGATGTGTTACTGTTACTGTATGCCAACACTGGGAAGGTCCTAATGCAAATGTGAAAGCTATTTTTCCCTTTGAAAATGGGTGTGTTCCTTGTGACCTTAGGTGGGAGCTGCCCCATAGGCGTTCGCTGCTCTAAAATATATCCATTCATATTAGCAGAATAGCTACAACTGACGAATACATGGCTAATTCAGGAGTGTTGCCTGCCTCCTACTCAACTGAAAACTGACAAATTTGAAACCAGGCTGTTTCAGAACAAAGCAACTTTCCAGAATGTATGGTTTTGATTGTCTTTTAATAGTGTACAAGTTTTAAACCCTCACATAAAGTAGCCGATACAATATAAAACACAATTAGTCTTTCTTAAATCTTACTCTATGAAGTAACGAAATTTATTGTTAATTTCTTATTTTTCTTTACTGGATCTTAACCATACCCAGGTCTTCACATTGGTGCCATTGTCCACAGTATGTCTTTTTTCCCCCCTTTTGGTCTTTTTGATTTAGGATTTCCCTATAGCCCCAGCTGACCTGGAACTCACAGAGATCCTCCTGGGCTCTGCTTCCCAAGTGCTGGGATTAAAGGTGTGCAGAACGACTGACTCACAGTATGTCATATGCTTTAACATTTGTAATATCTGAAAGGAGAATCCAGTTTTATTATAGCATATTCCAAAATGTGATATTTCCTAGTATTTGAGTTGTAGTTTTTTTAACGGGCCTTTTAAATTTTTACAAAGAGCTTAATGGCACATGAAAAAAATGGAAAAAAAGTCTTTATAAACTCATGCTTCTCCAAATTCCATTTCAGATTCAATTCTTCTAAGTGCGGCTGGCAGATTTTACTCTGTAATGGAGAGAAAAACTAAAATGACTCAGTTCAGTCCTTTGAATCTGTGGCATTTTCATCTTTAGCAGTATAAATACAAAATTATTGTTAAAAGATAATCCAGATGATGCCTGAAAGATACCTAAAACTCTTATCATCATCTTTGTGGAAAGATTCAGTAGAATTAATTTACTGATTGAGATGCCTGTCATTCCAAATACTACATAATATGAGGTTAAGTTGTTTGAAGCATACTTGCCTTTATGCCCTAAAAATCCTGTGGTTGATAATAAAAAATATTGATGAAGCCAAAAGATTTTCTGTGAGAAGATCAGTAAACCTGATGAACCTCTAGCTAAACTGACTGGAGGAAGGGAGGGAGACAGGAGGGAAAAGAAATTACTAATATTAGAAATGAAAAAGATTTTGTCACTATAATTTTGTGCTGATAATCAATAATAAACATACCTTTGATTCAGCCATTTCATTCTAGATAGTTTGCAAGAGAAAAGAAAGCCTAGATCTATATACACACTTTACACAGCTCTTCATAGCAACTTCATGTAAAACCGTGGATGAATCCAGTGTCCACCAATGGAAGAATAAATAAGTTGTGGTCTAGCAATACAGTGGAATACCACTTGCAAAAAAATGATAATCAAGCAACATGGATCAATTTCAAATAAATTATGCTTAGTAAAATAAGGCAGACAGAAAAGAATACATAGTTATCATTCCACCCATATAAAGTCCTGCTGCATGCAACCTTACCTGTGGTGATGAACAGCAAAACAGTGATCATTTTGGGAGTTTTCCTGTTCTTGAGCATATTAAATATAAGAATAATTAAGGAAAAACTTCACACAGATATGTGTAAAGCAGGTAGTTTCTACAGAGAATAGTCATTGAGAAAAATATTAACATGTCTTTGGAACTTTTGTGGACTGGGTCAGTAGAAGAATCCTGAACCTTTCTGCTGGAAATAGTAGGCCTTGGGGCTGGCCTGGGACAACTGATGGTTTGTTCTAGGGTTTGTTGGAGCAGTTTGTCTTGGAGCCCACCCCATCTGAACACACTGCAGATTTCTCCTCTCCAAGACTTTCCAGGTTCCATCTCAGCTGGCCTGTCTACTTCACTGTCTGGTGACCCCCTGTGAGAATCACCAGCTCTCCATGTGGGTAGTGGTACCAAACCGGTAGCTTGAACTAGAAGGCTCTATATAGCATCAAAGGACATATCATAAAGTTTGAAATCTGAATACTGCTTGAAAAATAAAAAGAAACCAGAAGGACCAGTGGTAGAGTTTTTGCTTAGTATGGTTAGGGCTCTGGGTTCAGTCTCTTAACATCACCCAATAAAAGAGAACCAAACACCAAAGATCTGCCCTAAAGGGAGAATCTAACCCAGGGCCACCTGTCAGCAGTGGCAAATATTTAAATAAGAATTGCTGTGTTAAACACCTAACAAAGGGGCAGGGTTAACTTATTTTCCATTACAGGAAAGGAAGAAAGTATTACTAAATCTAATAATCATTTAAACTTTATTTTTTTGAAACAAGGTCTCACCATGAAACCCTGGAACTTTCACTATGTAGACCAGGCTCGCCTCCAACTCGGAGATCAGCTTGCCTCTGCCTTCAGGTGGGATTAAAGGAGTGTGCCACCATAACCAGCCTGATAAACGTATTTTTATCCACAGTGATAATGCTATAAAAGAATGTTGTCATATTGACTTAAATTTTAATTATAACTGTAAACTGAGTATTCTTAGTGTTTTATAGTTAGTTGTTCAGATACCATAGTCACAGGATATCCATGGGATTCAGCTCCTTTTTAAAATTTTTTGTTTTTTTTATGTGTATGAGTGTATTGCCTGCATGTGTGTAAGTGCACCTGTACTGTGCAATGCCTTTAGAGGTCAGAAGGCAGCAGTGGATCCCCTGGAACTGTTGCAGACAGTTGTTAGCTGCCATGTGAGTGTTGGGAATCAAGCCCAGGCTTTCTGAAAAAGCAGTCAGTTCTCTTAACTGCTGAACCATCTCTCCAGCCCCTCCCTTTTTTAAAAACAATTTTTAAGATATATTTTATATGTATGAGTGTTTGCCTGGATGTATGTATATGCACCACATGTGTGCATTGTGCCCACAGAGGTCAGAAGAACATGTCAGATCCCCTGGAACTGGAGTTACAGATGGTTATGAACTGCCATGTGGATGCTGCAACCTGAACTTGGGTCCTCCCTGTGCAAAAGCAGCAAGTGCTCTTAATTGATGAACAGTCTCTCCAGCCCCTAGTTCCTTCATTCCCACTAATGAGAAAATTCATACTTGTTTACTGCCTGTCTGTTCAGAACATGGAAACAGTACCACTGTGTACAGGCCTATTTATGCTTCAAGCTCTGTTTAAAACACTTTCTAGCTAGGCATGGTGGTGTACACTTTTAGTCCCAGCACTTGGGAGGCAGAGGTACGTGAATCTCTGCGAGTTCAAGGCTAGCTAGGACTATAGGAAGACCCTGTCTCAAAAAGACCAAAACAAATAAACAACAACAACAAAAAAAACCCTTCTGCTTTATTTTGTATTACTTATAAGCTAAATTTTCAGTTCAGTGAAAAAGCCAATAAGAAAATAATCTGTGTATGTATGTATGTAAGAGAGAGAAGGAGGAGACTTATCACAAAAAATTAGGTTTCTAGTCAGATAATAAACTTTAAAATACAGATCATGACTTTAAATTCCTATTGGTTTATTAGAAATAGTCAACATATTATACACGTGCCTGCTTACATCAGGTGAAAAGTCTGTGTCTGTACAAATTAAACATGGGCTGGCACACAACTTTAATCTGAATACTCAGAAGGCGGAGGCAGGCAGATCTCTGTGAGACTAAGGCCACCCTGGCCTATATAGCAAATTCCAGACCAGCTGTGGCTACAGGGAGATCCTGTATTTCTCATATATGTGTGTGGTGTGTGCATGGTTTGGGGTTTGTTTGTTTGTTTGTTTGTTTGTTTTTTGAAACGGTGTCTCACTGAACCTAGAGCTCACCATTTCTCCTAGGCTGGCTGGTTGGCCAGTGAGCCCCAAGGAGTCCACTGTCTTTTCCTCCTCTCCCCACCCAAATGTCGGGTTTAGAACATGAGCCACCATGCCCAACTTTTGATGTGGGTGCTCTTGTTCCAAACTTAAGTTCCTTGTGCTTGCACTGCCACATTTTCCCATTGAGCCATCTCTCCAGCCCCAAAAGCTGACTTTTAAATGAGTTGCCTGTACTATTCATTTGAAACAGCTTTAAAGCAAATACAGTATGACTGAAACTTATCTTAACCAAGCAAAATTCTGTGGCTAGTCATGAGACTGAGCAATACAGGAGTTAGAGTGTCAGGTAACTTGGGGAGTATATCACAAGGTAATTAGCCTACTTTCTGCCAGTGTGAAATGATTCCACAGAGTCTGCATACAATTTGTCTGAAGTATTAAACACGGAACACACTGATTTCCAAGCTCCGCCGTGCCCTCCCTCTCCCCTGTCATCCCTTCATCTGTATTTCTGTCTCTAGTGACCTTGTCGATTAATTGATGAAAAATAAAGAGGAAGCTGGACGTGGTAGCTCAGCACTTTGGAATTTGAGACAGGAGGATCCCCCTGAGTTCAAGCCCAGCTTGGGGTACATACCGAATACCATAAAGTTCCTGTCTCAGAACTCAAAGAAGAAAAGTTGAAAAGCACACATTCCTCCCCCTTTGACATTTTTTAAAATTTATTATTTTATGTGTATGAATGTATTTACCTGAATGTATGTCAGTGCACCTGTGTTGTACAAAGCCCACAGTTGCCAGAAGAGGGCATCAGATCCTCTGCAACTGTAGTTGAGTTAGAATTATTAGCTGCCATGTGGGTGCTGGGAATCAAACCCAAGTCCTCTGGAAAAGCAGCCAATGCTTTTAACCACTGAGCCCTCTCTTACACACACAGACACACACACACACCAACACCAACTTTTGTCATTTGAAGGGATTTTTTTTCCTTTTTTTTTTTTTTTTTTTTTAATCTTCTTAGAGGCAATGTCTCATGTGCACAAGGCTGAAATTGAACTCCTGATTCCTCCTTCCTCTACCTTCCAAATGCTAGGATTATAGCCTTAAGCCACCATGCCTAACAGAAAGAATCTCTATCTACAGCCCGGTCCCTCCTCATTTTCAAGGCTGTTCTTGGTGTGTGAGCCCTGAACTCATTCATTCTTGCTTTCCTAAGGCTTTATTCTTTTATTCATTAGCTCTTCCTAAAATTTGTTCTCTCCCTTTTGACTCCTTTTTTAATTGGCTGCAGACATGCCTACATTTCTTTTGCTCAGAAAATGTCTTGCTGTCTGCATAAGCTCCCACCCCTTCTTTCCTGATTCTTTCATTGCCGGACTTCTGTAAGTAGTGGGTTTCTGCTTTACACTATTACACCAGAAGCAAAAGCCAAAACTTACGTTAATTTATGCCTCTCAATTCTTTGCATGGCATAATGTAGTGAATGGAGTAAAATAACCCAGGATCCAAATATGGACCCAGTAGTTACTGTTGAGTGATATTCCTGACCCTGAGCCTCCTCATATGTACATTGAGAGTAGTAAGGCCTGTCTTGTAGTGTTGTAGACATTAAATAAGATGATACTTACAAAAGTCCCTAATCCAATGTCTGACACCCAGCAGGTGCTCAGAAAATCCGGTTCCCTTCCTATCTCTACAGTCATGGTAGAGTTTCAAATATTTGTTAGATGAATGCCCAGAAGGCCTCCTGATTATTGCAAGTAAACATTCAGTAGCATAACTTTGGGTTCTGTTTGAGTCTTAGTCTTTCTTTGCCTGTATATTTCAGGTTCACAACCAATATCCAACTGAATTTGAATTCAATCTCTACTACCTAAAGTTCTTGGCCTTCCATTATGTGTCTAACCGCTTTAAGACATTTCTCCTGGATTCAGACTATGAAAGATTAGAACACGGTATGTATTTATGTGCCTCTATTCCATCTTTTTTTGTTGTTGGTTTTATATTTATACAGAGTTAAGGTTTTACACTGAACTCAGGCAGAGAGTGGATCAAGTAACGACCTGGTTCTCAGGGGCAGCAAGTGCTCATTCTTGTCCCACCATTGTAAAGTTAATCCATTTACTACTTGACACCTCCAGTTGATAGCATTGTGTCGGGAAAAGTGTTTAACTTACCGTAGTCTTTCCATTCATGGTGTGCTCTGATAGGAACAACACCTGCCTTGGAGACAGTTGAGTAGTAATTAATGCAATAGGCTCCGGGACAGACAGACACCAAGGTTAAATGCTAGCACTGCCAGTTACCAACTATGCTCTAGAGAAGTTTAGAACTTCTCCAGGCCTCAGCCTCCTCATCTGTAAAATAAGAATGGTGATGTACGCCTAGGGCCATGATGACTACAGCAGAAAATAGTGTTGAATTGCTTAGAACAGTTGCTAGCACATAGTAAGCTCTTGAGAAATTTTAGGTATCACGACCATTATTACACATTTTGATAGCCATAATAGTTGGAAAAAGTAGGATGTGAAAACATTTCCTAGGGGAATCTTATTTTTCTTTATTGTTAGTATGGGAACAGAGAAATATATGTGAGTATTTTAAGGTTTGTTTTTTTTAAGGTTTTCCTGGGAAATGCAACTCGGTTGGTAGAATATGTTTGCCTCACATGTACAAAGCCCTGGCTTCAATCCCCTATATCACAAAAACCAAACATAGTCCTGCACACCTGTAATTCTAGCAGTCAGGAGGTGGAGAAACTTGTAAACTGTTCTTAGTGTATCCTGTGTAACAGCGTATCCATAGAAACCCTTCATAAGAAGAAAAGATTTACCAAATGATCTCTGTTTAAAATCTGAAGTCAGGAAGTACTGCTTTCTCAGGCTTGCTGTTGAAATTGTGTACTGTGGTGTTTCACTCTGGGTAAGGGAAGGAACACTGGCCAGATGGTTTTTCCTCCTTTCTGTTCTCCAGACTTCTGTTGATCATAGAATCATCATTCCTCACAGCACAGTCAGAAGCACAGTTTCTTAAGTAGCACATGGTAGGAAGGTGGTCAGTGGAACTGGTGATAGCTCCTGTATCTGATCTTAAACCAGCCAATCTATGTAGCAGGGTCACCATGCCACTTAGCTTTATCACCAAAGGTCCAACTTACACATACAGTGGTGGACATGAAATAAAGTGTCTCCCAGGCATGATTTTTTGTTGTTGCTGCTGTTTTTTCAGTTTAGCAGTTTGTTTTCTAAATCATGCTAGTTAGCAAATTACCTTCACAGCTTGAGGATGTGGCCAGAGCCCAAGGTTCCTTGTATGGTAGATGATGGCTCTAGTTAGAGAAACACAGGATCTGGAGCAGCACTTGTCAGACTTGACTAAACACTAGATTCACCAAGGGAATTTTCACATCTCCTGACATCCAGATAATATCTCCAACCAATTGAATCAGAACCTACCTACCCAAAGTGAAATATCATAGCACACAGTTTCATCAGCATGCCCAACAGTGAGGCCCAGGTAGCCACAGCTTTTTAAAGCTTCCAGGTGAGATTCTACTATGCTGCCAAGGCTGAATGCTTTGCTGGTTCAGTATAGGCAGCACCAAACTAAATCAGAAAATATTTTTAACACTGGGTGAATTGCTTACTTTCTCTCAACAAACTGATCGAGGCTGTTTACCCTTGTCTATCATCTAAAAAACAATTAGACAAAAGGATTTAGTGAAGTGAATAAAAGAATATATTTGGAGCTGGATGTGGTGGTGCATGCCTTTAATCCCAGCACTTGGGAGGCAGAAGCAGGTGGATTTCTGTGAGATCAAGGCCAGCCTGGTCTACATAGTGAATTCCAGGTCAACTATAGCTAAGGAAGAACCTATCTCAAAAAGACCCAAAAAATGTTTGGCATATCGAAAGATTGTCAGTTATTAAAAATGAAATTTTCATCCTATGTCTTAGACATTTTCCATAAACCATATAGCATGCATTTAGAGGTCAATAATGTCATTATTAAAGGGTCCTCTATCCCACCCCTTCTCTGGACAGATGGGTTACCCAAGGGGCATCCACCTAATTATCATCAAAGAAGCCGGTTTTGTGTACCCAGTCCTGCTGTCTTTAGGTAGACATACTACTTATGAAGCCCACTCATTGACGCATCAGTTAGGTAACAGCTGTGGTAACTGTCCTACTCCCTGCCTAGTATGGTCAACAATTAGCATACAGAATCCTTTGCCACTGTTGATGGAACTCATGAGTCACAATTTTTAAAGGTTCCATCAGAAAAGCCTCAACACCATGAACTCTCCAGTGGAACTAGTCCAGGAAAACATAGTTTGTTACTAGATAGTGGATTATAGAATTTTAGAGGCTTGATAATTACATCTGATAGTGCACCTATTTTTTAGTGTTCCCCACAGATGTACAGTTACTCTGAGCAGCCATCTGGATATTGTAGAAGTTCATTGTTCATGATTCCAGTCACTAGAATAGAAGAGGGTGTGTCCTGAGGAAGGGAGGCCACATCTTGCACCTTCTCTTCTAGTCTCTGCTCATCCTCCTCTGTCTAAAGGAACTGATTACACACACAGCTGGGGTGTGCTCCTCAGTGGAGCAGTAAGTGCAGCGACTTTAAAGTCCACTCCAACCCCTGGAGCAGTCTCAACTTCAAACTCTTTCTTTTTCAAATAATTTTATTTATTTTTATTTTATGTCTGTGAGTACACCCATGTCATGCAAAGCCTGTGGAGATCAGAAGAGGGTGCCAGATCCCCTAGAACTGGAGTTACAGATGGTTGTCAGCCGTCATGTAGGTGCTGGGAATTGAACCCTGATCCTCTACAAGACGCAGTCAGTGTTCTTAACTGCTTAGCCATCTCTCTATAGCCCTCAGCTTCAGGCTCTTAAAGTGACTAATATCTGAGAGGCATGGCATTGAGATTTTTTCAAATCCTGGTTTTTCTAATGTGTGACCAAGGTTGAGAACCACTGAACAGGACAGGACCCTGCAGTTAGAAGAAAGGGTAGCCGATCTCTATAGCAAGTTCCAGCCCAGCTGGTGCTCCAGGGAGACCTTGTCTCAAAAAGAAAGGCAAAGAAGGAAGAAAAATGGGGCTAGAAAGATGACTTGGCAGTTAAGAGCACTGGCTGCTCCTGCAGAGGGCCCCCAATTTGATTCCTAGCGCCCACATGGCAGCTAACAACTTCCATCTGTAACTCCAGATCCAGGAGATCTGATGCCCTTTTCTTACATATACATGAAACATAAAACATTTTTATTGAATCTTTGTGTATTTCATACAGAAAATCTCATTCATCTTTATGTCCCACTGGGATCCATGCATTCTGTCATCTGTGTCAAGGCCTGTTGTGTCAAGTTTGTGTGCCCCGAGGATCCTCAGTGCAAGTTCATCCACTGAGGTCTAGTCAGCCTATCTAGAGTCCCTTGCTTTAGGAAGATCAGCTGTTCCCCATCCAGCAGTAATCAATTGCCAGTATTTCTCATCTAAGATTGGGGTCTGCTCTCCATTTCCCCATTCTATACTGGGTTTTTGTCTGCTTGGATTTGCATAGGTCCCCTGCATGCTGCTACCATTGCTGTAGGTTCATATGAGCAGGGCTCCAGGATCTTGTAGGACCTTTTTTCAATATGGTCATGCACCTCTTTCCTGGCTCTTACAATTCTTCCACCCCTCATCCACAGTGGTCCCTGAGCCTTGGGTGGTCGAAGTTTAATATAGGAGTTTTGTCCAAGGACCAGCATTCTGTAGACTCTTAATTTTTATGCTTTGGACATTTGTGGCCTTTCATGCTCCTGGCCCTCTGTTTCATGAGGGAGCTTTTTACGCCTTGTTCTATGTTCCTGAGTCTTAGGTGCAGAGGTCACATTCTTGATATACCACTTAGCCTTGGCAGTTCACAGACACTGTCTGTGTGACCAGTTGTGGTACTCTGTCGTAGTCTCCATCTGGCACAAAAGAATCTTCTTTAATGGGTGATGACTGGGATGTTTGTCTTTAAAATATAAGGATTCATATTTTGCACATAGTAAGAAATTATATTAGTTTGGGGATTTCCCTGAAGATTTATGACCTCTCTGGCCATGTGTATTTGGCTATGTTTACAGTTTGCATCCATTGAGTGGGCTTTTAGTCCAGTTAAGTAGCTGTTGATTGCCCCTAAGATAAAAGTGTCACCATGGCACCAGTGTCGTGTGCTGTGCCGGTCACTGCTGTGCTCTTTTGGTCTTGAAACTGGTGTTGGACCATGGATCGGTGTTCTCCCTTAGCAGCTTGCATAGTGCTCTCCCAAGCTATGGAGCTAGCTTTCAGGGGAAGTGGCTTCCAGGTCAGTTCCAACTCCATTGCTCCAAATCCTGTGTCTGACAAATGCTCTGTCTTCAGCAATAGGGTCTTACCTTCAAGTTCTGGGAAGCAATCAAGGACTGTGGCAATAATCTGTGTAATTTTGGAGTCTCCTTGGACTATCCTGACCAACATGTCAGGACAACTCAAAGAAAGGCTTTTCCTGTCTGGCACTGTTTCTTGTTACGTGGCCTTCAGCTATACACATGGACACCTGTAGAGACAGCACATGTGTGACTTGTCATTGGGTTGTTAGACTAATATTAGTCCCTCTGGTTTTTATACCAGCAGGCATTATTTGTTTCTCTTCTCTCTGTCCCATTCTAACCCTTCCTCCATGCCATCCCTATTTGGAGTTTCCCCATTTCTCTCTTGAGCTCCTCCTTTCCATTTATCCTTAAAGAAAGAAGAAAATATTCATTCGTCTTAAGGTCCACATATTGTAGGATTTTGTACAGCCTTGGACTTGAGGTAAAATGTATACTTTTTTGAGGATCACTTCATTCGAAGGAAGGCAGCAAGTTCTTTCCAGAAATTGCACTTGCCTCACCTTGACATATTTTCCTCCCCATTAAAAACAAAGTGTACCCATCCTTCTGGTCAGAGAAGCCATCTTCCAGTGATTCACCCAAATGACAAACACAAAAGGAAAGAGGAGAGGCACCTGCTATGTTCTCTAGGCCTTCTAGAAGACATGGCATTGTTCCTTTGGCCACATATATGCGAACCTACAAGAAGGATGATATTGTAGACATTAAGGGAATGGGTACCATTCAAAAGGGAATGCCCCATAAATGTTAACATGGCAAAACTGAGAGTCTGCATCACTCAGCATGATGTTGGCATTGTTTTAAACAAACAAGGCAAGATTCTTGGCAAGAAAATTAATGTGCATATTGAGCATATTAAGCACTCTTAAGAGCCAAGATGGCTTCCTGAAATGTGTGAAGGAAAATGACCAGAAAAAAAAGGAAGCCAAAGAGAAAGGAACCTGGGTTCAGTTGAAGTGCCAGCCCAAGCTGGCAGAGCCTATCCCTGTGAGTTCATGGTTTAATGTACAAGAGTAATTAAAAGACCTGGATGTTAAAACAAACAAAGTGTACTCTTAGGACCACTCACTTGACTTTTAAAAGGTGGAAAGGTGATCTCTGCTTTAGTTCCTCATTTGTTTTAAGTCCCCCAAGGAGACAGAATACACCCTTCTGACATCTAGAGTTTCTGACCCTCATTTGTAGTATACATCCACTGTTAACCAAGAAAATGCTTTAAATTGTTTCATGATGAGTTTTTTAAAGGAAGCCTAAAATGGTATTTTTAACTGAGTTTCGTCTGTCAAGTCTGTTTTGTTTTAAGAGCTGTGTAGCCTGTCTCGGCGTGACCTCAGTGCTGTAGAGTCAGTAGCAGAGCGTAGGTGAGAGTTCTGCTATACTGCCAAATGCCTAGCAGCCCTGTCCTGTGTTTGCCTTCCATTCTACCTCACTTCCACATAGCTTGGAAGTTTGCTCCTGTCTTTACTTTGCAACTAGCATTTAAGATTCCTGCACATACGTTGTTTCTGAGCCCATAAGAAATATTTCATTTTTTCATCTTCTATACACTTCGTATGTTTAGACATAATGTCGGTTTTCTTCCATTTTGCTATATATTTTTTTTTATTTACAGGAACTTTATTTGATGATAAAGGAGACAAGCATGCCAAGAAAGGAGTTTGTATCTGGGAATGCATTGACAAGATGCACAAGAAGAGTCCCATCTTCTTCAATTACTTATACTCACCAGTGGAAGTAGAGGTAGAGTAAGAACCGTTTGTGCCTCGTCTTCTGTGCATTTTGTGTTAAAGTTTTCCTGTAACTATTTGACTAGGTCAAATACCAAAAGCTGCTTAAAAGTTAGAGACAGTATAGGTTTGGGTTCTGATTGAAATGGAAACTGTTTACTAAATACTTGTCACAAAAATTAGGAGCTAGTCTCTAAAACTTAGAAGGGATAATGTCAGTAAAATCAAAGCAGCAGACAGGTTTGATAAGCAATACTTGCCTATTTAAGGGATGCAGAGATCCTTCTCCTGGGCCCATGCATTTAGAACTCCACCTGGCCTTCCTCCAGTGACACCCTCATCGAGAACCAAGGGTTCATGTTTAGAAACCTCTTCTTATCCAAGCTTTGTTCTGGGAACCCCCAAAATTCCAGTCACTCACCAAGCTACTTGCTCAAATCCACCTCCCATGCCAGGGTATGAATCCCAAGGCCTAAAGGAACCAAGTAGCTATTTGACAGGGAGTTAACAGAATTTGGTTTGTGGCCTGGGGTATATATGGGCCTTCTCAAAAGGCCAGGGTGGGAAGAAGAGGAGGTTAAGCCAAGAACCATGAGCTGGAGCGAACTCCCCCAGTGCCATTACCTCCTGGTATAGGAATTCTGAGGAACCCGAGAATCCTTTGTTTGAACCTGAACTTCCAAATCATTAGGAGATTATATTTGTTAGAGAAGGAAGATAAACATGTTTTTAAATACTTTATCTTGGTGTGTAAGTTTTAAATATCTAATGCATTCAAATACTTGCTCTGGACTCCAAATGTAAAGGACTGGCCTAGCAGTAAGCACCAAGTACTTTGATATCAAGGTAAAGTAGAGTTTTCTTTAAACAGGCACTGAAACCCAATGTAAATGTCTCCAGCCTCAAGAAGTGGGATTACTACATAGAGGAGACTCTGTCTGCAGGGCCTTCATATGACTGGATGATGCTGACCCCCAAACATTTGCCCTCTGAGGAGCCTGATGTGGCTGGAGGAGCCAGGCCCCAGAGCCAGAGGAGAACAGTGTGGCCATGTTATGATGACATCAGCTGCACTCAGCCTGATGCTCTCACCAGCCTTTTCAGTGTAAGTCAGCCATATGTAGACACGAACCTACAGGCACCATGGGCCCTGGAAAGATAGGAGCCCTACAGAACCAGCCTCAGTCAAGACTGGCTTAGTTACTTCTGTAATGACTCTCCTTACTCCTTACAGGCTGCTACATAGTTAACACTCCTTGAATCTGAAGGAGCTAGACTTGTTCTTCTGCTTCAGATGGACATCAGGCTTCACTATTGGCAAAAGTGCCAATAAAAGTGTTTTTTTCTAGTAGTACAAGAAAGCAACAAAGCAAAAATAGAGACGCTTTCTTGTTCCAGCTGTTTCCCAGTTGTTTTAGCTGCCTAACCAGCCTGAGTCAGGCCTCAGCTATGACTTTCATGGGTGCTTTACTTCTTCTGGTCAGAAGTATGGGTAGATGACAGCCTGATGGGACAGTCGCCAACCACCTTCTGCAAGGAATATTCTGGAGTGAAGCCATCCTGGCAGTAGCCACCCTGAGGAATGGTTTTATTCTCTGATGTGGGTTGGGCAGTTCCTGAAGAGTCCTCTCTAGTTTTCAAGCCTGGAAGAATTTGCTGTAGTGATGGCTGTGTCCCAGATTCCTGTCAGAAGGAAATCCATTTCCACAGGCATCTCTTGGTTCATTCTTTGCACATCTGGTTTGAGTCACCAAAGTTGAGGGGCTCCTCTATTAAGGATAGACTTCTTAACTACTTCAACCATTAGAGTTGGGACATGGGCCCAGGGTTGGCCTTTTGCTTTGGTCATCAGATTTCCCAAAGGATGCCCAAGGGTGAAGGTGTTTAGGACACATACTGCATGCATTTCTTACTTTTTAAGTCTGAAGAGAATGAATCTTAATAAATCATCAAATCCAACTGTTCTCTGGCCATGCTGCTCTTCTGGGCCCAGTGCAGAGGAAGCATGTACTCTGGGCACATCCTGACCTGTCAGAACAATCCTTCTCATTTCTTTACAGGAAATTGAAAAATTAGAGCATAAATTGAACCAAACCCCTGAGAAATGGCATCAGCTATGGGAAAAGGTAACCCTGGACCTCAAGGAAGAGCCAAGAACAGACCATGTGAGTTGGCAAAGGCCCCTGAGGATCTATCCCTGAGCTTTTGAGGGTGCTGTGTCAGATGGAACCCACTTCCACAGCCCATGACCCAGCTGTGTTCGTGGCCAAACAGATGGATAGAAAGAGGGGTCATGCCCTCGGGGTCCAGGGCAGAAAGTTCCAAATGACCAAGTACTTCCTGAGTATCTCACTCACCACAGTGACATAATACGTATGTTTCAGGATCCTGATCCAGAGGAAATTACTGGGTTCTTTTCTTTCTTGGTGTCTCTGTGGTTTCAGCTGATCTTGTACCATGAGGGAGGAAAGGAATACCAAGTCCTCGTTTTGCTCCAGAGAAATAAGCAAAGAGCGAAAATATTTAAGACAAAATAGGCTACTTTCTGCTTTTCGTCCTTCCTTTTCTGTTTATGACTTAAGAAACAGCAGAAATATTTTTGAAAATACAAGGTACTCTTGTTTTCTGCTTCTCATTCCCCATTTCCTGTATTTGATCTAAGAAATATTTATCAAGCACACAATATGTATAAAGGTCTGTGCCCTTCTCAATCCACTGTGAGAGAATGACTTTGCTCCTCTTGCATGAGGAGAATAGTAGCAAAATCTTAGAGCTAGTGACTGGTAGGGCTGCTGCTAAAACCCACGACAGCCTGGTTCCCCGACACGTCAGAGGAAAGGGAGATACGTGAATGTTCGGAAGAGCCTTTCAGGAAGGAAAGAGCCAGAGGAATGGGCTAAGAAGAAAGTTCCTGATAAGAAAGGATCCTCCAGGTACTGTCTCTTGGCTTCCATGGCAGTTTAGGAGCTGTTGTCATTCACCCCACAGGTAGATGATGTTTTTATGCTTTTTTCCTCAGAAAGTAAGATGTTTTCATTTTTAAAATTACATAAAAAGTTACAAAATACAAGATAAAATTACCTATAATTTATAATCCAGAAATTAAAGAGATTTACTGTACATACTGTTTTTGAGACAGAGTTTCACTAAACCACCCTGGCTAGCCCAGAACTCAATGTGTTGACCAGGTTGGCCCCAGTCTCTGCCTCTACCTCCAAGTACTACAATTACGGCATGTGCCATCATGACCAGCTCTACACTTTGTGTGTGTGTGAGACAGGGTCTCACTATGTACCTCTGGCTGGCCTGGAACTTGTGAGTTCCACCTGCCTCTTATGTGCTGGGATTAAAGACAACCACCACCATGCCTGCTTCCTACAGACTATTTTTAAACCTGCTTTCACCTCACTTAATGTTACTCATTTGCTTCATTTTAGTAGATGTCTAGAACTCCATTATGCATAAATAACACTTTTTTTTTACCAGTTGCCCAATAATGGATATTTAGGTTATTCCTAGTTTTCATTATAAATGACCCCAGGATAAATGTCTTTGTACCAAGACTCACTAGTCTAGTTCTAGATAAATGAAATTATCAGGACAGTCTCTTAAAGTCTCTATGAAGCTTTCCTAGCTTCTATTCTGTCTTTTTCAGTCCCAAAGATACCCATTGGGGTCCCCAGGAATTGTGTCTACCAACATGCCTTCCTATCAGAAGAGATCTGTGTCGCACCCTCCAGACAGCACAGTCGAGGATCAGAATGCCACCGTTGCCCCATCCAATGGGGTAGAACACAGAGCAGCCACACTCTACAGCCAGTACACATCCAAGAGTGATGAGAACAGGTGATGTGCTGCGTCCTGCAGTGTTAGCCTAAGCTAGGCCATTTGTAAACCTGAAATGTATTTGCTTTAAGTCTTTGAGGTTTTTTTCCTAAATGCTTCATTTAGATGGTTCTTTGAGGAGGGGACAGAATCAGTGCTACAGCTAAAACTAATGCTGAGATGTTGTAATTATCTCTGGTCAAATTCTGGAGGTCATTACATCTGATAGAACTTTTGAGGGAATGTGTGTTAGTTAACAGAAGTCCCACTCATGCTGACTGAAACAAAAAGAAATTTACTCACGTAAAGGGCATGCTGGTTCTCCTCGGCACCTTCGAGCTTCTATTTCCAGCCCCTTTTATGTCTGGGTCACTTCATTCCTAGAATGGCAGAAAACATAGCTGCTGAAATTCCTAACTGGGGAAGCTGGTCATCTCAGAAGAAAGAGGCAGTCTCTTCCCCAAAGGCCAAGTGGCAGAATTCCGACTAGCCCTTATTGATCGTCTGGGAGAGACAGAAGCTTAACAAGACATAACCTTTTACAGCATTTCTTTTTAGTGAAAAATCAAACGTTTTTAATTATTTCTTCTAGATCCTTTGAGGGAACACTGTACAAAAGAGGAGCATTGCTAAAAGGTTGGAAACCTCGTTGGTTCGTTTTAGATGTAACAAAACATCAGGTAATGCCTAAAGAAATGACTTCTGTCTAGGTTTATCTCAGTCCCTGGCTGTTATGAGGCTCTCAGCAGACAAATGTCTTCCTACATACAGATTGCTGTGCCAGGGCCTAACCCATGCAGATAGGGGCTCCCCCAAGGCCCAAGATGTCTCTGAGCCCTGGCAGTAATCTTTGAAGGGAAGTTCTAAAGTTGCCTCTGCCTAGTGCATGCAGCTGAGGGAGGACAGTTGAATCCAGATGCTCAGAGTGCCCTTTTTAAAAAAGCTGAATGTCTGCTCTGTCTCCTCTTAACATCTAGGTCTAGCACCTGAGACTTCAACCTGCTCCATTCACACCATGTGAACATGTGAATTTATATCCCTCCTCCGTCCCCCAAAGTACAGCTGTCCTTTATGTTTGCAGCAGAAAACATCCATTTGTGACTGAATTTATACATTTATTGCAGCCAGGTGTGGTGGATTTCTGTGAGATTGAGGACAGCCTGGTCAATACCTGTCTCAAAAGAAGTAACATTTATTGCACCCCACTTCTGTTCCACTTACTAAATAAGGGACTCCTGTCCTTCAGAGATGAAAGTATTGAGATAGGGATGTGCCTACCTAGTCCTGGGATTCACAGGCTAGATTGGACCTTGTTAGGAATTCCTTGGCATGCTTTGTATTGCCCTCGCAGCTACAGGTCAGCCTTCACCTCACTCTTTGCTCCATGATCTCAAGAGACTCCTCCCCAAACCTCAAAGCACCATTGGTTAGCAAGAGTTGTGAAGCCTCTGTGTCAGGTCGACTTGCTTGTGGTCAGCCTGCAGGAGGCTTCAGGGTAGACATGCACTGCTGCCCTTACCCTGCTCCGGTAGGACCTACATCTAGAAGATCCTTCCAGATGAAGACTTTATCTGGGATCACCTTTTCCTCTGCTTGAAGGGCTTTTTTTTTAAGTTACAGACTCTTGTAAAAGAATATTGAGAACTTGTTTTTAAATATGCAAATAAATAGAAGTCCTTTTTAGAGCTGTACTTTAAAATAGCAATGTCTCTGAAATCATAGAACCTCTTTAGAAATCATAGAACCTCTTTAGAAAAGTCCCTTTAAAACACTCAATATAACAAGAAAATACCATGATTTTTGCTCTAATGTAAAATTGCATCAAATTATACGTGCATTCTTACCAGTCTTCTGGATTTCTTTAACATTTAGTGCTGCTCATACATCCCAGAGGAGAGAGAAGTCTGAGGCCAGAACCACAGAGTGGAAATCCAGGCACATTCCTTCCGTGTACACTGAAATCCAGACTAGGCCAATAAGCTTTTCACCAGCAAGTTCTTTAGCTTTTAAAATACTTTGTCATTTTTTTCTTATTCCAAAAGTAATACATAGTTACTATGCCAAATCATAAATTCTAAAAGTTCCTCGTATAGTCAGATGTTGAGCTATTTACAATGTTCTTCAAAGATCATGTTATAGCTATGTACCTGCTATTTGGCAACTAGCTTTTTAAGATATTTTCCTACCAGTTCTCTTGGAAAATCTGTGTAGTGTTGCATCTCATTTATCTGCTGACTCTTAACCCGTGCTCCACTGAAAGACCAGCACCTCCGTTCAGGTGCTGGGCTGACAAGTGCAGTGTGAAGGAAGCCTCTATATCTTGTCTTTCCATTGTGTAGCTCTCATTTTAGCTGACAGTACTAAACTGTCCTCCTAAAAAGATTTCTGACACTGTGCTCTTAGTAACGGCATGTGAGAGTCATCAGTGCCTTCTGGATCTTGCCAGCTACTTTGAGTAGTTCTCAGGCTAAGTGAAATCTCATTAATTTCAGAATCCCAACACTAGAGAGGCAGAGACAGGCAGATCTCTGTAAGATTGAGGCCAGCCTGGTCTACATAATGAGTTGCTGCCTCAAAAGAAAACAAATTTTAAATGTTTATAGGTCATTGGTACTTCTTCTGTGACTTGCCTGTTGTGATCCTTTGACCATTTTTCAACCAGGTTCCAGAAACGGGATGCTAAGCACTAGCCTCTTGTTACATCACATTTGCCACAGCTGGTCCATTTGGAGGAGGGATGCTCTGCATGTGGGTGCTGGTGTGTCTTCCTCTGTTTTTTGCCACCTTATTTTTTTTTTTTTTGAGACCAAGTCTCTCACTGAACCTGGAACTTGCCATTTGAACTAAATTGGCTAGCTCAGAACCTGGCTGTCTGCACATTACATACACACACACACACATACGCACACACACACACACACACACACACGGGATCAAAGCTGTACTTACTAAGCCATTTCCCCAGATCCTTATTGTCTTACTGTAACATGAAATTTCAAAAAATTCTTGCCTTTTCAGCCTACTTTCTTCCTCCAGCAACCTCTCTAAGAGGCAGCCAATGCTCTTAATTTTTTTTAATGCTCTTCCAGGCATATTCAGCATATACAGGCAAGAAACAGGAGAATAATCAAATACAGCTTGGAGAACTGTCATTTTCCCTTTTGAGTCTCATATCTTATCTGTCTCTTTTTTGGTCCTAGCTTCGATACTATGACTCAGGTGAGGACACAAGTTGTAAAGGCCATATTGATCTGGCAGAAGTAGAGATGGTTGTCCCTGCCGGCCCCAGCATGGGGGCCCCAAAGCATACAAGTGACAAGGCTTTCTTTGATGTAAGTTGATCTTTCCATCTACCTCTATGAATTACAGGGCCTTCAGAGCAGTTGGTAACTAAAGATAGGTACAGACCCTGGCTGTGGGAAATGCTACAGAACCTGAAATTGACCTCTTAGTTGTCTAGGCATCACAGACCCACTCATGGAGGCAGCTCAGTTCCTTGCAAAATGCTGTCAGACCTCTCTGCCTGTCTTTAAGAACAGATATTGCTTCCTTGATTTCATCCGGTGATCTTACACACACACACAGACTGTCCCTGACAGGCATAACTGTCCACCCTAACATCATCTGCTGTCTTGAGGTGAGCCTTGGGGTATTTTATGGTCCCTGCAATAGATCGTTTATCTAGTGCCTAGAGTAAAGTATAGAGGTCACATGCCAGGTCCCTGGCCAGGCTAGGATGCTGTGCCCCTGGGCTTCCGTTATGATCCCAACTGAAAAAATGGTGATGTGGTTCCCTTCAGACCGTCCCCACCTTTCCTACTTTGTCACGGTGTATGCAAGAGAGGCCAGAGGCTCCAGCCAGTCTTGATCCCTTCAACCCCAGGAAAATGCACAGCTGTCCTTGTGCATGCCCTTTCCATCCCTTTTGGTCACACTCCTGGACTTTTCCTTCCGAAGGGATTAAGGGCAGTGACTGTGGTAGCAGGGGGAGAAGAGATGGAGACTCTGGGGCAGTGTGGAAGGGAAAGTCCCAGGAATTAGTCTGCCAATCACCCAAAGCCATGAAGCAACCCTGCCCTTCATCTCCACTTCTCTGTCATTTGATTTTGTAGCTTAAGACCAGCAAGCGTGTGTATAACTTCTGTGCCCAGGATGGACAGAGTGCCCAGCAGTGGATGGACAGGATCCAGAGCTGTATCTCTGATGCCTGATGTCTGTGGTCAGCTCAAACAGAAGAGGTAGAGGAAAATGACATGAATCCTTGAGGAGCAGAAAATGACTCATCCTAGGCCTGGGGGTCTGCCCAGGTTACCCGGTCACTCTTGCAGCAGTTGCTGTATCCACCTAACCTGAATGGGTGTGCCACACATGTCTGGGTATGAGCCTGAGCCCTCCCTGTATCTTGCACTGAATTGTTCTAACAGGGTCTTAGTGGTTAGGGATCAGAAGAAAGCTACTGCACCTCCTGTCACCATCCCATAGGCAAAATGGCCATACCAGAGTCCTTCCTTGTGAAGGTCCCTTCTGTTCTTCAAGGCCATAATTTCCTTAGCAGCTTTTAACAAGCAAAGGTTCAAACCCTCCAAAGGGTTCCCATCTGAGCCTCCTGTCACTGCCTAACCTTCGAGATGCTCGATTCTCTGGTCCTGCCAGGTGCTGGTATGGTTCTTGTTTTGCCACTGAGACTCGCAGCAAGACATCATAGATCAGTGACAGGTAGAGGGGGAGCGCACAGGATTAGTCTAGTGAAAAAAGCAACAATACCTGGGACAGTGCAAGAAAACACTGCTTCCAGTGTTACCTGCTCCCTGACAGCTTCTGTACACGTAACATGCGGAGAGCTGCATGCACTAACCGCAAAACACTTGCACTGAACTCCTATTAAAGTGAAGAAGTTGGAAAGACTGAGGCAGTGTTTTGCCACCACATGCCTGAGACAAGGTTGCACTGTGGCACAACCAGATAACCTGAGAACACTTCTGCAATAAGTAAGGACTGTTCTAGATTCTCCCAGGTACAGTAACCTTGTTTGTTAGCCTGAAACCCAAGGGTGTTGTTCCCTTGCCATGAACAAGGACAGCCTCCTGCCACTGCCGCCAGCCCCAACCCAGGTGCTTTAATTGTTGCATCTGTTTAGAAATGTTAATATATGTTAAATACAAAACTAATATCTCAAAAATATGTATATATGATTTCTATATCCTGGTTTTTCAGATAGCTTGCTTATAATTTAATATGAAATTAACTAAACTGATTCATTCATAAGATTTCAGTAATAAGATTGTCCCCTCTTTAAATAATAAAAATGATTTTGTAGATGAAAAATAAATCGGATTTTCAAATTTAAAATTACACACTAGAAAATAGAACTGTGTTAATATGTAAGAAATTGGGGAATAAGAATGAAGGATTTTTTATCATTCATTTTATAAATTTGCCACCTGTGAAAATGTTTTTTGCACATTATTTGTATTTTTCTTTGTATATGAAATAATTTTTTGTACTTTGTAAAATACGGAGCCCGTTGTACCTGGCACTATTTGAGACTGTACACAGTGCTTCTTTTGTAACTGGATTCTTTAAACTTTCATGAAGGCTTTACATGCCCTACATTCACTAACCACTTTGCATTAAATTTATTTCTTAAGAAAAAGCATCCCTCACCTGCTGTGAAGTAAAGTTCACTCTGCCCGGGTTCGGTTCTGCTAAAGTCATCCATCACTTCCCTCTGCCCAAGAAGTGACAGAGAGGTTGGGCTGCTGTCACGAGCTGAGTTCTGGACACATTTCAGTGATTCAGAAGAAGCCTGAGGCCATCCTCTCAGCCGCCCTAGTGAGCATGCCAGGTTAAGTTCCCACCTCTTGTGGCTCACATTCTTACCATCTATGATGATATGTGGCAATTTTATGACAATTTCAGGCATAGGACATTTGTCTTGTTGGGTCACAGACATTTCTGCTTTGAGGAAGGAGCAGTGACCTCAGTTCTAAATGACACTCTCTGTAAGTCCTTGGCCTTTACCTCATAGCCAACAAGAATATGGGTCCTCAGCTCAGCCCTCAGCCAAGTCACAGGGCTCCAGGCAAGAGCCACAGGCAAGGCACTGCCAGCCCCTCCTTGAGCTTCTAGATTTCCTCACCCTACAACTACCTATGACCCAAGCAAGGAACCTCCGGCTTCCTGAGTAGCCAGCCTAGGACCTGCCACGATGTCCCTGTTTGGAGAAGGTGGGGGCTAAGCTCACACTCAGTATCTAGATGGCCTTCTGATCAGAACCAAGGGAAAGGACAGACTGGAGCCTTCAGACCCTTCTACCTGTGACAGCCTTTCTACATTAGAGCTCTGGAAAGAAGCAGACCTACAGCAGCTTGTGAGCACAGGTCCCACTGTGCCCAGTCCTGTGTCCCCCAAGTCCTCTACCACAGTTTCAGTCCAGAGCTGGTGCTTAAACTACAAATGGCTGCTTTCTTCAGTAGAAATGGACACTTCTGGTTATTTTTATCAGGCCATATTTTTAAATTATTGAGTCATCATCATAGAAGGAAAAAATTCTTAAGGATCCTTAGCTAATAACCAGGCAGTGCCCTCAGTGGAATTGTAGGTTGTGCCATCACACCTGCCTTATTTTTAATAGAATACTTTATGTCACCCAGTATTTCCAAAATAGTATTTCAGGGCCAGGCATGGCACACCTTTAGTCCTAGCACTTGGGAACTTGGGAGGCAGAGGCAGACGGATCTCTGTGAGATTGAGGCCAGCTGGGGCTACAGGGAGACCCTATCTCAGAAAGACCAGAAATAATAATAATAATAGTGAAGAATCAACAGAAAAATTTCATATTTTGTTAATACTAAGTCCTCAGAACCCAGTGTGTATCCCATATATGGCACATTCTGACTTACTAGCACTGTCCCTTTTCCTGCCTCACTTCTGATACACTGGATGTTTGTCTTTTTTCCACCAAGTTCTGCATCAGGTGGCTGTCCAGCAATGAAGTTCACTTCTGACACCAACTCCCTAGAATTGGCACAGACAGCACAAGCGCAGGCAGAACCACCCACTGCACACAGCAGGTGCAGCTGCAGGCTCGGGTCCTCAAAACCACTGCACTGCACACAGCAGGCGCAGCTGCAGACTCGGGCTTCTGACCAACCAAATATAAATTTGGAAGCTTCCAAACCCTGTCTTTAAGTTCAAGAATTTGCTAGAACAAGTCACATCCCTGAAGGAGACGCAGTGGCCAGTTCATTGTACGGGTGTAACTGGGCTTCGGTAAATGGAGCAGTCACATAGAGCAAGGTCTAGAGGCAGTAGCTCAGCGCCTTCCTTCAGCCCTGACCTCCCTGAGACCAGAGGAGGCACTGGGAGTTCCCACCTTCTTTGCCTGTTTGGCCTTTCTGGAGTCGAGCCCTCATCCAGAAGCTACCCTGTCATCTCTCAGCGTGAACTCAGAAGTGGTTGAAAAGAGGCACGTTGTAAATGAAATATAAAGACTCTCCTGTCCCTGGAAATTTCAAGAGTTTTAGCAACTATGTGCCACAAGAACCCAGGACAAAACAAAATACACTTTTTTACTGTACTATATGTTTCCACAGCCAAATGTACAGATCTGCGTGGTTCCATAGCATATTGTTTCTACTGCTACTAGACACAGACTCGGGAAAGCAGTATGCACAGCAGAAGCTAGGGGCAAATAAACTTGGGTTGCTCACTTCTAATTCACCATGTAACCTTGAACCAGTCCCTTCATTCTCCTGGACTTTGACCTATAAATATGAAGGAAGCACAAGGCAGAGGTGTAGCTCAGTGGCAGGGTGCATGAGTTCCGAGGTTCAGTCTCCAGCACTTGAAAATAAAGCAAGTATCCACATGATCTGTCACTTTGGCAAGGACTCACATTCCAAACTGAAGTTTAAAAGACTTCATGAAAAAAAATGTCTTGATCATCTTGTTCAAATGAAGTTCTGGGAGCCAAGAGTATAGCTTGGTAGCAAAACACATTTTTAACATGCACCAGCACCAAAGCAAATGAAAATGAAGATTCCCGCTGAGCGGGTCTGGAGGTATCTTTAACCAACTCCCCGGTAACACTTCAGCTGTTGGTCCAAGGAGAAGAGATGCTGGTCTCTGTCCTTTGAGAAGCAGATACCAAAGAGAGGGAATGGAGAAAGACTGAAGAGCGGAGGTGTGACCTTTGGTTCATCTTCTGGGGATATGGCCTGGTCTGAACATAGGTTGCATTCCCAGACCACAGAGTCCTGAGTTGGTCAGCCACCTCAGGACCAAGTTCCAGAGACCTGGCGAATGCTCAGTCCAAAGGCATGGGTTCTACCCTTCACAGCACTAGACCAGAGATGTGACAAGGGTCCTGCTGACTACAGTTTACAGTTGCCATCAGGGCACTCCAGATTGCTCCTGTTCAGAGACCAGTAGACCAGAAGAGGAACCACTGCACTGCTCAGTGGAACTGACCTTGAAGAAGTACATGTTCACTCCTTGGATACTTTTTCTTACAGAGCAAACTGCTCACAGCTCTGCCCACAGAATATATTTTCCCTTACCTTTTTCAGATTTGCTTTACATTTATTTGGGGAATTAGGGACATGCATGTGCCACAGTGTATGTGTGGAGGTTAGGGGACAGCCTTCAGGAGTCAGGTCTCACTTTCTACCATGTAGGTTCTTGGCATGGAATTCAGTTCGTCAGGATTAGTGGCAGGTACCTTTACACACTGAATCATCTCACCTGCCTTTTGTACCACGATCAGGGGGCCACTATCTATCTTTACCTTAGTCCCATTAACAAGGTCATCCATACACCAAATTCAGGCTTTTTACTCTTCTTTGAACTGGTCACACCATGTGGTTATATGTACCAGCCAGGAGACTGACTGGCTACCTTCTTATTTGGCTGACTAGTGCCCTCTGGCCCCGCTCAGGCTTACTCTTAAGGTGTAGCATTCCTCTCTTAGGATGGACTGCCACCAATCAGGCCCTTCTCCCTTTATGACTCGGAGTATCTGAAAGAGGTCAGCTCATGCTTGGCAGCATCATGCAACCACTGGGCATTCCATCGTCAATATTCTGTTGCTGCCAGATGCTATTTCCCAAACAGTGTGCAGGCTGTATGGTGGTTTTTGCACCAAAGGTTTCCATAAGCTCACATTTTGCTATATCCTATGACCCAAATGGAAGGACTGCTTGTAGCACTACCCAAAGCTTCTACAGATCTTCTTCCTGGCATAGGACCCACCTATGACAGTACTTTTTTTTGTTGTGTTATTTCTTTAACTTGTGAGAGGATAACCCAGCCTACCCCTGACTGCAGAACCCCTTAAAACCTTCACTGAATTGACAGGTCTTTGACTTTCCTTGGGCTCCACGTGCCTATGAAACAGGCTTTTATACAAAGCACTTCTTATTCCATTGAGTCAGTGTGATGTCCCAGTGAGTTACTCAGAGATATGGTGTGTCCAGATCATCCTGATCTTGGGACAGAAGAGTTGACACAGCCCAGGGCAGGACCGTGAATGAGAAACGACTGTCTTGATAAATGCAGAAGTGCTCCAGGCCTATCTTCTGATTGGAAGGGAAGAACACCTTTTTCAAATGACACCCCACAAACATCATCTCTGCTACCAGTTACTTCACAGCTGCCAAGCAGGTTGACCACTGGGGAGGTCACAAGCAGTCTACAGTCTCCCTCAAGACCCTCATCTCCAGGGTCAGACTGGCAGCACAGCCAGAGAAACAGGGATCAGCATCCCCAAATCCTTTAAATTGCCAATGGTGGCACTAGTCTCTGACAGACTCCTGAGAGGAAATGTCATTTTTTTATTTTTTAATTTAATGTGTTTTGCCTGCGTGTATGTAAGTACACCACATGTGTACAATGCCTGTGAAGGCCAGAAGAGGGCATCAGACACCACCACCACCACCACCCCCCTCCGCCGGACTGGAATTACAGATGGTGGTTAGCCTCCATATGAGTGCTGAAAACCAAACCCAGGTCATTTGCAAGAGCAGCCAGTGCTCTTTAACTGCTGAGCCACCTCTCCAGCCCCAGGAGACATCATTCTTTCTTTGTGCTGTCATAGACAAGGCAACAGATTTAAGGATGCAGAGGAAGGTGGTTTCTGAGGATTCTACATGGTCTCGTATTGGAAGACCCTCTTACCCTGTGGGCAGGGACCTACTCTGATACAGGAGCTGCAATAAATGCTCAGAGCTGTAGATGTCACTGCCACCTTGACCTCTATATCTGCTCCTCTGAACAATCACACAAGCAAATGGCCATCTAGGGCCCTGTGGTACTTTTCATATTGCTCTGACAAAAGCAGCTTTTAAGGAAGGAAGGGTTTATCTTGGCTCACAGTTGGAAGGTGCAGCCCATTGCGGTGGGAAAGGCCATAGTGTCAGGCAGCTGGTCACATTGCTTCCACAGTCTGGAAGCAGAAAGATGAGGCCTGCTTCCTCTTTTTATTCATTCCTGGGCCTTCAGCCATGGGATGGAGCCATCCACATTCAGGTTGGGTCTTTCTCTCAATTCAAACTTACTGGAAACAGACACACTCAGAGGTATCTTTCCATGATTCTAAAATCCCTTCAAGTTGACAGACGATCACATCCCCTGGTATGGTCTGCTTGTGAAGTACCCCTGAAGGCTCCACACATGACTGGACCACTAGGACACCATCCTCATCAATAGTTAATCCACTGATGAGTTTATAGCTGAAGGGGCTGTGAGGAGGTGGGGCCTAAGTAGAGGAAGTAGGTCACTGGAGGCATTCATTCTCAAAAGGTATTCTGGGACCTGGTCCCTCCCTCTAACTCCACTTCCTGGCAGCTTCAAGTGAGCAGCGTCCTTGGCTCTCCACCTCCACATTGTAGTAACGGTCTACCCCACATGCAGAGCCATGGGCCATGAACTAAGACCTCTGAAACTGGGCCAAAATGAGTCTTTCCTCCTTTAATGTCCTCAGGTGTTTTGTTGCCGTGACACAGTTCCCTAAGGGGACAAACTGAAGGACCCACGAACATGTGCTTCCTCCTGCACATCACCACCTCCTCAGTCAGTGGCTCCATCTAAAGTCAGTCTGGGAAGAGAGCATGGGGTCAGGACTCTGTCACTTCTGCCCCTGTTCCGTTCCTGCCTTCCTGTCTATTTTGTCCCTTGAGACACTGGGCTCCAGTAACCATGTCCACAGCTTTCTGTGGGCCAACCTACCACACCTGACCAGTCATTACTGGCTTGCCTGGCAGATTTATTCCAGCACGGTCACTTTCTGCAGCCGGCACAAGCACACACACACACACACAGTGCTAGGAATGGAACCTCACACATGCTGAGCAAGCACACTACCAGTAGGCTATACCCTCAGCCCTCCTATGCTTGATTTCTTCCCTAGCCCTTTACTAGGGGGGATAGGTATTTCTGCTTCTCTGTGTGATGGTCCAGACTTCTAAGGGCCACCCCAGCACAGCTACCCTGTTCCTGATCAAGGTGGACTATCTCCAACCAGTATGTGTGACAATGCTCACTATTCTCCTACAGTTTAGTCTTTCTTCTCTTATCAGGCTCAGCATGTCCCCAGATTATTCCAGTTCAACTCTTAATTTGTGGTCCTTGTAGCAAGAATGTAGTGGGGCAGCCCTTGAGGGAACACTGCTGCCGTAGGACTGAGGCCTCCTGGTCCTGAGCACAGGCCACAGCTTAGCAGGAACGTGGCCACGCCCGCTGCTCAGTGGCAGGGAGGCTGCGGGGCCAATGTCCTTGGTGCCCAGCCACAGCTCCAGATCTGCCTGGACAGAGCCACCCAGGTTTGTGCTGCTGGAGACAGGGTCTCCGTGAGCCAGCCGAGGAGGCCTTTGGCCTCACACCTTTATGACCAGCCTGTCTTACTGACCCCACAGGGCACCCATACAGAGTTCACAACAACCATCCAGTCCTTCAAAAGCACACATCCCTACCCCACATCCATCAAATGTTGGAATTGTCACACCCGCCATATCCTCCTAGCAGAGATTTTTCCTGGTCCCTACTAGTGAAGTACGTTCAGCAGCTGAGCCAGAGACCATATGCAGCCTGCCTGTCAACCAAGATGGCATTATCTTCTCCTTCACTGTGCAAGATGGTCCCAAACCCCATCTAACCATCTCCTCAAACTACTTGAGCGATTGCAGACCCTCCAAGAAGCAGACACCAAGCTGGGATTCAATGTGCAAGAGATTTCTAGGGGAGATATCTGCAAAGCATGAAGGCTCTTCACTGTGCAGGGGCAACCCCGGGAGGGGCAAAGGGAAGGCTGGCAGTGTGGAGGGCCCTTGTACTCCATTACGACCTAAGCCAGTCACTTGCCAGTTTGTATGCCAAAGCTACCTTGACCGTGGAGCCTCAGTTAATAGAGTGCTTGGGTGCTGTGTATGAAGCCCTGGATTTGATCCCGGGCACCTCATTTGAAACTGAGCACAGTGGCACATGCCTATAATCTCAGCACTTGAGAGTTGGAAACAGGTAGACCACAGGTTCAAGATCATCCTCAGCTACATACAGTAAGTTCCAGGCCAGCCTGGACTAACTACATGAGACCCTGTCTCAAAAACACAAAACTACCTGTCAGGGACGTTATATATCTCCTGAGAATGGATGTCCTTAGTCACAGGCCTCTCTCTCATGGCGGGGCGACAGGCACCGGCAGGTGCAACCCCCTCACCAGGTTCCCTGTCTCCCGGCCAGCAGGAGAGAACGGCAAAGGGGATCCAGCACAAGTCTCAAGTCCTACTTCTCTTGGATTGCCCCAGCCCCCTCCCCGCGGGAGAAGAGGGCCTTTACAGGGAAGCAAAGGGGTGTCGGGTGCGACAGTCCACCGGTTCCCAGCCTCCAGGCCCGTTCCTGGAGACTCAGACACGACTGGAGCTTCCCGTC
This sequence comes from Eospalax fontanierii, assembly GCA_035773235.1. Lineage (NCBI taxonomy): Eukaryota > Metazoa > Chordata > Mammalia > Rodentia > Spalacidae > Eospalax > Eospalax fontanierii. Next base: position 175,095,161 of record CM069524.1, on the reverse strand, counting down.
TGACCAAGGAAGCGTGCAGCTAGCCAGCTTTTTTGATGATACAGCTTTATTAATGTAACGTCTTCAATGGTACCGCAGGAAGCCGTTTACTGAACTTATCAGACACATTATAAAGGCTCAGAGTCACAGGTATTAGCATACAGCGGGAAGTTTCTACCAATCACCTTACTGATCACTCTGATCATGCTTTTTACTTTACGTAGAGGCTACTACTGTCCACGCGCTGTACACGAGGGAGGAGGTAATTCTCCTCCAATGGCATTTAGGTCCCTAGTTCACCTAATTACCATGGTATGTGTGGTATGTGCCTATCTCCTCTGGCTGGTCTTTGTTTTAGCTCCTCTTAGCGCCATCTTGCCCAGGCCATGAGGTGCCAGCTGGTCAATTAGGATTTCTTAAGGCCCTACAGTGACGGACTTCAGAGCATCTGGGACAGCGGACAGTGTTCCCCACAGGCATCTCTCTGAGAGGTGCATTTCAAGGCCACTGCCAGAGGTCTAGACACGTACCTCTTTAGGACCGCCGCACCCGGAGGAGTAGGAGTCTGGTATTTTATAGCTGAGCTCAGTAGACACGAAGCTGCTCAGCAGCTTCCCGGCCTCACTCTTTGGACCTCATTTGCATCACCACCTGAGTCCTAGTTTGCTTCCTCTATTACTGTGATAAAAACATTAAACAAACCAACCTGGGACAGAAAGGGATTGCTTTATCCTTCATCTCCCAGGTCACAGTTCATCGCTGAGGGAAGTCGGGGCAGGAACCTGGAGGCAGGAACTGATACAGAGCGTGAAAGAATGCTGCTCACCTGTGCGCTCCACTGGCCCATGCTCAGCCTGCGTTCTTATACAGTACAGGGCCACCTGCCCGGGGTAGCACCGCCCACAGTGGGCTGGACCCTCCCACATCACTCAGCAATCAAGAAAATGCCTCACAGGCCAGTCCAATGGAGGCAATTCTTCAGTTGATGTTTCTTCTACCCAGGTGTGTCAGTGAAGCCATCCAGCGCAACCTTTAAGAGGGGATTAACAACCGAAATGATACACACATTGTGTGCAACTCAAGGTTTTTTTAACTTTAAAGTGATGGGAAAATAATAGGAATTCAGTAGACATCATAGTTCATATTTTGAACTTTGTCTTTCGGCAGACTAGAGGCGTGTGGGCATATCGGAGGCCCATCCTGCAACTAAACTGTCAGATGGAATCTGGGCATCCAGAGCTACAGCATGTCACCTGACCGTTCATCCACCTGCCCATCACCCATTCAACATGCATTTACCAGTGATGTTAGGCCACTCAGCAGCTAGAATGAGCTCTGGAGAGAAACCGTATCCCAGCTCAGGCTTGCCTGCAAGCTGCTGGGTATCTGCAAGGATGTGCAGTCCCCAGTCAGCACCCCCTTCTGACGGACACCGCAGATGCCCTGTGGAGCCCTGTGTTGCTAAGCTAGGATGCTCGGTGGATTGGGCATATTTGACACATCTTCGTCTTACACTGTTTTCTATTTAGGAGGGGTGTAACAGAGCAAGTCCCTATAAGTACAGCATCTGTATGTACATGTATCTGAACCAAATGGATTCTCAACAAAATGTGAGCTGAGTGGGATTTATTTTAGCCTACTACCCTGAGACACTAGAGCCAGCCAGGCACCAACTCTCCTGATCAATCCCTAGGCGAGTGAAATACAGGACTCAAAGAACCTATACACTATGATGTAGAGGCAGACCATTAGTGTAAGTGGAGTGATGGCCCTCCACACCCTGCTCCCAGAACCTGGGACCGTGTTCTATCCATGGCAACAGAGAATGAAGGAAGGTTGCAAATCAGCTGACCTTGAGAGGCTACTCTGGATGGGCCCAGTACCGTGCCAACAGTGCTGATCAGTAGAGAAAGGAGAAAGAAGTGAATGCCAAAGAGATTCCTTGGGAGAGACTCAGCCAGCCGCTGCTGGCTTTGAACGTGGAAGGTAGCTGTGAACCAGGGACTGTGCAAGAAGACAGATTCAGTCAACAGCCTCAGAAAGGAACACAACCACAGCAAAATCCATTCTGAACTTCCAGCCTCCAGAACCACACAATAACAAGGCCCAGCATTTGCAGTCATTTGTTCCAGGGGCGCCAATACCGGAAGAGCGCCACCCAGATGAAACCGCCGTGGAGAGGCAGGAGCACCGGAAGAGGGGGCTGGGGGAGCGGTGTGGAAGGTAATGACACAGCGGAGAAACAGCATCCTCCAGAGGTCCCTAGTCTCGTTCACAAAATAATTGAAGAATGGACTCAAATGGCATTTTGTCCTAAAATGTCCTAAAATTAGGACAATTTTATTAGGATTTAAGGGAAAATCCTCAGGGCAGGCAAGCTGCAATCTCAGAAGCTGTCCTGAGGAGAATGGAGGGGAGAAGGAGAAAAGAGCACGCATGGAGGTCAAATACCACGTGGCGAGCTGGCAGCCCCGGGGGTGGGGCGGGGGAGAGCTGTAGAGAGAGAAACCCAAAACGCTGGGACAGGCCGGCGCGCTCGGGGAGCATAATTAGAAAAGAGCGAGGGAGGGAGGGAGGAAAGAAGGATTAACTATGCTCTTCTGAAGAACTTAGGGAGAGCCACGTTGGTCAGCAACTCAGTCCCCAGAACGGCACTGGGAGGAGAGGTTGCCGGCAGGATAATTCACCATCTCATTAACACACTAGGTATTCCGCCCATCTACTTGGCATGACTTAAGGTGAACCCTGCCTTCCTAGGGGTGGTCCTTTGACTGTGTGACGGACCAGTGAAATTGGAAAGTTGGGTCTTGATCCAGACCAGAGATACCAGGTTGTTATTCTGACAGTTGATCTTATGAGTCTTCTAGCAGAGTGCAAGGGGTCGGGGTGCACATACATGCTAACGTGGTCATATGCACACAAAAGCAAAAGCAACACTGTAAAGGGCGTGTGGGGGACCTGTCACAGCTTTATCACTAGCCTGGCCCTGGGCAGGGGCACTGGGAGCCTCAATGGTGAGAGGCAGAAACCATTTCCTCCCCAGGACCCCAGTATGAGAAGGTTCCCCAGCCCTCAGCCCGTCCTCCACTCTGAAGGAGCTGGTCACAAACCACCAGCCCATTATTTATTCTCTGTGCATCCACTGATGTTCTGTGTTGATGCCTTCTCAGACACTCTGGTTCCCAAATATGGTGGCCACTGCCCACAGCTCCAAGGTGTGATTTCCAGGTCTCCAGGGTTGTACCAGGGGAGCACAAGCACACGCCAGCGTAAAGGCCTCAGGGGTGTCCGGGTTAGAGGCATTTGTGCTGAATATTAAAGGGCAAGGCAATGGCTGGGCAAAGGTAAAGTGGAGGACGGCAGGGAAAAGAAGTTAATCCAGTTTGTGCTGTGCTATAGAAAGATCTCCCAGGCGAGGCATGTTCCGGGCAGGTGGGCAGGTTGGGAACTGTTGAGTTGTTGACTTGAGGCCATCTAAGGAGGTGCCTACACGGTCTGGGCTTGGCTGATGGCAAGGGAGAGGGGAAGAATGCTGCTGGGGACTGTAGGACACAACCAGGCACCTGAGGGGGAGAAAGGACCAGGCAGGGAGTAGCTGAGCCTGGCCCTGACCTCTTGAGCAGACTGGGGAAGCAAAGCTGAGGGAGAATCTCCAGAGGTTAAATGACCTGCTCTGAGGCCACACGGCAGTGCCTGGTGGGGCAAGGACTAGAACCCAGCCCTGTCTGACTGTGTCCTGTGAGCCCTTCTCCCTGCCAGCTGCGACACCTGCCTGGCCAGGCTACTTGGACAGTGGTTCAAGGCCAAGAGCATAGCTCCATGGCCTCCCCTCCTGGGGACTGGGTAGGACATTAAGTTCTTTCTGCAGGTGGGCTGCATTGAGCTGCCAAGGAGAGGACTCTCAGAGACCCCAACCCACTCACCCCTACACACCTTCCCACACACACAGCAGTCACTCAAGACATGGCCCAGTCTGCCAAGAAGACTTCACCCAGTCTGCATGTGAGAGCTCTGGCCTCCCGTCCAAGAGGAAGTAGCCCATCCCCTGTCCCACAGCTCAACCCTGGCCTAGTCTTCTAGGAAATCCAGGCCTGGGAAAGAAAGAAATTTGCTCAGGATTCAGGGGGCGGTACCTTGTGACCGGTGCCGGCAGCCTCTTCCTCCTTGGGCTCGTCTAGCCTCTGTGGTCTTCCGGCTTCCGCTCTACAGTCCTTGGCCTCATCCAGCCAAGGGTTCAACAACAGATGCCGGGGCAGCCCCCCCACTCTAGCCACAGCAGATCCACCTCCTCGTTCCCGCGAGGTCCCCTGAGGTTCGAGGTTCAGTGCAGCCCCAGCCAGAGGAATGCAAGCCATTCCCGGCATCTCCTCCCCTGCAGCCAGCCCAGAGAGGGGCTGGGGCCTCGGGGCCTGCTGACAGGAAATTAGCTGGGCCTGGCCTTCCCCACTACCAGCTGCTCTGCTGACCCTGACCCTGTGTTTTCTGAAACTTGATCCTGCAAATTTCAGAATCTCTTCCCAGGTCCCCAGGAGGCCTGGTGGCGTTCTGCATGTCTCTTAGGCTTCCAGCCCACATGCAGGGCCTTCCTGCCCCAGAGAGGGCCTGACCCCAGATTGGAGCCCCACCGAGGTCTGGGGCTCAGCCCTGTGCGGTCCTGTGCAGACCTCACCCTTCTGAACCATCAGCCTCCCATTTCTGAGCAGTGAGACAGAGCCCACAGACAGGAGCTGCAGCACAGAGGACTGGAGGGACACAAGTCGGGGCCACCCCAAAGAGCACTACTCAGGGCTACAGACACGGCTCATTTGGCAGAGTGCTTGCCTGGCATACAAGAAGCCCTGGTTCCATTCCCAGCACCACATAGACCACCAGACTTGGTGGCACAATGTGATCCTAGCTGGAGGATCAGAAATTTAAAAATTAGGGGCTGAAAAGATGGCTCAGTGGTTAGGGGCATTTCCCAGCACCTACACGGTGGCTAACAACACCTGTAACTCCAGCTCCAGGGGATCCAGTGCCCGCTTATGGCCTCTGTAGGCTCCAGGCACACATGTGGTATACATATATACATGCAGGCAAAACATTTATACATATAAAAATAAAAATTAATTTTTAAAAAATCAAGGTTGGGCCAGGCACGGTAGCATACACATTTAATCCCAGCACTTGGGGTACATGTGGATTTCTGTGAGATGGAGGCCAGTCTGGTCTACATAGTAACTTCCAGGGCAGCTGGGGCTACAGGGAGACCTGTCTCAAAAGAAAAACAAAATTCAAGGTTGGGCACTGGAGTGCTGGGTCTGCAGGTAAGAGCACTAACGGCTCTTGCAGAGGATGTCCATTCAGTTCCCAGCACTGACATAGTGGCTGCCAACTCCGTAACTCCAGTTCCAGGAGATCCAAGACCCTGTTCTGGTCTCTGCAGGCATTGCACACACATGGTACACTTACATACAAACAGGCAAAACACTCATACACACAAAATAAAATAAATATGTTTTTAAATTCAAGGTCACCCTCAGTTGGTTGGGGCACCTGGAAGTGATGTTGGTTTGTTCTTGAGTGAAAACAGCGAAGTTTGTAAGAGCTGAACAAGGACTGTTAAGGATGAAGATGGAGAAAAATTGGTGGTCTGGCTATGGAGAGTGAGTGACAGCCATCTTTAAAAGGATCTTTAAAGAGGCTGGATGGAGACCGGTGCCTCTCACTGAGCTGCAGAACTCTGAAGGATTTACTGGAGCTCGGGTGGGGGCAGCAAAAGCTCTAGACCCAGAGTTGTCCTGGTGCGTAGTCAGGCATTCAGAGATCCAGAGGGGAGTAAGCTGGGACCTGCGCTCAGAATGCAGAAAAACTGAAGAAGGAACTGAAGCCAGGGAGAGAACTACTGTGCAAGAGCCCTTCCAGCCAGGGTCTTGAGATTACTAATGTTTTGGCTCCACAGCAGATGAGCTGGTGGAGGGGACAGCAGCCAGAAGAATGCCCTACTGGGTCACTGAAAGGAGACAGTTAAGAAGTGGGGGAAGGCTCGGGAATGACAGGTGCTGTGGAAAATCAAGAAGACAAGACAAGGCAGCCTGGGCTTTGTGGGGAGAAAGGCTAAAGGGCTGAGGGTAGAGGTAATACTAGAGCACTTGCCCAGGGGATGTGAGGCAACGGGGTTGACCCCAGCATCACAACAAACAAACAGATAAATGCTGTTTGTGCCATGGGGATGGGAAATGCGCCAGGGTGGAGAGGCAAAGAAACAGGCAGGCGTGCTGGGGACTAACCAGAGGAGTTCCCGGTAGAGTGAGCAGAGCGGCACTGGCTGGCCAGGCTGGAGGGGAGGGAGTGCAGAGTCAGGAGAGCCTCCTTTGTTTCAAAGCTAATGAGCCTGTTCTGAGGTAGCAAGGGATCCTGTTGAGAGACTGACACTCTAAGCCAGCAAGGTTTGCCAGGGCCACTGCTATGACTAAGCTTAAGTAACACCCCCACAGCCATCCAAAGAGGACAGTCACAGGCAGCTCTGGGCCACTCCATTCCCATCTGGCCTGAGAGAAGATGCTGGTGTTAAAGAAGGTGGAAGCAGCCTCCAGCCACCCAGAGTGAGGGCATCTCCAAGGCCAAACGGGCACCAGACCCGTTTGGGTAGAGCTTTTCTTTCTTTTTTAATTCAGACAAGGTTTCATCTAGCCCAGGCTGGCCTCAAACTTGCTATATAGCTGACGTTGGTCTTGAACTCCTGACTCTTTTGCCTCTTCCTCCCAAATAACTAGAATCACCACACTCGGCCACAAAGCTCTTGTGTACTAAAAAATTCACTGTGTGCTAAAAAATTCACAGTGGATGAATCTGCCTTTAAAAAAGCAGATTCTTGGGGCTGGAGAGAGGGCTCTGTGGTTAGGAGTACTCGCTGCTCTTGCAGAGGACATGGGTTTGATTCCCAGCACACATGTGGCAGCTGACATCTCCAATTCTGTCTCTGTCCCTGCAAAGCTGGCTCCTGGCACTGGGTGGGCAGCAGCCCTGCTCTAACTGTTCTGCATGCCCCACAACCAAAGCCCCATACCTGTGTTCCTTCTGAGACTTTCCATCTTAGCTGACAAGAGTTAAGACAATGAGAATCCACGACGTCTCAAAGAAAGGCGCTGTGTCCCCAGAGGAGCCAGGATGCCATGGGACTGCATAAAAGGAAAGCTCAGGGTTGACATCTGTACCAGTTCCAGGGTATCCGACGCCCTCTTCTGACCTCTGTGGGCATTGCATGACACAGGTGCACCTACCTACATGCAAGCAATATGCTTGTACACATAAAATAAAAATAATAAAGGGAGCTCTGATGGGGGTGCCGGTGGGGAAAGCGATATAAAGATGACTAAGATTGATTGAGATGTTCTGTATGAAACGCACAATGATTCAATAAAAATATTTTTTAAATAATAAAATATTTTTTTAAAAAGCAGGGGCTGGAGAGATGGCTCAGCACTGACTGCTCATGCAGAGGGCCCAGGTTCAATTCCCGGCACCGACATGGTAGCTAACAACCATCTGTTAACTTCAGTTCCAGGGGATCTGACAACTTCTGATCTCTGCCTGCAAAGCGCGACACGGGAGTATTTACACACATAAAGGCAATACACTCATATACTTAAAAAATAAATTTTTTTTTTATAAAAAAGAAGGAAGCTCCACACAGCCCTTGAGTGCCTTGAGCCTTGTGGCCTGGCGCTCTCTCGAAGTGCATCCTGACCTGCTTTATAGCTTTGTTGCAAGCGTTTCCTTGCTGGTTTTGCAAATCTCTGTTGACTTTTAAAAATACATTTCTATTATTTTCATTTTATGTGTACACGTGTATTGCCTGCATGTGTGGGAGTGCACCATGTCATGTTTTGCAGGCAGAGATCAGAAGGTGTCAGATTCCCTGGAAGTGGAGTTACAGACAGTTGTTAGCTGCCATATGGGTGCTGGGAATCAAACCCGGGTCCTCTGCAAGAGCAGCCAGCCCTTAACCCCTGAGCCATCTCTCCAGCCACTGCAAATCTGTGTTGGCTTTTATCTCAATTTCTGGAATAAGAGACCAAGAACTCGGAAACATCCAGCCCAGATCCCAACCACCAGCCCAGATCTTCCCAACAGCTTGCAAAACTCTTGGCTCCATCCTCTGCTTCAGGGTGACCTCAACTTCCCACTTCACGTGACATTAGCCACACTGATGTTCCTCAGAGTCCACACGTCCAGGCCACCACGCCTGCCACATCCCCTTCTCAGAGTGGTCTCCCGGGTGTCCGGCTCAGCCCTCGCTTTCTTCAGATCTCAGAAACATCTCCAGCACTGCATGTAGGACACGGACTCAACCCTCTCCCTCACCCCACTCACACCCACTCACACCACTCTCCTTGGCCTCCCCAAGTCCTGGGATTACAGGAATGCACCACCATGCCTGGGTAGAAGATGTAGACTTTTAAAAATATTTTATTTCATTTTATGTGTAGGAGTGTTTTGCTTACATATATGTAAATACACCCATGTCATGCAGTGCTCACAGGCCAACAGAAGAAATTGGATCTCCTGGAATTGGAGATGTCAGCTGCCACATGTGTGCTGGGAATCAAACCCATGTCCTCTGCAAGAGCAGCGAGTACTCCTAACCACAGAGCCCTCTCTCCAGCCCCAAGAATCTGCTTTTTTAAAGGCAGATTTATCCACTGTGAATTTTTTAGCACACAGTGAATTTTTTAGTACACAAGAGCTTTGTGGCCGAGTGTGGTGATTCTAGTTATTTGGGAGGAAGAGGCAAAAGAATCAGGAGTTCAAGACCAACGTCAGCTATATAGCAAGTTTGAGGCCAGCCTGGGCTAGATGAAACCTTGTCTGAATTAAAAAAGAAAGAAAAGCTCTACAGATATATAAACAGATAGAAAAAAACAATGCTAGATACAAACCTATAGAAGGAATGAGCAAGGATCACTCAGAGAAGAGGAGGTGTGCAGGGAACTGTGGGTACAGACCTTGAGGTCCTCAGGAGCTAGAAAGCAGACAAGTCCCAGCTTCCTAGACCTCCATCTCCATGAGGCCTACGTGTACTGCCTGCACATTGGCCTCGAATCCCTAGTCGGTCTTCTTTCTTAACACCTCGGGCTCTTTGATTCATTGCACCAAAAATAGTCTTGACCTAAGCAGCTTCTTCTTCCACCTCATTCTCCCCTCCCTGTCTCCTTCTCTCCATCCTTCCTTTCCTCCTTCTGCCCTCCCTTCATCCATACATCCAAACCTTTGTAATCAGACAGCCCAATAGTCTGCGCGTGTGAGTCCACCCATCACCCGTCCAGCCACGCAGCCATCTACCCATCCAAACACCAGTCAAATAGGGTGGGTTGTCACCAGGCAGTGGCCACCCGACCTTCCTGCTCACCACTGGGAGCTATGGGAACACTTCCAACAGAAAAGCCGGAGTCACGTGTGTTTTCTTATAAAGACATTTATTTCTATTTCTGTGTATGAGTATTTGCCTGGCTGCATGCCTGTGTGCCCAGGGAGGCTAGGAGAGGGTGCCAGATCTCCTGGAACTGGAGTTAAGGATGGTTGTGAGCCACTATATGGGTGCTGGGAACCGAACCCAGGTCCTCTGCAAGAGCAGTTGGTGCTCTTTACTACTAGAGCAGGCAAGAGGGGATAGATCGAAAGGTAGGACGACTAACTAGGGTCAGTCTGCAACTGTCCAGATAAATCAAGAAAAGAAGATTCCAGAGACAAAGGAGTGGCCCTGGGAGCAAGCCCAGACCAGAGGGTGGGCCCTGCCCAGATGAGAGACAGCCTAGCAGGGGGTCTGGGTTTTGCAATCACCAGGCAGTTCAGGCAGCCTCTGCCCAGCTCTCAGGAGGCCTCTTGCAGGGAGTGTCCAGGATGCCCATCCCCAAACCAATCCTCCCTGGGCCCATCTGTAGAGCCCTCTCTCCTAGTGCTCCAGTCCCTGAGCAAGTGACAATGGCAGAGGCCACAGGCCCCACCAACTCCAGCCCCACAGCTTAGCCCCAGCGCTGGAACCCTGGGCCTCCTCCCAGTTCATTTTCTCCAAGCCCTCAGAGGCTGGGCCTCAGGCCCAATGAAGTCACAGTCTGGGAGGCAGCCCTGGCTCCCTGCCTGTCCACGGACGCTATATTTGGAGCAAGGCAACTCCCTACAGACACAGAGATTGGGATCCACCCTGCGGAGCTTCCCTGACCAATTTCAGCATGCAGAGGAGTTGTCACCCATCTGGCCACTGTTCGTCCATTCCTCCCATTCACATTTATTCAACAAATATTTGTTGACCCCCTAGTAAGAAGTGGCAGGAGCACTGGGCTATACATCCTAGATGGGACACACATCCTAAATGGGGATGGCAGAACATACTCTGGTGCCCTCCCTCAGAGTCTACTGGCAATGGTGACTCAGAGTCAGGTGCACAGATGTCCGGAGATACCTGTGTACACGTGCAAGCGGGCATGTGCTTTCCCAGGAGTGATGATGACTCACCTGCACGGGGCATCTGGGTACCTGTGGGGATGTGTCTGTGGGCGCAGCTCTGAGTATGGACTCTTGTTCCGTGGGGGTTGTGACTCAGCTGCACAGGGAAGCCCATGGGCCAGCTGTGCCTCTTCAGCCTCACTTGCCAAGCCAAACAGACAATGTTGGGTGTAAATATTCTCTCTCAGAGCGTGCCCGGAGTACTGCAGAGCCAGGAGAGAAGTTGATAGTCTGAACTCCGCAGCAATAGCCATAGTCCCTACCTCGGCCCCACTCTTGACTTCGGCTCAGCTCTTGTCTCTTGGAGCCCAGAGAGGTCTCTCTCCTGACTCCATAGTCACACATGTTGGAACCCAGGCTCAGGGGTGGAGAGCTGTGTTGTACCCTCACGCTGCCAGCACAACCCACGTTCCTGCCACATGCCCAAATCCCTCTGTTGCAACCCTCACAGCGGCCTAGGTCTTAGCAGGCCCAGCCAGGGACCGGTGCTGACCTCTGAGGCTCCCCAGAGGGGCCGCCTCTTCTTCACCTCGATGCTCCATCTGTCCCTGGCTGTCTCTGTCCTTATCTGTCCTGAGTCTATCTTTGTCTCTTCTCCCAGTCAGCCTGTCTGCAGCAGGGGCCTCCCAAGAGCCGAGGTGCTGACAGAGTGGGGGTGTAGGGTGGACACTTCGCGTCCCTTCTTGAGAGACTTATCGAGAAAACTGAAGTCATTGCTCGGGGGGCTCAGGCTGGAATTTCGCCCTAGATGACCTTGCTGGTTTGCTGGCCTCCTCGGAGACAGCCGGGGTCAGGGAGTCAGGAAACAGGCCCCTGATCTTTGGCTGCTGACCCTCCCCCTCCCCCGTCTCCGAGGCTCTTCCAGCCAAAACAGCTTGCTCCGGGAAGACGCGGTAGGGGAGGGACAGCCCGCGAGGCTGTGGGCACGGGCAAGGATGCACATAGAACCTCCTCGGTCCCCAGGGAAATTGCTAGGGGCCTGAGGGACACGGAGATCACATGACCCCCACTCATGCCATCGGCCTGCCTGCACCGTGGGAGAGTAGGGGGTGGGGTCGGAGCATCCACATTTGAGCTCTTCGGCTCCAGAGTCAGCGAGCCTGTGTCCCCTCGGGGAGATCAGCCTGCCTCCCTGAGCCTCGTTTTCACATCTGTAAAATGGGAAAGCCGCGCCAACCACTTTCGCGGAGGTACCGTGAAATCGGGTCGGGGCTGGGGGCCGGCGGGGCTCTGGGCGCCAGGCTTTCCGGCCTCTTGGCCCCAAGCCCCAGCTCACCCGCGCGGCCAGCCCGGAGCGCCGCGGTGCAGCGCAGGACGCGGGCGCGGTGCACGGCTGCCACCTGGCGGCCACCCGGCCCGGGCGCCTGCGCAGCGCCGTCCCAGCTCCAACACCCAACCTCGCACCCAGCCGGGTTTTGTTCTCTTAGCACAGCTGCCTTTTCTTGGTTTTCCAGAGGAGTATTATTATGTTCCTTTGTGAGAGGAAAATATTTTGTTCGAGAAAAGGTTTCAAATCTGGGAAGTCCCCTGATGGGCACTTGGGGAGTTTTGGGCTTCTAGTATCTGTTTGCATGGAGAGTCCCTGGAGACCTTATGCTGGGATTGGCTTTCTTTAGAAAGAAAGAAAGACGTGTCCCCAACCTCAGGGCAGCATGAGGTAGATGCTTCTGCGTAGACCAGAGCTAAGGTGTCTGCTCAAGCTCTGACAGGTCCCAGGAGGGATTTGGGCATTTTTCTTTTAGAAAGAATCCGTGCACAACCCAGCGTTTGGGGCTCACTAGTCAAGAGCAGATAACTACTCTGGCAAAGGATCTGAGTGCAATTCCCAGCACCCACATGGCAGCTCACAGCCAGTTGTAACTCCATTTCCAGATCAGATGTCCTGGCATTGCCCACTACACGATGCACATAGTAGCAAAACATTCATCCGCATTAAATAAAATAAAAGGTTTTATTGTTTGGTGGTTTGTTTTGTTTTGTTTTGTTTTTTGGGTTTGGTTTTTTGTTTGTTTGTTTGTTTTTGTTTTGTTTTGTTTGTCTTTTTGAGACAGAGTCTCCCTGTAGCCCCAACTAGCCTGGAACGTGCTATGTAGACCAGGCTGACCTTGAACTCATAGAGATCTGCCTGCCTCTGCCTCCCCAGTGCTGGGGTTAAAGGCATGTGCCACCACGCCCAGCAAAATAAATCTTTTAGAAAATATTTGCCAAGGGCCTACTCAGTCCCACGTCCTGGAACACTGTATAGGGAGGCCGTCCGTACGCAGAACCTAGGCTCACCTGTGGGGGGCTCTGGGCTCAGCGCTGAGGGGCCTCATGTTGCAGCTGCAGAGGGCATCATGGGTGGCTCGCGGAGCAGCAGGTGCTGGTCAACCCCTGGAACACAAAGCATCTCAGGGAAGCTGCAGAAGCCACCAATGAAGTTACAAATCCCTGCGCAGGAGCAGAGGCGGGAAGCACCAGGGGCCTCCTGAGGGGTGGCAGTCCCGGCTCCTTGATGTCCACTCCGCACTCCCTTGCTGAGGCCTGGGGTGGGGGACGATGAGGTGTCAGGAAGTGTTTCTGGGCCTCGCTCAGGCGCCTCCTTGGACACCTGCCTGTGGGGATGCAGCCAGCCGGAGTCACTTCCCTAGTTCTCCAGAATGCATCCTGCATGAGTAGCCTACCACAGCCACCTGCCAGGCCACCGGCAGAAATCCCCACGGGCCTGGCCAAGCTGAGGCGGAAAGCCCCTCTCCAGACATGCTCTGGCAGCATGCCGGGGTGCGGCGGTGCCGAGCAGAGTGTGGAGAGCATGCTGGCTGGCGGGGGTGAGGAGGCGGGCGGCGTGCAGACTGTCCCCGTAATGTGGAGAGACCTGAGCAGGATCCCACAGTTGTCTTCACCAAGGAGGGGCAGGTGGCCAGTGTGCTCCAGGCTGACACTCAGAACCCCGCCTGTGCGCGTCCCGAGTGCAGTCCGAGTCAACCCTTTCAGGTAACGCAGGGGCTGCTGTCGCCACCTGCTCAGGGAGACCCCTCGGAGCCCAGGGGGAGCCTCACCCCAGCTGCAGGTTGGTTTTTGACTTACCAACGCAGAAATGGATTTGGCTTGCTCGCCCTTCCCACTCAGCAGCACGTGGAGCCTGCCAGAGCCGGGGGATCTGAGACCCGCACCTTTCAGCTCCGCGCCCTGTGCCAGCAACTGACTAGATAGTGACTCTCAGCCGTGGTCATGGGAGCGTCTTCCTGCTCTGGTGACAGTTCATGCAGGACCCACGACTAGCCAAAGTCCTGAGAATAACCAACGGCTGCATGCTCAGGCTGAAATGGGACATCTGTATCAACGCCCAGGACTCAGGGAACGTGGCAGGAGAGAGTCAGAAAGAACCAGAGGCCCGGGAGGAACGCTGTGAGATGTCTTCTGGACCTGCCGTGGCCACTGCAGTCACGACTCAGCGCACTGTGGTCACCTGCACAAGATCGAGTCAGTAAACAGCACTAACCGGACTCTTATTAAAAAAAAGAAAGGACATGAAGAGAGGAGGGGCCTCTTGGGGTGGAGTGTGTCTGGAGGACAGGAGGGGAGAATTGAGGGTAAATATGCTCAAAATACATTGTATACATGTGTTTAGTTTCCGAAGAATAAAAGATAGTCTGAAAAAGAACTTCAGGGGTAGAAAGAAGGCTCAGCAGTTAGGAGCACTGACTGCAGAGTTCAGTTCCCAGCACCCACCTGGCAACTAACAACCACTAGATAACTCCAGTTCCCAGGGCACCCAACACTCTCTTCTGGTCTCCACGCATTGCACACGAGTACATTTATACACATGCACGCAAAACACTCATACACATAAAAATAAAATAATTTTTTTATTAAAAAGGAACTTCAGGAAGTGTGAAGCAAAGTTACGGAGTTTAATGGTTAAGCAGAAAGACAAGACACTTGAGCAGGGCAAGCTCAGGCATTAGGTAAGGAACTTCCTCCTATTCCTCAGCTCCGTCCTTGATGAGACTATAGGTACGTTGCTGGTGTGCAGAGATAAAGCATCCGTCAGAGAAAGCCTTACTCTACACAGACCACACTGAGGACAGACTGAGACAGCTCACTAGCCCTGATAACAATCTTCTACGAGATGTTTCTCAGAAAAGGGAGCACAGTTCTTTTGCTCAGTTTTATCAAAAACTCCTGGGTAGCCAGGCATTGTGGCACATGCCTTTAGTCCCAGTACTCAGGAGGCAGAGGCAGGCAGCTCTCAAGAGTTCAAGGCTAGCCTGATCTACACAGTAAGTTCCAGGCTAGCTGGGGCTACAGGGAGATCCTATCTCAAAAAAAAAAAAAAAAAAAACACAAACAAAAAACTCTTGAGTACCATTGGCTAGGGAGACAGAGATCAGAACTTGTATGGGGGGGAGGAGGGGGATCCTTTCTCAGGGTTGAAGAGATGGCTTGGTTGTTAAGAGCACTGACTGCTCTTGTAGAGGGCTTGGGTTCGATTCCCAGCACCCACATGGTGGTTAACAATTGTCCTAACTCCAGTTCCAGATCTGACACCCTTTTTTGACCTGTGCGGGCACTGCACAACATGCAACATGGGTGCACTTACACACATGCAGGCAATACACTTACACACATATTTATTTTTAAAAAAGGAACCCTTTCTCTTCTCATTTCCTATTTCCTAACTAGCTATCCTGCTCAGAACCATGATTAGAATTCAGATCCACGTGACTGATGCCCAGACTCCTTCCCAGCTGGGGTGAGGACAAGCTCTGAGGCCTCAGGAGGAGAGGCCAGCCTCCAGCTCAGTGCAGTGAGGGTTAGAGGGCCATGGGACTCGGGGACGAAGTCTTTTCTATAGTCCGTGTTCTCTGTAAACACTTGTCTCAGGTCCAAATGCTCCCCAGTAGAAACAGAGTGCCCAGTCTGGCAGCCTGTATAGTGACTCTCCCATTGGCTAAGGCTTAGAAGGGGAGCAGGAGACAAGGAAGCTGGCAGCAGGTCTGAATCCAGCCTGTGGTGGACAAGTGTCCCTAGGACACTGCCAGCTGACAGCAGAGGAGAAACTGTTTGTCCCTGCCCCTAGCGTCCGGCTGATGGTCCAAGGAAGCGGGGGACAGGAAGGGAAAGCAGAGCTAACGCTGGGGAGGTAGGAGCTGGAGGACAGCACAGAACTCCCCCATGCCCACGGCCACATCTCTGCAGGCCTGTCAACTTCCTCCCAAAGAGAAAGGCCTGCATTCCTGTGGGCACATGGCCCTGAGAGACCAGGCACTGCCTTCGTCGGGTGGAAACAGGAAAAGGAGGCCCAGTCTAGACTAAGGTTGGAATTTAGTGTCCACCACAAAAGTACCCAAGTTCCCAATCAAGGTCAAAGACTCAGCAACCTCAGAAGGGTCAAAGGAAGCGTAACATGAGACCTAGCCACACCCCTGGCGTGCTGGCATGATACCCGACTGGCTGGCTGATGTGGGCAGAGACGGAAAAAATGCTCGACATCCTGACGTGCTGGAGGGACCTGAAAGGAGGCAATGGCGCAGCATCCGAGTCAGTAATCGGCGCTGGGCACACCAGTCCTTCTCTGCCAAGAGGAGCTTGAGCCAGGTTCAGCCTTCCAGACACCCCACGGCCCAGCTTCACACAGCTCTTGAGTGTAGACGGCAATATGTCCTTTGGTTCAGCAGTTCTACCCAAGAGAAAGGTTTGTGTTCACTGAAGACTTGTATGTAAGATTCATAGCCACTCGTTTAAAATGGCACCAAACCACCCAAATATTGAGCTCGAGTGGATTTCCCTCAACATGCTCTGAAAAGTAAGAGGCGATTTTTAGTTTTGAATATAAAAATAGAAAAGGAAAGAGAGAAATCCCCAAAGATAAAATTTCTGATAAACTTTAAGTACCTTGGTAGAGCGTAGGGGACCCTTCCGCAGGGCCTGCCTCATTCACAGGCCATTACCACTCGGGCATCTGGGTCTAGCTGGTCCAACCTTATAGGTCCAATATGGCTTTCCAGTTAGAACAAGCATGGGGCTGTGCAGGACACCTGCGCACCTGGGTGTAACAGACACTTGTTCCTCAACAAGGGCTGAGCGGCACTGATAGACCCACCTGCGGTCGCACTGGATGAGGCCTGAGGCAGTCCTTTCACCCCTCATCTTTGCAATCCTACACAGAAACCCTTTTAGCGTTCCCTGAGAGGGTCTACACCAGGTTAGCCCAGGCTCCCGCCCTCGGCTCTCCTCTAGCACACAGGGCAGCCGAGTCCCTCCGCGTCTGCCCGGCTCACAACCAGCCAGCCAGACCCTGGGACCACCTTATTCCACTTCCTGCTGCGGGAATGCCACAGATGGAGACATCAGTCTGAGGCTCTACTGAGTTCCCCTCCCAGCACTCAACACCTGGGGTGATGTTCCCACACAGGCTCTTAGGAGGACACTTTCAGATCACAGCAGCAGCCTCCCAGGGAAGGCTAGAGCTCACTGTGTGATCCATGGGGGTCAGCCAGGTTTTCTAAACAGGCACCTTCTCCTCCAGGTATGCACTACTGACAGAGGCCAGTCAACTCCCGGGACTCCGTAAAGGGAAATTCTGATTCTAAAAATCTGTGAAGCTGGGCCTGGTGGCAGGCCTGTAATCTCAGCTGCTAGGGAGGCTGAGGCAGGAGGATTGCAGGGTGAAGACTGGAAGGGGCGACAGAGTTCATTCAAGCTGGCCTTGAACTCACTCACTCCTCAGGATCACTACCTAATAGGATAGACAGCCTGCTGAGTTCTGGACAGCAGGTTGCCTTTGCTGACATTTGGGGGCAGGCAGCCCTGTTACAGGAGCTGCCCCATGCACGGTGGGGTGTTGGCACCATCTCCCGCCAGCACCTACTAGATGCCAGCAAGTTGTTCTAGTTAGGAAAACCACAGACATTACCAAATGACCCCTTGGAGGCCAAAGTACCCCCACTGGGGACCACTGCAATAGAGAAGAGTTTTTACAAACGTCCACCTCTCCCTTCCTCTCTCAAAAAGGAAAAGATCAGCTTTCCAATACGCAAGCTAGACTCAGTGGGCCTGCTTCATCCGTGATAAGAGTTTTAATCTTGGTGGCCATATAAACCAAAACAGATAAACCATACTATTTATTCTGGTGAAAGAAAAACTCAAAGACATTCAAAGAGAAAATCTGAAAAAACAGAGGTAAGAGGCCTTGGAGCTAATACCAACAACAAAGGAGAAATCAGCTCCTCAAGTTCCCATCGGAGAGCTGACACATCCGCCAGGGTTCCCACACTGTGACTCAAACAATAAACATGAGGCCAGAGCGAATTTCTCAGGGTCTTAACTCCAAACCCAGTGTTTTCAGAAATGCCTCCAAGCCAGTCCACATGGCTATATGAAAGTTCTCTCTCTCTCCCTCTCTCTCTCTCTCTCTCTTCCCCTCCCCCCTTCCCCCACTGTTTATTAAACCAGCTTAAAACTGGTTTAATTCAAAAGGGCACTCTGGTATGTTTACTTTTCTTATTGAGTCCATTTTACTAAAAATAAAAGACAAAACCCCATAGAAAACATTTTTAATATATCTTAGAAAAATTAGCAAAACATTTAAGAAAGTTGAGCATATTACATTGTATAATGTTCAGGTAAGAATGCTTGAAAATTATAAATATTTTGTTCCCTCTCAACATAACATCACAAAAACAATTTTTAAAACTTTTTCCATTCATAATTCCTGTAGGTAATCTTATCTCTAGTTATAGAAAAGGATTGATTATGATAAACATTCAAACACTCCTGAAATTGTCTGTACAGTAATTACAAGTAAAACAAAGGGGTCAATAGGCACTTCTGACAGTAGAAACCATTTAAACATTAGGAAGAATTCAATTAGTATCCAAGTATCGTCTCAAATGGATTTGCATAGATCCTTTCTGTGCTGTGTTCAAGAACCACTGTTTAAAGGGACTTCTGCTTCAAGGCCACAGCCACTGAAGCTGGTGTGTCAATCAGCAAGGCTAGAACTTGCACAGACACCAGCAGAACAGTCTGCTGTGTGACCAGAAAGCTGGCAGTATTCAGGCATTGGCCCTGGTCAGAAGTGAGGTCCACGGGAGCCCGTCATGTCCTGACTGTAGATGTGGAAAGCCAGGTTTAAGGCTGGTCATCTGCAAGGCAGGAAATGGCAGGCCCCTCACGCTCTTCTCTCTGCGGGGGCTATTGGGCTCCCACACTGCTTCTACATAGGAGATTTCACACCAGCCATTGGCTTCTTGGTATAGTTTCTTTTCCTCACTCTAAGAGGGACACTGCAGTCCCCTGTGAGACAGAAGCCACAGGGAAGGCCCTCCTCGGCCTGAGAAACCTGCAGCCACCAAACGCAAGGATGAGCGTGGTAAGCGACCAGGCAGACACCAGCACCCAAAGCAGCTGTTAAATTTGGAAAATTCATGATACAAAGATACTTTAGATAAAAATCTAAACTTTAGAGTGGCAATAAAATCATTAAATAAAATTATGTTTTTTTAGTAAATAGCCAAAAATCTTAAGGTAAATTTCTGAAGACTTTCCATCAGCAAATATTATCCAGTCATAAAAGGTAGATTTAAGGACTTAAATCCAGTTTTCCCTTATGTAAATAAATACACTGAAATCTCTAGAACCATATACATCCTTCTGGAACAGCTTCCTCTCTGCTCTGAGGGGAGCCCTGTAGAGGAATACACATGGTTTCCTGTTCTCTGCTACTGAATTCTGCCTTTTCCCAGCCTCCCACATGCATGGATTAGTAGAATTATTCTCTAACAGCTACGTGATCTTATTTCTCTACAGTTTTAAGCAGCATGGCTGCTTATAATAACTAGTGTGGAAAGGCTTAATTTCATAAATACTGTTCTCAATCCAAAACCAGATTAGCGATGAAAACCTTCAGGACTCCTTTCAAATGAGAAGCACACAGACCGTGACCCCAATTTCCCTGTGATACTTTTCTTGGGCATTTCCTCCAGGTCACCCAGGGATAAAAGGAAAAGCTGACCAGTCAGTCAGAGGAAACAGCTGACCTCATCCACAGAGCGGCTGAGAGTCAATGAAAGGTACAGCCTAGCTAAGGCGATGGCTGGCCTTCATCCTGCGACACTCCGTCCAATCAGTCCACATTGTTGGAATCCCAGTCTGTGATCATGTAGCCTCCCTACAAACTATCCGACCACTATGCATTCCAGTTGCTCTTTCTCTCCTCTGGTCCACAGAACCCTCTCACACCTGGATGCACATCGTTTTGCAGGTGGGAAAAGAGTGAGCGAGGCAGGGAACCGGGTGAGACATGGGCCGAGTGTGCTTGCTTTGAGATGAGGGAAAGGAAACGGGAATGAAGCAAGCCGAGCGCTGAGGGTCAGGGAGAGAAAGAGCTGGAAATGTCACCAACCAGATCCGCATACAGGGCACACAGGAAATGGTAGTGACTCGTGACTCGTCCATCAATAGAGCACCAACAACAAAGCCCACCATGCCATCGTCACACAGGGCAAGCAGAGCAGCCACTCAGAGGAAGCAGCTGGTGTCCCATCCAAAGAGGGAATCGAGAGCCAGTGACCCACCAGGGGCTGCAAATGGCACTGACTATACTGCGCCTGTGCCCTCCTCGCCGGGGAACGCGGAGTCTGCACTGAATGACATTTTCAGAAGCAAAAGTAAACAAAGAACTCACAAATGGACTTTTTTTCTTTTCAGGTACACCCTGGTTTTCAGGAAGGTAAATAAGGCCTCTTTAGTACACAGAGCCCACTGGAGCCAGAGGGAAGAATTCAAAGCAGCAAAGCTAATTTCTCTGTCCTTGGCATAAAAGGACATTCCACACTGGCTGTGACCGAGGCGGCCTCCCCCGGTGCGGTCACTCTGTGGTCTTCTTCTCTTTCCAGCTCTTCTCTCTCTCCTCCAGCTCTGCCTGGG
Source organism: Eospalax fontanierii (assembly GCA_035773235.1). Classification (NCBI taxonomy): domain Eukaryota; kingdom Metazoa; phylum Chordata; class Mammalia; order Rodentia; family Spalacidae; genus Eospalax; species Eospalax fontanierii. The sequence continues at coordinate 175,074,785 of CM069524.1, read as the reverse complement.
TGAATGCTGCGGGCCCCCAGTTGGTGATCAGGTGAGGGTTCTTTGAACCTACAACAAGCATGTTTTCAGTGCAGGAAGGCTTACCCTCTGCAAAGCACCTGTCAGCCACCTCTCCAGGAACACATCAACTAGTCTACTTAATGACATGTCTGCAGAATACCCAAAAGGCATACCAGCCAAAAGAACTACAAGATGTACTCAGAGAGCTTACCCTGGCCCTCCCATCTGAGGAGGGCACATGATCCTGAGAAATTTGCCTTAAGCAGCTTGGTTTTTATATATTTAGTCTAAAAATTAAGGGACTTTTTTTCTCTTCTGTGTGTATATGTGTACATGTGTGTGCGTATAGGTGTATGCAGGTGCAAACGTGCCACAGCACCTGTGTGGGGGTCAGAGGACAATGCTGGGGCGTGAGTTCTCGCCTCCATGTGTTTCTGAGGCAGGGTCTCTCTTGCTTCTGCTCTGTGTGCCAGGCTGGCTGACCTATGAGTTTCAGGGTGAGTTTGTCTCTACGAGCCATCTCAATGTAGAACTCTGGGATTACAGACGTGTACTACCATATCTGGCTTTTTATGTGGGTTCAGAGGGTCTGAACTCGGGCAGTCAGGCTGTGTGGCCACTCGCTGAGCTATCTCAAGGTGACCTTAAACCTCTGATCCCCTTCCTGTACCTCAAGAGTACTGGGATTGCAGGCATGCGCCCCTACTAGGAACTGAACTGAAAGTTTTGTATCCCTAAAAAAGTTTTTTTTAATATAATTCAAATTCACAAATACAAAAAAATTTTTTTTAATCAACACACAATTACTTAAAAAACACAATTACCCGGCTCTATCAGTCGGATCAGCCCCTCGTGATGGGCCACTTTGTCCTTCCAGCTCTTGGTCATGCTAGTCGCCATCTCCAGCTTCTTTTTAACTCCCTAGAACAGAAGTGACAGTTTAAGACCTGAATGGCAAGGGTCTCTCTCACTAAGCCCTCATGGTCACTCTAAGAAGCAGGAACTATTACTACCCTATTGCACAGCAGTGGAAACTCAGATTCAGAGAGGTTAAGCAATGTACCCAAGGTCATGCAGGAGGAAGCAGGCCTGGAGCCTGGGCCATTCGATTCCAGAGCTGTTCTCACACATTCACTCGACATGTTCGGGCCCTATATGTCCGTTTACTGCCTCTCTGATGCACACCTGCCCTTGCCAGACCTGTCTGCGTCACAGGTTAATTTTCCCTCACTAGCTAGCCCATCTGGCACTGTGAGTAGCAAGTGCTGAGGGGACCCGAGGAGGAGGGGCTTCTCTCCCTGCCAGCACTCAGGACACCCATGGTGCTCAGGAGCAGCTCTCAGCGAGGCAGAGGCCCCATCCCCACCCCGAGGAGCTCTAGCTACAGCACTGGGGCAACAGGCGGCCTCCTGAAAGGTAAGACCCTGTCAGGAATGCTTTACCTAGGCCTGCGGCAACGGCTGTTCCTCTCTGCCACCCCTGCGCTCTTGGACATGTTCATTCTGCAGCTAGGCAGGAATCCTCTGTCACAGTTCATAACCGTGTAAGCTAGACTTCCCCTGCTCACACTCTGGTGTGGTTTCTGTCTCCTGACTGGGTGGACAGACACCTCATCCCCTGTAAAACTTCCTCTTTCTTCTTCCCCATGTAAGCAAGGTTCTGCTACAGATTCATGCTAGCAGTCAAGTGAATATTGGGGTTTTTTATTATTTGGCTTGGTTTCTGCAGGGCTGGGGAAAGAACCCAGGGCCTCATTCATGCCTGCCCTATCAGCCCTCTCCCGTGGAGCGACAGCCCCAGCCCCAGCAGCATTGCTAAGCAGCTGGACACAGGTGTGTGCACAGTAAGTCCAGGCACCTCGTACTGTTCCAGCGCCTGCTTCCGCTCGCGCTCGAGCTGCGCCAGCTGCACCATGGCCTCCTGCAGAGCCTGCTCCTTCATGATGCGCTGCTGCTCCAGCTCCTGCTTCTCCGCCTCTGTCGTCTGAATGGCTTGCTGCTGTGCCAGATGCCACTTTTCCAGCTCCGCCCTCTTAGAAGATTCTTCCTCCAACAACCTGCAACATGGGAGACTTGGGCTGACATCCCACCTGACCCAGACGGGGCGAGCGCTTCAGATTGGAGAATTTCCAGACATTTTTTAAGGAGACTGAAGTCAAAGAGGTGTCTACTCACAAAGCTGACAAGCACCCCACATGTCCTGCTCCACACTCTCTCAATTTTACTGTTATGAAAGAACAAACAGCATTTTGGCAAAGCTGAACGTGTGCCCAAAACTGAGGAGTGCATTTTCTCCACCATTCCGCACAGTACATGTAAGTGTGATTAGTAGTCATACTTGAAATGAAGAAAGTGAGGTCCAAAGCTTAAACTGTCCAACAGCCAGGTGGAGGGGCCAAGTTTTGAAATCTGCCTGGTTGCTACAAAATTAAAATTTCTTCACATAACACAGACCTATTACCAAGGAACAGCTGAAATGGAGATGAACGGAACGCGCTGACATGAAGGAGAATGGCAGATGCTATTTACTGAACAATGACTACAGGCCAGGTCCTTCAACTGCATTGTTATTAACCCGCAACAACCTGGGCAAGTGCCAGCCCCTTGTCACAGCTGAAGCAAAGTGTCTGAAAGTGTGGGTTTCAACACAGATGTGTGACTCCCAAGTGTTATCCTCAATCACAGACTGCCCATCTGAGTTACCCAGATGCACTTATGTTTAATGCCAGCCCTGGTCAGGTCCAGGGAGGAGCCACAGAGATGCAAGTGACACAGCAGGTCAGCTGGCACCTGCCACCTGCTCTCTACAGCAGCAGGAGAGAGAAAAGGATCACACAGCCCTCCCAGACTCAGAATCCTCCTGGAGGCATGTTTTGGCTCCCTGGAAGTCTCCTGGAGTAGTGTTCATCACTGAACACTGCAGGCAGGCCTGACAGCACAGTGTACATTCCTACTCATGGGTATTTATTATGCCCCTTGCGACATGCTCGTCTGGACATTAAAGATGTACCAGTGGATGAGACCAGAAAAGCCTCTGTTTTTTTTATCCTGGTATTGCAGTGTGGAGGGAGAGTAGACATTTCTGGGGCCTAGGCTATCTTCATGCAGCTAGAGGATCTGCACAGTAGGGGACTTGTGGAAGGTGCGCCCCATTTCCCAGTACAGATGCCATCAGCCAGACACCTGTCGTCTTCCATCCTTGGCAGCAGGGCACAATGGAGTAAGAACTGAGCTTGGCAAAACAGGTTCCCTTCAGAACTCTGACTCAAAAGGAGCTGATACAGAGAGTCAGAGACAATGGAGAACTGAACTGCTCTTGCTGGCGGCAGGAGTAAAGGTACTTCTAACAGCCAGCACCAGTGTCTATAACATCCCCTCTCAACCCCTGGCTCATTCCCCTGGCCTTCCATGGAATTAGAGAACAATGCAAGAACTTTCCCAGAAATCACCTTACTGTCCTATGTAAGCCAAGTCAGCTTCTGTGGTTTGCAAACTAATAGGACTAGACCAGTGCCCCGCTCTGCACCTTGGCTTCCTCCTTTATAGACAAAGGAGTAAGTGCATGCACATGCCTTTAATCCTAGTCACTCAGGAGGGAGGCAGGGAATCAGATGAGTCAAGAAGTTCTAGGTCAACCTGGGGAACATATCAGGACCCCGTCTAAAAAAACAAAAAGCCAGCACAGAGCCCTGCCTTCCCCTGCCGTCTGCTGAGACGCTAGTGCAGTGAAGAGGCCCAGCGCTGCTGAGCAGCTCACAGCAGCCCAGCCATCGACTCCCTGCGCTCCGGACACCGCACAGGCAGGAAGGATGCCTGATACACACGGCGAGGTTTTTAGCAACCACATCACAGGAAGTGAAACCCTGAATTTCAAGTGAGTTGCACTAAACCAGTCTCCTGGAGCCTGTGTTTGTTCTTTTGATGTTTTCAAATGATCTTCTTGGTCTGAAACTATTGTTCGGGCCTGTCAACATGTTTTTGAATGCTTACTTCACATTCTATATATAATGTATCTTCCCCACTGCAAATGAGGTAAAGGAACAGAAAGCTGCATGCTGAGTGCCGACCAAGGGCAGACACGCCAGCAAACTCTGCCCACACTGTCTTACTTCATCCTCTCAGCCCCAAAGCTAGCGGTTACGCTGAGTTTACAAATAAAAAACTGAAGGTTCAACCAAGTAAAATACTTCTCTAAAGTTATACATCCAGAAAGTACTACATATGGGATCAAAGTACCCACACCTCCCTCCAGAACCTGGGGCCTAACTGCTCTCAGACATGAAAAGTACTGCATCAGATGAAGAGGGGCAGTAGCTCCACGTGGCCTCGGAGGCACAACCTGGATCCATCCATCCATTCAAACTACTTCCTGGGGCTGGGAATGCAGCTCAACTGTAGAGTATGTACCAATGCAGAGTCCTGGGTGCAACTTCGAGTACTAGGTGTGGTGGTTAATGCCTATAATACCAGCATTTAGAAGGCAAAGGCAGGAAGACTCAAGGTTATCCTCAGCTACACAAGTTTGAGGCCAGCCAGAGATACATGAGACCCTTTCTCAAAATAACAACACTAATTCCCCAAACTCTCATCAACTTGCTATGTGCTAAGTACTGCACTAGTTGCTGGGAATGCAGACATGACTAAGACATGCTCCTAGGCCTTAAGATCCAAAACTTTGTTGTTTGGTCAGATTTTTGAGACAGGATCTTTTATGTATGCACAGGATCTTAATGTATATACAGTGTTGGGATTATAGACATGCATTACCACAACTGACACAACACAAACTTTAAAATTTGTTTGATTTATTTATTTTATGTATATAAGTGTATTGCCTGCATGTATGTAATTGTATCCTGTGTCATGCAATGCCCACAAAGAACAGAAGAGGGTGTTGGACTCCCTGAAACTGGAGCTATAGACAGTTGTTAGTCGCTATGTGAGTGCTGGACCTGGGTCCTCTGCAAGAACAGTCAGTGCTCTTAACTGCTGAGCCAGCTCCAGTCCCTGAATCCAAACTTTAAAAAAATATAATTTTATTTTTTTAATTTTATGTGTATGCTTGTAATGCCTTCATGTATGTAAATGCACCCATGTCTCACAATGCCTGTGGAGGTCAGAAGAGGGTGTTGGATCCCTGGAACTGGAGTTACAGATAGTTGTTAGTTATCATATGTATGCTGGGAACTGAACCTGGGTCCTCTGCAAGAGCAGCCAGTGCTCTTAACCTCTGAGGCACCTCTCCAGCTCTTTGAGTCTAAACTTTTAAAGCAAAGTTATAATGGAATAAATTATGGCTCAGTTTTCAGAACTTTCTAATACCTGCATTTTCCAAATGTTAAAAGTTTTCTTGAGTCAACCGTGGTGCATGCCCTTAATCCCAGTACCTAGGAGGAAGAGGCATGAGGATATTTGTGAGGGTGAGGTCAGCCTGGTCGGCATAGCAAGTTCCAGGCCAGCTGGGGCTACACAGAGACCCTGTCTCAAAAAAAAAAAAAAAAAAAAAAACCAAAATCCCATTTAGAAAAGGCTAGATAATCTTCTGAGTCACAAACAGAAAACAATTTTTAGTGACAAACTTCAATTTTAGTGACAAAAATTTACAAGATTCAGATCACTCAAGGCAAAGTTCTTACATTTAAAAAAATTTACTGCCCAGCATCGCAGGGTTCACTGGTAATACAAGCATTCAGAAGTCAGAGACAAAGATCAGCAATTCAACACCATCCTTGACTATACAGCAAGTATGAGACTAGCCTAGGCTACAAGTCTCACACAAACAAACCACAAACAAAGGAAGGGCTGAGGAGATGGTTCAGAGGTTTTCTGTGATGTATTCTTTACTGTATTATAATCAATTTCCCTCAAAACAGCATGCCTCTCCTGTGTACTCTGTGCATGAAGGTAGTCTATGAACTCCCAGCACAAAATAAATCATCAAGTGGCTCCAAACATGTTTAATGTCACTCCAAGTGCTGCTCTTTGTTAGCGGCATGGGATTTGCACCTTCTCCTGCACTGGACCTTCTGCTAATGCCACTGTCAACAGCAGTAGGGGTGACTCCAAGTACCTGGTTGTCACAGCAGAGCAGCCCAGGGTCTACAGTCATAGGGACTGAGTGTGGCAGGGAATATGCCAGACACTTATTTTTCTGCTTAGAAGGTAATTTTTCTTAACAGAATTGAAATTTGTAAAACCAAATCAACTTCCTTCTTAAAATAATTTTGTGTGCATATGTGTAGGTATATGATGTATGTGTGGGCACACATGCCTTCACATAGGTGTGGAGGTCAGAGCACAACTATGCAAAGTTGGTTCTCTTTCCACTTTTACATGGGTTCAAGGGATTGAACTAGGGTCATCAAGCTTGTGCAGCAAGCACTTTTGTCCACTGAACCATCTCGCCAGCCTCAAATCAACTTGTTTTTGAAGTCACTTTTGGCAAAGTCTACAACTCTAAGAGATTTCTTTTTCCTGTTTTTGTTGCTCTTTTAAAATATTTATTAATGCTGTGTGTGTATGCGTGGTGTGTGTGTATGTGTGTGTGCCACGGCCCATGTGGGGGTCAGAGGACAACTTGGAGGAGCTGGTTCTCACCTTCTACCTCTATGTGAGTTTGGGGATTGAACACAGGTCTTCATGGGTGTGCAGTGAGCACTCTGACCCACTGAGCTATCTCACTGGCTCCTTTCCTGTTTCTGCCACAGGATTAAACAAGCATCGTTTGCTACCCCAGATGAGGAGCAGCAGCTGCAGCAAATTCAACCACTCGCCTCCTAGGCATTCCCTAGCCGAGGAGTGCCTACAGATTACAAGCAGTGAATCTTAAGGAAAGAGCGCCGATCCCAAATGACCAAACAGGAAGTGGGTACTCCTCCTTATTTTCAAAGACTCTGCTTCAGTTCTGGCCTGAGCCAGCTCTGCCTCTGCACCAAGGAACCACTCTGGTCAAACAGACTTCACGAACAAGGGCAACCCTCAAACATGCCCACCAGCCTGCTCGCAAACAGCTGCAAGACCCTTCTTTTGCTCCCCCAAGCAAAGGTTTCAATGTCTAACGATAAAAAGAAATATCTCGGTCCAGCACGACCTTAGTCCCAATACTTGAGATGAGAGGCAGAGGCAGGTAGGTATCTGTGAGATTGAGGCCAGCCTAGTCTACATAGCAAGTTCCAGGCTAGCTATAGGGAGATCTAGTCTCAAAAACAAGAATACCCTAGCCAGCCCAGTCTCCAAGGGTAGGTGATGGGGGCTGAGTCACCGCCAGGGCCGAGATGCCTCCTCCCTCTCCACCATGTCGGTCATTCTCAGAACTGTCAGCCCAGGCAAAGCGCATGCTGAGGAAGGCAGTAAACCAATCTGGCACCTGGCCTGAAGCTTCCGCACCATCTCTTCATCCTGCCGGGCCTGCCTCTCATCCTCGAGAGCCTCCTGCAGCTTGAGGTACATGTCTTCCAGCTCCCGTACTCGCTGCAGATATTGCTCCAGTTCAGAGGACTTCTGGGCAACCTGTTCTTCCATTTGCTGCCTGATCTGGAGGCATAAAAGGCTCATGGTCATGTTTAAACACAGAAGACTTCTCCCCCAGGCAAGGCTCCCACTCCACCTCCACCCATGAACTAATGCCGGGGGAAACAAGAGCATATACCCAACACTAGTGGTTATACACCCAGTACCAGCGGTTATACACCCAGTACCTGTGGCTACTGGTTCAAGAAAATAAACTACAACCTAAACACTGTGGTCCTGCTCTGGCATCCTTTCTGTCCTTTCTACTGTTTCTATTAATGAGCAGCCCAGGCTGAGAGGCAAGGAGAGGGAAGCCTGCTGCTTCCATGTCCTCTCCCTCTCAGCAGCATGTGTCTCTGCAGTTTTTGAACTATTTCACTACGAGTTCACTCTCTCCTCACGGGGTTATGAGAGATTATAGGATAACCCCGGAGCCAAGAAGTGCACATGCCTGGCACATTAGTACTCAGGGAGACCGAGCAGAAGGGGTGGCCCGGCATCCTTACATATATCACATCTGCCTTCCTCCACGCCAGCGCAGCTCTCACTGTAAGCAACCAGGGTACTAATGGCAGATTGTGAGCATGCTCAGGCGCCAGGTTGGGTATCGTACTCGGTAGCAGTCAGCGAGAGTGCTCCAGGCACCAGCTAACTATGCTCAGCAGCCAGGACCTTTGCTGGCCAGAAGAGCAAACCAGCATTGGGTATTCCTGGGGTTTTACTTTGTCATTACAGAGATGAAACATTAGATACCTAGGCTTACTTTTTTGTAGCTATTTATCTTCTAAACCAGAAGTCTTCTGAGAATGAAAAGGATTCTTATTAATAATCATCCCCGGACACATATATCAAACTTCTGCCTCCCAAGGCTCAGGGATCACTGTGTAAGAGGCGGCTGAAGGACTGTAAAAGCTTGAGGTGGTAGATGACCACAAGGAAACAGTTTTCCAGACAGCTGGTCAGTTACTCATATGAACTGACAGCAATGGTGACAGCATGCACAAGTCCCATCCAAGCCCAAACCAGACAACATCCCAGTACAGACAGACACGGGCAAGTGGGTAAGAATCCCAGCCCAACCTAAGGAACTTTTGGCGTGGATGGCTGCTGAGAGGAGGAGACAGTCTCTTTCGAGTAGGGGACTCTTGGTAGGTTAACCAGGCTCCAGTGGATGGACTCACATTGAAGGACACTTAGGGACATCTGTAGGCCTTATTTTATTTATATTATAAATATATTCATTTACATATGTACATATAGAGTACATTAAACTGGGCGGGGGGGCAATAAGGGGAGGTAGATACGGGAGGAGATCTAAACAGTATCAAATTAAACTGCATGAAAATCACAAAAACTCAGTTTAAAAATGTAAAAATAAGTGAATAATTATCTCTGGAAAACAGGGACACTCCAAGGCAAATGAAGATATCTAATCACAAGGACCAGACACTTGTCACTCCACTGCATACAGTTCTGCTTAGGGTCTGGAAAACACGGTTCCTATTCTTTACCACTATATCTCTGGTATACAGAAGGTGCTCAAAAAAGGAATGAATGAAAAAAAGTATAACTCCCCCTACAGCCACTGCAAGGTGATAGGACGGCCTCCCCCACAGCCACTCCCTAGCCTTTGGCTGAGCAGCAATCCTCACAGCCTCACCAGTTTCTCCCGCTCCAGCTCCGTGCTGAACCTCGTCTGTAGCTCCACTTGAGTCTGCAAGCGTTTCTTTTCCTCTTCTGCAGCACGAGATGCTGCTTCCTCCAGTTTCTAATCAATCAAAAACCCATCCCCAGAAAAGCAGAGGTTATCGCAATGAAGAGAAGTCACGCTTAAGCATACAAGGGAAGCCAAACATTTGTTAACATTCGATAAACATGAAATAAAAGCCGCTAGACTAGAAGTCCATTCACTTGCCCAGTGAACATACAAAACAAACTAGGTACGAGTGATTACTGATAAACCTAAAGACACTTTGCAGAGAGAATTTGAGGACAGTCCCTGAGTTACATTCATTTGCAATTATATTCATGCAGAGCTTGATTTCTGGAGCTCTGCACAGTGCTGCCACCTGGCACATTATTCCTTAAATCAGTTGCCCAGGGCTCAACTTCCAGAAGGGTGGCATGGGAAACTCTATGAACCCTCTCCGAGAAAAACAACCACAAACGGTAACAGTTATTTTAAAAGAGGAAAAAAGACTCAAAATCCTTGGAGACTATCCTAAAGGCATACGCAAAGGAAAGCATCCTCTTAAGAAAACCTTGAGAAACCAAAGCTCAGTGGAAGAGTGGTAAGGTGTTTGCTTGGCATGCACATGGCCCTGGAGCTGACCCTGCTTCCCATCCTTTAAAAACACATGAAAACTAGTAGGATCTTGGGTAGAACACTAAATGTTCTGGCATGTGGGAGTGAAACCCTCCCTTCTCTTCCCCACAATAGCGGGAAGGAGGCTCCACACTCCCAGCAGTAAAGCCAAAAACAAGGGTCCTCGCCCTCTCTCCCCGGCTCACAGTCCAGGTGATTCTAACTCCTCAGGAGGAGCAGCTGCCAGCTTTTCATTAAAACTATTCCAGACAAGGAGACGATGGCAGAAGCCCGAGGTTCTCTACCTCCAACAGGCCCCACTCACAGGGCCTGTCTGAGCACACTTGTCCTAACTCCCTTGTAGGGTAAAATGCTCCACAAAAGGAGAGGAAAGTGGGAATGACTAGAGGGTACATCCTCCACCACAGAGCAGAGGCTCTTGAAGTGGGAAGGAGTCTCTACCCCAGCTCTTTAGCGCTGCATGTAAGTTTGTGGGTTTTGGTTTTTCAAAGCGGGGTCTTGCTATGTAGCCCATCCTGGGTTGGAACTTGTAGCTCTCCTGTCTCCTAGCATTTCTTGGAAGTTTTACACAGGAAGAAAAGCACACTCTACAGCTCTTGCCAAAAAAAGTAACTTTATCTGAAAGCGTGACAATGCACAACCACACTGTCAAAAGTAATGGATATCAGCCAGGTATGGTGGCACACGCCTTAAATCCAGCATTTGAGAGGCAGAGGCAGGCAGAGCTCAGTGAATCTGAGGCCAGCCTGGTCTATATAGTGGGTTCCAAGCCAGTCAGGGCTACAGATTTTGGTGGTAAAGAACTAAGCGGAGGCTAATAGAGTCACAAAAGCAGCAAACCAAACCAGACTAGCCTCCATCTGACAAGGAGAAGCATGGAAGACCAGGCTAAGCAGAGCCCTCATGTGGTAGGAACAAGTCTCAAACACTGGCCTTCAAACCACATGGGCCTGAACTTAAACATTAGACTGGGGGGCTATTTATTCCCAGGTAGTGCAGAAAACACAAAGCAAACAGCCAGAAATCAGCAAACTCTATCAATTAGGTGTGATACCAAAAGAGGTAGAGAAAGACAACGGTGCAGGACGGCCATCCCAGGTAACTAGGCATGCTCAAGGCTGAGCACATTTAGAGGCCTCAGAAGTCTGGTAAACAATTCAACCAAGTCACTAAGTAAATAAACAAAGAAAATAAGCCCAGTGATGGGGGTTGGGAGGAGTGTCAGGATCTGTATCCACAGGTGCTAAAACATGTTATCTTCTAAAACATCCAGTTTTTAACAATAAAAATAAAAGCATGAGAAGCTGGAACGTGTTGCCCTTACGTGGGAAACCGGACAACAGGAACTGCCTTTGAAGAAGCCCAGACAACACACTTATCAAGACTTCAAAGCAGTTCACACTGCAAGCATGCTAAAAATGAAAGGTCATACATAAAGATGGAGGGAATAACAAGAGCCATCAAATAGAGAGCGTCAATACAGAGACAGAGATTACAGGAAGAACAAAATGGAGATTCTGCAGCTGAAATGCAAGAGTTTAGATCCTAGCACTGACTGAACAGCTCACTGCCACCTGCAACAACAGTTCCAGAGGATCTAACACCCTCTCTGGCCTCCACATGTATCTACACGTAGACACACACACAGATACCAGCATGTGCACATAAATTAAAAAAGAAAACTAAAAGAAAGAAAAAATTAACTACAAGGCTGGGGATAGAGTACAGGAGGAGTACTGTGCAGCATGCACGAAGCCCGGGGTTCTGCCCCAGCACCACAAAAAACCAGGCTTCAAAAATATTTTATTATTTTTATTTTATGTGTATGAGTGTATTGCCTACATAAATGTAAGTGCATCCATGCACCCATGTTGGACAACATCTGCAGAGGTCAGAAGAGAACATCAGACCCCCTGGAACTGGAGTTTTAGATGGCTTTTAGCTGCCATGTGGGTTCTGGGAACAGAAGCCAGATTCTCTGCAAGAGTAGTCAGTACTCTTAACTGTGAGCATCTCTCCAGCCCCCAGAAACCAGGTTTTTTATGGGTGAAGCATACCTATAAATCCAGAATTTGGGAGGTAGAGACAGATGGATCAGAAGTTCAATGCCAGCCTCCATAAGTGGAAAGTTGAAGGCTAGCCTGGGTTACATAAGCCCTTATAACACCCCCCCCCCCAAATTTTTTTAACTAGAGGGACTCAACAATATATTTGGGCTACAAGAAAACCTGATTAAAGAGAGATACATGGAAATTATACAGACAGAAAAGCTTCTAAAACACTGTCAATATTCTATTTGGGGTGGTAGTTTCATTCATATTAGCTGTATGAGTCCTTGTTAATTTTTACTTTATGTATATTTATTTATGTTTTGCCTTGTGTATGCAAGAACACCTGTGCATGCAATACTTGTGGAGGCCAAAAGAGGGCATCAGATCTCCTGGAACTGGAGTCATACATGGTTGTTAGCTGCCAAATGGGTGCTAGGAACCAAATCCAAGTCCTCTATAAGAGCACCAGTGCTCTTAATTGATGAGCCATCTCTCCAGCCCTCTTGATTATTTGTATATGCTGTCCTCTATAGATATAACCTATTTTATAATTTTAACAAACTACAAAACAAAGGAAATACAGACCCAACTTGCCACCCCACTTCTGTCCTTGTAACATTCACTGCAGATGTGGGCATGGGAGGCAGGAAGCAGTGATCTCAAACCGCAGGTGCCCAGGCTAGATTATAAAGGTCTTAAGTTTCTTTTTTTTTTTTTTTTTTTTTTTTTTATTGTGAATGTGCATGTGTTGCCACGTGAGTGCAGGTGCACGAGGAGGCTGAAAGAGGGTATCAGATCTCCTGGAACTGGAGTTACAGATGGTTGTGTGCCATCTGACACAGAACCTGGAGACTGTAAGCAGCAACTGGGTAGTCTGTAAGCAGCAATTACACATTCAGCCATCTCTCTAGCCCCTATAAGGAGGGAATTAAGAACATATTCCACAGGAGACCCAAGATGGCTAGTGGGGAAGAGGATGAAGAAGCTCCTTTTGGACAGTACCCTCACTGGAGAGAAGTAATTGTTTCCCTCACTGAGTAGTAACTGTTTCAGAGGTTGTAAAAGGAGAACCCTATTAGGAACGTGAGGCCTTTGACTATAAGCCACCCCTATATCTCTGGGGTGTCTCAGGGACATGGTGTCACACAGAAAGGTACAAAATGGTCTTTAAGCTTTTAACTGGCAGGTGTTCACTGCCTGACAGAAGCCACGCTTAGCCCATACACTGGGGGACTCACTGCTACTCCTGGGACGGGGAACATGGTTTCCCAGCAGACATCATCACTTACACCACTCTATGGCACCTGACTTCCCAGGCTGGAAAAAGAAGGAAAAGCTGAACAGATGGTAACTTTGACTCCAGACAATAAGATACTCTAAAAGTCTTCCAAAACACCGACAAACAATATAGGAGCTAAAGAGGGGGTGAGGTAAGATACCAGCTGACCCTGCCGTGGTCACCCAGAAACAGCCTTTAAGTTTTAAAAACTTATTTTAGGGGACACATATGTAGAAGTCAGAAGACAATTTTTGGCATCGGTTCCTGCCTTCTGCCTCATTCAGGCAGGGTCTGTCTTAGGGGTTTATGCTGCTGTGCTGCATCTGATAGGCTAGCTGATTCACCTGCCTCTGCCTCCTGTCTTTCTATAGGACTACTGAGATTGCAGATGATGGCTAATGCACCTAGCATCTTATTTTTCAAATTTATTTTTATTTTATTGTGTGTGTGTTTTGCCAGCATGTATGTAAGTGCACGCTTGTGTGCAGTGCCTACAGAGGCCAAAAGAAGGCATCAAATCCCCTGGAACTAGTTATAGATGGTTGTTAGCTGCCATGTGGGTGATGGGAATCGAATCCAGGTCCTCTACAAGAGCAGCCAGTGCTCTTAACCACTCAGCCATCTCTCCAACCCCCGTTTTTGGGGAACAGGGTCTCACTACGTAGCTGTGGCTGGCCTAGAACTTGATATGTAGACAGGGCAGGCCTTGAACTTACAGAAATCTGCCTGCCTCTGCCTCCTCAGTGCAAAGATTAAAGGTGTGTGCCACTATACCTGGTTAGCATCTAACTCTAGGCATCAAGCTCAGGAAGTCAAGCTTGTGCAGCTGGCACGTCTACTCACTGAGTCACCTCCCCAGTCCCCAGAAACAGCCTTGACATGCTCAAGGAAATGAAATTTCCCATCTTTCCCTTGACAAAATTCATACATACTCATTATTCTAAGAAGCATACCTCTAGCTCAAATGCTTTGCCATCGTAAATGCTTGCTGAGAACACAAGTCACCAAAGCTGACCCTGTACTTCTAGCTTGTATGAGCGAAGCAAAGCGCCTAAGGCCGCGTGGCTTCTGCACTGAAATGGAGAGTCCACTCGTGCTCTGCCCCACTGCCCACACTGCTGCCCCAGGCCTCTCTGTCCACGTGCCCACCTTCCTCACGCTCTCCAGCTCCTGCTGCTTATTCTCATTGGCAGCCTGGAGCTCCTTCATCTGCCGTTCCAGTTCCTCCTGCTCTGCCAGCAACTTCTTTCGGAGTTCTTTCCGACGCAGGCGGGCTTCCTTGTGTGGTGGAGGGCTGCCCAGCTTCAACAGATGGATGGTTGAATGAATAGCTATGAAAGGTAAAAAAGAAAAAAATCATTATTGCACGTGGGCACGCTCTGATCCTGAAGTGAGCAGTTTGGCCTGAGCAGCACCTGCTTCCACAACTGCACATCTGTGCTTACAGAGACACCCCACTGGGAACACTGCAGTGGCCACACTGTAAGAACTCACGGCACTTTTCACTCCCTTCAGAGACAGTCTTGCTATTTAGCCAAGACTGGCCTGGCCTCAAACACAGCCCTCCTGTCTCGACTTTCCTAGCGCTGGGATTCTAAGTACGTACCACCACATTTGGCATCTCCCTGCACTGCTCAAAGAACCGAAGAAAGGTCTGGTAAGAGGCTCAGCAAATAAAGGAGCCTGCTGTGTAAGCTTAGCGACCTGAGCAGGCAACAACTCAAACATTAAAAATAAAATAAATACTAAAAATAAAAATTTTAAGCTAAATAAAAACTCTAAGACACACTAAGGACAGAGAATCAAAGTTTCTAGCATCTTATTGCAGCTTGCTCCAGTGAGTCTGCCCCTTGTCTGTATCTTCTGACACCATCTCCTTCCCTGCATGCTCCCTTCCTATTACAGTACTTTCCAGTCATTGAAAATCTGTATACTGCATGTAAGAAACATCCTAAGACACATGTATCTTCCAGATGCACATCATTTACACGTTAATCTAATTTTCACAGACAATCTCATTTCTTTCTTGGTTTTATGAGATAGGGTTTTACTCTGTAGCCCAAGCTGGCCTGGAACATAGGATGTAGTCCAAACTGATCTCAAGCTCATAACAATCGGCTGCCTCCTGAGCAATGGGATGACAGGAATGAGTCACCTCATCTGGCTCCTGTCGTTTTCAAGCACTTAAATTTAATTTTTAAAATAACTAATATACATTATTCAAATTCAAGAAGCATGAAAGGACAGAGGAAGTTTTCTGCCTCCTTTTATCCCCCAAGGTCTGGATTTCCTGTTCCATTGGTAACTACTGCTAACAATTCTATGGGGATCTCCTCTGAGATATTTTATGAATAAGTATATATAGATACTGCCCACTTTTTTAAATACAAATAGTGGTACAACACTCTCCTGAAGTTAATCACTTCTTCTGGAAATAATACAACTAGAAAAACTCCTGAGGTATTCAAAACCACGCTGTAAATTCCTTTTCTTACATGTAACTAGAAGCTCAAGATGATCACTTTCACATTTTTCACAGAAATAAAGGGAGGAACTACATATATACTTTAAATGGTAAGAATACTTTAAAACCTAAAATCCAGTTTTATTCCCACAAAATCATTATGCAAATAAACTGGTAAAAAACTGAGAACTCATGTTTACTTGGTCTTCTCTCACATGGGAAAGAGCTATGGACAATAAGAAAATACTACTGTAAGGTCATCTTTTATGAGATCTAGAAATAGAAAAGTCAGAGCTCTCAAGTTTTTATCTTTTGAGGCAGGGTCTCAAGTAGCTCAGGCTAGCCTAGAACTCTATATATAGCCAAGGATGGCTTTGAACGCCTGATACTCCTGCGTCCACCTCCCAAGTGCTGAGATTACAAGTGTGTGCCTCTGCCCAGTTTTGCTCTCAAATTTTATCATAGAAAATAAAAGTGCCTTACCCTGAATCCACTCTTGTTTCTTCTTCTTATCTGAAGCACTGATTTCAAAGGTCTTATCAAAGCATTTTATTAGGAAAAGGCACTTCTTTCCATCTTTGTCAGGCAGAGACTAAAGGAGAAGGCATAATTAGTTCTTTAAAATTTTATTCCTTTATGATTTAATACTTTTGTTTTAGGAGACAGGATCTCACTATGTAGCCCAAGGTGATCTTGAACCTATGATCCTTCTGCCCTAGTCTCCTAAGTGCTGAGATTACAGGCATGTGCCACCACACTTGTATAGTCCTGGCTGGCCTGACACTTACTATGTAGACCAGGCTACCCTCAAACTCATAGAGATCCTCCTGCTTCTGCATCCAAAGTACTAGAATTAAGAGCATGTACCACCATGCCCTGCTAAATTTTCTTAAGTACTATTTCAATTCGTTTCTTTAATCTTTAAATGTATTTATTTTTCTGTATGAGTGTTCTGCTTCTGCCTACTTATATGTGCATCCATGCATGTAATGCCTCTGGAGGCCAGAAAACGGTATCAAATTCCCTGGAATTGGAGTTACAAACCATCATGTGGGTTCTGAGAACCGAACCTGGATCTGCAAGAGTAGCCAGTGTTCTTAACTGCAGAGCCATCTTTCCAGCCCTCAATTCACTTCTTAATTATCTACACAAATCTGACTATAACTCAATGTCAGTGAGAAGCAGACACAAATGCAAGCTGTTCACTCGCTAGTGCTGCCTGGGCAGCGTCCCTTACAGCGGGGAAGACCTGGACTGGTATGCCACACCTACAAGAGAAGGACCACACCGGATGAGGGCGACAGGACTCCTGCTTTGGGCTTTCCAGAGTACAACCTGGTGAGAACCCTGCAAGGGACACCCACAGAACTGCTACCAGAGGCACTGACGTGGATGATAGGTAAAACCTTCTGAACCAGGATGACTCCTGCCTCTGCCTGCTATGGCTTCCTCTCACTCCCAGGATGTGACTGCTGGGGACTTGTGGTTCTTAGCCCATACCCTTATGAGGAAACTGGTTTGGCCTGCAGTAATCTTCTCAGTTTCAGTTTAGTTCAATGGAAGCAAACCCCTTGGCTGGCATTGTTTACCCCGAGGCGGTACTATTTCTAAGCCACTGGGGCTAGAGAAATGACTAGGCAGTTCTTGCAGAGGACCTGGGTTTGGTTCCGAGCGCCCACATGGTTGCTAACCACCACCTGTATCTCCAGTTCTGGGGAAATTCAACACCCTCTTCTTACCTCTGTGAGCACTGCCTGCATGTGGTGTACTCACATACATGCAGACAAAGCACTCATACACATAAAATAAAATTAATTAATTTTTTAAAAGATATAGAACTGGAGTGGTAGCAGGTGGATCTCTGTGAGTTCAAGGCCAGTCTGATCTACATAGTGAGTTCCAGGCCATCAGGGGCAACAGGAAGACCCTGTCTCAAAAGAAGTAAAAAAATAAATATAATCATTAAGGAGACCTTTAAAAAAAGGCCAGGCATTGTGGCACATGCCTTTAATCCCAGTACTCAAGAGGCAGACACAGGTAGATCCCTGTGAGTTTGAGGGTAGACTGTTTACACAGTGAGTTTCAGTACAGCCAGATCTACATAATGAGACCTTGTCTCACTCAATGAAAAAAACAAAAAACAAAAAAAAACAAAAGCAAATATGTCTATATAATTTCATTCATCAAAAGGCCCTATAGTTTGAATGAGAATGCAGGCATATACAAATTTAAAAAAAAAATTGAGATCAGATCATGCTATGCAGCCTTGGCTAAATAAAGCAGCTTGGACTTGAACTTTTAGCAATCCTACCTCACCCTCCTGAGTGCTGGCTGGGATTACAGGTGTACTGACGCCTCCCCCAACAAAAATTACGTTCTTGAGGACTCATTTCTTTACAGAATTGATAGCTATAAGTAAGTCACTCAACGCAGTCATAGAGGTACATACCCATAATTCTAGCACTATGTAGAAAGAGGCAGAAGATCAGGAGTTCAAGGTCAGCCTCAGCTACATAGCAAGTTCGAGTCCACTAAAACTACATGAGATCCTGTCTCACATAAATAAATATGTCCCTGTTGGGGAAAAAAAAATGAAGAAGAAAAAAGTGGTAGTACATTCCTGTATGTAGTCCCAGCACTTGGGGAGAAGTCAAGGCAGGGGAATCAGAAATTCAAAGCCACCCTTGGCTATATATCCAGTTCAAGGACAATATATCATGAACCCCTATCTCAGAACAAAAACAAACACACAAAACAAAACAAACAAACAAAAAAAAACACCCAAAGGGGCTGGAGAGATGGCTTAGCAGTTAAGAGCACTTGTTGTTCTTGAAGAAGACCTGGGTTCAGTTCCCAGCACCCACGTGTTGGCTCACAACCATCTGTAACTTCAGTTTCATGGAACCTGATGCCCTCTTCTGACTTCTACAGCACTAGGCATGCACATAGTGCACATCCATATATAAAGACAAAATATACATAAAACAAAAAAATCTTTTGAAAAATTACTTAAATATTAAAATATAGTGCTCAACTTTCTTGTACTTGCTGTACTCAAAATTTCCCAGATCATTTAGCATATTCATAATTTCAAACATTACCTTATTGAATTTTTTGCTTTACTTCTTATGACTCCATTTTACTAAATAAATGATTCCTTAAATACACAAGTATAATAGATTTAATCCTTATAACTTATTCACAAGTATAAAACAAAAATAAATTCAATTAGCTATCTTTACTTTTTGGCTCAGAAATCACAGTGGCTATGTATTTACATGATTCTGTGAATGCTGATTCTAGGTTGTTTTAAAGCTGTAGAACCTAGAAGAGTGAAGATAAGAAGTTCTGTGAACAGCAGGGGGCAGCATCGGTCAAGCATGCAGAGAAGCAACAGCTGACTGACCTCTACACAGCAGTTTTCATCCAAGAGGATATCTCCTTTCTTATCTTTCAGATCTTCACTCACATAGTAAGAAATTATGTTAGGTTTTAATACAAACCAGCGCTCGGTCCAGTTTTTCCGTCTATGGCCTTTTTTCATCATGTAACCCTATGAAAGATTAATCATAATATAAATGTTTCTACTTTTATTTGTAAGAGCTGATAGTGCTTCTTAGCCTTACCTACGGCATTACCCAATACGCGATCCTCAATACACAAATGCCAATGTTCTCATGTTTGTGGATCATGGAATGGACTTTCTAAGAGTCTATGGAGGCCAGAAACATGGAATCTAGTCCAATCCACACAATCACATACAAAGGTCTACATGCCATTTCAGCTATTTCATATGTACAAAATTCAGAACCTTTGATATTAATAAATCGTACATTTTCCCCAATACCTTACCTTTTAAGACATTTACTGAAATACTTACAGGTAAACTGAAATGTCTGGAGTCTGCATCAAAATAATGCATCAGACACAAAATTATGTAGATAGAGACAGTGTCCTATTAATTCTTTATAGGCCCCCAAACCTCTACAAATTAAACCTCAATGTTCACTGACAGACTCCATCAGGAAAAAGAGCAAAGACAACAATAATCACTCACTGAACAAAGAAAGAAGCCAAGTATGGAAAGAACAAAACAGTTACTAAGCCAACATAATGGTGCAAAATGTTTGAAAGAGAGCCAGATGCGGTGGTACACATCTTTAATCCCAACACTCAGGAGGCAGAGGCAGGCAGAGATCTCTGAGTTCAAAGCAATCTGATCTAAATTATGAGTTCCAGGCCAGTCAGAGGTAAACTGTGGGACCATGTTTTTTAAAAAAGTCTAAAAAACTCATTAAAAAAATACGTAGAATGTATGTAGATTCTACTTAACAGGCATACGTTTCCAATATATATCTGTGATAATATGTTATGCGCTGAGGGGAAAAAAAGGGTTAATAAGGCAAATGCAACCACTGTATGAAAATAAGTTTTCAAAGTAAATATAGTTTTCAACTTTTGCAAAAATAATATAAAACCATGCAGGAAGTCTAACAATATAGAAAAATGACGCAGAAGAAGATGAAGTTCACTAAAATAACACAGTCCAGAGACGATGACTGGGAATGTGCTGGGCACGTTCTGTGCACCATGCTCTGTGACTGAAATTGCAAGATGCCTGCCATTCTGTGGTCTGTGGTTTCCACTGAACAACATACTATGGGTTTCATGGACATATATACGCTGTGAGGGTACTTTTTAAAAACATGAAAATATGATCACATAGTCCATTCAAAAATGGTAACTTCTGGGCTGGGGAGATGGCTCAGCTTTCAAGAGCACTTGACATAAGACCCAGCTTGTTCCCAGCTCCCATATCTGACGCCCTCTTCCAGCCTCTATAGGCACTGTGAACTTGTGCATAGATGCACACGTACATACATGTGCACACACAAATTATAAGCAAATTGTTTAAAATATAGTAACCTATCAATTCTTTTTTTTAAAGTCTGATTTATATTTTGAAGTGGGAGGGGGGTTGCAGAGGCATCAGATTCCCCTGGAGCTAGAGTTAGAGACCAGGTTAGTTACCTATAACCAGAAATTCTTTAAAATAAGAGAGCCTAGCCTAAAATAAGAGAGCTAACTGTAGAGCACTTGTTTAGTGTGCTGGTCCAGTCCCCAACAGCCAGCGGGGTACGAGTGAAGTTTGAGAACCTAATAGAAGACTGGGGAAATATGAAGTTCTATTTTTATTCTAAATCAATTAAGAAGTATCAGTGACTTACAGCATCTATACAGCAAAGAAGGAGGAAAGGGAAGAGGGAAAAGAGGGAAGAAGGGAGAAAGAAGAGAGGGAAAGAAAAGGGAGAGAGGAAGGCGAGAAGGAGGGAAGGAGGAGGGAGGGGAGGGAGAGGAAGTTTGATTTCACACATGCCAGACTTTGAAGATGAGGAAGCAGTGCTCCAGCACTCTTACCTGCTTCAACACATCTAATATAAGCTCATTAAACACTTCATTAATGGCCATTGACACTGTCTGACGATCCATGCCTTTGCTAAACTGTCCGTTTCCAATTAGCTCAATAAGCTCCCATGCAGAAAGGCCGTCTTTACTGTCATCGAAGTTGACTCTATAGTGCTCAAATTGTTCTTGCTGCAAACCTCCTCCCATAGCTTCTGTAAGTTTCTTAAGCAGGTATTCAATCTGTAAGGGGAAAGTTTAATTATTTCCTGTCTTTAAAGTGGGTTTTTAAAAAGATTTTTATTTTCTATTTTTATTTATGTGTATGTGTGTGTCTGCCTGTATGTCTTGTGTATGGGGGTGACCACAGTGGCCAGAAGAAGGTATCTGATCCCCTGGAGGTGGATAGGCAGTAGTGAGTTGACATGGAAACCAAACTCTGGTCTTCTGTACAAGCAGAGAGCATTCTTAACTACTGAGCCATCTCTTCAACTGCTGTTATTTTCTTTTATTTTTGCTCTTGTTTGTTTTTTTGAGACAACGTCTCCCTGTAGCCTCAGCTGGCCTGGAACTTGCTATGCTTACCAGGCTAGTCTTGATCTCACAGAGATCTGTCTGCTTCTTCCTTCCAATTGCTAGAATTAAAAGTGTGCACCAACACACTAAGCCATCAATACAAGCATACACAAACTACTATGAGCTCATTTCATTACTTTCTTTGGATACTTCAACGTATCAAAACACTAATCTTTTTTCCCATTTGCAGTTTTGCTTGTTTTGTTTGAGAAAGAGTCTCCTGTGGCCAAGGCTGACCTCAAAATCACTATGGAGCCAAGGGTAACCATGAACTTCTGGTCCTCCTGCCTCTACCTTCCAAGTGCTGAGATTACAGGCTTATGTCACCATATTTAGCTCTGAACATTAATCTTATTAAAGTAACATGAAAATGCTAAATTAACTATCTCAAATATTATTCCTTAATTTACATATTTCCCTAATCCTTTTCTACTACCTCCAGCTACCAGAACACAAACAATATTGAATATAATGTTTGAGAGCTGGAAAGATGGCTCAGTGGTCAAGAGCACTGGTTGCTTTTGTAGAGGACCTGGTTTTATACCCAGCACCCTCATGACAGCTAAGGACTGTCCATAACTCCAATTTCAGGGGATCCAATGCCCTCTTCTGATCTCCATAGGCATTGCAGACACAGGTGCACTTACACGTAAGCACAAAAAACACTCATGCACACAAAATAAAAATAATAAATATCTAAAAAATAAAATAATATTTTTAAAGCTGGACATAGTGGTCCACACCTTTAATCCCAGCACTCATGAGGCAGGTACATCTCTGTGAGATTGAGGCCAGCCTGGTCTTCACAGAGAGTTCCAGGCCAGTTGTGGCTAAAGGGAGATCCTGTCTCAAAAAGTCCAAAAAAAATTTTTTTTAAATAATGGTTGAGGTCAGAAGGGTGTGTTGGATACCCTGGCACTGCACAACACAGGTGCACTTACACCTGCAGGCAATACACTCACACACATAAAATGAAATAATATAAATAAATAAATGGTTGAATTCCCAGCCTGAGCCAGAAAGGCTTACTAGTTCCTGAAGCATCAGACATTATTTAGGAAAATAGTGAAAAAGAAAAACAGAAAAATGAGGCAGTAAAACTGAGTGACACTGTGTATCTTCTGAAAAGCCCAGGTGTGCCACAACACGCTCAAACACAGAGCTCAAAAATGCATGATTCATCCTACCTTCCCAGTTGTTCTCCTCTAGAACTTGTTTTATTATTAGAATATTTCACTGTATAAGATAATGGGTTTAATTATGATATTTCCATACATGTGTATCATGCCCTTGCTCATCTTTGCCCTCTCTCTTATCATCTCTGGTCCCCTTCCCTCTATTACTGACTTTAGTTGGAGAAACACCATCTACATAATCCACGTCATTCTTGGTCCCCATCACTTACATCAAACGAGTACCAAAATGCCACTGATACATGACCCTAGATGAGTACTTTCAAGCTGGTGTCTATGGTTCACTATGAATTCAACCTAATAGAAAATAACCAGTATTATATTTTTATGGAATGAAAAATATTTAAATTCAACCACAATAAAGACAAATATTGTTTTATAACAAGTTTTGTGTGCCCATGTATCTATATGTGCTGGATCATGATATAAAATGCTTACCTTCCTAAAGGGTGAAATCAAAAGAAAATAAAAAACTTTTTTCCAGATGGTTCTAAAATATGTCCCTCCTCCCCTACTGCCTTGCTTTAGGTCTTGATTTGATATCCTTTCTCAGTGTTACTACTCTTTTAACTATGCATTCCAGGCTGGTCTACAGCTTGCTTTGCAGCCCAGGATAGTCTCGAACTCACAGTGAGCCAGCCTTCTGCCTTGTCCTCCCAAGTACCAAGATTACAGGAATGAGTCATTATGTCCAGTTTTTCTAAAACAAAAACTGTTCCTGCCACTTCCCTCTCTGAATCCTTCTCTGACTGTTACTCCTCTGTATCTCTCCTTGATCATCCTCCAGTTATTTTTTTCTAATACATCTTTCCTTGAGTACACCTGGGTCTAGATACCTTCCCCTATCTCCCTAGTTAACTAGTATTTATTCCAGTTCTACACCCTCTAGGATATTCCTGCTTAAAGTGAGGTATGTGCACTGGCATCAGCTGGAAACTTGTTACAAATGAAAACTCTCAGGTTCACCAAAGATCCCTGAATCAGAACCTGCATTTGAATGAGGTCTCCAGGAACCAGCCACATACACTGGTGACTTGCTCCAGCCGGCCCTATAGCAGGCCCTGAATTCCTTGTCTGTGTCACTGCACTGTGCGGAAATTCTTTTATTCTCATTTGCTTTCCCACCATCTTCTGAATTCCTTACAGGAGGGACCATTCCCCATTCATCTATAAATTCCCAGAGCTCAGCAGGTACCTAGAATACAACAGGCTTACTAATGTCTGCTAGACCAAAAGGAACTAAGATCTAATATTCTCATCTGTGAAACAAGCAGGTATAACAAAAATCATCAACACAGAACAGTTTCACAAGACTACACAGCAAGCACGCCATTAGTGCTGCTTTGCCTCTGTTCTAGGTGGAATATTATTCAATAACTTAAAATTACATCTGAGAAAGCATTTCTGAAATAAGAAAACAAATAATGTGCTGGCTGTGGTAGTGTACATCCAATACTCAGGGGGCAGAGCCTGGCAGATTTCTGTGAGTTTGAGGCCCTCCTGGTTTACATAGCAAGTTCCAGGCCAGCTGGGGACACCGGAAGACCCTGTCTCAAAAAGACAAATTTGAGACCAGTCTGGGCTACAAGACCCTGTCTTGCCTCCCATTAATGAAAAAAAAAATGACAGTGAGATAAAAATAATTATGTAAGTTAAAACACACAGAGGCATTAACATGCACTGAAGTTCAAGCAGGCTAAGGACACTGAAAAGAAGAATCCAGACCATCTAATTGTGATTTGGTTTGTAAAGGGACCATGTACACCACAAGACATCAGTACAGCAAGGGAGGGACGTACGTATGACCATATGTATGTACAGGATGAGAGACCACAGTGGGTATGACAAGGTGGTATAGCCCACAACCATCTGTACAAGACAGAGAACAGTCTTGGCTTTGCCTCACCCACACTCCGGCTTCAGGTTCCTCTTTATATCAGTGAGCTTTTGTTTGCAACTCAGTTCTCAAAGCAGCCTCTAGGTTCATCTGAATCTTCCTAAAGGTACCTCTCAAGCCCTGGGAGCAGTCATCAGCCCCTGAACCATGTGTTGGCACTCTCAGAGACTGCTACTTTTCTGTTGACTTCCAACACAATCATATGCTTACCATAACTAAATAGCTTAAGAACCTTTTGATTCATTGTGCTAGGCCAAAGAGACTCACTCCCCACTATTCAATCAGTCCAAATGATTCACATGCTCCTGTTAGTCTGCAGTGGCCTGCATCAATTCTAAGACCTCATTCAGTTTCAGGAAGCAGCATACTTCCTCCTTTCAAAGAGGAGTTTCACCAAAAATAACAGAGAATAAACTTTGAAGCCGACTGTGATTTTTATGGCTTTGACTTAAAAATTATTTGGTCAGAGTTCTCCTCTGTCATCACTGAAAGGGACAACCCAAGCTTTCTTTCAGTCAAAGTCTCTAAACTATTTCAAGTTTGAGTTTTCTCAGCAGCAAGGTAATTCTTCCAAGTATATCTGCCACAGACACTTCCTGTTTTGTTCTTGGTTCTGTGGGAAGGGAATACTAAGTAAAACTAATTTTACAGGCACACATTTCCAGGAATATCATCAGAAGAAAATTTTGGAACCAATTCAAAGGAGACTCACTATTTCTTGATGTCTGTGCAATAGAAACATCTTGGCTTCACCATGTAATTATTTATTTAACATCTTTGTCGTTCTCGGTAATGGAAAGCTAATACAATGCAAATTCATTGTTACCACTTACATTATTCACACAACTGCCAGTGTTACATAGTATTAGCTGAAGTAAAGATCCCCCCTCCCTTTTTACCAGGGTTTCTTGTTTGTCTGTTGTTAGGTTTTGTTTTGTTTGAGTGGTGGGATTAAAACCATGTGCCACCATGCCTGGCCAAAAATCTTTTCTTAAAAAACATTTGGACTTGTCTGGGTGTTGATGTCATGCCTATAATCCCAGCACTTAGGAGACTGAGGGAAGAGCCACAAGTCTGAGGCCAGTCTGGACTACAGTGTTAGACCTTGTCTCAAAAACAAAACAGAAAGCTGCACAGATGCTCAGCACTTAAAAGACCCAGCTGAACCTGGGTTCAGTTCCCAGCACCCACATGATGGCTCACAGCTGGTTTTAACTCTAGTTCCAGGGGAGGCACTACACATATAGTACATCTACATACATGCAGGTGAATACTCATAATATAAAATTAAAAATAAATTTTTAAAAATTTAAAAACAAAACAAAACAAAAAAGTCCAAACAACAAAAACCACTTGACTTAAAATGCCTATGACTGCTGGGTATGGTGGCAGGTGCCTTTAATTCTAGCACTAGGGAGACAGAGAGGCAGGCAGATCTCTGTGAGTTCAAGCCAGCCTGATCTACAGAGCAAGTTCCAGGTCAGCGGGGACTACAGGAAGACCTTGTCTCAAAAAGATCGAAGGAAAAAAAAAAAAAAAAAAAGAACATTATGATAAGTAGACTACTAGAAATATAAAAATCAGCCGTGTTTATGTCACCCATATTTAATCCCAGTACTTAGGAGGCAGAGGCAGACTGATCTCTGTTTGAGGCCAGTCTAGTCTATATAGCAAGTTTCAGGTCTAAAAAAAAATAAAATAAAATTATTTTGTACCTGTAAGACTTTGAAACCACTGACAAGATTACAAGTCAAATTCAGTATATACCCACAACAAAGACATTGCATTTCAATATTTTTAATGTATCTGTTGGGATGGAGAGATGGCTCAGCAGTAAAGAGCTTGTATCATTCTTCAAAGACCCAAGTTCAGTTGTTAGCACCCATATCAGGCCATTCACAACTGCCTATAACAACAGTTCCAGGGGAATCTGTGTCCTTGTCTGGTCTCCATGGGTACTGTACTCACATGTTCAACCCCCCCCACATACACACACATTTAAAATAAGAAAATTAAAAATCTTTTTTAAAAATTACATGTTTTCACATTACATCTTATCAAAATCTGCAAGTCTAAACAGTTCAAGTATAGTTTTTTCAATGCTATTAAATTATGTAGAAAGAAAGCAATATTTAATAGGATGTATTTTCCACAACACAATGTGACCTTGCATTTGCAGTGCTTGTTAAAAAGCAGGTGACATACTAAAGCTCAATAAGCCCAAATCCATGGGTTAAAACCTCATAAGGCTGGTTCAGCAGTCAAAGCAATTTCACACTAATCTTTCTTTCCTCCACAGGAATATTCCTGACCACAAAGGAATAATCTATGGCTAACTCTATTTCTACTTCTTTTGTTCTTGTTTAATTGAAACAGGTCACAACATGTAACCCAGGCTGGCCTCAATCTCCTAATCTTCCTGCCTCAACCTTCCCAGCTAATTCTACTACCTTCCCAGCACCACCAACCATGCCCAGATATCTCTACCACTAAGAAGAGATGCTGAGGCATCTAAGGATATCAAAGCACTGAGTTAAGTCCAAATAATACAGACAAGCTCCACTGGACAGCAATTCTGACAGTCAAAGGGAGGCTAGTCTCTTCCCAAATGATATTAACTTGTTTGTGAGAGGACAGAACACTGGTGTCAACCTGCAAAGATAAGCACACATCCGAGCTAGGTGATAGGCTCTGGGCAGCAGGAAAGACAGTGTCATAGGGCACATCAAGGTCAAGTAGGTCCTATTGTCTCTGGACCTCAGGAAGCTGATGGCTCCCTTCACAGTGGTAGCTCAGTGATGACAAGCTCCCTAAATCAAGAAAGAAAGCACTTGCTGAGTATGATGGTGCACGCCTTGAATTCCAGGACTTAGGAGGCAGAGGCAAGTGAACTCCGTGAGTTCAAGGTTAGCCTGATATACAGAACAAGTGTGAGGCCAACCAGGGCTGGATAGTGAGACCCTGTTTCAAAACAAAATGAAACAGAAATAAGAAATATTTTAGCTAAGTGTAGTGGTATACACCTTGAATCCCAGGACTCTGGAGGCAGAGGCAGGTGGACCTCTGTGAGATCTAGGGCAGCCTGGTCTACATAGTGAGTTCTAGGCCAGCTGGGGCTCAAGGGAGACCCTGTCTCAAAAAGACCTAAAAAAAAGGCGGGGGGTGGGAAGAGCACTTGTCATGTCAAGAACAAAGGAAGAAAGTCTTCTTACTAATGAATCTCTGATTCTGAAATCAGGGCAAGGTTGCTAGCAGGTCAATCATGGATATTTCAGTGATGGAAAAAGACAAAATGTCAAGGATAAGAGACCTACCCCACCTCCAGTTTCAATAAACACAAATAAATTTGAGTTTCACAGTGTAACCACAAACTACCTCTAAAAACCATATTGAAATATCTTATGTGCATAGCTCTGAGCAGCAGCCGGGTTTTAAAAATTTTACTCATTTACTTTTTATTAACATCGATCATTATTCCAGTCCCTTCTTTCCATCAAGCTAGACAAGTCTCTAGAATGTTATCCTTTTTACTTCTCTTTTAATAGTCACACAAAATTGATACATATGCCATTACCATATTTAACACTAAGAAACGGTTCCACCCACTGCAGAGAAACTATCTAATGTGAAATCCAGGAGCACCAGCACCAACACTAGTTGTCTGTCACTCAGCTCCCTGGGTCTCCTCTTACCTCACCGCTTGTTCAGTTCTGCTTCTTTTACCTACTTCCTCCTCCAGGTACAGAAATGGCCCCAAGGTTGTCCTTGGCTCTTACAACTCCCATTATGGTGTTTTTTTCCCTGCTCTATCCATCCCTGGGGTTCCCCCATCTCTGTCTCCAGTCCTGGCCTCTCACAAGTTCTAGATGTTTACTTCACACTCTTCACGGGAAAGCTCCACAAGGATATTCTACCTATAACACCAAGCATGCCACACCCATGCATGCACCCATCATGCACCATGCACACAATTTATTCATCACCTTGTCAATTCATTCACAAACAACATGCATTTAGTGAGCACTTATCATAGGTTCATGCACTGTGTTAAATGCTTCATACATGTCAACTTTTTCAGACCTTACATAGTAGAAAACTGCTATCTGGAAGCTGGAGAGATGGCTCTGCATTAGCATACTTGCTAATCTTGCAGAGAACCTAGGTTCAGATCCCAGGACCCACATTGCAGCTAACAACCAACTATAACTCCAGTTCCAGGAGATCTGACACCTTCTTCTGGTCTCCATGAGCATTGCATGCATGTGGTGTGCTTATATACATGCAGGTAAAACACTCATACACATGAAATAAAAATAAAAAAAAGAAAACAGCTATCTCCATTTTACGGATGGGGAGACCCAGACTGTGGGATTAATTTGTCACTACAAATAAGTGGTAAAGCTGAGTTTTAAAATCAGCATGATTCCAAAGACCATGCTTTAAACAAACACACTATGCTACTCCAGTTGCCCAGGAACATTTATACTTCCCCACAGTCAGGCACAGGGAACAATGGAGATACAAATTTAATCTTCTGGTTATGGCCTTATCTGATTACAGTTATTGGTGATCTGCAAGGGAGTTACCTGTATATGGCAGGGGACTCTGAGTAAGACCCAAAGTTCAGCCACAGGATTCATTAACAATATAATAGTGGATTCATGAATACAGCCGCCTCAGACAGGAAACTGTCAACTTGATTCAGAAAGGTCCGCATTTATTCAAACCCCTCCTCCATTCTTGGTTCTCAGAAAACAGCACAAAAACCCTGTTTCTAATCCCTACTACCCTTATTTGGAAGTTCAGGAGAAACAGTCCAGAACAAAACCAGAACATATCCTTTTTCATTTGCTTTGAGAAGTCTACTACAAAGCCATAATCCCAGACATTAAAACAAGAACAGTTTCTACCCATAAAGCAGCCTTGACAACAATATTCTGGATCCTGTGTGTTTCCCAAAGAGCATCAGCCCAGTTCTTACACAAAGTAGACTGAAAGTTATTCTGTCACCTGTAATGAACAAAGACTCCTAAGAATCATGAGGATGGATTCATCTGCAATCACAGCAGAAGAGTCCCACCATCTCTGCAAATTTCTAAGAGTTTCACCTCCCCCAAATCCCTAAGTTTGGGCTTTTCTGGACTCAAGTTGTTTTGTCTTTGATCCAAAAACATTACAGTCAATGGTCGGTTTCTGTGTCTACACTGAATCAACACAAATACTTGCAAGCCATGTCTACTCAATGCTAAGATAGCCATCTACTCTAAAGCCAAACCTCACCTCTTCAGGCACGATAATTAATGGATACTTGTCCTCAGACAAAAAGTTGAAAATGACCCACACTTTAAACGAATCATCTTCTGTAATGAGCAGTGGATTCTTTGTAAGGTTTTTTTTGACACACAGGGTCCAACACATCCTATTGAATTCAATCTTGTCAAAGTTGTCTTGGACCTAAAAAGAAATGAGGAAAAATCTGGTGAGACATTGGGGAATTCAACACGCCATCGGCATCTACTAGGAGCCAATTACTGTGCTGTAAAATTAAAGACAAAGATGAAGAACTTAGTCTATGTTCCTACATCATTCAGTTAAGTAGAGAAAACATACAAATAGACAAATTTTAAATGTAAGTGATAATGCAATAGTTTTTCACTCATCAACAAGTAAAATTTACACAGAAATTATTACTTTCCAGAGGCAGTACAAAGATATCCAATTAATACTAGGCAGTCTCTCCAAGGATCATTAAGACAATTAGAATACAATGTACTGAGTACTGTAACTCAGATAAGCAGAAAATTCTGCAGAAACACTGAGGAGCTAACCCAACCTTAAGACATAGCAGAAGATTTGTAGAAAGAATGATCAGACAATAGAGCTTGATCCCAAAGGACCTTCAATAGTCAAACAAGGGGCTGGTGAGATCGCTGTGCGAGTAAAGGTGTCTGTCATGAAAGCCTGGAGACCTGCCATGGACAAGGCCCTGCACCAAAAGAAAAAAAAAGGGGGCTTATTACTTTTGAAAACTGTTTGGGATATGTAACATTGGGGCTGGGGTGTGGCTCAGAGGTAGAATGTTTGTCCAGCATGCTCAAGGCCTGTATTTTATCCTTAATAACCCCCCAAAATAAAATCAAATAGTTCAAGAATAGGATAAAACATATTCCAGACTGAACAGAATACGAGAAAGTCCAGAGGGAAAGCAACCATGGTCAGTCTGGAAAAAATGTAGGAAATTTAGTTTGGGGGGAGTACTTCATGCCCAAAGACGGTACAGGGAGTCCTAACTGATAAGTGCAAGGTACAGAATCTACCCTGAGTTCCTTTACATGGAAAGAAAGTTCGTAGGAAAATAATGGATAACCTCACAGATCTAAGATGAGCCAGAAAACAGGGGCACTAAAACTGGGCCAGAACCAAAGTACGGTAAGAAGCCAGAACTTCAGTCCAAATCACTCACAGGAAGCTTCATGGGGATCCAACTGCCCAGTACAACATGAAGACACTAATCACTGTGCTTGTTCTGAGACCTCTGTGCCACTCACTACAGAGGGTTTCCAATGAGCCTTGGTCACATTCTCATGATTAGCCCTATGGAGCAGGAAAAATGAGGACCCACAACTTTTCTGTGTCTCCATGTGAAATAGGTTCTGTTCTCCAGACTCTGTGGAATTGCTCAAAAGTCTGACAGATTAAAACTGGCAAATGTCTACTATGCAGGACACAATGAAAGATGAGGCTGATCATTTTTGATAAGGACTCAGGACTTTATCTGTACTGATAGCTGAAGGCTCAGTGATGCTCATTTTTAAAGCCATATTCTGGAACCATATGGAAGGCATCCTAGAGAGGCTGGAGTGGGGAACAAAGGACTTGATATTTGGAGAAATACAAAGTGCTTTGTATATTGTAAAGAAATCCTTTCTAGCTTCAGATCTTTCTCTCTGTCTCTCTGTCTGTCTGTCTGTCTCTCTCTCCCTCTCTCTCAATAGGGTCTCCCTATAGTCCCAGCTGGCCTAGATTTTCCTATGTAGACCAGCTAACCTTGATCTCACAGAAATCCCTCTGCTCTGCTTCCCAACTGCTGGGATTAAAGGCATGTACCAGCATGCGTGGCAAGAAGTTTCTCTTGATCTCTACCCAGAACTTGTGGGTTGACGAACAGTCCCCCAGGAGCAAGAAGGCATCCTTCCTGCCCTGCCTTTGGCTCCCATCTTGATCTGGCACCATTTCCTATGCCACCCTCACACACAACCGAAGTACAACTTTGTTAGCTTATTTACTTATTTTTTATCTATCTATTTAGGTCTAACACCATTTATTGAAGATTTGCTACTATATACTTAACATTTTGTATGCATTCCTTAAACTTTTATTATTTTTCTTTGTTTGGTGTGCATTTGTGCCCATGCCACAGTGACTATACAGAGGTCAGAAGGTAACTTGCAGGAGTGGGTTTCCTCCTTCCACCATGTGGGTCCTGGGGATCAAACTCGGGTTGTCAGTCTGAGTTTACCCACTAAGAAAGCGTGTTTACCCACTAAGCCATCTTACCAGCCTTTTCTTTCCTTCTTCTTTTCAAGTGCCAGGAATGTAATCAGGGTCTTGTGTGTATTAGGCAAACACCTGAACACTGAGCTATATCTCCAGTCCCCCACTTAAATGTTGTATTTGTCTTTTAGTCTATGTTATCTCTGTTTCTTAATAATATATTTTAGCCCCAGCTATATAGAACAGACTAGCCTTGAACTCACAGAGATGCTCCTGTTCCTGCCTCCCGGGTGCTGAGATTAAAGGCGTGAACCACCATGCCTGGCCTATTTTATTTATTCTTATTTCATGGATTTTGCCTGCATGTATGTTAAATGCACCATGTGCATGCAGTTCTCTCAGAGGCCAGAAGAGGGAGTCAGATCCCCTGGAACTAGAGTTACAAACAACTGCTACATGGGTGCTGAAAAGAGAACCTGGGTCCCCTGCAAGAGCAGCAAGGGCTCTTAACCAGAGACATCTCTCCAGCTCCATATCATGCCTAGTTTATAGATCAGGAAATTGGTTCAGAAAAATCAAGTAGCTTTATCAAGTTCACATGACTGGTACACAGCAAACCTAAAGCTTCAACTAACACTCAAAGGCCAAGTCCTTCTAATCTACCAAACTACCTAGAAAACTCAGTAGATGGAGGTTCCCTATGTGCCAGGGGTAACTATGTACAGTTGGTTTCAAAGGCCACCACCAGCAGCTCTAGGAAAAGACACTAAGTGGAAAACAATATGCATACAAAAGCACACATTCTTGCTCTGAGGAAAAGAAGTGGTTCTATGAGGATTAGGTGGTAAATTAATCCTCCTGTAGGGAGTGGCTGAAAATGTGGCTAGAAAAGTGAACAAAGGCCAAATCACAAAGGATTTACAATTTTTTAAGCAAATGCCTGTAAGAAAGCACCAATTTAAGGGTGTTAGAAAAGAAAAACAGGTTGTACACAGCCCATTTTAACACTTCAGAGAAGATGATATTTAAAGTGAATCTTAAAGTACACTAAGGGCTGGTGAGATGGCTCAACAGGTAAAGGCACCTGCCACTAAGCCTGACTACCTGAGTTTGATCCTGGGAATCTACACAGGAGAAAATCATCTTCTGAAAGTGATCCTCTGACCATCACACACATGCATGTGCACACACACACATGTGCACATATACAAAATAAATGTTTTTTAAAACTACAAGCTGGGCGTGGTGGTGCACACCTTTAATCCCAACACTCGGGAGGTTGAGGCAGGTGGATCTTTGTGAGTTCAAGTCAGCCTGGTCTACACTGTGAGTTCCAGGTCATCTGGGGCTACAGGGAGACCCTGTCTCAAAAAAAGACCTCCTCTCCAAAATAATGTAAGTACCTAGATAAGGACAAGAACAGGCACTCAGGCGCAGGAGAGGAAATGGCCTAAGCACAGGCACAGTGGAAGCAGTGTGCCACTCGTGTAGAGGGAAAACTGTGTAGCTAATTTGTGCTGCCTCAGGCGCAGGAACAGGAGGTGGATCAAACACTAGAGGCTTGCAAGTAAGGTCAGGTTTATGCTATGCCTAAGAATTAACTATTCTAAACACAAGAGGAAGCCAACAAAGGTTTTAAAGTTAGGAATTAGCTCTATTCTTTAGGGGAAAATACAGTGACAGAATTATATAAGGTACAGAGAGAAAAGAAAAACAAACAACAACAATAAAAACAAACAAACAAACAATCAGAAGACAGGAGCGGCACTGCTAGGCAAAACAGCCCCGAAGAGGGAGTAGCCATGGTAAAAATGAATGGGTACCAAACAGATGAGATCCAGGGGCCTAGGGATCTAAATAACCATCTTCACAAAACAAGGGAGAAGGAAGGTAAGGTCTTCAAGTTGGCACTTTAAGATGGCATTTAGATAGAGATGTCCAAACACAAAGAAATGGAAATGCAACCTCTGAGAAGCAGATTTGGGGAAATGATAATCAAGAAGCCATGATGATGACAGACAGGGAACATCAAACAAGAATAAATGGGATCCACAGAGTATCAGAGTTGTACATGGTGGCACACACCTTTTGTCCCAACACTCGGGAGGCAGAGGCAGGCAGAGCTTTGTGAGTTTGAGGCCAGCCTATAGACTGTGTCTCAAAAAAGCCAAAAATAAATAAATAAATAAAGGTATATACTTTTAAAAGGGGTGGGGGATTAGTTAAGAGCACTGGCTGCTCTTGCAGAGAACCCGGGTTTGATTCCCAGCACCCACATGGTGGCTACCAACTGTCTTTAACTCCAGTTCCAGGAATCCAACACCCTCTTCTGACCTCTGTGGGCACTGCACAACATGGGTGTACCTAGCTACATGCAGGCAATACACCCATACACATAAAATAATAATAATAACAACAACAACGAGTGTCAGGGGCTGGAGAGGTGGCTCAGCAGTCAAGTGCACTGGTTACTTTTACAGAGGACCTGCACGGTGGCAACTGTCTGAAACTCCAGTTCCAGGGGATCCAACACATTGCATGCATACACTACACACATGGTGTACATACATACACAAAGGTAAAACACTCATACACATAAAATAGAAATAACATTTTTAATTTGAAAAAATAATAAATTTAAGAAAAGAGAGAACTTCAAGTTGGGTATGATGACATAATCCCAGCACTTGGCAGGTTTAGGCAGGAGGATGGTAATAGGTTCAAGGTCAGTATGGAGTGCACAGTAGAACCTTGTTTGAAAGGAAAAACAAAATAACAGAGCTAACATAGTACTCAAGGTGAAAACTGTAAGCTTTTCCTATGAGTAACAAGGCAAGAATGTTCACTCTTGTTACTGCTCAATAATGCTAGAAGCATTAGCCACAGCAATTAGGCAAGAAAAAGAAATAAGAAGCATACAAGTAACTACCTACCTACCTAAGTGTAAGTACAATATATACTTACATACTTATATAGTAAACAGTAAAGAGTATAGGGAATAATCGAGAATGAAACCATAACACAAAACCTTGCTGAAAAGATAAAATGGAAAACATCTCATCAATGTTCATGAATCAGAAGACCTAGGATGTTCATAACAACTAAAGCAATCTACAGATACTATGCAATTCCTATCAAAATTCCAATGAGCTTTCTTGCAGAAACAGAAATGGAAAAAAAGTCTTAAAATTCATATGGAATCTCAAGGAACCTCAAACAGCCAAAACAAAGGGGGAAAAAAAACTTCACACTTCCTAACTTAAAAGTATATTACAAAGCTACAGTAAACAAAACATTATACCACCATCATAAAGACAAATGCATAGACAAATGAATGGTACAGAAATGACTCTTCAAGTATATGATTGCATGATCTTCAACAGAGAGACAAGAATATACAACAAGGAAAAAGCAGTCTCTTCAATAAGTAGTGTTACAAAAACTGGTAACAACATGCAACAGAATAATGCAGTTCAGTTGGTAGAGGCTTCCCTTACCTGGGTCCAATTCTTAGCCTGGCATAAACTGGCCAAGGTGGTGCACAGCTATAAAGCCAGCACTTAGGAAGAGGAGACAGGAGGATCAGAAGTTCAAGGTCATCCTTGGTTACATACTGAATTCAAGGCCAGCCTGGGCTACACTGTCTCTAAAAAGAAAAAAAAATTTAAGTAGACTAAAAAAGACCTACACAAAACCCCCAGAAGAAAACATAGAAGAAACACTTCCTGACATTCTATCAGCAATGATATCTTGTTTTTAGTAAGCATGCACTGGATAAGGGATCAATATCCAGAAAACACAAAGTACTCCAACAACTCAGTAACAATACCCACCCAAACAAGGGACAAAGAAAAAACTTAGCAGAGCCAAGGACTTGAACAGACATATCACCAAAGAATATATGCAAAGTCCAACAAACAAACAAAAAGATGCTCAACATCATTTATCGCAGGGAAATTCAAATCCATTACAATGAGATAGCATCTCATACCTGTCAGAGGGGCCACTAATAAAAGAAACAACTAAGTTGAGGTCATACTGAAACTAGATCCTTTTGAATTGTGGGTAAAAGAGCAAAATAGAGAATTTTGAGGAACAGCAATACTAGGGAAAACAGTATGTCTGGTCCTCAAAAATTAAAAATGAAACTACCGTGTCATCCAGAAATCACATTACTGGGTAAATATCCAAAAGAATTGAAACCAGGACCTTGAGCAGATACTGTACCCCACATTCAGTGCAGCATTTTACCAACAGCCAACAAGAAGCAGTACCCTAAATGTCCAGCAGAGGACAGAGTAAAGAAATTTGATATAGGGCTGGCAAGATGACTCAACAGGTAAAGGTGTTTATTGTCAATATCCTTTGACCTCCACATGTATACACACAATATATATAATAAATGTAAAGAAAATGTGATATATACACACACTCACTAGAATATTATTCAAACTTAAAGGAAGGAATTCATGTACTATAACATGGATGAAATCTAATATGTTAAGTGAAATAAGCCAATACAGAAAGTCAAATACTGCGTGATTCTACTTATAATATGAAGTATTGAATGTAATAAAATTTAGTAAACAGAGTAAAATGATGGTTGCCAAAGAATGGGAAAAAGGGAAAAGACATGTCTTACAAGAGGAAAAAGTTCAAGATCTCTTGTACAATACTGTACTTAAAAAAAAAAAAAAAAAAAGACAGGGTCTCACTATATATCCCTGGCTGGCCTGGAACTCACAGAGATCAGCCTGCCTCTGTCTTTGTACCGCCAGACACCATAATGCCTAGCTGTACTATACTGTTCTTTTAAATATTTTATTTATAATTTTTATTTTATGCATATGAGTGTATTGTACATAAGTACACCCATGTTGTACAGTGCCCATGGAGGTCAGATGAGAGCATCAGATTCCCCTGAAACTGGAGTTATAGATTGTTGTTAACTGCCATGTGGGTGCTGGGAATCAAACCTCTGCAAGAACAGTCAGTCAGCTCTTAACTGCTGAGCCACCTCTCCAGCCCTTTCGCCCTTGGACTGTTCTTTCAAATAAGGAATTTGTATTCTGCACTTTACTAAAATTGTTTAAAGAACAAAATCCATTGGCTCTCAATATCAGATAATAATTAAAAACAGTATTCACAGCTGGGCATGGTGGCAAACGCCTTTAATCCTATCACTCAGGAGGCAGAGGCAGGTGGATCACTGAAATCAAGACCAGCCTGGTTCTACATAGCAAGTTTCAGGCCAGCTGGGGCTACAGAGAGATCCTGTTCCAAAAAAGCCCCCCCAAAAAGTATTCAAATGCTTTCATATTAGGCATTATACCACATTAAGGAAATGAAATTTGGGGCTCTAGGAATTCCATATACCATATGTTAAAATATAGCTGTCAAGATTCTAAGAATAAAGAAATATATACGATCTTGTTAAATAAAAAAATGCTACCAAGTATTTGATTACTATTAAGTTATACTTTGTTCTGGTCATATAACAGGAAAATTCCAGGACTAGCTCTGTATACACTTATGTGAAACAATCACTAGGCAACAGCGCAAGGCCAGTTGTGAGCAGGCAGCAACCCCAAAACGCCCAGTGAAAAAGCAAGCTGCAAGAGCACATCTCATTTTTGTAAGTCTACAAGAAAAATTATTTGGGGATGGGCTTCTGAAGCCCAGTTCTGGCCAGGGGAACTACTGGCAGAGGAAGGCTGCTGGGGGAGAGGAAGTCACTGTCATCAATGGAGTATGGTGAGTTACCCATGCTCCAGCCACAGCTCCACACCCACACTCATATGGTGGCCCTGGTCAGACCAGTGGGTCACAAAGTAAAACAAAAAGACAAGAATGTGGGATGGTGACTTGGTGGGATGGGGGGCTGATGGTGGTGGAAGGTTAGAGAGGTAAAAGAATGAGTAAAATCAGAATGCACTGTATACATGCACGAAACTGCCAAATAACAAATTCTTTAAAAAAGTAATTTCACCTAAAATGAAAAAGAAAAATAACTTGTATACCCGCTGTCACACGGTGAAGCTTTCTCTGATGTGAGAGGCAGATATGCACACCTTGCAGGACAGAAATGAGCAAAGAATGCAGAAGCAGACACTAGCCACAGACAGATGGCAGGCTGGAGGTGTCCACTTCATAATTATGCTTTATGAATGTCATATGTCATTTGTCTGTTGTGACAAAGGTCTCATTGTGTTGCCTAGGCTTGCCGCACACTTATCATCCTCCTGCCTAAGGCCCCCAATTCTGGGATTATAAGCACAGGCCACCATATCTGTAGGTCTTCCTGTAGGTCTTACCTTTAATTGTATATCTGAGACTATGCAAATGTTTATTACTTGTGCCCAAGAGGCTCTCACCTCAATAAGACACAGTTCCTACTTCCTAGTATCTATCCAAGGAATCTGAGACAGGGGAAAGACAGACTGACACTTGTGCAAATGCTACAATAAAGGGAATGCAGGGGCTCTGACTCTGATTCAGCAGCATTGTGCTGCTCCGGGAGTTTTCTCTGCTGGTGTCTCCACCCAGGTGTAAAATGTAGTGCCAAAGGCTGTTTGATTGGGGACTTTCAGGAAGATGGAAAACAAAGTACAAAAGACTGTTTCTTATATCAAGCTATAATATATTCCATGATAATTTTTAAATTTTTTATTTTTTTATTTTTTATGTATATGAGTGTTTTGCCTCCATGCATATAAGCACAGCCATTCTGTACAGTGCCGAAAAGCCTAAAGAGGGTTTTGGAGACCCAGGAACTGGAATTATTAATGGCTGTTAGTCACTAGGAACTGAATCCAGGTCCTCTGCAAGAGCAGTCACTGCTCTTAAGTGCTGAGTCATCTCTTCACCCCACCCCCACCTCCACATCCTGCCAATTTTTAAAGGCTTAAAACAATACTTTTTTATTCATTGAGTTGACTATAGTTTTTAAAATGAAGACAAAAGGCTGCGTGTAGTGGTACACACCATTAATCCCAGCACTTGGGAGGCAGAGCAGTCTGATCTCCAAGATCAAGGCCAATCTGGTCTACATAGGGAGTTCCAGGCCAGCTGGTGCTACATACAGACCCTGTCTCAAAAAGACAAAAAAGAAAACAAAAGAACAACAAAAAAAGAAAGAAGAAAAAAAAAAATGGTATCTATGAACTAACAAATAGGCAAACAAATGTTGTTTTGGAATATTATTCAGCCTCAAAAGATAAAGCACTGGGGCTGGAGAGATGGCTCAGTGGGAAAAAGCACTTGCTACTCTTGCAGAGGACCCACGTCTGGTTCTCAGTATCAACATGGAAACTAACTATCCATAACTCCAATTCTAGGGGATGTAGCATCCTCTTCTGGCTCCCATGGGCACTGCACACATGGATACACATGTACCTGAAGGCAAAACACTCATTCACATAAGACAAACTAAATAAATTTAAGAATAATAAAGTACTCACACATGCTACAACATAGATGAACCTTGAAAATGCTGCATGAAAGATACCATACAAAAAACCACATACTGTGGGGATGAAGAGGTGGCTCAGCAGTTAAGATCACTGTCTGCTTTTGTAGAGGACCTGGGTTCAGTTCCGAGTACCCACATGGTGGCTAAAAACCGTTCATCATACCAGCTCCCAGGGCTCTGATGCCATCTTCTGACCCCCATGAACATTGCGCAACACAGGTGCACTTACATAAAGGTACACTTACATACACTCATAAACATAAAATAATAATAGTAAAATATTTTTAAGACCATATATTGTATAGCTCCATTAACATGAAATATTAATAAAGGAGCTAGAGAGATGGCTCAGTAATTAAGAACAGTGATTGATCTTCCAGAGAATCTGGGTTCAGTTCCCAATACTCACATAGTAGCTAACAACCATCCAAAGCTCCAGTTTCAGGATATTAGGCATCCTCTTCTGGCTTCCACAGGCATTGCACACACATGATGCACTTACATACATACAGCAAAACACTCATTCACATGAAATAAAATTAAATTAAAAATAAATATTCATAATAAGCAAAACCCACAGAGACAGAAAGTAGGTTAATGGTTTCCGGGGGACTAGGAAAAGGAGAACTGAGACTGACAGTAAATGCACAGGATGATGACTACACGGTACAGGGAATATACTAACAATGACTGAACTGTACACTCTAGAGAAGTAAATGTGAGCTGAGTGTGGTAGCACAGGCCTGTAATCCCCGCACTCAAGGGGCTGAGGCAAAATGACTGCTGCAAGCTTGAGGCCAGTACAGACTGCACAGCAAATACCAGGCCAGTGAGAACTACATGGTGAGATCTTATTTCAAAAAAACAAAAACAAGCCAGGGGAATGTGGTACATACCTTTAAACCCAGCACTCAGGAGGCAGAGGCAGACAGATCTCTGTGAGTTTAAGGCTAGTCTTGTCTACACAGCAAGTTCCAGGCCAGCAAGGGCTATATAGTGAGACCCTCATTTCAAAAATAAACAACTGAGGTGAACATGGTGGCGCACACCTTCAATCCAGCACCTAGGAGGCAGACGAAGGCAGGTCTCTGTGACTGCGGCCAGCCTGGTCTACACAGTGAGCTCCAGGCCAGTGGGGGGCTACAGGGAGACCCTGCCTCAAAAAGACAAAAAGGAAAAAAAAAAAAGGTCCAGATATGATGGTGCACACTTTGGAAGTAGAGACAGGCGGATCTCTGAATTCAAAACCAGCCTGGTTTACATAAGCTCCAGGTCAGCCAGGGTTACATAGTGAAACACCTGTGTAAAAAAACAATAAATAAGGGGGCGGGAGGTGAAGAGATGGTTCAATCAGTAAAGTGTTTGCCATACTAGTGTGAGGACCTGGGTTCAAACCACCAGAATCCACATAAAGCTGGGCACAAAAGCATGCTGTAATCCCAGCACTCCTATGACAAGATGGGAAACAGGGCCAGGACAGTCGCCAGAAGCTCACAGGCCTGCTAAAGCTGGCACAGGCAGTGGAAAAACAACCAAGATCCTGTCTCAAGCAAACTGCAAGGTAAGGACCGACACCCAAGGTCCTTACACAGGTGCACTCACATACACAAACAAAGGTACACACATGCATATGCATGTGCAAACACACAGATTAAAAACAAAAGGTCAGTTTGGGCGGGAATTGTGATTCAGTAGTAGAGTATTTGCCTAGCAGGCACAAGGCCCTAGACTGATTCCCAGCATTTCAGAAAACAAACAGTATGGTAAGTCTTATATGTATTATACCTCAATGGAAAAATAAATTTCATGAACCACAGAAATCAGAGTAACAGTGTAGAGCTAGGTAAATGAAAAGGGAAAGGGGAAGGCTCATGCAGCTCTACACTCTTATCTAACCTCAAATTCCTTCCCAGACCAAGCTCTGCATTTACTCTAGTTCATTAAAAATCAGGAATTCTTTCCAATATAATGCTATATTCTGTTCACATCTGTATCCCCTGTCTAATGTGCAGGATTCATTCGCCCAATTGTTTTATAATTGTAAGGGAGCCAAGTATAGTGATTCATGTCTACAATTCCAGCACTCAGGAGGCTGTGGTAGGACTGCCATGAGTTACAGAGTAGAACGCTCAAAAAAAGATGTGAGCCTGTACCAAGTACCAGTCACTGTGCTACAACTGGATAGAGTGAACAAGCCTTTGCCAGCACAGAACTTCAACTCCAGAGAATGAATTAGACACCCAATAACAAGGCCCCAACTCATGCAGAAAATGATGGAGAAAGCAGGAAGCTACGAGAATTCCAGTTCGTTCTGGACGGGTGGGGTGCCACCTGAGGAAGTGATCAGAGGATGAACAAGAGCTAGTTGCATTCTAGGGTGGAGGAGGCCCTGACAGCAGAGGAAGTAGTGTGCCTGAAGACTCCAGCAGGAAGAGCCTCGGTCACCAGGGGAACAGAGAGAAGGCCACCGAAGAGCACAGCTTACATGTCCATCAGCTGATAAAGGTGTAGGTGAAACACAGTATGTCCAGTATGACAGTAAGAATGAAGGCAGCACTGTTTCATGCTGTGGCACAGATGAGCCTGGAAACAGGTGAAAGAAGCTAGACACAAAGACTACACATGGTATGATTCTATAAATACTGAATGTTAAAAACAAGCAAACTTGTAGACAGGTGCCAGCCTTAAACTGGGG
Source organism: Eospalax fontanierii (assembly GCA_035773235.1). Taxonomy (NCBI): domain Eukaryota; kingdom Metazoa; phylum Chordata; class Mammalia; order Rodentia; family Spalacidae; genus Eospalax; species Eospalax fontanierii. The sequence goes on along the minus strand of CM069524.1, from coordinate 175,032,428 downwards.
GTGGGAGATGACGACAGACACACTATGAATGCTAATGGGAGGAGATAATTTTGGAAGGGACTAGTAAAGTATTGCAAAACTAGCCATATTAAAACCACTGAATTACACAGAGAAACAGATAAATTGTATGCTTTGCTCATTATATGCCAACAAAGCTGTTATTTCAAAAAGATAGTCTTTCTTAAAGTCACATTACTCCTACATTTATGCTGCTAGCCACAGTGTTCAGAAGCATTAAGTTATATCTCCCAGAATGAATCCCCTTTATTCACGAAGAAGTGCACAGCATTCAGTTAGGCCCATGCCTCTGATCCCCAAGCCTAGATAGATGCAAGCAGGACCATCAGGAATTCAATGTCATTCCTGGTAGTTGAGCAAGTTGAAGACCAGGCTGGACCACAAAAACCATCTCATCCAACAGCCCCTCCCCAAAAAGAAAGTGTACAGCCCTCTACTGATTCATAAATATAAAATCTGGAGTACAACTGGGACATTCTGGCAAATTAAAACTACTTAACTTTCAAACGACAATGAAAGATCAAACAGGCTGAGGCAGGAAGAACATGGGTTAAAGCTTAAGGGAAACAACTCACGTTCAATGACAGTGTTATGCATAAAGTTGAGATATTTCTCAACTTGAAGGTACCAGCCATGCAATTAACAGAAGAAACTTTAGAAGAGATTTTATTTAAGAAACATAACTGTCATGAACACCAAGCATTAATAAGAGTACAGAAAAGAAAAAAAACACAAAAATGTGAGTCTTGAATAGAATACAGAGGCTGCTAGCCCCTAGAAATAAAACAAAATATTGAGCTGAAAAGCTGTGTGCATTTTTCTTTCCCACGTATGTTTCCAAAACACAAACAACAACCAAACAAAGGAACTCTACTGGAAAGCATGGCATCTCCAATGTGAACTTGGCACATGGCAAATGGATTACTGGTTTCAACCACATAGACTGGACCAATCCTTCATACAAACGGAAAAGAGCTGACAGGAGTGAGAACCAGCAAGCCCAATCAGCCATAAATGTCTTGGAAGAACAATGTTGCCTCAAAAATAGAACTATTATTTATGTAAGTAAATGGGACTAAATAGGAAAAAAAGTATTAAATTTACTACTTCCTTCAGTTATTTGCCATCAGGTAGTCCAAGCATAATGCCTCTGAGGAGATGGAGAAGGAGGAAGAGGAGGAGGAGGGAGGCTGAGGCAGTCACGCCACTTAACTTTCTATGACTCAGCGGTTAAGAGTACCCGCTGCTCTTGCAGAGGACTGGGGTTCAATTTCCAGCACCCACATGGTAGCTAACAACCATCTGTAACTCCAGTTCCAGGGGACCCAATGCCCTCTTCTGACTCCCTGGGAACTGAATGACTTACATACATGCAGGCAATACACTCATACACATAAAAAAATAAAAATAATAAATAAAAGATTTTTTAAACTTCCTTTGATGTTTGTGGGATTTCAAATTCTTTCACTAAAGAAGGAATTTAATAAAATTAATATTCAGAAAAGACAAATTAGAAGAACAATAGACTCATTAATCATTTCAAGTCTCAAAAAAACTAAAGTAAATTCTATTAGTCTGACAAATAGTAGTAATGACAACCAGGAAGCACAGAGGCCTAAAACAAAAACTACTTTTTGGAAAGCAAGATTTAATATGATGCATCTCAGGGTCCCAGACGCTTCAGACAAAGGCAGAAGACTCCACAAGAACCTGGGGGAAAGCAACCAATGCAGAGGAAGAAACACCAGACACTAAGGGAAGAGTATAGCGGTGCATGCCTTTAATCCCAGAGGCAGAGGCAGGCAGATCTCTGTGAGTTCAAGGCCAGCCTGGTCTACATAGGGAATTCTAGGCCAACTGAGGCTACAGGGAGACCTTGGCCTAAAAAAACAATACTACACAGGGGAACTAAATGCAGCAGTAGGGTACAGCACCTCAAAATATTAGGGGAGGGAATACACTTGAATTTGAATCTGAAATTTAAAAAGTAAACTTTTCTCCCTTCTAAAAGCCACCTTTTATATTAATTGATTACTAATATTAGTTCAAAAAGAATCTCCACTGCTCCCCCAAACTTTAAGAACTATGTTCTAATAGGCTGATATAGTCTCAAAATCAGTCCAACAATCCATGAATCAATACTTACCAGAGACTCCAATCAAATAAAATATCAACTCAGAAAAAATAATAAGTTGTTAGATAGTCCCCCTCTCCCCTCCAGTCTGTACAAATTCTAGCACTGGAAAACAAGGCAATTTCCAGACTCCTGAGACTTCCTCAGTGTATAACATCTTAATTGAATATGTAATCTTCCTTACTATCTATAATTTGTTTGTTTTTATTTTCATTTTTAGAAATAGTGTCTTGGGTTGGAGAGACAGCTCAGCAGTTTAAGAGCATGTACTATTTTTACAGAAGACCTAAGTTAAAATTTCAGCACCCACATCAGACAGCTCACAACCACTATAACAGCAACTCCAGGGGAACTAACACCTCTGGCCTCTGTGGGCACCTGTACTCATTTACATATTTAGACACACAAACATAATTTTAAAATAAGTAAGTAAATAAATAAAAGTCTCGTGTAGTCTAGGTTGGCTATGAACTTACTAGGTAGCTAAAGGTGACCTTAAACTCCTGATCCTCCTACATCTACCTCTCAAGTACTAGGTTTCCAGGTGTTTACTACTACACCCAGCTACTGTGTATAATTTTTAAGGTTAAACACATGCACATAGCAAGTCATCGAATATTTGCCAAATATAACACCTATTGGGACAGTTGTGTTGATGTATTCCTGTAATCCTAGCACTCAGGAGTGGAAGCAAGAGGACTGCAAGTTTGAGGCCATCTAGGTTATTTAGGAAGATACTCTTTCAAAAAAAGTAAAGACCCTGGGAGACAGCTTAGTGGACTAAAGACATGTGCCACTAAGCCTGATGACCTGAATTCAATCCCCAGAATCCACAATGGTTGCAGTCTGTGAGTATATACTAAGCCCATTCTAACTGTTTACTATAGCTGAGTACATTTATAGTAGGTGAATTGTATCTCAAGAAAGATAAAATTGTATTATTATACAGGAATTGATGTGTGAAATTTCAAAACTTGACAGTATAATGCTGTATATCTTCTGGAGTTTGTTTTATGCTGCTGCTGTCCTCAGCACCCACATGGCAGCTAACAACTGTCTTGAACTCTAGTTCAATGCCCTCTTTTGGCCCCCTCAAGCATTGCATGCAGGTAAAACACTCGTACACATTAAATTAAAAAAATTTTTTTGGACTCTCTGAGACAGGGTCTCCCTGTAGCCCTAGCCAGCCTGACACTTCTATTTAGACCAGATAGGCCTAGACCTCACAGAGATCTGCCTGCCTCTGCCTCCCAAGAGCTGGGATTAAAGGCTTGCGCCACCACACTCCACACAAATAAATGTGTTTTTTAGGAGGCAATAGGGGTTGTAGTTCAGTGGCACAGCACATGCCTAGTATGTGCAAGCCCTGGATTTAATCCCTGGCACCACAAAAAAAAAAAAAGAAAACTAAAATTAAATAAAGCAGAGACTAGAGAGATGGCTCAGTGGGTAAGAGTGCTTGCCCTGCAAGCCTGAGGACCTGAATTTGAATCCCTAGCACCAACATAAAAGCTGGGCAAACCCCAGTGCTGGAGATGGGAAGATAACAGAAGTATCCTGGAATTTAGCTGGCCAGCCAGTCTAGTCAAAATGGAGAGCTTCAGATTCAATAAGAGACCCTGACTCAAGAGAATACAGTGAAGAGTAACAGAGGAAGACATTCAGCATCCTCCTTGGTCTCCCCGTGCACATTCACTAGTGTCCATGCACACACACTACACACACTAAATGGACAAATTACTTAATTAATTAATGCCATCATCGCTGACATGACATGATGATTGGGCTGAAGAGATGGCTCAGTGATTAAGAGCACTGGCTGCTCTTGCAGAGGACCCAGGTTTGGTTCCCAGCACCCACGCTGCTAACAACCATCTATAATTCCAGTCCCAGAAGATTCAGCACCTTCTTTCGGGCCTCCTTAGGCACTGCATGCATGTGGTGCACTTCTATACATGCAGGCAAAACATAACATAAAAATTTAAAAATATTTTAAGAGGGAACAGAGGAGAGGGAGAAGCAGGAAGCATCAGCCTCATTTTTCCTTTCTTATTTCCTCACACCTCACAACCAATTTCTTTTTTTTTTTCTTTTCTTTTTGGTCGTTTTGAGACAGGGTTTCTCTGTACCCCCAGCTGCCCTGGAATTCACTATGTAGACCAGGCTGGCCTTGAACTCATAGAGATCCACCTGCCTCCGCCTCCCAAGCACTGGAATTAAAGGGGTGCACCGCCATGCCAGTGTACCACCACGCCCAGGGACCAACTTTAAAAGAAAAAATTTATGTGTGTATTGCCTGCATGTATATAAGTACACCTGTGTCATGAATGCCTGAGGTCGTCAGAAGAGGGTGCTGGAACTCCTGGAACTGGAGTTATAGGTGGTTGTTAGCCGCCATGTGGGTGCTGGGAACTGAACCAGACTCTTCTGCAAGAGCAGCCAGTGCTCTTAACTGCTGAGCCATCTCTCCAGCCCCTCACCCAACTTCTTAATGAGCTCACAAATAAGGACTTCCTTAGCCCACTTGACACACACAAAGTAAGCATGGCTATAGATAAGTAAAGGTTAGAACCTTACCTTTTCCAAAATGAACTTGTTTAAATATGGCATGTAGCCCTGATTGGAGACAGGTCCCTCATCATCATCCCTGAAGTGCTCTTCAAGGGCAACAGGGTCATGTGGAACCTTCAGCACTGTGCATAGGTTATGGGAAAGGACCTAAAAGGGAAAAGAGTGATTTAAAGACATGCACTCATCAGCATACGATACCTTAACTGTGTGAACACCATACTTCTGACTGCCCTGAGTGGGGAACGATGGAGAATAAACTAGCAAACACAAGCTCACCTCACCACATCCTACTGTTACCTATGGGTCTCTCTCATTTCCTCCACAGTTTTGCTTCACTTCACACAGTCTAATATTACATGCTTCCTTTGAGCCAGGCTCATACAAGGTCTTTGGACATTCTTTGTAGTCTTTATTACCTGATCCACATTAGAAGAAAAACAAAAAGGATCAGGGAGCAGAAAATAAGATCAAACTTTCCCTCCACATCAAGCAGGCTTGGCCAATTAGAGCTTGTTTAGAGAAAGAACCTGGAACTGGGCTGCTGCTGCAAAGCATTCCGGATAAAGGGGCTGACCTGGATAAAAGGGTAATAATGACTTCTCCAAGTTTGAGTTTTCCCATTTAATCAATAAAAAGTATCAGGGAGCTAGAGAGATGGCTTGGTGGTTAAGAGCACTGGCTGCTCTTATAGAGCACCCAGGTTTGAATCCTAGAACCCATATGGTGGCTAACAACCATCTGTAACTCCAGTTCCAGGGGAATCCAAAGCCCTCTTCTGACCACCACCAGCATTGCCTGACACTAGCGCACTTACATACACGCAGGCAATAAACTCATACACAAAAAATAGAAATAACAAATAAATATAAAAATATTTGAACGATTAGATAAATATATCATATATTAGTTACTAATCTCTAAGTGGCAAACTACCTCTACATTTCTATGATTTTATGCTAAGTTTTGCATCAGGATAAAAGTTAACATAAGAAAGCCGGGCATGGGCTAGAGAGATGGCTCAGCAGTTAAGAGCACTGAATGCTCTAGCAGAGGACCTGGGTTCAATTCCCAGCACCCACATGACAGCTAACAACTGTCCATAACTCCAGTTCTAGGGGATCCAACGCCTTCTGACCTCCATGGGCACTGCACGACACAGGTGCATTAACGTACATGCAGGCAATAAACTCATACACATAAAATAGAGTAAAATATTTTTTTAAAATAAAAGATAGCCAGACATGAGGTATCTATCATCCCAGCAGTTTGGAAGCTGAGGCAGAAGACTTTGAGTTTGGAGTCAGCCTGGGCAACACAGCAAGTGTCAGGTCGTACTGGGCTACACCTTTGACTCAAAACCAAAAAAGAAAATAATCAGATATATAAAGAGAAAGAAGTTTGGGGGCTAGAAATGTACCTCAGTAGTAAAGTGTTTGTCTAGTGTGCAGAGGCCTAGATCTGATCCTCATGAAGAAAAGAGGTGGGAAACAGCTATCATAATCCAGGGCACAAATACACAAAAGCACTGATTTGCAATAACCTAAATGCACATTTCAGCATCCAGGTGGGTTGTCTCAGTACTAATAAAAACTTAAAGCTAAAACTTCAGTCGTTTCCATTTTATTTGTGCATTCTGAACAGGCCAAATTACAAAGGTAAGGCTGTACTCTTTTTAAGAGAATCTTCATAGGTATCAAGTCATGGCTTAACCTATTCCCTATTTTTCTCAATAATAAACCTGTAACTATTTAAAGAACTATATTTCATCTAATTAAACATCTCTAATTTCATTAAGGAAGTAATTTTTTCTGCATACACTTATTTAGTTAGGGTTTTTTCAGATTAAAATTTTTACTCTATAAAAAAGGACATTTGCATATCTTCTTTCTATATTGGTTTTGTTTCTCAGAGTTTCAGCTACGTGGAGATCCTTCTCTGCATGCTTTACTGGCTTTAAGGAAGTAAAGTAAAGGAAGTAAATTCACTAATGGTTATAAACACAGCAATGAAGACTTTTACCAGTCCCTACAAAGCAGGCTGTGTTCTTAAAACTCTGCACTTGCCATCAGCCCCTGGAAGGAACACTGGAAGAATTTTATGCACCATAGTCATCAGAATCTTAAGTATATTTTTCCTCAATTTACCTAATATGCCCTGTACAGGAATTACCCCAAAGAGGTTTTGTAAGAATTAATTTCAAAATTGTAAAGTGCTTAAAAACAGAAAAGGTCCAGGGTGTGGTGGTACAAGCCTTTAATCCCAGCACTCAGGAGGCAGAGGCAGACAGATCTCTGTGAGTTCAAGGCCAGCCTGGTCTACATAACAAGTTCCAGGCCAGCTGGAGTTACAGAAAGACTCTTTCTCAGAAAGACGGCCCCCTCCCCAAAACAAATGCTCAAAGGCCATCCAAATGCTAAAATCATTTGGAACTTTATCACATAAAAATTTCCAATCACTGGTTAAATTTATGGTGCATCTATAAATCATTAGAAACAATGAGGAAAAGCTGGACATACCAGCACACACCTTTAATCCCCACAGAGGCAGAGGCAGGTGGATATCTAAATTCAAGGCCTACCCAGTCTACATAACAAGTTCCAGACCAGCCAGAGATACATAGTGAGACCCAGTCTCAATCATTCATAAGTAAACAAGTAAACAAATAAATAAATGGGACTCCACTGTTAGGAGCACTGTCTGCTCTCGCAGAGAACCCAGTTTGGATTCCCAGCACCCACATGGCAGCTAACAACTGCCCATAACTCCATCTCCAGGGGAATCCAACACCCTCTTCTGACCTCCTTAGGCACTGCATGACAGGGATGTACTTAGACACATAAAGACAATACATGCATGCATACACAATAAAAATAATAAAATATTTTAAAAATAAATTAACCCCAGGCATGGTGGTGTACACCTTTAGTCCCAGCACTCAGGAGGCAGAGGCAGGTGGATTTCTGTGAGTTTAAGGTCAGCCTAGTCTACACAGGTAGTTCCAGGCCAGCTTGGGCTACAAGGAGACCCTGTCTCAAAAAGACCAATAAATGAATAAATATTCATGAGGAAGCTCACTATATGTTGTTATGCAAAGATCTCCAAGATAAACCACATATTTAAAAAAGGTATGTAGGCAGTGCTTCTGGACCAGGCCGCAGTCACGTCCCTTTCCATGAGTCTGCCTCTCCTTTCCTTCTTTATATCTCTTTTCTAACCATGCCTTTCATAAAGCTTTGGACTGTCCCAACATTTTAGGTTTTTTGTTTTTTCTCTGAAGCTCCCTTCCCCTCTCCACCATGTGGCCGCTAGTCTGTCACGTGTCTGACCTCCCTGCCTGCTCTAAACAAGTGTGGCTTTAATAGCTTTGTAATTCTCTCCTCCATTCTCCTGCCTGCTCTGAGGATTTTTCTTTAAATACTAATAAAATTGTCCTAAAGATTTTTTTAAGGGTACCTAATGTTAGGTATGACTGGAACCTCCAAACCAGACTCTCAGGTGCCTCTGAGATCTAAGAGATCTGAGAAAAGAATTGACTTTTTGAATAGATAAGGTCCCCAACCCAGGATTCACAAACAGCTGTAAAAAAGGACTACTTCCTGGCCAGAAGCTTACCTTAAACATCAATCAGATGTCATGGCAATCCCAACCCCCGGCCCTAAAAGCCAGGAGGAGGCTGAGGATTTTTTTTAAGGCTTTGAGGCTTTGGGGGACTTGGGCTTTTGGGCTGAGTTCGCTCTCCCAGGAAGTTAGCATTCTTCCTGAGGGAGCTCTTCCATCCTGATCTGGAGCCTGGCACTCCAGCCGGTTCCCCGGTTCCCCGGAGCCCCAGCCCCAAGATGGGGGTGAGGGAGCTAGTCTCCCCCATCTCTTCGGGGAACCTAGCCCCCCAGGGGGCTAGCATTTCTCCACTCGTGGGTGCGGAGAAGCTAGTCCCATCTGGTCTTCTCTTAACAAACCGGGTCCTATTAGTTCTGGTCTCGTCTGCTGAGTCTCTCGAACCCAGAACCTTACACCTAACATTTAGTATTCAAGCATCAAGACATAAATGAAAAGGTAGGGGGTCGGGGGTAACTAACTTGGTAACCAGAGACCAGGCACAGAAGACAGCTCTTCACAGCATCTCCCCACGTTTTTTTTGTTTTTTGTTTTTTTTTAAAGTTTGTTGTTTAGTTTATTGTTTCCTGTGCTGGGGGTTGAACCTAGGGCTTTACACATGCTAGGCAAGCACTCTACCACTGAGCCATATCACCTACCCTATCTCTCCCCTTTTAATTAAGTTTTGCTTTTTTTTTTTTTTAATTCCCTATGCATGGATTAGGGAAGACAGCTCAGTGGATAACAGCACTGACTGCACGGGCATGAGGGCCTGAGTTCAGATCCCAGTAACCACATAAAAAGCAGAACATGAGCACACAAGCCTATAACCCCAGCCTTAGGGACAGCAAAGAGAGGAGGACTGCTGGGGTTTGCTGGCCACCAGGATCAGTGACAGACATTATCTCAAAGGAGCAGAAAGTGATAGAGTAAGACATTCATGTCCTCCTCTGGTTTCCACAAGTGTGTGCACAAGCACTTGCATGCAGTCACACACAGGTACACATACACCACACACACCCCACATTCACACACACACATCAAAAAATTACCTATTCTTAAAAGTACTACCTATTTTTAAAATGAACATATATACATTTTAATTGGTTAACCAAAGATCACATTGCTAAATTTATTTATATTCGTGGTCTGTTCTCCTTACACATTAACCTATGCCTTAGAGATAAAATGTAAAAGACATACTCCATAGCAACGGCCATGATTAGTGGATGAGTGATATGTACAGGTAATAAATGAGTTTAAAAACACACATGTGCACAAGCAAACACAAAATAAATTTTAAAAGAAAAATGGGTGGGGGCAGCCTGGGGATTTAGCTCAGCTGGTAGAGTGTTTGTTTGCCTAGCTGCACAAGACCCTGGGGTTCAGTGCACATCATGGCATAAGTCAGGCCTGGTGATGTATGCTTATAATCCTCCTCAGCTACATATTGAGCTCAAGGTCAGCTTAGGGAAAATGAGACTCTCAAAAAAAAAAAAAAAAAAAAAGAATAAATAGAAAAAGAAATAAATATATATAACTTTTTTAAGACAGGGTCTCCCTGTAGCCTCAGCTGGCCTGGAACTCACTATGTGGACCAGGCTGGCCTGGAACTCACAGAGATCTGCCTGCCTCTGCCTCCCAAGTCCTGAGACTAAAGGTGTACACCACCACTCCTTGCTAAGGATAACTTTTAAAATTTAAATCACATTTATTTATTTGTGCGTGGGGATGGGGGAGTGTGTACCATAGTGCTTAAAACCCATCAGGGTTGGTTTTCCCTACCACATGGTAAGAGGATCCAACTCAGGCTGTTATGCCTGGCAGCAAGTATCTTTACTTGCTGAGCCAGCAAGCTGTACCTTCATTCCCAAACATTATTTAAAATTTTTTATTAATTTATTTTCATTTTATGTACATGAGTGTTCTGCCTGAGTATGTGTGTGTATGTTTATGTGTCTGTGTCTGTGCATGCAGTGCCTGTGGAGGCCAGAAGAAAGCATCAGAGCCTCTGTTATACACAGTTGTGAGAGGCCAAGGTGTGCTGGAAACTGATCCAGGTTCTGTGAGAACAAGTGCTCTGAACTGCTAAGCCATCTCTCCAGTCCCACTAACGGAGCCTTTTGAGTAGCAAAATATGCAAGATAGATGAATGAGAAAAATAGCAGATTAAAGGAAAGCCCTCAAGAAAGAGAAAACACCATCTCTCCCATGTCCACCCTGTTTTGCATGTGAGTTTCACAGACCCTCCAACTAAAGTCCTGCCATGGCCCTTGAGTGTCATATTACTATCTTCTCATCTTATAAATGAGTTCTAGCTCAAAGAGATTAAATATAATTTTCTACAGTAGTGAGCAGAACTAAGCCCAGAACTCAGGTTTCATAATCCCTGTCCAACACTGTCTAGTAATAAGCAACATGATGCTTTCAGTTCTCTTAAAGACTGCTATTTCAAGCTGGGTGTGGTACTACATGCTTTTAATCCCAGCATTTCGGAGGCAGAGCCATGCAGACCTCTGTGAGAGCAAGGCCAGCCTGGTCTACATAGTGAGCTCCAGACCAGCTGGGGCTACAGGGAGACCCTGCCCCTCAGCAATGGACAATTAAACAGCACTCTTGGTAAATACAGAGATAAGGGATGATTAAGTTTAGTGGGTTTTTTGTTTTGTTTTGTTTTAACAGCACTTAAGCACAGTACAAAGGAACAGCATATTACAGTAACAAAGACAATGGAGGAGATCTTAACCCCAAGGCCTGGTGTAGCTGGCTTAGTATCAGTATCCTCAGCGTAAAATGAACAGCTGGGCTCAAGTCTAAACTTAGGAAGGAAAATCCCCAACCCTTAACTGTCAACTGATTTCATGAATTCAGTCAAAAGCTATAATTTAGGTCAAGAATTCAGCTTTGTTATAGTTTTCGTCTTCTTCAAGGCTTAGAAAAGGTAGTCTTCTGTTGGGCATGGTAATGTACACCTTTAAGGCCAGCACTTGGGAGGCAGGGGCAGATAGTCAGTGAATTTGAAGCCAGTCTGATCTACATAGTAAGTTCCAGGTCAGCCAAGGTTACATATTGAGACCCTGTCTCAAAAAATAAAAAAGTCTTCAAACAAGTTAATAACAAAACTGAATACCAGCCAAATGAAAAACTTTCTAGGGGGGAAGGGGCCTTTAAAGCTTTTTTTTAAGATTTATTTTTATTTTATGTGTATATGCCTGCATATATGTATGTGTACCAAATGTGTGCAGTGTCCATGGACGCCACAGGAGAGCAATGGATCCCCTAGAACTGGAGTTACAGCTGGTTGTGAGCCACCAGCTCAATTCCAATGCTGGGCATTGAACCTGGGTCTTCTGCAAAGAGCAGCCAGTGCTCTTAACCAGCTCTCCAACCCCTCTCTTTAAAACTTTTATCAGCAATTTTTTAAAAGCCTAGATAGTATCTCAATTTTTCAATAAAAATGTATAAAAAACATCAAAATTTAGGATTTGGGAGATAGCTCAGTCAGTAAAGTGATAACCTCCCAAACATGAGGAACTAAGTCCCACCTCCAGATCCATGTTCAAAATGCCAGGGCATGGTGCCACTTCTAACAGCAGCACTGGCAAGCAGAGAAAGGGAGACACCTAGGGCTTGCTGGGCAGCCAGTCAAGCATGATGACTGAGCTCCAGGCCAATGAGAGATCTTATCTCAAAGGAGGTAAAGGGCATGAGTGAAGATGGCAATAAGATTGTCCTCTGGCCTCCACACACAAGTGTACACATACCTGTACCTGCAAACACATATAAACACACAAACACACAAGTATTTTTTAAAAATCAAGATTTTAGGCTGGGAGTGGTAGTCCACGCCTTTAACCACAGGTAGAGGCAGGTGGGTTTCTGTGAGTTCCAAGTCAGTTGGGGCTACAGGGAGACATTGTCTCAAAAAATAGATAAATAATTTTGATGCCCAGAATATAAATTAGTAAAAAGATAAGAAAGTTCCACAAGCCTCTACAACAACCTGTTTGCTTTAGGCACTACACATAAAGTAGGGGCTACTGCCCTGTTACAAATGAAGGGGATAAGTTTGCAGATTAGAGGATGTGCCCTGGAAGGCAGGTAAAGGTCACAAAGACATGAAAGAAGATATAAAGCTTTGTTTTTCTAGTTTTAACTGTTAAGAGCTCTTTTTTCTTTTTTGTAGAGCATGAGTGCATAAAAATGTAACTGACGGTGAGAGTGTAAACCCTTCAGCAAAGCTCTACTGTTTGAGGATGGCCGCTGAAAACGTACAGTTCACTGAGATGTACACTTCAGATGGGCTAAATTAATCTAGTTATGTGTTCATTACAATAAAGTAATTTTTATATTTTAAAAAAAGAGATGTGTCCAAATAGGTTTTGTGGTCTTCACAGTAGGATTACAACAAATTCTCTCACCCTGGTCTTTGGCCACATTCTCTTTTCTTTTTGGCAGGTAGCGTGCTCACACAAAGATGCTGTTTCTTGGCTGCAGGAGTAGACTACAGCTTCCTTACTTCACCAGCAGGCAGGTCCCCGGGGCCCAGCAAGATAACTGGCACTCCTCAGCAGAGCTAAGTTAAACCTTGTGATGAACTCTACAAATCTAGAACCATTCTCTCTCCCAGCACCCGCCTATTGGGAAATTGTTCCAAGAAACATTAGCCCTTTCTCCTGAAGAGAAAGCTGAAAAACAGATCAAACAAAAGCAATCAGAAAGAAAAAGGACTGCAAGTCTTTAATTTGTAAAAGAGCTGCCCTTGAATCACTCTAATCAGGGTGTTTGCAAGGAGCTTGGAAAAGCTGAATTTAATTCATCCCACTTCAAATGCCTGGCTCTCCAAGGCCATTCTTTTAGCACCCACATGATTGCTAAGCAACTTTGCTCTCAGTCCCCTAGTTGAAGAATAAATCATTGTTACACAATAAAATATCGACATCCATGCCAGAAAACTCATCTCTCTGGGCCCTTCTCGGCAGCCTACACCAGTCAGGCAGGACCCCTGATCGGAGGTGACTACTTTGCGAGCCCTGCCTCCCCCAGGTATGCAGCTGCTCCATGGTTTGCCGTTTACTATGTGACTTAGACCAAGTCTCAGGCCCCAGACTTTTTATCTGTAAAGTCAAGATATAGGAAGCTTTTCAACATCTTCCCCAGCTGTCATAAAAATGACATCAAGGATGATGAACAGCTAAACAGCATTTCATGTAGGCCCCCCTCCCTCCCAAAGATGCGGAGATTCTAAAGGGTTTTTTGAAAATGTGCCCCCCAGTCACACATTGCTTCCCTATACAGGATGTGCGCAAAGGGCAAGATTCATAACTGAAAAAAGGGGTGGGGATCTCTATTCCAACAGATTTATCTGAACCGAAACAATTACAGAACTGTAATTCATAATGGGCGATCTTTTTTTAAAACACGAAAATTCCTGTCTTAGAAAATTTCAAGCCAATGGCAAATTACCAGAAAATTCTTCCTAACAATGAGCCAGAATGACCAACTTCCTCATAGCTAAGCCTGCTTTTGTCTACCAGTAGTCCTGCCCTTTTCACATGGAGTCACTTTCCCAGTCCTGACATCCTTTCCTCCAGCTTATCAGTGCTCATATCTTGCCTTTCTCTTAAATTATCTTTATTTGGCCTAAAAAAAATAAAAAATTCTCAATCCATGTGCAATCAATTACCACGCTATGCACTTTTAACCAATAAATCTTCAAGAGTTGTTTATATTAGTGTTCCCTTGCCTAAAGCCTACAGAAGTAGAAGCCAGGGAAGCAACTGAGCTCTGCATGGAAGCCATTCCACTAGCCACTAGCCAGCTCACTTTAGCATTCCAGCTTTATTTTTCCTACTGATCTGCACCAACACTACAAATCCAGTCAAGCAAGCTTACTCACAAACCCCAGGCAAACCCCGAGACCACCCCTTCTCTGGAGACCTAGGAGAGGCCATCAACCTCCATTTCTACCCAATTTTCTAACTCTTCCTGAACTCCAAAATTAAGTCTCTTCTCATGCTGGGTTTCCCAAGCCATCTGTACCTCCTGTGCTACACTACTGCACAAGTTTCTCTCCCACAAGAGCAGACATCTCTGAGAGCAGAAGCCATGTCCCAGACATCATCACATACCCACAGCACCTAGTGTGCTGTGCAATGTGATGTGACCAGAGGGCTTTCAATAACTGATGAATGAGTTACTTTCAAAACATCTCTTAATAGTAAAACTCTAATACTTTAATGATGACAATCATTTAAAAATTCCCCTCTCCCTTTTGTGTTCTCGTCAGGGGGTTGTTTTTGAGGCAGGTTCTTACTATGTAGCACAAGCTGGCCTTGAATTCATGGCAATCCTCCTGCTTCAGTCTCTAAGTGCTAGGATTATAGATGTGAACCACCACACTCTTCTTATAAAAAGAGTTGGGCCTGAGACTTGGCCTAAGTCACACAGTAATTTGTAACCAAACAGGGACTAAACCCCATCTCCTAACTGTCCCACAGTGATAACCTGTACCAGAAACATGTCCTCTACCACTCACATGCTTCATTCAATACAGATCATCCTTCATAAACTTGAAGAAATCTTCACCAAACCACCCTACACAACCAAGTCCGAATCAGCACTGAAATGTATTCTATTTTCGATGTTAGTGGCATCTCTAATAGCTAACTGCAGCTCCGCCCTCACATGAGGAGACTCAGCTTATTGCTGTCTTTTGTGTCATCCAGAATGGGCTAAGTAAGGGAGAACCATAGAAGTAAATTCTTGGAAACAGGTATGGGAGAGTATCTAACTCCAAACTATCTACCTGGATGCTGTCCACAGACTATATACTATTGAGCCATGTATATGCCACTGGATTACATTCTAACTGAACCACCTTTAATATATTATTTGAGTAAATTCATCAACTTTATCAATAATTTATCAAAAAACACTAATAAATTTAATCACGTAAGTTTTTAAATTTCTCTTTAAAAACTTACATCAGTCAGGTATGCTGGTGCACACCTTTAATTTCAACACTCAGGAGACAGAGGCAGGAGAATTGCTGTGAGTTTGAGGCCAGCCTGGTCTACATGGTAAGACCTTGACTAAACAAAAGATACCCAAACAAACAAATAGGCTAATGAAACACTATTCAAACTATTCTTAGAAATAAAAAAGAAAACAGAAACATCTAATAGGAAAATGAACAACGGGAAAGACAGTAAAGACTAATAAATGTAGGGTATCTTCCTCGATCAGGATGGGATTCCTGCGACCTTTAATTATAGACTGTACAACTGAAGTCTACAGCTGACTGCAGTATGTAATTTTTGCTATGTCTTACCACTTCTCTACATTTCTCATTTGTGTAAGTAGGGGTAGGAAGTGCATACAAGGACAACTTACAGGAGCTGATTCTCTCCGTTTACCATGGGGGTTCCAGGGATCAAACTCAGGCTTGTCAGACTTGACAGCAAGCACCTTTATCTGCTGAGCCACTTCACTGACTCTCTGCATTTTATTATTTATTTGGGGGAGGGATATACGTGTATGCCTCTAAGTGTGGAGGTCAGAGGGAAGACAACTTTCAGAAGTCATTTCTCTCCTTCCATCATGTGGGTTCTAAGGGGCATTCTGGGGATTGCTCAGGTTATCAGATTTGGGGGCAAGCATCTTTTCCCACTGAGCTATTCCACCACCCCCATCTCTCTACATTTAAAAGAACTCTTTTTAAACATGATCTGTTGTTATAGTACTTTTACAAGGAAACTATACTTAAAGAGTTCTAAACTACGTAGATGCATGGAGAGCACCCTCTGAATGGGTTTCTTCATTTATTTTGTTGTTGTTGTTATTGCCCTTGGTTTTATTATTTTTTTTTAGTATTTTATTATTATTTTATGAGCATGAGTGTTTTGCCTGCATATATGTAAGTGCACTATGTGTGTGCAATGCCTGCAGAGGCCAGAAGAGGGTGTTGGATCCCCTTGAACAGAAGTTATGGACGGTCATTAGCCAACATGTGGGTGCTAGAAATCGAGGCCAGGTCCTCTGGAAGAAGAGCAAGTGTTCTTAATTGCTGAGCCATCTCTCCAGTATCTGTTCTTGGTTTTTGAAACAAGACCTTTTGTAGCCCAAGTTGGCCTTGAACTTACAGAGTCAAGAATGATCATGAACTCCTGATCCTCCTATTACAGGAGTGTATCAGCCATCATGTCCAGCTGGGTTTCTTATTTCTGTGGACTTCATATCTTATGTAGTATACTACAAAAAGATCCGTTTCTACCCTTTTCTTTATTTCTAAGCTAAGGAATAAAGAGAAAATAAATAAGAGGAAAAAGATTCTTAACTTTAATGGTGTAGATTTAAAAAATGATTACTTTTTGCCTGAGTAACCTGTGATTTAAGCAGATACAGTGGCAATTTTTTTACTGCTTGGACTCAGTCTTTGGTCTGCTAATGCCCAGTATTGAGCAATTTTTTCTGATTTCAACACTACTGACATTTTGGGATGAACAGTTATTTGTTTAGGAGTAGGGGAGAAGAGGGAAGTGATTTATATACGTTGTAGTATTGTTAGGGCAGGATTAAGGAACCATTAAAGAAAAACGTGTGGTCAAGAGAATAAAATCTCTGGCCTGGGTGGAAACCTAACATTCCAGATGGACTGGGTCAATCACCTGGCCCAGGGACTATCCCTAGAAAGGCAGTTCACCTTAAGCTATGCTATAGAGACAGGAAGAATAATTGGTCCTTTAATGAAGTTTATCAGCACTGCAGCCATGCCACTTTATAAGTCTGCCCCCTTTTCTAAATTACTCCTAACTTTCTCTAACACTCCCCTCCCACCTTGCAGCTGCCGATCCACCATGTGTCTGACCTCCATGCCAGCTTTAACAGCACGGCTTTTTTTTCTTCTCTCCTGCATTCTTCTCCACCAGGCAACTACTGAAATTTACAGTTTGCCTACCCTGGAGGGCATTCTTTTAAACACATACAACTGTCCTCAAGCTTCTGTGGGAATCATTCTTAAACTCTTCCATTAATGAGACTCCAACCCTGATTTCTCTTTAAGGATGTTTAACAGCTTCACTGGAGAACAAAACATTTCAAAATCTGTGACTAAACTGGGAACACAGGAGGCAGAGGCAGGAGAATCTCTGTGAGCTCCAGGCCAGCCTGGTCTACATTGTAAGCTCTATCACACACACACACACACACACACACACACACACACACACACCTCTGCTTTCTGAGTGCTAGGATTAAAAGTACGTGCCACTATGCCTGACAACTTTTTTTTTTTTTTAAGAAAAAAATTTTTTAATTATTTTGTTCTTTATGTGCATGAGTGTGTTGTCTACATGTATGTAAGTACACCTGTATTATTCATACAATGCCCATGGAGGTCAGAAGAGGGTGTCAAGATTCCCCTGGAACTAGTTTTACTGATGGTTATCAGCTGCCATGTGGGTACTGGGAATTGAACCCAGGTCTTCTGCAAAAGGAGCTAGTGCTCTTAACCACTGAGCCATCTCTCCAGACCCTCTTTTTAAGTGTTTTTAAATTGGGGCTGGAGAGATAGCTAAGAGGTTAAGAGCTCCTGCAA
The DNA here is from genome assembly GCA_035773235.1 of Eospalax fontanierii. Lineage (NCBI taxonomy): Eukaryota > Metazoa > Chordata > Mammalia > Rodentia > Spalacidae > Eospalax > Eospalax fontanierii. The sequence continues at coordinate 175,014,513 of CM069524.1, read as the reverse complement.
AGGACCTCTTAGGTAGGTTCAGTTCCCAGTACCTACAACTACACGGCAGCTAACAATGTCCATATTTCCAGTTCCAGGGGATTCTATACCCTTTTCTGGTCTCCACAGGTATTGCATGCTTGTGGTATATTTACATACATGCAGGCAAAACACTCGTACACATAAAAAAATAAACAAAAATTTTCAAGCATTCAGCAGACTAGGACCTTCAAATTCATGTAACGTTTTGTAATTTTTGGCATCAGTGAGTAGTACAGTATCTGTAGTCCCACAGTAAGGTTGTGAGCCCTAGCACACTACTATACACTAGCCTCCCCTCTGATGTGCGTGGGAGGATACATTCCAAGAGATCCCTAGTGGATGCCTGAAACTGCAAATGGCACCAAACTCTATATATAACCATGTTTTTCCTTACATATCGATGTTTTAATTTATAAATTGAATCCAAGGGCTCAATCTGGTGGTACACACCTTTAATTCCAGCACTAGGGAGGTAGAAGCAGGTGGATCTTTGTGAGACTGAAGCCAGCCTGGTCTACACAGCAGAGTTCCAGCCCAGTTGGGATGCTACAGAGAAGCTCTATCTCAAAAAGAAAAAAAAAAAAATTGAATCCAGGAAGAGATTAGCAGCAATAACATAATAAATAAGAACAAATGACCAATTAAAACATAACATGTAAGTTATTTAGAACTTGTAAACTGTTTTATTCTGGAATTTTCCATTTGAGATTTTTGGACTCCATAGGCAACTGAAACCATAGAAAGAAAAACCTAGGATAAAGTGTGGGAGAGCAGGAAAACTATCCTGTCTTAATCTTCCCATGTAATAGACAATCTCCAAATATAAGAAGTAGAGGGCCAGAGAGATGACTAAGTGACAAAGGCACTTGCCACTAAGCTTCACAACCTGAGTTCCATCCCTGGAACTCCCAGAGTAGAAGAAAACTGACTCCTACAAAATGTCCTCTGACCCCAAACACGTGCCATAGCATGTGCATGCCCTCAACACACACACAAAATAAATTTTAAAAAACAGAATATTTCCAAAAGTCACCCAAATAGAGGAGTCCAGAATTTTAATCTAGTCCAATCTATCGAGCATTTCTCAGACTATCACTGAGACTCCTGTCAGCTGCCCACAGCTATGTCTCTCAACTCTGGTGTAACAGCTATCTTGCTGAGCATGCATCCCACCACAGTTAGAAAGACCTGACCGAGACATAATACTGCCTTGGGGCCATAGGGTTCCCCTCCTTCCACAACTGCCTATTGAGCAACAAGTAATGCTTTTCAGTCCTGTCCCTGCAATCAATCAGAACAGCTTCTTTGGGGGAGGGAGAACTGGCACTAATAAGAACCCTAAAGTGCTTCACCACAAAGCCACACACCTTGTAGCCCCCTCAGAAGAACTTTCATACTATCTAGTGTCATTTCTGCCCGGTACACCACACCCACATACATATTCCTAAAGACACAAAATATCTGGAAGGCCTAGAAAAAGTTCTACAATGAAAAAACTAGTTTTTCCAATATTACATAAGTCTACTCCTAAATCACAGATCTCCCTTATATGAAATTCAAGTGTATGCAGATTTCCTCTTAAATACTTTTTCCTCAATTGCTGAAAACTGCAGTGTCAAGTAGATCAAAGACTTGAAGTAAAAAGAAGACTGTGAATGTGTAGTACAAGTCTCCAGTCCCAGCTATCCAGGTAGCTAAAGTGAGAGGATTCTGAGTTCAGGAGTTCTGGACCAGCCTAGGCAACACAGTAAGACACATTCCCAAGTAACCTGTAATTCACACCTATATTCCCAGCACTGCGGAAACTGAGGCAAAAGGATCACCCTGAATCTGAGGCCAGTCTGAGCCTCAGATTAAGTTAAATTCTAGGTTATCCCAGATTACAGAGTGAGACTTTGTCCCCAAAACAAAAAAATAGTGAAAGTGGAATTCGAAGAAAGTAAAGTGGCAAAGGACAGAGGCAAATACCCTGGAGGCAGGGCTGCGCTGTACGGCTGCTGAGAGAAAGGAGCACTCTGCGGTCCTGACCTTCTACTTATCACTGACAGGAGGAAGGCTCAGAATGAGAAATACCTGTGCAGGGATGGCAGGTTTAGAAAGCAGGTGAAGGTCACCCAGAGCTCCTGCACCTAGTCCAGCTCCCTGATTGCACCTCTGGGACTGTGGGGAGTCCAAGGGGAACACCAGGTGGGGTCAGGAAGGTTATAATCTCTGAATTACAAAACCAGAAAGGCCTGGACTAAGGTAAGGCCAAAACCAAAAGCAACACCCCATGATTTGCATATTGTCTTCAATAAGACATATTTTTAAAGGCACAGAATTTCCAAGTTACCACACTGAAAGTTTTCTAGCAAAGTGAAAAAACAGAAATAACTCAGAATTCCTTTAAGATTTGAAATGTCTGATTCTTTTTTCATTTATAGAGCTCTCTCTTACTGTTTCATTTTGATAAAAATATAAAAACTTTTTTCTTTAGAGTCAGGGTCTTACTGTATAAATCCACACTGACCTCTCTCTCACTCAACCCTCCTGCCCCAGCCTGCTGAGTGCTAACATTACTGACGGGAATCACCACTATGTCTGGCTTACAAAGAATTCAGTAAGCTCACTCATGATTCCAATCCCCTGATCTTGTTTTTTAAACTAAGAATTTTTGGTTCCTCAACAAAAACACCTTTTACAGGGGTTAGCAGAAACATAACACCCAAGATTAGGAGTGCAATACTATACATGCCAAGCTCATGAGAATTAAACACAGCTTTACACATTGTGTTTCAAACAATGCAATTCTCTTTCTTTATGTTCAGCTCACTACTCTGGCCTAGTTCGAATACTTTTGTAACCACCAGTTTAAAACTTTTGAAGCTAGCTGCCTACATGGGAACAGAATACAAGACATTAGCCACAAGATACACAAATCAGTATCAGGTTGATTAAAAATTTGTCAAGCATAGTGGTTCGCTCTTGTAATCCCAGCATTTGGAGAGCTAAAGCAGAAATATTGCTGAGTCTGAGGCTAACCTGGGTTACAGAGTGAGTATCTCAAAAAGAAAAAGAAAGTCTACATTATGAAATAAGTCTCAAACTACCTACACTGTTTCTCTAAATATGGTTTTTATTTAAATCCTCACTAGAGTTGAAAGCTCTTTAATTTCAGAAAGGTACAATCAAAAACAAAAAAAGCTTCTTCTAAAAACAACAGGATAAAAACAGAACCAAAAAGTTTATCTTAAGACATTTCCAGCACTGACGTATAATTCACACTGCAGCCATAACTGCAAAGTAAACTTTATAACAGAGGTTGCTATATTTAAGAAAAAAACACTATACAACAATAAGAGCATTAATTTTAAGATACATTGTGAACTCTGGAAGGAACATAAGGCTGGGAACTAGTGTGGGCCAGGAGGAACTTACTTTTCACTTTTGTAAAAGCACTTTTTGAGTTCATACATACAATATGTATGTATGAACTATAAAAGTTACTCTACACAGTTGTTTAAATAACCTTCATTACTGTACATTAAAATTTAATGCAATTCTAAGCAACACAGGAGGTTTAGTATCTTTCAACAAGACAAATGGTAGCTGTTAGCCACCAGGTGGGTGCTGGAAACTGAACGTGGGTCCTCTGCAAGAGCAGCCAGTACTCTTAAACATTCTGATGATATTTTTAAATAAACACAGAATAAAAAATTATTAGGGGCCAGCAAGATGGCTCATCCAGTAAAAGAACTTGCTGCCAAGCCTAACAACCTAGGTTTGATCCCTGGAATTCACATTGCAGGAGAAGAGAACCAACTACAAGTTTTCCTCTGACCTCCATGGGTATGCTGTAGCATGTTCATGCCTCCACTTAGATTTAAATTAATAAATAAGCAAATGTAATAAAAGAATAATTATTGTCTCTACTTCAAATTACTTCCCAAAGCTATTTCCATTATAACTTCTGCAAGATTATGGTATTACCTAAAAGTAATGTCTGTTTCAAGAGCAGATAAATAAGATCTCCTAAAGTATGGAATCTACCCACAAATATCTCTCCTTTTAAAATAAGAACACATTTAATCCCAGCATTTAGGAGGCAGAGGCAGGCAGATCTCTGTGAGTTCAAGGCCAGCTTGGTCTACATAGTAAGCTCGAGGCCAGCCAGCGCTACACTGTGAGACTCTGTCTCAAAAAACAAAATAAAATAAAAATAGTAATAATAATGAAAGTTGGATACAGTGGGTCATGCTTGTAATCCTAACACTGGGAGGCCGAAACAGGTAGATCTCCTAAATCAAGCCAGTCTGGCCTAATCAGTGAGTCCTAGGGCAATGACAGAAGATCCTGTCTCTGAAAACAAAGTAGATGGCACTTGAGGAATAATAGCTGAGATTGCCTCTGGCTTCCACATGGAAGCACACACATATGCACCTACACCTGCAACAGCACACACATATGCTCACAGACATACAAACACACAAAATAAAAGTAACAACAACAACAGCAATTAGACAAAAGAAGATGCTATCAAGACAGCTCAATGGGTAAAACACTTGCTGGGCAAATATGAGGATCAAAGTTCAGATCCCCAGAACCCATGCAAAAGCCTGATGCAGCAGTGCATGTGTTGTAACCCTAATGTGCCCTACCAGGAGATGGAAGGCTCACTGGTTAGCTAGTCTAATGTATGGTCAACTAACTAAAAAGAGGATCTCAAACAAGGTAGAAGGGGAAGATTGATGCCCCAGGCTGCCACATAAATAAATTAGGAACAAAAATATCAAAAGCAAACCAAGGAAAAACTTTTAGAAAAAAAAAAAAAACTCTAACATTCAATTCACCTGTATTTACTCAGCTACCCATAAAAAATACTTAGTCCTTTCCTACAAGAAGTGTCAGGGTTTCTCCATAGTTGTCAACTGCTATTAGTAACCAGAGAACATAAAATAATTGCATCTAAAATGAATGATGCAATCAAATTATGGTTTGTCCTAAGAAAGGAATATTAGTGACTACAAGTAAAACACAAGTAGAAAGTGTGTGTCTGAAGGTTTGTTTCCAACTGTTAGTTTAATGTCATCTACTTCATTAGCTGATAAGCAGATCTCTATATAATTAGAAAAAGCTGAACTAAGCCAGGCACAGCGGTACTTGCCTGGAATTCCAACATTTTGGAGGTGAAGGAAGAAGAATCAGGAGTTCAAGGTCAATTTGGGCTACAGGAAACCCCATCTAAAAAAAGAACAGGAGGTGGCAAGCTGGAGAGACAGCTTAGCAGTTATAATCACACACTGCTGTTTCACAGACCCTGAGTTCAGTTCTCATTACCCCATGTTGGGTAGCTCACAACCACCTGTAACTCCTGCTCCCACTCACATGGACATATCCAGAATACACAAATAAATTAAAATATTAAAAACAAAATCAGCTGGGCATGGTAGCTCAAACCTTTAGTCCAGCACTCAGGAGGCAGAAGCTGTTGGATCTCTATGAGATAAAGGCCAGTCTGGTCTACATAGTGAATGCCAGGTGAGCAGGGCTACAGGGAGACTCTGTCTCAGGAAAAAAAAAAAAAAAAAGGTGTGTGTGTGTGTGTGTGTATACACTCATATATATATAAATCTTTAAAAATGATTTAAAAATTTTTAAGGATGCTGGAGAGATGGCCCAACAGTTAAGAATACTGGCTGCTCTAGCAGAGGACCCAGGTTTGGTTCCCAGCAACCACATGGAAGCTAACAACTACCTGTAACTCCCGTTCCAAGAGATTCAATGCCTTCTTCTGACCTCCATGAGCAATAAATGCACATATGTGGTGCACTTACATACATGCAGACAAATATACAAACACATCGATAAAAAGACATATATCCATTTTTTTTTTAATTTTTAAAGAAGCTAAACTTAATCCTTAATTAAGTGTCCCTCTGTACTTTAGTCTGTGAAACAGAATAACACCAAATCTGGGCTGGGAAGATAGTTCAGCAGGTAAACATGCTTACCAAGCAAGCCTGATATTCTGACAATCTTAGTTCTATCCCCAGAACCCTTGTCAAAGACCAGATGCAGTGGTATACACCTGTAATCTGAGCACTCTGACATCCTGAAAAGTTGTCCACTAATCTCCACACACAAAAAAAATAAGTAATAAATAAATAAATAAGGTGGTACATGCCTTTAATCTCAGCACTTGGGAGGCAGAGAGTTAAGAGGGTTTCTTATGAGTTCAGGCTGCCTGTTCTACATTGCAAGTTTCAGGTCTGTCGGGCTACATAGTGAGACCCTGTCTCTACAAATAAACAAATCTTTAAAAAAAAAAAAAAATCAATGAGAAGAAAACAAGTTGCCTTTTAACAACACGATTACAAATTAGGCTAATAAAGTTGATAATTTCTATAGAACACAAAAGTGGTTCCACCTTTTTTAAGGGAGAAAGAAGCTTTTGAAAAAATTCAGAAAGACTACTGACCTGCAATAACCTTATAATTACTTGCTTCACAAGGAAACAGCACTATGACTCGACAAGCACTGACCATCTGCTTCTATCACAGCTCTGTAAGTCACAGTGATTTTTACAATCTGTTTTCTTAATATTTTTATATTTTTTATTTTATGTATATGTGTAATGCCTGCATGTATGCCTGCATGTATGTGAGTGCACATATGACATGCAATGCCCGTGGAGGGCAGAAGAGAGCTGTTCAGATTCACTGGAACTGGAGTTACAGACAATTGTTAGCCACCATGTGGGTACTGGGAATCAAACCCGGATCCTCTGCAAGAGCAGTCAGTGCTCTTAACCACTGAGTCATCTGTCCAGCCCTTGTTCTATATTTTTATTTTACTGAAAAATTTAGTGAAAGTCTTTGTTTGCAATACCAAAATAATATCTTATTGAATTATTAAATTTTTCTTTGGATTTTGAGTCTCACACTATCTTCTATCCAATAATATTTCTATGTTTATATTTCCTATCTTTACCACTAGAGTTTCTGTCTTTGTTGTTCTTTCTCTTCCTATTCTTTATTTTCTATTAAATTTTATTTGTGTGTGTGTGTGCATAATGCATGTGCGTGTGCGTGTGTGTGTGCATGTGTGCACGAGCGCCGTAGTTGGGTAGGTGCACCCATACATGCGTTGCAAGTCAGAGAGCAACTTACAAGAGTCAGTTCTTTCCTTCCATCATGTGGATTCTGGGGATCAATCTCAGTTTTTTTAATTTTTCTTTGTATTTTATGTATATGTGTGCTTAGCCTGCATGTAAGAGCACCATGTGCATGTAGTGCCTGCAAACACCAGAAGAGGGAGTTGGATCATGTAGAACAGGAGTTACCACAGGTGTTAACTGCCATGTGCTGGGACCCAAACCCAGGTCCTCTGCAAGAACAGCGTGCAAGTATTCTTAACTGTTGGGTTATTTCTCTAGCCTAAAACTCAAATTTTTCTAAACAGTCTTTCTATGCAGCTCTAGTTATCTTGGAACTCACTATAGAGCCCAGGCTATCTCAAACTAAAGCAATTCTCCTGCTTCTGCTTCTCAAGTGCTGACATTACAAATATGCACCATCATTCCGTGCTAGACTTCATGTCCTTTAAGGACGACCATCTAAACAACATATCTACATGGGTGGCAGGCAGAGGGAGGATGAATAAATAAGCATTTCCTAAAGACTTATTCCTCTTGATTTGCATACCAAAATTTAAACTATTTGAAAGCAAAGACTCCAATTTCTTTCTTTTTTTCTCCGATGCATCTCAACCACACCACCTGCAACACTGAGCACAGTGTCCAACACATGATCCATTATATACTTACTGACTATATCTATCTGTGCCAAAAGTTACAGAGGCAGTCCACTGAGATAGTTTAGCCATGCAAGCCTTGTCTGAAGTAAGCTCTTCAGAACCCACTGTGGAAGGAAAAAACTGAACTCCTAACAGGGTCCTTTGAACTCCACTGATACACCAAGGCACAGGTGTCTGCACTTACACATATCATACACAGACATACACAATAATAAATAAAAAAATTTAAGTTATGGGGCAGGAAAAATGGTTCATCAGTTACAAGCACTGGCTGCTCTTGCAGAGGACCCAGGTTCAATTCCCAGCACCCACATGGCAACTAACAACAGTCTGATGCCCTCTTTGGACCTGAGAGAGCATTGTACAATATGAGTGCATTTACATACATACAGGCAATACACTCAATATATATATATATATATATATATATATATATATATATATATATATATATATATAATAAATAATTTAAATTTAAAGGTAATACAAAATGAAAAGTATCAATAATATTTTAGAATATCTATACAGTTTTCCAAAATAATTAGTTATCATTTGGGGTATCTAATTTTTAGTCTGCGGTTTAACAAATCAATTATATAATCTTTATTCCAAGAGAATATTCTTATTCTCAGAGATCCTATCTACTTGGAAGGCTGAGGCAGAAGGAACTTCAAGGCCAGGTCTAAGCACGTAGCCCAGTTGTAGCATGCACAAGGCCCTGGTTTAATCTACAGAATGGCATAAATCAGACATGTTGGCCTATAATCCTTGCACTGATGAGGTAGAGGCAGAAGGATATCCTCAACTAAATGGCAAGTCTGAGACCAGCCTGGGAGTATGATACCATGAAAGAGAGAAGGGGAGGGGGAGAGGAGAGAAAATGAAAGAAAAAGGGAGAGAAGAGGTAAAAGAGAGGAGGGAAAGAGGAAAAGAAAGACAGACATGCAGTTCCTTCAAAGCCAGCCTGAGCTACAATGTGAATTCAAGACCTGCCTCAAGAGTAAAAAGGTAGGCCAGCAAGACGGCTGAGGGTAAACGCACTTGTCACCAAGTCTGATGACATGACTTCAATTCCAGGAAGGAAAGAACTGAAAATGCCCAGTATGAGAGGGGGGATCAAGGACAACGATGACAGGACAGCTAAAAAGAGGGTCCCTGGGGCTCAACAGCCAATCAGTCTAGCCTAACTGATGAGCTCCAGGTCAATGAGAGAGCCTGTCTCAAGAAGGAGGTGGATGGTATTTCAGATAATACCCAAGGTTATCCTCTGACCTCCACATGCACCTCACACCCACATGCACACAACACACAACACATGAACAATGAACAAATACACACATATACAGATATATATGAATTTTCTTTAAGTAAAAATAAGGCTGGGGATGTAGCTCAGTGGTAGAATGCTTGCCTAGCAGGTGCCAGATCCTGGATTCCAATCCCAGTACTGAAAAAAGAATTCTTAGGGTCTAAAACCTCTATCCTTTTTATTAAATTAGCGTGGTACCTTAAACACAATAAAAATAGGAAGTTACTGTATGAATAACTCAATACATTAATGCCAAAACTCTACTGCTCGCCAATGAAACATCAAATTTCAAACACTAAGAAATTTTAAAATATTTTCAATTCCAAAAACAGTAGCAAGCTAAGTATAACTGAATTAATCCCAAACTCTCTTATGTAGACACAGGAGAGACCAAATAAACTGCACAAATGTGCTAATAATATGTTGTAAATGAAAACTATGAACTGGGATTTTATACTTCCTGCCAAGCTTGCTGTCATGTGTGGTGTATATACCTTTAATCCCAGAATTTGTGAGGCAGAGAAAGGTAGATTTCTGTGAGTTCAGGCCAGCCTGGTTTGTACTGTGAGTTCCAGGCCAGTCAGGACTATATAGTGAAACCCTGTCTCAAAGAATCCCCTAGGAGAGCAGTAAGATGGCTCATGGAATAAAGCCTGATGACTCAACTCATTGGATCCCAGGAATTCACATGTAAGGAGAGAACTGACCCCCACAAGTAGTCCTCTGACAGTCACACAAACACACAATAAATGTAAATCCTCTAGAATGACAGGGGTTTCATTTAATAATAATTTTTTTAAAAAAGAATCAATGGAGTACAACAAAAGTAACAGAAAAATATCTTCCATTATCAAGTGGAAAAAACAATGAAGAAATGTTGGCTCAAAAGTGTGAAAATCTTTAAACTTAACTTCTGCTTACAAGTGTGACTTTGTGCAAATCACATCTCAGAAGCTCAGATTACCATATTAATAAAACTGAGGTGTAACGTGGGGCTATGGGAGGGTGACCAAACTATTTTCTTCTTAAGATCTTTAAAAGTCTTGATTAAAAGTAAAATAATAATAATATTAACAAACATTGGTAGTTTTCAATGTAAACCGAGTAATCAATGTGACAGTTACAGCATAAGCTGGAAGGGGAAAGGAACCCAGTTGGTATAAGGTTTCTATGTTCAACTTTAAGTAGCAAAATAGTAATTCTAAGTACACAAAAAGAGCACACACAAAAAGAAAGGAAACCAAACCATAAAATGCAAGCCCCAAATCTACCCACATCAATCATTACATTAGTAAATGGTCCAAATACACATATTGAGACAGGTGTCAGAACAATTAAAACAAGACCTAGCTACATGCTGTCTAAAATAGACCACTTCAATTATAGTAGTAGGCAAAAATAAAAGAGTGAAAAGCAAAATACAGCTCTACTCAGAACCACAAAAAAAGGGGAAGTAACAAGTGCTCAAGGGTGAATAGGTAATAATAGTACATCTATACACTGTAACGACTTACCAATACCGACAAGATGGGTGAATATTTAATACATTCACTGAAGTAAAAGAAGCCAGTTTCAGAAGGTTACATACTATATAACCCTCATTCTTACCACACCATAGAAAAGGTAAAACTGGACCAGACCCAAGGTTTACCATCTGCTGGGGATGAGGGCAGTGTGGGGGAGTTTTAGCGGATGGGACTGACCGAACCCTAACTGTGATAGTACTTGTGACTTCGTCCCTATGCTGAAACACATCGAACTGTACCAGAAAGTCATGTTTCCCTGCGCATTAATTTTTAAAGTCGAAGTATGTGGATCATTTCCATGGGCCCTTCCAGACTATGGTTCTATGGCTGAGAAAGAGGTTAAAAGGAAAATGAGTGAGAGAGCTAAATCCTCCTGACATAAAAGCCACTACTCAAAAGAACTTCCTCATTTACTGCACAAAATACACAAAGCCAACCCAAATCCAGAAAATCATCCCCAGAAGAGGCTAAGAAAACCAGCCATTCAAGGTCCAACACTGTATACCTACAAAACGCCTGTGAATGGCTCTTCTTGTCTGCATCCATACTGCAGACTTTTCAGGGTGCCAATTTCCCCTGGCGGGGCGCCCCGTTCTTGCTGGGGTTTACTCGATGACAAGTGCCCCTTTATGCGGACCTCAGGCTGACTTGCTGATGGGGGGTCTTCGGGCAGGGGCGAGGAGGACTCCGCAAAAGCATTCGCCTGGACTTGAGGACACCGGGCGGGGAGTCTCCCCCAAAGCAGCACGCCGTCCTCACCGCCCAGGTTCCCCCAACAGCACGTGGGGACTGGGGCCAGCAGAAGGACCCTGAGCCCGGCTGTCCACGCAGGCTGGTCCTCACACGGTCGCGCCCACGGGGAGGCGTGCGGGCTCCTCTCCGCACGCAGCTCGGCCGCCCCGCGAGCCCCACGGCGCGCCCGCGCGCACCGCCCCGCGCCGAGGAGGAAGCGGACCCGCGTCGCGCCCGCCCGCCCGCCCCGCCCGGCCACCGTCCCCGCAGGGCCGGCTCCCCCGGGGACGCACCAGCCCGCCCGTCCGCCCGCAGCCCACCTTGAGCTGCGACTTGGAGACCTTGCCGCTGCGGTCCAGGTCGAGCGCGGTGAAGGCGTGCCAGATGGCCTTGAGCAGCTCGTCCTTCAAACCCCCCATGGCCGCGGTCCCGCTGCGCCCTCTTGTCCAGCCAGCCCGGCCGGCCCCGCAGCGCCTCTGCCTCCCTTCAGCCTCCCCTCAGCCGACGCCGTCCGCCGCAGCGTCACCTGACCGCAGCAGGACACGCCCCGGACACGCCCACGCGAGGCCACGCCCATCCGGAATGCCCGCCTCTGCCAGGTCTGGGGATGTAAATACCACACCAAATCCCTGTCTTGGGTGCCCAGACTGGCTAGGATATTTTCATTCACTCCAAAGAAATGTCCTCCCCCGACCCCAGGGGAACGTCAGAGACTGGACTGAGCAGCTTGGGCTGGCGCCCCGCAGTTATAAAGAGAGCATATTGAAACAGTAATGGCCATTGACCTTATCTGTGAATCAGGAATCCAGAAGCTGTTTAGATCTGGCAAGCCATCTGCTGGCAAGATGAACTGTGGCCATCAGAAGGCTAGACTGGTGCTGGAGGTCTCAGCGCCTCCCCACTGGGCCTTCTCATTACGCTGCTTGAGTGTCTTTACAACATGGCTGCTGGCTGTCTCCAGAGCAAAAGGACTCAAGAATGAGTTGCAATGGCTTTTTGCTGGGTGTTGAACCCAATGCCTTTAGAGTTCTAGGCAGTCCCTCTGCCACTGGGCCACAACCCCACCCCCTGGTTTCTCCAGACAAGGTGTCACTATGTAGCCTCAAACTCATAATCCTCCTGCCTCAGCCTCCAGAATGCTAATAATACAAATGTGTCTCACCATATCCAGCACCTGCAATGTCTTTTTTTAATGCGTATGAGTGTATTGCCTGCATGTGTGTAAGTGCACTCGTGACATACAAAGTCCACAGAGGTCAGAAGAGGGTGTCAGATCCCCTGGCACTGGAGTTATGAATGGTTGTTAGCTGCCATGTGGATGTTGGGAACCAAACCCAGGTCCTCTGCAAGAGCAGCCAATGCTCTTAACTGCTGAGCTATCTCTCTGTCCCTAAATGCCCTAAATGTTATCCATCATCATTTTTTTTCAATGTCCTACTAAGCACTCAGGACCATCCAATTTACTGTGAAAGGGGAACTACAGGAAAACATGTCTGTAGGCATGAATCATTGGGATCATTTTGGAAGCTACCTGATTATTACACAGATGTGGGGTCAAATCCTGGCTTCCCCATGTGCTCACCTCTGATAAATAGTAAATTTCATTTCCTTGTAGGTAAAATGGGAGAGGGGGTCTTGCTAAAATGTTAGGAGATGTAAATGAAAGGCAAGCATGACACAACAGTATCACAGAATATGACAATTTGATGTTTGGCTCATGTGATGCTTTTACCCTGTGTCAATTTAGCTAAACTGGAATTTAGTTCCCTAAATTTTATCCTTTTGTGAGGCAGGATTTCACTAGCTCAGGCTGACTTTAAACATTAGGATAATGACCTTGAACATCAGATCCTGCCTCCATCTCCCAAGTTCTGAGATTACAGGTATGGAAGCATGTGCTCTGAATTTCCTTTTCTAATGTGGTTTCAGAATAGGAATGACCACAAGGGAAATTTATGTACAATGTGGAAGGAGCACAGTGTAGGGTGCCAGGTGTTGCCATACATGGTATGGAGCTGCCAGTACAAGCTGTAGGGCAGAGCATCCCTGCTCCCCCTATCCAGGGCAAAACACATGTATAGATTCACCACAAAGATGTTCACTTATGCTACAGACCAGATACTCATCAATGAGAAAGCTAAGATCAGTTCCATTCTACCCATATATGTGCTAGTTTGTTCTGTGGATTCTTTGTGTCCTCCATCTCCCGTAACTCAGTCTCACTTTTCTGGACTGCCAGTCCTGTGGTGAATGACTAGATACAGAGGAAATGGTCTGTCACAGACGTCAGCAGCTTTCTTATGTGGTCCCTAGTAGTGACTTTTCTTGCAAATTAAAGAAATTAAAGAAAAGTAGCCATTTTCTTGCAAATCTTTTCTTCCCTGGCTTTGCCTGCACTCTGTGGTGCCCAGGCTATATAACAAATCCTGAGTCACTGACAGTATTGCTCCCCTGGTCAGGCCCTGATACTGATCTTGGTGAAGCTGAGTATTGCTATAACCATTACAGATATGTCATTTGAGAAGAGAAGCTAAAGCAGTCTCAAGTGAAGCCTTGAAGGACAGTGAGGGGGTTATTTAGAGGCTGGTGTTAAGCCATGCACAGTAGTGCATGGTTTATTATTTATTTATTCTTGGTTTTTTTCAAGACAAGGTCTCACTATGTAGCTCTTGGCCAGTCTTAAACTCACTTATGTAGACCAGACTGGCCTCAATCTCACAGAGATTCTCCTGCCTCTGCCCCTGAGTGCTGAAATTAAAGGCATGTCCCACTATATCTGGTGAGATAAAGACTTTTTAGAGGTAATTCTAATTCAATATGACTGATGTCCTTATAAAACAGGGGAATTTGAGTACAAACATTTACAGAGGAAGAATACCATGTGACTACGAAGACAGAGATCAGGGTAATAGGTCTACAAACCAAAGGACACTAAGGATCGGGAGTAAACCACCCACAGCTGGGGGAGAACTATAGAATAAATGCTTCCTCCCTCACAGCCCTTAGATAGGACCAACTCTGTTGACAGTTTGATATTTGACTTCCTTCTAGAAGTGTGAGGCGATAAATCTCTATTTTTTAAAGCATCTGCTTCTGTAGTTTAAGGTACTCAGTCTCTGATACTTTGTTACAACTCCCCTAGCAAACTAATTCACACACAAATCAGCTAACTAATGTAATTTTTTTAAAGTTTAAAAGTAGAAAGGAAAAGTTAATTTAAAGCAATTTTTTTATAAAAAATGATTTTTGAACACAGGTACCAGGCATGAGTGGACAATGCTTCCCCCCAAAAGACATCTTATAAATGAAAATCTCCATGGCACACATGGAGCATCTGCCTACCAGTTACTGGTCTGAGAGGCCCCAGAGCCCCACATAGCAACACAGACTATTGCCCTTGCTCTTGGTTGCCCACCAGTACCAGATAGTAAAACCCTATTGCTGAAAACAATACACTTTGGTTTTGGAATGTAGAGAAATCAAGCTGAAGTGACCTTCCTCCCTGAAGGCTAGCCTTCTTCATGCTGGAAGGAGCTATACAAGCCACTGAGAAAGAAAAGTATTCACGGTATTACCCAGCAACAAACCCTACATTCTACAACACCAATACAAAACTGGCCAGGCAAGATGCGCCCACTGGTTCGATAGTGGTATGAAGGTTATTGGGGTAACCAACCACTTTTGAATTGAATGTGAATCTCTCTTCACAGGAGAGAATTCATATCTGGTACTGTAAATCTGGTCAAAAGCCCATGGCTATGGCTCAGGGGTCAGAGGCCCTGGAGGAAACCTACTACTATTGTTTTGCTAAGCAATATGTTGTTGTCAAACTGCCTTCTACATGTTTATGCTTATCTTAGATCAGTGCTGCCTAAATAACGTATCTTCATCATATCCACCCAACTCTCTCCTCACACCCCACCTGTCACCTTCCCTGCTACATGTCCTTTTCTTTGTGTTTTGTTCTGTTTTGGACATAGGGTTTTACTATGTCGCCCTGGCTACCCTGGAACTCATTATGTAGACCAGGCTGGTCTTGAACTCACAGAAATCTACCTGCCTCTGCCTCCTGAATACTGGGATTAAAAGTATATGCCACTATGGCCAGCTTTCCAAGCAGAATTTAGAGAGTATGCAAGTAGTCAAAAATTGGAACCAGGAAGAGAGCTCAGTGGATAAATGCTTACTGCACAAACATGTGAACTAGTGTTGGAATCCCTAATATCCACATGAAAGCCAAGCAGATGGGGTGCTCCACCTGGAATCCTCGCACTCAGAAGGCACCAAGTGGGGATCTCTGGGGCAAGCTGGCTACACCAGATAAATCCACAAGCTCCGATACCCAATCCCAGTAAGTAAAGCAGAGTGATGGAGAAGACATCTGATATCAATGTATGGCATCTACATGCACACCTGTACACATGTGCATCCACATATATGTGAACATACATACACATATATACACATGGAAAAAAGGAGGAGTCAAGAATTGCCAGGTTCAAGCTGCCCATAGTGGCGTACACCTTTGACCCCCGAATTCTGGAGGCAGAGGCAGGTGGAGCTCTGTGAGATCAAAGTCATCCTGGTATGGTCTACATAATGAGTTCTAGGCCAGCTGGGGCTACAGGGAAACACTGCCTCAAAAAGACAAAAAAAAAAAAAAAAAGAATTGCCAGGTTCAGAAATAAAGCTACATCTAATCTTTTAGTCTTTGCCAGCAAAAGACAAAAGACTCTACAAGCAGGAAATGGTCAAATAATAATGATTAAGTCCAGCACATTTCAAGGAAACACAGTCTCTGGATAAAAATAGTCTCCAGATTTTTCTCAGCTCAGTAAACAGCTCTAAGATTGAAGAACAATCTCCAATTAGACCAAAAAAAAAAAAAAAGCCCTCTAAGAAATCTTAAAAGCATTATCTCCAAGGACCTTGGACCTTGCCTCTAAATCCAGGAAAGAAAGGGCACTGTCTCTGAGACCCTCTAGGATGAGACCTTTGTCTATGAGGAGTGAGCCTCAGTACTATTACTACAAAACCACCATGGTTGGGTTTGTTTTTTGTTTTTTGTCTTTTGTTTTCAGTCTTTTTGAGACAGAGTCTCCCTGTAGCTCCAACTGGCCTGGAACTCACTTTGTAGACCAGGCTGACCTTTTTAAAAAGACTTGTATTGGTAGGAGCATCTCCAGCTTGGATCCAAAAAAGACAGAGATAGTGCAAATGAAAAGAGGCCTCAGGGTACCCACCAGATATGAAAGGAAACAGACTGAAAAAGGAACTCATGGGCTCCTTCCTTGGAAAAGGAAGAAAACTATAGTGTCGACAAGCCAAAGGACAGAACCAAGAATTCCCTGCAGCAAGACTTCACGTTAGTCAAGGAACTGGGAATGAATCTAGACGGGTTTCTGAATGTCTATGGGCAAATGACCACTATATTCCTATATGCTTCGCTTCTTGGCTCCTTCCTGTTTTGAGTGAAACTGTTGGAATTTCATTCTTCTTAATTACATGTTCACTAGTATGCAAAAAATTTAACATAACAGGCCTGACTGCCTATCCTGAGAAAGATGATCAAGATGGCTTAGCGGGGAAGGTGTCTGCTGCTAAGCCTGACAATCTAAGTTCCATTCTCGGGATCCACACAGTAGAAGAGGGGAATCGACTCGGTAGACTGACCTTTGACCTCCACAAAGTGCTATTTCAATAAAGAAGTGTAATAAAAGATTTATTTATAAAGTTGGCCTTTAGGAACTGGAGAGATAGTTCAGCAGTTAAGAGTACTTCCTGCTCTTGCAGAGGACCCAGGTTTGGTTCCCCACCCCCACATGGTGGCTAACAACCATCTGTAACTCCTGCTGCAGGACATCCAATGCCTTCTTCTGACCTCTACAGACATTACAGACGTGTGGTGCACATACATACATGCAGGTAAAACATGTATACACATTAAAAATTACTTTTTTTAATCTTAAAAAAAAAGGATTCAAATAAAGTTCATCTTTGGTTAACAACTGGACATTAATTTGTAAAATATATTAGCTACTTCTTTCTTTCCTGCTTCTACGCCAGTCTCTCTTTTTGCTTCCTGGTTCACTAAGGTGTGAGCGAACTTATCTACATTCCTGAACAAGCTCATCCACATTCCTGCCTGCTGCCATGCCTTTCCCATCATCAGGTATTATACCCTCAAACCATGAACCAAGGGGCTGGAGAGATGGCTCAATGGTGAAGAGCATGGACTGCTCTTCCAGAGGACCCAGATTTGATTCCTAGGTTCCACATGGCAGCTAACAATGTCCATACGTAACTCCAGTTCCAGGGGATCCAATGCCCACTTCTGGCCTCTGTGGGCTTTGCATGACAGGGATGCACTTAGATATGTGCAAGTAAAACAGTCATGCACACAAAATATATAATAAAATAAGTCAAAATATACCTTCCTCCATTAAGTTGTTTCCTTGTCAGGTATTTGGTCACAAAGAAGACACAAGTAATGGATGAACCCAGATTTCTTGGAATTCTTATTCTGTGCTGGTCCTCTCTGAACTGTGCTAGCATACTGTGAGACACTAGTCACACAGAAATGCTACACGGAGAAAGAGAGAGAGAAAAAACACTAGCCAATCCCTAGCTGTTTCAACCACTAGACATCAGATATGTAAGGAAAGCCCTTGAAAGCCCCAGACATGACTCTAGGCAAGCTGTCCCTGCCATCTCCAGGCTTCTGAGCTTACCCAGCTCAAGCCTCAGACATTGGGAAGCAAAGACCAGCCATTCCACTATGCCGCACCAAATCTTTTGACCCACTGGATCATGAGCACCATAAAATGACTGGGTTTTGCCACTAAGGTTGGGGTTTGGTGGTTAAATCACATTAGATAATCGAGCAGAAGTGACAAGTTATTTCCAAAATGATGCTTCCTTCTCCTGCCCACCAGAGAAGACTGTGTCTTGGCCTACTCAGATTCTTCCCCTCCCTTGTGTTGGGAGAAGAGGCCTACCTTCACAGCCAATACTTCAACTCAAGGGCCCTTGAACTACTACATCCTGGGGGGAAGAATTAGGAAGACGGAAAACAGAAAAGAAGATCACCAAACAAAGGGGTTGTTTTGGTCATGTTGGTAACGGTGGTCACGGTGTTTTATTGTTTGTTTGTTTGAGGAGGAAGGGCAGTTGCTGAGAAAAGAAGGAAAAGCAGCTGTTGCCTGTGAAAGCATTGGCACAGAAAAGAGTAAAGATGGAATTCAAGAGGTTTCATGAGAGACTGTGTGTGTCCACAGTGTCCACAGTACAAACGAAGAACCGTCCATTGAGGGGGACTGCTTGAGAGCATTGGTTTGTTTTATTTTGTTTTAAGATTTTATTTTTGACTGGATATGGTGGCACAGGCTTTAATCTCAGCATTCCAGAGGCAAAAGCATTCCAGTGAATCTCTGTGAGTTCAAGGCCAGCTTGGTCTACATAGCAAGTTCCATGCCAACCAGGGCTACATAGTGAGAGCCTATCTCAAAAAAATTTTTACTTTTATTTATGTGTGTGTGTCTGGCACGTGTGCAGGTGCCCACAGAGGCCAGGTCAGATCCTCTGGACCTAGAGTTATTGGTGTGGGCTGCCAAATGTGGGTGATGGGAAGCAATAGTCCTCTATAAGAGCAGTAAGTAATCTTAATTAGCTGAGCCATCTCTTCAGTCCCTGTTTTCATTTAAAATTTTTATGTATTTATTTTCATGAGTATGAATATGACTGTTTTGCCTGCAAGTATGCAAGTGCTACGAGTGCACCGTGTGCAGGCAATGCCTGCAGAGGACAGAAGAGGATTTTGGAACCCCTGGAACTAGAGTTACAGAAGATTGTTAGCTGCCTTGTGCTGGGAACTGATCTGGTTCCTCTGCAAAAGCAGCTGGTGCTCTTAACTGCTGAGCCGCCTCTCCAGCCCTAACCTTGTTTTCATTTTTGAGACAAGGTATCATTCTGCTATTCAAAATGACTGCAAACTCCTAGGTTCAAGAGACCCTCCTTCCTCAGTTTCCAAGGCAACTGAAACCACAGGAACTAGCCTTGTACCTAGCTTTTAATTAGGGTGTGGGGGGATGCTTGAGACAGAGTTTCATGTAGTCCAGGCTATCCTCAAACACACCACGTGGCCAAAATTATCTTAAATTTCTGATCCCCCTGACTCCACCTGCTGGGATTACAGGCAGACACCACCAAGTCAGGTTAATGCAGTCCTGGGGATTGAACCCAAGGCTTTGTGAATGTTAGGCAAGCACTCCACCAACTGAGCCACATCTTCAGCCTGTTAGTTTTGACTGTATTGTCTTTGCTCTTTTATTTAGGACTAGTTTAGTCTTGGCTGACACCTGTGGCTTTTTTAAGTGTCACAAATAAATGACATTCCCTCTCTTGGAACCACATCCCACGCAATCCTGTCTTTTTCTGCTAAGTACTTCAAGGTGGGGATTAATAAGAGAGCATACACATGAGCATGCTGGTCTGTTGGAGGCAAGGAATTAACAATGTGCCTCAATGGTGAAGGATGAGCTGAAGTTAACCAGCCAAAGGTGGGAGACAAGGCTTCTGAGGAAAAGCACCATTTGGAAAGAGGATGGTTTAGTAAGAAACTAAGTGAGAGCCATACGAATGATGAGGAAAACACGAATGCACGCATGGGGCGGGGAGGGGGGGGTAGGTGGAGCGCTGGGCATCCAAGCCTAATAAGCCAGGTGCACAGGCCTGTCAGTTAGCTCTGTCAAGTTCTTATCTTCCCCCCAAGTACCAAAATACCTTATAATCAGTGGGAGCAATCTGATAGCCGGAAAGAGAAATGTCTGGCGGAAATTGGCAGATGTAGGAGTGGCATCCGGTCCCTGGCACTGGGATCAGCAACTGAGAGCATCTTCATCACAGCCTTTAACCCACAGCTTTCCTGGGGAGGTCAGGAAACTTCTTGTTCCTGGGAAAGGTTCATAGGCCAGTCTCTGGACTTAAGCAGAACCTCAGGGAATAAGGCCAGGTGAGACTGCAGGCTACTCAACTGGTGAAAATAATGTCCCTCTCTGCCTCATCATGAGTAATGAATAACATAATAACAGCTGGGCTGGTGAGATGGTCCAGTAGGTAAAAGCACTTGAGGCCAAGCCTAGTGACCCGAGTTCAATCCCTGGGTCCCTTGTGGTGAAAGGAGAGAGCTGACTCCCTCAAGTTGTTGCCTGACCTCCACATGAACATGAACATGAACATGCACCCTATACACATGCATATTAAATCAATAAAAATATTTTTAAAAAAGATAATAGCAGCTGTCACTCAGATGTTGGGGCACATCTACAATCCCAGCACTCAGGATGCTGGGCAAGAGGATTAAGAGTCCAAGGCCAACCTGGAATACATAGTGAGACCGTTTTCTCAAAACAAAATAGGTAATGACTGTGAAAGCAGGAAGAGCAACAGCGGCAACGTGAAACGGGAGGGACTTGCAGAGGGACCAAAGCATTAGGAGTGTTTCCTTTGGGTTTTGACTGTACATGTTTTTGGTTTGTTGTTGCTATTGGTTTTTTTTTTTTTTTTTCGGTTGGTTGGTGTTTGAGTGATGGAGTCTTCTTGTTCAGCCCTGGCTGGTCCTCACTTTGCAGCCCACATGTGGCTGACCCCTGGCTTGTCCTTACTTTGCAGCCTGCATGTGGCTGACCCCTGGCTTGTCCTTACTTTGCAGCCTGCGTGTGGCTGACCCCTGGCTGGTCCTCACTTTGCAGCCCGCGTGTGGCCCCCAGCGTGCAGCACTCCTCTGCCTCAGCCCCTCAAGTGTTGGAATTACAGATAAATGACAGGGTTCTGATGAGAAATACACAAACCTCTGAAGTGCTGGGATTGGTTGTTTCAGTCAAGGTGCAAAAGTAGCTAAATCTAACCTTAAAATGATGAGAACTGTGTGGCTGGGCTAACCATGAAAGACTTATCAGACATTCAATGCAAAATCTCAATTTAATAATCTTCCACTGAGACCAGAGTGAGGTCTACAGCTACCCTGCATACCTGAAGCAGGAAAATGATGCCAGTCCAACACCCTACCCCAAGGACAGCAATAAGAGCAGTCAGATAGTTCATGGGTTCATGGGTCGAGACATGAGGTTAAAATATCCACACTAAAAAATAAAATGCAAAGATGTCCATATTATAAAGCGATCCATAGATTCAGTGCGTATTATTTATAGAAATAGAAAAACCTGTCCAAAATTTATATGGAACCTCAGTACATCCTGAAACGTCATAATAATCTTGACAGAGAAGAATAAACATGGAAGGAAGGAAGGAAGGAAGGAAGGAAGGAGAGAGAAAGAGAGAGAGAGAGAAATGGGAGAACCTCACAGTTACTGATTTCAAAGGTACAAAGGTCTGGGGATGAGACTTAGTGGTAGAGTACTTGACTAGCACGCATCAGTCACTGGGTTAAATCCAGAACCTCACAAAACCAAAACATACACATGAACATAACTGTGCCTTTAATCCCAGCACTAAGGATTTAATCCCAGCACTCAGGAGGCAGAGGCAAGTGGATCTCTGTGAGTTCAAGGCCAGCATGGTCTAACTTGGAAGTTCCAGGTCAGCTGGGGCTACAGGGAGACCCTGTCTCAAAACAAACAAACAAACAAAAACAAATAAACATATATAATTCATATAAAAAGATATAATAAACAGACATAGATCAGTGGAATGGAACAAAGAATCTAAGAATAAACCTTAATAATAGAGTGTCAATATATTTGGTGGGAGTTGTTTGGGTTTCCTGCCTCAACCTCCCTAGTGCTGGGATTATAGGTATGTGTTCCCACTCCCAGCTAGACAATTGATTTTTAACAAGTGTGCTGACCAAGGTTATCAGCAAGAAAAAGGCAGCTTTTTAACAAATAGTGATGGGAAAACTGGACATATACAGGCAAAAGAATCAAGTTAGCAGCTGGGGCAGCAGTTCAGAACACACATTAAAAAACCCAGTTGTGATAGTATACGCTTATAGTTCCAGTGCTGGGGCGGTGAAGACAGGTAGGTGGATCTCTGGTACTTGCTAGCCAGCCAGCTATTCTAATCAGTGAGCTCCAGGCCAGTGAGAGACGCTGTCTCACAAACAAGATGGATGGTGCTGAGAACTGACACTCAAAGTTGTCCATGATCACATGCACCTGCACATACAGCCACACACATATGCACACCCACACAAGACCACTATCAGCTACACAGTGAATTAGAGGCTGGCCTAGGCCTTATCTCAAAAAAACAAACAAACAGGACAAAGAAAAGAATAAAGTTGGAGTTTGCCTAACACTATATATAAAGATGAACTCAAAATGAGGTCAAGGTGTAGATCAACAGCATAGCGCTTGTCTAGCATGTGCAAAGACTGGGTTCCATCCCCAACGTGCATGCACACACACACAAATAACCTCAGGATGAATCAAAGACCCAAATATAAGACCTTAAACTATAATTAACTGTTGGGAAAAAATATAAAGCAAAACCTTCATAAATAACATCAGGTTTGGCAATGTGTCCTTGGTTATTACACCAAAGGCGCAGGCAACAGAGGGCAAAAAATAGACAAAGTCATGGGCTCAAGTAGCTCTCCAGTAGAACACTTGTCTAGCATGTCTATGACCCTGAAATTGACCTCCAGCTCCATCAAGAGCAAGAAAGTGAGAGAGAGAGAGACAGAAGAAGAAGTGATTCAACCCAACAACTTAAAATTGGCTGGTGAAATGGCTCAGCCAGTAAAAGAACTTGCTGCACAAGCCTGATGACCTGAGTTCCGTCCGTCCTTCAAACCCACATAATGGAAGGAGAGAACCAATCCCCTGATGACCTAAGTTTGATCCCCAAGACCCACATGGTGGGAGAAGAGAATCAACTCTTACTTGTTTTTTGTTTTGTTTTTGTTTTTGAGACAGGGTCTCCCTGCAGCCCCAGCTGGCCTGGAACTCCCTATGTAGACCAAGCTGGCCTTGAACTCACAGAGATCTGCCTGCCTCCGGAAGGCAGGAATTAAAGGTATGCACCACCATGCCCAGCAAAAAATAAATATTTTTAAAAGTCAGCATCAACAAAGCAAAGTTGTTAAGTTTCACACTTTAATATTCAGAATATATTTTCAAACTCCTAAATCTCAACAAGAGAAAAAATAAACAGCTCAATTAAGAAATCTAAAGCACTTAAATAGCAAGTTCTCTGAATATATGCAAAGAAGCACAAATTCTTAGGCATTGCAAACTGAAACCATAACATCAATCCCCTCACACCCATTAGTTTGCCTACTATCAAGAACGAAAAAAAATAGAAAACAAAACTGCTGGCAAGGATACTGTAAGTCTCGTGCAGTATTCAGGAGAATGTGAAATGATACCGCCACTGAGGAGAACAGTGCAGTGGTCCCTCAAAAGGCTAAAGATAGATTATCATAACCTAGCAATTCCACATCTGCACACATGCCCAAAAGAATTGAAAACCAGGCCAGCCAGATGGCTCAGTGGGTGAAGGTGCCTGCAGCCACGCCTAACAACCTGAGTTGTTAGGACCCACATGGTAGAAAGAGAAAACCAACTCCCAAAAGTTGTCTCCTGATCTCCACATGTACACCATGGCACGCATGCATGCAGAAATACACACACACACACACACACACACACACACACACACACACACACACATAGAAAAATACTTCTTAAAACAAGGTCTCAAATATATATTAGCACACTTTTGGGAGGGGGACTTTTTGAGATAGAGTCTCATTATATATTCAAAGCTTTGAGTTGAATTTACCAAGTAGCCTTTGAACTCAAGGCAAGGCTCCAGCCTCAGCCTCTAGAGTCCTGAGATGATAGGTGTATGCTATCACTCCCATCTCTTGAATACCCATTCTATAAGAGTATTACAGTGTTATTCATACAGCCAAAAGTCAGAAGCAACCCAAGTGCCCATCAGTGTATGGATGGATAAGTGAAATCTGAACTGTACACTCAGTGGAATATTATTCAGCTAATTAGGCACCGTTAAGATGCTAAATTTTACGTTGTATGTATTTTACCATAGTAAACAATATTGGTGCAGGGAAAGCCATAAAGACCCTCAAATGAGGACCACAATCTTGAAGGATTAAACATAGACGAAGGGAATGTGGTACAAACCAGAGGTGCAGAAATCAGGAGACCATACCGCAGAGCCTATGGAGGGTGGAGGCAGAGCCTGAGGAAGTGCCTGTGGTCAGAGGCACGAGAGCTTATGGGTGAGGTCTAGCTCTGATGGGACACACATGGATGAGTGGATGAGATCCGCCAGAGTGGGCTCGAAGATTCAACGACTGTCTTAGGGAAGAATTCCAGGAAACAACGAAATTTAAAGAGTGGCTTAAAGAAAGATCCACCTTACCAGGGAGGTCCACCGTCTTCCCAACAGGAGAACCCAGAAGCCCAACTCTCCTCTCAAAGTGTTCATTTGGCTGGGCATGGTGGTGCATACCTTTAATCACAGCACTGAGGCAGAGGCCAGTGGATCTCTGTGAGCTCAAGTCCAGCCTGGTCTACATAGTGAGTTCCAGGTCAGCTGGAACTATAGGGAGACCCTGTCTCAAACTCCCTATGTAGCCAAGGATGGCCTTGAACTTCTGATCCTCTTGTGTCTATCTTCCAAGTACTGGGATTACAGGCATGTGCCACCACACTCTGCTTGGTGTGTGTGTGTGTGTGTGTGTGTGTGTGTGTGTGTGTGTGTGTGTGTTAAAGTCAATATCTCATGTAATTTAGACTGACCTCAAACTCACTTTGTGGCTCAGATTTGCCTTGAACCCTTGATCCTCCTTCCTCTCTCTAACACCTAGATCATTCTTGATCCTTTTGCTTCCCCTTCCCCATCAGCACTCTTATGAGAGATGAGAGTGTGTCTCAATGACAGAGCCCTTGCCTGCATGTGTAAGACCCTGGGTTCGATCCCCTGCACTGTGGAGCACACAGATCAACCTGCCCTCTCCTAAGGGTAGGACAGCAGTGTCATGAAAGCAATCCATTTTCAGATTTGAACAAGTGAAGCTTCTCTGCCTTCGACCATGCACAAGCCTTAAATGGTGTTCACCTCTATGGATGAGACTTCAGCCGGGTTCACCTGAGGTCAGTAAGAAAGTGTCTGTGTGACCCTTTGACTGCTCAGGCCACCCCTTTAGAGAGGCTGAGGAGAGAGTAGGAAGCAGCTCAGAAGCTCTTCAGAAGTCTTGACTTGGGGTTACTTCTGTGGCATCATCTCTCCCACACCTGTGTCTAATCGGGAGCACACTGTCTGAATCTGATGGAACACATGACTGACTGCCATGTCTACATAGAAATCTGGGGGAAATACCAGGATCTAAGTTGGACAGAGCAAAAACTGGCATCCAAAGGTCCAGTACAACGTCAGGCTGAACATCCTTGTCCCCTCTGCCCCTTTATTGATCCTCAAGGACAGAACACCTCAAGTCTCGGAGCACACAGGAGACCAGATGGGAGAGAGGAGGCTGTCACTCAACATCCCGTGACCTGACAAGGCCCTGCCATATATACAATAAATACAATGATAATAAATACAGCCCTTGAGCGAACAATAAATTCTGGTTCCTTTTTGTTGTTTGAGACTGGATCTCCCCAGGCATCAGCCTTGAATTCCCTTGACACCTCAGATTCACAGTCATCCTGCTGTGTGCCTTCCCATGCTGAGATTACAACTGCATGCCACTGTGTCTGGCTATTGATTTATTTTATTAGGGTTTTTTGGGTTTTTTTGTTTTGTTTTGTTTTGTTTTTGTTTTTGAAACAGGGTCCTAGTGAGTTACCATTTGGGACTTACCCAGTGCCCTGTTTGAATAGCCTCCTTCTTGTTCCAGTATTTCTAATCCCTTCCCATCACCTTTCTCATCTAACCCCTGATCTACTAGGGGAATTATACCAGGAAACATAGGATTGGGCCTGTGCAGTCAGCTTTCTTTCTGTATGACATCTGACAGAACTGCCGTCTTGTAATATATTACCACACCCCCCTTTTCTCTGCTTGTTATGGTTATTATGAGACCATCAGGATTATTCAGTGTTTCCTGTCCTTGGTACAGCTCCTGTTTTTCTCATATAACTCTGGCTGAGTCAGTTTCCTAAATACATCCCTCTCTTGCTAGGAAGTGACTGTTTCCACCAGAACTCCTTTTGAAGAGTAGAGGATGTATCTGAGGTAGCAGAGTGCTTACTTAGCCTGTACAAAATTTTGGGGTTTGATCCCAGTACCATGTAAACCAGGCATGGTGGCACCTGCCTAAAATGCACTCAGAAGATGGGATCCGGAGCATGGAGAGTTAGAGGCCAGTCTATATAGTAGAATTGAGGCCCAGCATGGGTTACATGAGAAGCTGTCTCAAAAACAAAATGCATACCATATGCTGAAATGAAATTGCTATTGTGAGGCGAGGCCATGAGTAGAAGCATAGCCTAACTGTGACATTTAGGGAAGTAACAGAAGTTAAAGAAGACCAGAAGGATGGGGCGCTAATCCAGCTGGACAGTGGCTTTTTAAGAGGAGGAATAAAGATGTAGCCTCCCAGTCCCAAACTTCATGAACCTCAAGGCAAATAAACATTTCTTCTAGATAAAATACCCAATTTCTGGTATTTGGTTATAGCAAAGAAAATCGACCACAGGCTCCCCAGTGAAGTTTGTGCAGGCTGGATTGCTCATGTGATCAATGCGCACGCACGTCCTTGCTGTGTTTTCAGGCCCAGCCAGGAGTGGGGGTTGGAAGATGTTGGCTCTGGACTCTGAGATGCTGGAGGAGCCTTGGGGCTGAGTAAAGGCAATAAAAACAGCTCCCAAGCAAGCAATAAATCCCAGTTCCTTTGTTCGTTTTTGTGTGTTTTTCTTTATTTGAAACTGGATCTCCCCACCTATCAGCCTTAAACTCTCTTGAATTCACCTCGGTTCACAGCCAACTCTGCTGTGTGTGCCTTCCCAGTGCTGAGATTACAGCTGCATGCCACTGTGTCTGCTACTGAGCTATTTCAGCTTTGCTTTTTTCAGACAGGGTTTTGCCGTGTAACGCCAGCTGGTCCAGAACTCACTATAGAGGGCAGGGTGGGCTCCCGCTTGCTGTGGCCCTCGTGTCTGTCTTCTGGAGTGTGGGGATCACGGTTTTTTACCACCATGCCCAGCTCAAATGTTTACCACAGCATTCCTTTTCTTGAATGTTATAAAGCCCCTCTTGATTTTTCCACTTCTCAAGACTACACTTCAAAAAGCCTTCATTTCTTTTCTTCTCTCTCAACTTTTCAGCTATTTTGTTGTTTTTACGGGGCTTCTGGGTTTGTTTTTTTGTTGTTTTAAAAAAATATTTTATTATTTTATTTTATGTGTATAGATGTTTTGCCTGCATGTATGTAAGTGAACCACGTGTGTATAATGCCTGTGGAGGTCAGATCCCCTGGAACTGGAGTTATAGACCATTGTTGGCCTCCATGTGGGGTCTGGGAATCAAACCCCCATCCTTTGCAAGAACAGCAAGTATTCCTAGTCACTGAGACATCTTTCTAGTCCATTTGTTTTTTGTTTTTTTGAGATAAGTTCTTGCTATATAGCCTCAAATTTGCAATCTTCCTGCCTCAGCCATCCAGGTGTTGGAAGTACTGGCCTGTGTCTAAAAAAAATGCCTTGTGTTTTCTTTCCTTTTTCTTTTTCTTTTTTTATATTTTATTTGGCTATGTGTGCATGTATATGTGGGAGGGTCAGAGGACAACTCCCAGGAGTCAGTTTTCTCCTTCCACCACATGGGTCGGGGACATCAAACTCAGGCTTGGAAGCAGGCATCCATACTCAATAAGCCCTCTCGCCAGCGCTGAGCCTTGGGTTTCCTGTTGCTGTTTGTTTGTTTCCTTGTTTTAAGGTATAGTAGAATATAAAATCTGAATGCTGGATGTCAAGCCAGTTTGATAGTAAATAGGACACTATGTCTAGGAATAGATACTTCTTTTTTTTTTTTTTTTTTTGGTAGGGCTGGAGAGATGACTCAGTAGTAAAGAACAGAATGCTAGCTGTTCTTCCAAAGATTTCCATCACCCATGTTGGCTGGCTGACAATCTCCTATAACTCCACCTCCAAGGTATCTGACACTGTCTTCTGGTTTCTTGGGCACCTACACACAAACACACAAAATAAATAAATAAATAAAGGTATTGGTTTGCATTAGAACTTCTTTTTTATCTAACTCTACATTATTTCTGCTCTAATATAAAATTTTAAATGATTTCTACTGAATGCTTCCTTAGTTTTTTCCTCTTATGTGGCCAGGCATAGTGGAACATGGCTTTCATCCCAGCACCTGGAAGGCAGAGGCAGGGGGTATCTCTGTGAGTTCAAGACCAGCCTGGTCTACATAGTAAGTCCCAGGCTAGCTGAGGCTACAGAGAGACTCTGTCTCAAAAAGACTCCCCAAAATTATACATGTGTGTATGCGTGTGTGTGTGTGTGTGTGTGAGCGCGTGTGTGTATTGCTGTAACCTCTTCTCATTTACGATCCTTATTTGAATCATCTTCCATCATTTAGAACTCACCTCCCTGATGCAAATTTGTTAGCATTCATTTTCGGTCCAAAATAAATTTAGCACTCAACTGTAAGACAGATTTTCCAGTTAGTTGCACACATCTATGCCTTGGCTATTTATAAATAGCCTGTGTTCTGCTTCAGTTTGAATACCTTTTTTTGAAAGAAATTGTGTAAGTGGGAAATGAATGAACAGGGGCCTGGGGCTAGGGCTCAGTTGTTAAAGTTCTTGCCTACCACACACAAAGTCTAAGGGTTGATCCTCAGCAACCCATAAAAACCAGGCATGGTGGTACCATTGGCAATCCCAGCACTTGGGAGCAGAGGCAGAAGGACAAAAAAATACAGACATAGGCTGGTGAGATAACTCAGAGGGTAAATGTGTTTGCGGCTGAACTAGACAATCTGAGATGGAGTCCCAAGACCCACATGGTGGAAGGAGAGAACCAGTGCCCACAAATTGTCCTATAACCTCTACATGGTACACGCCCACACATACACCAACACACACACACATACACACACACACTATAAACAAATGTGTTAAAATTTAAAATAATAAATAAAATAGAAAACATTCTAGATTCCTACAAACACCATGAAAAGAGCCACAAACAGAACAAATAAATGAAAGGGACCCAGTCTCCAGAGTGGATGACTCTGTTTGTATGCAGTGATCAGAGTCAGCAAATCCGTAGAGACAGGAAGCAGGCTGGGAGCTGCCAGGGCTAGGAGGAGGGACGAGAGGAGTAGCTGCTGAAGGGTTAGGACTAGGACGACGAAAACATTCTTTTTTGTTTGTTTTGTGTTCTTGTTTTTTGAAACAGAATCTCATGTAGCCCAGGTTAGCCTTGAACTTGCTATATGGCAGAGTATGACTTTGAATTTTTTTTCCTACTTAAAAATATTTTTTTCTTCTTGAGACACAGTCTCCCCTTAGCCCTAAATGGCCTGGAACGCTCTATGGAGACCAGGTTGAATGCTGGGATTAAATAATAATAATTATTATTATTATTATTACTATACATGTATGTGTGTGTCTGTGCCTGTGTCTATGTAAATGAGCACATATGGCATACCTATGGAGGTCAGAGAACAACTTGGTGGAGTCCATCCTCTGCCTCTACTTTTCTGTGGTTTCTGGGGATTGGACTCAGGTTCACCAGGCCCGCCCAGCGAGCACCACTGAGACATCTCACTGACCCTAACTTTGAATTTCTGATTTTTCTCCCCTATACTTAAAAAATGATTTCTTTATAAATATTTTATCTATTATTTTTATTTAATGTGTATGAGTGTTTTGCCCGCATCTGCGTAAGTGCACCCATGTCGTGCAATGCCCGTGGAGGTCAGAAGAGGGCATTGGATCCCCTGGAATTGGAGCTCTTACCCGCCACGTGAGTGCTGGGAATCAAAGCCGAGTCCCCCGCAGGAGCAGTCAGTACTCTCAACTTGAGTCATCGCTCCACCCCATGTGTACAGAGTGATCTTTATGACAGACTCTCAACACTAGCCCACTCGGGGTGCCATTCTCCCTTTCTCTAGCCAGTGGCAGGCCTAGGAATGAACACGCGACAGAGTTCCGCCCAGTGAGCTGGGAGTAAGAGTCTGCAAGGGGGCTTCTGAAAGAAACTTCTGTAAGTCCCAAGAAAAGGAAACAAGACTCGGACTTTGTCCTTTGAATTGTCTTGCCTGGATATGACTGTCACTGCAGCGGCCACATGCACAATACCTGACATGCCTCCGACACAGAGAGAAGGACAGAGGCAAGAGACTCACGGGAGGTGGAACCTGGTCAATGTACCATGGGGGAGCGCCCCGCCTCGACATCTCTAGACTTGATGTTATAACAGACAATCAGTCTCCTAGGTGTTTAAACTATTACAATAAGGATTTCTATCCTTTCACTCACAGCTTATAATAAGGATTTAAATGCAAAAAAATGTGGGGGGTTTTTTCGTTTGTTTTTAGGGACAGGGTTTGGTGTGCCTCCAACTTGCTAGGCATTAAGAACAAACTTGGACTTCTTTTTTTTTTAAGACAGGATCTCACTATGTAGCTCTGACTGGCTTGGAAGTCACTTTGTAGACCAGGTTGGCCTCATCCTCGCAGAGATCTACCTGCCTCTGCCTCCTGACTGCCAGGATTAAAGGTACTTGTTACCACCCCTGGCCAATGACCTTGAACTTCTGATATTCAAGCCTCCATCGCCTCCTGAGGGCTGAGATTATAGGCCTATACAACTACGGTGTATGTGGTGCTGAGAATTCAACTCAGAGCCTTGTGTATGCTAGGAAAAGAGTTTGCCAGCTACATTTCATTCCCAACTCAAAAATATGGTTTAAGAAGTTTTTTAAAGATTCCTTTCCTTTTAATTTATGCAAAGGAATGTGTCGATACATGTGTACAGCTGCCCAAGGAGACCTCAAGAGGGTGTTGGGTCCCCTGAAGCTAGTTACAGGTGGGTATGAGCCATATGATATGGGCGCTGGGAACTGAACTCAGATCTCTGGAAAAGCAGTAAGTGCTCTTAGCTACTCAGCCATCTCTCCAGCCCCAGAAATTTTTTATTTTTTTAAAGTTTATTTGCTAGGCTGGGCATGTTGCTAGGTGTACACATTTGATGACTTGAGCATCTGGCCTAGTGGAAGTTATAGAGTGTTTCTTGTGTACATAGAATCTCTTGGACATTAAAGAAAACTAGAAACAAAGCTGGGCATGGTAGCTCCTTGGTCAACTTCTCTTGCCTACACTTCCCAAGGGCTGGGATTAGAGACATGGGCTACCATGCCTGGTTTCTCTGCTACTGGGAACTGAACCCAGTGCTTCATGCACACTAAGCTAGCACTCTCCCAACTGAGCTACATCTCCACCCTCAATTCAATTTAAAAACAAACACATATTCTGTAGAGCCAAACAAAACATGCCTATAGGATGTCTGTGGTCTACAGGGGGCCATTTAGCCACAGGTTTATGGTAGGAAACCATCAGAATAGATATATGGAAAATGAGAGATCTGTCCTGTGCAACCAGGCAGAGCCAACATTTCCTTCCCACGGGAGTTTCTTAGACACTTGGATTCCAGGTCACATGGTTGAAAAATATAGTTTTTTAGGTTTATTTTTATTTCTGTGTGCCCGAGTGTGTGTGTGTGTGTGTGTGTGTGTGTGCATCTGTGCCAGTGTGGATGGAGGTGGTATCCTCAGAGATTGGAAGAGGTTGTCAGATACCCTGGAGCTGGAGTTACAGATGGTCCTGAGCTGCCTGATATGGGTGGTAGGATCTGAACTTTGGTCCTCTGCAAGAGCGTCAAGCATTCTTAACTGCTGAGCCATCTCTCCAGCCCCAAAGGTACGGTTTACACAAACATACCCCCACCCCCACCCCACACCCCACAATAAAGATTACCTGCAAATGGCTACAAGTAAGTGAAATGGCCTGTTACTTGATTTTCATTTCAATCCTTGCTGCTGCCAAGCTGTATACACAGTCTCTGCTGAGCCACCAGCTTGACTGGTCCCGCCAAACTACTTTCCTATGCTTCTTGCCTT
This sequence comes from Eospalax fontanierii, assembly GCA_035773235.1. Taxonomy (NCBI): domain Eukaryota; kingdom Metazoa; phylum Chordata; class Mammalia; order Rodentia; family Spalacidae; genus Eospalax; species Eospalax fontanierii. Next base: position 174,981,997 of record CM069524.1, on the reverse strand, counting down.
CCTGAATTGTCATCTTTGTTTACCTGCAACTTGAAAATGAGAGAGAGGAGAAGAGAAGGAGGAAGGGAGGAAGGCAGAGAGAGAGAGAGAGAGAGAGAGAGAGAACCATGTAAATGGCCGGCTCCAGTAGGACAGAAGTTTCAAGGAACACAGAGTCTTACACAGCTCTCTGCAGCTTCTCAGTCTAGCCCAACACAGTTCTGCTCTGTAGTGGTCACACAACAAATCTCCACAGCTTGAAGACACGTGTAAACACAAGGTGAGTGAATACCACTGGCTCAGAAAAAAAAAATTTCATGAGCCTGAGTGTCACATTAAAAATAAATGCACCATGGGGCTGGAGAGATGGCTCAACAGTTAAAAGCACTGACTGTTCTTGCAGAGGACCTGAGTTTGATTCTCAGCACCCACATGGTGGTTAACAATCATCCACAACTCAGGTTCCAGGAGACCTGATGTCCTCTTCTGACCTTCTCGGGCATTACATAACACAGGTGCATTTATACACACACAGGCAATACACTCATACACATAAAATAAAGATAATATACTTTTTTAAATAGCCGGAGCATGGTGGCACACATTTGCAATTCCAGCATTTGGGAGGCAGAGCCGAGAGATCTACCACTGCAAGTTCAAGGCCAGCCTTGCCTGCATATGGAGTTCCATGTCTATCTCCCCTACCCTACAAAACTTTTTTTTGTACAATGGAGATTGTGGTTTGGGGCTCCTAGGATTTCATCAATGTGCATTTTAATCATTCATGATTTAAATCTTTTGATATATTTTGGACTTTGGAAAATTTGACCTTTCAAGATTTCAGCATTCTGGATTATAATCTTTAAGGATTTTAATCTTTTGGTCTTTGAGAATTTCAATATTCAGGAAACAATTTTTTTTAATCAAATTCTTGAAGAAACCCAGTAAAGTCCGTTATCTTCATTTTACAATTGAACACACTGAACTTCTGCTCAGTTCAAGTTCAATTTGAAGTTCACCCTTTGACAAATGGAAGAGCTAGAATTTCATTGTTGGTTGTTTAAGACAAAATCTTCCTATAGCCCCAGATGGTCTGGAACTCTCTATGTAGACCAGGTTGGCCTCTAGCTCACAGATATCCACCTGCCTCTGCCTCCCTTGTGCTAGTATTAAAGGGGAATGCCACTACCGGGCTGAAGAGCTAGGATTAGAACTCCTGTCTGTGTGCCTCTAACTTCAAGACTCTTTCCCCAAGCCTCCCACCCCACCTGCAGGTTGTAGGGCAGAGCACCTGTGTCTGCCTATGGGAAGAGACCCCAGGGCCCACGGAGGCCTGAGGAACTGGCCCAAAGAGGAAGCCCATGTCAGGAAGAAAGGGAGTGCACGCTGGGCAATGGCAAACTGATCAGAACCTGGAAATCAAGGCAAATCCTCCCAGAAATGAGTGTAGAGTGATCTGTCTGCTAAGGCTGGCCAGCAGGGCACAAAGAGGTGCTTTAAAGCAAGACCCAGAGCCTGCCAAATGCCAGACCTGTGTGGCTACTCTGCCCAGATCAGATTTTCCTCCGGTGGCCCAGAGCCTGCTCACAATGCCCTTGGAGTCATTCTCCTTCCCCCACCCTCCAGCAATTGTCTTTGCTGTCCAGGAGCTGAGGCATTGTTTCCAACATGACTCTGCAGTTTAATTAGGTGCTTAAGTCCTTCCTCAGAATACCAGGAATCATGGAACTTTCCTTTACTTTAAAAAATACAGAGAGAGCAGGCAAGATAGTTGAACCAGTAAAGGCATTTGCCACCAAGCCCGACAACCTGAGTTCAACCCCCAGAACCCATATGCAGGATGGAGAGACCCAACTCCCCACGAATTGTCCTCTGACTTCCACACATGTATTAGCACAGTACCCACATATAGAGAGACACAAATAAGTAAATAGAATTTTGAAGTAATGCTTTTTAATTATTTTATTTTTTTATGTGTATGAGTGCATTGTCTGAATGTATGTCAGTGCTCCTGTGTTGTGTAAAGTCCACGGAGGCCAGAAGAGGGCATCAGATCCCCTGGAACTGGAGTTAAAGACAGTTGTTATCTGCCATGTGTGTGTTAGAAATCGAATCCGGGTTCTCTGGAAGAACAGAAAGTGTTCTTAACCTCTCAGTCACTCTCGAGGCCCTAAAATAATGTTGTTTAAAAGAAGCTACACACAGTAGTGGAGTGTCTGTAATTTCAGCACACCCTTACAGGGAGATGGGAGGCAGAAACCAGAGAATCACTAGAAGCTGAGAAGCCAGCTAGCCTGGCGGACGACAGACACTACCTTAAACAAGGCAGAAAGTGGTATGGCGAGCGCAGTGGTGTGGTGCCTTTAATCCCAGCTCTCAGGAGGCAGAAGCAGGCAGATTTCCATGAAATCGAGGCCAGCCCGGTCTACATTGGGAGTTCTGGGCAGTAGGGAGAGCCTGTCAGAGGAAAAAAAAAATAGAAACAAATCAGAAAGTGGGGAACTACACCAGAGGCTCTCCTCAGAACACACACACACACACATACACACAAAAAGGCACACGTGACAAGGCACGTATGCACTGTGCTCGCTTTTCCTCTCACATATACATCATACACATATACGCATAAATAAGGTCAAAAGCAATCAAGGAAGACACACATTAACTTTTGGCCTCTACATAAATGTGCAAACATGTACACACAGAGACAGAGAGAGAGAGAGAGAGAGAGACAGAAAGGGGGGAAGGAGAGAAAGCACAGGCTAAAAACTATCGGGTTGGTATACTGTGAATCAAACCACATGGCGCTTCTCGCTCTCTCCCTCTCCCTCCCTTCAGTGCTGGGGATCTCATCCAAGTCCTCACACATGCTAGGCAAGAGCACTATCACAAAGCCAACTCCCGCCTCCCACCGCTCATGATGTTTCTACTGAACACTGTGGCTGAACAGACAGTCCCTGTAGAAAATCAGCCAAAGGTAGGCTCAGGTCAATTTTAACCTAAGGGCTACCGGGGAGCTATTTCAAAACTGTGATATGGGGCTTTCGTTCTGTTTAGAGAACCGGGATCACTAAACTCCACGCATCCCAGTGGTTCCAGCCTCCTTGCTCAGTTAGTGATGGAGCCAGGCTTGCTGACATATGCCTGTTATCCCAGCACTTGGGAAGCTGAGACAGGAGGATAGTGAGTTTGAGACTGACCTGAGCAGCATAATGACATTTGTTCTCAAAGAATAAAACAACAGAAATACTAGGCTGGACTCACAGTGTTTCATTAGAAAAGGTATGATTAATTAAACCCAAAGTTTTCTGGAAGGAAGAGGAGGGAGCCCCAGACCTGTGCTGTGGGTCAATGGCTTAGGGAAATTAGGTCATTCAGGCTGTGCTTTCCTGAAGCCTACCCCACTTAAAGAGGGAAGGAAGAATAAAACAAACCAGAGATCAAATAAATAAACAAACCAGAAGGGCTTTTCAATCTGTAAATGGCTTTATCTTACCCAGGTCAAGAAATTAACACAAGCATACATCTTCCTGAAATTGTTATCTCACTATGGGCACTAGGAAGGAAAAAAAGCCAGCACTGACTCTTAGCTAAGACTCCAGGAAAACTTAAAGTTCAACCAAGCTTTGGCCTTGGAATTAACAGAACTTTGGGGGGATGCTTTGCATTTTATATTCTCACCTGTCTTACTCTTGAGCCCAGGCTGGCCTGGAACTTACTATGTAGATGAGGCTAGCCTCAAACTCACAGAAATCTCCCTGCCTTTGCCACCCAAGTGTTGGAATTAAGGGCATGTAGCACCACGCCCGACTCTTCCACTTTATATTTTTGAGGCAGGGTCTTTTGCTGAATATGAGGTTTGCAGACTTGGCTAGTCTAGCTAGCCTGTTTGCTACAGGGAGACTCTACTCTGGCCCCAGAGTGCTGGGATTACAGGTAGCCTGCCACATCTGTCTGACACTTCTGAGTGTTGGGGATCAGAACTCCGCTTGCATCACAAATGCTTTGCTCACTGAGCCATCTCCCCAGCAGGCTCCACCACTCCCAGATAAATTATTTTACTAATGAGACCCCTATTTCTTTCCCTGGTATCATAGGAAAATGACACATGAACTACATGGCTCTACATTAAAAGGAAAAAAGTGAGACTGGAGAGATGGCTCAGCGGTTCTTGCAGACACCCCAGGTTCAAATCCCAGGATCCACAGGGCAGCAAAACACCATCTGTAACTCCAGTTCCAGGTGATCTGACTCCCTCTTCTGTTCTCTACAGGAACTGCACAATACGAGTACACCTACATACATGCAGACACAGCACTCATCTACATAAAATAAAAGTAAATACATTTTTAAAACAGGGGAAAAGTGCTGGGGCTGGGAACATGGTTCCATTGATACAGTGTTTACATAGCGTGCACAAAGCCTGGGGCTAGATGCCTAGAACTAGGTAAAATTAGGCACAGTGGCTCATGCTTATAATCCCAGCGCTCAGGAGGTAGAGGCAGGAAAATCAGGAGTTCAAGGTCATATCCAGTTCCAGGACAGCCTAGAACACAGGAGACCCTGTCTCAAAATGATCTAATTAATTAATTGAAAAAGGGGAAGAAAGTGCTAAGTACCTCTAAGATGTATAAAGAAACATCAGCATTTATGTTTGAATGGGACTTTCTTGTAGGGGCTTCCAAGCCTGAGAAGCTCTTTAGAAACTTACTCTCAGGCAAAAAACATGGTTCTTAGCTTTGCCACACAAAATAATTTCAAGGTGAGCCAGTATAAAGCAGAGCTGGAATTTATTAAAGGAGCTTATGACTGGGCGTGGTGGTGCACGCCTTTAATCCCAGCACTCAGAAGGCAGAGGCCAGCAGTTCTCTATGAGTTTGAGGCCAGCCTGGTCTACATAGTAAGTTCCAGGTCAGCTGGGGCTATTGGAAGATCCTGTCTCAAAAAAAAACAATAAATAAAAAAGTAAATAAACAAATTGCCTTAAAAACCAATCAATCCATAAAATGAAAGAGTTTATGGTTTAGGGCCTGCAAGATGGCTCAGTGGGTAAAGGCACTTTCTGCCAAGTCTGACAGCCTGAGTTCAATCCCTAAGCCCTACACAGTGGAAAGAAAGAACTGGTCCCTACTATAAGTTGCCCTCTGACTGCTCTACATGCACCATGGTGTGCGCACTGCACCCCTCAATAAAGCTAACTCAGATAATAAAACAGAATTTTGCAAAGAACTTACAGGGTTCATTTTAAGCACAAGAGTTAAGAGAAAAAGGCTCTCAGGTAAGATAAGAAATGCTCAAGTTTGAGTACAATGTATACACAAACCTGTGACTTTCTAAGTTACATTACCAAGAGTAAAATTTACAACAAGGTTTAAGGTTAAAGGATTTCCTTTTGTAAACAAAGTTGTAAGGTGGATTTATGAGGGATATTGTTTAGATCTAGGAAGGAGCGAGCATACTAAAAACTGAGGTCACAGATCATTTTGGCCCTAAGTGAGCGCAGTTAGTTATTCCCTTTGACAGCCCTGTTCATGATGTCTTTAGGAAAACACACATGCCTCTGCTGCCACTGGGGCTTTATTGGTGGTATCTGAAGTTTCCTGACTCTGCCGGCAGGAAAGGCAAACCAGATCCCTGGATGAAAGGCCTCTTCCTTCCCCGGCTTTCCTTGATTTTCTTTCTGTCCTGCTTCGGGTGGAGTTTCTCCAGTGAGAAGCTGGGTGTATTTCCAGAATGGGAAAGGATGGAGGTAGTGCAAGAATCATTACAGATGTCTACCGTGCATGAGCTGAGGGTCAAATGAGGCAATATGAGAAGCTGGACTTCAGCAAGTCACATTCTCGGGGCTGGGAGTTGGCTAAGTTGGTGAAGTACAAGTCAGGGTCTCTCTGATTTGGGATCCCTAGCACCCACATAAAAGTTTGGAGTGGTGGTGTATTTCTGTAACCCAGGGCCTCAGGTTGTGATAGGAATAGGCACGTGTGCCACTACACCTGCCTCTGACACATCTGCATGTCCCCTGTGCGGTACTCCAGGATTTGAGGAGAACATGTGTCCTAGGTCCCAGTCATTCAAGCATCAAGCTCTCCTGGCCACAGTAATCCCTCAGGGGTAGGCACATGAGCACTAAGAGACATGAGAAAAAGCTTGTGAAGCTTGTCTGCTGGTATTGAAGCTGAAAACCCATGGGTTCTGGGCTGCTGCCAGCCACCAGGACACACTCCGAACCTGAGGGTGACACAGAAGGGCAAGCAGAAAGAAAAATCCAGTCAGAGTCCCGAGGATATTATCTGAGCCTTTGGATTTACCCATGCCTGAAGCCATCTCTGTCCCCCATCCCACCAGGGCTTGGCTACATAAGCAATTATCAGAAGACAACTTGGGTTGCACTTTCTGTCACTCAAAACTAAAACAGTCATAAAAGAGACTTTGATTCTGTGAGGGAAATACAACTCTGGGTCATATAAGAAAAATGGGCGTGCTGGAGCTAGAGAGATGGCTCAGCAGTTAATAGCACTGACTGCTCTTGCAGAGGACCCAGGTTCAGTTCCCAGCACCTACATGGTGGCTAGCAACCATTTGCAACTCCAGTTCCAGGGGATCCAATGCCCTCTTCTGACCTCCATGGGCAATGCGTGACATAGGTGCACTTACATACATGCAGGCAATACACTCATACACATAAAATTTTAAAATAAATAAAATATTTTAAAAGGGGCTGGTTAAAAATAGAACAGATCTCAAAACCTAAATAATCAAAGAAGTAATTAATAAAAGCAATAAGGAAAGTGGTAAGCTACCTAAAGAAAAGCTGGTACAGGGACAATATCAGCATTTATATATACAAGCAATAATTACTGAAAGGTAAGACAGAAGGAAACAGTTCTTACAATAACAATAAAAAACAATGAAATGCCTGAGAATAAATTTAGTCGGAAATATGCAAAGAAAGAAAACTTTGCAAGGAAAACTTTCCATGTCTCCTGGGGAACACAAAAGAATAACAGAGTAATGATGTAAATCAAAGGGCACATATACCCAGTTCTTAGATATAAATCTCTGGAAAGAGCCACCCTTGTCTGTGAATTAAACATATTTTTTTAATTACTGGGGACTGAACTCAGGGTCATGCCAGGCAAGTGCTCACCACTGAGCTAAATCTTCAGCTCATAAAAAATATCTTAATTGTTTTTCCTTGATCTTTTTGAGACAGAGTTTCCCTGTAGCTCCAGCTGGCCCGGAACTTACTATGTAGACCAGGCTGGACTTGATCTTACAGAGATTCCCTCTGCCTCTGGGAGTAAAGGAATGTGCCACCATGCCCTGGGCCTACATGGTGGAGAGAACCAACTCCCACAAATTGTCCTCTGACTTCTGCATGTGCTTCGAAGCACTACGCTCACTCACTTCCATACACACCCATAAGAGATGGCTGCTCTTGCAGAGGACCTAGGTTTGAGTCCCAGCACCCACATGGCAGCTAACAACCATCCATAACTCCAATTCCAGGGGAATCCAACACCCTCTTCTGACCTCCATGGGCATTGCATGACATGGGTGCATTTACACACAAGCAGGCACTACACCTATACACACACAAATTAAATAAATAAATAAATTTTTTTTTAATTTTAAAATGATTTATGCTGGGGGAGAGAAAGACATTTTCTTTAGTGGAATAGTCACTGGAAAAATCCTCACTTCTGCAATAACCCTTCAGCCACAGGGCTGGAGAGATGGCTCAGCATGTATTACTCTTACAGACAACCTCAGTTCAGTCCCCAGCACCCACAAGAGTTGGCTCACAAACTGCCTGTAAGTCCAACTCCAAGGGATCTAATGCCCTCTTCTGGCCTCTGTACTTATGTGCAAACACTCACACACAGACACACACATATACACACAATTTAAAAAATAACAAACAAATAAAAATATTAAAATAACCCTTCACCTATGTTCACATGCAATGGTTACCGAAATTCTACAAGTACTACTAATAATAACAAAATGTTAAATTAAAACTTATATGATTAAGGGGCTGGAGAGATGGCTTAGCAGTTACGAGCACCAGCTGCTCTTCCAGAGGAGCCAGGTTTGGTTCCTAGCACCCATTTGGTAGCTAACAACTGCCCTTAACTCTAGTTCAGGGGAGTCTATGCCCTCTTCTGGCCTCCGTGGGCATAACTATATGCATGGGTGTGGCTCAGTGATAGAGTTCTTCACACACACACACACACACACACACACACACACACAAATTAAAATAAATAATAACTGGTCATGGTAGAATAGGTCTGTAATCCCAGTACTTGAGAGATAAGGTGGATCAGGAGTTGAAGACTATCCTCAGGTACATAGTGAGACTGAGGCAAGCCTGGGCAACGGGAGGGAAACTCTGTTTTAAAAAAACAAAACACTGATAAATTTTTAAAAATATTAAGAACAGAGTGGTCAAGGCTGCCACGTGCCAACAAAACATCAAAAAAGATCAGAAGAAACGTCCCTGGGATTCAGCAAGTTAAAGGTCACCAGGGTGGTTTCAACAGTGGGTGAGGACAGAAGTCTGGTTTGAGGAGGCTACACTCAACACGAGGAAGTATGCTTAGGACTCCAAAAACCCCTTTGCTTAGACACCTAGCCGTGACATTTAAAATATAAAGATGACTTTTCAAAAAGACACCTGATTCTTATAAATCTCCATGAACCAGAAATAGGTAGAAACCCAGTCATATGGTAGAGCTTTTAGCTGGTCCCACAAGTAGACTTCCTCTAACCTTCATATCCCAGGGTAAAGTGCCATGATGCCGAGACCCAGAGAGCCTGGTAGAGGCACTCTGGGAGGGAGGGAGAGGAAAATGTATTTACCAGAGTAAATACTTTCCACAGAAAAAGAGCTTCCAGACACGAGTGGTGGCTCAATGCCTTTAATCCCAACACTTGGGAGGCAAAGGCAAGTAGATCTCTGGTGGAATCAGGGTCAGTCTGGTCTATATAGTGAATTCCAGGCCAGCTGGGACTACAAAGAGACCATGTCACACACCACACACAACCTTTAAAAAAAAGCGCTTTGGAACTGGAGAAATGACTCAGTGGTTAAGAGCACTGGCTGTTCTTGCAGAGGACCCAGGTTCAGTTCCCAGCACCCACGTGGTAGCTAACACCCGTCCATAACTCCAGTTCCAAGGGATTTGACGTCCTCTTCTGGCCTCTTCCGTGGGTATTGTACAACATGGGTACACTTAAATACATGCAGGCAATACACTCATAAACATAAAATAAAAAATAATAAATAAAAATTTGGTGTATTTTTAATTGAAATTTGTGTATTTCATACAGAACATCTTAATCATCTTTATACCTCCTTCCCCCCAAGGGGGAAAAAAAAAACTTTTAAAAATGAAAGAGAAAGAGAGAAAGGCAAACAGAGAGAAAGGAGCTTTCAACAAAAATCAGAAAACACAGAAAGGCCCTAGCAGTGAGAAAGACATCTTTGAGCTTAATCAGATTTGACATTTTCTCAAATTTCCTTTGGAAGTTTGTAAAAGACTTAAAATTAGTAATGTTGAAGACATTCAGAGACGAATGCTTACTTTCTGTTTCAAAATGAAATTAAGTAAAAATCAACAGAAATGAAACAATATGGGGCAGAACCAATGAGAAATCCTTGAAATACAAAAATAGCTGAAATTTACAAGGCCATAAACGGGAGAGAGTGTAGACTGGACACAGTCAGAGCCTACAGTGAAAACAGCTGAGACTGGAATATAGAAATCAAAAATGAAAAGTGGGCGGGGGCAGGGGGACACTGGGTAAACTGCCATGCCAGCGAGGAGGACCTGAGTTGTTTTTCCTTTGTTTCTTTCCTTGTAAGGTTTGGGACAGGGTCTCCCAGAAGGACCTGAGTTTGGCTGCCCAGAACTCACACTAAAAGTCTGGCATGCATATGTCTATAATCCCAGTGCCTGGGAGATGGCGACAAGAAAATCCCTGGGGATTGGTGTCCAACTAGTCTAACAAAATGGAGTGGGTTCCAGGATTAGCGAGAGACCTCTTAAAAAAGGTAGGTGCTGGGTTTGGTGACACATGCTTTAATGTCAGCACTCTGGAGGCAGAGGCAAGCAGATCTCTGAGTTCAAGGTCAGCCTGGTCTATGTAGAGAGTTCCAGGCAGGCCAGGAAGATGGGTTGATGGGTAAAAGCGCTTACCATGAAAGCCTGACAATCTGAGCTCAATCCACCATGCAAAAGGCCGGATACAGTGGCTCACATCTGTAATCCCAGCACTCTTCCAGCAAGATGGGAGGTGGAGACATGTCAATCAACCAGAAGCTATCCTGGAATACACATTGCGGCAGCAAAAACAAGAAAGACCCTGCCTCAACAAGCTGGAAGGCAAAAACAACTCCCGAAAGTTGTCCTCTGACCTCATACACACGTTCTGGCATGTGTGTACCCACACTCAACACAGAAAATTCATTTTAAAAATTTAAGATGGTAGGCCAGTGAGTTAACTTAGCCAAGGTGCTTGCCTCCAAGCCTAAGCAGCTGAGTTTGATTCTTGGAATCCACATGGTAGAAGAGGAAAACTGACTCCCACACCCTGTTCCTTAACATCCAAATTATATTGCACCATGTAAGCACACAGACAGACAGACGGATGGATGGATGGATGGATGGATGGATGGATGGATGTAAAAGAATAACTTTTTGGTTGAGACAGGATCTTCCTGAGCCCCCCAGCTGGCCTAGATATCACTGGCTGGCCTCAGTCTCACAGAGATTCACCTGCCTCTGCTTCCTGAGTGCTGAGATTAAAGGTATATGCCACCACACCTGGCAATAAAATAACTTTTATTTATTATTTGTACGTGTATGAGTATATTGCCTGCATGTATGTAAGTGCACCTTATGTTGTGCAGTGTCCACAGAGGTCAAAAGAAGGTGTAGGATCCCTTGAAACTGGAGTTACAGATGGTTGTTAGCAGCCAGATGGGTCCTGGGAGTCAAACCTGGTCCACTGCAAGAGCAGCCAGTGCTCATAACCACTGAGCCATCTCTCCAGCCCCATAAAATACTTTTTTTTTTTTTTGTCTTTTTGAAATAGTGTCTCCCTGTAGCCATAGCTAGCCTGGAACTCACTATGTAGTCCAGTCTGGCCTTGAACAGAGATCCTCTGCCTCTGCCTCCCGAGTGCTTGCATTAAAGGCATACACCACCACATCCAGCTCTATAAAATAATTTTTAAAGTGGAGAGTGACAGGGGAAGACACCAGACACTGACCTCTGGCCTTCTTCACACGTAAACACACAGGTACACACACACACACACACACACACACACACACACATCAATATGGTTAGATAGATGACTCAGAGTTTAAAAGCACCTACAGCTTTTCCAGAAGATAGGAGTTCAGTTCCTAGCACCTACATCTGGTGGCTCACGATTACCTGTAACTCCAGCTCCAAGGGGATCCAATGCCTCTGGCCTCTGCAGACACCCACACACATGCATGCAAACCTACACACGCATACAACATAGTTAAGAATAAAATAGATCTTTTTTTCAAAAAAGAATAAAAAATTTTAATTCTGTGGCTATGAGGAGGATCTGGGAAGGGCTGGAAGAGGAGGAGTGGAGGTGAACTCAGTCAAAATGCACTGTATGCATGTATGAAGAATTCATAAAAATAGTATATATTATATATCCATGTAATTAATCTAGGGCTGGAAAGGTGATCCAGCGGTTAAGGGCACTTGCTGTGCAATCACGAAGACCAGTCAGGATCTCAGCATCCGAAAACCCTGTAACGGCACCTCCAGGGAATCCGATGCCCTCTCTGGCCTCCAGTGTGCACGAGTGTTCACAACCACACAGACAAGCACTCATAATCAAACACACACACACACACACACACACACACACACACACACACACACACACATACACAATGAATGAATGGAAGAATAAATGTAATTTTTAAGTGTTTAATTCTGGGATGACCAGTACAGTGCACATACCTCACACACATGATCCTGGGCTCCATCTCCAGCATCACAAAAAGAAATGAAAAAGTGTTCATTGTGGTAAAGGGGAGCACAAAGCTCCCAGTACTGCCAAGCATCTGAGATGGAGTCTTAGACATTTCTTCCCTACAATGAATGTGATCACCTCTGAAAAGATTACTAAAAAAAAAAAAAAAAAAATTAAGAGACAAAGTCAGTTGGGGGGCGGGCAACTTAGAGAATCTGAAGACAGACAGAATGGCAAAACACATTCAGAATACCACACAAAGGCACAAAGAGAGTTGGGAAACGTGGAGAATAGTTGTAAAGGCTTTAAAAAGTTTTTTTGAGACAGGTCTCACTGTGGATTCCTGGCTGGCCTGGAACCCACAGAGACCCTCATGGTTCAGTCTCCCAGATGCTAGGATTACAGGCATGAGCCACCAAGCTCTGTTCCACACAATTTTTTTCGGGTCTCACTATATATCCCAACTGGCTTCGAACTCACCATGTACACCAGGCTGGCCTTGAACTCAGAGATCATCCTGCCTCTGCCTCTCAAGAGCTGGGATTAAAGGCGTGCACCACCATGCCAGGCTAAAAAAAGGGCTTCCCTGACCAGGAATCCAACCCCACCCACCAAGGGTGTGAGAGCAAAAGTCCTAACCACCGGCGCACCAGGGAAGAGTTCTGAAAGAGATGAAGGTGGGAACTCGAAGAGCAGAACTTTGTGCTGTGAATGCGAGCAGAGGAAGGGTGGCTGGGAGCCCACGCAAGGCGGGAGGAGGGGCAAAGTGGGGTTCCAGGGGATGTGCAGGGGTTAGAGAGATGAGAGAGACCGGCTGCTGAGCGCAGGAGAGGGGGTGCCCTGAGGGAGGGGCAGCAGCCCGTGGGCCAAACTGCCTCCTTCTCCTATCCTGGCCTCTAGTTCCTCAGTAAGAGGCCAGAAAGAGGAGGCCTGTACCAGGGAAAAGAGAAAGGAGAGTAAATAAAAGAAAGACACCGTGGGTTTGAAGAGTTCCGGGAGCAGGGCGCAGCTGATTTTAACTCTTCTGTTGCTGTTTTGTTTTGAGACAGGGTCTAACTAGCCTGGCTTTGAACTCACAATCCCACGTCCTGGGATTACAGGCATATATTAATATATCCGGTTCGGTTTTTTTTTTTTTTTTAATTATAGTTGAGGGGGTTGGGAAGACAGATCAGTGGGAAAAGCATTCATGGTGCAAGCATGAGAATGAGAGTTCTGATCCCGACACTCAGAAATGTCTGGCAGGCATGATGGGACACCTGCGGCACCGTGAAGACAGACAGGCAATACCCAGAGTAAGCAGGCTGGCCAGACCACGCAGGTCTGCACATCCAGACTCAGCAAAAGACCCTGCCTGAAGAGTAGAGAGTGCAAGAGCCAAGAGTGCTGCCTGGTCAACACCCTTCATCCCAACACTCGGGAGGCAAAGGCAGGTGGATCTCTGAGACCAAGACCAGCATGGTCTACATGCATGGGGCTATAGAGAGACCCTGTCTCAAAGCAACAACAACAAAAATACACATACATACACACACACACACACATATATGTATATAAGTAAAATGGAGTGCATTCAAGAAAGACACCTGACATCAACCTCTGGTTCCCATGCTTGCATACACACACACGTACTCACATACATGTGAGCACACATACACACCCATGTACAACACACATACATGCACATGCAAAAAAATTATATTGAGCCAGGCTTGGTGGCATAAACCTTTAATCTTAGCACTCAGGAGGCAGAAACAGGCAGCTCTCTGTGAGCTTGAGGTTAGCCTGGTTTACAAAGTGAGTTCCAGGCCAGTTATGGCTACACAGTGAAACCCTGTCTCAAAAAAAAAAAAATTATATTTGGGGCTGGAAAAATGGCTCAGTAGTTAAGAGCACTGGCTGTTCTTGCACAGGATTCCCAGCCCCCACATGGCAGCTAACAACTGTCTTTAACTCCAGTTCCAGGGAAAGCCGATGCCCTCTTCTTCTGATCTCCATGGGCATTACATAACACAGGTGCACTTACATATCTGAAGGCAATATACTCATATGTATAAAATAAAAATAATAAACATATTTTTAAAAGTATATTGGAGGAGTTGGGGTACAGTTTAGTGGCAGAGTACTTGCCTAGCATGCATGAAGCCCTAGGTCTGATTCCTAGTACAGAAATAGATGGATAAACATATGCTACATGTGGTGGCACATACCTATAATCTCAGAACTCAGGAGACAGAAGCAGAAGAATCACAAATTCTAGGCCAGCGTTGTCTACATGGAGAGTTTCAGGATACCTGGGACTTCACAATGAGATTATCTCAAACAAACGAACAAAATGAACAAGAACAGAAACATATGGATGGCATATATATAATATACTATATATTAGATATGATACACTATATATTAGATATGATATGCTATATATTATATATGATATGCTATATATACTATATATTATATATTTTTATATATTATATATATATTAAACCAGGCGTGGTGGTATGTCACCTTTAATCCCAGCACTCAGAAGGCAGAGGATCAGAAGTTTGACACAGAATTGGGCTACATAGTAAGTTCAGTACTAGCCTGTGAAATTTATCAAGATCCTGTCTCAAAAATCATACTCTGTTATTAGCCAGATATGGTGGGGCACACCTTTAATGCCCACACTCAGAAGGGAGAGGCAGGTAGATCTCTGTAAGATTGAGGCCAGCCAGGTCTACATAGTGAGTTTCAGGTCAGCTGGGACTACAGGGAGCCCTGGTCTCAAAAAAACAAAACATATTCTGGGGGCTGGAGGGGTGGCTTAGCAGTTAAGAGCATGGTCTGCTCTTGGTGAGGATTGGAGATCAGTTCCCACCATCCACCTCAGAAGGCTCATAACTGCTTGTAACTCCAGTTCCAGGAGATCAGATGCTTCTGGCCTTCTGTATTCAACATATACATACCTACATACACACACAAAACAGCACACATAATTAAAAACATAATTTAAAAGAAATAAATGCAAGTTTTAATATATACTAATAATTTATTTATTTAGGAGTAGCCAGGTAGGTAGGTGAGACGTGTGGGCCAGGCCAGGCTCCTTAGGCATACTGGCCTCTGTCCAGACTCAATCTTACCCTGAAAGTATAAGCAAGGTGACAAGCTCCACGTACACTCACTAACAGCTACATCGCTGAGTTTCCAACCAGCTTAGAGGCTGGGCCAGTGAACTCTGTGCACATGGCCTGTAGGCACATCCCCTTCTGGGGCTTTACAAGAGTTCATCAGCTGTCTTAGCCCATTTTCTATTCCTATGACAGAATATCTTTGAGCATGACAGAAATTTATTTGACTAACAGTTTTAGAGGTTGGGGAGTTCCAGACCATGAGGTCAACATCTGCTTGGCATCTGTTGAAGGCCTTTTTGCTGTAGCAGAACACAGTAGGAGGTGTCATACAGTGAGACAGATCAAGTGTGTCAGCTTAGGTTTCTCCTCCACTTATAAAACCACTAATGTCATCAGAGAAGTCTGACTATCAATAAGATTATCTAATCCTAATCACCTCTTAATAGCCCTACAGACACACACCAGTACTATTAGCATATGAATTTAGGAACTCCGGTTCCAAAACAGACTTGAGACAACATTTCACTATGTACCCCTAGCTAGCCTGGAACTCACTATGTACACCAGGATGACCCCAAACTCCTGTCTTTGGGGCCTGGAATGATAGGTCAACAGTTAAAAGTGTATGCTGCTTTTACAAAGGACCCAAGTTGGGTTCTGAGCACCCATGTTGAGTGGCTCACAACCACTTATAACTCTAACTCCAAGAGACCCAACATGCTCTACACACACACACACAAACACACAAATAAAACTAAAAATAAATCTTTCAAAAAAACATATCCCAGCCTTACTCATATCTCCAAAGTTGATAAATTCATTCCTTTTGTGTCCTTGTGACCAACATGCCTGATGGAAAGGACTTACAGGAAGAAAGGTTTATTTTGGCTCACGGTTTTAGAGGGATTTCAGTTCATCGTGCTGGGGAAGGCATGGCAGCAGTAGCATGAGGCAGGAACCTCTCACATCATGGCAGCAGGAAGCAGAAAGCACCCACTTTCAGTAAGTATTTCCACAAGCCAGCTTCTACCTCCTAACAGCTCCATAGCCTTCAAAACACTCACCAGATGTTCAGATCCCAAGCCTGTGGGGGACACTTCAGATTCAAGTCATAATAGTTCTTTCCTCTAAACTTCAAGCACTTCTATCCAACCACCTACTCCACTTATCCAGTAGGTGTGGTGCTTTGAATGAGTGTCCCCCACAGGCTCCAAGTATTTGAACATTTTGTCCCCAGTTTGTGGCGCTGTTTGGGGAGGGTCATGCAACCTTTAGGAGGCGTGGCCATACTGCAGGAAGCATGTCACTGGGGCAGGCTCTCAGAGTTCTTAAGCCTTGCCAGATTTCCAGTCTCCTGTGCCTGCTTGAAGATATGATCACTTTCCTTTCTGCTCTGACAACCTCCTTCCTCCGTGTTACCTTCGCTGCCATTATGAACTCCTAACCCCTGGAACCATATGCTCAAATGAATCTTCCTTGTATAAGATGCTTTGGTCACAGTGTTTTATCCCAGCAACCAGAAAAGAAACGAATACAGCAATCTGACAGCTAACTTCAATTCAGCTTGTCTAAAGCTAAACTGTTAATTCTCCATCTCTCTCCACAAAACAAAAATCAACAAACTCAAAAGCAATTCCACTTTCTCTGAACTTTATTGTCTTCCTCTTTGACTCTTCTTACAAATTTCACATTGAAACCATTCACAAATACTTCTAGACGCAGTCCCAGGCCATCCTTACCACTGTACTGGCTCCAAAGGACCCCTTACTTCTTGCTTGGATTACTGAAACTCCAATTTTAGACAGTCTGTTCTCCACAATAACCAAACTGATATTTTTTACAAGTTATTATTTATTTGCTTTTTGAAACAGAGTCTCACTAGATAGCCTTTCATGGCCCGGGACTCACTATGCAAACCAGGTTGGTTTTGAACACAGAGACTCCTCCTCCTCCGCCTCTCAAGTGCTGGGATTAAAGGCATGCACCATCATGCACTGCATAAAAGATTTTTAATTTTTTGTGTGTGTTTTGTCATGTGTGTGCAGTGCTTCTGGAGGCCAGAAGAGGGTTTAAGATCCTTTGGAACTGGAGTTACAGATGGTTATTAGCTGCCATGTGGGTGCTAGGAATCAAACCCAGGTCTTCTGCAAGAACAGCAAATACTCTTAAGCTCTGAGCCATCTCTCCAGACCCCCTACTTTATATTTTTGAAACAAGCTCTCTTATTGAACCTGGAGCTTGGAGTGCAAGTGCCCATGTCAAAGGCACTGGATCATCTGGAACTGGAGTTACAGGCAATTGTGAGCCACCTGACATGGGTGCGGGGAATGGAACCCAGGTCCTCTGCAACAGCAGTATGCTCACTTAACCGCTGAGCCAGCTCTTCATTCCCCGCAAACTAATACTTTTAACAGCAAAACTAGAAAAGTTCATCTTCTGCTCAAAACCTTTTTGTTGCTGTTGTTGTTGCCGTCCATTTGTGTTTTCTTTTGTTTTGCTTTTGAGACAGGGTCTCATGTAGCCCAGGCTGGCCTCAAACTTGCTAAGTAGCTAAAGAGGATGACCTTAAGCTTCTGATTCCTCCCAAGTGCTGGAATTATGGGCATGCTTCACCACCCTACTTTCAAATTCTTTTTCTGATTCCTTCATAGATAAGTTATTTCTCCCATCATACTTTCTTTCACTTGTCCTGGCTCACTCCACTCCTGTCACACTGGTCTCTCCATCATGACAAGCACATTTCTGCCACAGGCCCTTTGCACTTGTAGTTCCTATATGGAGAAAGCATTTTCCCTTGAACTGAAAAGGGTTACTTCTGCACAAGATGTCTCTGCTCAATGTCACTTTATCAAAAAGGCTTCCCTGACTACTGTGCACACAAAGGACATCCAATCTCCACTGCTTTGCAAGTGTCATGGTAACAGAGACTGTGTCTAGTTCACATGTCCATGAAGCAATGACTGGCATATAGTTGACAATCATTAAATAACTGCAAACTAACAAACGAACAAACAAACGAATGAATGGATGAATGGATGAATGAAGCAAATATGGTTCATCTAAGAAGAGGCTCAAAGTTCTCCGAATACAACATTCATGACACAACATCATCACGAACACACACACACACACACACACACACACACACACACACACACACAAAACACCAATAACCTATAACCCAGACAAACGTAACAACACAGAGAAATGACAAAGTGTGCCTGCACGGTGGAAAGATAAACAGCCATTAAAAGTATTAACTATGAATCTAAGGACATAGCTCAGTTGGTGGATGAAGCCCTGAGTTGAAGCCTTAGTACCCCATTAACTGTGTGTAGTGGTAAACTCTTGTATTCCCAGGACCGGGAAAGCAGAGGCAGAAGGATCAAAATTTCAAGATGATCCTCAACTATACAGGGAATTTGAGGCCATCTTGGGCTACATGAGATCCTTTCTTAAAGTGAACAAACAAAAAGCCAAACTCATTGACTTTTTAAATTTTATTTATTTTTACTACATATGTATGAGTATTTTGCCTACATGTATATGAGTGTGCCGTGTGTATGCAATGTCTTTGGAGGCCAGAACAGAGTGCTGGATCCCCCGGAACTGGAGCTAGGATGGTTGTTAGCCACGATGTGGGTGCTGGGAACTGAATCCAGGTCCTCTGCAACAGCAGCCAGTGGTTTTCTTAACCATTGAACCATCTCTCCAGCCCCCTGAACTAATTATGAAGCCAGAAAAAAAGCCTGTAGAGCTGGGGCAAAGTCTCAGTGGTTGTAAAGCTCAATGTGCAGATTCATCAGACCTGAGTTCCCATTCCCAGCACCCATGTGAACAACTGGGTATGGCAGTATGGGCCTGTCACCCCAAGGCTAGATGGACAGAAACAGATCTTGGGGTTCCCTGGTCAGCCAGTCTAGACAAAACTGCAAGTTCCAGGTTTAGTAAGAGACTTTGTCTCAAAAATATAAAGTAGAGGCCGAAGAGATGGCTCAGCAATTAAGAACAGTGGCTGCTCTGGCAGAGGACCCAGGTTCAATTTTCAGAACCTGCATGGAGGCTAATAACCATCTATAACTCCAGTTCAAGGGGATCTAACACCCTCTTCTGGCCTCGGCATGTGATGCCCCTACATACATGCAGGCAAAATACTCATACACATAAAATAAAGATAAAGTTTGGTTTTTTTTTTTTTTTTAGGTAGACAGGGTTAGAGGAAAGACACTTGAAATCAACTCCTGGCTTCTACAATTCCATACATGGGTGAACATACCAACACACACATAAATGCTTGAAGTATGTTAACAGAAAACATAATAGACTGGTACATATAACTGTTCCTAATATTCAGTTGCCATCCTGCAATAAATCATACCAATGTAAAATACACCGACATATTAGTTATTGTGTTAAACCTGCAAATGAGACGTAGTGTTTTTGTAACCTAGTTTTCTTCACAATTAGAATAACAACATTTTATTTTATTTTAGCCATCAAAGGAAGACGTTTTAATTTCCTGGGCACACTGAGGAAAATCCCAGCCCAGTGAAGTCAGCACCCAGTTCCCCCAGGGACTCCCGTGCACAGAGGGAGGGAAGGGTCGTGAGCAGGCCCTGTGCAAAGGAGCTGCCCCGGCACCCGAAACCCAGTGGTGAGTGAGGCATAGAGTGCGGGCGTGACTAACCCGGGGAAAATCCCACCAGAGAGCTATTTCTATTTCAGCACTGAGAAATGCAGAAGTAAATCTACACGAACCTAACTTGGCTTTAAAAGGAAACAAGTGTGCCTCTGGAGTTTTCCTGGGTGGAGGTTAGGGGCCATCTGTAAGGTGGGAGGGTAAAGTCCAGGCTTTAGTGACCTTTTCATGACCATCTGGGTCTGCCAGGCCACATTCTGGGTCTTAAGCAGGGACTCAGTTTACTGCGGAAGTCTCAGTCTACAAAGTCATTAGCACTGACTCTAGTTTATGTCATTCACTATTTATTTGTTTTTTAAGATTTATTTTATTGTTTATGTATATGTGTCTATCTGTAGATGTGTGTGTGGTGCCTGCAGAGGCCAGAAGAGGGCCCCAATTCCCTAGAGCTAGAGTTACAGGCAATCGTGAGCTGCCTATCTCTGGTGCTGGAAATCAGACTCTGAAGGGGCAGCAAGCTGAGCTGTCTCCCCAGCATTTCCCTTAGACCAGTATTTCCTTTTAAAATTTTGTTTGGGCTTTTTTGTTTTGTATTTTATTTTATTTTTATTATTATTTGGGGGGTGGGGTTTGAGACAGTCTTCCTGTAGCCCCAGCTAGCCTGAATTTGCCATGTAGACCAGACTGGCCTTGATCTCACCGAGCTCCACCTGCCTCCTTGAGTGCTGAGATTAAAGGCGTGCACTACCACACTTGGCTGGGCCAGCATTGCTTAACCAAATTTTGGTAATCAAAAACAGCTACGGGACTTCTTCCCCAGAAAATCGCACATCCACACAAAAGTTGAAACAGGCCCTAAGAGTTCATGTAGGACCCTCCCTCCATCCCCCCATCCGTCCTGTCTACTTGAGCCAGTTCCCCAGATTAAGAACCCCTGGTGGGCTTGAATAAACACAGTATATTACAGTGCATACAACAATGTAGGCTTTCAAGCCTGTTTAAAGGACTGTGATAAATACAGTCACTTAAAAGAAATAACTGACTTCAAAGACTATGCATGTTCTCCAGAAGCAGTACACTTCTGGGAATGACCGAGGAAGGTGCTAAGTGAGTGATCTTAGCCCTGCATGCAAGGCTTAGAGGACTCCCTGCGAGGGAGAGGAGCCTGCTCCGGTTTTGCTGCTCCAGGGCCCAGGAGCTGAAGGGCCCAGGACTCCAGGGCTCCAGGACTCCAGGGCAAAGTGAGGAGGACTTTTTGGTTTGGGTTTCGTTTTGTAGTGTTGTTTTTGTTTTGGTTTTCAGACAGGGTCACACGTATCCCAGGATGGCCTGGAACTCGCTTTGTAGCAGAGGCTGGCCTTAAACGCCTGCTTTGTTTTCCAGGAAAGCTGCAGCCTCCAGCTAGCTTACCTGAATTTGAGTTTTGTTCTGCGATTATGAGTGGGTTTTCCAGACGTGGTGGTCAGCGGGTACCCAAACAGTAGCCAGTGAGACCCTGATGCCAGATGCAGCCACTGGGCCGCCCGGCGTGAGCGCCTCGTGTAGCCCACCGCCCGGGCGTGGGTGGAGACGTCCTGCACAGCCTCCTGCAGCATGCCCAGCACAGCCGCCTGCAGCACGCCCTGCCCGCCAGCGCCCTCTGCTGGGCATACTCGGGACAGCCTGGGACTGCGGCTGAGCATCCGCGGACAGCGGCGGACCGGGAGATGGGTAGGGGAGCCGTGCATGGCATCTCCCAGCTTCCGCATGTGCAGATTGTGACTTTCGCCCCCAAATCTGGCTCTAGGCACCCAGGGCCGGCTCCTTGTGAGACTCGCGGCACCCAGTAGGCATGGGCACACAAATTGGATACGTAAAAGATTGTGTTTCTTACGTCTGAGCTGTGGGTTTCAATCCCACGTCCTCGGTAGGATGGGGTGCGATCAGATCTGTGCAGAGAGGAAAAGGGGACCTGGGAGGTGAAGGGAGGGCAGCTTAGAGCTGAGTGTCACATAGAGACTCGACAGGGCCCCAGTGACACCCAGACCTGTGCTCTGAGGCCAGGAAGGTGCCCACAGCGTTCTGGGCCCGGTGCCCTCCCTCTAACAGCAGAGTAAATAAAGCCCAGTTCTAGTGCGGAGCACTTGGGCCCTGGGAACCTGATCAGAAGGTAGCCTGTTAAAGGGATGCGGACCACTAGGTCCGCTGCTCAGGGGTGGGGCCCTGCCCAGCATGCGTGAGGCTCTGCGCTCTAGGCAGGACAAAGACCATGATGTGAGCCACGCTGTGGCTTCGCCCAGGCTTCCAGGGATCATGGTCACCTGCAGGGGGCGAGACTTTCTTTGACACTGCTAGGCTGGAGCTAAGGCCCCCAGCCAGAAATAGAAGCTGAGATCACCTGAAAGGCATGAGCCAGAACAAACATACAGAAACTTGATCAGGCGTGTATGAAGTAATATTACCAAACACGGTAGTGAGGAGGCTTAGGTATGTCGGGAATGCTCCGGAAAATGGATGAAAACTTCAAGGGGAAAATGCTAAGTTCCAAACCATGTATCAAATAAACTCCACGTGGATTCAAATAGTAAACATTTTAAAGAGGTGTCATAGGAATGAAATGTGAAATAGGACAAAAGTTAGGTTTATGGATAAATATCAGAATTCTTAAAGCATAGAAAAACAGAAAAAATGACAAAGGAATTCAAAGCTGTAAACCCTGGACAGGATGCTTTTGACCACAGCTTGAGAAAAATGTCTCCACCAAATACAAGCAGATAACACCACAAATGTGTAAAAGCTTATTTAGAGCTACAAAAAGACAAACCAGAAATGGTGATGTAAGACTGCAATCCCATTACTTCAGACACAGAAGAGAGGTTGTGAGTTTGAGGCCAGCCTGGACTACATAATAAGATCCTGTTTCAAAAAAAAGTTGGGCAGGTTAGCACAAGCATGGAATCCCAGCACTTGGGAAGTAGAGGCAGGAGGATCCAAGGCCCTCTGCATCAACATAACCAGTTCAAGGTCAGCCTGGGCTACTTGAGAAACTGACTCCAAAAACAAGGTCTTGAAATGTAGCTCAACAGTAGAGTATATGAGGTCCTCAGTCAGTTCTTAGCACTTCATGTAAAAATAAAAATGCACATGCACAGACACACAAATAATAATAACAACAATAGTAAACACTGCTTAGAAACAGGCTCCTTAGCCTCATTCACTCGAGCTGCTCCCTTTCTGTGAATCACTCTGTGATTTTACTCTCACTTCCAACACATCTCACTTTCACTACAAAAACAACAGAAAAATCAAAAGCAGAAGCCAGCATGCAGGAGGTAAAGGCAGGTGGACCTCTGTGAGCTCAAGATCAGCCTGGTGTTTACATAGCAAGTTCCAGGCCAGTTAGGGCTACATATAGTGAG
The DNA here is from genome assembly GCA_035773235.1 of Eospalax fontanierii. Taxonomy (NCBI): domain Eukaryota; kingdom Metazoa; phylum Chordata; class Mammalia; order Rodentia; family Spalacidae; genus Eospalax; species Eospalax fontanierii. The sequence continues at coordinate 174,958,829 of CM069524.1, read as the reverse complement.
ATCCTGTCTCAAATCAAAACCAAGCCAAAAGACCACATACACAAAAACCAAAAAGCAGGATGTGGTGGCTAACATCTGTAGTTCCAGGACTCAGAAGGTGGAGACAGGAGATTTACTGTGATTTCATGACCAGCCTGGGCTACATAGTGAGTTCCAGACAAGCATGAGCTACAGAGTGAAACCCTGTCTCAAACAACAACTATATATGTATATATATATATATATATATATATATGAATATATGTTTCTTTTATATATACCTGAATAGCTAAACAAAGGAGGCTAAGTATATAGAAAATGTTTATTGTTCTTAAGAATTAGAAATTTTAAATTTAAAACAATTTTTTGTAGTTCCAGGAATTGAACCCAGAGCTTTATTATGTATGCTAGACAATCGAGCCGTCACTAAGCCGCACCTCTACCAACTCTTGCAAAAATGTTTTGACTGGGGTACTAGAGAGATGGCTCAATGGTTAGGAGCACTGGCTGCTCTTGCAGAGGACCTGGGTTTGAATTCAAGCACCCTCATGGCAGCTAACAACCATCTGTAACTCCAATTCCAGGGGATCCAACACCCTCTTCAGACCTCCAAGGGCATTGCATGACACAGGTACACTTACATATATGCAGGCATAACACTCACACACAAAAATAAAAATAAGCTGGGCATGGTGGCACATGCCTTTAATCCCAGCACTTGGAAGGCAGGCAGATCTTTGTGAGTTCCAGGCCAGCTAGGGCTACATAGTGGGACCATGTGTCAAAAACCAAAACCAAAACAAACAGAAAGAAAGGAGAGAGAGAGAGAGAGAGAGAATTGAACTGTGTACTATTAACCTAATGTAGACTGGGAGTGTACTCAGTGGTAGAGCAGTATTCTTGAGGCTCTGGTTTAGGTCCCCAGCATAACAAACAGAACAAAGTGATTAAAAAAAAATTACCATATAGTTCCTTTGAACAGCCATATAGAGATCTCACTTATTCAATAGATTGCCATAGAGAGACTCTTACCATCTACCTTACGCCTAACATAACTTTAAACTCTCAGTGAGTTTAAGGCTAAGAGGAAAATCAGAGCAGGACATGCCACTTGAATCTGGTTAGTCGGGGTAGAGGGCTAGTTAAGATGAGATCTGAGAGGTGGAGGAAATTCAGAAACAACTCTGCTCTAAGCTGGGGGAGGAGCCCTTCAGGCAAAGGGAGCAGAAAGTGTAATGGGCCAGAGTTCATAACCAACAGAGCATCCTTAGTTCCTTCTCAACTGTACACACAATAATACTTTGAAAAACTATTTACTTTGTATAGGCATTGAAATAGTGATAAGTTCATTAAGGTAGAGTGATATAGTTCAATATATTAGTTTATCTTACTTAAACTAATATAAACTTAGCCTAGGCAGGAGGTAACATTGCAAAAATATCACTTCACAGGGCTGGAGAGATGGCTCAATGGTTAAGAGCATTGACTGCTCTTGCAGAGAACCTGGGTTCAGTTCCCAACACCCACATGGCAGTTCTAGGAGATCCATCACCCTCTTCTAACCTCTGTGGGAACTGCATGACGCAGATTCACTTACATACATGCAGGCATCACATTCATACACATAAAATAAAAATAATACAATAAAATATTAAACAAATATAGATCACTTCACCCAAACATCTTCCAAAAGCTAGAGTCAGCCAGACACAAAATGTTACATCTTCATCTTCATTTTTAGTATGCACTGTCCTTTCCTAAAAATTGATGTTAAAAAAAAAAAGAGGTAGGAGTAGGGGATATATTAAAGTGAAAAAATCTTAAGTGAGTCTACCTGGTTTGGGGGTTTTAAATATCTTTGAAATAACATCCCAATCCAATCTCTGTCCTAAATCCACACTCAGATTCATTGTGTACTTGACTTCTCCATAGATGTCTATTACCCACCTCAAATTTCAATGTCCTAGGGCCAGCTCAGCTGCTAAAGGTGCCTGCCACCAAGCTCGAAAATATAAGTTCAAATCCCCAGGCCCTCAGAATGCTCAGAGGCCCTAAAGGCCCCAAATGATGTGCCAAATCGCCTCTCTGACTTCCTACTTTGCCTTTAACATCCCACTAGGCCTCTGGTGTTCCTCAAACAGACCCCGCACGTGTCCACCTCCAGGCCACAAGCCTTGTCATTCCATGTGTCAGCAAGTGCTCCTCCGCACCACACTCATGTGGGACCTTTGCATCAGTTCTTTCAGCTCTTTTACACAAAAGCCAAACAACTCTGTCAGTGAGCCCTTCCCCTCTGCGGTTGTCAAGTGATAAAAGCGCTCAGTTCTAGATTTCCCTTGTAAGCACGTTCACACTAGCTGAAATTACATGTATTTCACTTGTTCATTTTGATTTTTGTCTCTATCTCCCTGATGAAATGTAAGCCTGTAACACACACACACACACACACACACACACACACACACACACACACACCCTGCCCCAGGATGGACCTCTGGTCTGTTTTGTTCATTTTCATCGATGTATCTGCAGCGCCCAGAACGGTGCCTACCCTGCAGTGGATACTTGATAAATATCCACAGACTGAATGGGAGGAGGAAGGAAAGGCAGACAATAAATCACATGGCCACAGACAAGAGCAAGCATCAACACTAACAGAACTAACAAAGGCTGGCATGATCATGCAAAAGATCCTGCCAGATGGAAACGCATGTCTGGGTCACCAAGGGCTGGAGGACAGATCCTCCCCTGTAGAGCATGGTTCCCTCTCAGCCCATATTCACCTTCAGTTCCACCCCAGAATCACAGTCCTCTAAGGGCGACTTAGAAGCACCATGCCTTGCCCTACAAGCACACATTGCTGTCAGAAGATGGGGTAGCGGAGCCAAGGGGACAAAAGGAACCCTAGAGAGTTTCTCACAGTAGGGATGCTCTCAAGTAAGACAATACAACTGAAAACCAGTGCAAATGAAAGCACTGTGTGGCTAGAGCAACATTTCAGTGGTTAAGAGTGCTGGCTGCTTATGTAGAGGACCCAGGTTGGGCTCCCGGCACCCATGGCTGCTAACCATTGTAACTCCAGTTCCAGGGAGATTCACGTAGACCCTGTCCCCATCTCAATAAATAAATACATAAATTTAAAGCACATTGTTTGTGTGTGTGTGTGTGTGTGTGTGTGTGTGTATGTGTGCGTGTGTGTGTGTGTGTGTGTGTGTGTGTGTGTGTATGTATTGCTGTGGATTGAACCTAGGGCCTTAGATGTGATATGAAAGCATTCTACCACTAAGCTACAAACCCAGCCCTAAAAAATAAACTTTGGCTACAGATCAAATTCAAGGCCAGCCTAGGCTATAGCCATCACAAAAACAAAACAAAAAAATTTATATGCCCCCCCGCAACACACTATCTGTTTTATCTCTCAGGGGAACTCCAATACAGGCTGTTTCACCTCATGGGGCAGAAATGGCTACAGTTTTTTCAGATTACATATCTTTACAGTATAGTATTCCTCAAGATTTTGGGGCTTCAAGTTACTTGGTACTGTGCCTGTTCTATACCTACCCAAAGCCACTCCGGAGGACAGGACAAGGGGAAGACACGGGGGATGCCTCAGGCCTTTCCCCAAACCAGTCACTGGGCCAGAGATACAAAGTTTCTCTAACTGGTTTGACACATAGTGTGGGGGCTGAAGTACTGTTAATCCTACCTGAAAACATGGATGGTTCCTCCACAGTGAGAGTGGAGTGTGAATGGGTAGGAGCCAGCCAAGAACCCACGACAAAGTCATGTCCACTCAGGGCCTAGGGTGTGGGAGACCCTGCCTACTTCTGCCCTTTTGAGGTCCAATATCCTACCCCTCTATCAGGGCCAGGCCCTGTAAGACTCCCAAACAATGGCACCAACTTCCTTCTGGGAACCTGGTAGGTCCCTTCATCATAGTCTCCTTTGTTCTCTGGTCAGGCAATGCCACTGTGTCCTCTCCTTCCCTGTCATCTCAGCCTCCCTCCCTGCAGTGTGACTCAGTTCAGACCCTTGGCCTCTTCTGAACTGTAGGGCTTATACTTACATCTAGCCTTCCTGCCTCTGCTACAGCTTCCGGAGCCGGAACTACCATGAACCTTCTAGAAAGGAGCTCCCATTACCTTCTGGTCAACCAAAACTGGTAGTGTCTGTTATAAGCCTACCAGAAGTAGACAGAGCTGCCTCTGCTGGTCCTTTGAGAGAAGTCAACTGTGCTGGTTAATCTTAACTGTAAATTTGGCTGGATTTGGAATCACCATGGACACATACCTCTGGGTGTTTCCAGAAAACTTTAAGTGAGGACCCACTGTAAATAAAAAAGAGCGAAGAACAGCATTCATCATGTATATACCCCCCATTCATCTCCCCTGCTTCCTGACTGTGGGTGCAATGTAACCAGCCACCTCACTCCTGTCACCTTGACTACCCCTCCACGATGGACTGTATCCTTTCTTAAACTATAGCCAAAATAAGCCCTTCCTTTCTTAAGTTGATTCTCATCAGGTATTTGGTCACAGCAACAAGAAAAATTATACACTGACTCATCATAGCCCAGCCTCCGTGCAACGCAGTGACAACATCCTCCCTTCTCGGCCTTATTTATCCAGGCCGTCGTCATTCTTCCTTGAGGCTCTGCCACCTCCCCACACTCCCAAGCTTCACTGAGCTCTCTGGCCTGGATACTCTCTGACTCACACAGTCTTCCAGGGAAAATGCTGCCTCTTCCTGAATGACTTGACACACGCTTCATCTTCTTCCTACCAGCTCTGACCCACTCCCTCCCCACCTCTCCTTCACGGCCTTTGCCCTTCTAGTTTAGGCCACTCCACACTCGGCTCATACCTAGAAGCGTTGTTCTCTCTGACAAAATCTCATTCTCCAAACAGCCGCCTGCTCATGCAGGTCCTCCCTTAGCTCACCGAATCCAGTCCTGTCCCTCCTCTCCTCACACACCGCTAAGCACCAGCACTCCAGGTTTACGAGGTTCTAGGGATCAAACCCAGAACCTCCTGCCTGCTAAAGAAGCACTCTCCCAACTGAGCTACATCCCCGGCCCTGAAGCTGCTCTTTCCAATGTCTCAGAGACTTCTCTGGGGCAGGAGGGGCCGGCCCTATCTTCTCTATGCTCTAAGCTGACCACGTTTTCCTTCTTCGTTTGTTGGCTATTTGTTTGAACCAGGGTCTTACTTCCCAGCCTGGAATTTCCTGTGATCCTCCTGCCTCAGCTTTCTGAGTGCTGGGATTTCAGAAGTACACCACAGTGCCTGACCTAGGCTTTTCTACATTCTTGAAATTCTCTTCTCCTGGGGTACTGAGATGACAAGCACCCCTCATTTCTTCCATCTCCTTGGATGCTCCTCTGTCTTCCTTGCCTGTCCCCTGTTTCCTCCTCAGCACTGTAAACCTTAGGACTCTGTCCTGGGTGTGCTTCCAAATCCTGCTCAGATTATCTCACACCCAGCAATTCCCCCAAATGCCATCAAGGTCCAAACTCAATTCCTGACCTTAGCTAGCTGAGGCCCAAATCCCTCAGGGATATTAAACTTGACATGAGCAAAACTGTATTTTCGTAGCTGAAGATAGTCCAGTAGTCCAGAGCTTGCCTTGAATACCCAAAGCCATAAATTTGATCTGTTCCACTGGGGGAAAAAAGACAAACAAAACTAGGGGCTGGGAGCTCAGATGGTACAGTGCTTATCTAGCACTGCAAAGCCTTGGGTTCGATCCCCAGCTCTACATAAACTGGATGTGGTGGCACTTGCCTGTAATTCCAGCACTTGGAAGGAAGAAGTAGAAGATTCAGAAGTTCAAAGTCGGGCTGGAAAGATGGCTCAACACTTAGGAGTGTTTGTTGCTCTTCCAGATGACCCAAGTTCAGTTCCCAACACCCAAAACAGATGGTTCACATTGCCAGCTCCAGCCTCTCTGGGTACCCACACACATGCACACACACACACAGAGACACATCCATACACACATAAATTTAAAATATTGTAATAGATGTTGGCTCAACAGCTAAGAGCACTGGATGCTCCTCCAGAAGAGCCAGGTTAGCACTCACATGGTAGCTGACAACCATCCATAACTCCATTTCCAGGGGATCTAATGCCCGATTCTGGCTTCCCGGGCATTTTATGCATGTGATACATTTATATACAAGCAGGCAAAACACCCATACACATGAAAATAAAAATAAATAAATAAAATTTAAGGGTCTGGAGAGATGACTCAGTGGTTAAGAGCACTGCCTGCTCTTCTAGAGGACCTGGATTCAGTTCCTAGCATCCACATGGCAGCTAACAACCATCCATAACTTCAGTTCCAGGGAATCCAACACCATTTTCAGGCAGTGCATGCATGTGGCATACTTATATACATGCAGGCATAACACTCATAAAATGCAAATAAATAAATAAATAAGTAAATAAAATTGTAAGTTCAAAATTACCTTTGGCTACATAGCAAATTCAAGCCCAGCCTTAACTATATAAGACCTTGTGTCTAGAGCAAGAGTGAGACAGAGAGAGAGAGAGAGAGAGAGAGAGAGAGAGAGAGAGAGAGAAAATGAAACTAGCAAAATTGAACTGTTTATTCTCTAACCTAAATTCCCCTTTCTCTTCATTAAAAGGCTGCCCTATGTCACATAGCAGGGTGTAAATAAGATCAACAGATGTTTCCTCTCCCTTGGGTAGAAAAGGAAACTTGAACAGCACTCATCATTACCAATTTAAGGTGTAGTGAAAGGTCCCGAACATCTGCTTAGTCAACAATTTGGTGAATTAAAAAGAAAAAAACAAAAAACACTTATCCCATTTTCCCTTTAAAGTCCTGAGTTGCTCAGCTGTGAATTCTCATCCCACACATGACTTTAGGAGGAAGTACAGAGCCTTGGCCAGCTGCTTACCCTGGGCTGGAGGCAGACTGGAGTCACTAAGGGTGTGGCCAAGTCAGGGTACATAGGGCTATGTGTGCTTGGTATGTTTAGAAGAGTTCTTGCTCGACTGCAGATGCCAAGTTTAGTCTGAGAAAAGGCTGAGCCACAGAAGCTGAACTTAGATGCCTTTCCTCTCAGGAGACTCCAGGAAAGCACTCAGGCAGCTGGGTTTTATACCATCATCTGTACTGTGGGCTTTCTAAGGTAGATACCAGGTCTTACAGAAATGGACCATAAGTGTCCTAGAAGAGGAGATGCTGGTGCTGGTTCTGCCAACAGAACTTTCAGCTCTAACTAGTAACTGACACCAGTCCCCATGCATGCAGCTCCTTGTGGGTCCTGCTGAGATGAAAGGAGGCAGAATAATCTGGTTCTCACAATAAATGAAACTTTGGGGAGCCTTCACAGAACTTGATTTGTCATCTATGTGAGAACTCTGGATGTGGCAAAGGAAGTGGGAGAACTAAGCAAGGACTTTAAGAAAGAAAAGTACGTGGTGGGGCTGACTGTTAGAGGACGATGGATGATTCCAGGAGCAGCTACAGGGATGAGAAGGAAGGCCTGAGTGTGGGCCTCAGGCAGACCCAAGGATTCAGGGTCTGGTTCTCCTTTCCCCAAAGCCTGCAGCCAGAAGGCTGTGTGGCTGAGGCCAGCAGCTCCTGGCTTCTTGGGCCCCACCTTTCCTGTAGAGATGGATTGGTCTGTCTCCTCTTCCCTGACTTGGTTTGGTTCAGGAGCAGATGCCATGCTCCCTGTCATGAGATCTGAAGACCCCTCTTCACTCAAGTGTCTGCTACTGGACCAATCAGCTATGTCATGAGGACAGGGTCATATAGGACTGTGAACTGAAGTTCTGAAGTTATCAGGAGAAAGAGAGAGAGGGAGAGAGAGAGAGAGAAAGAGAGAGAGAGAGAGAGAGAGAGATTCCTGTTTAAAAGATTCTATTAATACAAGGCCAAATGACTGAACTTCCTGATCATGGAGAGTTAAAATGTTGCAGACAAGAGCCAAATTATCTTGGGCTATATTTAGTTCCTTTGAAACCATTTCTTGTCCACCCCTGTGTCTGACCTAATATCCTTGTGACTATTAAAACCTTAAAAAATATATTCTCAGCAAACCACAGGCTTTCATCAATCCAAAACCTAAAAATGTCATCAGATGGCATCTGAGGCTTGTGACAGAGATTTCCTCACTCTGTTGCAACTTGCCTACCTGATGTTTCCACTAATTCATTTTAATTGTCTTAATTGAAGGACTAGGGTTGTATGCAGCTCAGTTAGTAGAATGCTTGCCTAGTATGTATGAAGCCCTGGGTTCAGAGCCCAGCACTACATAAGTGGGGTGTGTTTACACACACCTAAAATCCTATCACCCGGGAGGTCGCGGCAGGAGGATCAGTTCAAAGTCATCCTTGGTCACATAGCAAGTGGGAAGCTAGCTTGGGCTACCTGAGATCCTGTCTAAAAAAAAAAGCTGGACATGGTAGCGCACGCCTTTAATCCCAGCATCTCAGCACTCAGGAGGCAAAGACAGGTAGGTCTCTGTGAGTTTAAGGACAGTCTGGTCTATATAGTGAGTTATAGGCCAGCCAGGGATACATAGTAAGATTCTGTCTCAAACAAACAGAAACAAATAAAATAATAACCAACTACCACTACTGCAATTGTAAAGAAAGTGTCTTGATTTCTAACTTTCTTTGTTCTGTTACTATAAAAAACTTCATGAAGTGGAGGTGGCTGGAGAAATGGTTCAACTGTTATAAGCACTGGCTGCTCTTGCAGAGAACCCAGGTTCAATTCCTGTCATCCATATGGCGGCTAACAACTGTGCATAACTCCAGTTCCACGGGATCTAGCACCCTCTTCTGGTCTCTGAGGGCATTGCATGACACAGGTGTGCTTACACACAGGCAGGCAAAACACTCATACACATAAAATAAAAATAAATCAAAAAAATTCATAATGATTTGCAAGATGACTCAGCAGGTAAAGACACTTGCTATGGAATGCTAAAGATGGGTGTTAGATCCCTGGAACCCACATAAAGGTGGGAGGAAACTGGCCATGCCCATGCCGCCCACATCATACACACAACAGGCACAATGTTTCTCTCTCTCCCTCACACACACACACACACACACATGTATACATATACAAATAACAAATTAAAATTTTAAAAAATTTCATGAACCTGTTTCCACTTCGGAAACGTAGTATTTGGGGTGACCTGAGTCTGTGTTCCCAGGGCCACCATCACTCATTTTTGGCTCCAGAATAAACCATCTTTTATTCCCTTTGATATAAATGCTGTGTTTTTAGATCAACAGTACAAATCTTGGTTGAATATATAGCTCAGTTTTAGAACCCTTGCCTAGCATGCACAAGGCTGTAGGTTTGATTCCCAGGATAGCAAAACTTCTTTTTAAAAGAAAAAGAAGAAAATGCCGTATGAACCTAGCCATCAGCCAGCCACCATAGGTAACAAACACAATCTCCAGAAGAAAATATGAGCATACTAGAACAAGAGGCTGGGGAGATGGCTCAGCAGGTGAAGGTGCTGCTCTTCCACAGGGCCTGAATTCAGTTCCTAGTTCCCAGATTAGGTGGCTCCCAATTCCAGTTCCAGAGAATCTGATGCCCTGCTCTGGTCCCTAAAGACACCAAAATGCACATGGCACACACACACACACACCACACACACACACACACACACACCACACATACCATGCACACACATGCACACACCAATAAACATAAGAAATATTTTTTATTTTTTTATTTTACTATTTAATTTTATTTTTTATTTTATGTGTATGGGTGTATGTGTTAAGTGTATTCATGTTGTATAAAGCCTGTGGAGGTCAGAAGAGGGCACTGAATCCCCTAGAATTGGAGTTACAGACAGTTATTAGCTGCCCTTTGAGTGCTAGGAACTGAATCCAGGTCTTCTGCAAGAGCAGCCAGTGTTCTTGATTGCTGAGCCTCCTCTACAGCCCCAAGAAATAAATCTTAAACCAAAAAGAGGGCGGGTGAGATGGCTCAGCAAGGAAAGGTGCTTGCTACCAAGCTGATAGCCTGAGTTTAATCCCCAGGACCTACATAGAAGGAGAAAACTCACCCCTGACCTTCACATGCACTCTATGGCAATGTACAACCCATCACAAGCAAATAATAAATAAATAAAATGTGATTAAAAAAAATTTGAGACAAGGTTTCACTATGTAGCTCTGGCTGGCCTGGAACTCCCTATGTAGGTCAGGCTGGCTTTGAACTCAGAGATCCACCTGCCTCTGCTTCCCCAGTGCTGAGATTTAATGTGGGTCCCACCACTCCTGGCAAATAAAAAATTAAAATAAAAGAATATAGAATCAGAATCAGTCACCTGGAGCAGAAATTATTGCATCTTTGCTGAGTCAGTACTTTTCCATCCTTCTCCAAAGACACAAACAGTTGTATTAATCTGTCATCCACCCTGGACACAGATCAAAGCAGATCCTCTCCCACAGGGTGAGGGAGGAACACTGCTTTTTCTGGGCAAAGCCAGGCACTGGGATCATGTGTGTCTCCTCAAGAGACTTTGCTCCCTCTGCCTGCTGAGTCTCAGGGAGGAGAAGTTGCCTGGTATCTCCGGGAACCATGAAGAGTCGTCATGGGTGTCCTATTTACTTTTCTGTTGCTGTGATAAAACGCTGATCAAAAGCAACTTGGGAGAGGAAAGGGCTTGTTTGAGTCACAGGTTATGGTCTATCATTGAGGGAAGTCAAGACAGGAACTCAAGGCAGGAACCTAGAGAGAGGAACTGATGCAGAGACCGTGGAGGAATGCTGCTTACTGGCTTGTTTCCCTGGGCTTGTTCAACTACCTTCTAATACAGCCCAGGCCCACCAGCCTAGGGATGATACCACCACAGTGGACTGGGCCCTCCTACATCAACAAACAATTAAGAAAATGCCTCACAGATAGGGCCACTGGGCATTCTAATGGAAGAAATTCCTCTGTTGAGGTTCCTTCTTTCCGGGTATCTCTAGTTTGCATCATGTTGACAAAAACTAGCCAGCACGGTGAGTGAGACACCCCCACCCCAATCCCACCCCATATTCTGAGGCAGGGGCCTCTTGAGCATAGATTTTCATTTCTCTCTCTCTCTCTCTCTCTCTCTCTCTCTCTCTCTCTCTCTCTCTCTCTCTCTGTCTCTCAGACCATAGTCCCCTGCAGCCTCTTCCTCTCCAGAACTGATAAGCCATCTACTGTGGCCCTGAAGTCACCTTCCTCCTGCCAGCTACAAGCCCAGCAGTTCCCTGATACCCAGAGACAATCTTGAATAATAACTTTATTTTTATCTTGTGCCTTCCTGACTCCTGCCCTGTAAGTTAGATCACCTAGTGTGGAATTCCTCTTTCCCCCACCAACCTGTAAGAACAGGAAATTAATTCCCTTTATCCTTTGGAACTGAAAGATGTCTCCCTTTAGGACCCCTGTCTGGCTAGTCATACTGGCTATAATGCTCCTAATGAGGCTCTCATCTGGAGGGTAATTCATGTCAGCTTCTTTTCTACTAAAGCATTTATGCTTTTACAACAGATCTAGGTGGCTTTTGATTATTGGTAATTAAACATTTGAAAGAAGCTCTCTAGAGAGGTTTCTTGAAAAAACTAAAAATAGATCTTTTAAAAAATTATTCATTAGTTTTATTTTATATGTATGAGTATATTGCCTGTATGTAGATGGGTGGACCTGTATTGTGCAGTGCCTGAGGAGGTCAGAAGAGGTGTCAGATCCCTTGGAACTGGAGTTACAGATGGTTGTTGGCCACCATATGGGTGCTGGGGACTGAACCTAGGTCCTCTGCTAGAGCAGTGAGTGCTCTCAACCACCGAGACCAACCATCTGGTCTTTTTAAAAAAATATTTTTTATTTATTATTTATGTGTATGAATGTATGACCTGCATATATGTAAGTTTCATGTAGTACCTGAGAAGGGCAGAAGAGGGCATCAGATCCCCTGGAACTAGAGTTACAGGTGGTTGTTAGCTGCCATGTGGATGCTGGGAACCAAACTAGTTTCTTCACTGCTGAGCCATCTCTCTAGCCCTCCCTCCCCCACATCCTCTCTGGAGACAATGTCTTACGCTGTCACTCTATAACACAGGATCACAAGATGGCCTTGAACTACAGCAATCCTTCTGCCTCATCTTCCCAAGTGCTGGGATTGCAGTGCCCTTCCAGGCCCTTCTGCGGGCTTCTAGGATCTTAGCCTCTTCCATGTCTCCCACTCTGTCTGCAACATGTCTGTTCAATCTTGCTGTCTGTGTTCCCTTCCTACCTCAATCCCAGCAGTTCTCTTTTTTATTTTGCCCAAAGAGAGACTTAACATCTTCTGGCAAGGAGAACCCCATGCAGGTGTGAATCTGTGTGTCATATGAGGGTCTATACTTGAGGAAGGATTCCATGAAGACCTAGGGCAGAGGAAAAGAGAACAGGACATGTGTGCCACAGACTCCTCACATGGGCCTGGGCCTCTCTCTGGGTCAAGCCAGGGTATTCTCTGGCTTCCAGCTGTGTAAGATAATGTAGGTGTAAGCTGATGTGTATGCCAGGGTGATACACCAACTACACCCCGCTGACAATCATTGAAGCAGCTGGTGGAGGCTGGCCACTGTCCTGTGCAGATTCACTCCCAGTGCCAGTTAGGATCCAAGCCTTCTGCTTGTAATTGAATTTGATTTTCTTCTGTTGCTACCTTTCAGCCCTTTTGTACCCTCTGGCCACTTGACTGCATCTCTTCTACATTATGTTTCAAAACCAACCCACCCACACGCCTGTCCAGTCAAGCTCACATCAAGATTCAGTGGAGTTCCCAGGCAGACATACATACTGCTCCAGGGGAGGAGGGAGCTAGACTTTTCCTGGTCCTCTCTGGGTACCAAGGAATAAGAAAGGGAAGAGAGTCTACCCTGTCAAAATGGAACAGAGATTCAATGCCCTCCGTCACCAGCCACCCAGGCCTGTCTCTGCTGGAGCCATTCAGTATTCAGGGACTAACAGTGAGAGGCCTGGGGGAGGGTGGCAATCCCCACGTCTCAGGCACAGAGAAGGTTGCACCAGGAAGACTGGATGAAAGGACAGTGCCTTGAACTGGTCTGCTGAAGAGGACAAGCAGGGCCAGTGGTGGAACAGGAGCGGCCGTCCCCAGGCCCTTCCCGGAACTGGAGATCAGAAGAGGCCAGAATCAAAGGGCCGTGGACACCCCTCTTTCTCCCAGATTTGCAGTGCTATGCTCCTTGACTGACACAGCCTAGAGCTTCCCACACACCCTTCTTCCCTTTGCTCACCCATCATATTTCCTGCCCTTGTCAGAACTAAGAAGTTCCCATTTCTCAGCAGTTTATTGCGGAATTGAAACCCCGAAACAAGAGAACAAACGAAGCCTGTCAGGGAGAAGTTGGCTTCCTAGTGATAGTGATCACTTTGTGCAAACCAGCACAAAGGCCTGCCTGTCGCACACACGTTTCTCACTCCGAACACGCCCAGCTTCAATCCTGTATCTTGTTCACTCTGACCCTCCTGCCTTACCCTACTAATCGTTTGGCAAGGAAGGCCCTTGCTCATCTTTCACCATTTAGAGGAAGTGTTGGCCACACTCACCTCTCTGGTCTGTGGAGTAATTATGTGTGTATCATTTGGTTATTTTTCTCCTTTTCTTGGGTCTTTTTCAGACAGGGTATTCCTGTAGCCACAGCTGCCCTAGAACTCACTATGTAGACCAGGCTGGCTTGAATTCTCAGAGATCCACCTGCCTCTGCCTCCTGAGTGCTGGGACTAACGGTGTGCACCACCACGCCCACCTTGGTTACTTCTCTTTATCCTGCCACTAACTGTAGAGTATTAGATTGTGTGTGTACTAGCCTGTGTACAATAGGAAAAGTGGGAGGATTAACGTAGTTATTATTACTATTACTATTATTATTATTATTACTGGAGTTTTTTGAGACAAAGTCTCACCATGTAGCCCTGACTGGCCTCAAACTTATGCCACCATGCCAGGTCATTGTGTGTATGTGTGTGTACATACTGATGTTTTGAGACAGGGCCTGAAACTCACTGTCTAGACCAGGCTGGCCTCAAGCTCACAGAAATCCACCTACCTCTGCCTCCCGAGTGCTGGGATTAAAGGTGTGTGCCACCATGCCCAGCCTTTTGTATTTATTATTATTTGTGGGTTTTTTGAGACAGGGTCTCATGTAGCCCAGGCCGACCTTGAACAAGCTCTCTTACAACTGAAAGTGCAGAGAATAAGTGTCTGTGAAGCGTTCAGTCATACATAGGATGTCTGTATCACACTGTCCCCAAGGCTCAGGGAAGGTCTGGGAAGGATTTTGAGAGCCAGAGGTTGGGGAAGACTGAAGCGATACAGTGTCTTCCGGCCATGACAGGATTGCTACACTCATGAGCCCTCAGCAGCTGGGGGCCTGCACAAGACCTGCACAGCCTGGCATTCCCGCACGGATGGGTGAGGGCGCGTGAGACCCCTCCCCGTCCGTGGGGCTCCTGACAGTTGATGGCTACTAGGAGATTCATTTTCTTCAGCAGCGTGGCCAGTGGTAGATTGCCTGTGCTCCCGCGGACGGCCCCATACCTGTGCACTTATGAGCAATGCTAATTAGATTCACTAATTAGTGGGGCAGAGGAGATGGTTCACCAACTAAAGAATAAATAAAATATATTTTTTAAAATGTAAAGGTCAGGCATGGTGGTTCATGACTTCAATCTCAGCACCTGGGAGGCAGAAGCAAGCAGAGCTCGTGTTTGGGTGAGTTCCAGGCTAGCCAGGACTATGTAGTGAGACCTCATCTCTAAAAAAAGTTGTTTTAACACTGCTTTGAGTAAATTTGTAGTGTACTGGGAAACTTTTCAACCACCTCATTCAGAGGGAAGGCAAGCAGAAGAACTCCACAGTCCTTTCATGCCCCATAGCCTCGGCCCCTGGGGTACTATGAGCTCCTGGGACTCGATTCCAGCTTCAGAGAGCTTCTTGCTGGAATTTCCTCTCCCCTTCCTCCAGCATTCCACAGAACACTTCCACACAGACTCCTCCTCTGCCTCTGCCCCAGGCTCAGAGAACCTGCCCCCTATTATTGAGGCCTTTAGCCCAACACTTTAGGCTGGAATCCTGACACGACAGTTATGCAAGTTGGGAGATTCATTTTACCTCTCTTGTGTATAGCACGGCAGCAATATGGATTCTTATGAAGATGAAATGTTTGTAAAAACACAGCACATGGTAGGTGGTAAGAACATCAGAACACTCTAGTAGTATGGCTCCTGCCTTCTTTGCTGGCTTTTTGAAAATGTCTGCATGTGCTGCGTCGGTTTCATCATCTCTTCACATCCCGACCCACCAGAAGCTCACTGGCTCACCAAAGAGCTAACAAACTCCAGGTGTTTTCTTGAACCTGGGAGTTATTTCCGAATCCTCTCTGTATTACAGTTAATGTCTCCTTCAGACTCTTAGTGTCCACACTCAGTGGCTCCGTTTTCCTAATTCTCCAATTGCTCTTTTTCTCCTTTGCAGACAACACTCGTCTTTTAATTAGTATTCGTTTCCAACCTTCACCCATCCAGAGAATGCAGTTCTCTGCCATGAGATCCAAGTTGGAATTCTAGTTCTACTCTTCAAATGTTATTTATGTGTGTGCGCCTGTGTGAGACTATGTGGACCATGTGTATGCAGGTGTACTTGGTGGTCATTGTGTCAGATCCCCTAGAGCTGGAGTTACAGGGAGTGGTCAGCAGCCAGCCATGGGTGATGGGAACTGAACCTGACTTCTCTGGAAGACTAGTAAGCACTCTTAATCGCTGAGCCATCTTTCTGGTCCAGTTCTACTTAATTGGTTCCCCTTGCTAAATGAGCTGAGCCTCCATATTTCTGCCTTCACAAAGGTGACCCCTCCTGGGAATCAGCCTAAATAGTTGTACCCTGCACCCATTTCACGCCGTAAGAATGTCAGCACGCAAATAGATGCTCTTCAAAAGATTTATTTGCATATAAAACTAGACAATATGAATTCTGTTTCTTCGAGGTATTTTTCTTCAAATGCTGGACTGGCTGAGGTTTCCCAGACTCCTAGTTTAATGAAGTTTGGACAGAACATGTCATCTTTCCCTGGTAAGTCTTCCTAGTGCATACACAGATATTTCTCCTTACTCCAGAGACCTTTGAACTGCATTGAAAATTAGGGACATCTGCCACAAAGAAAAAAAAAGTTCAATGATGTTTATATGAATGCCTGTCAATTTTCTGAAACTTAAACGCTTGGGAGAGTGACAGTTTCAATGATGCCTTACTCTCCCATACTTATAAAAATTGATTTTGTTGCTAAGAAATTTCTAATAGTACAATCAGATTTGAGATAGAAGACCCACTCACTGCAAGGCAATCAATTCCAGTGATACTTTTTACATTTCAAATTTTATCTACTTTGTGTTTGTGTGTATGAGTGGTCATGCATGTGTGGAGGTCAGAGGACAACTTTCGGGAGTTGATTTTCTTCTACCACATGAGACCTGGGGATGGAACTCAGGTCATCAGGCTTAGCTGCAAGCACCTTTACCCATTAAGCCATCTCGCTTGACCCCTCAATAATATGTTTTAGAGTTACAGAGATGATTTTTAAAATACTGTGGGAGGCAGTTTTCCCCTAATTCCTAGTCCCTGGCTTCATATTTTGAAAATTTATTTTATTTTTTTAAATTATGTGTTTGTGTGTGGGTTTCAAACTCCAGTCCTCTGCAAGACCAGTAAGCTCTCTTGACATCTCTCCAGCTCCTATTATTACTATTACTTTTACACAGAGACTCATTATATAGCTCTGGATAGCCTGAAACTCACTATGTAGACAAGGCTGGGCTCAAACTCAGAGATCAGACAGCCTCTGCCTCCCAAGTGCTGGTATTAAAAGCATGCACCATGCCCAGCATTTATTTTTTTAAAAGATATATATATGTGTGTGTGTGTGCACCCATATGTATAAGTGCCCACAGAGACCAGTAGAGGGCGTCAGATCCCTTGGAGATGGAGTTGCTGGAGTTTGTGAGCTGCCTTTGGATGTTGGGTACTGAGCTCCAGTCCACGGATAGACCAATAAGCATTCTTAACAACTGAGCCATGTCCAGTCCACTCACTTATGATTTCTGCAATATCCAGAACACTCCCCAAAATGTTTTGATGCATCCCTCTCAATAATTGCTTTGACCTTCAAAAAGTTCAGATAGGCTGGGTATAGTGACATATACCTTTCATGGGAGGCAGAAGCAAGCAGATCTCTGTGAGTTCAAGGCCAATTTGGTCTACCTACAGTGGTCCTGGACAGCCACTGCTGCTCAGTAAGACCCTGTCTCAATAAACAAACAAACAAACAAACAAAAATCATAAAAATGCATTTAATGATGCAGCAACTTATTTGAGCTATTGGCTCACGACAAGGAAGATGCTTTCCAGAGGTGATCTAAGGAGAAAAACTAGTGTCAGGGTGCCGCTGCTCAAGAACTAGATGTCCTGAAGCATTCCTAAACTCATAGGCTGGTAACTTTACTGTTAGTTGGTCTTTTTTGTTTGGTTTGGGTACATGAGCATATGTACGTGCTCGTGTGCATGCAGGTATAGTTGCATGTTGAGGTCAGAGGACAACTTCAACTGATGTTTTATGTGACAGGATCTCTCACTGGCCTCAAGTCTCCAAAGTAGACCAGTCAGGAAGCCTCAAGGGACCCACTCCCCAGCAACTAGATTACAAGTGCACTCAACCAGCCCAGCTTTTTTACAGGGGTTCTGGGAATTGAACTCAGGTCCTCAGGCTTGCAAGGCAACCACTTTACTAACCAAGCTATAGCTAAGAAAAGCACAAGAACTTTGTTAATGACCTAAGTTCTTGATCTCTGGAACAAAGAGTGAAAAAAAAAAAAAATCAAAGCTTGAAAATTACCCTTCAAAAGACATTAGTGGTTGGGCTGGGAATGGACACGCACGCCTTTAATCCCAGTACTCAGGGGTTGGGGTGAGCTGGGGAGGGGAGGGGTTTGCGGAAGCAGGCAGATATCTGAGTTCAAGGCTGGCCTGGTCTACATAGGGAGTTCCAGACCAGCCAGGGCTACACAGTGAGACCATTTGGGGAGAGAGGGGAACTAGTGGACTGGGTGTGGTGGTATATACTTGAAATCCCAGCACTTGAGAGGCAGGAGGATCAGGAGTATAAGATCATCCTCAACTATATAGCCTGGGCTACAAGAAACCCAGTCTCAAAACGAAAAACACTTAAGTGGGCCAGAAAGACGGTTCAGTGGGTAAAAGCACTTTCCCCTGAACCTGACAACCCGAATTCAAATCCCGGAACCCTCGTGGAGAACAGATTCTCATAGGTTGTCCTCTGACCTCCACACCTGCGGGCACAGTGAAATGCGTGTGTCCACGTACATATTCAAAGTAATAAATGCGATATAATAAAGACATTAGCTTATTAATTAAAAGGGCATTGCTCTTGGCATAAAATTCTTTTTCTGGCATAAAACTAGAGCAAGTTTTTAATAGCAGTCAATTGTAATATGCATCTTCTTACCCCAAAACTTAATTTTTATTGACGTTAACTTTCAAAAAAGTTTTATTAATACTAATCTGTCTCAAACAGTTAACTGCATTTTAATTAAACTTTTTGGAAAATCTTACGTATTTTAGAACCATCACTCAAGAAACCTTGCCCAAACAGGGCTTGGTAGCACACACCTTTAGTCCCAGCACTCAGGAGGCAGATAGGCAGATCTCTTTAAGACTGAGGCCAGCCTGATCTACATAGCAAGTTCCAGGTCAAATTGGGATACAGGGAGAGCCTATCTCAAAAAAGGTAGTTTGCCTAACCACCTCAACATAGAGAGCACATTTTATTGTCATTATATATTTCCATGAAACTCCTTTATCTTATTCTGAGTTCCTAGTAAGCAAAAACTACTTTTTTATTTTAAAATTACTTATCCATTTACATATGTGGGCATGCATGTGCCACGGTGTGCTGAAGATTAGAGGGCAACCGTAACAATCAGTTCTTTCCTTTCACCACGTAGGTCCCAGAGATTGAACCCAGGTCATTACACTTGGTGGTTAACACCCTTTCCATCAAACCATCTTCCCAGCCTGAGACTATTTCTTATTGGTCTTTGATCTACCAGATAGCAGGCAGTCAACAAAAGCAGTTAGTGTTGTACATGAGTTCCTCTTAGTTTTCAGAATTCCCTCAGCATACCAAATATAAGATTTTATCAATATTTAACACTGCTAACCAGTACATAAAAATTTTACCACAAACCTTGATGAAAAACACTTGAATCTTTCTTTGAAGCTAGCCAGCTAGAAAAATGTCCATTAACAACTCAAGAGTGATCAAAACAGACACCTAGTCATATTTCTATACCTGTCTTCTGAGGTAAAGTCTTGCTGTAGTGAGCTGGCTTTGAACTTGCAGCAAGCTCTTGTCTCAGCCTCCCCAAGCGTTGATATCATATGCACCACCACAGTGGCTTTTCCTTCAGTCTTTCAACATTACTCACCAGCTTTTATATTTAATTTACCCATCTACCTCTCCTGGCTGCTTTTTCCCTTTGGGTCTTACAGCATAGTCCAGATTAGGCTGAAGCTCATACTGAACCCAAGTAGGCTCCTCCCTCACCCTCCTGAGTGATGGGAACACAGGCCTAAGCCACTATGCCCAGGCCCACAACTGTGCTGCTCTTTAAGATGCCATAGGCATAATGACACAGATAGTTAATTCCAGCACTAAGGCTAAGGGAAGAGGATCAAGTTCAAAGCCAGTATGAGTGATACAGCAAGACATGATACCAAACAACCAACCACCAGAAAACCAAAATTAAAAAAAAAAATAGGGGTCCAAGAATTGGCCAAAGTGAACTGGGTAAAAGTGCTTGCGACCAAGCCTAAGGACCTGAGTTCAATCTGTGGGACCCGCATGGTAGAAGATAGAACCAACTTCCACAAATTCTCTTTGACCTCTACATGCACACTGTGGAACACAGGAATGCACGCTCACACACAAATTATATAATTTTTTTAAAATGCCACTAAGGCTGGTGAGATGGCTCAGTGGGTAAAGACATCTGCTGGCCTGAGTTGGATTACAGGGACCTGTATGTAGGAGAGAACTGTGCAAGTTGTCTTCCGACCTCCACGTAAGTGCCATGCCTCTCCTCCCACAAACACATGTAATTAAAACCAAAAATGGATTGTGTGTTCTGCTCAGAGGAAGAGTGCCTGCCTAGCAAGATTTCAGTCTCCAGCACACACATGCACTCAAAGCCAGTCTAGTTTAAGTCAGTTAAAATGAAAAGCTTTTCTGTGACTCAGTCTCATTATAAAGTAATGAATCACATATATTTTAACCACTTAATAAACTGAACCATTTAAAATTCATTATACCATATTTCTAGGGTCAGGTGTATAGTATGTATTTACGTTACTATCAAAAAATTCAAAACTGATGATCTTACATGGAGTCCCAAAATATAACTAATATGGAGTAAAGCACATTATTAAATAGCCAATAAGCTTCACAATGCATCAAAAATATGCATGCTAATGCAGTGATCCCAGCCTGACTCAGGAGATGGAGAAAGGAGGATGCTAAGTTTCAGGCCACCCTAGATTAGAAAGTGAGAGCCTGTCTCAAAAAGCCAACAACCACAAAGGGAAAAGCACTGTGCTTTTAGCACTTTATATATACTGTCCTCTACATTTTGTAATGTAGTGATAATTAAGACATACACTAGAAAAGAGGCACTACAAAGACTTAGACAATTGGGGTAAGCACAGAGTGACTTTTAATATGCCAATCAATGTTAATAAAACACAAGTCAAACAGACAAGTGCAGACATGTTTCAGACCAAAGTTAATGAGAAAGCAAATGAGGCAATTTTTTTCTCTTTTTGGGGGGAGACAATATCCATTAGCCAAACATTATTAGTCACATGGCTAATCATAGATAAAATATATTTTGTGGAAAACTTGGAATAGTCAGAAGTCATTCTCGCATTTCAAACACAGCTATTTACAGTATTACCAAGACGAGTTTATATACACAAATATTGAAGAGCAACTGGGCAAAACATTTAAAATAGACTAACCAGACAACCAAGTACAAAACTTGGTTGGAGGAAAAAGACATTTTTAAAAAGTCAGAGGACATTGTAAAGAAAAAGTACAAAACCAGTAATAATTATACTACATTAATACAGCATTCAAACCGGGAGGGGGGAGGTGCATTTGTTCAACGCACTAGCTTCAAAATTCAAAGAAAAAAAGGCAAACAGCTGCTTTTCATCCAGAGCAGCCGAGTTTCACATAATTGTTTCAAAAGAAAGCCTATTAACAACAATGATTGTTTAATGCTACAATTTTACAGCAAAGACAAAACTAAAATAGCAGCAAATTCACAAGGCAATACTTCCACAGAATTATCATCCCATGGTTCATGCAATGCCTACAAAGTGCTCCCAGTTGGATATACAAGTACAATTCACAAAAGGAAAAAAAGAAATACAAGATTGACACAGGTACATCGGAGGCTGAGCAGTACTGAGTCTCTTAGCGTCTCCCTATTTGAAGGGAGAGTGCCTATAATAAAGCCCTTGAGTCCCTTTCTACAGGTCACTACAAGGAAAGACGCCTTTTATTAGAATGCAACGTGAATGATAAGCAGCACGCCACCACAGTGGTTAACCCTGCAAAGGCGGGTGGAGCATCTAACAGTGACTGAGACCCTACAGGAAACAGGTAAGATTAGACAAAAGCCTGATACAGCCAACAGTCAAAATACAGCTCTCAACTGTAATTCACAAGTAAAAGTCCTAAAAGGTATTTCAGTAAAACTACTGATACCGGAGAAAGCAATTGCAAAGTGGATTCTAGCAGTGATTTCAACCTAGCTTCCTCTTGTCACAGTTTTTTGGGGAGTGGGGAGGTGAGTAGTTCAGTATATAGTAAGGCTGACAGAGCGGTTCATTTTCTTCCCAATAAGTCGAGAGGTTCTATTACTCTGGGTGGTGGACCTAGTGGCCATCCGATCTGTGAAGAGAGCTCGTTCCTCAGCTGCAGCTTTTGCCATCTGGGCTTTCTTGAGTTCTCTACAAAAACAAGGAAGGAAACGAGATTTATTTTCCTATTCTATCAATCCTATGAAGCCAAATACAAACTTAATTAGCAGCTGGGAAATAGTCATGCACTCTCCTTACCCTAAGATGCAATTAAGAAAAGCAAAAAATATGACACGAAACTCTAGCTTGCACTCAAATTCATGAAATGATTTATGCTTTTAGAATTAAAATACCACACACTTTAATACAAAAATAAATACAGAAAAGATTAACAATGACTTTGGTCTCAAATAATTTCAAATTACATTCCAATTTATATCAGAGACAAAAGGTTCACTTGCACAACAAATGCAAAGGACCTGCATTCAATACTCAGCACTGGGGGGAGGGGACATGTCATATCTGGGCTGGTGAGATTGTTCGTTGCGTAAGGGTGCCTGGTACCAAGCCTGAGAATCTGAGTTTGATCCCTGGAACCTACGTGATAGGAGAACAGACTATCACAAGTTGTCTTTTGGTCTCCATACATTTCATACATGCACTATAGCTCATGTGCCCCACTGCCACCACCCACCCAGTCCCAGATCCAGACCCAATATTCTTTTAAAAGATAGCCAGGGCTGAGGCTGTACCTCAGTGGTAGAGCACTTGCCTCAGGATGCATAAGGCCCTAAGTTCAATTCCTGATACCACCAATAAACACACACACTTGCTGGGCATGTTGATGCACATTCTTCAATCCCAACAGTCAGGAGGAGTTCTATAAATTCAAGGCCAGCCTGATTTATATAGGGAGTTCCAGGTCAGCCAGGGCTACATAGTAAGGCCCTGTGTCAAAAAAAAAACAAAAATAGACACAAAACTAGGGGCTGGAAAGATGGCTCAGTGGTTAAGAGCCTCTTGCAGAGGACCCAGGTTCAGTCCCAGCACCTACATGGCAACTTTCAACTGCCTGTAACTCCAGTTTCAAGAGATCCAGTGCCAGCACAGTCACACAAACATACATACATACAAACACTCATCCACATAAACAAAAAATGAAAACCTAAATCATGCTGGGGAGATGGCTCAGTGGGCAAAAAAGTACTTGATGCATGACCATGAAGACGAGTTTGGCCCTCAGCACCCACAGAAAAACCTGGGCATAGTAGCACATGTCTGTAATCCCAGTGTTGGGAGGCCGAGAGAGGAGGATTCTGGCTTGCCCAGTCAGCCAGTTCCAGCTTCAGTGAGAGAGACTATCTCAAAAATCTGAAGTGTGTGTGTGGGAAAGGGTAATGTGGAGAGAAACAGAGAAAGACACCCAACATCCACCTTGGCTTCTGCACATCATGGATGTGCACACATGTATATGCCACATACATAAATAAAGAAGTATAATCTATGGCTACTAATACGACAAGATTTGCCTTTTTTGATCAGTCTTATCTTTGCAACCAGCTTTCTGAACTTGCCAAGTCCCTCAGGTCAAACACAAGAATCATTTATCAGGCAGGTGAGATGGTTTAGAGGGCAAGATGCTTGCCATGCAAGCCTAAGGAACTGAGTTAAGAGTCAAGGTGCCTAGACAGAAGTGGTGAGAACTGACTCCTGAAAGTTGTCCTCTGACCTCCATGCATGTGACATGGCATGTGCCCCCATAATAATAAATTAAAAATTAAAGTTAAAAAAAAAAAATCATTCAGCTAACTGAAATTTCACCATTTTAAAAATAAAACTGGCAAAAGAGAATGCTATAAAGAAAACATTAATTTTGGTGAGAGACTGGGGAGGAAATGCTCATTTAGCTTTTACTATGATTTGGACCCTGGGACAGTCACCACTTGCAAAGTCCTTTTTTTGGTGGTGGTTGCAGTATAGACTTGTATCCTAGGGCAAATGTATGCAAGGCAAGCAATCCACCACAGAGTCTTCTCGTCATCTTCTTTCCTCATGTCCCACTCTGTCACTCCCTGCTGGGGATGAATCCAGACCCATGTGTTGCTAGGCAAAACACGACCACTGAGCTAACCCTCAACCCCTCCTTTACTTTTTTTTTTGGCGGGGGAGGGTGTGTGGAGACGGTCTCCTTTCTCCTTGTAGCCCCAGCTGGCCTAGAACTCACTCTGTAGATCAGGCTGGTCTCAATCTCAGAGATCTGATTCCTGAGTTCTGGGATTAAAGGTGTGCAACCACTATGCCCAGCCAATCTTAATATTCTTAGAGAACATAATATGTAAGCTCAGTAACAGCACAAATTTAACCAATAGTTCAAAAACAAATTTAAAGCAGAAGTTCCAAATTTTCATTTTATACTAATGCATTAAAAATGTTAGATTCTTTTCGGAAAAAGTCTAAATGATTTCTCAAAAACTAAGAATTCATGAGACTCACATAGTAAAGACAAAACAAAAACTCCTTACTTCTGCAAAAGTGAGTTTTTGAACTTCTCTGCATTCAATTCTATTCGCAGCTGCTCCGCGCTCTTTCTAGATGCAGACAGCAACACGGAATGCTTCACGAGTGCCACTGCCGAAGGCCTCTTCTCTGGATCAGGATGAATCATAACCTAAGAAAGCAAAGCAAAGTTTCAGTGAAGATAGACAACTTAGTAAAAGTTCGTGGTCTCAGTAAAGTGCTTCACATATAAAATGCTAACTTTCAGTAACTCTGTAAACTCCTGGGAGAGCACTTGTGGAATCCGTGGTAACCGACCCTGCCTGATTTCGTGCCACTGGTCTCCGTTTCTGGGAAGAGGTTCAGCACCAGCAGCACATACCACCGTGAGGGCAAGAGCGAAAATATCTGCTTTCGGTAGATGGCTATAATTCTGTAAAATTTAAAAGAGAAAGAATTTGAATGCAATTGTCAAAATAAAAGATTATATATCATAATGACCTATAAGAAATCACACTATACTGTACTGGGAGATTTATATATGTAACTAAAAATAAATACTACTTTGTCAGAAGCCCAATTAAATGTCCAGAAGTAACTCTTCTCTGCTAGGGAGTCAGATGCAAACAATATTCTGTAGAAATTCACTGACAAATTACAAATACACACATTTAATGAAGCAGACAAATGAGCATAGATGGAAGAGCAATGAGACTACATAATTACATTTTATGAGACCTAGTCATCATAATTTACCTGTCCTCTTCTTAATAAATACAGTGGATTAACATTGTGTTCAGTTTATCTCATATGAATATTTCTATAGAATGGATAATTATGAGTGAAGGGGAAAGTAACTTCTAAATATTGATATAGTGACATACCTTGATCTCTAAAAAGGCCACACCATTTTAAAGTTCCACTAGTTGTGAGTGGGAACCCTGCTTTCACCATAAACCCTTCTCCTCATTGGCTTTTGCTAGACTGAATGTCCCTGGATGATGATTTAGACTTTCTATTTCTCTTCTACTAGTTACTCATTTTTCAATACATTTGTATTCATATTCTTCTATCAACTGATTAAACAATACAAAGCAAATAATGTAACCAAAGGAGAAAAAATTACCTCTTGTAAAACTTCATTTGCTAGAAAACGACTATCACCTTCTTCAACTTGTGGGCTAGAGATTCTTGTTACATGCCCAAGATCACCTAAAAGTATTGGAAAAAGAATAGTGGCTCAGTTGATAGCCATCACCATAAAAACCAGGCACAGTGACATGCCTGTAATCCCAGCACTCAGAGTAGAAGCAAGAGGATCAGAAGTTAAAAGACAACCTCAGCTACCTTAGCCACACAGTCAGTTTGAGGGCAACCTAGGAGAAGACCCTATTTTTTTTTTTTTGTCTGATTTGATAGATTTCTCTGCCCCAATGTAGCTCACAACTACCTCCATATCTAATGGCCTCTTCATAACTCCAAGGACCCCTGCACACCTGTGGCATAAACACACACACAGACACACACACACACACACAAAGCATGAGGACCATGAGGACCAGAGCCCAGATTACCAGAACCCACGTTAAAGGCTAGACACAGCAGCCCATGTCTGTAATCCCAGCACTCTTATCTTGAGATGGGAGGTGGAAGACAGGAAAATCTCCAGAAGCTCACGGGCCAGCTAGTCCAGAGCACACAGCAGTGAACAGCAGACAAGAGAGACCCTGCCTCAAACAATGTAGAAGGTAAGGACCAACATCCAAGGTTGTCCCCTGACCTTCACCATGCGCACTGTGGCTGTGTCACGTGCACCCCACTCTACCTCATCACTACACACATACATACCCAAAAGAATGAAATCAGAACAAACAGCCTCTCTTAATTTTAACATATTACTAATCTTTCTCACCTATTTTGAACATAACTTTGTTGGATATCCAGTCATCCTCATCTTCTTCAGAGGCAGCATTCGGGATTGAGGTTCGTGATATGAAAATATTACCTGTTAAATAGCATAACAATATTTTATAAACAAAGTCAAATATAAAAATCATTTAGCAGGCTGATGAGATGGCTCTGTGGGTAAAGGCACTTTCTGACAAGCCTGATGACAAGAATTCAATCCCCAGAACCTGCATTGTGGAAGGAGAGAAC
Source organism: Eospalax fontanierii (assembly GCA_035773235.1). NCBI lineage: Eukaryota > Metazoa > Chordata > Mammalia > Rodentia > Spalacidae > Eospalax > Eospalax fontanierii. The sequence goes on along the minus strand of CM069524.1, from coordinate 174,932,209 downwards.
TGAAATAACCCTCAAGATGTAAAATCCATCCATAAAGCCTTAAAAATGCAGATTCTCATAATCTAACTCAATTCCAATGAGAATAACAATTTCAGATAAGTGTGTGTGTGTGTGTGTGTACAGTTTCATTTTGTTACGAGACAGGCTCTCTCCATAAACACAGTTGACTTGGAACTCAGTATCATTCTCACAAATATCTGCCTGCCTCTGCCTCCTGAGTGCTAGGACTAAAGGTGTGCGCCACCATGTCTAGGAGAAACGTATTTTTAAACTTAGTAATAATGACCTTTTAACATTTGGGAGCTTACACATAAGACCCTTGTCACCTACATATTAATCTTTAATACTTTATATTAATTTAGAAACAATAGTAAAGGCAACACAGTAATATCAGTGCTTAAAGAGAAACCAATTCTAATCCAGTGCTACCAGGCTGAGTCATGTAGCTGACCTCAACTGTTTCATGGTCTGCCAATTCCATCTACAAACACTTTTTTTCCAAATACAAGTCACCTTATTTGCATGTCAGGTTTGTGTTCAGGTGTGTGCACGTTCTCCCAAACACTTCCTCTACCTCTCCACCTTTCTCTGAGATACAGCCTCTCACTGAACCTCGAACTTGCTGATTCCGCTACACTGACAGGCCAACCAGTCCTCAGGATCCACCTGTCTCTCCCAACCCCAAAGCTGGGATTACAGATGCATACTACTACATCCATCCATCCACCTTTTACATGGGTAGGTGCTACGGATCTAATCTCTGGTCCTTATGCCTACACAGCATGTACTGAGCCATCTTCCCAGCCCAGCAAACTTGATTTTAATGACTTCATGTAATAGTGGATTTACATGTCATAAAAACTAGAGTCATCTCTTCAGTTTCACTTTATAAGACAACTTATGTCATGGTATTATCTGTAAATTTGAATAGTTTCAATCTTCAGTACTACAAAAAAAATTAAACTTTATATATCCTTTAATATTCCAGCCTTACAAGGATCTACTCTATTAGTCTGTGGTTAGTTTTTCTCAACTTGACACAAACTACAGCCACCTGGAACGAGGGAACTTCAACTCAAGTGCTGAAGTATTTCATCCATTGAATTGGCCTGTGGCATGTCTACGAGACATTTTCCTATTATAAATTGATTTAAGAGGGTCCAGCCTACTGTAGGTGATGTCATTCCTGGGCAGGTGGGCCGCACAGCATAAAAAAGGTAGCTGGGCAAGCTAGGAGAAGCAGTCAGGTAAGCAATGTTCCTCCATGGTCTCTGCTTCAGTTCCTGTCCAGACTTCCCTAACTGATGGACTGTCACTTGGGAGAGTAAGATGAAATACGTCTTTTTGTCACTAACTTGTTTTTTGATAAATGTTTCATCACAGCATCAGAACTAAGTAGGGTAATGTCATTAGTCTGAGCATATTTTTTTCCTTTTGAAATAAACTTTAGTGAGGTAAAAAATTCTGCCTGTAACTCAGAATTAAGTTGTATAAAATGACATAAATTCTCTTAAATCCATGTTTCCTTAGATTAAAAAACTTTAACCTGTAAAATTCAATTTAATTAAAAGCACCTTAAAAAGGATGGAGAAATAGCACAGAAGTTAAGAGCACTGGCTACTCTTACAGAAGACCCAGGTTCAGTTCCTGCAGAGACATGGCAGCTCACATCCTCCTGCAACTCCAATTTCAGTAAATCTAATGGCTCGTCTCCAGCACACACACAGTACACGTAAACTCACAACAACACAAGCAAGCCTACTTATAACTTCAAATTTATAGAAGAAGCTAAAAATACAAGGAAGCAGCCAGTCAAAGACAAAAGGACATATTACAGGGTAAATCTATTATTTTGTCCAAGTAGGAAAAGAGGAAAACCTAAAAAAGAAAAATGGATATAACCAGATCAACTGTTAAGAGACTATGGCAAGTTGGGGGCGATTTTTAACATGGTCTGCCTAGAAATGTGAGGGCTGAACACAGTCTTCCCACCACAGCCTCACTTGGAAACTATAGAGTTCCTATATAATATATATAATACAGCAAAGAGTTCCCACCTTTAAATATTATCTCAAAAGTTGGGGGTTACAAAGAAAGAAATAGAAATCATAAAATATTACTAATAAATGATCAAAGACCTTTTAAAACAATTAAAAAAGGTATTTTCATATTGTTACAATGAAGTGATTTATATCCTGTAACTCCAGAGAATACAGATAAAGAACCTGTAATACTCACTAGGTTTTATATCCATATGAACCAAAGACATTGAATGAATATATCTCAAGCCCCGGCCAACTTGCAAAAGGAGATCCTTCAGATCCACTTCTGTAAAGTAACTCATGATTCTGTAGTTTTCACTTATAGCATCTGCTAAACTTCCACCTAGCAAAAACAGCAAAAAAATTAACATTTTCTTCTTCAAAGTTTTATTTTCCTGTTTCTCTATACTGAACAATCAGTCTCCACCAAGAAAGTGACATTTTATAGAATCAATCCCTTCAACTTGCATGGGTCATCAATTTTTAAAAAATTATTATTTTTATCTTCTGTGTATGAGTGTATTGTCTGCATGTAAGTGCACAGTGTTGTGTAAGGCCTGTGGAGGTCAGAAGAGGGTGCCAGATTCCCTGGAACTGGAGTTACAGGTGGTTAACTGCCATGTAGAGGCTGGGACGCAAACCCAGGTCCTCTGTGAGAGTAGGCAGTGTTCTTAACCATTGAGCCATCTCCCCACCGCATATCAATTTTTATTCTTTTAGTACACAACATACTCAGACAGATAGAAAATAAAATTTAAAAGCTAAGCCTCTGTCTGGTGATATAGTTATATAATTCCAACTATTTGGGAGGCTAAGGCAGGAAGGCCAGAAGTTTGAGGCCTGCCTAGCTACAAAGCAAACCCAAGGCCAGTCTGAACAACTTATTAAGATTCTCTCTCAAAATAAAAGAGGGTCTTGCCGAGGTCCTAGATTCAATTGCCAGGGCTAGGATGGAGGGAGAGTTTCAACCTGTTAAAACTTCCTCAGCAACCAACTCAATTCACTTTCCCAGAGTAAACCAATGCTATCAGTTTCTCATACTCTGGAGCAGAGCAAACGTAGATTTGTTGGGAGGGGTTCCAAATGCTCTTTTCAACAACTTTTAAAAAAAAACAACTTTGGGGGAATTTATTTTTATTTTACACGTATGTTTTATCTGAATGTAAGTACACCCATGTCATGCAATGCCCTCAGAGGTCAGAAGAGGGCATTAGGTTCCCTAGAACTAGAGTCTAGGTGTGGGTGCTGGGAACTGAACCCAGGTCCTTTGGGAGAGCAGTCAGTGCTCTTAACTGTTAAGCCATCTCTCCAGCCCCTCACCATCTTTTAATATAAATGATAGCCCAAGTTCATTACCTAATATGATGAAAATACATTGTATGAAATTTATAAATTTTCCTTTCTCCCTCCATCCTTTGCTTCTTTAATTTAAAAATTCTTTATTTGCTTGTGTTGTGCATGCACATTCACTCACGCAGAAATGAGAACAACAATTTTGAGAAGTAGGTTCTCTGCTTCCACCAACTGGGCTCAGTGATCAAACTCATGTTATCAGGCTTAACAGCAAGGACCTTTACCCACTGAGCCACCTTGCCAGTCCCTCTTTCCTTTTTTTTTTTTGTGACAGGGCTCACCTCAAACTTGCTTTGTAGACAAAGATGCTATTCAAATTCCTGATCTTCCTGCCTTCACCTTCTGAGTGCTGGGATCATAGGCATGTGCTAGGATGCCCAATCCAGACCTTGTGAACACTACATTCTACCAACTAAGCTATAGTCCCAGTTCCACAAATTTCTTTGTGTCTCCAGATTTTGTACAAGTGAATAGTAACACATTTATCAGTTCCTTAGCTGAAGAACATTTAAAATCCCAAGCCTCTGTTAATTATATTATGATCTAGTAAAAAGCCTAATTCATGAGTCATGATGAGCATTTAGTATTTATCCTACAACTCATCAAATAGTTATGTGCACTTGTATTATATGCTGTGCAACACACATACAGTATTCTACCAAAAGGATATTATCAACTTTTTATATGTTCATTATCAATGTATGAGACAATTTCTTTTCCTATACCCTTAGTTAGCAGTCTATAAACTTTATAGGTAAAAAGTAATATATCTTAGTATAATTTTAATCTATGCTACTTCCAATACCAATGAGAACCAGTCAAACTAGTTAATTTGTTTACAGTTTTAAAAATTTTGTGACTTAGGCTTGGCATGGTTGGCCCATGCCTTTAATTTCAGCACTTGGGAGGCAGAAGCAGGTAAATTTCTATGAGATTGAGGCCAGGCTGGTCTACAAGTAAGTTTCAGGCCAGCTGGGGCTACAGGGAGACCCTGCCTCAAAAAAAGCAAAGCAAAACAACAACAACAACAAAAACCCAAACCCAAAAGTTTGTGACTTTATATTTTGTATTAAGGCACCAAGGAAAGCTGATACCCACAAAAACCTATTCAATGCTTAAGAATAATAAAATGAAAGCCAGAGTAATAAAACCAGAACAGTCAACAATAAATTAGGGAAAGAGATCTACAACTTGAATGAGACAAAACGATCAATAAATTGTCAACTCTTATTTCTAAAACTGAAATAGGTGCTGGAGGTAGAGCTCAACAGTAGAGTACCTGCCTATAACCAGTTAGGCCCTGGGTCCATTCCTGCAAAAATATTTGGTTATCTTATGTATTCCCTTGATATTTAACTTGAACAAAACTTGAATGGGATTGGGCAGGGGCTCTAGCAGGGAGCAGACCACTAAGTCTGCTAGATAAAGCAAGCTAAGTCAATAATGTGGGTGTTTTCCTTTCTGAGCAGGTCCAGAGGGTCAATTCTTTCTGTTTAACTGGTAGAAGAACAAAGGGAGGCAAGAAGAGTCCAACATCCACTTGAATGCATGTTCTCTTCCCCATCCACTAACATTTTCCTAGTCTGTAATTTCAGTCCACAGCCAAACCAGGATAAAAGGCTTAAAATGCAAATGACTTCAAGAAACTAATGGAACTCAGTTCAACATAAGATACTGGGAACATAATCCTTTTGCTCTGTGGAACTGTGGGAACACCTGAAGATCAAGTTTATAAGGACATTCAAAACATTATGTGGTAGAAAAGGAAAACAAAAAATGAGAGCCCCATGAACGTATCTACATAAACTCCTTTCTTTAACCTCAGCAGACAGACCGACCATACAGATACAGTCCTGTTTTCACACAAGCTTATTTTTTTTTCCCCTTATTTTAAAAGGCAGGGTTTTTCTTGTAGCCCCAGTTGTCCTGAACTCACTATGTAGATCAAATCTCAGAGAGATCCATGTGCCTCTGCATCGTGAGCGCTGGAATCAAAAGCGTGCACCACCAAACACATGGACACCACACATGGACAAAAAAAACAGCCTGAAAGAAACTAGGAGATGGCACCTAGCAAAAATGTATTAAAGACACAATGGCCAAACTGTTTTTAAACTAAACTCAAAGTGAGGGTTAAAAAACAGTACACCAAGGGGATAGAGAGATGTCTCTATGGTTAGAGTATATACTGATTTTTCAAAGGACCTAAGTTCGACTCCCAGTACCCACATCAGGCCTATAATACCTGTTAACTCCAGTTCCAAGCCTCCAAAGGCTCTTGTACTCACATGTACATACTCAAACAACACACACATGCAAATAATTAAAACAAAAGTTCAAAAAAAAAAGCAAAAAACAGAACTGACCACAAGGTCACAGGAAACAGCTATGTTCTGGTATTAGCAGAAACATCACGAGCAGTGTGAAACAAACTAGTGGCAATGCTATATATGCAAACACTGATATCTTTTTTGATGGCAGAGTTTGTTTGAGATAGAGTATCTATGTAACAGGCTGGCCTCAAACCTGTGGAAATCTTCCTGTCTCAGGTTCCTAGAACACCAAGATTACAGGAGTGAGTCATTAGGTCCAGCTGAAGACTGAGAAATGGATCTTCTACTTGTTTTATTTATTGTCTTTATCTTAAACCAGAGGGAGAGAGAGGTCATCACTACCCACACGACTTAATTATTCACAAGCTATGAGACTGCAAATTCTTTATGAAAACAAACAAAAACAAATCTTTCCTATCAAGTGTTTCTAAACCTTAAATTTCTTTTAATAAGATATATGTGAGGCTTGAGAGACAGTTCAGCGGTTAAGAGCACTGGATGCTTTTGTATAGGACCCTGTTAATTATTAACACCTACATCCCAGTTCAAGGGGATCTGACACCCTCTTCTGTTTTCTGTGAGCACTGAATAATGGTGCACTTATGTACACAGATAAAACACTCATACACATTTAAAAATACATTAAATTTTAAAGATATAAATGTGTATGTTTATATGCATGTGTTAAATACATGCCTGTGTAATTGCACATGCTTGGGTGGGGATGACTCGAAAAGGTCATCAGGAGTCTTCAATGGCTCTTCTACTTGTTTGAGGCAGGGTCTCTCTCAGAAGTCAGGGCTCACATGTTGTTAGGCTGGAAGCCACCAAGCCCTAGGGATCCTCCTGTCTTGGCCCCTCTCAGAATGGTGCAGGACTGTGGGGTGTGCATGGGGGGAGGTTAGAAGCATATACAGAAAGCCCAGCTTGTTATATGGATGCTAGGATCCAGAACTCGGCTCATGATTATGCAGTAAGCACTCTTCAACACCGAATCATCTCTCCAGTTCCCTAAACTGTAAATTTCTCTAATAGTCACATGGGAGGTATTAAAAATAGAAACAATCTAGTGTATATTAAAAATGTAGGTTTGCAGGAACAACAGATTGCTCTAAGGATCAGAATTCAGGCCTTCTGGTAGTAGTTTGGTAAAAAGGGAGGATACCAGCAGGCCCTGAAAGGACTTCGTGGGAACTGAAGACCAAACAGAGGAATGCTATGTATGCCTGTTTTTTTTTCAGCCGGAGGTTGTAGGGTAGTGCCCAGACTGACAAAAGAACATTACTTACTAATACAGATTAATCAACTCTAGAAGTAAACTAGGCTGGGCAGATAACAGGCATGAAGCACGATTTCAGAATGTCTTCAAGACATGGCTAAATTTGGATCAATGCGGTCATTGTCCTTTCATGAGCACCAGTATCAACAGCGGAAGCACACAAACGAGAGGGCTAGAAGATGCCATGAAAATGTGATAAAAACATCTGTGTTACTGTTTAACTGTGTTCCCCAAAGTTCAAGTGTTCAAAACTTAATCCCAAAGGAACAGTATTAAGAGCTGGAGCCCAGTAAAAGGAAGGATTAATGTTAAGTCAAACTTGGCCCGGTGGCATATGCCCCAAATTTAGCAACTCATATCTTGGAAGTTGAGGCAGAGTATAAGTTCAAGGCCTGCCTTGGCTATCCAAAGCCAGCTCTGGATAACTAATAAGACTGGTCCCAAAGCAAAACACGAAAGGGCTGAGGATATAGCTCAGAGGTGGGCCACTTGACAGCACTGAAGGCTCTTAAGAGTTCAATCCCTAGAACCATAAGCAAAAAAAAAAAAAAAAAAAAGACTGAGAAGAGATCTGTTATTTTACAAAGGCGAGCTCAGCTCTCTCTCGCCTTTCTGCCTTCCACATGGAATGATGTAGCATCAACAACCACCCTGGATACTGGGGGCAGGCTGAGACCTTCCAGCCTCAACTTCCACCTCCTCATTATACCTGAAATGCATGTTATACTTCTGCATCCTTGTGGATAGAATAGATGAGAAAGAGAGCTGGGGATGCACGTATGAGGCACTGGGTTTCATCCCCAGCACTGCCAAAAGAGAAAAACTTATTGTAGCAGATATTCTTGTGGCATCCTTTTTTTTTTTTTAGCCCCCAAGTTTATGAATGAACATTACATTACTCACCATTACAATATTCATTCTGTATAAGCATATGATCATCTTCTGCCCAGGCAGAGAAATACCGAACCACATGGGAATGCTGTCCAAGTACGGCATGAGCATATACTTCCCTCAAAGCATTTTGCCTAGGAGAAAAATAAGATTAATAGAATGGTCAATCATTTTTCCCTCAAGACTAATTTATCTGAAAATCATAGAATAAACAACCTTTTATAAACAACCATAACTATCATTATGCAGAAAAGTAACCTGCTCAAGCGAACTAAGAATTATGAAGTCTGACATAGTGGCACACACTTGTAATCTGACAATTTGGGAGGCTGAGGTAAGAGAATCAGGAGTTCATGGTCATACTTAGGTTCTTATGTCTGTGGCTAGCCTGAGCTACATGAGACCCTGTCTCAAAAAAAAAACAACAAAAAAAAAATCAATCTGAAGTAACATAGAAAACAAAAAACAAAAAACAAACATGTTCAATACATACTCATCAACAGAGCCAGCCAATGGCTTTTTTGACCGCTTAATGGCATAAATGCATCCATCTAGCCTCTTCACACACTTAAACACAGAACCAAATTCTCCAGAACCAATTTTTTCCAGCTCATGAAATTCTGTTGTATACCGTGACTTCATATTGCTTTCAGTAATTGTAATTCTCTGTAATAAAAAGTAGTATCCGTATATGACACAAAGACATTAAATTTTAAAATCATTCTATGTTATGTTTTGTTGACTATTTTAACATGTATATATATTAACTTGTTAGAAGGTAGAAAACCAAATTTCAGAAATAATAAAAAGCTATTTACTTTAGCAGGTCTTGTTTCATCTTCAAACTCATAATCACTGGCTTCCATGTCTTCACAGGAACTGAAAAAACAGTGCATACTTTTTCAACAACATAGCTAATACACATCAACTGGAGACCCAAAACTTTTCTCTACTAACTAGTGAAGTAGAATTTTAATGGACAGAAATAGTAAAGAAAGCCTTTGGTTAATTTTGTAACTCTACAGCCCAGCTGACAAAAAAAAAAAATATCCCTACTAGAGCACTCTCATGAGCATAGACCAAAAGTAAAGCTTTTGTAAAATCAACTCTCTGGCTAGTGAGATGGTTCAGAGGGTGAGGGCTCTAGCGCCAAGCTTTACCATTGGGGTTCAATCCAGGGACCCACGCAGTAGAGGGACAGAACTGACTCCTGAAAGCTGACCTCCACATGGGTGACCCCTTACAATAAATACAATGAAAATCAACTGTCTGCCCACCTTGTTTTCAACTGGGAATTCTGACAAGAAATCTAGCTTCCCATTCCTTTCCTTTCTCACAACCCTTTCTAGACCTGACTCCCTAACTCCTGAGAGCCAAGTGGGAATATCAGAAAGTTTTCAGCACCAGTCACTGATGTTCCTGCCATTCAGTAGAAACTGCTTTTTAATCTTGGGTAAAGAGAAAAACCAAACTAAACTACTGCGACTTACTCATTCCAATACGCTCTCTTTCTCCCACGACACTGTCCTGAGGAATGAAGCAACACAGAATCCGGAGTAAAGGGATTTATATTCACTTGAGGAGTTTGTCGAGTGTCAAATTCACGTTTTCCCGATTTTTCTGTGTCCATGAACAAAGAGCTACCCCGGAGTTTAACCGAGCTGGAATCAATTCCTCGAGCTTTGGAAAGTAAACTCTAGAAAAGAGAAAATAAAAACTTTAGGATGGGGCTGGTGGAACGGCACAGCAGGTAAAGGTGCTTGCCACCAAGTCCATAGCCAGAGTTTGAGCCTCAGAACCTACATGGTGGAAAGAGGGAACGTACTCCTGAAAGCTATCCTATGATCTCCACACCTCTGCTGTGGTGCATGCACACACATACACATACACAAAACAAAACTTTAAATGCTTAGGGCTGGAGATGGCTCAGTGGTTAAGAGCAGTGGGTGTTCTTGCAGAGGAACTGGGTTCGGTTCCCAGCACCCACATGCTGGCTAACAACTGGTCTGTAACTCCAGTTCCAGGGATCCAATGCCCTCTTCTGATCCCCTTGGGCACTGCATGACATAGATGCACTTATACACCTAAAAAAAATAATAAATATTTGTGTAAAAACTCAGGATCCAAGTTCTATAGAAGACAGTGTGCTCAAGCTAACCTTCAGCTAGCTTTTAAGAGGCTGACTGACAACACAAAGCTGGGAACATAGCTCAGTAGAGCTACTGCAGGGGAAAATCCCACTGTGCATTAGGGGAAGGAAGGGGGCAACACACAAGCCTTTCTTACATTTCAAGCAAAATAAACAGTGGCTAACTTGAGAGTCGGGCTGAATATTAGCTGAGAAAGATTGGCTAGCAACATCAGTTATCTAATCCGAAAAGGTACATTTCTGTTGACCAAAACTTATCAATGGCTAAAAATTAACAGGCTCTTGCCACCATCTTAAAATAAAAAGCAGTCAGTCCCATAAAAGTCCCCTCCCCCATCCAAGGAGGGCTTTGAAAGCCACCTCGCAGGACTCCTCCCCTCTCTTCTAGGAGATCGCGCAAGCCCTGGGCAAGTCGGCTTAATAAAACTACAAAGCTCAAAGGAGACATATTTCTGAGTTTGAGGACAACAAAAAGATATGGCGCACCATTAACTACAGGCTCGCTTGAAAAGTTCCATGTCCTGCGTTAAACTTACACCAGTGATGCCTCTCTTAATTTGGGAAGTGTCCGCTCCTTACTACGACTTCTCAAGTCTGACCTGTGGCAGTCTACGTACGCGGGCTATTCCGCGCACAGGTGCACAATACACATTTCTCTAAGGGCCTTATCTAATCTTCACACCTAGACAAACCAAACCGCAAGGCCAACCCCAGGATAAACACCTACACTTCCCCGACACCAAGTCCCGAAAGACAATCAAAAAGCTACCTGGAGTTATTTGGGCGTCTTTAAGCCCAGAAACGCAGAGACAAAGCCAGCTTTTAATAAACCCCCCAGAGTTAGCACAAACCCTTAAGTTTCCCCCTCAAACGCCACATGCACAAACCACAGGCGCAGGCAAGTTTTTTTTGTTTTGTTTTTGGTCTTCTTTTCGTAAGCCCAACTCCTCCTGCCTGCGCGGCGCAAATTACAGCCCCGATGAGTGTGTTTAAAGGGCACCACCATATGTCTGGGAGTGTCAGGCAGCCGGGCCGGCGCCCCTGCAGCATCCTCGCACACCGCACCCGGGAGCGGGCGGGCTCCAAGGCCACCTGGACCGGGCGCACCAGCCCCTTTGTAAGATGAGCAAGTTGCAGACCAGGCTCATTGTTCAGTTACATAATCTCAACGGACAACTTCTGGGCAGGGCCCAAAAAAGAGGGGCTGCCAACTTTTTTTTTTTTTTTTTTGGTGGCGGCGCAGGGCGCAGAAGGAGCGGGGTGCGGCAGGACGGTTATGTAACCGAACCCCGACGGCGGCGGCGCGCTCGGCGGCTGCACCGCGGCCTTTTTTTTTTTTTTTAAAGGCCCGGCCGCCCGCGACCGTCCCGCTCGCTCTCTTGCTCGCTCACCTTGGGCGTGTGCGGCGTGTCGAAGAGTCGCAACTTGCGGAACGTCTTGTGCGGCGGCGTGCCGGGGTAGTCGGGCAGTGGAGAGCACGGACCATCGATGGCTCGGCGCGCCCCGCACCTCCGCGGGGAAGCGTCCCCCGGGCCGCCGCCGCCGCAGCGCACCGGCGAGAATGAGCTGCCCAGGAAATAGGCGGCGGCGGGGGACTTGACGGGCGACGACGAGCCGAAGCCCTCCTCCTCCCACGAGTCGCCCTCTGCACCGCCGCCCGCTGGGTCGGCGCCCGCGCAGCCGGCCTGCAGCAGCATGTCCTCCTCCAGCTCCCCGGGGCTGCCGGGCACCACGCCGGGCGAGCGGCGGCGCTCGCACTCGGGCTCCGCAGGGCTCCGCGCGGGCGGGAGCGGTGAGTCGGGCTCCTGGAAGGCCGAGTCCTCCCCGGTGCTGTGGCCGCTGCCTTCCTCCTCCTCTTCCTCCTCCTCCTCCTCGCAGTCGCTGCAGGGCGAGAAGATGAGCTTCTGCCGCAAGCTGCAGGCGGCCGCGGCGCGGCGGGTGGGCGGCGGCTGCTGCCGGCTCAAGAAGCTCATGGCCGGGCTGGGGTCCCCACGGAGCACCGGGGAGCGGAGCACCGGAGAGCAGAGGCCCGCAGCGTCCAGGTCGCGGCCGGCACAGGGGGCGGGTCCGCCACGTGCAAAGGGGCGCGCCGGGCTGCGGCGGTGGCGGTCCTGCGCGGCGGCAGCGGCGGCGGCGGCGACCCCGAGGCGCTCCGGGCTCCCGACGCGGCGGCGGCGCGGTGTGTCCGGCAAGACTGACCGGTCCAGGAGCGAGGCAAAGGTGTCCGCAAGTCCAGCCGCAAGTTCGGGTTCCGCGGCTTCCCGCGACCGTTAACCACGTGAGGGCTCAGCCCACCAATCCCCGCCCAGCCCTGGGTTTGAAAAAACAGGGAGGGCGCGACGTAATCTGCGGAGGAGGGGCCAGCTACGCGATTTTGGCGCGAACTCGCTGGCTCCGCCCCCCGGGCCCGGCGCGCTGCGAGTCCTGGACGGGCAGCGGCGTCGCGGGCCAATGAGCAGGCCCCAGACCGCGCAGGGCTCCGCCCAGCGTCTGGAGTCCTCGGGGACGGGCGGGGCTGGGGCGGGGCTGAGGGGCGAAGGGGCGGGACCTCCCTGAGGGGCTCGACCTGAACGACCTCCGGGGCCTCCGCCCTCGGCCTGGGGTCTGAACGCGGCCCGGCAGCTCGCAGCTCCTCTGCGGTCCGAGAGCCTGGGCACTGTGCGGCCCTGGAGAACGCCCGAAGCCCGGCCCCGCGTTCCTTGGAGGCCCCAGCGCCCCTGCGTTCTGGGCGTGGCTGTGCAAGGTCACGTTCCCGAATCGCGGTCGGGGCCGGAAGCGGTGACTCGAGCTCAGGGTTGGCAGTGCTCCCAGAGCCCGGGTGCCCAGGCGGACCACGAAATCCGCTGGTAGGGCGGTTGCGAGGCCTAGGGGCTGAGACCCTGGATGTGGGGGCGTCCTTTAAGCCCGTGTGTGCCGAGGTGATCGCTCCGGCCCTGCGTCCTCCGCACCCATACTTGTCCCGGGTAAACCGAGGCAGCGGAAAACCAAGTGTTTATGTTTATTCGCCAGCACGTGGGCCTTTGTTGGCCAAACTGATTGGTTCCGGGAACCACAACAACAAAGTGCAATAGCGGTACAGTTGCTGCACACACCGGTAAATCCAGGCACTCCGGAGGCCGAGGCGGGAGGGTTAAAAAGTCAAGCCTACCCTGTGCTATGTGTTTTTACCTCTGTCAAAAACAGAAAAAATCCCCTAGTACCTTGTCAAACTGTAATGCACTTGCAAGTTTTCTAGTTTTGTGCACGACCCCGTGATGACTTCTTTCTCCCTACCCTTGTTTCTTTTTAGACCCATTGCTGGAGTGACCATTAACAAGGCCAAAGGATAGAAGTTGCTGTCTTACAGAAAAATCATTTGCATGCTCACTAGCAGATTAGAGCACCTTTTGTGAATCTGGATATCGGTAGAAATGTAATGTTTGATGATGTAAATTTCTCCTGATTGGTATTATTGGAATGGGTTTACATTTATTTTATAAGTATTAACATTTTGTGATGTTGTATATGTATTTTTAACACTTGCAAAGGCTGAAATGTCTGGCTGATTTTTTAAAATTTTATTTATTTAGACAGTCTCTTGCTGTGTCATATAGCCAGGCTGACCTTGAACTTCTGGCAATCCTCCTGACTCCACCTCCAGAGTCGAGCGCTAGGATTATAGGCCTGTGCACCATTCCAGACTAAGCTGATTGATCATTTGTTTTTTAATTGATCATTTGTTTCACTTACGCATCCCTGGTTGGCGCTGTTTCTCAGTGATCCATCTAACTCAGACTCTCAGTTGCTAGCTTTACAGGCTCTAACTACGTGCCCAATTTCCAAGCTAAACTTTAAAATTTTTACGTGTGTGAGTGTATGATGTGGAGGTGGGGGTTGGGTGGGCGTGGCGTGGTGCACTGGTGTGCTTTGTGGAGTCTGTTTTCTTCTACCTATATGTGGATTTGAGTGATCAAACCCAGGTTCTCAGCTTGTGTAGCAAGTGCCTTTACCCTCTCAACCGTGTCTCCAGCCCTGCCAGTGAATTTTCAATAAAAGCACATTTTAATTGCTATAACAGGTGGCATGAAAGATTTCCTGAGATTCCAACTGGTAGCTGGTAACTTAACTACAACTGTGTAAATGTGTCTTGTCATACCGTAACCTAGACTTTATTTATGTTGAGCTGCTGAGTGAATCTTGCTGTGAGATCTCACTACATGATCTTCTCATCCTGCCTCACCCTCTGGAGTTCTGGGATTACAGGTGTGCACAACCGCATGTGGTTCACAAACAACTTTAAATCTGTGGAGGATGAGAACTTTACATTTGTCTATTTCAAGCAGAGGTGTTCTCAGATCTTCCTGTCACAACTTCCTGCTTCATTCTTCGTTATGGAGAGTTGGCTTTTTTCCTCTGATTTTATATGAAATGTAAATAAAAATAACTTTAGACACTTTGAATTTATCTATAACGAGTTGTATTTTAAAATGTGCTTTATAGGTAAAAAGCGACTTTAAGACTCTAAACACCCTTCTCTAGTTAAATGGTGGCTTCTGAGCCCACATATGGGCCATTGAGATGACTCAGTAGGTAAATAAAGGCACCTCCCGCTAAGCCTTATGACTTGAGGTTGATTACCAGGACCCACGTGGGAGAAGAGAGTAGACCCCCACAAGTTGTCTTCTGACACATGTACACCAGCACACACACAAATAAAATGTAGTAAACAATTGTAGTGTATGTAATACCAAAGAAAATTCTAGCCATACAAACAATCCCCCCTCTTCAGTTCTTTCACAATACTCAGCTTTATTGCCTTAACAGCCTCACAGCCATCCAAAAGTATGTTGTTTGTCATCCCTACCCTCAGGGATGTCTCCATCTTGTTTACTGCAGTGTTCTCTTATGACTTTGATGTTCCTATCTTTTGACTGATAAAAGAGCCCTTACTTAAAATGTTTGATGGTTTACTTCCAGGTTTTCAGGTAAATTTGCCTACTTAAGATTTTGAACAGAAGATGACTACTGTGCTCAGTGAAAGTTTGTAAATGATAAGTGGTATTATGCTTTATCATTTTTTTTTCTTCTTGGTCTTATTTTTCTTTTTCTCTCTCAAATAATAAAAATTTAAATGAAGGGACTGGAGAAATGGCTCAGCTGTTAAAAGTATTAATTGCTCTTGCCAAGGACCTGGGTCAGTTCCTAGCACATACATGGCAGCTAACAACTGTCTGTAACTCCAGTTCCAGGAGATCCAACACCCTCTTCTGACCTCTGTGGGCTTTGCATGACACAGGTACACTTACATACATGTAGGTAATATACTCATATACATTAAATAAAACTCAAATGAAGTCCCCCACATCTCCCTCTAAATCGCAGCCTAGTTCCCCTTCCTAGAGCTAGATACTGTTAATACTGTTTTTTGAGCTTTTTAACTCCTGCTCACCACCTGCCTACTTCCCTAGACTGGGAAATCCTCAAAGTAAAGCTGGGCCCAAAAGACCTGGGCTCCAGATACTCTTGACCCACAGACCACTTTGGATTCTTGCCACTCAAGTTCTCAGGAAGAATGAGAGAGATGAGCCCCAGAACTGCTTATTATGATGGTGTGACGACGGAGAGCAAGAATGTTTAAAGAGTTAAAAATAAGGGTCACTGAGATGACTCAGTGGATATAATGCTTGCCACCAAGCCTGACAGTCTGAGTCCACATAATTGGAGAGAACCAACTTCCAGAAAATTTCCTCAGACTTTTATACCCATGTCCCTCCCCCCAATAATAAATATAAAAAGAAAAAAAAAAAAGATTCAGTGGCTCATACCTGTAATCCATATCATTTGGGAATCTGAGGCGGGAGGCTCTCCCTGAGTTCCAGGCCAGCCTAGGCCAAGAGTGAGACACTATTCCCCCCAAAAAAACAAAATGCTGGACTGGTAATGTATGTAGCTCACTTGACAGAGTGCTTTCCTAGCATAAATGAAACCTTGGGTTCAATCCCTGGCACTACATAAAACAAGTATGGTGGTATGCACCTGTGATCCCCCTGCCTGGGAAGTGGAGGCAGGAGGATCAAAAGTTTAAGAGTTCAGAGGTTACATAAAGAGTTCAACACCAGCCTGGAATATATGAGACCCTGTCTTAAAAAAAGTTAAAAGCCCAAACAGGACTCATTACTAGTGTAATGTTAAGTTGAAGTGCAAATAGGCTCTTCTCATATAGATTATGAAATGTTCTTATCAGCAGGGTCTGGTATGTTCCTCTATGGCAGAGCCCCTGCCTAGCATTTGGGGGGCCCTGGGTAGCCTCCAACACCACACACACTCAAAAATAGCCTATGCTCGTACCACTTCCTGTGTAAGGCCTGTGTATGCTTTCCCTTGTCCTGTATGTTCTACCAAACACATATTTTCTTCACTTGCCAGCCTTGTTTTCCACAAAGCTGGAACCAGGTTTGTCCCTATTGTTGGACTGTGCCTGCAATCCTGGGAAGCAAGTGAAGAATCTAGTAGTCATCTTTACAACAGAAGTTGTAATAAGATACCCAGGCCCCACCTCCTCCGACTGATGTTACAGCTTAATTACAGCAACTTCCTAACTGAAATCTTAGGTAACTGTTCCATTTTTTAAATTTCATGCTCCCTAAGTACAGCACACTTTGTACCAGAGGGAAGAGTTCCACCCCCTTGCCCCAGGCTGTATCTAAGTCAAGTTTCTAGTTCCTTTCTCCGCCCAGCGTTGTTTCTAACTGTAATGTTGCTTGGCAACTTTTGCCGAGTGCACACTGGGTTAAAGTCATAGCTTAGGGAAAATCTCGCCTCCAGCAGTGGGGAGAGCAGACTTAACCAGTTTATCCTCCTTCAGCCACTGACTTAACGAGTAAAATGCTTCAATGCCACTGCTGTCAGCAGATTCACCGTTCTTGGCAGCAAAATAGATTCTTGTCCTGAAGATTTATTGTTGAGATACCTGACACCCTCTCCAGTACTTTAAATACACTATAGCATGTGAGTCTACATATTAACGTAAACTCTGCACTCTAAATGGAATTCTTCAGAACTAAGAACTAATTTTTCTCAGTGATATAATCCAAGGGATGTTTTTTAAGATGAGACAAAAGCTGAATCTCCTGGTTTGTGTTTTGAACCCTGGAGAAACAATTTCTCTCTGATTTCTAATTTAAAAAAAAAAAAAAAAAGCTTCATTAGGGGCAGGGAAGGTGGCTCAGCAAGTAAAAGTGCTCACCACAAAGCCTGATGACCTGGGTTCAGTTCCCAGGCCCCACAGGCAGAAGAAGAGAGCTGACCCCCACAAGCTGTTCTTCAACATTCACAAGGGCACAGTGCCCCACGTGCCCCACACACAAGGACACAATAAAAAACATTAACAAAAATTCTTTTAAAGTTTTATTTTTATGATTTTTAGCAATGTGAGTATGTGTATGTACACATTAGTGCATACATGTGTGAGTGCAGGTGCCTGCAGAAGCCAGAGATGTCAGATTTCCCCTGGAACTAGAGTTACAGGTGGTTATAAATCTCTTGAAATGGGTGTTGGGAACCAAACTTGGGTCATCTGGAAGAGCAGTAAGCACTCTAAACCATGAAACCATCACTCCAGCCCAATAATATTTTGGGGGCAGGGAGAGGAGGTTGAGACAGGGTCTTTCTTTTTAGCCCTGGGTTGGCCTAAAACTCGATATGTAGACCAGGCTGACCTTGAACTCACAAAGATCTACCTGCCTCTGCCTCTCAAGTGCTGAGATTAAAGCCATGTGCTACCACTCACAACCTCCAGTAATTAAAAAAAAAAAAAAGCCCAAACTCAGACTGATGCTTAAAAACCAAGTGTGCTAAGGCTGGAGAGATGGCCCAGTGATTAAGAGCACTGGCTGCCTTTCCAGAGGACCCAGGTTCGGTTCCCAGCAGACATGTAGCTAACAACCATCTCTAACTCCTGTTCCAGGGGATCTGACATCCTGACCTCCAAGGCATTGCAAGGTTGGGTATATATACATACATGGAGGCAAACCACTTATACATGTAAAATAAAAATAAAAATTTTAAGTGTTCTGGGGCTGCGGCTAGAGATGACTCAGCAGTTAAGAGCACTGGCTGCTCTTGCAGAGAACTTAGGTTTGTTTGATTCCCAGCATCCACATGGTGGCTAACAACTGTCCTTGAGTTCAGTTTCAGGGACTCTGACACCGTCTTCTGACAACATAGGTGCACTTACATACAGGCAATACATTCATAAACGAGATGGCTCAGCAGTTAAGAAGTTTGGTTCCCAGTACCCACATGAGGCTTCACAGTCATCTGAAACCCTAGCTCCAGGGGATTTGATGCCCTTGGCCCCCACAGGCCACAGGTACCTGCCTAGATGTAGTGCCCATAAACTCATTCAGGCAAACACACATACACATAAATAAAACCAATGCTACAGTCATTCGACTCTCTCTTAATCTTCCTTACCTGTACCTTTTCCTTTCTGCAGTTCCCCAACAAAACATCCATCAACTCAGCTGTTACCCACTGCCGCTCAGCCGCAGGCATCCAGATCTGGGCTGGAATGAGGCAAATCCTAGAGCTGCTCCTGCTTGACTCCTCGAGTAACTAGATTTCTCCTGTTGTCTGTCTCTCGCCTCAGTACCCTCTCTGGACAGGGTTAGCAGCTCACAGTGTCATCAAACGGATTCCTTCCCAGTATTACGTGCATGAGATATGACGCTAACAATGATCTCTTGCAGAGAACATTGAATAAATGCTCTATGTGTGTTTTTGATTATAGCAGTGTTCCTGAGAACAGTGCCTTAAAGTCAGTTAAATGCAACATATGACTCCTAATATCCCCCAAACACATTTCCTTAATGTTTACAGACATTCGAGCTGCAGCTCGGATAGTGAGAGCAGAGATACAGCACCCACACAACACAAACTGGAGAATATAGTAGGAAAAGTGGCCAGTTGAGAGCTTCATAGTTTAATGAAATAAACTGTACTTCTTGGCGTGCTTAATTAACCATTAGGGACAATTAGCATACTAATGTCTGTTCATCTTTCTAATGTTGAAATAAGGTAGATCAAGGACAGATTTCAGTATATCTTTTGCATATTTTTTATTTTAATTTTATGTGTATGAGTGTATTGCCTACATGTATGTAAGTGCACCTGTATCATACAGTGCCCTCAGAAGATAGACGAGGACTTCAGATATCCTGGAACTGGAGTTAGAGATGGTTGTTAGTTGCCACGTGGGTGCCAGAACTCAAACCTGGGTCCTCTGTAACAGGCAGTACTCTTAACCACTGAGCTATCTCTCCAGCCCCCAGTGTATCTTTTAGATATGAACATATTATATAGATTCTATACAAGAAGTTTGAGTAAGAGTCTCCTTCAGTTTTTGTTTAGGCTTTTAAGGTAAAAGAGACCATGTGAAGATATTTATAAGCAGTGTCGATGCACACACAAAACCTTGACCATGAAAGCCAGTAAGAGGGGCTCAGTGGGTAAAGCCTGGTGACCTGAGTTCGATCCTGGGAACCCACATAAAGGTGCAAAGAGACACAGGGTGTCCTCTGACCTTGACACATATGCCACAGTGTATGTACCTCCCTCCCACGTCATACACACTCACGATAATGGTAAAATTAAAAACAAAGCAGAGAGGTCTCAAATAATGATATATCTTAGGGTCTTAGAAAAAGCCAAAAAATTTTGTGTGGCAGTAACAACCGTGACAGTAACCAGGCTTAATAGTGCAAGGAACCCTCAGACTGTTCGCAGTTAGTTATCTCTGCAGCTTTATTCAGGCCCCTAGTCTTGACGACTTGATAATCCCGTGCAATCAGCCAGGAA
Source organism: Eospalax fontanierii (assembly GCA_035773235.1). Taxonomy (NCBI): domain Eukaryota; kingdom Metazoa; phylum Chordata; class Mammalia; order Rodentia; family Spalacidae; genus Eospalax; species Eospalax fontanierii. The sequence continues at coordinate 174,912,325 of CM069524.1, read as the reverse complement.
GTGGTGCTAACTTCAGGTCCTTTCTCAAGAGAAAATACAGCCCTCCGGTCACGGTCATGTCGGTCCTAGATAAGAGAGGAGGTCTCCGCCTGCAGATTCTAACTCAGCTGTGACACAGGGAGCCCAAGTGGTGCTTCGGCCATCTTCCCACTTCTTTTCTTTTTTCTTTCTTGGCGTAGTGCTGGGGTTGAGACCCAGAGCCCAGCACACACGAGGCAAGTGCTACAGCACTACACTTCTGACCCTCAGAGTCGCTACTTTGTAACTCCCTTCTTGGGTTGGGGCTATAGTGCAGAAGTTATTTAGCATGTGCAAAGCATAGGGTTCAGTCCTGAGGACCCCACTCCCCTTTACCAAGGTGGAGAAGGGATCTGCGGGGGGGTTTCATTTTTAAAAGAAAAGGTCACTTCACAGAAATGTCCCAAACAAGGAATCATGATTGCCAAACAAGGTAAGCCATTCAAAAGGTAGGCAATTACCACTGTCCCTGGGTTTGTGGCATATACAGGAAATGACCCAGATGACCATGAGGAACAACAGGGACAGCCTGTTGTTGACTGGTCCCATTGTGGTCATTTAAATAGGCTTTGTTGAAATTGGGCAGCACAAAGATGTGATGATTTCTCCAGTGAGTTAGAGGCCTGTCTGCATGGGGGATGGGAGGAAAGTCCTGTGCTGGGCTTTTGTTAATAGCAACAGGACCGTGTTTGGGTATTGCTATGTTTTGATGACTCAGCCATGAGTCAGTTTTAAAGTTCTGTAAAAGGCCTTTGTTCAGCTCTGACAGGATAGAAAGATGAGCTCACCCTGTGACTAGTGGGACCAGACCAGCCAAAGGGAAGGTTGGATGCACACACAGACGAAAGATGCTGTTTCCCAAGTGCAGAGAGTGACTTGACTTGGAAGTCATCTTCTGAGTGTCTGCTATGTTCAGGGAACAGCATCCTTAGCCTACAATTGCATGCTGCCTCTCTGTAGGCCAGCACAGGAGAAATGCCCCCACGTGGGGCGTTGAAGGAGCTGGCCATGCAGGGCACTTTAAGGGCAGCCGTAGGAAAATCACTGGCTCGGAGGCTGTGCCTCTTCTCCATCCTTATGGGAACTCGCTGAGGGGGTGTATTTTGTTTGTTTCTTAAAAAAAAAAAAAAAAATTATGTGTATACGAGTGTGCCTGTGTACAGGTTTGTGCATGTGAGTACAGCGTCCTCAGAGGGCTAGGGACACAGCCAGTGCTAGAACATCTGCTGCGCACGCTCAAGTTCCAGTGCCAAAGCACACAGAACAAACAAGCAACAGTAACAACAAAGAGATTAAAAATCGCCTGCCTGCGCAGTATTAGAGCATCACTAGGACTTTTTAAAAGAGTTTTAAAAATTATTTTAGTTATGTAAATGTGCGTGGGTATGTGCACACAAGTGCAGGTGCCCTTGGAAGGTAGAGGTGTCAGGTCCCTGTGGAACTCGAGTCTCAGATCATTGTATACCACCTGGACCCAAACTTGGGTCCTCTGCAAGAGCAGTGTATGTTCCTCACTGCTAAGCCATGTTTCCAAAATCAGAAATATTTCTTTTGGGGGCTGGAGAGATGGCTCAGCAGTTAAGAGCACTCTGCTGTTCTTGCAGAGTTCAATTATCAGTACCCACATGGCGGCTAACAACTCCAGCTCCAGGAAACCCGATGACTTCTTCTAACTTCTGTGGGCATTGTACTATATAGGTCCACTTACAGACATGCTGGCAATACACTCATACACATAAAATATAAAAATAATTAATAAAATATTTTTTAAAAAGACGAATCTAAATTATAAGTATGGCGTAATGTAACAAACTAAGATTGCCTATGCACTTAATATTAACCTATGAAGTTTTTGTCTGTTGTATGTTTTAGGCAGACTTTATTGCACCTGGATTTGTTAAATGGTTCTTTCACACATCTTTTTCTGTTTGTTTAAGAGTCTAAGAGTTACATAGTGCTACATTCCTGCCAGATCTGGAGAGGGTAGGGAATGGCCTGGGAGAGAGTTGTCTTAGTACAGAGAGGAAAGGCCAGTCCTGTTAACCCTGTCATTTCAGCTTCTCTGAAGAAGTTCAGGACATATAAATGGTTGCTTTTTCCTGGAGGACCAACAGAAGAGATGGTCCGATGAGTACAATGGCTTAGGCTGGACAGACCTGCTGTGTCATCCAGAGAGGGCAGGCATTTGTACTGGGGACAGGTTAGACATGGGGCAGGAGATGCATAGCTGGATGGTCCCAGTGTCCCATCATCACCTTGGAGGGGAAGGATACTCTCCGAGGGAGGGCTGAATGTAAGGGAGACAGACCAGTGTAGCAGAGTGTAATAAGGCGCCCCATCTAAGGAATCTCAGCATCCTTCCCTCAACCCCGCTTGTCCGAGGGTGCGTCAATGTGACAGTTGGTGTTCCTGGTTAAAAAGGAAAATAAATTTCTTCTCTGAGGGTCCAAGAATCAAACGGTAACAACTGTTTTATAATACATCCCAGGGGGGAAGTTAGGGGGAGCAGAGGACAGGGGCCCAGGGGTCCTATCCTACTCTAGAGGCTTCCCTAGAGAGCATTAGGAGTGAGACCTAGTTTTGCCACACTGACGTGACTGAAGCATGCTCTGAACTCGGGTGACCCCTGAGAACAGAGACCCTCCCAACCTACAGACATGACCCCGGGTCAAATTCATGTAGCTGGTCAGGCCAGAGAGACTTCAAAGGGAGATTCCTAAACCAAAACTGATCAGAGACTGGAGACTAACTGTCTTGGAGAAAGTGAAAACCTGGTACCAGAAGATGTGGTGGTATAGTGTAGAGACCCGGGAAGAAGGAGTCGGGGGGTGGAAGTGGGGTAGTCGGGGAGGGGAGGCAGGCTAGATGACTCCCCAGTAAAGGCATTGCCACCAAGCCAGATGACCTAAGTTCAATCCCTGAGATCCAAATGGTGGTAGAAAATTGACCCCTGAGATTGTCCTCTGACCTCCACACATGCTGCGACACTTGCAGTCCACACACATACACAAAAGTAAAGAAGCAGGCTGGAGAGATGGCTCAGTGGTTAACAGCACTGGATGCTCTTTCAGGGGACTTCGGTTCGATTCCCAGCACCTACATGGTAGCTAACAACCATCTGTAATGCCCTCTTCTGACCTTAGGCATTGCACAACATGAGTGCACTTACATACATGCAGGCAATGCACTTTACACATAAAAATAATAAAATATTTAACCTCCCCACCCCCACAAAACCCTGCAAAAGAGAGGCTGGGGATGTAGACACTGACTTCGAATGGGCTAAGCTACATTCAATCCCTAGCTCCTCCAACTCCTAAAAGAACTAGAAAAGTAGGAAACCTTTTTTATTAGTTTCATTTAGATACATAATGTAAATTTTATTATGTGACTTTCTGGATGATTTTTATAGTTTTGTGTTAGGGTTGGAAGCAGGAGCCTCGAATGCTAGACCAGCTACTATTCAGACATACCCATTTCAACTTTGGGACTTGTCCCCCACCCAACAGCATCTTGTTATATAGCTCAGGCTGCCCTTGAAACTTACAGCCCTCTTGCTCAGACTCCTGAGTGCTGAGATCAAAGCTGTATGCTACCACACCAGCCCCATTTAAGCCATTTTGGTTTTGGTTTTGTTGTTGATAATGAGGGTTTGCTGTTTGTTTTTTGAGATAGGGTCTCATTCTGGTAGATCTGGCTAGCCTGGAACTCACTATGTAGACCAGACTGACCTCCAGTTTGTAGCAGCCTTCCTGCCTGTTTCTCCAGTGCTGAGATTACAGGCATGAACCACCAGGCCTGGCTGTTGCTGTTATTTTGAGATGTGGTCTTGCTATGTATGTATCCCAGGCTAGCCTTGAGCTCACTCTGTAGTCCAGGGTAGCCTCCAACACATGATCCTCTTGCCTTCATCTCCTGAGTACTGAGTTTATAGATGTGTACCACCGTGCTCAGCTTGTTTAACCGTTTCTGAGTGTGGGGCTCAGGACATTAAGTACACCTATGTAGTGTGTAGCCATCACTCATCTCTTATCCTAAACAAGTTCGGTGTCCACTCAACTCACTCTCCAGTCCCCCTTCCTGCCACCTCTTTGTTTTGTCTCTTTGAATTTGACTCCTCTAGACAACTCATATCAGATAGACTTCTCTTTTTGCACTTTTTTCTACTGTTTGACAGACTCGTCCTTTCACGCTGTGCTCAGTCACGCAGATGGTGTGACCAGGCCTGCTGGAAGTCACTGGTTTTGGCCTGTCCTTCTCTCTCTGCTATAACTGTGTGACATGTTTTAGAACTCCCTGTTACCTGTTCTTCCCTTTCATGTACTTATTTATTTTTGATTCTTGTCTTAAAATTTTATCACATTCTTCTATTTATTTATGAGGGAGAATGCATGTATGTAATGAGCATACCAGTCACATTTGTGGAAGTCAGAGGCAATTTGTAGAAGTCCATTCTCTCCTTTCACCATGTGGGTCCCTAGGACTGAACTCAGGTCATTATGCTTGGGGCCAGCGCCTTAACCTGCTGAGTCACCTCCATGGGCCCAACCGTGGACTTCCTTAGGGATTCTTTTTTTTGAGATAGGGTCTCATTCTGTAGCCCTGGCTGACCTAGAACTCACTGTGTAGACCAGGCTGGCCCAAACTCATGAAGATCCTCCTGCCTCTGTCTCCTGCCTGGGACTGAAGGCATGTGTTCCGCTGGCTCCCAAGGGCTGGACAAAACTGCAGGTTGCCCTTTGTTGATTCTCTCCACTCTGAACTCACTCACAGCGTCTGCCGTCCACAAGGCCTAGGTTTAATCTTCAGCTCTGTAAATCCCCAATTTCTTCCTGGTTGATCTGACCTCTTATAGGTTTTTCCTGAGATGCCCGGGACACCTGCGAATCCAGAACTTTGTCCCAAAGCCCCAAGGCTCCTAAAAGGATAGTGAAACACAAATTCTGTAGGTTCTAAGGGAGGGGAGAGTTAAAATCTCTATGCCCCAGGGGGTTGCCTTATCTTTTAAAATAGGAACCCTTTGCTCCACACTAGTAGCTGTGTGCTTTGAGGGAACTGGGAGGACAGCAGGTCCCACACTCACCACATAAAACTGCTCAGACAGGTTTCTCTTCCTGAAATTGTTTCAAGCAGCAGCAACAGAAAAATGGCCTGTGTTTTTTCCTGAAAAGAAGGGGTTTGCTGTTGTGACACTTGTGGGATCTTGTTGGATTTTTCAAAGCCTAAAAGAAAGGCACAGATTTGGGACTGGTGGGGCTGGTGGGCCCAAGGGTCTGCCATCAGCAGGGGATGCAGTGAGGTGCAGGGAGCCTCTCAGGGCCCCACAGCCACACTCTGCCTCTTCTGGCTATGCCATGGCAGGCATAGTCTTCTATGTAAAGGCCAAAAACTCTCCCCTGGCCCCCCATGCACTATGAAAGTTCAAAAGTTTAGTCTGATGAAGAAACTGATAGAAAGCCAGACATGGTGGTTCATGCCTGTAATCCCAGCACTAGGGAATGCTGAGGCAGAAAGATTACCATGAGTTTGAGCACAGCCTGGACTATAGAGTGAGTTGTAGGCCAGTCTGGGCTACAGAGCAAGAAGACCCTTGCTCTGTCTAAGACAAAACAAAAACGAAAAACAAAGGGGGCTGGAGAGATAGTCCAGAGTTTAAGAACACTGACTTGATCCGGGTCAGAGTCCCAGCACCCACATGGCAGCCCACAACTGTCTGTAACTCCAGTTCCAGAGGATCTGACATCTTCTTCTGTGGGCCTCTGGTACACTTACATATATGCAGGTAAAACACTCATCTACATAAAATAAAAATAAGAAAAATTTAAAAATAAAAAACAAAACAGAAAAGATACTAACACAAGGAAAAACAGATGCAAGATTATGACATGTACACACACATGGTGGGCAAAATGTGAGACTCCAAGAAAGGCCAAGTCGAGTGTGGTAGTGGACACCAGAAATCCCAACATTTGGAAATGGGACTGTCAGTTTGGATTAGACAAAGACTGTCTGAAATAAACAAATAATGAACAATAGTAACAATAACATGCCCACACCCATACACAAAACTAAAAATAATAAAAAAATAATCTTTGTTTAAAAAAAACAACAAAGAAATCAGCATTTCTCTTTCCTATCTGTGACTTACTAGCCTCTCATGCAAAAGACTCTTCTCTGATGACCTAGTCAACGGTGGCAATGTGCAAAAAGGGCTAGTGACATCTCGGGCTTAAAACCCCTGAAGGATAATGAGAGGGATGGAGAATTGAGGGGTCAAGAAGAGGTGAGTCCATAGAACTGAGACCCTGCAACCAGGCTGGGCTTCTCCAGCACAAAGAACCCCTTGGCCTTCTGCTGGGATAGCCTTACCACAATTTAGCAATCTGGGGGCAAGGAGAGAAGATTAAGGCAGAGTCAGTCCCCAGGAACTAGGTCACAGCCTGTTTATTAGACTTGGAACCAAAGGCAAGACAGCAAAGGGACCATTTAAACAAAAGTTCCTGTTCAAGAACATGGACTAGAGCCAGGCATGGAGACACATACCAGTAATCCTAGCACTCAGGAAGAGGAGACAGGAGATTTGAGAGCTCAAGACAAGCCTGGGTTATCTAGCAAGACCCTATATTATACACATAAAAAAAAAAAAAAAAAGCAAAAACCAGTAGGCTAGGAAATGACTCAGTGGGTAAGAGGGCTTGCTGTGCAAGTATGAGGACCTGAGTTCAAATCCCCCCTCATGGAAAAAGGGGGAAAAGTAGCTGGGTGATCGTGGTTGTGGACCTGTGACCCCAGTGCTGTGGGGTCAGAGAGAAGGAGGAGGATTGCTGGGGCTTGTTGGAAGTGAGGCTACCCGAAAATCAGGAGCGTTCCAGATCCAGTGAAAGACCCTGTCTCAGGGGAATAAGGTGTCAAACAAGGACAACCAATGTTTTTTCTGACACACATGGCACACGTATAGTCACACATGAATACATATTCATTTACACACACACATACACATACACACAAAAGACTGGGCATAGCAATGTGGAAAGTTGCTAGGAATAAGTGGCTGGGCTGGGAGACCCACGTACCCGGCAGAGATGTGCACTGTGGGTGCTTGTGTGAACGTGTTTAGTCCTCAGCACTTTCTAGTCACAGCCTGGTGACTGATACCTCACCACCACAGTCAAGTTACCCTCACAGATATTTTCTTTGCCCAACACTGGTTATAAAACCAAAAGTGCATATCAGATTGTACAGAGAGACAGACTCAGCCCCCTAGGTCTCCTGTCAGCGTTTTCTCCTTAGACATCCCAGCAAGGTGAGAGCGTAAACAGGGTTCTTCATTTCCCATCACTCACTCTTCTTTGTCCCAGGATGAAATTGCTTCCTTCGAGGTGTTGGGAATCAGGAAATACCTCAAAATATAGTCTCCCTGCATGCTGAAAGTATTTGGAACCAATAAAAAGCAGCCTCAGAGCCAGTCTCTCTGACTTTGTCATCTGGAACCCACTCACCACACTGCCTGTCTAGAAGCCTGGAGATGGTTTCTCAAAGAAACTCAGTGATTTATATAAACGGGCTTGGAGAACACACCATAGTGGGGCAGTTTGTCTGGGATCTCGGTGTGGCGTCAACTTCAGTCTAATTTCCTCTGAGTGAATCTTCTGTGTGTGATGAGGCCACAGGGCTGTGGCTCCGGGCAAGTGCTAGAGGAACTTGCCTTAGTCAAATCACTGAGTTTCTTTGAGAAACTATCTCCAGGCTTCTAGACAGGCAGTGTGGAAACCGGAGCATCAGAGGCATCAGATCTTCTTGAACTGGAGTTACAGGTAGTTGTGACCCAGCCCAAAGTAGATGCTGGAAATCAAAGCCTAGTCCTTCGCAAGAGCAACAATGTTCCTGGCTGCTTAGGCTTCCAGCCCCTGCTTTTTGTTGTTTTGCTTAATTTTTATGATTTTCATTCAATATAAGTTAATGATATTATTTTGGTTTTTGAGACAGTATCTCCCTGTAACCCCAGCTAGCCTGGAACTCATTATGTAAACCAAGCTGGCCTAGGTCTTCCAGAGATCTGCCTGCCTCTGCTTCCAGAGTGCTGGGATTAAAGGTTGTTTTGTGAGTTTTTGAGACAAGGTCTCACACTAACTGGGACTGGCTGGCAGCTAACCATGTAGCCAGGCTCACCTTGAACTTACAGCAGTCCTTCTGCTCAGGCTACAAGAGCTACAATAAGCTACCATACTTGGCTAGAAATGGCCATTTAAACACAGAAAACAGGCAGAGCCTCACTTGAAAAAGAGAAAGCAACAGGGCCGGATGTGGCTCAGTAGAATGTTGGTCTAGCATACAGGAAGAGCTAGATTTGATCCTGAGCATAAATAGAAGTGTTGGCAGGAGGATCAGAAGTTCAGAGTCATCCTCAGCTGTATAGCAGGTTAGAGGCCCTAAGTCAGACCCTGACTCAAACAAAACAAACGTTGCTGAGGCTGGGATGTAGCTGGTCCCTAGAACTCTTGCTTTGTGTGCACAAGACTCTGGATTGTCTCCAGCACCAAAAAATGGATGCTATTGTCAAGAATATAAGGAGCCAGGCATGGTGGCACATGCCTTTAATTCTGACACTCTGGGAGGCAAAGGCAAGCAGGTCTTTGTGAGTTCAAGGCCAACCAGGTCTACCTAGCAAGTTATAGGCCAGCTGCAGCTACATAGTGAGACCCTATCTCAAAAACAACACCACCAAGAATATAAGGAAATAGGTGTAGAATACATATGCCCTTGACCCAGGGGTTTTCCTAATTATATATCCTAAGGATGTACTGCCACACGTGGAGAAATTATGTCAAGGATAATGGCTAAAGTTTGGAAACAGCCTGAAGGAGGACTGTGCGCATCAACGGTGGGAGCCACGCTGCCCAGGCCTCCTCCGGGACTGTGTGATATGGTTCTGGGTGGGCGAGAGTCAGGATAGCCTGATCACAGCATGTGGTAGCTGACTAATGCCCCGACCCCAACGTAGCTAGATCCTAATCTCCATTAGCTTTTATCCTTATTTTATATGGCAAAGGTGACTTTGCAGTTGTAATTAGGAGATGAAGAGATGGTGCTGGACTGTCTGGGTGGGCTCCTGTTATCACACAGCCTTTATAAGGAGACAGATGAAGCGATGATGTGGTAACAGAAGCAGAGGCTGGAGCAATATGCCTTGAGCTCCAGGCCTATAGTCCAGTACTCAGAAACTTGAGACAAGAGGATCACAAGTTGAAGTTCAGCCCGGGTTACACAGCAAGACCCTCTCTCTCAAAGAAAAAAAAAATTCTTGAGGGGCTGGAGAGATGGTTCAGTGGAAGATCAGCCAGTACTCTTAACTGCCTAGCCATCTGTCTAGCCCCATCTCTTCTAGTAAATTGGTAAATTTGTTATGTTTCTCTGTGTCATAATATTAAGGAAAAATAAAAAAGGAACCAGAACAAAAAAATGTAAAGAAGGACAGAAGGAAATTTTTTTGGTAAGGAAGGTTAAAAAGAAAGGAACATATTTTTGAATATGGAAGGATTTCATTGTAGTAAAAATAATTTTTTTTACCTAAGGTAAAGTAATTAGATTTTTCCAAAATGCTAAAAGATACATGAAGACCAAACCAGAAAACTTAAAAATGTTGCAAATGGTCAAAGGAAGTTTCTAGAGGTTTGTGAAGGGTGGAACTTAAAAGATGATATATATATAATGATTAAAGATTATTAAAATTTCCAAAGTCAGGGCCTGGGAAGATGGCTCCTGCAGTAAAGTCCTTGTCTCACAAGTATGAGGACCTGCGGACCCAAGTTCCATGCCTAACAGCCACATAAAAAGCCAGGTATAGTAATGTGTGTTTGTAACCCCGGCACTGCGGAGACAAGAGAAAGATGGACTGAGCTTTCGTCCAGTCAGCTTAGCCTGCTTGGTGAGCTCAAGGACAGTCAAAAAAACAAGGTGGATAGCTCCAAAGGAATGACACTGGATGTTAACCCCTGGTTCCACATACATGTCCACTTTACCTTCATATCCACACCGAAGTGCAGACACACAAATTCCTAAGGTCAAAATTTAGTATAACGATATAAAGCTAATTTTGTCTCCATTTAAAACAGTTGGATCTATTAAGGTATTGATCTGCACTTGGTAACATTTACAAAAACTGGCTTAAAGAAAAAAAGAGTTTGGGACTGGAGAGATGGCTCAGTGGTTAAGAGCACTGGCTGCTCTTGCAGAAGACCTGGGCTAGAATTCCAGCACCTACATAGTGGCTAACAATCATCCACAACTCCAGTTCCAGGGGATCCAATGCCCTCGTCTGTCTTCCACAGGCACTTCACCACACAGGAGCACTTACACACATGCAGGTATAACACTCATAAAATAAAAAGAAATCACTTTCTAAAAGAATAAAGAGTTCATATTTATTTATTTGTTTATTTATTTACATATTGTGTGCATACTCACGCACTCACCAGGACACACTTGTGAAGGTCAGAGTACAATCTGCAGGAATTAGTTTTCTCCCTTCATTCTGAGGGTCCCAGATACTCATGTCTTTAGGCTTGGGGAGACATAACCTCAGCCACTGAGCTTTCACATCAGCTCAAGGCTTTCAACTACTCAAGTCAAGATTTCAAGATTTGTGTTTAAGCTTTGTTTAAATGTTAGACAAAAGTAAAAATAAAATCGATTGTTTCCTCCTCGAGACTGGTAAACTATCCTTCTGTTTCACTAACCAAAGTTGGGCTGGCAAGAAGAGATGGCTCAGTGGGTGAAAGGGCTGGGTATGCAAGCCTGGCAACCTGATTTCGTTCCCGGAACCCAAGGTGGAAGGAGAGAACCAGCTCCTGAAAGTTGTCCTCTGTCCACATGCACACAGGGGCATGTGCCTGCACTCACACACAAACTCAATAACAGTAAACACAATTAAAAAGAAAAAAAAACCTTCAAAGCTTGGAAACCAAAGCCAATGAGGAAAGAAGGGAAAAACGTGCAGCCGGGACCCAGACAGCAGCCGGGACCCAGACGGCAGCCGGGGCCCAGACGGCCCACAGGACAACGGGCTCCAAAAGGGCCCTAGAACTCTGGTAAGTGATTTGTCCTCTTGATCACGAGAGGCCATGGAGACCCCAGAAGTTGGACCAGTTCACATGCTACAAAGAGGAGAGTCATTAAAGGGACAATGTCCCAATGCTTCTAAGAGAAGCCATGTGGTCAAGAGACCCTGATTCATGGCTACAGATGGCTTCAGAGAACGATACCTAAGGCCCTGAGAGTGGGCTCAAGAGATGGCTCAGTGGATAAAGCACTTGCTGAGATTAGATCCCAGCACTCCCTTAAAAAAAAAAAAAAAAACAGGCATGTCTCTAGGTAGCTGTAACCCCAGCACTGTGGTGGGGAGGTGCAGAGAAGAGGATTTTGGGACTTGCTGTCTGCCAGCCTAGCTCCAGGTTTAGTGAGACTCTGTCTCAAGGAAATATGGTGGAGCATGACAGAACAGGACATCTGATGTCCTCTCTGGGCATTCACAACATACACTGGTATACAGACACACACACACACATGCACACTCACAGGCATAAGCATGTACACACACAGAAAATAAAACAAACCAAACAAATAAATAAGCCTCAAAGAGTAATTTCTATAAACTCTCAACTAACTATAATAGTTTTTTAAAAGGTCAAGTTTGGGGGTTGGAGATGGCTCAAGGGGTTAAGAGCTTTTACAGAAGACCCAGGTTCCATTTCCAGCTCCCACATGGCAGCTAACAGTCATCTATAACTCCAGTTCCAGGGGATCAGACACCCTCTTCCGGCCTCCAAAGGTACTGCATGACATGGATGACCTTACATACATGCAGGGGTAACACTCGAACACATAAAATAAGTAAATACAAATTTGAAGGTTAATTTTTGGCCACCTACATAATCTTATACACTCAATAGGAAAGTATAATGAGACAAATAAGATACTTTGTAAGAGTCCCAAACCCAACTCTACTAACCACCAACCAAGATTCTCATGCTGACCTGGTTTGACCAGGGGACCAGATGATCCTAAAGACCTACATAGACAGTCATACAGGTGATCAGCTTCAGCCAGCTCAAAAAGGACAGTGTTCTGTGTTCCAAAGACGGTCACACTCCAGAGTATTCCTGACTGGGTCCACCTAGCTAACATACCAACAGTATTTTCCAGAAATCACTCACTGTAAGACACAAGAGGACTTACAGCTTCTTTTCAAAGGCGATTCCAAGGGCCAACTTCAGATAGGTATGTCTATACACCATGATAAATAGCTCCTGAAGCTACCCAAATAAGAGATACCACATTCACACTTATACTCAGCCTAACCTGTTCCCACCAGACTGTTCTTGACTGACACAAAAACTCTTTCTCAGATCTTCTAGTTTTCTATCAAAATGACTCTGCCTCCAAGCAAACAAAAATCCAATTCTGTGCACTATCTCCTCTATTATTTTTAAAAGATGATTTATTATTATTATTATATGAGACAGGGTCTCCCAGTAGTGCCAGCTGGCCTAGAACTTACTATGTAGACCAGGCTGCCCTCAAACTCACAGAGATCCTCCTGCCTCTGCCTCCTGAGTGCTGGGATTAAGGTCGTACAACACCATACTACCAGCCTATTATTATTTTAAAGGTTTTTATTTGTTTTCATTTTATGTGTAGAGGTTAGATGAACATATCAGATCCCCTGGAACCAGCGTTCTAGATATTAACCACCATATGTGTGCTGGGAACCAAACGTGAGTGTATGCAAGAGCAGCCAGTGTTCTTACTGGCTGAGCCATCTCTCCAGTTCTTTTATGTCATGGATGTTTTGCCTGCATGTATGATAAGTACACCATGAGCATGCCTGGTGCCCAAGAGATCAGATCGCCTCACATGCCCTGGAACTGGAGTTACAGACCATTGTGAGCTACCATGTGGCTGCTGGGAACTGATCCCAGGTCCTCTGGAAGAGCACCAAGTGCTCTTAACTACCGTGCCATCTCTATAGCCCAAGATGTATTATCTTAAAATGTGTGTGTGTGTGTGTGTATGTGTGTGTGTGTGTGTGGCTATGTGCACATGAGAGCAGGTACCCATGGAAGCCAGAAAAAGATGTTGCAGGTGGTTGTGAGCTGCCTGACATTGGTACTGGGAACTGAACTTGGGCTCTTACCCACCGATTCATTTCTCCAGCCCGTCCTCTGTTATTGCTAAAACAAACAAACAAAAAGATCTCTGTCACACTCATCCTCAGGTTTGACCTGTACTGTCTGAACCTTCCCTCCGTCTTCAAAACATATCCTGTAACTCTTATGGTCGCAGACCTCTGTTTCCATCACTTGACAAACTGAAGGAAACTGTCCCAGGGCAAACTGACAACAGATTTCACTCATCTACCTCCATGAAAGAGATTCAAATAATCTACTGGTTCTAGTAAATTCCCTTACCAGAGGGTGAGAGTCATTCCCTACTAAAGCAGAAAAGGCTTCAGAGATATAACCACTGTCCTCATACAGCACACAATTCCTCACTTTGGGCTTCCTAGATCTCTCTAGTATGATAATGGCCCAACTTTCACTTCCAATATCATTCAGAGGGTGAAACTCTCAAAATTATTAAGTCTATGCTGCTTGGCATCTGCAATCTTCTGGGAAGGTTAGAAGGGCTAATCAAACCCTTAAGAGATCTCTCACTCAGCACACACGAGCATCAACAGTCTTGACCATTTTTCTCCCAGTTTGGGCTTTTAAGATCCTTCATGATTCTCATGTCTATACCCCATCTCATCCACTTTAATGTCCTTTACCACAGACCCTTCCTCCAGGTAGAGGAAGGGCTGGTCTGATTCAGAGACACATTATCTGCTTCAGCACATCCACTGAATACCTAGGTAAGCACAACCCCAGGCCTGACTCCATTCTTTTGAGAACAACTCCTCCCATTAACAGAGGGGATTAAGTCTATCTTAAAGACCTCCCACTAGCAGCTGTCTGAACCAATGCTATCAAGTCTTCCTCTGTCTCCAACTGCAATAAAGTTATAAGGCTGTCACCGTGGATTCATCTGTCCAAAGCTAACAGCTCCACCCTCACAAGTGTGAATAGCCTATTTTCATGAGTCACTGGAGCTGTTTCATCTTCCTATGAGACCCAGGCCCAACTCATTTTGAGACCATCATCCTAGGCTTGTTCCCCCAGGGAGACTTCATATATGCTATTCCTGGACTGAGGCCTTTAAATGCCAGACAGCATTGTCTCAGGCATGTCAATATTACCATCAAAATTCATGCCTGTCTGCTCCCACTGAGGGTCTTCTGGTCTGACCCCTGTTCTCCTTCTCCAAAGTTCCCCTTGAGCTTTTTAAGCCCTGTAGTCCCATAGCCCTATGACAGATGGAAAACACCAAGCAGGGCTCCCTGTCCTAATAGGCCAACTCAGCTCTGAACCAGGCCTGGAAGATGGCCTTTGTCCTTTGCAGTGATTTGATCTTGCTGATCTATTGGTATAGTGTGTGCACATCACTCTACACTAATCTCAACAGGGGTGCTATAGTTTCAGGTCAGGCTGGGTTGAGCAAGTCCCCTGATGCCTCCAGGGAAGATCAGAAAGAATATTCTTTAATGAGGCCTAGCTGCAGTCTATCAGGGCATCATGACACTACTGTGAAGAATTCTGCTCTTTAATGAGCAGGCTCAGACCATCAGGTGTTTGACCCCTTTATGACCTGTGCTGCTATAGTTAGCCAGTCCCAAGAAGAAAGAACTTGTACTGTAAAACTTATTCCTCAGTGTCGAGAAGAGAAGGCTATAGGGGCCAGTTTATGTTTAAAACTTTTTAAATTGATTTTTATGTGTATGTTTTTAGGCCTGCATGTATGTAAGTGCACCTGTGTCGTATAATGCCTATGGGGGCCAGAAGGCATTGGATCCCCTAGAATTGGTGTTACAGCAGGTTGTTAGCTGCCATGTGGGTGCTGGTATATGAATGCAGGTCTTCTGCAAGAACAGCTAGTGCTCTTAACCACTGAGCCATCTCTCCAGCCTCAGTTTATGTTTAGACTACACCGTGCTGATACAGATATTTGGTCTGAGTCAACAAAAACATCACTGACACTGGACATGGGGGCTGAGTCAGGACATAATCACTAACAATGGATGCCTGAGCAACCCCAAAGTAAATAGTGATGTAATCTGTCATGTAACCAGTTCTGGCAGAAAACCACTTTTGTGTGGGTTCTGTATAAATGTGTCCTTGAGGTCAGAGATCTGAGCCTTTGTGTGTGCCTACCTCTATGCAGTCTGTATGTGTGCCTTTGTCTGTCTATGTGTGGCCCATAAGTGCCACTGTGTGCCTGCCAGCATGTGCCGGCTTAGCAGCCTGTGCCAAGGGTGAATAAAGTATGTCTTATCTGCCTGCAACTCAATCTCTTCAACCTTCCAGACTCCAATGACACTCCTCCTGAAAAGGCTTTGGAACTTGGACCTCACGCTCAGCACAATAATGAAGTATCACCTAATCATCTAGATATGAGCACCACACGTCTCACCTGGTAAGAACTAAGAAACCTGGGTAGCACGACAGTGATATGCTCATGACTGCCCATGTGGACCATGCCCATCAAAGGATGCGTCTGTGCAGCTTGTCACTGTCTCTCCTGTGCCCCAGTGCATCTGATAAACTTCTTGTCTTGATGAACTCTTTTGCAGCCTGAGCTTCACCAGCCCACCACTGCTCCCTGGCACGGTGCACAGGGCATGTTCTGTTGCATCACACAACTTCAAAGATAAGTTTATTAAGAACTTCAGGGGCTGGAGAGATGGCTTAGTGATTAGATGAACTTGCTGCCTTTGCAGAGACCCTGGGTTTGGGTCCCAGCATCCATATGGCGGTTCACAGCCACCTGTAACTCCAGTTCCAGGGGATCCAGTGCCCTCTTCTGGCCTCCTCTGGCACCTGCACAAACATAGTACACATAAACTCATGCAGATATACACATAAAAATAATGAAAAAAACTTTAAGAACTTCAATAAGTGGGCAAGCTATAGTGCCTTAAACCCCAAGTGCAGGTTTCTCTCCTTGACAAAAATCTTCAGTTTCAGGCCCATGCTCACTCGAGTGGTAGATCACAAATTTGCAAACTTATGAGCCAGGAAATACTGGATTTCAAGTTCTTCGGGCTGAAAATGGAATCCAATTTCAGCACCAAGTGCAGTTTGCCAAATTACTTACAAGCTCCGGGTGGCCATGCAGGAAGACTGGCAGCAGACTGGTTAAAGGTAGTTTGTCCCTGAAGGACTGGGAAGTGGCTATGGAAGAGAAAGCTGGCTTTCTGAGCAGCTGTGACTTGTGGAAGACTATGCTAGTCATGTTTCCTAAATTCTTACAGGGAGCACATATTGGAAGCAATGTTTTTCTTGTTTAAATTGTGTGTGTGTGTGTGTGTGCATGCATGAGCACCCACAAATACTGGTAACAGTGCCCAGGTGGAGGTCAGAAGACAGCTTCCCTTCCACCTTTACAGGGACTCTAGAGATTGAACTTGATCATCAGGCTTTACAGCAAGCATTTTTCTCCCTCTGAGCCATATCCACAGCCTGGCACATACTGTCATGGCCTCAAGTCCCTTCTGGTTAGAGCAGAGTATTTTTCTTGGACTGGAACATTCACTGCCTGGATCGTATTGCGCAGGGTGAAACTGTTTGCTGCCTTGGAGTCATTTCAAGTGTCTTTTGGAGTGTCTGGGGTTTCTTTTTTCTCTGTTTTTCTTTTTTAGTGACTCCTTTCCACACCCTTCTGTCAGCGGCTAGAGTATTTCCTTGTGGAAAACAAGCCATCCTAGATGCTAGAAGGGCCAGGAACAAAAACCCAGCCCCCTATGCCCCCTTTTCTCTGGATGCCAGCAGGCAGCTTTAAAATTCTTCATTTTAGCTTTGGACAATCAGGCTTATCAGAACTGTCCAGCTCAGCCCTTCCCAATCCAGCTGGCATGGGCTCGGGTGAAGCGCCCTGGAGTCTGAGCACAGGTGGGCGAAGCAGGTAGGGAAAGGCCAGTTTGAGTTTCAGTTCTGGGAAGAATGTACAACAATCTGTCTGAACTTCAGATTCTGCCCACCATGCCTCGGGTGGGCTCTGTGAGTGTGTAAATGCTGCTGTAAGGGATGAAGACTGGATCTGGGGATGACTAGCACCTTGGTGTGTTTCTATAAAGGGCTTTGAAGAAAGGCTACCCATCAACCCTGAGGGCTTCTCTCTTCCAATGACTAGTCATGACCCTGGCTTAGTGGGTTCAAAGAACCTGATCAAAGAAAACGTTCGCATCAAAAGAAACAGCACTCTTTGCTTCCTCTTTGCATTGTAAAGCTTGACATGAAGAATGCTGCAGCTCTGGCACCCGATGCCGGGAGAAGGGCAGCACAGACGAGGTGGCTGCAGGACACCCATCCTTTTCCCTTCTTTTGAAACACTGGTAGATTCTATGCTGAACTGCTAACCTTTTAAGAAAATTATTTTAGCCAGGTGTGATGACTCTTGCCTGTAATTTCAGCAAAGGCAGAATTGCTACAAGTTCCCCGTCAATCAGGGCTAGATAGCAAGACCCTGCCTCCAAAACAATAACAAAAAAAGCAAACCCAAAACCAAACCAAAAGTAAAAACCGAAACAACTAAACTGAATGTCAAAATGGTTTTCAAGGGCCTAGGCCATTTGGCTTTCAGGAACAGTCAACGCTCATCTTGATACCTCTGCATTACCATTCCAGGCCTCTGAGGTGCTCTTAAAAACACACACTGGTGGGCTGAAGAGATGGCTCAGTGGTTAAGAGCACTAGCTGTCCTGCCCACCTGGCAGTCAACAAACATTGTAACTCTAGTTCCAGGGGATCCACCGCCCTCTTCTGGCCTCCATTGGCACTGCATGACACAGGTGCACTTATATACATGCAGGCAATACACTCATACACATAAAATAAAAATAATAAATTAAAAGGCAGCTGGGCATAGTAACACATCTTTAATCACAGCACTCAGGAGGCAGAGGGAGGTGAATCTGTGAGTTGGCGGTCAGCTGGTCTATGTGAGTTCCAGGGTCACATTCCCTCACCCTCCCAAAAACCCCACACTGGACATGGAGGCAGAAAACCCAGGCTGTTCAGTACTGACCTGACCTGCCTTTCAGAGCTGCAAGGCCTGGGTAAGAGTCAGCTTTTCTGGACACTCAGTGAGCCTCAAATACCTTCCAAGACTGCGGTGAAGACATAAAAATAGAGCAGTGCTTGTTCTGTGCTTTGCGCACAGCGGCCTCTCAGGTGTGTGGCCCTGTCACGGTGGCCAGTCTGTGCTGGTACACTGTGGCATCTTCTGCAGCATTCCCCCCAACACCAGACCAATTTAATGAAACAAATAAAAAGCAACGTTTTAGAAATCACTGTATTCAAAATTAATAATAAACTTTAGGGTAAATAAGCTTTAAAACAAAAGCACAAGAGGAAAAATAAATAATTTACACCAACTTGCTAGCCTAATTTTCAGAGTAGATCCATTCTGAACTACAGGACTGTAAGCCCAGGCACCAACCTGTGGTGAAACTTTCATAGTTCACTAGCATTAAAAACACAACAAAGAAACAGAACACTACGTAAAATCTTTAACAAACCCAAACACTGGATTTTCTTTCCTTTTTTTTTGAGAAAGGTTCTCAGTTTGTAGCTCAGGCTGATCTGGAATTCACTTTATAGTCCAGGCTGGCCTCAAATTTGTGGTAATCCTCCTGTGTCCACTTCCTAAGTGCTCGGATAACAGGCAGGAGTAACCATACCCAGATTCAAACACTGGATTTAATATTTTAATTTTAAATAATCAAATTTTATAATTTTATAGATAAACAAATGTAATACTAATGTAATTAGCATTTTTTCAGCTTGAAGAGTTGTCAAGCAGTAGAGATGGAAAACTGTAAATGAATTCTTCAAAGCCTGAAATTCAAATAAAAATGGACAAGTGTGCAGTGGAACAAAAACTCCAGACACTGACTGGAGGGATGTCTGAAGGCTTACGTCCTTTATTGTCTGTGATGGCTTTTGGCGTTATGATTGTTTGACATGTAGAGCCTTCAACACATTAGATACAGCCTTTATTTTTTTTCACAGTAAGTTAAAAAATCATCCTAAGACTCTGTTCAGACCTCACGGCCCTGTGGGTGGATTCCAAGAGTCTGCCATCTGATGAAACAGTAGCATGAAGATTGACGGCAGTGCCCTAATTTCATACTTCCTCGTACACAACGAATCACTTCGGGAATTTAGTCCAGGGGCTATACACACAAAAGTGTCAAGAAAAAAATGTTCTTCACTCTTGCATAAAAATGTGTACAGTGCATCAGGAACAGGAATGAACTTCTGGTCTTCCTGCTTCAGGGATTTCTGCTGCTGGAGATGAAAAACTCCTTCCTCTTGCTTTATTGCTCCATGGTTATCAATTAATCATCCAACCCAGGTGTTTCTCCTTGTTGGATCCTAGATGCTATCCTGATGGCTTCTTCCAGAGATGGCTGCTCTCCAAGCTGAAACAGACATCAAACATTAACAATCCAAAGCCCCATCAAGATAATGTCAGAGAACTGCTCCATGGTAAGAAGGGAATTTCTCTCTGTAATTCTGACTCTTGGACTTGTTAAAACATTGTTAACCTGATCCTTAATTGCACAAATGAAAACTTCTATAGATGGGAATGATACATCTTACTTGAGACTGATAAGCTCTTCACATGCCAGGGACAGAAGATGGTCACCCTGCCCAGTGGAGGTGGAAAGCTTTCTGAAGAGCTTTTATTCCCATAAACTAAAGCAAACCAATTAGCGGCTGGCACTTTCCCGAGTGTCTTCCAGTTGCTCATGGAGTAAACATAGGGAGAAACCACTCTCCTTATGCAAGGCATTTAGGATGTTAGATTCTCTGCTCAGATCCTGTGACTCTCCTAAGAGAATGCCCCTTCCATGTTTCTGACAGTCCTCACTTTGAAATGGGGCTATGCAGGCACTCAGAGTGGTCACTGAAAACCCTGCCAAGTGAGACTTCTATGTTGACAGAAAGATGCATACCATGGGTGCACGCCAGGATATATACCTGATGGTTTTTCGCTTTTTCTTTATTTCTTGCTATAGATTCCCCAAGAATATTCAAAGCAAAGGTAGTAAAGAACAAAGCGTCAGGTTCTTTTTAAGGTCAGATCTCATGTAGCCTATGCCGATAACCTTGAACTTCTGATCTCCCTGCCTTCACCTCCCAAGTGTTGGGACTGCAGGTCGAAGCCATCCAGGCCTGGTTTAAAGCAGTGCTGGGGATCAAACCCAGGGCTTCCTGCATGCTAGATAAGCATTCTGCTAACTGAGCTGCATTCCTGGCCCAGTGGTGGTCTTTTTGAGATAC
This sequence comes from Eospalax fontanierii, assembly GCA_035773235.1. Lineage (NCBI taxonomy): Eukaryota > Metazoa > Chordata > Mammalia > Rodentia > Spalacidae > Eospalax > Eospalax fontanierii. Next base: position 174,891,866 of record CM069524.1, on the reverse strand, counting down.
CTCCAATATAGTAATTGTCTTAAGTAATCAAGGTATCCAGATGAGTCTGTGTTTACTCCATAAGCACCTAGAAGACACTCAGGAAAGTGCCAGCCACTGACTCACTGGTTTTCTTTAGGTATAGAACAGTCATACACAATGCCCAGTGTGCCAGGTAGAGAGCTGTGTGGCTGCTGGCCTGCCCTTGTACTCACCTGAACTGCAATCTGGGTGCCATTGGATGTTGCTACTAAGGTCAGAGGTCTGGCCTCTGTGGTCACTAAGTGATGGCTATGCTGCTGGTGCCCCATTTCTGACGAGGCCGCATGGAATGCTGCGAGGTCTTGAGCCACAATTGCAACCTTAAGCAAAGTAAAACAATTCATGAGACATTAAACTTATGATTCAAATAGGTCCCTCCACTCTGTGTGAAGGACCAGAGATCTGTAGACACCTACTGCTGGAAAGACCTCACATGTTGTCTATGCTGGATTCTTGTATTTGAGGAAGTTAAGGCCCTGCGTTTATGAAATGAACTAATGGAAACATGGGACGGAGGATACTAGAGAAATGAACCTGTTATGCCAAAGGTTCTTGGCCAGGCAGATGAGGCTGCCTCTAGGTTCTTTTACCCTATGAGCTGCTCCCAGTGTGTGTCCCAGGACTAGGCCATGACGAAGTTCATTACTGAAGGGCTAGAGAAATGGCTCAATGGTTAAGAGCACTTGTTGCTATTGCAGAGGACTGGGGCTCAGTTCTGAGTTTCACATGGTAGATGATAATGGTCTGCAACTGCAGTTCAAGGGGACCCAGTGCCTTCTCCTGGCCTCCACGGCACAGTAGACACGCAGGCAAAACACTCATCACATAAAATAAAAATGAACAAAATTAATTATTCAGAACATACAGGCCTCTGCTGTCAGGGATGTTTCCAAACCAAGTATCTTCAATGCTTCTGTGCTTCCCAAGCTCTAGGTTAAGCTGCACTACTGTGTAAGCCGAGCCAGTCACAGCAAGGTGGTCAGGAACTGATCTTGGGAAACTTGGAAGAACTGAACACTCCCACCACGATTTAGACCTGCTGGTGCTGCCCTCTCACCCCACCAAAGCCTATGTAAAGAGCTGGCTTCGTAAGGAGAGGAGAAAACCATCTTCTGGGTAAAATAACATGGAAATTACTACTTTTTAAAGTAGATAACAAGGCCGGCAAGATGGCTTGGTGGGTAAAGGTGGCTGCCATCAACCCTGACAACCTGATTTTAGACCCTGGGACTCACATGGTAGTAGGAGAGAACCCACTCTCACTAGCCGTCCTCTGACTGCCGTATGCACTACGCCACGCACGTGCACATACACACACAAATTTAAAGCAAAGACTTAAAAATGTATATAAGAGGCAGATAATGCCTGGAGAATGAAACCCAAGGGTGTCTTCTGGTCTCCACATGTATGTGTACAAATGTGCATCCCCTCAACATGCATACACACACATGCCTGCACATATAACACATAACCTATGCAACACTAATTACTGACTAGGCATGGTTTTACACACCTGTAACCCTCGGGCGCCTAGGACAGGAGGGTTATGGGAGTTTTAAGGCTAGCTTGAGCTACATACTGAGTTCCAGGTTATTTTGGATTGCATAATGAGATTCTGTCTTTAAAAAAATAAAAAAGGATGTAACATTGAAAATGTTAACATCTCGTACACAGTCTGTGAAGCTTCAGGCTGGGCTACACCCAATGGTAGAGAGGCTACTTCCTGCACTCTGTACTGGGTTTGATTCCAGAACTGCAAAAATAAACAGCCAAATTCAGAGGGAGAATATATTAAAAACTAAAACTGCTGTTGTATTTGACCATTACTCCACTAAACATACTAGATTTCATGGATATTCACCTTGGACTGATTTCAGTCTAGCCTTTATGATTTGAATGTAAAGCTTATGTGTTTACCAAGCCTCAGTAGGGGTGAAGCTTCAAATTCTGCAGCCCCAGCTGGTCTGGAACTCACTATGTAGACCAAGCTGTACTCAGTCTTACAGAAACCCTCCTGAAGATGTCGATTATAAACTCTTAACTAAAATAGGAAAAAGTAATTATTTGAAAGGATTAGAAAACAATGAAAATCGGAGGGAGGGGTTAGAGAGGTATCCCAAAAGAAGGACTGACACTGGATTGCATGTATGCTTACATACATTTTCTCCCGAGTAGTCACAGTCTTTGCAACATGGGACAACTTAGAGTATTAAGTAATGAAATCTGGGCTGTAAGGATGGCTGTACATTCACAGCATCATCCAGGAAAGGAAAGAAAACAAGGAGGAAGAACTCATATCTACATGCAAACTCTCCTCAAATGTTTAAGACCTGTGAACCACAAATAAATGCAGTTTTCAAAAAGCTCCCATAAGGAGCAGTGGGAGGGCTGATAAGCTAAGAGACTTGACTTCCGCTTACTTTACGAGAAGCAGAATTTAAGTCAGGTGTGGTGGCACACTCCTTTGGTACCAGCACTTGGGAGGCAGAGGCAGATGGATTTCTGTAAGACTGAGTACAGCTTGGTCTACATAGTGAGTTCCAGACCAGCTGGGGCTGCAGAATTTGAAGCTTCACCCCTACTGAGGCTTGGTAAACATATGAGCTTTACACTCAAATCATAAAGGCCATGCTTTCAAAATAAAAATGTCAGGATGAAAGATTCATGCTAAGAGCCAATTGCAAAACTAAAACAGACCTGCCTTAACAAAGCAAAAAGCCCAGCTTCAATAAATGAAAAACCCACAGCAGCAGAAGCAGAATAAATATGGCAGGTGAAATGGCTCATCAGATTAAAGGCACTTGCTGCCAAACCAGGTGACCTAAGTTCAATCTCCAGGACCCACATGGCAGTAGGAGATTCCTGCAAGCTGTACTCTGATCTCCACAAGTACACACAGGCACTACCCCCACACACAAAATAAAATGTAATCAAAATTTTAAATGAATACATAAGCCCAGGGAGATGGCTCCTCTGTGAAGGTGCTTTTTGCCAAGCCTGGACTTGGGCCCCAGAAGTACATGGTGGGAGAGAACTAACTCCTTCAAGATGTCCCCTAACGTCCACACATGCTCTGTGGCACATGTGAGCCCATATCCTTACACATACATATACAATAACACACAAAAATGTAAAAAACAAAGTAAACAAAAATCAAAAACAGGTCACCAGAAACTGCCTATTTGAAGAACTATAAGAAAAAGGTTTTAAAAAAACCTTAACACTTCCAGCAACTTGTAAGAAATCACTAAATTAACAATCAGCTTCAGAAGGAAATAAAAACAATTTTCCTTCCTAGACTGTCTTCTAGTCTCCACGAAGGCATACACACATATGCTCACATCTATACACATGTGTACATATACACAAAATAAAATTTGAAAAGCATAAAAAAGGGACATTGTTTCTGATTTTATAAGCATTAAAGGAATAATAAGGAAATGCCATGAACTTTATATCAATAAATAAGACAATTTAGATGTAAAAGCTAAGCTCTTTAAAAATAGAACACACAGACTGCAGAGTGTGTGTCCTTCGACAGGACTCTATATTAAACCTCACCCACCCATGGTTCAGGGACCATTGCAGAAGAGGGTGTGGAAAGACTGGAAAAGCCCAGGCAGGGAAACAGAGGCTTTCAGACCACTGCAAGTTTGCTCGTGTGAACTTGCAGCAATGCTGCTGAGCACAAGTCCAATGCCTACTCAGTCAGACAAGCACCCCAAGTGGAGCTAGGGAAGCAGGTGTGGGCCAGCCTAGCTTGGGAACTACTGACTGATTATTGCTGGGTGAGGGAGAGTAGACCTTCCTTAAGATCTCTAGATAGGTTGACTGGAGTGGATAAACTTGCACCAAAGAAATCTGGGAACAAATGCTTGAGCAGATGGACAGGACTTAACATCTATGGTGGAATCCATGAGGACTTGGGGGGTGTAGAGGCATGGATGGGCGAGGAAGTCTAAATTTGATTAAGAACTGTTGTATGAAATGTACAAAAGCTTAGCAAAAAATATAGTGGTGTAGCTTGATAGCAGATAACTTCCCTGGCATAAACAAGGCTCCTGAGTTCAATTCCTAGCACAGACAAAAATTAAATAATTGAGATTAAGAAGGAACAAGAAAGTCGAGGCGGTCAAAAAGAAGGAGAAAGATGCTAAGCCCATGCATGTAAAGAAGCAGTCAGTTGGTGTTATACGTAATGCCTGGTTGAGTCCAGATATCACAGGTGGGAGTCAGCATTTGCTTTATGGCCGACAACAACAGAGGGAACAAAGGCAGCCTCTGGTTCTCAAGCTAAACCCTCAACCTCGTGATATCTCCAGCTGCAGGAAGCTGCCTGGCTTCATTCCAGATCTCAAAGTCTCATCTGATTGGTTTCCAGATCCACATGCTACAGACAAACTGCACAAGAATGTCCTTTAGAGTTTCTGTTTTTCCAGCCTTGTAAGTGAAACTGTACAAGGTATATTTACTCAAGCTGGGTTATAAACCCATCCAGGAAATCTACAAAACACAATTAATGAAGTGGGACCATCCCATAAGACAGCCTGAAGGCTAATAAAAGTGTTCTGAATTTTTCTTTTCTTTCTCTTTTTTAATAGAAAGCATAATCAGCATTCAATTAAAATGTATAAATATGGGCTGGAGAGATGGCTTAGCAGTTAAGAATTTGCTGCAAAATCATGAGGACCAGAGTTGGGATCTGACCTGTAATTCCAGCTCTGAAGGGTTAGTGGCACAAAAATTCCTGGGGCCTGCTGGCATCCTCCTAGCTGAGAAAAAGCTAGCCCCAGATTTAGGGAGAGACCCTGCTTCAAAGGAACAGGCCCAGAGTGACAGAGGATACCTGACACCCGCTTCAGGCCTCTATACCAGAGTACAGGAGCGTGCAACCACCCACAGGAGCATACACTCACACACACAAATAACAAATACCTTTAAAAAATGCATAAACCTTAGGTATTCTGTTGTATTTTGACCATTAAATGCAATTCTGAAAACCCCATCCAAAACAAGATAGGGAGCAATTTCTTCATAGTCTGTTTTTAGATTTCATATAAACCTAAGTACACATGTTTTCTAGTGAAATTGTTGAGCTATAGGTTTGATGATATGTGTGACCACAAGAAACTGCTAAATGATTCTCCTAAGCGGTGGAATCATTTATATTCCCACTAGTGTATGCAAATATCCCTGCTTCATGTCCTTGCTAGCATTTCATTTTGTTAATCTTGATTTTAATCATTTTTCTCGGGCCTGAAATGGTATCTCATGGTATTTGTTGTGCAAGTGCTCTAATAATGCTAATCTAGACCCCTCCAACCCCTTAATTTACATTTCTTTTCTTTTTGTGAGCAGGGTCTCTTTATATAGCCCAGGCTTGGCTATGTAGACCAGGAGGTCCTAGAGCTTGTTTTGACCCCCTGCTTCTATTTCCCAGAGGCTCATAGGTGTGCACTGCCACACCGGGCAGTGGTTTTTGTGTTTTGTTTGTTGCTTAGTTGTGTGTGAGAGTGCCATTGTCCAAATGTAGAGACCAGAGGACAGCTCTTGGGAGTTGGTGCTTTCCTGACACCTTGTGGAATCTGGAGGTCGAACTCAGATCATCACATATGTTCATGAACACTCCAGTCCTACCTGCTAAGCTATCTTGTAGGCCTTGATTTTTTGTTTGTTTTGCTCTGAAAAAAATGATTTTGTTTTGTTTTGTTTTTGAGTCAGGTTCTCACTGTGTAGCTTCACCTGGCCTGGAACTTGCTATGGAGACCACCTCAGGCTGGTCTTGACCTCACAGTGATCCATCTGCTTCTGCTTCCTCAGTGTGGGAACAAAGGCATGTACCACCATGCCCAGCCTGGAATTTACTATGTAGACCAGGTTGGCCTTAAACTCACAGAGATTCATCTGCCAGCCTCTGCCTCCCAAGTGCTGGGATTAAAAATATATGCCACCATACCTGGCCTATTACTATTTTAAAGATTTTATTTATTTTTATGTGTATGAATGCTTTGTTTGCATGTATGTAAGAGCACAGGTGCTCTTAACCACTGAGCCATCGTCTCCAGTCCCAACAAATAAATTTTTTAAAAGAGTGAAAAACTTTTGAATTACAGCATATTCATACAGTAGGATAGAACGAGCTTTGGAAAGGAATGAAAAAGCTGTCTAATAATCAAAGAGACATATTTTTGACATGTATTGTTAAAAGTTGGGTAGGCTATTGAACAGCTGTATTCTCAGCACTGGAAGGATGAGGCAGGAGGATCCAGAATTCAAGGCTATACTGGACTGCTTACTGAGTTCCAAGCCAGATCTAACTACATAGTAAAATCTTATCTCAAAACAAATCAAAAAGAAAGAAAAAAGGAAAAACAAAAGACTTTTTGTGCATCTACATATATTTTTTTTCTTTTTTCTGAGGCACTAGGGATAGAATCCAGGGCCCTGTTTGTCCCTACACAGGGCTACACCACTTAGAAATATTCCCAGCCGCTATTTTCAAAATTTTAGAACATACTAATGTTATATACTCCCAATATTAATCAAAGTAACATTAAGTAAAATTTGCAAATGAACTTATTTCCTTTCTGATGACAGTGCTGACAGGAAGAGCTGCTGTTATGAGCACTTTCTTTACATGCATGATCTCAGTTCACTCACCCTTATACCAACCTTATGGTGAAGGGATGACTATCACTCCTATTTTACAGACACAGAAAAACTAGCTCTAGGGCTAATTAGCTAAGAAAGTTGCAAAAGTGGGAGTCAGTCTGAAGTCTATGTACTTAAGAAGGAATGTATCATAAGGCCTGTCTGTTTGACAGTTTTGACACTGATGTAGGTATTAACTAATACAGTAGACAGAAGTAGTTACCTGCTGCCCTTCCGTGCCCTCGGCAGTGACCATAGCAACAGAGTGTGTTCCTGCTGAGGAGATGACAGCATCATGTGCAGGGACCGTGATGGGTGTGCCATCCTGCGTTACCATGGTGATGGTATTGCCAATGGCCTGCATGTCAGCTTGAGATATGTTGACCTGCAATACAATACATTTTACAAATCAGTCAATGTTCCTTATATTTGGCAGTCTTAAATAAGGACTGAGCTAATCTCTGTATAAGTTTACCCTGTGGGGGCAAATAAACTTTTTTATTTTTAATTTATGTACATGAGTGCTATGCCTGCATGTGTGTAAGTACACCTGTGTTTGCAGTGCCCATGGAAGACAGAAGAAGGCATCAGATCCCTTGGAACGGGAGTCATGGACTCCACCACATGGGTGCAAGGATTCCAACCTAAGTCTGCAAGAACAGTCAGTGCTCTCAAACACTGAGTCATCTCTAGCCCTGAAAATAAACTCTTTCATCAGACAAGTCAACATTTTTTGAGGCAGAATCTCATTCTGTAACCCATGCTGGTCTGGAACTTCCCATTGATTCTCCTGCTTCGGCCTCCTGAGTGCTGGGGTTACAGCTGTGAGTTCCCCTGCCCTCCCAGCTTAGACCCTATATCTATAAAAATCCACTTTCTCCACAGGTATCCAGCCTAACTCCTCCTCCTCTAGCCATCTTCTATCTTGATACCTTTCTAGAACAAAGCAAACAAGTCTCTTTATGCTCACACTCAAATCTACATTACCTATAGTTCAGACCTTCTACACGGTGCTCTTGACCTTTTATGATCTTTACAACTTCCCCACACTCATTTTCTAGCATGTCAAAGTCCGTATCTGACACTCAGTCACCACTAACTATAGGCGGCCCCAGAAGTCACATTCTGTCACATTTTCATGACTTTGCACTTCCCTTTGTTCTTTGCCTGGCAAGCTAATGAAAATCCTTCAGGATCCCACTGAATGAACATTTCCTGTGAGAGCCTCTAAGATTTCTTCAGAAATAATCAGCCATTTATTCTCTCTTCCAAACTGCCACAGCACTTTATAGACCTTTCAAATATAAACCCTTAATTATGAGAAATTATCATTTGAACTGTGTTAGGAATGTATCTCTCCTGCACTACTCAAACCGTCTACAACAATGTCTGGTATCGAGTGGAAGGTGAAAAACTGTTTAGAGGTTAGAGAGATTGCTCAGCAGTTAAGAGTATACAACACTCTTGCAGAGGACTTAAATTCTGTTCCTAGCAACCATACTGGGTGGCTCACAACTGCCCATAAGGCAAAGAACAAAGGGAAGTGCAAAGTCATGAAAATGTGACAGAATGTGACTTCTGGGGCTGCCCATAGTTAGTGGTGACTGAGTGTCAGATTCGGACTTTGACATGTGTCGGGGATGGCACATCCTTTTCTGGCTTTTACAGGTAACTGCACTCAGGTGCACATACCTTCACATTTGTATTCACACAATTAAAAATAAAAACTCATCTTTTAAAAAAATGTCTGAGTGACTCAAGGGATGGAATGGAAATCTAATTCCTGAAGGGAATGGGAAGGTTAAGTTTAGAGAGAATACAACTGCAACCTTGGGATGAAGAGGATAGTTTGGGGATAGAGAAATCAGCCGTCTTCTGCATGTTCTGGATGGATGAGCCATGAATGGATGACACAAAGGTGGGTTCCCTATAAACACTAGGGCTACTTGGGAGTGCTGCTGGCCACCTCTTAGGGAAATTGCCCAGTCACTGTATCTCAGTAGACTGTTTCAGAGTTGCTGCAGAAAGGAGGGAAGTTAGCTCAAACAACATCCGAGAGCATCTACATGTGAAGACCTCATTCAAGAAAAAGTGTCTGGGCAAATGACCAATGAAAACTGGGTTACAAAAACATGTTTAATCTTGCCTGCTAGTTAGAGGACAGAGTATTATGCAGGATTGCAATGCCAAAGTAGGGGATGAGGGTGCAAGTGATGGTGTGAGTGCTTTGTATTTTCCAATACTGAATATGTTCTGCCTCTTAGCTAGCACCAGTATGTTAAAAGTTATCAAACAGGCCAGGAGTGATGGAGCACACATGTAATCCCAGCACTTAAAAGATGAAGGAGGAATAGCAGGAGTTCAAGGCCAGCCTGAGTTACATGAGACTCTGTTCCAAAAACCAAACAAAAATCAAAACTAAAAAATAGTTATCAAAACAAAGGGTGACAGGGCGTAGTAGAACACACCTGTAACCTCAACACTTGGGAGGCAGAGGCAGGAAGATGGCTACAAGTTCAAGGCATAGACCACATAGTGAGTTCTGGCCAGCCAGGGCTATACAGTGAGAGCCCATACTAAAAAAAAAACCAACAAACAAACCACCAAACCAGGTGCACTCATTGCTCTTGCAGAGGACCAAGGTTCAGTTCCCAGAACCCATATGGCAGTTCACAACTGTGTGTAACTTACATACATGCAGGCAAAACACTCACATAATACGAAATTTGGCCATCAGAGAACAGCTACCACACTGTTCATTTTTCTTCAGGGGATATCAAGATACCTACTGAATCAACCTTGTGAGGCCAGGAAAGTGAACTCAATGGTTCCTGGTAAGAAAACTGCTCCAGCTGGGAAATTTTACAAGCTTTCCCAGGATGACTTCCTGGGGTCATGATGTCATTGTATCCTCACCACCTCAGTCAAGGCCCTGCTGATTTCTCACACTCCTGCATCTAATCAAGACACCAAATCCTCTCTCTCTCTCTCTCTCTGTGCTTTGCTTCACACAGATCCATTACTTTTGAAGCCCTCAGTCTCTCTGTGGCTCTAATCTTTGTCACCTCACCTTTGAGCTATACCAGTCAACAACACTTGGATTCTATGGAGACACAAATATTTTCTATTAATCTCACTACATCCAATTCTTTTTCAGCAGACTATGGAAATCTGCCAGTGTCTAGAGGCTGAACTACATACTTCACACCTTGATATTCAAGGATTTCCTCCATGAGGACCCAGCCTGCCTAACCCAAATACAAAAAAAGACTTAATTTTATTGGCTTTTAGTAAATACTTACATGTTGAGTCCCATCCTGGGATATGAGTGTAACTTGCTGACTCAACCCAGACTGGGTTACCGTGGCTACTTGTGTAGAAACAACATCATCTCCTTCTACACCCGTAACATACGTGATCTGGGATCCTTTAAGAACATCTTCACCTTGACCTATTTAAAATAAATGAATCATTTATTTGAACAACTTACCAAATTATTTAGAAAACACTAGACATTTAAAAGATAAAACAGGAAATGGCATATAAAGCTGGGCAAGGTAGTACATACCTGTAATCCCAGCACTTAGGAAGTAGAGGCCAGGAGGATCAGGAGTTCAGGGTCAGCCTGGGTTATATGAGACCTTGTCTCAAAGAAACAAGTAAAACAAAACAAAAGCTTATTTTTATATTCTAAACCATGAAAATGGTTTCCAGGACCTCTATTTCTACAAAGTCAAGCCAAATCAAATCAGACCAAAATAAACCTTATTCATTAAGTGTTCTCATTTTGAGAGGCCTCTCTTACTCTTAGTTGGAATAATCATGCAATACTGTGCTTGCAAAATGGAGACAAAGAGGGAAGGAACTATACACAAAGACTGGGAAAAATTCTCCCAGTAGAACAAGTCAGCACCAAGTTCCTGAAGTCATTTAAGACCCAAAAAAGAAATATTCAGTCTCCACAACCATTAACTACAAAACCAGAATTGTCTGTAAACAATCTATTAACTTAGTCTTTGGCACATGTGACTGATAAAGTACACAATGACCTCACTACAAAGACAATACAATGGCAATTCATCTGGGTGAGGTTAACCATTTGATAAGTGACCAAACAGGAATTCCAGCCCACTTCTTTTTTCACAAAGAACCAGCAAGTAAACGGCAATTTCAACAGTCATTACTAGACTTGGCAACCAGGCCCTGACCCTCTCTTCTTTCAACATTGCCAGCTCCCATGAAGGTGGAAAGAAAGAGAAAAATCTCCCTCTTCAAAGGAAAACAATACTCAAATCTTAGTAATCTAAGAATACAAGTTGTGAGGACTTATTATACTAATCTAAATATGCTAACCCTTCTAATCACTTCTAAGTAGTTGATGCATATGTTCAAGATGGATGCAGTCACTGAGGTGTAATTTTCTTTTTCTTTTTTTGAGACAGGGTCTCCCTGTAGCACCAGCTGGCCTGAACTAGCTATGTAGAGCAAGATGGCCTTGATCTCACAGAGCTCGGCCTACCTCTGCCTCCTGAGTCTTGGGATTAAAGGCATGGGTTGCCATACCTGTCCGAGGTATAGTTTTCTTTAAATATGTATTTTTTTAATATAAATTTTTTATGCATATGAATGTATTGCCTGCATGTACATAAGTGCAACTATGCTGTGCAGTGCCCACAGGGATCAGACGACAGTGTCAGACCTTCTGGAACTGGAGTTACAGAGGGTTGTTAGCGGCCATGTGGGTGCTGGAAATTGAATCCAGATCCTCTGTAAGAGCAGACAGTGCTTTTAACCACTGAGCCATCTCTCCAGCCTCCCTCAAGGTGTAGTTTTCTTAACAGAATTTCTTTTCAAAGCTGTTTATATACCATTAATTGCAGGGGTTACAAGTCTACGGGATCATGTGCTTGAAAGGAGCACAAAATTGTCTCTATTCTTAGAAAAGCAGTAATAGTTGCTTTATATATATAGAGAGAGAGAGAGCGAGAGAGAGAGAGAGAGAGAGAGAGAGAGATGGTTCAGTGGTTATGAACACCAGCAGGCTGTCATGCCCACCTGGCATTTTCTTGGGATCTGGGGATCCTAACTCTGGTCCTTACACTTGCTACTTACCCAATACTTTAACCACTGTGTCATCTCCCAAGCCTGAAAGCCTGCTTAACTAAAAGAATTCAGCTGCTAACTGTTAGCACCTTTCAAGTGTAAAGTAGTTATTATTAACTCTATATCATACTGTGAAATACATCTCTAGAAAGTACTCTTGCCTGTTAGAATGAAATTTTATACCCTTTGGCTGGGTGTGGTGGCTCATGCTGCTAACCCCAGCATTTAAGAGGCTGTAGATTTAAGAGGCTGTAGCCAGAGGACTGTTGCAAGTTTGAGGCAAGGCTGCCTGGGCTACAGAATAAGACTGTGTGTGTGTGTGTGTGTGTGTGTGTGTGTGTGTGTGTGTGAATTATATATTTCCTTGGGTCTTAAAATATCTAGCTATGCACAGCAGCTATGTTTTGTCTGGAAAATAATATAGTATTCAAGATGAAAAGAATTACTATTTTCATTTTATCACCCAAAAAATACCTGAAAGAAAAATTAGGACACCAAGGCATCATTTGAATAGGTGATCTGTTCTTCCTTTAATCAACAGCTTCTTTTACATAAATGATTCTGAATGTTTCAGTCAGTTGTCCAAAATGAGAAAAAAATGGCTCAAGAGATGGCTCAGTGGTTAAGAGCATTGGTTGCTCTTGCAGAGGACCAGGGTTTGGTTCCTAGCATCCACATGGTGGCTAACAACCATCTGTAACTCCAGTTCCAGGGAATCCAAAGCCCTCTTCAGGCATTGTGTGACATGGGTGCACTTACATACAAGCAGGTAAAACACTCATACACGTGAAGAAAACAAACTATTAGCTGGGTGTGGTGGCACATGCCTTTAATTCTAGCACCTGGGAGGCAGAGACAGGTGGATCTTTGTAAGATCCCATGGCCAGCCTGGCCTACATAGTGAGTTGCAGGCCAGCTGGAGCTATAGGGATCAAAACGTAATAATAATAATAACGACAACAAAGCAAAAAAATTGAGGAGCAGGAGAGATGGCTTGGTGGTTAAGAGCACTGGTTACTCTTGCAGAGGACTGGGGTTTGGTTCCTAGCATCCACATGGTGCTAACAACCATCTGTAACTCCAGTTCCAGGGAATCTGATGCCCTCTTCAAACATTGTGTGACATGGATGCACTTACATACATGTAGGCAAAACACTCATACACATAGAAATAAAGTTTTAAAAAAACAGGAAAGATTTCTTCTTCTAATTGTCAGACTTGCTACATTAAAGCACATGCATTGAAATAGTGACACAACTTATATTTTGTTTAGAGAAATCTACTCTTTTATACTGATTTTTCTGAGCTTCTTTAACTGATATGACTGAATATAATTCTCTGAAATATGGTTTCTACAGTTTTCTTTTTCTTTTTTTGAGAGAGGGTCTCCCTATAGCCCCAGCCTCCCACATGCTGGGACTAAAGGTGTGTGCCACCATGTCTGACTGCAGTTTTCTTATTGAAAGGTATCATCTTGCCTTCCACAATACCTCAAAGCATCTAAGAGTTATATGGAGCACTTCCCTGCTTCTCTGCTTGAGACCGCATCTTCTGTGAACTCCAATCGCCTGCTGCCCATCCTCCTTATTTTAGGCTAACGTCACATCACCTTCCAGGCAGACCTGCCACTCAGCCCATGCTCTTCCATGTTCCCTTTCCAGTCTAACTGCTCAGCTTTCGCATTCACCTTCCCTCTCTGCCTGGAAGTCCTCTGCCTCTGATCTCGGCTGCCTTCCCTTCCCCCACGTCCCATTTCTTTACTTCTTTGACCCCATCTACCCTCTCATTTCTTTGGAGAAGCCTCCTCTGTCCTTCTAGGAGAGAGGAAGGTCCCCTCTTCCATAACCCAGAGCATCTGCATCTTCCTTCTGAGGATTTACCATAGCTGAAAATCAGGTCTATGTGATTACACAAATGAAACTTCATGATTTCAGAAAACAATGTAGGTCACAAACTATGTTCATAATTACTGATCTTCAGACTCAGAAGCAGATAAAATGGTCAAATGCCTTACCTGGGGGAGGCTCGAAGAAGGCTTCCTGCTCCTCCTCAATGGGCTCAGTGTCATTGTGGGCTGTCCGTTTGTGCATGGCCAGTGTGGAGATCTGCTTGTACGTCTTCCCACAGTGGTTACAGTTGTATGGTTTAGAGTGAGTGTGAACAACATGGTGTTTATACAAACTGGAATATTCTGTAAACCTTTTGTCACACCCAGCAACTGTACAGACATATGGCTTTTCTCCTACATAAAGAAGAGTACACACAAAAGAGTCACCTTTTATACTGGCAGACATAATTATTTCACAGTTGGAGTATGGGGCTTCTAAAAATAAACAGCCAAATCTTGTCCGGCAGTATAACTCAGTGGTGAAGCACTTGCCTAGCATGCACAAGGCAGAGGTTGATCTCGAACACTGAGAAGAGTGCCAATCCCTTTTCATCCTGACATGAAATAGCACATAAGAAAAAACTTCTTATGATTCTGACTTGGCTCAGAAAGTAGCCTGACAGGCCAGGTATGGTGGCACGTATCTTTAATCCTAGCACTCAGGAAGCAGAAACAGGAAAATCTCTGTGACATCAAGGCCAGCCTGGTCTATTCAGTGAGTTCCAGGCCAGCTGGAACTACAGGGAGACCCTGTAAAAAAAAAAAAAGAAAAAAAAAGTAGCCGGACAGGCAGGATATCGGTTCAGCAGTTAGGAGGGTTTTCTTCTCTTGTGTAGGGCCAGAGTTAGGTTCCTGGCACCCACATTAGGAGACTCACATCATTGGTAACTCCAGCTCCAGGGGATCTGATGCCCTCTCCTGGTCACTGAAGCACTGCAATCATCTGTGCACGTCTACCCACACATACATATATACACATATACACACATAATTTTAATTCTTTTTTAAAAGCAGCCTGAATCCTGAGCGTTGGCTCGGTGCATTCATCCCACTTCTTGCTTAATTTCAAGAGATGAGGACAGCAAGGGTGGAGCTGTTGCCCCGCTGAACTCCAACTCTGATGAAACTAGACTTTGTACCCTATGTCTAATCTAATGCAGCTTACTCTAATAGTTTTGTTAAGGTAATAAATGGGATTTTTCTAAAAGGTCTGTTAGACATGGTTGAAAATGTCAATACATATGAAAGGACATACATGTTTCACTGAGCTTCTCTTGACCTCTTAGAGTCAATCAAAAGCTGTTTAGTACTCACCAGCAGCAAGCAGGGCAATACAGAGGGAAGTAGAAGCTTTAACGCTTGTCTCACGAAACAATATGAGAACACCATAGGCAGGACATATATTTTTAGAACTTTTTATCAGAGAAAATTTCCCAGGTGGCAACATGTAGGTAAAGACGCTTGCCACCAAGTCTGTGGAACTGAGCTCAAACCCCAGAACCCACATGGCAGAAGGAAGAACCAGTTCCTGAAAGCTGTCCTCTGACCTCCACATGTACATGATAGCATACATACACACACTAAATAGATATTTAAAAGATCCCAACATCACATAAAAGTATAGAGAAACAGTGAAGTACATTCTACATCCCAATCATGGAGCTTCAAAGATGGATTCCTGGGCATCGTGGTTTTATTTATTCAGTGTATAGACTCCCCTTTTCTTTACTTTTCTAAAACAGTTTCAGACAACATTCCATGTTAACTGTCAGAAGTATACCAGAAAGACAGGTTCTATTCTTTTTATAACAAAACAGAAAGTAAACAATAATTATCTGACATATAACATCTACATAGTACTACGCTAGTATGGGGATCTAAAACTGAGAGCAAAGTGCAATAAATTAACCAATTATAGTTTAAATGAATGCCTTTAATTATACTGAAGGCTCTAGGAAGGGAAAAAAAATTGATTAATGTTTACTTTCTTTGTGTATATATGTGTACCTGGTTATGTATGTGCATGTGTGTGGAAGCCAAAATCTGATATCAAGTGTCTTCTTCAAATGTTCTCTATCCTGTTGGTTTTTAAAAAAGATGTTTTTATTTTATGTGTATGAGTGTTTCATCTGTATGTATGATGTATGTATGTGTGCCATGTGAGGGAGTTGGATCACATGGAACTGAGTCTACATGGTTGTGAGCCACCATTTGGGTATTGGGAATAGTATCTGGATCCCCTGTAAGAGCAAGTGCTCTTAATTGCGGAGCCATCTCTCCAGCCTTTCATCCTGTTCTTTGAGACAGTCTCTCATTGAACCTGGAGCTCACTGATGTGACAAGACTGGCTGGTCAACAGGGTTCCTTCTGTCTCTGCCTCCCGAGTTAGGATAACAGAAACACACTGCCACGCTCAGCTGAATGTGGGTACTAGAGAGCTGAACTCAAGATTCTCATGCTTGTGTGGCAAGCATTTTACCAATCATCTCTCCAGTCCATTAAAGTGTCTTATCTATCTACAGCCAGGAGGTGGGGTGCCAGGACTAATTGTAAACTAAACTTTAACACGTTTTATAAATTTAAAAAATTACATTCATTTATTTTGTGAGTGTGTGTACATGTCATTGGACAAATGTAAAGGTCAAAAGACAACCTATAGGAGTCAGTTCTCTCTTTCAACCATGTAGGTCCTGGGGACTGAATTCAGGTGATCAGGCTTGGCAGCAAGTGCCCTTACCTGCTGAGCCATCTCACAGAACCATAACACCTTCTTTTCTTTTCTTTTTCCGGTCTTTTTGAGACGGGGTCTCCCTATAGTCCCAGCAGTCCTGGAACTCGCTACGTAGATCAGGCCTACCTTTCCCACCAAGTGCTGGGGATTACATTCGTGCCCCACCATGCCCAACAACACTTTCTTTTCTTAACTAGTTTTAGTAGGCTTATTCAAGGACATGGCACAGCTAAAGGAATTCCAAAAACTATTTTAGATATAATTAAAGACTGAACAAATGAGCTAGGTGTGGTGTCACAAGCCTGTAATTCCAGCACTAGGGAAGCTGAGGAAGAAGAACCAATGGTTTTCGTGGGTATAGAGTAAGTTTGAGGCAAGCCTTGACTGTACGAAGACTGACTCAAGAGAAAAGAGGTGGGGGGGGGACAAGAAAAAAAAGAGAAAACTGAGCAAATAATCAGACATTTCAGTGCTCTGAGAAGCCAGGTCTCCCTATGGAAAGGCATACAAATATAGAATGGGAGAAGAAATAAAAAAGCTCAGTGAAATGACCTGGAATTGGAAATATTAGTGTTAATTCTTAATGTCTAAGAGTTCAAGGACAGCCTGGACATAAGTACATGTGCACACACATGTCCTAGGTAAATCTCATTTACACATGTTTTCTTATAGTTCTAAATATAGTAAAGCCATTCATAAATGATGATATTTCATAAAATTCAGCACAATAATTGAAGATGGTTTCCTATTCACTGTTATCTTTGGAGATAAGATATGCTGAGGGAAAAGGATGGTAGGTGATTTCCTAGGCAGGATGGCAGCTTCAAGAATTGGCTCAACTGGTATTTAGGCTGATACAGAAATCACCACTAGGTGGTACAAAATAATAGTCAAAGAGCAGCAAGCTAACCTTGAACTTCTGATCCTGTTGCCTCCATCTCCCAAGTGCTGGGATTACAGGCATGTGCCGCCATAACCGACAAGCTTTTAAGCTTCTTAGTGCTGGCAGCCTCACCTGGGTTCCCTGATGGAACCTGCTTATGTATACTGCATTTTACAGTTCCTAATCTTTCCCTCCCTCCTGGTTTCACCTTTTTTCCTTCTGTTATGTGGTGCTGGGATCATAGACTTTTGCACATAAAGGCACTCAAAACACTGAGGCAGTTTTTCCAAATCCTTGTATTCTGCTTACAACAACATGGGCAATTATGTTGTCATTTACCTGACTATTCCAATGTCTTCTTCCTACCTAGATTTATCTCTTGAGCCAGACTAATATTTACGACTATTTACTGGATGTCTGAACTTCAATGATCCTCAACTACATATAGGCACATAAAAGACTGTGAAAGCTTTTACTTTATTAATTATTTAGGATTTTTGAGACAAGGTCTCCATGTAGCCCCAGCCTGGAATTCACTATATAGACCAGGCTAGCCTCAATCACAGAGATCCACATGCCTCTGCTGGGATTAAAGGAGCCTTACCAACATGCTCCACATGCAGTGTTTTTGTTTAGTTTTGTTCTTTTGAGGCAAGGTCTCATGTAGCCCAGACTGGCATCTACTTACAAGGTAGCCAATGATGATGACCCTGAACTTCTGATTCTCTGCCTTAACTAACCCATCTGCTAAAATCACAAGTGTGGGCCACCAGACTTGGTCTATAGAGTGCTAGGGGTGGAATCTAGGGCTTTGTGCACTCTAGACACCAATTCTACCAACTAAACTACATACCAGTACTAAAATAAATTTGTTGTTTTTCATTAGTAGGTATTTGATTTATATACCTGTTTTATATACTTGTGATGGTCAATTATCTATGTCAATTTGACCAGATTTGTCAACATCTATTGTTAAGTTGCTTTTCTTAGTTATTTTTTCATATCAACGAGGAAATTAACTAATATAGAAAATTGCTGTCAAGAAGTGGGATCACTCCAATGATAAATCTGACCACGTGGTTTCTAGAACTGATTTGTAGGAGGAATATGAAGGCGTTTGGAGTTGTGAATTAGACGGGCCCTAAATGCTGTAAGAAGAGCCTAATGGGCCTTTCTGGTAGAGGTTCAGACAGCAACACTGAGAGAACAGACAGCGGAGGCCCAGCTCATGAGGTTTCAAAGGGGAACAGGGACTCTACTAAGAACTGGATTGATTCTATTCATGTTATCTAGCAAAGAATCTGGGGGCATTCTGCCCATGTCATGAGAACTTGAGTGAGGATGAATTCAAAATAATGGATTAAGTTATGCAGCAGAGGAAATGTCAAGACAGCATAGCATAGAATTAGGCTATGACATAGTTACTGTTCACAGTTTTTATCCAGGTTTACAGTAAGAGGTTTCAAATGGAATAAAAAGATATGAAGTTTGGTGAGGAAAGCAGTGTGAGCAAGTTTAAAGTTGCTGACAGAAGTGTGCAGAGAGAGCAGCTTCATCTGCTGAAAGAGATTAGTACAATTAAGAACAAACCTCACACTTTGCACTGGGACAAGAGGAAGGCACATTCAAGGCAAGAACACGAAGGGCTCCAGCTTCTAAAGTGCAAACTCACCCAAAAGCTGAGAGACTGAGAATGCCTCTAGAGGGGTTCTCTGTTGAAAAACAAATGCCTACGGTAATTTTTTCCAAGTTTCAGTCACCAACATGCAGAGGCCACTGCAGCTATGGTAGACTACATCTCAAGCTGGCAGCAGAATGTGGCAGTATTCTCCACATGATGCTGGTTTTGCAGTCTTATGGAGGCTTGCACTGGTACAGAAAGCCACTAAGGCCAGACAATGAGAAGCAGGGCTGAATTGCCTATAAAGATGCCACTGCAGGAATCTGTGAAGCCCATGCTGCAATGGAGATCCCAAGATGCTGGAGATGCCAGGACCATGGGAATATCCACTGCAGGCACAGAGAAGAGCCTACATGTGCAGAAGATGGCAGAACTGGAATGGTGGGGCTCTCCTAAGTTTGCAGCCTGGACGATGACATCAAGAACCCTGGACATGGAACTTAGAGCACCAGGATTTGGTGTTTTCCCTATTGAGTTTCAGTCTTGCTTTGATTTAATCTTTTCTTGCTATGTTGCCATTCCTTCTTTTTGAAGTGTTTACTCTGTGGCATTATATGTTGAAAGTATGTAACTTTTATTTCTTTGTTTGAAATAAAGTCTTACTATGTAGCTCTTGTTAGCCTAGAACTAACTATGTAAACCAGGCTGGCCTCGAACTCACAGAAATCTGTCTCTGTCTCCCAAGTGCTGGAACTAAAGACATGCACCACCATGCCCAAACTTCTAGTATGTATATGTGTATGTATCCATGTGTGAGTATGCCCACATGTGTGTGGATGTCCAGGGAGGCCAGAACAGAATGGTAGATCCCCTGGAGCTGGAATTATAGTTGGTGGTTTTGAGCCATTCAACATGGGTACTGAAACTCAAACTCTGGTCCTTTGGAAGAATAGTAAGTACTCTTAACCACTGAGCCATCTCTCCAGCCTGAGTCTGAGTTTCTTACAGCATCATATTCATAAAGTAGAAGGCAAGCAACAAGTCCATATCTACTATCTCTCTCCATCTAGACTGTCCTTGACACATCTGTCTACTTCTGTTGCCTGGTAGGGCAGAAGCTCAGCAACTGTTAAATAAACCAATATGTAAATGCTAAGCAAAAAGCTTTAAAGTTGCTTAAACCCTTCCCACCATGCCAACTGACAGGAAGGAGGGAAGAGAGTAGTTGGAAATGGTTTCTGGAAGAGATAGGTGTTAAACTAAGCCTTGAAAGACAACAGTCAAGACATAAGAGGTCATACCTGTGTGTATCCTCACATGGTTTTTATAGTTGGTTGCGCTGGCAAATGCCCTCCCACATCCTGGTTCTGTGCAGTAATAAGGTCTTTCTCCTGTGTGTGTCCTAATGTGCACTTTTCTGATATTGGATGTAGTAAAGGACCGACCACAGCCTTCAATAGGACACTTAAAGGGCCTTTCTCCTGAAAATACAAAAGGGAAAAAATTAATGGTGCAAAAATAGATAGAAAATAGAAATGTCCTATTGTTTGGTTCAGGAGAGGCTATTGCTCCAGACTACAGCTGTATGCTGAGCTTCTCTTTCAGGCATTTCTTTGTTTCTAAAAAAAAGTATCTTCTACTCCAAACTTAAGTTTACATAAGAAAATCGGAATGACATTCAAAATTCATCAAGTAATTATATAACTTTCCAAGATGGAAACATTCATTGTGAGTAAACTAAAAACTGAGCTGAGAAAAGCAGAGACAGACATGAAAGAAAAGGCAGAAAAGGAAAATGGGGTCAAGAATAAGGATTAAGGTTGGTGAGATTGCTCAGTGGGTAAAGGTACTTGTGGCCAAGGCTAAAAACATAAGTCAGATCCCTGGAACTACACAGTGGAAGGCAAAAAATAACTCCTACAAGTTGTCTTCTGATCCCCACATGCACATCATGCACAGGTACATATACAAAAAAAATTTAAAGAAGAAAAGAAATAGAAAAGAAAAAAAGGACTAAATTGGAACCATAGGACTCCCTGAACCTTACTTCCCACTTTACTTCTATAATACCATAAAGAAAACTTCTGGGGCTGATCAGATAACTCAGTGGGTAAGGGTGTTCTCAACCAAGCCTGATGGCTTAAGTTTCATCCCTGGATCCCATATGGTGGAAGGTGAATACCAATTCCTGTCAATTGTGCTCTGAACTCCATACATGCACTGTGGCATACATCCAGGGGCACACACGCAGGCACAGACACAGACAGACCAACAATAATCTAGTGCCTCCCTTAGAACAACATGTGACCAAATCGTTTTTTCTTTTGGTGGTTTTGAGACAAGTCTCCCTGTAGCCCCAGCTGGTTTGCAATTCAGTGTAGATTATGCTGGCCTTGAACTCACAGGGATCCGCCTGCCTCTGCCACCCGAATGCTAGGGTTACAGGTGTGCACCACCACACCTGGCCCAAATACTATTTTGCCATTATATTCCATTCCTTCATATTTACTTTACAAAGCCTGGAGCCTGGGCTGGAGATATGACTCAGTGGTTAAGAGCACTGGCTGTTCTTACACAGGACCCAGCTTTGTTTCCTAGTACCCACATGGCGGCTAACAACCATCCATAATTCCAGTTCCAGGGATATCCGATGCCCTCTCCTGACCTCTGTGGGCACTGCAAGACACAGGTGCACTTACATATATGCAGGCAATACACTCATACACATAAAATAAAAATAATAAATAAATAAAATATTTCAGGGGCTGGAGAGTTGGCTCAGTGGTTAAGAACACTTGCTGTTCTTAAGAACCACTTCCAGAGGACAGGGTTCAATTCTCAGCACCCACATGGTGGTTAATAACCTTGCAAACTCAAGTCCCAGTGGATCCACTGCCCTCTTCTGACCTCCTCCAGCACTGTACAAAATGGGTGCACTTACATGCAGGCAATACATAAAATAAACACATAAAAATAAAAATAAAATATTTTTATTTCTATGTGGTCCTTTCTAGAATGAGCTAAAATAAAGCAAATGACTTCGGATGTTTTTGATCAATATTAGTTAATGAACCTAGATTACAGGGTATTTATAGCTTTTATATGATAAAGTGGTTTTATATTGCAAGTCTGCATAGAATGTGTAGGAATTTGGAAGCACTTCTTTTTGATTCAAGGAATAAAAGTACATACATGAGATAGAAAAGGAGATCTACATCTACCACTCTGCTCCTAGGCATCAGAAAGTAAAGTCAATTTGGGGTTACATTAGAACTAAAAATTAATCTTTAATACCCGCAAGAATCCTTCATGGAAGATACAGTTATCATACCATGTTTATAGTGTGTAATAACATCCCAAATGAAATGTACTCTCACTATATAACTACAATAGCAATGCATACTACAATAGCTTATAACATTGCTTTTTATCACCAGTTATTCAAATTCATCTAGCTCTAACCTAAAACAAAGAATTTTGTCTCTCTAATATCAATTCTACAAGTAATCAAAAATGAAGAAGAAAGGGAACAAAAAGGCAATAATAAAGCAATGTTTCAGAAAAGGAGATGGAATAAAGTTTATGAGGAGGAGGGCCAGGCATGATTGCACACACTTTTAATCTCAGAAGAGATAGGCAGATTTCTATGAGATTTAGGCCAGCCTGGTCTACACAGTAAGTTCCAGGCCAGCTAGAACTACAGGGAGAGCATGTATTAAAAAATAAATAAATAAAAGAAGAGGAGGTGATCAAAAAGAAGGATGAAGCTCCAAGCCTAACATCTAACACTCAACATCTGTGGATGTCAGAAGATCAAAAAGGTTTTCATTAAAAAATTTTTATTTATTTTTATTTGTATGTACATGCACATACTTGTTTGTATATGTACCATGTGTATGCTGTGCTTGTACAGATGAGAAGAGGGAGTTGGATCCCCCAAAATGGTGTTACAGGTAGTTGTGAGCTGCCCTGTATGGATGCTGGGAACCAATCTCAGGTACCAGAAAGTGCTTGTAACCACTGAGCCATCTCTCCAGCCCCATCAGACTGCTTCTTTTAGCAGCAGTCTGTTGCAGGACAGATAATATTAAGTTGAGAAGTGGACCTTAGGGGTCTGGTCTCAATTTGGCCACTTATCAAATCTGCAATACTAAGAAAATAAGCTTATTGCTCAGTTATTTCTGAAAACTGGAAGAGTTGGTGATCTAGGGCCACCATGCATGTTTCTGGGACTTGGATGGACCTCTTTGAAAATCTAACAGAATTCTGGGCTTTCATCTTGAAAGAAGTACACACATACAAACAGCAAACTGGATGAAATTTCAGGAGTTTAAGAGAAGCCCTTAATTCCTTTAAACTTTTTCAGAGACTCCATTCCACGTAAGCACTCCCAATCCCCCAGCAGATTAAGAATTCCTGACCTAGCCTGGTAGTACATGCCTATGAGCCCAGCACTGATGAGACTGAGGTAAGAAGATCATAAGTTTAAGGTCAGTCTGGGCTAGATAATGAGATTCTACCTATAAAAAACCACAAACAAACCTGGCCCAGATCTAACATTCTGCTCATATCATACCTGTGTGGGTTCTGATATGCTTCTGTAGATCTCCTGAAGTTTTGAAAGACTTTGTACAATTATCTTCTGAACACCGATATGGCTTTTCTCCAGTATGAGTTCTAAAATGACTTTTCAATCCATAACCTTTAAAAAAATTTAAAAGAAGTTATACAACTTCTTTAGTTATACAACACTCCTCTAAACAAGCACGTGGAGATTAACCTTGAAAACAGCAGGTAACAGGATAAAATACTAGGCAGGTCTAGCAGGATAACTATTAAAAACATACAAGATAAACTAGACTGTGGTGGCTCATGTCTATAATCCCAGTACATGGGAAGCTGATGCAGGAGGATTACTATGAGTCTGAAGCCAGTCTAGGACATGGTATCAGACTGAGTCTCAAAAAACAAACTACCTGGCAGTAAGATGGCAAATTTGAGGCCAACCTTAGCCACACAGTGAGACCCTGTCTCAAAAAAAAAGTTGAAAGGATCTCTCTGTCTCTCTCTCTCCTTCCTTTCTTTTGAAACACTGTAGCACCAGGTGGCCTGGAATTCACTATTGTAGACCAGGCTGGTCTTGATCTCACAGATACTTGCTTGCCTTTGCTGGAATGAAAGGCATGCCCCACTACGACCCAGCCTATATCTCTTTTTTAAATGCCCCAATGGTTTTAGATATTGTTTACAATTCATCCAAAACTCTTAAAGTGGAATCCAGACAAGGAGTGAGGAATGGAACTCAGACTTGATATTGGTTCTGGCCTGCCAGATGTGGCAGTGGGTAGGCCCTGTCCCACATCTAAGTTCCTGTTCTCTGTGGCTCCCAAGGTCTGTATTAAATTTTTAAAAATAATTTTTAAGCTAGGTGTGGTGGTGCATATCCTTAATCCCAGCATTTGGGAGTCAGAGGCAGGTGGATCTCTGTGAGATCGAGGCCAGCCTGACCTGCAAAGCAAGTTCTAGGCTACCTAGGGCTGCAGGGCCTGTCTCAAAAAGACAAAAAAGTTTTTAAAACTACTTATTTATTTTGTATGTGTGCCTGAATGTATGTATGTGTACAACCTTTGTGCAGGTGACTATGGAGGCCAGAAATAGACATCAGATCTGGAACTGGTGTTATAAGTGCTTGTAAGCGTCCCCAACATGAGTGCTGAGAACTGAATCTGGGTCCTCTGCAAGAGCAGCAAGTGCTTTTAACCATTGAGCCATCTCGCTAATTCCTTAAATATTTCTTATTTTTGATTGTGTAGATATATGTATGTCTGTGTATAGGTATGTGCATGTAAGTGCAAATGCCTTCAGATACCATTAGTATGGGAACCTTTGGAGCTGGAGTTACAGGGAGCTGTCAGCTGTCAGTATAGGTGCCGGGAATCAAACATGTTCTCTGCAAGAGCAGCGTGGGCTCTTACCTGCTAAGCCATCTCTCCAGCCTCCAAAATTTAAGTCAGCTTTTAAAGCATGGCTTTTAATTTTCTTGATAGAAGAAAAGAGAATATGGACTGAAAAGCACCAAATATAGCAGGTAGAGAAAGATCAGTGGTGAAAAATGAGAACAGAGAGGCATCCAGAGCAAGCAGGACAAGAGGCAGTTAAGGAGGAGATGAAAGAGAGACTGAACTCTAGTTCCAAGGGATCTGATGTCCAATTTCTAGCCTCTGCATGCACTTGCATGTACATAAAGTCATGTAGGCATGTAAAATACACACACATGTAGAGGAAAAAAAAAAGACTAAAAACCTGACCATGTGCTTCTGTTGTCTCAGAAAAGGAAGGGGTCAGTTCCTGTCTCTGGGCTGCTTTTGCAATCCCCCACTGGAACTAAGAAGCAAAGAAAATTCGTTTTTACCTGTTGCAAATGCTTTCCCACAGCCTGAATGCTCACACTGATAAGGCCGGTCTCCTGTGTGTGAGCGCTCATGGACCTGTTATTAAAACACAAGCATGATTCCATTTCCTTCACACTCTTTGAGTAAGATGGTCACAACATAAATCTATGTTGTTCATCTCATTGATTAATGTTTTTGCCATATGATTTTTTTTCTCTCTTTTTCTTTTGCAGTACTAAGAATTGAACCCAGGGTCTCAGATATGCTATGTAATGACTTTACCACTGAGCTATATCTCTAGTTATGTTATAGACTTAAAAAACAAACAACAACAACAACAAAAAGACAAAAGACAACTTTCCCACAAAAACGATAGCTCAGCAATTCTCAGTGCAGATCTAATGTGACATAGTAAGAAGCACTCTTTAAAATAAGCAACAGGAACATTTGAATACTTCTTGAGTGGTCACATGAAGAGAATGAGAACAGAGTGTGGGGAAAGGCTTCCTAAAGTGAGAGGCAATGTAGCCTGTACTAGAGGGGCATGCATCTGAGACGAGGTTCCACTACTACCTAGAAAAGTGGTCCTTTGCACATGCATCTATCTGTCTATCTATCTATCTATCTATCTATCTATCTATCTATCTACCAATCCTCCATCCAAGATGGGGGGGGGCATCTCAGATCATGTGGCCCAGGCTGGCCTCAAACTCTACATAGTCAAAGATGACCCTGAGTTCCTGATCTTCTTGCCTCTACCTCCGAGTACTGGGATTAGAGGCGTGCATGACCACACTCAATTTATGGGGGTCTGAGGATAGAGCCTAGGGTCTTATTTGTCTTAGGCAAACCCTCTACTAACTCAGCTGCATCTCCTGAATCTGCCTTTCTAAACCTCAAGGTTCTCTCTGAAAAGGGTAAAATATCATCTACTATGGGTGGCTACTTCAGCAAATGAGTATTCAGGAAAATTCTCAACAGTCAATGAATCTTACATAGGCAGCAGAGGCCACTCCATTTAGTACTTAGCATTAACTTATTTAATTCTCAAACCCACTCTGTGAAGGAATGTCATGTGAATAAGTAGAGTATGCTATGTTACAGACAGGGTCTCGTGTACCCAAGCTGGAACTCATACTCAGTATGTATGGATGACCTTGAATCTTCTGATGCCTCTGCCTTCATCCCTTGAGGGCTGACATTACAGGCATGTGGCATCACACCCAGTTTATGTGCTGGAGATAAAACCCACAGTCGAGACAGTAACCAACTGAGGTATGTCCCCTGCCTGAGATATCCAATCTTACAGAGAAGGAAAATAAGGTACCAAGTTCAATGAACATGTCAAAGTAACACACTGACAGGTATGAGAGATGGGCTCTAAGGCTATTGTTCCAAATATGCTTCCTGACACATTGTAAGATATTCAATAAATATGAGCTATTTATTAAAACTCATGGCATATTATGTTGTGTGTAGCTATAATTTAAAAAAATATATATTGCTGGGTGTGGTGATCTACGCCTTCTGTAACCCCAGAATTCAGGAGGTCAAAAAAGGAGGATCGAGAGCTAAGGTCAGCCTAAGCTACACAGTAAGTCCAAGCCTGAGCTACACAGATACTACGTCAAAAACCAAAGGCTGGGTGTGTAGATCAGTGGTAGAGCACTGGCCTAGAAAGTCAAGACAAGTGCTCTCCCACTGAGCCATACCCACAGCCACAGGGAAAATGAAGAGCAATTTTGGCTAGATTCTAGTGGCTCACTATTTTTGGAGTGATGACACACAATGCTCACAAAATTATGTAAGTTTCACATCTGAAATTTACTGATTGTATTGACTTCAAATAGAATACTTGCCAGAAAGTATACTAGACATTAAAGATACAAAGATGAAGAGGCCAAATCCTTAAAAACAGTTTCAGGGTTCACACAGGCTTCTGTGTGTCTGAACATATGTATCAGGAGCTTGTTCAGGGGGAGTGAGCAGTGACATCTGAATGCATAGCACGCCAGGATGTGATGTCTGTCATAGGTATTTTCATAACTAGCTACAACACTTCTCTGTATGTACCTTAAGATGGTGAGCTGTTGTATATAATTTTCCACACCCATCATATTTACATCGAAATGCCTTCTCTCCACTTTGTTGAGATTTAGCACTTACTCTTGTAGCATGTCCTTGTAAGACGATCTAGAGAAAAAAAACATAACGTTTAAGGTATTTACACATAAATAAGACAGAGGAAATTACTCTGTTCACAACAATAAAGATAAAATCACAAACCGATTTCTAACTCATGACAGAACTTCACTAAAAGTCTATCAGTTTAAGTGACTGAAGTCCACGCTCTGGAACAACTGAAAGGGGCACTACAATAACGTAGAGACTGGACTTACAGATCTACTCCCACTCTAGAAGATCTCCAGTATGTATGTCAGTACTGTGGCACACGCCTGTGATAGTTAATCTTGCTTGCCAATTTGACAGACTCTGGAAATAACTAAAATGTGATGGACTTTTTTATGAGATTGTTTGAAGCTGGGAGACCCGCCCCGAGTGTGGCAGCGCATGGCAGGAGGGAGCTTTTGTTTTTTGCCTGTTTGCCTTCCCTGGTGAATTTCTCTACCCTGCTGCTGTGATATTCACTTGAAGATATTAGAATAACTTCTTCAGGTTCCAACAAAGACTGAAGAACAGCAGCTCTCCAGGCTTCAACATAAGAATGGTACTGCTGAAACATTCAGCCTCTTGGACTGAGTAAACTACCAGATTCTCAGCCTCTCCAGGGTTGGGCAGTCATTGTTGGACTACTCAGATCCTACCCCTGTAAGGCGATGTAATAGAGTCTCCTTTAAACATTTTTTTATTTACTATTTTTATTTTATGTGTACGAGTGTATTGCCTGTATGTGTGTAAATGTACCAGTGTTGTGCACTGCCCATAGAAATCAGAAGTGGGAGTTGGAATTCCCTGGAACTGGAGTTACGGGAAGTTGATAGCTGCCATGTAAGTGCTGGGAATCTAATGCAGGTCCTCTGTAAAAGCGGTCAGTACTCTTCACAGCTGAGACATCTCTCCAGCCCATAAATTCTCTTTTAATATATATTATCAGTTCTGTTCCTGGAGAGAACACTGAATAATATGACACCTACTCCCAATGTCAGGAGGCTGAGGCAGAAGCATCATGAGATTTGGGTCAGTTTGGACTACAAAGTGAGACCCTACAAAACAAAAATAAAAGCAAATCCCACCAAAATAAATCAGTAACTATGCTTTTTACAGGAAATGAGTCCTAGAAATAATGTCCAAAGTATTTTTTATGGGGCTAGAAAGATGGCTTAGAGATTAAGAGCATTGGCTGCTCTCACAGAGGACCCAGGTTCAGTGCCAGCACCCACATGGTGGCTAACAATCATCCGTAACTCCAGTTCCAGGGGCTCTGACATTCTCTTCTGGCTTCCGCAGACATTGCACAATACCAGTGCACTTACATAAATGCAAGCAAAACACTCATATGCATAAAATAAATGTTTAAAGTATTTTTAATTTTAAAAGCAATGGTATAGAGATCATTAGGACATTTGAATCACCTACAGGAGACAATCCATGTGATCCTAGTCTATACTTAGATTCAGAAGCGGATCATTTTTTGGATACAGTATTATGAAAATTCAAGTAACTTAAAGTCTTTTTAAAGATTATTACCCATTATAGAAATTATAATATCAAGAGTTATGGCTATTGTTCAATGAGTACTTGCCTAGCAACCATAAAGCCTTAAGTTCAAGCTTCAGTATTGCCAACAAAGAAAACAAAACCCCAGCATGACTTCCTTCTCTATGAGCAATATGAGGAGAGTGCTACAATGTGCTATCTGTATAGGTTATCACACAGCTCAAAACTAAGCTAGAGGATTTCTGATGTTATAAAAGTTTCAAAATAACAGAACAAAGATCATCATGATGGAAGAATATTTGCACAAAGAATACAAATTAAAAAAGAAATCTGAAAACAAAAATCACCATGTGACTCTCGTGTTTTTTTCCTAAACATCCTGGAATCTCTTTGGTTTCTCTTTGATTTCTTTTAAGGACAAACTACTTAATTTCCATAAGAGACACTACCATGCCAACACAAAGTTTATTTATTTATTGAGATAGAGTTCTACTATGTAGCCTTGATAGGCCTGGAACTCACTATGTAGATCAGGCACCAGCTTTGAACTGATGAGTTGCATTAATCTATGGGTATAATAATAATGTCATAAGTCACTTTAATACTCCATTCAGCAGAATAATAGTAGTAGTCTTTCCCCTACAGTCTGTGGCCTGTCTAACATCAGGTTTCTAGGTCTGATAACAATGTCTGTTATGGGCTCCATCCTACGAAGCAGACCTTAAAGCCTATCAGAAAATGGTTGGTTGCTCCCATACTATCCGTGCCACTATTGCACTGGTGGGTATGTTTTGCCAGTTGTTGTAGCTCACAGGATTCACCACTGGGCAAGGCTGATGATTAATTTTTCCTTCAAGTAGCACTCATCGCACCTTCCGGCACTCTGAAAGCTAAGCACTAGAAATGAGGCACTGAAGTCAGCACCAATTGATTTCTCCTTGTTTGTTCTACAGCTCATGTCTGTAGTGTCTTCAGCAATAGTATCTTTCAACTCTCACCAGTTTCCACAAGGAAACAGTCTTCCCAGACAGCTGGTCAGTTACTCATATGAACTCACAGCAATGATGACAGCATGTACAAGTCCCATATAAATTCAAGACAGACAAAATCTCAGCATAGATATGGGAAAGTAGGTAAAAATCCCCAACCCTATCTGAGAAGTATTGGCTACTGATGACTACTGGAAGGGGGAGGTCAGTCTCCTTTGAGGGTGAGACTCTTGGTAGGTGGACTAGGCCTCAGTGGATGGGTCTACACTAAAGAGCATTTGGGGACACAAATTTGATTCTCCAGGCCTATATTAGAGTGTATAAGATTGGGTGGGAGGTAGTATGGGGGATGGTCAGATTGGGTGGGAGGTGGTAGGGGGGATGGTCAGATTGGGTGGGAGGTGGTACGGGGATGGTCAGATTGGTTGGGAGGTGGTACGGGGAATGGTCAGATTGGGTGGGAGGCGGTACGGGGGATGGTCAGATTGGGTGGGAGGTGGTACGGGGGATGGTCAGATTGGGGAGGGGATCTAAATATAATCAAAATGTATTGTATGAAATTTTCAAAGTCAATTAAAAAAAAGACAAACAATAATTGAGGAAGATACCTGACATCAACCATTGGTCTCTGAAGGCATAGGTACACGTGTCTATACACACATGAAGCACAAATAATGAATAAATACATTTTTTTCATTGCTTGTTTTTAAAATTCTCATTCTTTTTTCTGATGCTAAGGATCGAATCTAGGGACTTGTACATGCTAGGCAAGTGCTAACCACTGAGCTACAATGCCAGCCCATTTTAATGCTTTTTGTTTTCTTTGTTCTTGAGACAGGATCTCCCTGTGTCCTAGGCTGGCCTGAAACTTAGTATGTAGTCCAAGCCTGCCTTGAACTCATGGTTATAATCCTACCTCACCCATCCAAGTCCTGGGATTACAAGTGTGCATCACTATGCTTAGCTCTAAAGTAAATCCAATTTCTAGTATAAACTAATCAATAAAGTATTTTACCTGAATCATTAGTACTTAGGTTCTAAAATAATTTGTACATGGGGCTGGAGAAATGGCTCAGCCATTAAGAGCAATGACTGCTCTTGCAGAAGATTGGAGTTTAATTCCTAGCACCCATGCCCAGGTAGCTCACAACCACCTGAAACTCCAGCTTAAGGAGGATTTGACAACTCTACTCTGACTTTTGAGGACACACATGCTCATGTGCACATACTCACACAGAGACAGGCACACATGCTCATGTGCACATACTCACACAGAGACAGGCATACACATAATAATTAAAAAGAATATCTTTTTAAGAGGGATCTGAGAAATGGTTAAGTTCAATAGTTCAAGAGTATTTCCTGTTCTTCCAGAAGACAGAATTCAGTTCCCAGCACCCATGTTGGGTTTCTCACAAGAACCTGTAATTCTAGCTCCATGGAATCTGATGCCCTTTCCTAGCCTCCAAGTGTACCAGCATATATGTGGCATACATACACACATACACCAAAATAAAATAAAATAAAATGTGACAAAATTTATTAAAGGACTCATATTGGATTGGGCTATAACTCAGTGGTATAGTGCATACCTAGCATATACAAGAGCCTGGGTTCAATCTCTAGCACTGCAAAAACAAAAACAACAAAAAATTTTAACATATTCATACCAGTAAAATATGAGTTTTATTAGTCATTATTTAAAGTTCCAGTTGGGAGTGGGTAGCATACTCGATAATTCAAGAAGTTGGGAGGTGAAGGTATTAGGTGTGTTATAGTGATTCAGATACACTATAGCTCAGACTAAAGAAAGTTTAAATGAGATCTAGCTAGAAGAACCTACTATGAACATCTTGGTATATTTGTAATTCTTCTATTTTTGGAGGAGATAGAATCTCACCGTAAAGCCATGGCTGCTCTGGAACACCCTATGTAAACCAGACTGACCTCAAATTCATAAAGATCCTCCTGCCTCCTGAATGCTGGGATTAAATGCATATGTTATCACACTTGGCTTTGTTCTGTTTTTGAGACTGTGTCCCCTGTAGGTCGGGGTGGTCTCAAACATTCAATCCTCCTGTTTCAGCCTTTAGCACTCTAGAGGCATGTACCATGAGGCCAGTCTCCGTTCAGTATTTTTTAAAGTGTATGTGTGTGTATGTGTATATATATACAGGCCTAATTATAGTTCAGTGGCATAGTGATTGCCTAAAATGCATAAAATCACAGTTCAATCCTCAATACTAAAAAAAGTGCGAATACACCTGTGTATACATGCACATACACCATACACACACATGCAAGTAAAGTAAATAAAAATTAAATTAAAAAATAAACAAATATAAATGTGGCTGTAGGCTGAGTGTGCGACACAGTCGGCACACTGCTTGCCTAGCATGGTTTGATCTCCAGCACCACATAAACTGGTATGGTGGTGCATGACCATAATCCCAGTATTTAGGAGGTAGAGGCAAGAAGATCAGAAGTTCAAGATAATCCTTGGTTACTCAGTAAATTGGAGGCCAACCTGAGATCCCTAATACCCTGTCTCAAAAATAAATAAATAAAGCCCCAAAGGAATACTTTTAGGAGTTAAATATAATAATTCTCTCTGAAGAATGGCTTACTCTGCATACAGTCAGCAAATGATCAGAGACAACCGCTAAGAAGATGAAGAACAGTATTAAAGCAAGAGGGTAGAAACAATGTTGCTATAAGCGTCGAGAACATCCCTTACAAACACAAATCATTCGAAGCAGTCTTAATCACATAAGCTTCCTACAGAAGATTCTTATACAAAAGCAGCTGTATGTTGGACATAGTAGTGAATCCCTGTAATCCCAGCACTGGGGGAGGATGATGGTGAAGGTTGTAATTCTGAAGCTGGCCTGGGTTATATAACGTCATCCTATCTCTAACCAAACAACAACAATAATAGTCCAGTTTAAATACCTGCATTTTTTTCTCTTGCTCATTTTCTCCAATCATTCCAGTACTTGTTACACTTTCAGTTCCATCAATGGACACCTACAGGAACAAAAGAACACTTTGAAACATTCCTTTGTAGTGATTTTCTCCAATCATTCCAGTACTTGTTACACTTTCAGTTCCATCAATGGACACCTACAGGAACAAAAGAACACTTTGAAACATTCCTTTGTAGTGGTAGGGATTAACCGTAAAGCCTTACACACATTAGACAAGCATTGTACAACTGAGCTACACCTCTAGCCCCAGATATTATATTTTGATAATACTTTAGGTTGGGTGGTAAGTGCATGAAGATTATTATTTCTTACTGTTTTTTAAAAAATCTTCCAAATAAAAAAATAACGATCAATTTATTGATCTATTATCTATCACCTATTATCTATCAACCTATCACCTATTATCTACCAACTATCTATCTATCTCTCTATCTATCTAGTCATCATTTTTGTGGTGCTCAGGATTGAACCCAAATCTCATGTATTTTAGGCAGGCACTCTACCATTGAACCACACCACAAGCCACCTAAAATTAATGTGTGTGTAAGATAGGGTCTCATGCATCCCAGGATGTCTTATAATTCTACACAGTCAAGGCTGGCCTCGAACTCCTATCTTCCTGCCTCTACCTGCATATGCTGGGATTATACCACCATACCTAGCCCCCAAAATTTCAAATTGCATGGTATACTTTCAGTGTAGGGCAGAAAAACAATCAAGATCCTTCCCCATTTTTGGTCTTCCCTTTTTCTTTTTTGGTCTTTTTGAGACAGGGTCTCCTTGTAACCCCAGCTGGCCTAGAAATCCTTATGTGGACCAGGCTGGCCTTGAACTCCTGGATGTAAGTGATCCTTCTCACTCAGTCTCCTGAACAGCTGAGGCTATAGGTGTGTGCCACCATGACTCAAAACTCAGTGCTTTTCCACCTAAAACACAGGGCTTGCCTTTATTTTTTTCTTTTTCTGATCTCTAACTTCCAAACTTTATTTATCTATACTTTATTCTTTCTTTTATGGAGCTCATCCTTGAATTCTTTGTTAACTGTCAACTACCCTGATTTTTTCACTTTTTGAGACAGGGTTTCCCTGTAACCCTGTGTAGGAGACCAGGCTGGCCTCTGTCTCTTGAGTACAGGGATTGAAGGTATGCACCACCATACCTGGCTCCAGTTCATTTTTATAAGTTTATTCCATTCTCTTGCTTTTTTCTAATACTTTTTTTAAAAATTTATTTATTATTTTAGTTTTATTTTGTGTGTATAAGTGCATTGCCTACATGTATGTAAGTGCACCTGGGTTGTGCAATGCCTGTGGAGGTCAGAAGAGGGCATGAGATCCTCTGGACCTGGAGCTATGGAAGGGTATTAGCCACCATGTGGGTGCTAGGAATTGAACCCAGAAGCTAGTGCTCTTAAGCACTGACCCATCTCTCCAACACTCTACTTTTCAATATTTCTTTTATTGATGTTGAGACAGAATCTCACTAAGTAGCCAAGGCTGGCTTCCAACTTGAGATTACTAGCACATGCTATACTCCTGGCACTCACTTCTTTAAAATAAATGCTGAGCTCTAAGATGCTGAATGTCTTTGATTCTGGATTGCTAATTTCTTTATATTTTTCTTTTTTTCAGAAATGGTCTCATGTTATAGCCCAGGCTAGCCTTGAACTTTCCATCTATCTATGTATCCATCCATTTATATATATATATATGAATATATATTGATGACTTAAACTTGTGATCTTCTTGCTTTACCTCCAAAGTGCTGGGATTACAGGTATGTCCCACCAGGTTAGATTTATGCAGTACTGATACTGAACCCAGGGCTTCATGTGTGCTAAGCAAGCACTCTACATTCCCAGCCCCAAATTGCTGATTTCTTGATAAAATATGCTTTTCATTTTCTTTTCATGAAAAATAAGAGATGTGGTACTGAGATTCAACACAGAGCCTTGTGCATGCTAGGCAAGTGCTCAACCACTAAGCTCTATCAACACCTCAGAGACTGCATTGAAGTTGCCAAGTGCCATACCTTTGCGGCATACTGCTCCAAAGCACTAATGGTGTCTGGGTCAATTGTAGCATCCCCAGTGTGCAGCCCTGCCACTGTCCCATCAGCCTGAATTGCCAAAATGGTGTCAGACTGTGGGACTTGCACTGCATGGTGGATGTAAGCTGTCGTGCCATCTTCCAGCTGAACCGCCTGTAATGCACTCTGGTCATAACTATCTGAGGGAGTGGAAGGGAAACAAATTACATTCGAGACATTATATTATACATAGAGGTATACGGGAATGAACTTTTTTATCGAGTAGTTACTTTTTTGCACTATACTATGTAATTTATTTATTTATGTTTTGGTTTTTGAAACAAGGTCTTGCTCTGTAGCCCAGGCTGTCCTAATACTCACTATGTAGTCAAGGCTATCTTTAAAGTTGCAGTGGTCCTCCTACCTCCGCCTCCCTAGTGTTAGGATTACAGGCATGAGCCACCACATCTTATCTGATCTATATGTCTCATATTCATTATTTCATTTAATCTGAACAAGAATTCTGGGAGGCAGTATACTTAGCACCTCTACTGTACAAACAGGAACCTAAGGTTTGGGAAATTAAAATCACTTTCCCTAGGAACCATTTTTAAAAAAAAAAAGTCAGGTGCACACCTTTAATCCCAGTATTCAAGGGGCAGAGGCAGAGGCAAGTGGATCTCTGTTGAGTTCCAGGTCAGCTGGGACTACAGGGAGACCCTGTCTTTAAAAACAAAAACAACAAAAAACTCCCACCACATACAAAAAAGCCCCAACACTTAAAAATAACTAATTTAAACTCATTAAGTACATAGAGAAACCATGATTTGAAATCATGTCGGTTCATGGTATTCATAGGCATGACCCCGAAGTTCAGGCTGCTTGCCTGTATAAACTGGTCCTGGACAGCTCAAACTGTCATAAAGTTTTCTTTCAATGATGCCCCAACCTGCTGCTTTGCACTTCAAAGACTAAAGCAGCGTTGTTTCAAGCCCGGTGTGGGGCCACACACCTTTGGTCCTAGCACTCAGGAGGCAGAGGCAGGTGGATCTCTGTGAGTTCAAAGCGAGTCTAGTCTACAAAGGGAATTCAAGGACAGTTGGGGTTAAAGGGAGACCCTGTCTTAAAAACAAGCAAACAAAAAAAATTATTGTTTCACAGAAGACTTCAGCATCTAAAGGCAGTACTTATTTTATTCATATTTACAAAACCAACCTTTGGAGGTATGATGAATAAATGCTGTGGTTCCATCTTCTAACTGCACAGCTTGACCATCCTCTAGCCGCAAACTGTCCCCTGCTCAAAAGCAATGCTTACATTTAGATCCCACGTTCCAATTAACTCACTTGGCAACAACAAAGCAATTAAACACAGAAAAACACATACACTTGCTTTAGGAGGCATTGCATATCTAAGTAATTTCAGTAAAGGTGGTTAGAGAAAGTATTTAAAGGTAAAAGAAATCATAATGCTTGTTTTAGAAATCTATACCAGGGATAGTGAGACTAAAGGGGGAGGAAAAAAAGAAGAAAATGACTGATGTGAGGATTCAGCTCCAACAGTCACATCCACTTACAACTGCTGTCTACTGATTTCCCGAGCACAGTCTAATTTCTCTTTTTTTAAAAAAAAATTTTTATTTATTATTTTTGTATGAGTATGAGTGTACTGCCTGCATGTAACTGCACCTGTGTCATACAATGCCCGAGAAGGTCAGAGGAGGGAGTCAGATTTCCCTAGAACTGGTGTTATAGATGGTGTTAGCTGCCATGTAGGTGCTGGGAATCAAACCCAGGGTCCTCTGCAAGAGCAGTCAGTGCTCTTAACAGCTGAATCATCTCTCCAGCCCCACAGTCTAGTAATTTCTTTTCCAGTATCACTGAGAAAAGTCTTGGTTCAATTAGATTCTCTGGCAAATTTATTGACTATCCCTTCATAAGGAAGACTAGAACGCAGGATCAAGTTTAGTGAGTAAAGCAAGCTGCAGACAGCAAACTCTGAAGTCTCAGAATCAGGGGTTTCTTACATTGTCTCTTAAATACTTACTACTTTTAGGTATGGGCACATGTTGAACATAGGCAGCAGAACCATCTTCTAACTGAATGACCTGGCCATCGATCAGTCTTCCATCTGGAACAAAAGATTCACGCCAATAAATTAACACCAATGAAAACGTAAAACTTTATACAATTTCAAAATGGTATCAACTATAAAAACATACACTACTTAAGCTCATGTTCATCTTGGTTCTTCCCTCAATGTTCTGAGGCAATTCAATAACACATCCAGTGATCCTACAGAAAGCAGAAAATCCTCCCTCAGCCATCCTTCTTCCCCTTCAATTTTCAGTCAGATGAGTTCAGGAGGAAGAGTGGCTCATCCCAGCAAGCTACATGAGTACCTTTCAGAACCACTCACTATCAATGACCCAGATCCTGGGGAAGCTGAACAGACATATCAGTGCATCTGAAGCCAGTAGAAACCTATATCCCTGGGAAATATGTAGACCCTTGTCTATATACACATATGTATAGATTTCCAAACAAACAAGGTGTTTTTGAACTGGGCTATTTCCTGAAGCAAACTAAATACCAATTCAATCAGAGACAATGTCAATTTAAGCAAAAACCCAATGTTTTCTTTACGTGTTCTATAAAAACATTAAATAACAAGCTAGAGTAAAAAACATTAAATGTTTTACTAGAATAGGATGAAGATGCTGTCTACCCTCTTCTCTTCTTTTGATATTTCACAATATTTTTCAAGTATTTCAAAGGTATCCCCAAATTATCAAAATAAAATTTATGTTAAATTAAAATAAATTATCAGTTCAATACAGCATCTTTAGGAGATTGAAACAGAGGTATAATTGATAGGGCTTTAACTTTGGGGTTCTGAGTTGCTAGCACTGACCAAGTAGCCACATGTGAGGCACATACCTTTAGAATTATGCTGTATGTAAGCAGTAGAGCCATCTGCAAGTGTTACTGCTTGCAAACTTACACCTTCCATGTTTTCTAAATTGTCGCCATCTATGATAAAACAAAATTACTTTCTTTAGATAGCTATTTATGTGCTTGCTAATTCAATTTTTAAAATCACTTTTTGTATAAAATGAAGAGTAGGCAAAAGGCAGTTTGTTACACTTTTAAAGAGACTCAAACAAAATCGGAATTTTTAGACATTACAAATAAATATTTCGATGCCCTATTTACCTAGCCATCTATACCAAGTTAAAATGCTCATGGAGGGGCATGGTGGCATAAGTCTTTAATTTCAGCATTGAGGAGGCAGAAGCAGGCAGATCTCTGTGAGTTTCCAGGTCTGCCAGGGCTATACAGTGAGACCTTGCCTGGAAAAAAAAAAAGTTCACGGATAGGATACATGTATAAAATTGTTTTAAAATTTTATTACTGTTTGTATGAGTATTTAGCCTGTATGACGTACACCCTTGTACAATGCCCACAGATTCATAAAAGGGCTTCAGATTCCCTAGAACTGGAGTATGGACAATTGTTAACTGCCATGTGGGTGCTAGGGACAGAATCCAGATCCTCTATACGAGTAGACAGTGCTCTTAACTCTGAGCCATTTCTCCAATCCCCAAAACATTAAAAAATAATGTTTAGAAGGCCAGGTATGGTGGTACAGACCTTTGATCTCAGCACCTATGAAGAAGCAGAAGCAGGAGGATCTCTGTGAGTAGAGGCTAGCCTGGTCTACCTAGTGAGGTTGAGACCAGCTGGTGCTTCAAGGAGACCTTGTCTCAAAAAAAAAAAAAAAAAAAAAAAAAAAAAAAAAAAAACCAAAACATGCTAAGAAAAAGGTGTATGTTTGTGTCAGAAGTAAATGTAGTGTCTTCCTTAAAGCAAAGGCATTCCTTAGGTGATCCTTCCAAACAAGACTGCTTACCTGCCACGGTTACTGCCTCTGTCAGGCAGAGGGTAACATGTTGAGCCTCCATTCCTCCTCCAGGAAACTCTGTCATTCCCTGAGAATCCCGATTTATTTGCGCTAACAACATTTTCTACCTTGAAGAAAAATATGAGCATTTGAGTTAAAGGGATTATGCACAGGAAACAAAAGCTGCAGAGAACACTTGTGAACTTCAAAAACATGGGCAAGGATGGAACTGTGCTCGACAGAACGTGAAGTTTTACTTAACACTCAGGGTAGGAATACTGAAACTAACAAAAACCTCTTCAAACTCAAGCAAGAATCACTAATAACCTAGCTTAGTAAGGGCACATTTGTATAGAGCAGTTTGCTAGCTATGCCATGGTTTGCTTTCTGAGAGCCTGGTGAATTTAAGGAAAGTGGCAGAGAGAAACACGTTGGCATACTCCAGTATTCCAAACACAGTAGCTGTGAGAGCCATGCGATCTCACAATTGTGATGCCAGATTGTACCTTACTCTCCAAGATGAACACTGTACCTGTTAATATTTTATTGCCTAAACTGTTCACCTTGTCATGGATGAGAAAAGCAAAGCATTATCAGACAACTGTAAAATTTCTGACACACAGATCTTAATGTCTCTAACAATGTAGACCTAGTTTTAAAAGTACACACAGGTAATTAAAACACACCTGCCTGGGATTGGTGGTGCAGGCCTGTAATCTCAACACTTGGGAAGTGGAATCAAGAGGATCAAGAGTTCAAGATCATCCTCAGCTATATAGCAAGATGAATACTAGCCTGGGTTAATTGAGATCCTGTCTCAAAAACAAAAACAAAAAAATAAAACAAACAAAAAAATTCCACTAGAGCTGAGGCTATATCTCAGCTGGCAGAGGTGCTTGCCTAGCTGGGACAAAGCCCTGGGTTTAATCCCCAGGGTCACATAAACCAGATGTTGTAGCATGCTATGCCTATAAGCCCAGCATTTAGGAGGTGAAGTAAGGAGTATCACAAAATCAAGGCTGGCATGGTCTACATAGCAAGTTCAAGGCCAGCTATATAGTGAGTCCCTGTTTCAAACAAACAACTTCTGCATACCTCTAGTCAGAAATAATTATTTGTGTAGGACTCATTTTTATAAACACTTCAGATTCAATAACTTATTTGATAGTATTACATGAAACACAGTCTTGAAGGACTAAAAAGTTCTTGGGCTTGTCCAACTTCTTCCAAATTCCCAAAGTTACTCAGCAAATTTATATTTCTTGCCAGGTGTGATGATTCATGCCTGTGTTCCAAACACCAGGAGTTAAGGCAAGAGGACTGTGACTTCTAGGCCAACCTGGGTTACATGAGACAGTCTCAAGGACCAAAACAAAAATTATGTTTCTTTCTTCATAGTGACTATTTATTTTCCATGTGTTTGAAATCTACTTACTGCCCATTCCTCACACCCACCACCAGCAAATTAATCAACTCCACAAGCAATGTAGAAGTCATCTGAGGAACTCACTATAAACAAATCTATCACATTTCCACACATTATTTCTTTCCTTTTTACTGTCATTGTACCTTCTCACAAGAGAGGGACTAAGCCCTACAAAATATGTTTGTGTCTTCTCCCAGAAATGTCTGTGTATATAAAGCCAACCAAAAACCCCATGCATGCTGGGCAATCGCTCTGTACCTGAGCCTTATTCTGTGTCCTGTCCTATGCACTCACCAATCTCTCCTCTTTAGGTAGGTAGCTCAGGAAATCTCTGCACTGAATCTCAGTTCCTTAACATTAGTAATTTAGAAAACAAACATATAATCAAGTAAGCAAAATCTCACCTGACTCAGCTTATCTGTCTTCCTTATTGCAACCAGCTTGCTAAGAACACTTCTTAAGGGCAAAGGTTGGGGGTGAGGGGATGGATATACGGGACGATGATATATCAACGACCCAACTTCCTCACTACCCACTGCTGTCTGCCTTTAACTGTTTTGTAAACCCTCTGAAGAGATACTAATCTTTAACATGAAATTTAATGGTTATTCCTAGAATGTGTCCAAGAGAAATAAAAAGACATATCCACAAAAACTACTATAAGAATACCTCAGGGGTTGAAGAGATGGTTCAGTGGTTAAGAGCACTGGCTGCTCTAGCACAGGTCCTGTGTTTGGTTCCTAGTACCCACATGGCAACTAACAACCATTTGTAATTCCAGTTCCAAGGGATTCAACACCTCCTTCTGGCCTCTGTGGGCACTGCATGACATGGGTGCACTTACATGTAGGCAAAACACTCATGCATCGGGTTGGAGAGATGGCCTAGAGGTTAAGAGCACTGTCTGGTCTTGCAGAGGACCTGGTTCAAATCCCAGATCTGCCCTCTTCTGTCCTCCTCAGGCATTAGCACAACATGGATGCACTTACATACATGCAGGTACAACACTCATACACAGAAAGTAAAAGTAAATTTAAAAAGATACACACATATAAAATAAATCCAAGAAAATTTTAAGAATACTTATAAATTTATTGATAATAACTCTGAACTAGAAAGGATTTAAAGTTCATCAATGAGAGGCAAGATGTACTAAATTCTTAAAGATAGAATGTTACCTGCATACCAACAGAGGAAGAAATGTTGCACAAAGGAAAAACTGATGAGGCTTAGTGTGGTGGTACACGCCCATAAACCCAGCACAAAGGTGATGAAGGCAGGAGAATCACCAAGAGTCTGAGACTAGCCTGGTCTACACAACAAGTTCCTGGCCAGTGAGGGGATACACAGGAAGACACTCTGTTAAATAAAAGCAGGGGCTGGAGAAATGGCTCAGCATTAAGAGTATATACTTTTCTTGCCGAGGTCTGGTTTGCTTTCCAGCACCCATAACAGGTGGCTCACAACCACCTGTCACTCCTCTGGCCTCCCAGGGCACCTGTACTCGCATGCACATAGCCACACACAGACAGGCACACACTCACAGGATTAAAAACCCAGCCCTCTTC
This sequence comes from Eospalax fontanierii, assembly GCA_035773235.1. Lineage (NCBI taxonomy): Eukaryota > Metazoa > Chordata > Mammalia > Rodentia > Spalacidae > Eospalax > Eospalax fontanierii. The sequence goes on along the minus strand of CM069524.1, from coordinate 174,849,997 downwards.
CTCAGCCCTGCAGAAGGAGGTAGCTGCTGAGAGCTCTGGTGACATGTACAATGAAGTTCATCGGGCACCAGTCAGATCCATAGGTCAAATAATTGCCTAGCGTGGTGACACATACCTGTAATTCTAGCACTAGGGAGGTAAAGGTAGGTTGATTTCTGTGGAATTGTGGACAGCCTAGCCTCCACAACAAGTTCCAGACTGGTTAGGGCTACATGGAGAGCTCTCAAACAAAACAAAACAGAAACCAAAGCAAAACAATGACCTTGTCTCAAAAAAAAAAAAAAAATTAAGCATAGCTGTTGGAATCCCAGAGACAACAACAGATAATCAATAGAATGAAGAGAAAATTTGAAGGCCAGAAACTGATACTTAACATTGACTATGGGAGTAACAAGAAAACAGAGCCGCCCAGTGGTCTCTGGAAGTTCCTGGTTCACAAGGTCTTACTTGCTCGGTCAATCACAATGGTTCCTCTTGGAAAGGGCGGCCACATTTTAACTGTGCTTAAACCCCTATCACCTCATACCCCTCACAGAGAGAAGGAAACAAAAAGCAAAAAACAAACAAAAAACTGGAAATATCTTATGCCTTTTTATTTTACCTTGTTGTGGTGTTAAGAGAGGAACCCAGGGCCTCGTGCATGTTAGGTAAGAGCTCTACCTCTAAATAAGGCTCTCGGCTCCTGTAGCTTTTGATTGATGACCACTTGATTGTATAACACTGTCAAAACTCATGAAACTGAACAAGGGTTATGCATTTCATTGAAAGATTGTATTTTTAAATGTCCCAATTTATATTTGTGCATGTGTCTCTGTGCATACAGTGCCTACAGAGGCCAGAGGTAGGTGTTGGATCCCTTGGAGCTCGGGTTAAAGGCCATTGCAAGCCATCTGATCCCAAGTACTAGAACTGAAGTTAGTCCTCTGAAAGACAAGTGCTCTTAACAGTCGAGCCATCTCTCCAGTTCTCCCAATGTTTATTGGGGTTTTTTGTTTTTTTTTTGAGACAGGGTCTCCTTGTAGCCCCAGCTGGATTGGAACTCAAGATATAGACGAGGTTGACCTTATCTCTCTTAAGAGATACACCTGTCTCTGTCTCCTGAATGCTGAGATTAAAGGTATGTGCCACCATGCCTGGCTTGAGAAGAGTTTCTTGTAGCCTAACTAAGTGGGGTATGACCTTGAACTTCTGACCATCCCCTCTCCATTTCTCAGAGTTGGGATTACATGCACAGGCCACACACCTGGCTTTATACACTTCTAACTACTTTTTTTTTAAGTTAAAGAAAAAAATGACCAAATGTTGACAATAGATATTAAAACTTTATTTATTTATTTATTTATTTATTTTTGTTTAATTTATGAGACAGGATCTCCCTGCAGCCCCAGCTGGCCTGAAACTCACTACGTAGACCAGGCTGGCCTCAATCTCAGAGATCTGCCTGCCTCTGCCTCCCAACTGCTGGGACTAAAGGTGTTCGCATTCATGCCTGGCTTCAAAGATTTTTTTGATGAATATTTTCCAATTTTTAAGTATTTCTCCATAATGTTCTGTCCTAGACTTCGTGGGTTTTGTGTTTTCTCGTTTTAATCTGTTTCCCCTTGAGAAATTTCACATACATGGCTTCTAAAATCTTCAAAGCTTTCTGAAGTTTGTTTTTTCTCTTAAGGATGGATTCCTGACTAACATATTCATGTGCTTACCGACTCTGATCACAACACTCACGAACACTAGATTTTTATTCTTCACACTTTTTGGTGGTACATGCCTTTAATCCCAGCACTCAGGAGGTAAAGGCAGGCAGATCTCTGTGAGATGGAGGCCAGCCTAGTCTACATAATGAGTTCTACATAATGAGCTGGAACTGGGAGACCCAGTCTCAAAAACAGAAACAAAACTTTTCATCTGTTCATACAATATAATAATAGTCTTCTCACTGTCTTGGGCCATCCCTATCCTTTCAATGCAGCTGCTTTATTTTGTGTGGCATTAAAATTCTCTTATATACAATACTGTAATATAAAATTTAAAGTTAAGGAAAATGATTCTCAGATCCTGAGTCTGGTTCCCAGCATATGGGAAGTCACAACCATCTGTAACTTCAGTTTCAGAAGATTCAATGCCCTCTTCACCGTCTTCTGGCCTCCACGGGCACACGACGCACTTACATGCATGCAGGCAGAACACTCATACACATAAAAATTAAAAAGCAAATATTAAAAAAGGAAAATGATTCTCAGTATCTTAACAGAGTATTTCATTTTTCTTGTTTTTATCCTCTACTGCTATCTACATACACACTTATTTTAGGGTTGTGATTAGAGTCAGCACTATATTCAGCTTTTTTCTTCTTAAAAATTTTTTTTACTTATTTTTATTTTATGTATATGAGTGCATTACCTGAATGTGTGTTGTGAAATGCCCACAGCGGTCATAAGGGAATGTCAGAGTCCCCTGAAACTGGAGTTAAGGATGCTTATTAGCCACCATGTGGGTTCTGGGAATTGAACCCAGGTCCTCTGCAAGAGCAGTCAGTGCTCTTAACTGCTGAACCACCTCTCCAGCCCCAGCGTCCTTCATTTCTAATAAACTATATTAGTCTATCTTTTTGTGTGTATGTGGTGCTAGGGCCTGAACCCAGGACCTTGGACCTGGAAGGCAAGTGTTCTACCACTGAGCTACATACCCAGCCCAATTTCTAATAAACTGAAGAAATGATCTTTGAAAATATAGTTTTCAGCATTTTTCACTTTTGTAAATTTTTATGAGGCAAAAAAATTATTCATACATAATACACAGCAAATTCAAGGTCAGTCAGGTGTACATAATGAGACCCCATCTCAAAGAAAAGTAATCATCATTATCATCATCTTTTAGGATTGGCAGCAGGTAAAGGCACCAGCAACCAACAATGACTACTTGAGTTCAACCCCAGGTCCCATATAACAGAAGAGAACTGACCTCTAGAACTTGTCTTCCACACAGGTGTGGTGTGTGCACCCCACCCCCGGCATACAAAATAAATAAAATGTAAAAAGAAAAAAATTTTTTTTCCGTTACTATGCTTAGACTACATCCTTGAATGCCTAAAATTAAAACTGTTGGATAAAAAAGCCAGCATTTTAATAGTTATCACATGTGCTATCAGAATCCCAGTATGTAGCCCAGATTGAACTTGAACCTGGCAATCCTTCTTGCCTCTGACTCCCAAGCACTGGAATTACTGGCACTAGCCTCTGCCCACCCCCCCCTTTATTTTAGAGGGTTAGATATGGCTCATACTGGCCTAGAACATGTTAATATAGCCAAGAATGACCCTGAACTTCTGGTTCTCATCTCTACCTCTCACAGGTGTGCAACGCCACACTGGCTTTATGCTGAGGGATGGAACTCAAGACCTCCTGTATGTTAAGTAAGCATTCTATCAGCTCATTAAAAAAAAAAAAAAAAAGTTAGGAGGTGGCCCATGCCTTTAATCCTAGCACTTGGAAAGTAAAAGCAGGCAGATCTCTGTGAGGCCAGTCCGCAGTCCAATCTACATAGCAATTTTCAGGTCAGCTCGGGATACAGGGAGACCCTGTCTCAAAAAACCAAAACCAAAAACAAAGGCAAAGCAAAGCCTGGATATATAGTTCAGTTCTGGGGCTTATGACCAACAAGTATAAGACCTTGGAATAAGCAATAAGCAAACAGAGAGTTACATAAAATAGCTTGAAATGTGTCCAAGCTGCAGCAGAGTATACATGGATGGTTACACTCAGGTTTTTAAGTTTGCACATAAGTAGCAGCACAAGCTTGTGTATACATTTTAAAACTTAAATGGTTTCCTCCCAGGAATATGACTAAAAGATAAGGGTAGGTTAGAGAAGAAACGTTCAATTCCAGTCCCCAGACCCCATGTTGAGAATCCAATCCAGGATAAGGGCTTTACCACTGAACAACTGGTGAGCCTGACTACCTGAGTTTCAACATGGCAAGAGAGCACCAACTGGCTCAAGCTGTCCTCTGAGGTCCATGTATTCAGTAGCACTGAAGCCCATACAGAGACAGAGTAAATAAATAAATGTGATAAAAAAAATTTTAAAGAGCACAATTTCTATGACTCAACAAATAATCTAACATCTAAATGGAAAAAGGATACAAATAGACATTTCTCCAAAGACAAACATTCAACACCATCACCAATCAGAGAAATGCAAACGAATTCTACTAGAGACACCACCACTTCCTACTCAACAGGGTGGCTATAATAAAAAATGACATGGTGTGTGGTGGTATGCATCTTAATTTCAACACTCAGAAAGTAAGGTAGAATTATAAGTTTGAGGACAGCCTGAGCTAGATAGCAAGAGTGGGTCTTAAAGCAGATCTGTGAGTTCAAGGTCAGCCTGGTCTACACAGTGAGTTCCAGGACAGCTGGGGCTACAGGGAGACCTTGTCTCAAAAAGACCAAAAAAGAAAAAAATTTAAAAACCTGTGCCTAGCAGCTGGAGATATGGCTCAGCAGTTAAGAGCACTGCCTACCTGTGCAGAGGACCGGGGTTGGATTTCCAACACCCACATGGTGGCTAACAACTGTCCCAAACTCCAGTTACAGGAGATCCAGCACCCTCTTCTGATGACAGGCACTTACATACATGGAGGCAGTACACCCATACACATAAAATAAAAATAATTTTTAAAAAGCACTCCAAAAGATCACACACAGTATGACTGTATGTCAGATGTATGAATAGGCAAATCTGGAGATGTAGGAACAAAGAAGAAATGGAGAATACCTAGCAAGGAGCACTTTATTTCAGGGATTGTATGTTCTGAAAGTATTGTGATGCATAAACGGGACTGGTATTTTTAAAACACCTTTGAATATATCTAACCTCATTCAGTTATGCAGTATTTATAAATAATTTTAGATCTCTTACTGGCCTTAATTCCACATGTAGCCAAGAATGACCTCGAAACCTGATTCTCCTGTCTACCTCCCAAATGTTAGGATTACAGACCATGCACCATCAAGCTGGGTTTATCTGACGTCTGTCTGCTTTGGGCTTTAAAAGTCTCATTATTAAATTGCCAAGGCTGGACTGAACTCAGTTTGTTGTACAGGCAGGCTCTGAATTTGTAATCTCTCCTACTTCAGCCTTGGCAGCTGAGATTACAGGCCTGGACTACTAGGCCCAGTTCCCATGTTTTAAATGGTGAATTTTTTGTTTATTTGAAACAGGGTCTCCCTGTAGCCACAGCCAGCCTGGAACTATACAAGCCAAGCTGCCTCTACCCGCCCAAGTGATGGGATTAAAAGTGTCAGCACACAGGACACTAAATGGTGAATTGTAAGACATGTGAGATATATTTAATAAGTTGTTGCTCTTTTTTTTTTTTTTTTGAGACAGGCTATAGCTAGCTTGAACTACGTAGTAAAGGCTCTCCTAGACCCTGACGCAATCCTCTTGCCTCAGTCATGGGATTTATAGGTTGAGCAACCATGCCTGGCTAAAGCTGGGCTTGGCGGGCACATTCCTTTAATCACCAGCACTTGGGAGGCAGAGAGGCAGGCGGATCTCTTTAAGTTCCAGGTTAGGAGTCAGGTGGGGGCTACAGGGAGACCCTCTGTCTAAAAGACCAAAAAAAAAAAGTAGAGCCCATTAATTAATCTCCAAATAGTCAGATACTCCAGGATAAAGTTATGAATCTTATTGATGCTTTGTGTCGAAACATATTTTGCTAAACACTAATGAACTGAAATAAGCTAAATACTCAGTACACAAGTAAACATTTCACAGGCAACTACAGAACTCATGCATCTTCCAGTAAAATTGAGGACCGAGCTGAACAAACCTGAAACCTGTTTCTCGTATTTCCAACTGACTATGCCAGTTGACTTAGATATTTCAAAAACAAAGGCAGAACTTGATTCTAAATAGGCTGACAATGGCATTCTTTCTTCTTAAAACTTCGAGTAACTAAAGGGGGGAACATGTTAAAAAGGTATAAGCAAACAAAAACTCGGTTTAAGTACCACCAAATTATATTTGGCTCGACTGTTTACTCCTAGGTCAAAAGGGGAACAAAGAGAAATGATGGATTGCTATTTTCGAATACTTCATGTCAGGCCTCGGAGAGACCTTAAAAACCAAAAACAAAAAAAGAATGTGAAAAGAACAAATGTGCAAAGAAAGCCGGGTACGACGTGCAAAGTTGGGTCCCGAGCCGCGGCGCCCCTGCAGGGCCTGGGGCGAAGCGAGGACCAGCGCCGGGGCCAGAGAAGCCGCGCCCGGTGCGCCTGGGGACGCTCCGCGCGAAGGTCAGCCGAGCACCGCCGCCAGGATCCCGAGGGCTCCACCCTCCCGGCTCGCTCTCCCTCCCCTCGGCGGTCCCCTGAGGCGAACAGGCGGGACTCGCCCAGACGGAGGGGGGGGGTGGCATCCTCGGCAAGAAAAGCTCCGCCGCCCCAGAGTGGCGGCCTGGGGTTATTAATAAACTCCGCTTCTGCCCGGTCTCGGCTACGAAGGCGGCCGTGGGATCCACAAGGCCGGAGGCCTGGGCTGAGCAGCTGGAGGTAGAGCCCGGGCCCAAGTGGGCCCGCGCCGCCGCACTGAGGGCGGCGGCCGGGCGGAGAATAATGCACACTGGGTAAAAACACATTTATATACGAACCTCCGAGAAAATTTTCCAACAATTCCTTCGTCCGACCACCATGCACCAGGACAGGAAACAGCCGCCCGGCCCCCAGGCCCCGCAACCCGCATAGCAAGTCTGGAGCCCGCCCCTGGCCTCCATTGGGTTGTCATTACGTCATTCACGCGACCAGTCTTGCTCTCCACTGGTCCAAATGTCGCTGACGTAAAGGGAAACGCCATCGACCACGCCTCCGGTGCCTACGTCACCCCCGCTTGGCCTTTCAGCCGGCTCCTGAGTGGCTCTCCCTCGGCGCAGAATCAAAGCTCCCGCATCTGACTGGTTGGCTGAACTGCTCATTCCTGGCCGACTCCACCCCACGGGCGAGTGAATTATGCCGATTCTGGGGCCCCAGCGGGAGGCGCCATCTTGTAGCGAGGGAGGGAGGCTGGTCTTCTGATTGCCCGGGAGGGAAAAGGGGTGCCGGGCGCCATTTTCCCTACAGGGCTGAGGAGGAGGCTGCGGAGCTCCCGCTGGGCTTGTCGGAGCGCAGGCCACAGACCGGGTGGGCTTCGCCTGGCGATGGCGGAATGTTGTCCCGTGGGGAAGGAAGAGAAGGGGCGGGGCAGGGCCGGAAGGGAGTCCGCGCGCTCCCCGGGGGCTCTCGGGCAGCTAGGCCTCGGCGCTGGGAACCTGCTGTCCCCATGCTGCTGATGGACTTGCTTCAGAACTTGCCTGCCCTTCCCAGCTCGGGACATACGACTGTGCGGAGGGAGGCTGAGTCTTCCGCCCGGAGGAAACCACTGGGAGACACTGCGGGTGCTTTAGTGCGGCCGTGAACTGGGCGGCTCTTAGGTTGTAGTCCAGCGACATGGCGTCTCTGCACTCCTTTGCATGTTCTTTTCCTGTTGGGTGTCGCGAGCTGCAAGGGACGGGGAAAGCATCCATCCGTCTGGTCCTTTAAGCCCTTTAAGAAACTAGTTGTGGCGCGTGTGGTGTCGTGTTTCATGGAACCCTTAGCCCAGCCCTTTTCTAAGCCATTGGAAATACTAGGCTCATTTCCTAAGATATTCAGTAAATCCTCGTTCTTTTTCTCCACCAGGCCGAGGAAAGATGAGCTGAGCGTGCAGCCTCGGTGGTTGTTAAATCGTGTATTAGGTTGCTGGCTAGTTTCCAATAGCACAGGGAGGCTAGTCTGCAGGAACAAATTTAAGCTCTGCTTATGAAAATGAACAATTGGGTGTTGTGTGGTTTAGTTTCTTGCGTTTCAGGTGATGAGGGAATGGATAGGAATATAAGATAGGCAGCCGTCTGAAGACGTTAAAATAGTTTATAACTGAGTTTAGTTGGAGGTTCCCCTCTCACCCCTTTGGTGTTGTCAGGCTGAGCCTTGCAATGTCCATCCATACTGGCAACGATCTTGTCGGGGATCATCCTTCCAGAGTGCTGGGAGTGCAAATGTACAACCACATCAGGTCCAGCATCCGACCATAGTATCCGAATGTCATTTGAAGGAAAACAGAACTTAGAGCTTTTAGATTCTAAGATTCTTTTTATTTTGGGTGTCATATAGCCTAGGCTTGCCTCAAATTTGCTGTGTAGCAAAGGATGACTTGACAGACCTTGAATTAATTGATCCTCCTGTCACTACCTCCCAAATTCTGAGATGGCAGGTTATGTCACCACCACATGACATTCCCTCATTTCCTTCCTTTTCATTTTTGAGCCGGTCTCATGTCTCCCAGGTTACCTTCAGACTCACATTGTAGCTGAAGATCAACTTGATTACTCTCCGTGTTTTGCTTTTCTTAATTGAGGCTTTGTGTTCTTTACTTTTTTTAGACATTGTGTGTACAAGTGTGTGTACACGCCTGTTTCCACCTCCCCTCCGCTGGGATTACAGGCAGTTGTGAGTCATCTGACATGGTGCTGGGAACTGAACTCTGATCCTGTGCAAGAGCAGCAACTGCTGAGCCATCTCTTCAGCCCAGAACACTATCATACTTAATAGATTTGAAGAAATAATGTTACTTCTGTTTCTGTTTCAGGTAATGGAACCTTATGTTAACAGTACCTGAGACTGTAGAACAGAATTCAAGTAGTTACTCAGTACTGTAATCTACACATCTTCACCAGGTCACCTTCTCTGCTTTATGTTATATCCTGTCAAATTAATGCAAATACTTCACTGCCAATCAGTGCATAGCTGTTACCATTTCCTCGGTTTGCTAAATAATTATTGCTACTGTGACTTCAAAAAACTGTTTTCTAAACATTTCCTTCAGTAAGTCAAAGCTTTCTGGAGAATTGGTTTATTTTGCCCTATTTATGGAAAGCAACCATTGGAGAACCCTGTGTAGAAAAAGAAAGCCGGGCATGGTATATACCAGCAATCCTAAGAGTTTTGTTTTGTTTTGTTTTGAAACTGGAGCTCCCTGTAGCTGCAGCTGGCCTGGAACTCCCTGTATACCAGCCTTTGGCTAAGAGCTCTCCTTGCCTCGTGCCTTCCAAGACTAAAGGGATGGGGCACTATGGTGGGCTCTTTTTGTTTTGTTTTTGAGACAGTTGTCACGTGACAACTGGAATAGTTTGTATGAAAAGATTATAAGCTGGATGTGATAGTATGTGCCTGGAGTCCCATCACTTTTTCTTTTTGAGACGGGGCCTTGAACTTGAGGCAATAGGACACCATGATTGGCCCATCTTTTTTTTTTTTTCTTAACTGCTTAACCATCTCTCCAGTCCCTTTTTCTTTTTACATGATAATAGTCTTCTTGTTTCTCAGGCTAATCTGGAATCTGTGGTCCTCTTGATTATAGGTACTAACTAGACTGGCACATTAAGATCTTAAAAGCAGTTACCTCTGGTAAAAGGAGTATAAGTGGTTTTAATAAATTATTTCTACTATCTAATTTTTTTTCTATGGATTGACAAATACTTAAATGAAAAAGAATGGTCAGAAGCCAGGTGTGGCGGAGACTGAAGCAGGAGTCTATGAGATAGAAGCTAACCTGGTCTATATAGTGAGTTCCTGGGAGACCCTGCCTGACCCTCCCCAAAACTGTCAGCCAAGGCTATAGGTGTGGTACTTTTCTCAGAGCCTTGTCACTGTTTCACAACTAAGGATGTATGATGATTTAAACAACAATGAGCAGTGCCTGCCATGCTCTTCCAGTGTTTCATTTTAGCCCACTTTTCCAGCTCTGTCTGTAGCATTGGCATTTGACAACTCTTAAAATTCTAATGAAAGCTGTGAAAAAATGCATTTGAAGTTTCAGTTTCCAGAGGAAAAAGCCCTTGAATTTGTGAGCCAAACTCATTTAGTCTCCTGACTCACCTCCACTGAAAATGAGATGCCTACTGACATGTTGAATGTTAGGGTTTCATTAGAATGTTTCTTCAAGCTGATTTATAGTACTTGTTTTTCATCTTTTAAACCAACCCTTGGACCATGGCTTAGCCCCATTTGTTCCATCTTGAAAATAAGACCCTGTGTTTCTTAAATAATGAACTCAAATAGTGGCAAACTATGAGGAAAAAAATTTCCTCTGTCTTCATCCCCAAATGATACCGCTTTAGTAAAAGAAACCTAATGTGTTTGGGGTTGGGGTTGTTTAGCTTGGGGAGAGGTGTTACCGTTTCACATTTTCCATCTTTTGATCGTAGGTAGGGCTTATCTGAAAGTGAGATTTAAAAGCAATGAACTGGTGGACTAGTAGTAATCTTGTAATCTCAGCATGGACTAGAAGAATCAAAAAAAAGTTCAAAACACATGGATAGAAATGCCGAATAAGATTCCCGAACACAACAAAGAGAAAAGCATTAAATTCATGACAATAAATAGTTCATTTAAAATTTAAAATGTGGAAATCAGACAATTTACAGGAATGGGTTCTCCTACAATGTGGGTCCTGGGGACTGGAAGCACCTTGATTTGCTGAGCCATCCTGCCAGCCAAGCCTGACGGTTTTAAAGGAACTGGCCAGCTAGGGATCTAATTCAGTGATAGAGGGCTTGTGCCTCTGTACCTGTAGTAACTTTGTAGGCTTAGTGAGCAAGGCTAGCCTGAATATCTTCTGAAAATAACCCTTTCTAATCTCTCTTCCCCATATTCCTGGAAAGTGACTATTTTGAGATGGAGTCTCTGTTCAGGTTAGCTCAGTACCTGCTGGTGCTGAGGTCAGGTCTGCACTGGCATAGTGAACCACAAAGTTGTTTTGAGATAATCATGTATCAAGTGTACCAGTCAGTTGTCCTATGAACATCTCTACAAGTGAAACCATCACATGTATGTAACCCAAAACATTTTGATCTACAAAATAAACTGCTTACATGTGAGATGTGAATGACAGCTGTCACTCTCCACATCTCATTTTCTCTGGTAACCACTAAGCTTATGTCTTTTTCATATCCTGGAAATATATTAATGGAATTTTGGTGTCTTAAAATCCTTCATTTGATATTTTCAAAGTTCATGTTCATTTTTTCAGTGCTGAAGATTAACTCCGGGGCCTTGTATAGTCTAGGAAAACAGTACCATAATCTCCAGTTTCTGCTTTTCATTTTTAATTTTTTTATTTTATACGTATATGAGTATATAGGTGAGCCATGCCATGCTATGCCATGCCATTAGAAGAGGGCATCAAATTTTCCTATAACTGGAGTTATGGACAGATGTTATGTTGGTCCTGGGAACTGAACCCAGGTCCTCTGCAAGAGCAGCCAGTGCTAACTGCTGAGCCACCTCTCCAATTCCTGCTTTTAAAAAAAAAAAAAAAAAAAAAAAGAATGGAATTTCTCCATGTTGCCCAGAGTGGTTCTTCAATTTCTTCCTGGGCTCAGTTGATGCTCCTGCACTAGAAGCTGTGACTAAAGTTGCAGGCACTATGTTCTTCAGCACATTAGCTGCCAGCAGTACTTCATTCCCTCTATTGTCAAGATATTTTGTGTTCTTATAGCACACTTATCAATTGTTTCAACCTTCTGGCCTTTAGAAATGTTATTATGAACACTTTTGTGAAGCTTTTGCACAAATGCTTTATTATACTTTGGTGTAATTAGGAATGTAATTGCTGGATCATGTAAGGACACCATTTTCACCTATTTGAGGAACTGCTAGACTATTTTCCTACAATAGATGAGTATTTAATATTTCATCAACAATACTTAGGAGTTTGCTTCTCCACATCCTTAATCATTCTGTCCATTGTTAGGTTACTTCAGACATACTAGGTGTGACAAAAATTCTATACACTGATTTGTTTCTCTAATAATTGGTGTTGAGCATCCATTTGTGATTTGTGTCTCTCCCCTGATCCATTACTGTGTGTGTGTGTATATATGTTTACTGCAGGGGATCAAATCCAGGCCCTCAAACAGGCTAGGCATGTGCTCTGCTATTCAGTTCTATCTCTTGCCTTTTTGTTTGATTTTCTGTGTATGAGTGCCTGCATGTGTAATGTGTACCTGTGTCATGCAATGCCCACGGAAGTCAGAAGAGGGCATCAGATCCCCTGGAACTGGAGCTATGGACAGCCACCATGGGCACTAGTGACCGATTCTGGGTCCTGATCTTAACTACTGAGCCATCTCTCCAGCCCCAGGGCTGACTTTTTATATAGTCTTAATGACCTTTTTCTCCTCATGGCTAATTGCCCTGGCTGGAACTTTATGTGTAGTAATGAATTGTAGTGGGCAGGTTTATACTTTTCATAATGACTTTTATTAGGTTGGGGAAGTTTTTTGTATTTGTTTGGTTTTAACAGGTTTCCAGTTTTTTTAAATGAAAAGACTGTAGAGATGACTCAAGGGTTAAGAGGAGTTGCTCTTCTTCCAGAGAACCAAAGTTGAGTTCCCAGAACTGTAGGGAATCACAACTATGTGTTACCTGTACCACCAAGGTATCTGACACCTACCTACCTCTTCTGACCTCTGCAGATATTCAAATGCACATGTTCATGCCCACACGCATACAGATAAATTAAAATCCCTTTAAAGAAAGACTTGAGGAAGCATTTAAAATTTTAGATCAGACTGGCCTCAGCCACACAAAGATCCACTTGCTGGAGTTAAAGGCATGAGCCACCATACCAAAAATTCACCAGGCAACTTATACACACACACACATATATTGTCCTGCTTCTTTTGAAGGGCATAGTACCATAAGTCCTGGCCCTTAATAGAAGAGGCTGAAGTATGTACAGCTTGCTATTATGGGTATGTAGCCCCTAAAGAACTGGGAATATACTATTATCACATCTAACTTACTTCCATAGGTATCATACTAAATTCAAACACAAGATACAGCCCACTTTCACTGATTTACTTTAGCCCAGCTATACCCTGGATCTACTAGACCTCTGGGGTAACACCAAGTTGTTCAATTTAAGAGTCTCTGTTCTTGCTCAGATGTGGGGGTGCACGTCTGTCATCCCAGGTGGAGGCAGGAGGGTCATTAAGTTCAAGGCCAGCCTGTGCTATATGGAGATTCTGTCTCAAAAAAAACCAAAAACCTGATATCATAGTAAAATCATAGTAAAACGTTTTTCAGCATGAGTCTGATATAGATCATGTCTGTAATAAAAAGATTATAGTAATTTCAATAAAGGCACCTTACATGTACAGTGACAGATTATTTACATAAGACAAAGCATGAAAAGTATTGCTAAAAGCTAGAATTCAGTAGGGACACTAAGAAGTGGTCACACATGATCTTTCCCAAAACTCACAGAACTGACAGTTTTACAACTCATGTTTCAGTGTGATTTTAAGGACACTTTATTAACATTTATAGAATGGCCATTACACTAAAATTATTCTGTATGTTTGCTGAAGATTTTCTTCGTGCTTGTGTCAGAGGGTTGAATAGAATCACACAGCCACTGTTTTGGCTGCCCTGTTCTACACTCTAGTTTCTTCCAAAGCTAAGAACAGAAGTCACTGTCTTATATGGTTTATCATAATACTGTAGGAAAGGGGAAAAATGGTGTCTAAGTAAGTAAATTGTTAGAGTTGGTAGGTTTAGAGATAATTACAAGAGCTGTTCTTTTTTTAACAAGTTTTCTAAGTCTTGTATCATTGAGAAATTCATGATCTGTAAGAATCTTAAAATTCACAGTATCAAAAAAAAAAAAAAAAAACACAAAAAACAAAACAACACAAAAAAAAAACCACCCCACAAAACAAAAACACAGGGATGGCTCAGCAGTTAAGAACACTGGCTGTTCTTGAAGAGGACCCAAGTTCAATTCCCAGCACCCACATGGTGGCTAACAAACAACCTTTGGTAACTTCAGTACCAGGGGAATCCACGGGCATGCCCTTGTCTGTCTCCTAAGGGTATTACATGATAAAGGTACACTTACATACATGCAGGCAATACACTCATACAAATAAAAATAAACCAACAACAAAAAAACCCACAAAAATTTAAGTATACATCTGATGCATTAGAAACTACCACTTGAATAGTAGTTAAATAATTTAATTATAAGCTCTAACTTCAAGATTAAAATCTGTAAATGGGGATTAATTTAAATTATATTAAATAAACCAATAGAAGTTGTTCTTAGAAACATGCTAGTACATTTTCTTGAAACAACACCTCTGCAAACAGGAATTTTCATTCTTTGCATGGGACTAACTAAAACCTTTATTAGACATGGTTTTCCAAAAACAATGTGAAAATTGGAATTATCAATTAAAAGAGCAGTGACGTCTGAAAATTTAAAAAGTAGACTAGATATTAAGTACAAAAAATGGTAAAGGAAGACGAGAATGTTAATAATATTCAGAATCTCCCCTCTTTATACAAAGTTGCATATATACAACTACTCCATTTTTATTTTTCTGGTTTTATATAATAGTGAAATCCCCTTAAGCAACCTGGGGCATACACTTGGTGTCCCAACCTCAAGAAAGGAGAAGCACACTTGATTAACAGTTTGCACCCATGCATTTTAGACATTTTTCTTTTTTTTGCCAAGATTTTAGTAGTAAATTCACAAATATAGGAAATACTTTCACTCCTTCAGTGTTAAAATAGAAAAGCAAACGGTGCCAACAGCTGTGGCTTGAAGTATTGGTATACAAGAAAAACACAACACCGATGGTTTTTCTTAATTATGCATTTAAATATCAATATGTGCATTTCATTTGTACAGTTATAAATTTTCTAATCTGTTTTAGACAACAGCATGAAATAGTTTTGAATCCACTGAGATGTTGGTTTCAATTTGAAATATTGTGTATACATGTATATAAAAAATAATCCAATGTATGACTCATCTGACAGATGTTTAAGATCAATAAAGGCTTATCTTTGAACATGCACTTAGGAAGAGAGGGATGAAGCCAACCTCTCTCCCATGTTGTTGCTGGCTTGATTTCGCAGTGGTATCAATAGTGGTTTTTCGAGAGAACCATGTGCCTTCCGCCTATGTAGTTACAATCGGATACCACAATCATAAGAGGGGTAGAGGAGAAAAGGAACAAGCGGGCAGGAACTGCATGTTAAATTCTAAGTGCATTTAGCACTCTTTCTAGGTACAGGACAAAAATAGGTCACTGGGAATGGGGATTAGAACTAGAAACAAAACTGCAATCAAATCAAGACATAATTGCCGAATTAAGTTCTTTTAATAGACTGCATATATAGATGGTTAGCCATACTCTAGACCAACTCTTTAAGAGTAGATTTTTATCTCCAATTTACATGCTTCAGATATCACCTTTGTTACATAAGGTCTTGTACCCAAATGTCCACTTGTACACTGAGAGCTTTAAGGGAAGAAAAAAAAAAAAAAAAAAGACACAGAGGGAGTTGCCATTTTTAGCAGCAATGAATTCTCACTAACCCCTTTTTACATACCGAATTCAAGTCACTATCAGAGGTGAGTGCACCACAAAGTCACCAGGTACAAAACTGCTATTTCATTTTTAAATAATTAACCTGAAATTACCCCTTCCCCCCACCCATTATATCCCTTTTTATAAACAGCAAACAGTTTTGCTTTTATACATAGGCTAGCAGGCTTGTTTCAATATGAAAGTGCTAATTCATTTACAGATTTTTAAATCAGTTATGTAGTGCTACAATAGATGTCCAATAATCTACACAGGAACAATCTGATGAATGAAAATGAAGACTGAATAAGGCTATCTGATGACCTTATCTTATTTACACATAGAGGATACCCAATGGTAAGGAAGAGACAGAAATTGGACAAATACTCATAGGTGTAAAAATTACATCTACCTTTGAACTTTATACTGTAAATGAGACATTTTAAATAGTCCTGTAGCCCATGCGTATTTTTTTCCTCAGAAAAAGAAAAGCTGCCTTCATGACATCCCCTCATTTCAGATTTCCACAGTGTCAATTGAAGCTTCAGAGTCAGGATCTTACTTTCTTCAAAAAATAAAGAAAATAGCCCCCAAGTTAACCCCTCCCCAATCCCTCTAGTTTCTCGTCCAGTGCCAGGTTGCATGATCAGGTCCCACCTCCTTGAGTTTTTTGTCCATCTATTGATCAATTAGTAGAGTAGATAACATGAACCAGTTCTGGAACCACTACTAGGAGGAACACAAGCTCTTCACTACAATCACACAGCAGGAAAGAAAGTGGTAACTCAATTCATCCCTGGTGCCGGGCCTCCAAAATTGAAAGAACTTGGCACAACTGGAGCACTGAATTTGTAACCTCCATGCTTTTCAATCATTTTGGATTCTGGAAAAGAAAGAGGGGAAACTGAAGTAGACACCTGATCATCTTAGTGCATTGGGAAAAAGAACTGGCAATGTCACCAAGCTAAAAGCCTAACAGCCAATAAACAGGAAGCTCCAAAGTTGGTAGTCTCTGTTCTTCCCTTAAGTATATCGAGCAAGGGACATGTTTAGACTCCTTAGCCCATTTTTAAGAAAAGAACTTTAAATTCTTCATTCTGAGCCAAACAAATCAGTAAGGACCCATCTCAAAAAGGAGCAGAAAAATAAATGCAAGCAAGGGGCTGGAGAGATATCTCAGTGGTTAAGAGCACTGACTGTTCCTACAGAAAACCCAGGCTTGAATCCCAGCACCCACATGGGGGCTAACAACAATCTGTAACTCTGATTCTAGGACACCCGAAGCCCTCTTCTGTCCTAAATGGGCACTGCATGGCAGGAGTACACTTAAATACACGAGAACATATGCCTACAAATAAAATATAAACAAATAATCTTTTAAAAAATAAATTCAAGCAAATCCAGATTATGAAATACTTCAGAATGCTAGGCTTGACTGATACAGAAGATTCTTCTTGACTATGATTATTCAAATAAATGGCTGAACAGTTAAAACTTACAGAAAATGGTCAGACTGCCTACAGTATAAATACATTCAAAAATGCATACTGAAATTCTTAAGAATGAAATATCTTTTTCTTTAATGTACTTGAAAGAACAAATAACATTTGACTACTAAGCATGTATACCTCCAATCTATATACCTTTATAAAATGTTAAGTCCCTTCATAAAACTTTAAAGTGGCACGAAACCATTAATTACATCATATCAGAGGTTATATTTAACTAACATACCATGGGCTGCTCTTCTTTGATCAGCCAGAGTTGCTATATCTTGTAACTGTTTTCTTTGTTCTTCATTAAGACCATGAGTCAAAGCCTGATACCACACAGGATTACGATTTTGAATAGCTGTACAGAAAGAGTGTAGGGGGATCATTAATAAGGGAGCTTGGCCCTGGGATATAGCTTGGTGGTAGAGTTGTTGCCTAGCATGCACAAGTGCCTGGGATCCATTCCCAGCAAGGTAGTAGGGATTTGGGGAACAAGGAGGCCTTATTCTGTTCCCTATTCCACCTATAAACAATACTGAAAGTCTTTCATTAAGAAACAAAAGATATGGAAATGAAAATCAATTCTAGCTGTTTTGTTTCAAATAGCTTTAATAATCCATGTCTCTTAATAAGTAAGGTAAGAAACTGGAGAGACTTAAAGAATAAGATTCATTTAAAGCAAGTAGAACAAAAAGGTTTAAAATAAATGCCCAGGTCTCTTGTTTTCTTATTCAGAAACTTTTTAACAAATCCTGGGATTTGTAGTTCTAAGACATGCTTACCTAGGAAGGGTAGAGGCCCGGATCTAATCCCCAGCATCAAAAAAAAAAAAAAAAAAAAAAGAACCACAAAACTGGTGAGTGTGTAAGCTAACTTTGCAATACTAAAACTGAAATTTCAGTGACCATGGCACTATGTAAAACCACAAATTTTTATTTTATAGGCTAAATAATGAACAATTTTAATCTATAAAAAATAACGTTTTCACAAAATGTCACAAAACCAGGAAATACTAAAAATTGATACAGATAGAGATTATAGCCCATTCTTAAAGAGCTTCTGCCTAGATAGAATGAAGCCCTGGGTTTGATCTCCTGCACTGTATAAACCCAGCACTTTCAAGGTCAGAAGTTGGAAATAGGCAGATCAAAAGCTCAAGGTCATCCTTGGCAAAGGAGCAAAGCTACCTTGGCAAAGGAACCATACCCACCAGAGACCCTGTTTTAAAAGAAAAAAACAGAATCTCTAAAAGTAAACCAACCAAAACCAGCTGATATGTTTTCTTTCTAAATAAAAATATTTTAGAAAAATATTCTAAAAATATTATGTGGGGGCTAGTGAGATGGCTCCGTGGTTAAGAGAACAGGCTGCTCTTGCAGGTGACCAAGGTTTGGTTCCCAGCACCTACAAATGTCTGTAACTCCATCTCCAGGGGATATGATGTTCTCTTCTGTCCTCCTTAAGTATTATATGACACAAATGCACTTATAAACATACAGGCAAAATACAAATACATATAAGATGAAAATTCATTTAAGAATGTGTATTTGAGTTTGTCTATGTATATTTTGTGTTGGAGGCGGGTCATGGGAGGCCAGATAAGAGCACCAGTCCCTTACAACTGGAGTTATAGGCAGTTATGAGCAGCCATATATATATATATATATATATATATACTGGGAAATGAACTCAGGTCCTCTGAAGAACTGTACCCAACCCCTTTTTAGATAAGGTATCACACTGTAATGGAGTTTGCCTTGAAATTCCTCTACAGAGCAATGCCAATAGTCTACAATGGAATGCTGAGAGAAAAAAAAAAAAAAGATAGTAAACTAAGGACCAATCATGTGGCAGAAAAAGGCACCTGGTATCAAGCTCAAGTATTAGAGGTGAAATCTGTAAGACCCACATGGTAGAAGAAGAGAAATGACCACTTAAAGTTGTCCATGCCTCCCACCCCAAATAAATAAACAAGGAGACAAAATACTTTAAAAAAGTGGCACATGCCTTTTATCCAGCATGGTCAACACAGGGAGCTACAGGACTGCTGGAGCTACAGGGAGACCCTGACACAAAAAAATAAGAAACCCTCTAAACTGATGTTGTGTATTAGTTATCAAGTATTTGAAGCATGAGGCAGGAGGATCACTGGTTCAAGTGCAGATTCAACAACATTTGAAAAAGAAAACAAAAGTGAAAAGGAAACAAAAAATAAATAAATAAAAACAAAGCTGGAAAATTCAGACTCAGTGGAGGAACTGCCCCTGTAACTTTTTGAATTTCACCATTTTCTTAACAATGTACATCTTACAAAAATTACAGATTAAATGTATGCATTAAAATGAGAAAATAGCCCTGAACTCAAAGAGAACTGCTTTGTTTCACCTTTCAAGGGAAAGACACAGCTAAGAACAGATGAAATTGTTCTACATAAAGAAAGCTAACTTACTTTGAAATATAGCTTTAAATATCTGATACTCATCAACAGGGTTGTCTTCATCATCAATGATTGTGGAATAGCCTTCCAGAGCAGTCTCCTCAGCATCATCTTCTTCCCAATCTTCATCATCTCCATCTTCACCTGCTTGCTTAGCCAGAATCTCCAAATATTCTTGGCCATCTTCATCAATATCATCTTCATCACTCCCCAGTTCCTCTAGAAAGCCATGAAACAGTTCTATTTATAATACTGAAATATTCTGCTACTCCACAATTACTACCTCTCCATAAATTATAGATCACAAATAAATTCAAGAAATAGTTGCAGGAACTACTGTTTAATTATATGTCCAGTTATAAAAGAAATAAAAATTCTCACACATGTCCATGAAACCCAACTGCCAGGCCAGTCTGGCAGGACTTTTGATTCTCACGCCCTAGTCTGCTAACTGCTGGGATTTTGTGTGTCACTAAATGTAGGTTTTTCTGATTCCAAATGTGGGTGGGGAAAACAGGGACATACATATTCATCTGCATGAGGAGACTGACACATGTTACAGCTAGGGTCAGAAATGGTAGTTCCAGCAAGTAATCCCAGGTCTGGAAGATGGAGGCAGGAGACCTGGCTATATAATAAGACCTTATCTCATATATATGTATCATTCCGATTCCAGAGGATCCGATATACAGTTCTGGTCTCTGAAGGCATTGCCCAACACAGGAGTACTAACTAACAGCCATGCAAGCAAAACATTTATACATATAAAAATTTAAAAAATTAAAGAAAAAGGCAAAGGATACTACTGAATCACTAGCAAACTTACAGGACTCAAGTATTATACAATAGTAACAAAGTAAGCACAGATTTGTTCAAGCATGCTAGAAAGTTCCGGTCACCTGAGCAGAAAAGTTAATTAGTATCTCAGGCATTTCTGCACACCTTCCTTCTCCCAGCAACACTTCATCATAAACTCTTTAGGGAATTTGAGTTTTGTTCTGTCTTTTCAAAACGGGTTATAAGGCATCAAGTTTTTAGGTAAGAGCAGGATTCCTACTATGATAGATATTTAGTTTATAAAAGACCTTATTACTTCTAGTCAGTAAAGGGGCTGAAATTAAAGGTATCAATATACCTATCCTCAAAACCTTTGCTTGGATTTCCATTCCCAAGGCTGGCTACATTAGTTTATAGTAAAAGACAAAAATGGAAATAGCTCTCTCATTTTTGTTATCATGAGAATAATTCAACTTATTTTAATCAATTTATACCAGTATATTTACACTGTCTTACAGGTTAAGTGCATTGGAAATATCTACTTACTTTAATTTTATAAATTTTTATTGATTTATTTTTTTAAAAAACAGGGTCTCACTATTTAGCCCCAATTGGACTGGAACTTAATATGTAGACTATCCCAGGTTGGCGTCATTCTCAACAGTGCTCTGCTTTCTGAGTGATGAGATTAAAGGCATATGCTACTAGCTGGCCTTATTTATTTTTCATTTTATGTATAAGAGTGTTTTGCCTGCAAGTATGTAAGCACACCTGTGTTGTGCAGTGCCCAGAGGGTGTCAGATCTATAGGAACTGGAGTTAAGGATGGCTGTTTGCTGCTATGGGGGTTCTCTTAACCTTGGGGACATCTCTGTAGACCCTAATTCCCTTAATGGTATAGCACCAAGTTAAGCTGTGGTATCACTGGATGATTGTTTTGTTTTTTTGATACAGTTTCATGTATCCTGGGAAGGCCTCAAACTACTCCATAGGTGACAATGAACTTCTGGTCTTTCTGCCTCTACCTACAGAGGGGCAGAAATGAGGCACGCCAGGCAAAGACTCTACACCTAGCCCATCTTCCTCAATTCTTAAAAGAGTTCTCTCTCCTAAGTAAATTTGCCACCGTTAGTTTAGTATTAATATTATTTGACTAAATAATAAATATCTTTCTGCCACTACAACAAAAAACAAACAAAACAAAACCTTTCAGGTAAACTTTTATTTTTTGAAATAAAGTCTCACTAGTCAGGCTGGCCTTAAACATGAGATCTGTCTCTTGTCATCTATCCAGTTCTAGCATGGCAGCTTTTGGCCACCATACCTGGTTGTTACATATCTTTATTTCTGCTGTGACAAGCATATGCAGAAAGAGCAAATCATTCCTGACTGCACTACTCTATGTCTGCACTATAATTGAAGTTCTTGACATTGTTTTTGAGAAGTTATCTCATGTACAGCTCAATGGCCTTGAATTTATTGAAGCTGGAACTTTTGAACTTGATCATTTTGCCTATACTTCCCTGTTGGGCCTCAAGGGCTGCTGCAGCTCCTTTAAGGGTGGGTTTGCAGTTCCCCGTGGGGCCGACTGCAGCTGTCAGTTTGGGAGATGGAGGAGTGGCAGGCGCCGCCAATGATTGCCTTCTCCCAAGCTGCTGCCCTGGCCAACGCCCTCTCCCGGGGTGCTGCCCCTGGCAATCCCCCCCCCCCCCCCCCGCTGATCTCCGTGCCAGGCCGGCCTCCCACCCCACTGGGCCAACCGACCCCACCCTTGGTCCGCCCCGACCTTCCCCCACTGACCCCTCCCCCCCCCAGGATCATCCCCTCCTGGGCAGCGCTGCGACCCGGCCCCCAGGCAAAATAGCTGCCGCTTTCCAGCACCCAGGCTGCAGTGTGGCTCGGCAGCTCCAGGCAGGGTAGGACGCTGTCCAGCCTCCGCTCCAGGTCTCTCGCAGGCTGCTGGGGGCCGGTGATGGTGGTACACACCGGTAGGATAAGCTGATGGAGGCAGAGGCAGGAGGATCTGTGAGTTTGAGGCCAGACTGCGCGACACTGACAGGTATCCTCACACGACGCACTGAGAGCTGCAGATTGACGTGGGTCCATCGTGACTCAGCCTTAGTGCAGGCTTGCCATGGCCAGACTTTGAACGGTTTCCAACTGTCAAACCAACCGTCATCAACCGTTTAGAATGCAGCTGTCAGAGCCTCACCCGAGTCTGACAGCCTATCAGAATGGACTTTGCCTGGCTGCAGCTTATGTAACAAAGATCGATTGGTCCTTCACTCCCTTTTAGCCCCGCCCCTACACTATATAAGTTATTTTGTGACAGTTAATAAACGAGATCCTGCTAGACAGACTCCCGACTCGGCGGGTTTTTTTTTTTTTTTTTTCTCCGGAGTGGAGAGGGGCCGGGTCGCGACACTCACCATCCCGCTCAGCCCCTGGAGACCGGCTGGACCAGCTTCGCCACAGCCCTACCTGCCGGCGATCCCGGCACTTCCCTAGTGCTAGAATTATAAGCATGCCATCACCGTGTCTGGCAAAAAACTGCGTTTTATATACCATATTTTAAATGTAGAACGTCACAAAAATGAGCAGGGCTAGAAAGAAGTCAGTGATGTTTCTAAACAGATAGGGCCTGGCTCTCTGCAGCACATATCCCTTACCAGTTTCATCATCGTCTTCGGCTTCATCATCGTCATCACTGTCATTCTCATGTTCTGCATGGCAGGCATATGCTCTTTTTAATCCATTGAATAAAAGGATAAATGCTGGTAAAATCTGTCCTGAAACCTGATTTAAAACCTGTGGTATTTGTTCCATATCAATAAGAGCACAAAGTCCCAGAACACACATCTTTCTATCGTGAAGCCTTTAAAAAAAAGTTTTAAAAAAAGTAAGTTATTTTTACTCTATTTTGTGAACTAAGCAAAATTCCCAATAAAGATCCATATTGTCACTTACCCCAGGAAACAGTCAACATCATTAAGCCACTGTGTGATGAAATGATTTGTCACTGGTTCAACATTATTAGGGAAGCGAAGATTTTCTAAGGTGTTGAGTAGTAGATGTGGATTATAATACAATGCAGCAATTGCAACTTGCAGGCACATTGTTCGCAGTTCACTTGTTTTAACCTCTCTTGTCAGTCTCTCTAAAGCTGCTTCCACAAATAATGGAATACACTGAAAAGAATATTTTGTGGTTATTAATAATCAACCTAAATCCTTATTATTAGCTCATTCACGATCTCAACTAACACTGTTCCTTTAGATGACCAGTATTTATTGTTGAGTCATTTTGATGGAAAATCTAATTTTAAAGAAAGGCAAATCTTCCCTGAGCTTTGAGAACCTCACTACCTTACCTATCATGGATTCAAAGCATTTGATATTTCAAACATATATATTTCAACAGTAGGCAGATACCCTAAACTCAACTGACCTACCTTCATTTACTTAATCTATCAAGACTCTTCAACCACAGCTAATTTAAATGACAACAGTATGTTAATAATCTTTGCTATCCAGGATACAATGTATAGAACATACATGGCCTAAATTAAAATTTAAAAGTGGGTAAGAAGACAAAACATTCTGAAGCCTTAGACATAGTTGGCCTCACTGACCTGATCAATACCACGTCCTTTGCACTGTAGAATGATGACCTCTAACAATTTTGCTGCATGACACTCTGCATCTTCTCCTGCAACTCCAGTAAGAACCTGATCAACAAAGAATGTAAATTTCACAATGATTTGTGAACCCTTACAATCAGAAAAATAATATACCTCCTCACTGGAAAGACTCTCCATATTATTTAAAATATCTAATTTGTATGAATAATTGCTATGCTCACTGTAAAAAGGATGGGATTTATTTTGTCATGGACTACCCTCCTGGCATCTCAGTCTATAAAATTAATTATGCTGATTCTAACATATCAACAATCATTAAATTCTCATACAGAGGTGGCAGGCAAAGGACCTAACCTTTTAGGAATATCTGGTTCTTCTGTAAAGAACTATAAAAAAAAATGAAAACAAACAAACAACACTCAAATGTGGTAGCACATGATGCCTATAATCCAAGTCTTTTGGAGGTTGAGTAAAGATAGAGTCTTACCATGTAAATAAAATACTGGCTAGGGAATATAAACCAGCCAGGCATTAAACTTAGGAGATTTGACTACCTCTGGATGCTGGGTTTAAAGCATGAGCCACTGCACTCAGCCTATTTCTTTACTTTGAAAATAAAACAGGGTTGGAAATGTAGCTCAACGAGAGCACTTGCCTAGCGGGTAGAGGGCCCTGGTTTTGTTCCTCAGCCACCAAAAGAAAAAAAAACAAAAACAAAAACAAAAACAAGCTGAATTCTCTGTTTTGCAGTTTCATTACTATAACAGCCTGACAACTCCATTTTATTTCAAAGAACACCACTTGAAAAATCAAAACATGTACAATTCCAGGCAAATGTCTATTGACACAGAGCCTTCCACATGATAGGCAAATGTTCTATCACTGAACTACATATACCCAAAAACACTTTCCTTCTGTATATCTTATTTATTTGGGACAGGATTTCAAACTTGCTGTGTACCTTAGGAAGAACCCAAACTCTTAATTCTCCTGCTTCAACTTCTCAAGTGTCAGGATTAAAAGTGTGAGTTATCATGCCTAGCTTGAAAAAATTTTCTGGCCTTTCTTTTTTAAAAAATTTATTTATTTTCATTTTATGTTATGAGTATTTTTCCTGCATAAATCTAAGTGCCCCTGTGTATCCAAGAGGCCAGAAGCAGCTGTTGGAGTCCCTAGACTTGGAGTTACAGATCATTGTTAGCCTCCATGTGGGTGCTGGGAACTTAACCTAAGTCCTCTGGAAGGACAGCAAGTGCTCTTAATCACTAAGGTATCTCTCCAGGCCCCTTTGCAACTTTGAAAGCCCTTAATTCTGTCTGCCCATGTTCAGCATAATGTGGGCGCACATGTATCTTCATTATTTTATAGCAGAAGCCATCTGAAACCTCTTACCTATTAAAAAAAAAAAAAAAAAAAAAACCTACCTTTTTACACATACTGTATATCATCTCAAGAAACTTGGTATCAGATAGAAGTGTGTCCGTATCAACTGTTACATAGTTATGCAAAAGAGGCATCATATCTGCAGTTAAAAACAAAAAAGAAAACACAATTACACTTTTTCCGCCCCCAGGCAGGGGCTCATGTAGCTTAGACCTGCCTTATACTGGCTATGTGTATAAGGATAATTTTGAACTCCTGATCCAGCGGCCTTATATCCCAAGTAATGGAATTTCTGGTGGGAACTATCATACCTCTGCCTCAATCATCTTTATAGTAGAAATACTTCATTTTTCTGTTTAAAAGTGTTTGCTCAGACAAATACAAATATGGGACCATCCTTTCTTTCATTTTAAAATGAATTCCTTTGCAGATGATACGTAACTTTTTTTTTTTTTTACAGTTGAGGTGTGTGAAAAGCAAAATGATAATGAAACCAATATATTATAATATCCATACCAATGTGTCAAGCACTAATCGCTACCAATCTATTATCCAAATAAGGAATCAGTTAAAGGAGCAAGAGTTTAAAGTCAAATAATAAAACTACATGGGAATCACAGTGAGGATAAGGGATTGGTCAATATTTTTATGCCGATTTGAATTTACCTGTAAAGTAATCAAAACCATCTTGCTGAAATACCTCAAATACAAGGGGCAATAACTGCCACATCTGAGGAGACACTTGCTGACAGGTTAAACTATGTGCCAAAGAGAAGATCTCTTCATAGAATTCTACAAGAGAATATCAAGGTATTAGGAAAATGCTCACTCACATGAAACAATAGAAAACAGTAAAATTAGAGGTGTAATACCTAATACATGCTGTTGTAAAACAGTCCCAATGACCTGTAAGCAGATACCCTCGAGCTGCTGGGTTATCTAAAAGAAAAAAATGGTAAGGAATAGCAGTATACTATATCTCTAATTATAAAATGAAAATTGTCATGTAATCATTTTAAGTCTCTTTTGATTATGAGTCAGTTTAACACTGAAATGTAATGAAGCAGCATTACAATGTGAAAAAAAAAAAAAAGAATAATCTGGCTTATTTACAAAAATAGTACACTGGGGCTGGGGAGGTATCATGTGCCTTTAATCCCAGGACTCTTGAGGCAGAGGCAGGCAGAACTTTCAGAGTTCAAGACCAGCCTGGTCTACATAGTGAGCTCCAGGACAGCTGGGACTACAGGGAGACCCTGTCTCAAAAAGACAAAAACTGAAGAAATATTAAAATTTATGGAAGTGCCAGAATCACAACTACTATGATGATAGTGTTTAAAACTAAGGAGGTCATTGGGTGCCAAGTATGGTGGCAAACATGTCTTTAATTCCACATTCTTCATTGCTTTATATTACAATTATTGAAGGGAGGCAATGTAACTACAAATGCAAGAACTCTATAGTCACCTCCATTTTCCAAATTGTTTTCAGGTAGTAAACCATGCAATGTTAAATAAGGCCTCAAGTCCATCAAGATCAATGAGAAATATTAAATCCTATTTAATTGTCAGTAAGTCTTTAACTGGGCCCCAAATATGTGAAGACTATTAGTGTGTTAAAGAAAGGTGGTAAGAAGACTAATTAGATAAAAAAGGCAAGACATTGATTTCAAACAAATAGCACGTTAATACACTGAGTTCTCAAAGCAATTCATCTTGTTAAAAAAAAAAAAAAGGGACAGGATTTCCTGTGGATTTTTTCTACCCCAGTTAACACACAAAAAGCAAAAATAGTTTACTGAAAAGTTTATACTACAAAGGACAGTTTGTAGATATATGGAAACATGCCTTATAGATAACCTTATATTACCATTACAACAATCTACAGAGAGATGACTAACATGAAATACCTTAAGGTGTTAAGGAAGTAAGTAGAAAAAGGGTTAGGAAGTAATCCCTAGCCAGGTAGTGAGAGGGCTCCATGAATGTAAAACCAGCTTAGACTACACAAGGATTTCCAGGCCAGTCAAGGGTATACATAAGACCTTACCAAAGCTTGACGTGGTGGCACATGCCTTTAATTCTGGCACTCTGGAGGCAGAGGCAGGCAGATCTCTGTGAATTCCAGGCTACCTGGGGCTACCGGGAGACCATATCTCCAAAATAAGCAAAGAAAAAACAAAAAGAAATTAAGACCTTATCAAAAAGTTAAAAACAAACAAACCCCCAAATCACAAATAACCTCTGCAGTCTGATCCATGAGTACTAGGCCAGCTGGAGCTACAGGGAAACGCTATTTCTAAAAGACAAAGACAAAACAAACAAGTACCCAACAATATGTGAGAGATTCAGGTGCATCTACCTTAAGAGACTGGGATTAAGAGTGTAGCTCAATGGAGCCCACTCATGTAGCATATGCTGAAGGACTACAATAGAAAAACAATGCATAAATCTGAAATTACATTATTACCAAAACAAATATAAGCAAATATTATAAAAATGTTAAGTCAATACATATAGAAGAATTCATATTTTCTGATTTTTTTTCTAAAATCAATTGTAAAAATCATGATTATATTTCTCTTACTGTCAAAAAGACATTTAAGAAAAAACAAAGAATGAAGATAGTGATAATGATTTCAAAATGATATGTATTTTTTGCTACTGAACAGGATACTTTAAAATCTTATGTTTTTATATTTTAGCAAAGAAATCTAAAAACAAGACTTTGTGGGTAGGGGTGTGTGTGTTCATATGCTGCATCCAGGGATTAAAATCAGGTCATCACGTGGAGACAAATGTGTCTACCCGCTGAACTATTTTTCAGGCCCAAAAATAACTTAAGTGAAAATAAGCCATATGTTTTCCAAGGAATCACCATGCTCTAGAACTGAGAAAAATTATGAGTCTAAATCTTGAGCTCCAAAATAAAGAGATGGTAAAATAAATACCCACTACTTTTTAATCCTCCTTCTCAAGTCTAAAATGTAAATATTTGTAAGATATCAATGTTACTTTAGCAAATAAAGTAAATAAGTGACTAGATTTAAAAAAAAAAAGATTGATGGTAAAAAACCATAGATCAATGTAACATGACAATCACTAAAATTTCTGCAATTGTAATCATTTTTTTTACCTCTTTATGGTCTTCAACTACACTGAGAAGTGTATCAATTGTATTCAGAATCCCCATAGCAGTAACTGCTTTGTCATCACTTCCTTCTTCATCTGGTCCAGTCTGAATTACTTGGTTAAATGTCATTGCCTAGAATCAAGAGAATGGAACTCACGAAACCATGTTTTGAGGCATGTGTGAGACACTGTAGAGCCAAGAGAAATCTCAAACTTTGAATCATACTGCCTCATCTTCCTTACTAGTGAGATTACAAGTGTGCACTTTCAGTGTGGGCACGGTCTAGAATGATTACTGATAAGAAAATGTTCTCCTTGAGACAGCACAACAAACCAATGCCTCTAAATTAGTTTAAAAGCCTGGGCTATGGAGTCTCATAGTTCTGGTATATGACCTATCTTTCTTGACACTGTGTATCTCTGAAACAGGCATCTCCTTGTAACCTCAGAGGGCAGGTGCTCAGATTAAAGGCATGTGCCAAGTCACTTGGGAATCTGCTACTAATACTATGAGGATTAAATGGGCAATGGTATAGAATATGCTTATTATAAATATTATTGGCTAAAGCTGTGATGAACACTTTAGTGTCAGCAACTCAAGAAGCTGAGGCTGTAGGATTAAATACGCTCATGAGTTCAGGGCCAGTATTGTCAGCATACCAAGATCCTCTCTTAAAAGACCAGATAAATCATACTGAACACAGGCATACTGAAATCACAAAGTTGCTGTTTTGCCATTTATAAAACTGTATTGATTGTTCTGAGCATGCCAGGACTCTAAACAGATTCTGTAGCCTAACCTACTTAACAGGCAGTGAGGTAGCACAAAGAGGAATCCTAGTCTGACTATGTACAGCTTAGGCAAGCTATTCAATTTTTCATACTTCACACTGACTCTCTGTAAAGGAATCTTCAACCAGAACCATTTGAGAAATAAATGCATTAAAATCTGTCAGAGTTTAGAATACTACAATACTACATAGTATGTTCCATGGAACATTTGCTTTATATGGAAAGCAAGCTACTTGTGACAAACTACCTGGTTCATAAGAAAGCTACATAAACATCCTTGCAATGACAGATTTAATGACATACCAAATGTTGAGTCATTTCTACGGCAATAGGAGTAACTTCTTCACTATATTCACAGATCATTTTCTGAATAACATTGGTAAGATCATCATTTTCTGTTTCTCTTATGATATGAAGAAGGGCCTGCATTACAGGCCTGATAAATGGAGTGATGTATTCTTTAGCTGTAATACAGAAAATACAGGTAAAGATAATAAAGTGAATATAAGATACAGAAATGAGAACTTAAAGTACTTCCAAATAGCACATAGAATAACCTAATTTCTAGGCTTATGGTACACAATTATGTGTAGAGACACCAGTAACATACAAACCATTTACCTTTTTCTTGATTGCTGATCAACACCTGGAGTGCAATGGCAGCTTCTACCTTCACTGGCATTTCTCTATCATCAATAAGACATCTTCTTGTCAGCTCTAAAGCTGTTTGTAAGTTCTGATCACTCTTGAACTTCACTTCACAAAAATAATGAAGTACCCAGCAAGCCTTTAAAATAAAAAGTGAGTGACTATAAACATCTACATTAAATTCTCCAAACTACCTCCTCCTAGAGTTTTTAATGTCTGGGAATTTGGAGGCTGGCCAGTGGGAGATGTGTCAAGTCACATCACACTAGACCAGTACTATGATCCCAAGTTATTCTCTGGCTGCATGATGTTTGTGTGGATAGCAAAATCTGAATGCAAAACACAGACAGACATTGCTACCAGACACAGATGACAACTATGCACACACTAGGGCAGCCAGTACAAGCGTCACATTAAACATAAGTCTTAATGAAATATAGCTTTTCGAGCAAAAGTTTCAATTTTCAAAGTCATTCATTACAAGATATAAAAACACAAAGTAATACAACTTGAAAACTTACTCTTGCTCTCATGTAGCCTAGTTCACTGCTGAAGAGAGGAAATACATGATTCTGCAGCATGTATTCCATTTGATCTTTGTAGATCTTTTTCTGCAAATATGAAGAAATGACTGAGATAGAATTCTAAATGTTATAGTGTCAAGTTGCAAGTACATATCCGGTATTAACTACTAGTACTAAAATACATCTTTCTTTGTTTTGGCTTTGTTTTGTTGAGACAGAATCTCACTATGAAGCCCTGATAGGGCTGGAACTCTCTCTGTTCAGACCAGAGATCCACCTGCCTCTGTCTCCCAATCCTTTTACACATTTAATCCCATCCATTTTTATATATTTTTTATTTTTACATATTTTATGTATTTAACATTTAAACCATCCATTTCTATGTTTTTAAAAATTATTTTTAGACATGGACTATGCTGGAATTCATGATCCTCCTCCCTCATTATCTAGGTTGCTGCAAGTATAGATGTATACTATCAATCTAAGGACATTTCCACATGTTTTCTACATTATGTAATAAAAAGCATTCACACCAAGTTTCAACTATTTTTAATGTTTAATTAGTAGGAATTCTTGTTAGTCTTACAAAATTTTGGGGGGAGGCTGAGAGTTACCTCCATGGTAAAGACTGTTATTGCAGAGGACATAGGTTTCATTTCTAGTGGGTAACAACTATCCTTAACTCCAGTTACAGGGGATTTGACACCCTTTTCTGGTCTCCTCGGGCACTGCATTGCACTGGCACATTTGCCTGCAAGTATATAAATGTATACGTATATACATACATGTACACATATATATAAATGCAGGTAAAACTCATACACATAAAAAAATCTGCATACAAAATTTAATCTACCTGCTGGGCATGACAGCACACCCCTTTAATCTCAGCCAGGAAGCAGAAGCAAGCAGATCTTTCTGAGTTGGAGGTCTAGGCCAGTCAGAATAGTGAGACCTGGTCTAAAAAAATAAAGCAAAAAAGAAAAAAAAAGAGCAATCCTATTAAAAATACCTAGGGGCCTGGGAGCTCAGTTGATAAAATGCCTTCCATAAAAGTAATTCCCAAGACCTTTGTAAAAAACAAGGGAGGTGGATATGCTTATAATTGTAGTGGCAGAGACAAACCAATGTCAGTCAGCTGGCTCCAGATCCCAATGAGATCCTATCTCAAAAATCAAAGTGAATCCAGGCATGGTAGCAGATGCTTTTAATTACAGAACTCAAAGAGCAGAGGGAGAGGAAATCATAAGTTTAAGGTCAGCCTTAAAATATATAAATAAGTAATAATAAAAAAAAAAAACACGAGGCACTGAAAGGTGGCACAGTGGTTAAGAACATTTACTACTCTCCTAAAGGACCCAAGTTTCAGGTTCTCAGCACCTACACTTCAGCTAACACTTGTCCTAAGTTTCAGGTCCAAGGGATCTCATGCTCTCTTCTAGCCTCAAAAGCACCAGGCAAGCACGGTACTCATATACAGGCAGGCCAAACACTTAAGATACATATAATTTAAAAATAATTAAATGTTCCAAGACGCCTTCTTCTGCCAGCAGCTGTAGGCACACATGTGGTATGTTTACATACATATAGCAAAACTCTTATACAGAAAAGGAGTCATTGCTTTAAAAATATGTATGGAAAGGGGAAAAAAGTAAAATAAAATCTTTAAAAACAAAAATATGTTCATCAACTGAGGGATGGATAAAATGCATTAACAATTGTGTCAAAGGTACAGAATATCAGACAAATGTAGACTAAGAGTACTTCAGGGCTGGAAAGTTGGGCATGAAGTGGGACATAAATACTAACGTATACTGGATTCCTTTTGCAGAGATAAAAATGTCTTGAAATAAGATGATGATTCCACTAGTGAGTGTATTAGTGACCATACAGTTTTATATTTTTAAATTATTTACTTTCTCTGTGTATGAACCTGTAGGAGTCAGATCTTTCTTTATACTTTGTAGCACCAGAGGCAAGAACTCAGGTTCCTCGGCCTTAACCACAAGTGCCTTACTACCAAGCTATCACCAGATATATACTTCAAATGGACAAGTAGCACAGAATGTATATTGTACTTCAAAAAAGCTATCAATTTTAAACTACACACACATGCATATGCTCAAAAAGAAATACCTTCAGTAGTATTTCAGCTAACGAGCCAATCATATGCAAGGCTCCATCTTTTTTACGAGGATCAGCATTTGGTTCAGTAAGAATCTGGTAACAAAATCCCATAGTCTTCTGCAGTACCTAGATTAACAGACAAGCAAAATTTGGAATAATAACCCAATTGGTCTAGAAAAACATTATCAAAATGACACATGGAAACAGTATATTTGAACAAATTTGAAGCAATGCAGGAAATGTTATCCATGAGATCGCTCACCTCTTTCCTCTTACTACAAGCTGTAAACAAAAGTGTCTGTGCAGCAGTGGTAGGAGAAATGAAATCTTCAAACACATCTAGAAGACAAATAACAAATGAAAATCAAGAGAAAATACTGAGACAGGTTCCTGACCTTCCAACTACTAGGATTATAGGCATAGTAATTTTCTTACAAAACATTTTTTCATATTACCTAATTTACAAATTATGTTTTGTAAAAAACAAAACACTTAGGCAGGCACTGTGGAACAAACTGTAATTTCAGCACTGGTGTGACTGAAGTAGGAGAATGATGAGTTCAAGGTTAGCTTAACAGGATTAGGGTGCAGCTCAAGGTATAAAACTTGCATAGCATGTGCAAGGCCTAGATCTGATCTCCTATTAGAAAATAAACTATGAAAACAAAGCTTAAAAAAAATTTTTGAATCTTCATGACCAAAGAAATGAATTTGTGTATATACCTAAATTCTCAACATGCTCAATGTTACGTTGTTATTTAGTAAGACCTCAAAAAAAAAAAAAAAAACTGGTAAAATACCCATGTATTCGATGGGTATTCGGCTTAAGATGGGATTTTACTATGTTCCTAGGCTGATCCTCAAGTTAAAGTGATCACTCACTTAAGAATTTCAAGTATTAGAATGCCAGCATGCATTATCACACCCAGATTCCATGTCCTTGTTGTACAAATTAAATGTTCATCCAACAACTTTTAATAGTACTTCATACAAAATACTGCTCGTGAGAAATTTCATAGTACGGTTACAAAAAGATCCTAGTAGGAAGGTCTAATATCTAACACTAGTCAAATATGCTTTAATCCCATGGAGAGTTCGTATGACTCTACCTTCCAGAACGCATCTATTCAGTCCCCACACATGTGGTTAAGATTAGATAGAATGTTAAAGTGTAAACTTGATTATCAAATAGTTTGACATTTGTCCATAAAAGCATCCAATATAATATTGCTAAAAACAAAAGCTTATAATATTAAAGCTTTCTAATAAAGGAATACCCAAATGTAACAAACAACAAAGGCTTTTTTTTTTTCAGTATCAAAACTGAGATGCGATTCAGGCTGCCGGTTACTAACAAACAATCAAAATATTTTGTTCTAAAAGTGAAAATTCCTTTGTTCTTTTATTTATTTTATGTTTTTTGGAATGGGTTGTCCCTTATAGTCCCAGTTAGCCTAGAGCTCACTATGTAGACTAGGCTGGCTTAAATCTCAGAGATCAATTTACCTGCTTCTGCCTGGAACTGAAAGCTTGCTCCACCAACACACACTCTTTGTTCTCTGAAAAGCTTTTCTTTGTTATATTCAGTGTGTTTCTGTGTGTGTATAATGGGAAGCAGAGGCCACAGCACATGTGTGGAGGTCAGAGGATAACTTATAGTTTCTCTCATTACACTATGTGTATCTGGAAATAGAACCCGGGTACTCAGGCTTGGCAGCAAGCACCTTTACTGCTGAGCCATCTTTGCGGCTCTGCCTTGTTTTTTGAGTGAGGTTCTCATTGTAGCCCAAGATAACCTTCCACCTTCCAAGTTTTGGGATTATAGGCCTGCACCACCATACCCAGTGAGCAAGAGAAAATTTCTTACCAAACTTCATGCGTATATATTCATAAGGGTCTTCTTGCCAAAGTTCCTCATCAGCATCTGTATAGCACATCAATGGAAAAATAACATCTTGGATAATGCCCTGTAATTTAAAAGTTAAGAAAGTAACAGTCTTCAGCTTTCAAACTTAAACTGTCAAGTCTTCTTTAAGTACTAAAACAGGAATAATTAAAATATGTAATTTAAAGTTTAATAGCAAACACCAATAATTAATTTAATACATTCTTGGAACAGCCAAGCCATGCATCTTCTATACCATTTATATAAGAAATGTATATATAAATAGCATTTATGAGTTCTGAAATACTGAATGTGAAAAACATAGGCTATTAGTTCAGATGTAGCTTAGTGGCGTAATGTTTGAATTGTAGCTTACATACCTACATTCAATCTCTAATACCTAAAAAGAGGAAGAGGAAAAACAAAGGGGAGGGGTGCAACCTATCTTATTCTAGAACTTTAAAAGCTAATTAATTACCAAAATTACATAAGCCAATTACCCTAGAAACCAATCTGATGAAATACAATCCTTTGTTCAGTCCAAACTGCAAGACTCAAATATTAACTAAATATAACCAAATGGTAATAGCTTAAATATTGGCTTGAAAATTGAGTTTGTCTAAAATGTAGGTATTTATAAAATACCTCTCATTACTTTGTCAAAGTGTTCCATCTCCTTTTTTTGCTGAACTGTCAAAACAATCACCAGCACTAAACTAAGTAACAAAACCATTCAACCTTATTAGCAATTAATGTACTCCTATTACATTTGCTAGAAGAACATTTCAAATAGAAAATTATTACTTGTATATGAGGCTTCAGATTCTTCCAGGTAAGGGCATGGGAGACACCCTGATTAATATAATTTAAGGTCTGCTGTAAAACTCGAGGAGCCATATACTGTTTTTCCTTGTATTGATATAACACCTTCAATAAAACCTTTGAAAAAGAAAAGTTCAATTAAAAACAAAATTTCAGGTAACTTTCAACCATTTATGAGCTAATTAAAACTGACAATTCTCTTACTATCTAGCTAACACCACACCATAAAATAAAAACCATTCTTCTTAAAAAAACTGTTTTTATTTTAAGTGCATCAATATATTGCCTGTATGAAGATAGGGGCACATGTGTTGTACAATGCCTGAGGCGGTCAGAAGAGGGCGTTGGATCCCCAGGAATTAAGAGTTATGGATGGTTGTCAGCTGCCATGTGGGTACTGGGAACTGAACCTGCACCTTCTCCAAGAGCAGTCAGTCCTCTTACCCAATGAGCCATCTCTCCAGCTCCCCAAAACCACATTCTTTTAAGAAGACATTTTAAAAAATTATACATAATTATATTTCCAAGGCAAAATTCCAGTAATAATTGGGCAGGTGAGATCCCTCAGAGGGTAAAGACATTTGCCACTAAGTCTGATAACCTGAGTTCCATTTCTGATACCCACACTGAAACCTGGCAATTTGTCCTCTGACCTGCACATAGCATGCAATGACAAGTGCACTCACACATACACAGAATAAATTGTTAAAATAAAATCATAAACTGAAGTAAGACTGCATCAAGGGTCTAGTTTCAGTTTAAGGAAATGAGAGACACTGTTACCTACCACTGTGAACATACCCAAAAGTCTAAGAGCTAGCCCTATGCTTGATTTTCTTTTATAAAAACCTTAACCCAAGCTACTCAATCACCTATATATTTAGCTTTAGTCAATATTTCTAATTTTACCTGATTCTTTAGAGCACTAAATTCCAAAATTTGAATTACTTTCAGAAGTTCTGTTAGATTAAAGCTATTTCAACAATAATGCCAAAATGTTATTTGCCTTTTTCCACACATCATTGTACCAAGTTCATCTGTTAAACTTTGGTTTAATTTCTAATATGGTAAGTATCAGTGGGCGTGTAACAAAGGGGAGTGGTGGAAAACCTATAATTCCAACTTGGGAGGTGGGAGGAGTTCAAGGTCATTCTCAGCCTGATCCAGCCAGCACTACATGAGATCTGTCACAAAACACACAGAACAAACCAAAACCCCCAACAATAACATTAACAAAAAACTACTGGGGTCCTCGGTAACTGTCAGTGCCACTGAAGGATGTGGCTAAGCAGCTGAGGGCTTAACCAGTATGCATGAGGTTCAACCCCTGGCAGTGAGAAAGAAGAAAAAAAGTCAAAAAGTCCTAAGACCAGCTGGGCATGGTGATGCTTTTAATTGCTCCAATCAGAGGTAAAGCAGGATCAAATTTAGGTTACCCTCAGCTATAATGTGAGATTCTATCACCCACCCCTGTAATGTATATTATATTAGTAAAATATGTTGTCTGAGCCTGCAGAGAAGCTGAATCTGAAACCAGGGTGACCCCCTCCCCATTTCAGACCCAAGCATGTTTGTCTCAAAGTGTCTACCAAGATGTTGGGATTGGCTGGCTGGTGCCTCTAACTCTGAAAGGGGATGAAGAGAACTCAGAACAGCTAAAGAGCAAAAACACTGTGGCCTTGAAAACAGCTAAACGATAACTATTTCCAAGAGATATTACTATTGCTTGTTCCATAGTATGAAAGTGTCTACAATGGAGCTGGAGAGATTGTTCAAACAGTTCAGAGGATCATAGTTCCCATCATCTATATCAGGCCACTCTCATTCCCTGTGATTCTAGCTGACAGCTTCTTCTGTCCTCTGCAGGCATCACACACCCACATAGACATAAATAAAGTAAATCTTGAGATTCTCTATCGGTCAGCTCCAGCTGGTTGCCTTAAAGGGGGCTTCCTACGTTGCTTTCTACTAGATTTTTTTAATGTTTTACCTGAATGCATATAATAAACAACATGTATGCCTGGTGCACATGGAGGCCAAAACAGGACAATGGATCCTTTAGAACTGGACAGAGTTAAGGATAGGTACTGGGCTCCACATGGGTGCTGGTAACAAACTTAGGTCCTCTAGAGGAATAATAGGTGCTTCTAATTGCTGAGCTACCTCTCCAGACCCCAATATCAGATGTTCTTTATATTTTAAAAACATTTATTTGTTTACTCTTTGTTTGCTTGGAAGGAGTGAGGACATGAGCATGTGTGGGGAGGTGAGAAGATAAACTTACAGGACCTGGTTCTCTCCTTCTGCCATGAGAGTTCTGGGATGAACTCAGGTCATAAGGGTTGGCAGCAAGTATACTAATGAGCCATCTTGCCAGACCTCTACTGAATGTTCTGATTATCCAATTTGATGGTGCTTTCTAACTCATTCAAAGTTGGAAATATGGCCATCAGAGATCATTTTCCAAACCATGCAAAACAACTACCAGGCCCCTATAAGAAGTCTTTGGACTAGAAATGCTTGAGAAGTGCCACAAGGTGCAAATATACACTCTTATAGATGATAAACAAACTAATAATAAGCAAGATAATAAGATAATAAGATAAGCTGGGAACTGGGTGTGGCGGACACACCTTTAATCACAGCACTTTAGAAGAAGAAGGATCTCTGAATTGAAGGCCAGGTTTGTCATCTACATAGTGAGTTGCAGGCCAGCTGGGACTCAGTAAAACAACAATAAAAAGTAAGCTGGTTCAAGTCAGGAAGTTTCAACATTAAACAGGTTGTAGCAAAGAGGTCTGATGTCTCAGTAGTTAAGAGCACTTGATCCTCCTTCTGGACTGGAATCTGGTTCTAAGAACCCACACCTGGAGATGCACAAAACTATTATTTCACCTTTAGGTGATCCAATGCACTCATCTGGCTTCTGTAGGCACTTCCACACACACGCACATAAATAGCCTCTACTAAGACAGACTATAGTACTTACTTGCTGGACACCAACAGCAAAGGCCTTCAGAAAGACTTCAGCAAATTCATTATACTCCTTGGAAACATTCCCAGGGCTTCCATATCTAAATGAATATCATTGTGTCCATTATATTTTTTACAATGCTTTATATCTACACTTAATAATAACAAAAACTTCAAAAAGTTAATTTATATGCAGAAAGTTTACCTTTCAAAAAGTCTTGCTAAAATATGTAAGGCCCACTTCTTACATTTCCACCATGGTAATTCAGGTCTATCGTCTTCTTCAACTTGAAGTGTTTCCTTTAAAAAAACATTTATTTAATGATACTGAGAGAATATGATCTAGAAAGAACAGTATGAGTTGAAAGCAGACATTATCATAAAATTGAAAAATTATCAAGAACCTAAACATTCCAAAATAAGGTAATGGCTAAATACAAAAAAATCCTCAATACTGAAACATAATCCTTAAAAGGAACTAATATTAAAATATCTGTGACATTTTTAATTTTAAAAAATGTGAGACTATAGAAGAAACCTTCAAAGATTTGGGTTTTATTAAGCTAAATGTTTATTTTACGTCCCAGTCCCATCCTGTGGAATTTATGCAAGTGTGCAAGTATGTAATTAAAAACAAAAACAATCGAGGTTCATGTCACTGGGAAAGCCTTTAATCCTAGCAGAGGCAGGCAAATTTGTAGCTGCCTGTAACACTAGCTCCAGAGTGGGGAACTGACACCTCTGGCCTCTACCATCACATATACTCAAATGCATATATTCCCACATAGACACATACATACATACACATAATTTTTAAAAAAAAATAAAAATTAATCTTTATTCTTTTTATTTTATTTTATGTGTATGAGTGTATTGCTTGCACCTGTGTTATACAATGCCTGAGGACAAAAGATGGTTACAGACTCCCTGGAACTGGAGTTGTCAGTTGCCATGTAGGTGCTAGGAATTGAACCCAAAGGGTTCTCTGCAAGAGCAGTCAGTACTCTTAACTCCTGAGCCATCTCTTCAGCCCCCTAAAAATAAACCATTAAAAGAGAGAGAGAGAGAGAGAGAGAGAGATAGAGAGAGAGAGAGAGAGAGAGAGAGAGAACTACAGGAATGAAGAGACCTCAGCAGTTAAAGATGCCCTTCCAAAGGACACAAGTTTGGTTCCCAACAATAAGTCACGTATATGGTAACAATCATCTGTTATTCTACCCTGTTCTGGTCTCCTCAGGTTTGCACACATGGAAGCACTTAAGATACATTCAGGCAAAAACAGTCATATACATGAAATAAATAAAAATAACTGAAAAGAAATAGAATCACCAAGAAACACAAGCAGATTTTCTATAAAATAACTCTCTAAATTTTCACTTAATATTTGTACATGAGTAAATAAAAAGATCTCTATCTAGAAAAAGATCATAGAATATATATTCATAGGAATATTATCAAAATTAATTTTTGAGTATAAGAGAACACATAAAAGCCTAAGGAGTATGCCTTTAATCCCAGGGGTAGAGCAGGGCAGGGGGATCTCTGTGAGCTGAAGGTTAGCTGGGGCCTACAAGGAGACTGT
This sequence comes from Eospalax fontanierii, assembly GCA_035773235.1. Taxonomy (NCBI): domain Eukaryota; kingdom Metazoa; phylum Chordata; class Mammalia; order Rodentia; family Spalacidae; genus Eospalax; species Eospalax fontanierii. Next base: position 174,810,322 of record CM069524.1, on the reverse strand, counting down.
CTTGAAAGGATCAAAAAGAAAGAAAACACTTAAAAAAACTTACATTAGGTACATCCCTATTCACAACAGTCTTCAAAATTTCCACCCATTCTGTCAGGTTTTGTTGGTTTATCAGCTCCAGTGGAAGCGTGTACTAAAGAAAGACCAAGAATTAGCATTAAGTCCTTACCAAAGAAAAGCCCATTTCCTTTTACTGTTCATACTATCTACCAGAGGTACTTCATTCAATGGCCATTTCCACATGAGCATAGAAATTTCCTTAGTGAACTGTGGCAAGGACTACAGGCATTATTAATTGGCTCTCAACTTACTAGGACGTATTTTTTTCTTGAAGGTGTGATATATTTATCACAGAAGTCTAATAACCACCTTTTATAGTTTTTGCCTATAGGTTTGCTTTCCATTTTTCTGCAGTTTAGAGATGAAACACAGGTCTCAGACATACTAGCAAGTGCTGTACCACGGCTCTGCTTCTTTGTCTAAGGAGGAATGGTTTATTTAATTTATTGGATGCTTTATTGGCCATCTGAAAATATAATTATAGACATCTCTCATAATGACCTATGAGAGATATAAAAATTATTTTTTAATCCATTCTTACATTTCCAGGATAAATCTTATTTTTTAGTAAGCATCTTTGCCCCGAGACAGGTTTTCATCATATAGTCCTTCCTGGTGGCCCAAAACTCCCTATAGTATGCCAGGGAAGACTCAGGTTTAGCTATCTTCCTGCCCTCTGCCACTCCAAGTGCTAGGATTACATGCATGTACCACCAATTGAGGATTTTAGGGTACCAAGTTACCTAGATGAGATAGGACTAGATGTGTATATGTGTGTGGCTGCATGATGTGGATCCAGGTATAGTTGATAGCTAGAAGAGACCACCAGATCCACTGGATGTTGCAAACCAAACGCAAGGTCTGTAAACTGAGCCTTCTCTTACGCTAGTCTAAGTAATTTGGAAATGATATTTTAACCTGAAGTTGTGACCTCAGGCTGGTAATACAACTCAGTTGGCAGACTGCTAGCCTACCAAGTGAGAACATGTGAATTAAACTGCCAGCACCATATAAACTGAGTGTTGGTGGTGCACACCTCTAATTCCAGCTAGGAGGATCAGAAGTTCAAGGTTACCTTCAACCACATAGTGGTACAAACAAATGAAAAATTTTATAAGCAATTACATTTGACAGAAAATATAGACTCAACCACATCCTTAGTGAGTGGTCTTTTATTATAGACTTAGAACAGTAGAAAGAAATGTAAAAACCTACTACTAGGTGCTAGTCAAATCTACAGAAAACACAACACCTGAGTGTAGCAGCACATGCCTTTAATAAAGGCAGCATTTGGAAGGCAGAGGCAGACAGATCCCAGTGAGACTGAGATCAGCCTCTTCTAGACAGTGAGTTCCAGGCCTGTTGGGGCTACAAGGAGACCCTGTCTCCAAAAACCAAAACAACAAAATACCTGAACTAGAGCATAGAAAATCTTGAATATTTGCTTCTGGATGAGAACAGATTGATCAGACTGATCAGAAAGCAGCTGGATAAATCTATCCTTCAGAACTGGCAGGAAATGTTGCATTGCGGCTACCAATGGACTTCGTTCTTCTGGTTTCTTGTACCTACGGGTAGGAATACAAACTAATTCTGTAAGAATGTATTTCTATAACTGTATTTCCATAATATATATATTAATTAAATCACCTGATTATTCATACAGATGTAAATTCAGAAAAGAAAAAACCCTGTTCTGGAATAAAAACAATAAATGAGCCTTTTGACAAAATGTACTAAGCAAGGGAAGTTCCTGCCCATCCCAAAGCTTTAGCCAAACTGCCAAGGCAGCCAGAGAAGATCTTCATGTCACCCAAGTTCTAGCATCCTAAGATAACAGTGACTCAAGAAGCAGCCAAAATACTGTCCTGAAAATGCCCCAGAACAAGCTCAACCAAGTCATCAAGTTCTCCCTGAGCAGTCACCCATGAAGACAGAGGACAATGACAACTGAGTCCACTGTGGATGTCAAGGTAATGACATCCAGACAAAAACAAGCAGTGAAGAGAGTATAACACTGATGTGGCCAAAGTCGACACTCTGATCAGGCCTAACACAAAGAAGGTGGCACATGTTCAACTGGCTCCTGATTATACTTTGGATGTTGCAAACAAAATTGTGATCATCTAAACTGAGTCTAACTGACTAATTCTCAATCTGCTATTTTTTTAACCACAAAAGAATTCGACAATGAGAAAAAGAAACTCAAGTAAAAAAAATCCAAGAAGTAGAATATGTACTGTTTACTCAAACACCATGAGATCAGTACTGACTGAGGCCACTATTAGGAATATCACTTTGACAGTCCAGGCAACTTTTCCTAACTACAGATATTAGGTAACAAGCCTAAATGGTTGGGATCCAGGGTCTGCTCCTGACAGCTTCACTATGCAGTCTCTATTATAAAACAGACACAGATATGAAGCTACAATGACCTGGCTTCTAAACAGCAGCAATTGATTAACAGAAATCAACTTTGCATTCACATACTAGTATATTTTATGGGGCTGGAGATGGTTCAGCAATTAAAAACACTGTCTGCTCTTGCAGAGGACCCAGGTTTAATTCCCAGCAATCACATGGAGACTGACAACTGTTAGTAACTCCAGTTCCAGGGGAACCAACGCCCTCTTTCACCCTCTTCAGCCATTGCATGCATGTGTGCACCTACAAACATACAGCCAAATACTCATAGACCATAAATAAATAACACAATTGTAACAGCTACCACTTCTCTTTTTTAGAATAGGTAATTATCTAAATAGTTGTGATTATATTGGAAGATTCCATTTTGATTTATTGGTATACCTCCTTAAGTGAAAATATACCTAAGAATAGATTATATGGGTATAATTTCAATTTAGACCTGGGTTAGGTTCTTTCCCCACACCCACATTGCAGTTCATCTCCATCTGTTAACTCCAGTTCCAAATCCAACACCTTCCTCTGGGATCCACAGGCACCAGACATGCACATGATACATACACACACACACACACATGCAGGGAAATAATCATACAAATAAATCTATAGAGAAAAGGCAGGTATATCCATAATAAGCTGGTATGAGAAGACTAACATAGCTCCTGTTTGAGAACGACAAATTTGTGAAGCATTCCATATTTATGGGAAACACACACACATACACAAAATCATACTCTCTTGAAAAGATGGATTCCTAGGCATGGTGTACACACCCGTAATCCCAGAACTCCAAAGCTGAGGCAGAAGGATGGTGTAATTAATCTGAGACACAAAAGGAGGATATACCAAAAAACTTATTTATCTTTCAGTATTTTAAAATACCAAAAATAAAAAATTCTGAGAGAGCCAAGATAGTTGAGCCTGCTTGAGGATCTGAATTCTAGATAAAGCCAGGTACTAAAAAAAAATTAAAAAAAAAAAAAATTCCTGGAACTTCCTTGCCAGCCAATCAGGCTGAGTCTCAAAAATGAAAGTGGGCCCACTAGATAGTTCAGCAGGAAAGGGTACCTGTTACCAGGTTTGATGACCTGTCTTCAATCCCTGGAACCTACATGATGAAGAGGACTGATTCCCAAAAATTGTATTGTGATTCCCCTCCACAGGTTTACACACACACACCCTAAATAAAAATTTAAAAAAAAAAAAAGGATGGGGAACGAAGATACCCAATGTCATCCTGTCCTGTCCTCTACATATATACAGGTGGGGAATTTAGACTAATAATGACCAATGCAGCTATTAAATTAAGTACTTCATTTAAAAGGCTAAGAAATTATACACAGCATATATCAAATAAGATTATTATGAGCTGGTGAGATGGCTCAGTGGGTAAGAAAGAATATTTGTGCAGGCCCGACAACCTGAGTTCCGTCTGTGGAATCCAGAGTAGGAGGAAAGAACAGACTCTTAAAAGTTGTCCTCTGGCCTCTACACATATGCTGTGTCCACCCTCCCACATACATACATACATACCACAGACATTAATATTTTTTTAAAAGGCCTATCATTTATAAAAGAAAGTCATGTGATAGGGACTGGTGAGAAGGCTCAGTGCATTAAGAGGGCTTGATGCATATGAGCAAGAGGATCTGAATCTGGATTCCAGCACCCACATAAGAAAAGGGCAGCGATGGCCTCACACATATCCACAGGCCTGTGGGGCAAAGGAGAAAAGAGGATCACTAGGGCTTCCTAGATGTCAGCGTACCTCCAAGATAAATGAGACCCTGTCTAAAGGGAATAAAGTGAACAGTGATAGAGCAGGACAGCAGAATCCCTTCCCCGCCCAGCACATGTGTATAAGCATGAATACTAGTGTGCCAAATACGAGGTACACACCACACTGAGACAGACAGGTGCACATTAAAGAAAGCCATGTGAATTCTCCAGTTTGATTATATAAACTACAGACAAAATTCTCTCCTACTAATAAAGGTGAAAACTATACTACATACCTCTTTTCATTTATCCAGCTTAACTGGTCATCCATAAATGTCTAAAAGACTCATTCCTCGGCAGAATTTCTTTTCTCCTACCTCACTAAACACACTCAACAGTAGACTCAGAGTTGGTTCTACGTTAATGGAAATTAAAACAATTTATTGTATCAAATATATCATTATTCTATAAGATCCAAAAGTTCCTGAAAGTGTGACATTAATCCAAAGCCTACTAACAAGTCTGCAGTCATATACCAACCTGATAAACCATGCTCAGAGGAAACTCTTAATTACTAATCTATCATTATTTCATGTGCATTATGAGTGTGTTGTCTACATGTAAGTACACCCATCTCATGCAAAGCCCATGGAGGTCAGAAGAGGAGTAGGAATCCCTGGTGGTTGATAGCTGCCATATGGGTGCTAGCAATAGAACCTGGGTCCTTATGCAAGAGTAGTCAATGCTCTTGATCCCTGGGCCATCTCTCCAACCCTAGTCTATCACTTTTTAAAATAAAAAACAAATAGCCAGTATTTCCTAAATATCTAAAAGATCATTATCCAAATTTCCCACTGTGCTAAAACAACTCAAGTCGGTGGAGTGCTTGCCTGGCATTCACTAAGACCTGGCTTGAACCCCAGCACCATATAAACCAGATGGTAAGGACACCCAGTACTGAGAAGGTAGAAGCAAGAGAATCAAAAGTTGAAGGTCACTGTCCACTCCATAGGAATTCAAGGCCAGTCTGAATTAGAGATCCTGTCCCACTTTAATAGCCCCAAACTACTCTCTCTAACATTGCACCAGAAACTATCTGTACCATTAGCTGCTCTCCTTACTATCAGTTTCACATTGCTGTCTCTGTACCTTCTTTCATTTTGCTGACATTATTTGTAAATGTTCCTTTCGTTCTCCTTTATAAATAAACCTCTTCTGGTGATCTATGTTTCTAAAGGCCATCAAACTCTAATTTCCTCATGAATGTTCACAGAATTGCTTCAAGGCACACAGATCCCTTGTAAGTACCTTGTGCTCCACAAACACTGACTGAAAATAACCAGCAATTCTGACATTGTAGTAACCTCACTCATTTAGAATCCATCACATTCTCTCCTGCTAATGAAGATTCTAAGAGACATGAGCCTCCTCAATAACACTGCCAACTTACTGTTATTTTTATTCTCTCTGGGTTTCATCACTCACTTACCAGAACTACAAATGGCACTCTGACAGAAGCTGGAGCAACAGCTGGAACATTCCTTAGAAGAAGATGAGTAGCTAGTGGGGACACAAGAAAACACCAGTACCAAGGCTGTGAATGGTATATATCTCTCCTACTCAAGAACAGCACCAGTTCTTTGAAATAGGATCCTAAAAGGCTACCAGAGGCTAACTCCAAATCCCAGAACTAGAGAGCTCACAATAACATCTGTCTAGCTATTAGGAACAGAAGTCAAGACACCACTATGGTATTAGTCTTCCTTTCGTCCTCCTTCTAATTTTTTAATACCAAACTTGCATGTGCCTACCAGTTTTACCATATCCATGACAACTCTTAATACCATATTCTTCAACTTCCAAATCTGGATTTTTTTCTTGGTTATCCTAAAACTCACATCTAAAACAATACCTTGATCTAAAATCTTTCTTACTGGGAAGTAGATGCAAGAGATTAGGAACAGCAGGATCTGGGGCAGAAGGATCAGTTCAAGGTCATCCTTGGCTACACAGTGGGTTCAAGGCCGGTTTAGGATACATTAGATCTTTCAGCAAAATAATAAAAATAAAAAATTCCTGTGCACACTTTTAATCCCAGCATGTGGGAGGCAGAAGGAGGCAGACATCTGAGATTGAAATCAGTCTGGTCTACACAGTGAACTCCAGGACCACTGTGGCTACAGGTAGACCTTATCTCAAAAAGACAAAAAGCAAACAAACAAACCCTACATATTCCTCACAAAGTATTAGAAGCTGTTTCACAAAGTTTATCAGAATCCAAATTAAACTGGAAATTCATATAAGACAGAATAAAGTATTCAATTACTCAGTGTATTCAAACACCCCCCTCACACCCACACACACTCACACAAATACCCACACCCACCCTTCTTCAAAGGCCTGTTATCAGTACCTACTAAGGAACCCCAACTTTAGAGATGTTTTGAAAAGCTAAAGAGACAATGATTAAAACAAAAGGGAGGACAAGGGTCAAAAGGACAAAGCATAAGGAGTTTCTCAATAGAATCAACAGAAGAAATTGCAGGATGAGAGTAAGAATCTTGGGCCAGAGGCATGGCTCAGCACGTAGGAATGTCTGCCACTTAGCCAGGCACCTGTGCTCCTGGGAACCTACTGGTTAGGAAGAAGAGTTCTGACTGTCCCAGTTTGTTTTCTGGCCTTCCTAAGAGCACTGTGCTGCTTACATACACAAGAGAGCAAGTATAATAAAAAAGAGAAACTTCCGAGTATTAACATACAGTTAACCAATTTTCTTACTTATTCCATATGTAGTTTTATAAGTAGAAATTGGCATATACTTTTGTAATTATTCCATAGCAAAAAAGTCCATAGCAATTAGGAGGGACACTTACTCATAATTTTTCACAAGCTGATAAAGGCAAAGAAGAATTCCCAACCAACAAGCACTGTTATCAGACTGAAGATAAAAGCCAATCTTGTCCACAATGGCAGTCCAACGGCTTGGGTAATCATGTTTGATGATATGATGAATGCACGTAGTAAGCTGTACCCTGAAAATCAAATATCAACAGTAAGGAAGGAGAAATTGTAACCTGCTGTCACTAATGCAAAAGAAAATGTGCTATTTCAACAAGGCCTAACTTCAAAAAAATCAATCTGGTATCTGAACACACATAAAATAAAGATAATTCAAAACAACCCACCCAGCAACACTCTCTTACTACCAATTTAAAAGAAATCCAATATGGGGCTGGAGAGATGGCTCAGTGGTTAAGAATATGCACTGGCTGCACTTACAGAGGACCCAGGTTCGAATCCCAGCACCCACATGGCAGCTAATAACCATCTATAACTCCAGTTCCAGTGATCTATTGGCTCCTTCTGGCCTCCACAGTCTGACTGCATACACACATAATCTCAGCAAATATAAGGCCAAGACTGGAAGATCATCATGTATTCAAGGACAGCCTGAAGTACATAACAAGACTTAGTCAAAACAAAGCAAAAAAAAACCCAAATCACAGATTTTTCTTTTTGGTCCACTGTAAAAATGATTATGTTTAAGAACACCAACAGTATATTCATGAAAAACAAGGCATGGCGGGACTGGAGAGGTGGCTCAGCAATTAAAAGCACTAGTCCACCAGTTTGGTTCTCAGTACCCACAAGGCAACTCACACAACCACCTGTTAACTCCAGCTCCAGGGGATGGATGCCCTCTTCTGGCCTCCATAGGCAATGGACACAAGTGGTGTACATATAGACCAGGAGGCAAACACTTATTCGTACTAAAAAAAGTTGGGGGCTGGAGAGATGGCTCAGCAGTTAAAAGCTCTGAGTGCTCTTTCAGTGGACCTGAGTTAGAATTCCAGCACCCATCTGTAACATCAGTACGGGGGATCCAATGCCCTTTTGTGAGCTGTGGACATTGCATAACACAACACAAGAATACTTACATACATGTAGGCAATATACTCATACACATAAAATAAAGATAAAAATAAGTAAGTAAAAGTGTCAAAATGGAGCCAGGTGTGATGGCACAGGCCTTTAATGCCAACACTCAAAGGCAAAGGCAGGTGGGACTCTGTGAGATCAAGGCCAATCTGATCTATATAGTGAGCTCCAGGCCAGCTGTGGCTACAGGGAAACCCTGTTTCAGAGATTTAAAAAAAAAAGATAAATTCCTTTTGTAAAGAAATGGTTATGGTGGCTTATACTAACAGGGTAGCTCATACTGTAGGAAACGAATGCATTTACATACATGCAGGCAATATACTCATACACATAAAATAAAGTGGAAAGATGACTCATTAAAGTGTTTGCTGTGTAAGTAAGCACCGAGGACCTGAGTTTAATCCTCCAGAACCCATGAAAAGTCAGGTGCAGCAGTACACATCTGTAATCCCAGTGCTAGGGAGGGGAGGACAGCTGGTTGGCTAGGCAATCTAGCCAAGTCAGTGAGTAAGAAACTATCTCAAAAAGTAAAATGGAAAGGAACTAAGCAACACCATCCTTTGGCCTTCACACAATGTACACTTGTGTACACATGTACAGGAGCACCAACACACACACACACACACACACACACACACACAAAGAATTTAAAAACAATAAAATTGTAAAATTCTATAAAAGCAATCAGGCATGGCGGTGCATACACGCCTTTAATCCCAATACTCAGAGCACAGACAGGCAGATCTCTGTAAGATCAAGGTCAATCTGGTTGACATAATGGAGTTTCAGGCCAGCCTGGGCTACAAAAAGCCCTTGTCTCAAAAAGACCAAAAAAACAGAAAAATAAAACAGTAGGTGTATGTTCTAAAAAAGAATTAAAAGTCTACACACATATACAAACATGTATCTATAACAGTTTAATTTTAATAAACATACCTGATAAGCTCAGGTGAGTGAATAATGGCTTCTACAATATTTTCTCGAATGCAGTGTCGATCTTCTTCTGGAATAGTGTATGGGGACATATCCCCTGGTGTAGCTTCCCGATCAGGCCAATACTGTGTTATCATATTTTTCAAATAAATAACACCTAAAATTTAGATCAGTTTCATAAAGAATTTTTACTGTAAAAACTGAGAATATCCATTGTGAGTATCACTGTTAGGAAGGGAACCCTTTTGTAAACAAAGTTATTTCAAGTCAATAATCAAAACACAAATTCAGCATTCAAATGGAGGAATCATGCACAAAATTATTACGGCCTAAGAGAACTCAAAGTAAAAACACTTATAAAATTGTTTTCAGACCCAGGTCGTGCAATGTCATTCTAGCAACTTGGGAGAGGAAGGCAGGTGGATCTCTATGAGATTGTTTTTTAAGTAAATCCCTAATGACCAAACCATCACATACAAATACAACTAACCATATGAAGGTGACAGAATGTTATCATAGAAAAAAAAACATCATACCAGATTAAAAAACATTTTTTTGAGGGAAATTCTCACTATGTAACCTGGGCTAGCCCTAACTCAGAAATCTTCCTGGGATTGAAAGTGTGTACACACTATACCTGGCCATATAAACATTCTTAGGTTATAAATCTTAAGTATCTCAATCACATAGCACTAAATTCAGGCCATTTTATGGGGGAATGCTCATAAATCATAGATTACTGCCTTCTGTCAGCCATCACACTGCTTTAGCTTTGCGCGTGCTGATGCTGTGCCGAGATCTAGACTGCTAACAAGGCATCTTACTCAGCCATCTGGGGAATGTAGATAACAAATGTAGAAGATGCACTATAACAGGAAATTGATTTCTAAATTCCACAGAGGACTAGCTCTCTTTGACAGTAAGTCTGACCTGAAGTCTGACGCACACTTGAATAAGGATAACTGACAAAATTTTAGCTTGCTTTATCTTAAGAATCGAAATGGTGCTCCATCTCACAGTATTTCAAAAAAAGAAAAACTATACCTATAGTAAAAGACGTTGACTTATATGGGACTGGCATATTCTAGATAAACACTACTATCAAAGTATGATTTTCTTAATACCACAGTGATTTTTTTAATACCACAGCAAAGGCAAAAATCGGACATAACAATAGTCACTATGTCTTTCCATTTATAAGGAACAAAGGATTGAAATATATACTTACTTGATTTTATCATGTGCAAGTTTTTAGTTCTGACAAGTCAAACAACTGAAGACTACACCAAGGATATTCAGTCTACTCTATCCAGAATACTCTACTACAAAAAAAACAAATGAACTCATCACTCAAAGCCTAAGAGATAAAAAGACCATATGCCATGTACTGGAATTTCAATTATTCCAAGCACATAATTTTAAAATTAATGACTATGGTTTTAATTTCTAAAAACTCCATGGATGGTTAATTAGTTGGCCTATCTATTTGTCTGTCCAGCATAGTGCTGGGGATTCAACCAAGGGCCTTAGACTCATAATGATCTACCATCAAGGTATATCCTGAACGCTAATTTCATAGTTTAACAACTACCCATAATTCTAGCTCCAGGGGGATCCAATGACTTGCTTCCAAGCACATCTTTACTAATGAGTACACACACAAATAGACATACACACATACTCATAAACAAAATAAAAATAGATCTTTTAGAAAATCATAAATAATACAGCATGCCAAACAGTATTTTAGTCCCTGGGAGTACAATTAACAAAAGATTTAACTAATACTAATTTCTAACAACTGAGAAACAGTTTGTTGTACATGACACATTATAAATCATTTTAATCACTAAAATATGAATTTGGGAGCCAGGTCTGCTACATAGTCATGTAATCCCAGTTACTCAGAAAGCTGAAGCAGGAGGATCAAGTGGGCTACAAAGTCAATTTATGACCATACGGGCATTTAACGAGCCTTACCTCAAATTAAAAGTTTAAAAAGAGGACTAGATATATAGCTCACTGTTATAGTTCAACAGCTAATACCAAACAAATCAATAAATGAAAATAAATTTGAACAGTAAATTGTTAAGAAAATGGAAATATTTACTATCTAACATCTAAGTGAGAGCAAAAAAATTAACAATATTGGCACTGAGAAAAACATCAAAAAGTAACAAAATGCAATGATTTTTCAGAACAATGAAGTCATTGATACTTTACATTTCCTATGATAAACAAGAACAACTAAGCAATTAAAACTGAATTCCATTATATTATAGATCAATAATATTCTGAAGTTGTGTATACTTTCTAGACTAGACTACTTTCTATACTACTGAACAAACTATTCAGTATCTTGCACTTTTGAATTGTAAAAGCTAAAAAGCATAGAGTTAACTAAAAGCAAAGAGGTCTGGATCTGAGAACAATCCACAAGGCAAGGAAACTGAAAATACATTCAGTCTTTTAAGAAATCCTGCCAAGGGCTGGAGAGATGGCTCAGTGATTAAGAGTACTGGCTGCTCTTGAAGAGGACCTAGGTTCGATTCCAGGTACCCACATGGCAGCTAACAACCAAATGTCTCTCTAGTTTAAGAATATCTGACTCCCTCTTCTGGCTTCCACAGACATTGAACAACATGAGTGCACTTACATACATGCAGAAAAAACTCTCATAAAATAAAAATAAATAAAAAATTTAAAAGAAATTGTCAATTTTTAGCAGCTTCTATTTATGATTTATTATATTTATGCATGCGTGCGTGTGTGTGTGTGTGTGTGTGTGCATGCGCGCGCACAGGTCCTATGGAAGTCAAAAGGCTTGCAGGGGGAGGAGGGCAATCAAATCCCGTGGAGCTATAGTTACAGACATCTGTGAGCTGCCTAATATGGGTGCCACAGATGTGAAGTACAGTCCCTCCAATAAAGCAGAAGTTTTTACCTCAACTAATTATCAAACCATTCCTTTAAAACTCTGTCAACAACAACTCTGGCTTCTCAATAGGAAAAACATTACTAAAGGTCCATACCAAGATATTTCTGCCATTTAATTTACAAATGTTTTAAACAACATATTTACAGACACTCTTGAAAATAATTCAAGAAACTTGCCTGCCTGTCTCACAGGTAGATCCAGTTGTTCTGACATAGTAATCTGGAGCAGTGTTGAAACAAAATTCAGAGACTTGTGTGCCTACAAACAAGAAAGCAAATAAATATTAAATTCTTGTCGATAAATATACTTTTATTTAGAGACAAGAACTCACTCTATAGACCAGGCTAGCCTTGACACTTTACCATCTTTCTGACTCAGCCTTTCCAGTGCTAGAATAGGTATGTATCACTGAAGGTTTAATATTTACTTACTGTTTTTCATACCAATTATGAGATCAAAGCCAGTTTAGTCTACATAGTGAGTTCCAAGCCAGCTGTGGCTACTAAGAGACCCTGTCTCAGAAAACAAAAACAAATTGACTATATTATGCTATAATGACTATACTGTAGCTGATACCTACAATCAAAGTTCTCAGGAGGCTGAAGCCAGCCTGGGCTATGGATGAAGTTCAGGTCAGCCCAAGCTACATAGTAAGACTTAGTCTCAAACAAACAAACTACACAATGGGCTCATTATTACTTGCTTTAACAAAGCTCTGAGTTCAATCTCCAGAATCACATAAAGTAGGTGTGGTGATATATGCCTATAATCCCAGCACTTGGCAGGTAGAGAGAGGAGAATCAGAAGTTTCCTCAGCTATAAATTTGAATGGGAGAGGTCAGCTTGGGCTACACAACAGGAAGGAGGAGGGAGGAGAGAGGGAGGGAAGAGAAGAAAGAACCAAAACTGTTAAAGGGGGAAAGAAAACAATGTTTTGATTACTTCTTTGATTTTGTTTTTTTTTTTGAGACAGGGTCTCATTGTGTAGCACTGGCTGGCCTGGCTCTCCCTCACCAGTGTTGGGTTTAAAGTTGTGTATTTGGTCTACATAGTGAGTTCCAGATCAGCTGGGACTACAAGGAGACTCAGTCTCAATAAAAAAACAAACAAATAAATAAAAATAGATAAAACAGACAATCCTAGATTAACTCTTTAGGGAGAAAAGTTTTTCACCTATTCTGGCATTCACAAGTACAGCAAACTAATCTTTAAAGGAACCCTAAAAGCCAGGAGTTGTGACAAATACCTGCTATTAGCAGGAGGTGGAGGTAGAAGGATCAAAAGTTCAAGGCTAGCTTTGGCTAATGGCAAATTAAAGACCAGCCCAGGCTACAAGAGACCCCGTCTTCTAGAGGTTGTGTTCAGTTTCCAGCACTCACACAGCAGCTAACAACCATTAGTAACTCCAGTTCTAAGGAATCCAGTGACCTCTTCTGGACTCCAAGGGCACTGCACATACAGGTACACTAACATACATGTAGGCAGAACACTTACACACATAATAAAAATAAACAATTCAAACATTTTTCTTGAAATAAGAAAGATGGCTCAAAGCAAGCAAACACTCTTGCCAAGCAAGCCTGGCGGTCTGAGCTCAATCGCAGGAAACCATACAGAGGAGAACTGACTTCACAAAATTGTCCTCAGACTTCCAAACAAGCAGTTACACACACATACACATTATGCACACAAAAAGCAGTAAGATTTAAAAACATTAAGTAAATAAGTTAAAATTTAAACTCAGATTTTTGTGATGATTTAAAAATTAAGTAAAATATCATTAACATCAATTTTTTTTTATCAAGAAACACTTTAATATGTGGGCACTCACAGTCCTCTCAACAGCTGTAATCACTGTTACTATCTCTGGAGATACTATGCAAGCTTTTTTTTTTTTAAAGCAGAAGTTTATTTAGTAAAGCAAAGTAAGCCCTCCAAAGAGATTGGAATGGGCTATTTCCATAAGGCAGCAATCTACAATGTCTTCTTTATGAATCCAAGTTTAAATGTCACTTCTGGATGGTGGCACTAACTATAGCATAGGCCTTGTCTCTTTCTAACTTCAGGATTCCAGTCAGAAAACCACAGAAATGAAGTAACAGACATTTATAAAACTTTTAATGTTCAAGTTTAAAAGTTGCTAATGGGCTGGTGAGGTGGATCAAAGATTGCCAGGAAAGTCTGATCCAGGCTTGATCCTCATGGTGGAAGGAGAGTTGTCTTCTGACCTTACACCCACCCCCACACAATAAATAAAATAAGTCTGCTAGTCATAACACAAAGCAACCTCTCAAGCCACAAAATTTCCAACATTCACACTTAAACCATTTTATCCTGGGACCCTGATCATATGAACCTACAGCAATAGTCTCAGCATGCACAAGACTCAAGCAGACAAAAACCCAGCACAGAACTGTGGAAATGGACAGCAGGTCCCAAACTTAGTTGAAGAATTATTGGCAGCTGGGTGAGGAAGAGCTGACCTTCTTAAAGGGAGGGACTCTAGATAAGACTGACTAGACCTCAGTGGATAACTTGCACTGAGGGAGATCTATAAAGCTGATCAAGATGTTCTATATGCAATACACAAAAATTAAAAAAAAAAAAAATAATGTATACCAGGTTGGCCTCTAACTCAAGAGATCTGCCTGCCTCTTCTGCCCCTGCCCTTGCTTCCAGAACACTAGGATTAAAGGTGCTTACACCACTATGCCCAGTTTCTCTACCTCCTTTTAAAAGAAGATTTAATTAGGGGCTGGAGAGATGGCTCAGGAATTAAGTGCCTACTGCACTCATGTGCACACACACATAATTATCTTTTTAGAAGATTGGTTTTTGTATAATGCATGAAGTGTTTTGCCTGCATGGAAATGTACCAAGCAGTACAGTGTCCTCAGATGCCAGAAGGGAGCCTGATCCCTGGATCTGGAGTTACAGTTGTAAGCCACCATGTGGGTGCTAGAAACCAAGGTCCTGTTTAAGAGCAGGAAATGCTCTTAACAGCTGAGCCATCTCTCCTTTTCTCTCCTTAATATAGAGAAAAAAAGACAGCTTTACAGTTATGTTGAACCACTGACTGTAACTGAAAAAACTACTAAAACTTCAAGTTGGACCCTAAAAAAACTTAAACTCAGAGATAATGAACAAAGATTTTAAAAAGTTTATATATAGGTCAAAAGAGATTAAGATCTAATATGAACTTTTGCCTCCTACACACAAGGCCATGGATTTAACTCCCAAGGTTTTGTTCAAGGAGCAATATAAGTTCACATGGTCAGGTCTGTACTATAGGAAGATGAGTTCCTAAGACTGTATGAAGGATGTAATTCAAGGACTGATGATTATAAAGTATGGTGAAGAAAACTATTATTACAACAGGCAGTGACAGTCCTAAAAAGCCAACCCTGCCTACAGGTTGCTTACCCACAGCTTGCTCTGCACCCTTCAAAAGAAGTATAATTTGCAAATGAAGAAAAAATAAAAGCATACTCCACACTGGATACAACAGAGGGGTCATAATCCCAGGAAACAGAAGTTGAAGTAGTAATCCTGATAGGTTGGTGAGAGAAGATAGGGAGACCCTGGAGGCTCCCTAACCAGCTACTTTTTTAACCAATCAGTGAGTGCTAGTTTTAGTGAAAGACCCTGATTCAAAATATAAGGAGGAAAGCTAGAGAGCTCTGAACTACACACATGAACACATTTGTTTATCCACATAACACACACAAAAGCAGAAAAAAAAAAAAAATCCATTAACAAATTTCCCTGTTCCTGCTACCCTACTAGCCCACAACGTAAAATCTTATCCTGTCCCTTTCCTGGCATTATTATATTCACTAACCCTGTAATAAAAAACTACTTGCAGAGCTGGAGATGGCTCAGAGGTTAAGAGCGCTTACTGTTCTTCTAGGACCAAAGTTCAGGACACAGCATCCAAGTTAGGCAGCTCACAATCTCCTGTAGGGGGACCAACTCTAAGGACCCTATGCCTCTGGCTTCCTCAGACACCTGCACTCACATGAACAAATAAAAAAACTTTTTAATTAAAAAAAAAGGGGGGGGGACTACTTTCCCCAAGTCATAGATACATCAACCTCCCCCCAGTCTTCAGTACTGTTTCAGAAATGTCAACACCCCTTTCTTCTAATAGTTTTTTAAATATTACAAAAGTAATTTACAGCATGTTTCTATTCGAAGCACTAGAGCAGCAGATGGTTCTGAGTTTGAGGCCAGCCTGGTCTGGTCTAATGAGTTCCAGGCCAAGTGAGCACCAGTGGTGAGCACGGGTGCGTGTGCATACACACCCACACCATCACAGAACAACAAAAAGAAAACTTGTTTTAAAAGAAAGATTTCCCCTCTGTCCTGGGAGCAGCTCTCCTGCCTTAGCCCCTCACCCCTGAAAATGCATGCCTGCTCCAAGTTCATCTCTACCTGTTCCTTGGTCAGGAGCACCTTCAGCTGAGTTGATGGCTATCTGCAGTGTTGTTGAACTGATCAGAGACATGGGCAGATGAGAGCCTAAGCAGCTTGGCTTAGTGAGGTTCCCCTGACCTCACTCATCCCAAACTAATTTCCAATCTATTGTCATTTTGAGGGATATCAACACAGCAGTCAGGTTCATTGGGGCTGGGGCTGCCACAATTGAGGAGGCTGGCTCTAGAACTGTGTTCGGGAGGCTCATCACCAGTTATGCCAGGAACCCATCTCTGAAGCAACAGCTCTTCTATGCAATTGTGGACCTTGCCCTCTCAGAGGCCATGGGGCTCTTTTGCTTAATGGCCTTTCTCAACCTCTTCACTATGAGAAACAGCTGTCTCCATCTCCCGTAGTTCTTCCTACCATTTCTCATTTGCCCTATATGTTCCTTTTCCTGTACCTCTCCAGGAAGGCTAGAGAAAGTGATTGGTTCAGGGTTTGACAGAGAGAATACAAATAGTGTATTAATAAGAAAAAAAGAAAGTTTTCATGCAAGAAAAACTAAATGAAATTAACCAAAAATCAATATTCTTACTTGGCACTGTCTCTTCCTCTACTTTCGTGCACAATTCCCCAATGCTTAGTTGTCCTCATCCTCTCTGCACCTGTTCACTCTCCAGTCACCTACACAACAGAACCGCCTTGCTTTGCTGCTTCCTATACTTCAGTTCTCCAATCTAATCATCTCGGAGTTTTTCTACCTAATGTTTTATTCATTAGTTCCTTAAACCAGACCTAAATCTTAACCAGTTTCTTCACAAATCAGTTTTCCTCTAGACCCTTATTTTCCAAGGTAATCATCTAATTTCATGGCCTTTTTAAAGCTTAGCTGTAAGATAGTCTGTTCTTAACTGAAATGTAACCAGAAACTTCAATTAACTATTATTTTTTACCATTTATGAGAGAAGGCTTAAAGTTTTGACACAATGGAATTTGAGGTAAAAATGAACATAACCAGTAATTCCAAGAGCCAAGGAACTGAGTCAGGAGCAGTAGCACACAAATTCAGAAGGCTTCGCCTTAGTCCTATCTCCAAAATGAGAACCCCTAAATTTCTAAACTTTCCTTTCTCCTGAAGAATCTGACAAAGCAATAAACGGTCTATGAGAAATATGAACCACAGTGAGGTTAAATATTTAATCACTACAGTAGTAGAATTAATCAAGGTGAGCCTTTCCCGTTTCCCTATTGCCTTCCTCAAATAATGGCAATTATGTACAAGCTTTACAACTAGGGAGGTTTTTAAAACTTCCTTAGAAATTATTTAGAGACCAAAAAACCCACTTTAGAGTCATCATTAAGATGCCATTAACAGGGAATTGGAGAGATGGCTCAATGGTTAAGAGCAGTAACTCCTCTTGCAGATGACCCAGGTTTGGTTCCCAGCACCCATGTGGCAGCTCACAACCTAACCTAACTTCAGTTCCAGGGGATCCAACACCCTCCTCTGGCCTCCATGGGCACTGCATGACATGGGTACATTTATATACATGCAGGAAAAAAAAAAACCTCATACACATAAAATAAAAACTTTTCTAAAAGATGCAACTGACAAACAAACCAGACATTCACTCACATTTGATGGGTTGTTTTCTCACAGATAGTAATACAGTATTCTTTCAGATCTTTTAACATGCCATCACTAAGTTTCTGTCTCACAGCCAAAGTATTCAGGAATTTCTGTCCCCCAAATTCTGAACAGTATCCACTTCAGTCTTCTTGAGTAAGAAATGTCATGTATTTGCTGGGTGTGGCAGAACAGGGACAGAGGCAGAATTCAAAGTCATTCTCAGCTACACGTCTTTTCAAGGCTAGCCTAGAAGACATGAAACTCTGGAAAAAGAAAGGGGGAGGGGCTACCAAATTTGGTGGCATATACTTTTATTCTAACACTAGAAATGTTAAGGCAGAAGGATCACTAAGGTTACCCTCAGGTACATAGTGTCCTGTTTCAAAAAAGTATGTCATGGTTTCAAACTAGAGATAACTCTGGTCTCCCCAAAATATACCAGATAACATAGAACCTCATTAATTTCTTGACATGCCAAATTACCCCACAAATGTCACTATTTTGGCCTTTTTCATACCTAAGATTTTCAGTAAACATTTATGAATCCTTTTGTTTGGGGCAGGGAGTGGCATTGAACTTAGGACCCCACACGCCAGCCCTTTTATTTGTTTTTTGGACAGGGTTGCCCTATAGTCCCAGCAGATTCACCAGCCTCACCCTTCTGAGTGCTGAAATGAAAGCCTTTTTATTTTCAACACTGTAGCTCAGGTTGCTTTATATAAAGTAGACCTGATATTGGTAAATGTCTTGATATTTTGTACTTCAAACTACCTTGAATTCTGGGACAATTATTACAAGTGATGATTTTCACTACTGTGGTGTACTTACTCATGCTTTTTTTTTTTGAAAGACGATCTCACATAGCCCAGGGTTACATAGTGAGACCCTGTCTCAAAATAAAATAACCAGGGGCTAGAGAGATGGCTAAGCAGTTAAGAGCAGTGGCATCTCTTACAGAGGACCCAGGTTAGGTTCCCAGAACCTACATGGCTCCTGCTCCTGACAATCATTCATAACTCCAGTTCCAGGTGATCCAATGCCTTCCACTGACCTCCAAGGGCAATGTATAACATGGATGCACTTACACACTTTCAAGCAATACACTCATATACATAAAAAATGTAAATAAATATTTTTTAATAACCAGAATCATTATTTGCTGCATGATATATACTAAAAGATTTTCCCCTAAATATTTATTAAATAACATAACAATTATTTATTGAGGGTCTACTAGCAGTTAATACTTTCATGTTTAAAAACAGGGCTTGAGCCAGATAAGGTAGTACATGCCTTTAATCCCAGTACTCCGGTGACAGAGTTCTAGGCCAACCTGGCCTACACAGCGAGTTCCAGGCCAGCTGGGACTACAAGGAGACCCTGTCTCAAAGAAAAATGACCCAAAAAAGAAAAATAGGGCCTGGAGTGATAGTGCACACCTTTTAATTCCAGCACCTAAGAGGCAGAGGTAGGCAAATCTCTCGTGAATTTGAGGCCATCCTGATCTTCAATAGTGAGTTCCAGGCCAGCTGGAGCTACCAGGCAACCCTATCTAAAAAAAGATGGCAAGATGGCTCAGTGAGGAAAAGTAGCCCCAAGCCTGAATACCTCACTTCATTTCCAAAAACAGGTTAGTGGAAAGAAGAAACAACTCACAAGTTGTCTTCTGACCTGCACACATGCACACGCACACACACACAAATTTTTGAAACATAACTTTTTTAGAGACAGGGTCTCCCTACATCCCCATTGGCCTGGAACTCACTACACACACACACAAATTTTTGAAACATAATTTTTTTGAGACAGGGTCTCCCTATGACTCCATTGGCCTGGAACTCACTATGTAGACCACATGTGGCTCTGTCTCAAAGAGATCTGCCTGCCTCTACATTTGGGTGCTGGGATTAAAGGCATGGTCTCATACCTGGCTAATCAATTTTAATTTAAAAAATTTCACTTCTAAATATATACAAATCAATTAACCTCCAAAATATAGCATTCAAATGAAGTGACAGATCACTATGACATTGATTTATTTATTTTAAAAGTTTCACTTTTTAACCCAAGCTGACCTGGAACTATATATGTAACCTAGACCAACCTCTAACTCACTGCAATCCTCCTGCCTCCACCTCTCAAATGCTGAGACTGTAGCTGTTTAGCTGCTGTGTCTGGCCAGAAATCTACTTTAAAAATTCAAAAATGAGTGTTCTTAACACCTCTACTTCAATTCTAACATCTTTGTTCATTCAACAAATATTCACTGAGTCTATTAGGTGCCAGTCACTGTATGCCTACAATGGTGTTGATTTCCCTGACAATATAACTACCTAATAATGATCTGTGTCCAAAGAATAAAATGACTAAGATAGCAGCTGACTGATGTAAGAAACAAACTCTAATGCCTCTTCAACCCATTCATCAAGTGGTACAATCAGTTCAAATAACATGGAAAACTTACAGTCCTAGTTTTTTACATACTATTACCTAACTCACTAATCCACACGACACAATGGCATGTACTACGTACATAAACTGGCATTTGGGAGGTTCCATAGACTTCAACCAAATGGAGATAGAAAGTATTTAGAGGGGGAAAATGCATGTGTATTCAATATATATACTTTTTTCTCCCTTGTTTTTCTTAAACAATGTGGTATATTGGGTATTTAAAATATAAGGGTCTGAACATGTAGCTCCTAGATTTTTGGTACAGCCCCTTTCCAAAATTGGTGGGGGCGGAGGTAATATGAAAGGGAAAAAAGAGAAGGACATGGGACATGGGTTATACACAATCACCACATTTTACGTAAAACCCTTGATCACTGTTGGTATTTTGGTTTTCTCGAGGACTCAGGTAACTAATATTCATTGATGCCCAGAAGACTGTACGGATTTTTCTCTTTTTTTTCACTACATATATCTATTTGTATGTGCACAAAA
The DNA here is from genome assembly GCA_035773235.1 of Eospalax fontanierii. Classification (NCBI taxonomy): domain Eukaryota; kingdom Metazoa; phylum Chordata; class Mammalia; order Rodentia; family Spalacidae; genus Eospalax; species Eospalax fontanierii. The sequence continues at coordinate 174,789,314 of CM069524.1, read as the reverse complement.
CTTGGGAGATTCACTTCTCTCCTACCACATGGGTTATGGAGACTGAACTCAGGTCAGCAGGCTTAGCAGTCAAATGCCTCTACCCACTAAACTATCTTGCAGTAGTTAAAAAAATAGGAGGCAAGGTTGGCAGGTATGGTAGCACATGCCTTTAACTCCAGCACTTGGGAGACAGAGGCAGGTGGATCTATGAGTATCTATGACACTATGATCCAGGCCAGCTGGGGCTAAGACCTTGTCTTAAAAAAAAAAAAAAAAGGTGGGGGGGTGGGACACAAGGGGCAGTGGAGTTGGGATTGGAGAGATGGCTAAATTAAGAGCATTGCAGAGGACCCAGGTTCAGTTCCAACACCCATTCCTAACTCCAGTTCCAAGAGATCTGATGAACTCTTATGGCCTTCATGCGTATAGCATGCACATGGTACACTTAAATACATGCAGGCAAAACACAAATAAAATAAAAATAAGAAGTGGCCTAAAAAAACAAGAACATCAAAATGGCAGTTTGGAAGTCAAGGCCAGCCTGTGCTATATGAGAACCTACTCAAAAAAATAGCGTGCGTGTGTGTGTGTGTGTGTGTGTGTGTGTGTGTGTGTGAGAATGTATGTGCGTACTACAAAATTAGTGAGAAATACTATGTCAAATGTGATTTGAAAATACCTGTCTCTCAGGTATATTCACTCAGGAAGTAGAGGCAAGGAGAATATCTGAGATCAAGGCTAACCTGGTCTATGTAGCTAGTTCCAGATTGGGGCTACAGAGAGACCCTGTCTGGAAGGAAGGAAGGAAGGAAGGAAGGAAGGAAGGAAGGAAGGAAGGAAGGAAGGAAGGAAGGGAGGAAAAGAGAGGGAAGAAGGAAAGAAAGAGAAAGAAAAAAGAAGAAAGATACTGTTTAGGGAGGGCATGGTGGTATGATGCCTGTAAGCCTGCAACCAGCAATCAAGAGGCTGAGCCATCAGGATTCTGAGTTTGAGGGTAGCCTGAAAGCCTCAAAAGGAAAACAGTCCTCAGTACATCTTAGTCTAATGTCATTTTCTCAATTTTATCCATATGTAATATAAAAAGTAGTAATAACCAAATATCCTTTAAATGACGATATGCACAAGAGCTAAGCCCTACACTGTCTGCCACAGAGAAAGACAAAGGAAAGAAGATAGGACATGTGGTACTCAGAAAACTTAGGGAACTCCTCCATAAGGAGACATCTGAGCAGAGATATAAGGAGAAAATTGGGGAGATAAATGAATCAATTGTTCTAAACAGATGCAAAAGTTAAACATGGTCAGTGGCCAGAGCACTGTTTCATTTTCAAATTAAAAACTCTGAAAAGTCAGGCACTGTGGTACCTGTCTTTAATCTCAGCATTCAGGATGCATAGACAGGTGGACTTCTTTTGAGTACCAGGCCAGTAGGGTTACAGAGTAAGACCCTGTCTCAAGAAACCAAATAAGGACTCTTGTAGAGGACCCAGTTCAATTCCCAGCACTCATAAGGAAGCTAACAACCATTCATAACTCCAGTTCCAGAGGATCCGAAGCCCTCTTCTGACCTCCAGCATTGCTTGACATGGGTGCACTTACATACATGCAGGCAGTTTAAGATAACAAAAGAAACCAAACAAACAAATTTAGAAAACAACTACAATTCTTATTCAATAATTACCTCCCTTAGTGGAGAGACCAAATAAAATCAAGGATCTTTTTAAACTAAATAAGCAAAATACAGCATCAGTGAATCCAAGATAAATTGTGCACTTTACCATCTAGAAAACAAAGTCTCAAAGTAAAATGTCACTTCCTCCTTCTTCAGGACTTAACTAAGGGCTGTTTCCTAATCAGTAAGTACTTTAAAGGTTCCCTTAGGAAAACTACAAAAAAAACCTAAATGTAGTCATTGAAAGACATATGAGAAATAAAGAGCTAACATAGAGAAATACAGATCAGATAATATGTTTCTTTGGCAGAGATTATTAGTGTTTATCATTACACAGTATTCTAGACCAGCAGCTCAATGGTTAAGTTAAAATTTAAAAAAAATTTTTAAAGGCTTTGATTACTATTTGGGTTATTTGCTTATCTTTCAAATCTAGTTGGTAAAATATTTTCCCTAGATCCTTACTGTGTTAGTGCACATAACAAGACATGAAAAGCTGGATGTGGTGGCACATGGACTAGGGAGGGAGAGGCAGGATTCTGCAAGGGTTTGAGGTGAGCCTGGGCTGGAGAGTAAAACTGTATTTGAAAAAAAAAAAAAAAAAAAAAAAAAAAAACATGGGCTAGAAGAGATGGCTTAGTGGTTAAGAGAGTTTGCTGCTCTTCCAGAGAATAGGAGTTTGATTCCCAGCACTCACATCAGGATGACAATGGACTATAACTCCAGTTCCATGGGATCAACACTCTCCTTTGGCTTCTGCAGGCATGGAATACAGCACACACTCATACATAAATAAGTCTTTAAAAAAAAACGAAAAACAAAAACAAAGAGCAAACAAACCAAATCAAGTAAAACATGCACTACCTTTGTGCAGAATAAATTTCACACTTATTTACCTTTTCATGCAGAAGAAATCTATTCTCTTAAATAGAAATTATTTTTTCATAGGGGAGAACAAAAACCCAGTACCCCATTGCCACAAATTATGCAGTCAAGTTTCCCACATTTGGGGAAATTGCAGGGATCTGCACATCCCAAGTACAATGTCTGAGCCATGCCTGGGAAAACTACTTTCTTGATCATGGTAGTTCCCTGCCAGTTAAGTAACAATTTTAAGAATTAGTTGCATGTAAGTATTTACGGTAGAAATCCCTATGAAAAACTTTCAGATTTTCTAGACTTACTATTTGGAAACAAGGTCTCAGTATGTAATTCAGAATGGCATCAAACTCCTGGGGCAATCCTTCTGCCTCAGCCACCCAAGTGTTGGGGTTTTATGTGTTGAGTCACCATACCCTGACTGGTTTTCTAGGCTTATTACTTGCACTAATACTTCAAAAGCAAAAAAATGTTCACTGCAGTGAAGATTCATCACAAAACAGAACAAGTGGCCCTACCCCTTCCTTGGTTTAGAAAGCTCTCAAGCAGGCCGTTTGCTTCACTTTACTATTTTATATCTAAATGTAAAAGCTCTTCCCAAGGTGACCTGGTCTAAGAATCTGAGCACCCAATCAACCTTGAGGCACAAAGTTGGCCTCGTTTACATATAAAAGGCTCACTTTTTCATTTTGAAATAATTTCAACAACTCATCTGAATTATGGGTGGGTCTTCTTGGACTTTAAATTCCTTGAGGCCAGAGATACCTAGTACAGCAAAGTACATAAAAGTTGTTCATTTGTAGTCTCCCTGGTGCTTCTATGTCAGGGTGTCTTAAAATTATTTACCTACCAGATAAGAGGATTCCTGAACAACTTCTTTAAATTGAAGCTTCTTTTTAGGTTAAAAAAATGTACACTAAACTGCACCAAAATTGATATTCAGTAGTATACAGTTACTGTTAGAGGCCTTTTTATGATCCTCTATCTAGAATGTTTATCAATATGTAAAATGGGAAAGTTTAGCAACAAAGAATGATGATTAGATTAGTACAATAGAATGCCCAGGTAACACTGCTGTCAGCAAGGGAGTCCTCACCAAATCGTGGGGGAGAAAAGAAATCAACTTTCAGCATATGCAGCATCTGAACTATAGGCAGACTTACATTATCTCACTGACCATCACAGCAACCTTGCGGCCTAATTTCGTGAAAGAATAAAACTCGGGATCAGGAGGTTAAGAGACTCGCCCAAGGTCACTCCAGAAATCAGAGGGGCAGCTATACCTAGAAGGGCGCACTTCACTGACCCCTTCCACCACCTCCTGCAGCCTCCCATCCGTGACAACCTGACAGAAGAGCAGGGATCACACTGTGTAACCCGCACTACCCCGGCCCTGACAAGGAGGCGCAGGCTAGCACCTGAAATGTCCCTAGCAGCTCGCCGGCGAGGAGGAAGTTGTCCCAGAAAGGCAGGTCACTCCGCAGCCCCGAGCAGAGCCCAGGCTGACAGGCGGAGCCCCCGGTGAACCCGCCGCCTTCCCGGGAGCCCCTGCAGACCCGGCGCCGGCGAGAAGGCTGTCCACACGTCCCGGGAGTTTCGCCCCCTCCTGGGCGCAGAGAACGGGCTGGGAGCGGGCCAGAGGGCGGCGGGCCACCGGGCGGCCATGTGTCCAGCCCGTCACGCCCGCCGGCCCGGCCGGCTCCTCACGCCCCGACCGCAGCCCGAGGCCCAGCTCGGGATCCGGCGCGACGGCGGCCTGGGCGCCGCGGCACCACGGCGAGGCGCCCCGGCGTGGCAGCGCCGCCAGCTCCCGCCCCACCCCTCCAGCTGGGTCCCTCGGCGCCGCGGTCCGCGCCTCAGGCAGGCCCGGAAGGCTCGGCCTGCAGCCCGCCAGCCTGCCGTCCTTACTTCATTGAGCTGGCGCTCCGCGGCCTCGCGCAGGGCTGGGTCCATGGTGCCCCGCAGGGCCTCGATAATGGTGTTGGGATCCATCGCGGCGCGGTCGGTAAAACCCGGGACACCGGTGCTACTGAGCCAGAAATAGCGCCACTCACTGCGCACATGGACCCGCCGCGCTCCGCAGCGGCAACCGGCGCGAAAGGAAAGAGAAGCGCCAAGGCCCCGGATAGAACCTCCTCGCCTCAGCGTGGAGGCGGGAGATGCTCCGGCCACTTCCTGTCAGCGCACCCGAGGAGCACCTTGGGAGTCGTAGTCTGCAAGCGCAGCCGCAGCCCACGTGGATGGCTCCCACAGAATTGTCTTGCTCTTTCAAACGGGAAACCTTCAGATACCACAGAAAGAAAATTAAAACAGTAACAGATATATATAACATCCCTAGAGTGTCTCAAGTAATGTGTGATGTAAGAAACTCGGTTTTCTTTTCATTTTTTGAAACAGGGGCTTTTTATCTATCTAGCAAGGGGCTAAACTCACAGCAGTGCAACTACCTCAGCCTCCCGAATGGAAGGGAGCTAACTGAAAAGTGATTTGAAATGTATTTCTAAATGCCATAAAAATGTTTGTACTTTGATCCAGTAATCCCATTTACAGAACACTGAATATGCTTTATATGTGAAAAATAGCACATTGTTTATAATTACAAAATTCTGAAATTATACCTTTTTAATGAGTGCTGAAATTTCAGATAGGTCTTTATATAAATCACCTCTAACAGTATGAAGGTATAATCCCTATTAAAAGTTACCTACTTTGAGAGGATGGTTGATCATACCTGTAATTCAAAGCCATCCTGGCCTATGTACTGAGTTTCAGACCTGCCTGAGCTACAGACTTAGAAACTGTCTCAAAAAAAACAAGGGACTGGAGAGATTGGTCAGTGGTTAGGAGAACTTCTTGCTCTTCCAGAGGACCCAAGTTCAATTCCCAGAACCCATGTCAGGAAACTTACAACTGCCTGTAACTGCAGTTCCGAGGTGATCCACATACATGTGGCACACACACAGACAAACACTTATACACATAAATGAATAATTTTTTTTTAATGAACAATAATTATAAATAGAAAGGAAACTCATTTGCTGGTGGAGCACACCTATAGTCACAACACAACACTTGGAAAGCTGAAGCAGAAGGTTGGAGGGTTCCAGATCAGGCTGGGCTATATAGCAAGACTGTCTCAACAAACAAATAGAAATCTCAACTTTCTGTAAATCAACCAAAAAAATTATTGCACAGGAGCTGGGGAGTACTTGACTGACATGCTGGAAACCTGGACTTCATCTCCAACACCACAACAAAGCAAATGAGCAGGTTCAACAACCAGGCTGGGGCTGGGGAGTGAGGAGCTTGGGTTTTTGTTGTTTTGTTTTACATCAAGCAGTTAGAACAAGGAAAGAAGGAAGAATGAACTCTAGAAAAAGAATGGGCCAAGCCAAGTAACAACATCTAACAACCAGGCCTTCAAAACTAAACTCTGTTGATTTTCAAAGTTTTCATGATGTTGAATCATTCTGTCTGTCAAGAGAAATATGAAATAATATGGAAATAGTAAAGCAAATCACAAGAATCCAGATAAACATTTCAGTGCTACTAAAATGACAAACCCTACATGGCAGAGCTGTGCTGCCCGGGAAGCCACTGCAGAGGCAGGAGGATTGTTTTGATCGCTGAGCATCATAGCAAGACCTACCCCAAGGCTGGGGTGGTGACACTCACCTTCAATCCCAGCACTTGGGAGGCAGAAGCAGGTGAATCTCTGTGAGTCTGAGAACAGACTATTCTACATAGCGAGCATCAGGCCAGCTGCAGCAACAGGAAGACCCTCTCTCACAAAAACAAAAGCAACAAACAAAAGACCTGCCCCATAAAAACAAACAAATGAACGAAAACGTATGTACCTTAGAGCAAAAAGCCTATGAAAGAATATAGCTTACTCTCCAGCCTAGGCTACATCTTGCCTGGATTACAAAATCATATGAATGAAATGAAAACAAAATCATGTATGTGTAAGTGTGTGGTGTCTTATACATGTTTCTGTGGGTACACATTCATAGAGGCCAAGGCCAGCATCAGGTGTCTTAGTCAGTGCTTCCTCGAATTGTTATTATTATTGTTGAGTGCTGGGATTAAAGGCATCTTCCACCACACCCAGCTTTCTCAACATTATTTTTTAAGATAAAGTCTCTCTTACCAAACGAGACCCTCTTGTTTCTGCTGTGCGCAGTTTTTATATAGGATCTGAACTCTGAACTCAGTTTTCCTTTTTTTTTTTTGGTCGTTGCGAGACAGGGTCTCTCTCCTTGTAGTTCAGCTGCTCTGGATCTCTCTATGTAGACCAGGCTGGTCTTTAACTCATGGAGATCAGCCTGTCTCTGCCTCCCAAGTGCTGGGACTAAAGATGTACAGCACTATGTACCTGGCCTGAACTCAGTTTCTCACGCTTAAAAAGCATGTTGTTGACTAACAACCATCTACCCGGCTCTTGTTTCTTTTTCTTTTCTTTTAAGATTTAAAAAAAAAAAAAAAAAAAAAAAAAGATTAATTATGTGTATATGTAGTGGGGGGTATACATGTATGCAATGCCCACAGGATCCAGAAAAAGGTGTTGAATCCCCTGGACCTGGCAATACAGGCTGTGGTACCGGGAACCAAACTCAGGTCCTCTGCAGCATGTGCTGAGCCATTTCTCCAGACCCTACTAATTTCAACTATCCTCTATTTCGACCAAATGCAGATTGAAAATATTCAGGGTGTGGAGGGAAACACACCTGTGCTGAGTATGCACAGATATTTTTCTCACCATTAGTCCTTAAAAGAGTATTGTATGGGGGTTGCAGAAATGGTTAAGAGCACCTGCTACTCTTGCAGAAAACCCAGGTTCAATTCCCAGCACTCACATGGTGGCTAACAACCATCCAAAACTCAAGTCCACAAGGATCCAATGCCTTCTTATAGCCTCTGTGAGCACTGCATGCAAAACACTCAAAATAGAAATAAAAAATTTTAAGAAGAATACAGTGTAACAACTATTTTCATAGCATTTATATCATGTTGGCTATGATAACTAATCTAAGAAAAGATTTAAAATATAGGGGTCTGAGAATGACCATTGAATTACCTTGACCCCTGGGTTGAAAAGTAATTGACCAAATGTATGCCTGAACTCTGGTTCAGTTGATCTACTTACCTATCCCTATACAATACCATTTCTTCATTAATGTAGTTTTCCTACAAGGTTGAAAATCAGATAGTATACATCTTCCAACTTTGTCACTCTTTTTTGAAATGTTTAGATGGCTTAAAGTTATTTGCATTTCCAAATGCAATGAGAAAATAAAATTTGTTAGTCAAAAAAACTGCTGGGATTTTGATAGTCATTTAATCTATCATGAATTTGGGTAAAATTAACCTCTTAGCAATATTGAATATTCTGATCTATGAATCTGATATGGCTCTCCATTTATTTAGAACTTTTAAAGTTTTCTCTTAGCAATATTACTAGCTGTTTTTTTGTTTTGGATTTTTCATTTCTTGCAAAATGGCCTCCCCATGTAAACTACACTGGCCTTAAATTTGTAATCTGGCTCACAAATTCTAGAATTACAGGTGTGCATCACTACACTTGGCCATAAATTTAATTTCTGATAGATATAAGACTACTGAGAGGGACTGGAGAGATGGCTCAGCGGTTAAGAGCACTGGTTGCTCTTGCAGAGTGCCTGGGTTCAATTCCTAGCATCCATGTGGTAGCTAACAACTGTCTTTAATTCTTGTTCCAGGAGTTCCAAGGCCCTCTTCTGGCCTCCATGAGCATTGCATATATGTGGTACACTTACATACATGTAGACAGAGGACTTATACACATTTAAAAATTTTAAGAACTGGCCATGGTGATGCACACCTTTAATTCCAGCACTCAGGAAGCAAAGGCAGGTGGATCTCTGTGAGTTCAAGGCCAGCCTTGTCTACACAGCAAGTTCCAGGCCAGCTGGGACTACAGGGAGACCCTGTCTCAAAAAGACCAAAACAAGCAAAAAAAATTTTTTTAATTTAAAAAGACAGCTGAGCATGGTAGTGCATGCCTTTAATCACAGCACTCCTCAGGAGGCAGATGCGGATTGAACTCACAGTTCAAGACCAGCCTGGTCTACAAGTTCTAGGCCACCTGGGGCTACAGGAAAACTCTGTCTCAAAAAAACAAAACAAAAAATAAATAAAAGGACTCGTCAGAGTTTTTAACTTTTCTTAAATCTGCTTTGGTAATCTGTATCTATCAAGAAATTTGTTCAAGGCAGGCATGGTGTATAATCCCAACACTCCAGGAGGAAAGCAGAAGAGTCACAGGTTTAAAGTTAGCAAGAGCTACATAGCAATAAATAAATAAATAAAGGAACTAGAGAGATCGTTCAGCAGTGAAGAGCACTGGTTGCTCTTACAGAAGACCTGGGCTTGCTTCCCAGCACCCACATGTTGGCCAACAACCATTCGTGACTCCTGTTCCAGGGGATCTGATGCCCTCTTCTGACTTCCTTGAGCATTGCAGGACATGGATACACTTATACATATGCAGGCAATACACTCATACCTGTAAAATAAAAATAAAATAAGAATAAATAAATCCATTTTTTCTAAGTTGTCAAATATATTGGCATCATATAATACATCTTGATCATATTTAGACTTCCTCCACCACTTATTTTCCTTCTAACATCTGTAGTAAGGGCTTCCCTATCTGGATATTAGTAATGTCACCTGCTTTCCAACTTTCTTGCTTGGTCTGGTATTTTGAAGTTGTTGATGGTGTTCTTTGCTGGTTTTGTTTTGTTTTTGTCATAAGGAAGGGTCTTGATGAGTTACTCAGACTGGCTCAAATTCATGATACAACACACAGGCTGGAACTCTTGATCCTCCTGTCTCCACCCTCTGAGTGCTGAAAGGGTCTGGTAATTTTTAATTGTATGTTGGCTACTGTGAATGTTATGTGCTTGAGTAAATTTCCTTACCTTTCTTGAATGAATGTGATGTATTGACTAATAAGCAGTTGGATTGGTTCAATATAATACTTCCAGGTCTGGTTTCAGGATTTTCTTTGTTTTGTTGGTTGTTTGTTTCTTTGTTTTTTAAACAAGTTCTCTTGTAACCCAAGCTGGCTTCAGTCTTGCCCCACAGTGAATGCTGACCTTGAACTTCTGATCTTCAGGTTTCCATCTTCGGACTACTACCGAGATTACAGGTATACACCATTATACTCAGTTTATTAAATTCTGGGGACCAAACCCAGGGTTTCCTGTATGCTAGGCAGACACTCTGTCAATTGAATTACATTTTTTTCTTTTTAAAACTTTTTTTTTTTTTTTGAGACAGGGTCTCCTTATAGCACTAGCTGGAGTTAAACTTGCTAAGGAGAGAAGGCTAACCTGGATCTCACAGGCATGTACCATATGCCCAGTTTTATTTTCTTTAAGTATGTGTATATGTATGTGTCTGTGTGTAGGTATGTGCACAAGAGTGCAGGTGCCCTCAGAGTCCAGAAGACCATGTCAGATCCCCTGGAACTTGGGCTACAAGTAGTTGTGAGCCAGTGCTCTTAACCACTGAGCCATCTCTCCAGTCCCCATATTCCCTTTAAAAAAATTATTTATGTGTGTGTGCCTGAGTGTACGTATATGCATCATGTGCATGTAGAGCCCACAGAGACCAGAAAAGGATATCGCTTCCCCTGGGCCTGGAGTTACAGGTAGTTGTACATGGTGGCTGCTGGGAACCAAACACAGGTCCTCTGCAAGAGAAGTAAATGCTCTTAACCTCTGAACCATCTCTTCAGCCCAGACATTTTATAACTTACAATACAAAAATTGCCTTTCTATGCATAAGTGGGAGAGATATACTTACTTTGAATAAGCAGCTGATGTAGAGATCCAACACAACAGGAGGACTCAAGAGAAAAAAAAATCAGAATATATTTGCAGTAGCTTTAGCCCTGAAACCCAGAAAGCTCTAACAAGAAATCGGAGTACCCTATGTCTCAAAAGGAGGACTGAGGTAGAGGGTTTCCCGCCCTTCATTCTCTCTTTTCTTTCCTCTTCTTTTTCCATTCTTTCCTTTTTCTTGTTATTATTCTTTGGTTGGTTGGTTTTTGAATTAGGATCTCACATACTCCAGGCTAGCCTCAAACTCACTATATAGCCAAGGATAAGCCTGAACTTCTGATCCTCCTAAGCCTGTCTTCCAAGTTCTGGGGTTACATGCATGAGCCACCATTTGCTTCTGGGTAGTGAACCCAGGTTTTTGTGCATGATTCAGAAGCACTCCAACTAAGTTACATCCCAAATATCTAGCAGGGTACTCAGAAAGAAAAAAAAAGAGAAAAGTTTAGGATTAACAAAATGCTGTTTGAAAAAAGAGAAATAACTAACAATACCCAGAGATTTTTGTCTCGTTGTTTATTTCTTTTAAGATAATATCTCCCTGGGGGCTGAAGAGACGGCTCAGTGGTTAAGAGCACTGACTGCTCTTGTAATGATCCTATGTTCAATTCCCAGTACCCACATGGCAGCTAACCACTGTCCACAACTCTAGTTCCAGAGGATTTGATGCTCTATTCTGGCTTCCATGGACTCTGCACAAAATCGGTACACTTACATACATGCAGGCAAAACATTCATACACATAAAATAAAAATAAATCAATCAAAAAAATTTGAAGATAGTGTCTCACGATGTAGCCCAAGATGACATCAAATCTACCTTTTATCTGCCTCTGACTTCCTGTGCTGCATTCCAGGCTTGCATCACTAACCCAAATACAAGTTTTGCTTTTGTTTTTGAGACAGGGTCTCTCTGTAGCTCCAACTGGCCCCGAACTCACCATTCAGATCAGGCTGGTCTTGAACTCACAGAGATCCACCTGCCTCTCTCTCGGGAGTGCTGGGATTAAAGGCATGCACCACCACGCCTGGCCCCAAATACAATTTTAAGAAAGTATTATTAATAACTGAAGAAGTTCATTTATTTCATAGTTTAGACAGATAAAAGCAGTGCAAGATCATTAAATTCTGCATTTCTGATTTATTTTTCTTTTCTGTACATGTTGGAGACCAGGTGACCTCTGTCTTGCCCTTCTGCAAATATAATATCCTGATGCTTGTTGATACCAATTATGTAAATCAGTGTCTTAAGTGCCTTTTAGAGTTTCTTATTGTTTAGCAAATAAGTTCCCCCACCTGTAGCCATCTTTGGCTACACATGCCCTTGGCTCCTGGTTCTTCCAGTGATTTGTTTCCTAGCAACCTTAGTCCACGCCCCACCTAGTCCCTGCCTCACCTTTTAGTGTCTTCCTGATATTCACATAACCTTATGATGGGCTTTTGTCTCTGTTAATTACCACATTTCTGTATGGATGTACCTGAATTCCTGATTCCCCAAAAACTATAAGTACCCCCTGAAACAATAAAGCATGCGGCCTGTCTGAACAGCACTGGTCGTCATGTGTCTGTTGTATGTCTGTGTGTCTGAGCGGCCTGTTTGAAGAGCTCAGGTCGTCCTTGTGTCTGTGTTCATCTCTGTCTTGTGTATCTGCGGCCTGAAGAGAGACATTTCCCCAGGTCCGTCTGTCCTGCGTGTTCGTCTTTGTGTGTCTGTGTGTGTGTGTCTGTTTGTCCCCATTCATTCCAGGTTTCCAGAGTCTCATGTCCACGCTGCCCGCTGGATGGGACAAATGGCGCCCAACGTGGGGCATGTACATGAGTGTTTTGCCTGCATATTTTGCCTCCCCTCCTCTGCCCTTTTTTAAAAAAATGAAATCTCAGTATATTTCCTGTGGCCCAAGTGATCCTCCTGAGAAGGTGCAACTACAGGCGAGTGCCATTGTACCTGGCTAAGTTTCCTTCTGTCTGTGCCATTTTTATATTTTATATTTCCATATTTATGTTGGCTCCCCAGAATTCATATAGCTGCCAGGCAGGATGGTGATCATCTACAATCCCACCACTCTGGAGGCAGAGATAGGGAATCCCCGAGCAGGCTAACTGGCTAGACTAGCTGAGTTGACAAGCTCTGGGTTCAAGAGAGAGGTGCTCCCTCAAGATACAAGGTGGAGAAGACTAGGCGTTGTGGCATACACCTTTAATCCCACCACTTGGGAGGCAGAGACAGGCAAATTTCTGTGAGGTTGAGGCCATCCTGGACTGCATAGTGAGTTCCATGCCAGTCAGAGTTAGACAGTGAGACCTTGTCTTAAAACAAAAGCAAAAAATGGAAAGATAATGAGAAAGATAGCCAATGTCAACCCCTAGCCTCCACAAACATGCAGGCACACACATGCCTGTCTGTGCTTGTGCACACACAGGTCCACACACATACAAACACAAAATGCAAGCACACCACACACACACATATGCAAAAAATAGATAAAATAATTAAAGACCATTTCCCTAAACAAAAAGAAGAGGGAGGACTTCAGATATGGTTTAAAAGTAGAGTGCTGGGGCTAGGGAGATGGTTCAAGGCTTAAGAGCACTGGCTGTTCTTGCAGAGGACCTGGATTTGGTTCCCAGCACCCATATGGTGGCTAACAACTGTCTGTAACTCCAGTTTCAGGGAATCCAGCACCCTCTTCTGACCACCATGGGCACTGTATGGCATGGGTGCACTCACACACATGCAGGCAATATATTTATCCACATAAAATTAAAAAATAATAGAGTGCTTACCTTGAGTGCTGAAAGCCCTTTCAGATCCCAGCACACAAGAAAATAAAATAAAACAGAAGAAGGAAAAGATGGAAAATACTTATTTTATTAAGTAAGTTTATCACAACCTTGATTGAAAACCCAGATAAGAACATAAAAACAAAATTAAAGTATAGCCATACTATATTACTAAAAGAAATGCAAAGTGAGTCTAAATAAAATATTAATCCAATGCATATTTACAAATAAAATATATCATGTAAAGTATATGTTGGAGTACAGTGTCATTTCAATCTATACAAGTTGTCAAGGGCTGGTGAGATGATTCAATAGCACCTACTGCCAAACCTGATGACCTAACTGAGTTCCCTGAGACCCAAATAGCGGAAAAAGGAAAAAGAGACTCCCAAAGTTGTCTAGTTGTCTTCTAACTTCTAAGACATGCCATGGCATATGTACACACATACACACACACACACACACACACACACACACACACACAAATAATAGATAGATAGATGCAATTTTAAAAGAAGAAATGAAGAAAGAGCAGGAGGAGAAGAAAAAGAAGAGGAGGAGAGGAAAGGACAAGGAAGGGTAGGAGAGGGTTAAAGGGAAAATATAAAGCTGTCATTATTTGCAAATTATATATGATCATCTATCTGAAAAAAAGTAATCAACAGACAAGTAAATCAGCAAAGTTATTAAACACAATATAAAACTTGAAAGCTCAATAGTGGTGGGTGTGTTTGCACACACCTTTAGTCCCAACACTGGGAAGGCAGAAGCAGGTGGATCTCTGTGAACTTCAGGCCAGTCTGATCTACATAGTGAGTTCCAAGCCATCCAGGGCTACATAGTGAGACCCTGTCTCAAAATAATTAATTAAAAATAAAAATAAACAAAAAAAATACCAAAAATGAAGAGATACAGATATTGTTAGCTAGTAGGGAAATGCAAACCAGACTACAATGAAATACTATCCAATCAGAACGGCTTAAAATAAAAAATAGCAATGCTACCCAATATAGACATGGATACAAAGAACCTAGATCACTTATATGTTGCTGGTAAGGATGTAAAATGGTGTTGGTATTCTGGAAAACATTTTGGCACTTTATAATCTAAAGATATGGGGCTGGAGAGATGGCCTAGTGGTTAAGAGTACTGACTTCTCTCGCAGAGGACCCAGGTTCGGTTCCCAGCACCCACATAGCAGCTAACAATATTTGTCACTCCAGTTCCTGGGGATCTGACTTTTGACTCCATCTTCTGACCTCCCAGGGCACTGCGTAACATGGGTGCACTTACATGCGTGCCACTAATACACTTAAATACACAAAAAATTATAAATAATAAATAAAATATTAAAAAAATAAAATATAAAGATGCAATTAACATATGGCACAAAGTGAGTTCAAGGCCAACCTGGGCAATTTATTCAGACCCTGTATCAAAATATAAAGGAAAAAAAGGACTAGGACATGTAGTTCATTGGTTGAAAACTTGCCTAGCATGTGTGAGGCCCTAGGTTCAATCCCTAGTACTGCCAAAAAAAAAAAAAAAAAAAAAAAGGTTTGATTTTAGGTATAATAGGCAGAGCTCAAGCAATGAAAAAAAAAGTTAAACTTCATAAAACTGCAAAAGTTTTGCTATGCAAAAGACATTGTTAAGAGATTGAAAAATAAACTGCAGACTGGGAGAAAAATCTTTAAGACATCAACACAGAAAAAGATTAATATCCAAAATATGCAAAGGAACTTTTTAACCCATTTTTTTGTTTTTTTTTTATGTTTAAATTGAATTTTTATGATTTTCATGCAATATAATTTGGTAGTATTTAGATCTCCTCCCACAAATAACTCTTAAAATTCAACAGTAAGAAAAACAACTTAAAAATGGGCAAAGTTGAACATGGTGGCACATGCATTATCGAAGAACTTGGGAGGTGAACATAAGAGGAGTAGGAATTTAAGACTAGCCCCTGCTATATAGTGAATTTGAACTAGCCTTGGCTACATGAGATCTTGTCTCAAAAAAAAAGTCAAGGAGCAGGAATCCAAATATATAACTACAAAATGATATACAGCTGGTACTGTGGTTTGAATGTTTACCTCCCAAATTAATATTAGTTTTTATTGTTATCATATAATATTTCATTTTTATTTATTATTTTATGTGTATGAGTATATTGCCTGCATGTATGTAAGTGCACCTATGTTGGGCAGTGCCAAAGAGGTCAGAAGAGGGTGTTGGATTTGGATCCCCTGGTATTGGAGTTTTGAATGGTTGTTAGCTGCCATGTGGGTGCTGGAATTCAAACCTGGGTCTTCTACACGAACAGTCAGTGCTGAGCCATCTCTCCAGCACCTGTTGTTCTATTTTACTGATTTATTTTGCATGTGTGTGTGTATGTACATGCCTGTGACAGTCAGATGACAGGATTGCAAGGGTTGGTTCTCTTGTTCCAGTACGTGGGTCCCTGAATTGAATTCATATCATCAGGTTTGGTGGCAAGTTCCTTCTAGTTAAGACGTGGCATTAGTCACTATCATTATTCTTTCTAAATCATAACCATCCTTATCATTTGCACCAGAGAATTCCTTGTTATTTGGAAAGATAACCCCAGGAATAATATGAGTGTTGACTTGGAAGGAGTGATGTTCCTGGAGATAAACCAGATAAAGGGAGTTGCAGAGTGCAGGTGACAGATACTAAGCATACAAGTATTGCCAGAGAGCAGTGCTTTAGGAAGTAAAGTCCATGGGTCTTTTTTTCCTTGGTGTGTATGTGGTATATATGTATGTTTGCATGTCTATGGACTTATGCACACACATGCATGCATCTGCATATGGAGGCCTGAAGTTGATATCAGGAGCCTTCCTTAATCATTCTCTGTTTTTATTTATGGAGGCAGGATCTCTCACTGAACTTGCAGCACACTGTTTCTTTTCTAATGGAGGGACTCCTGCCTCTACCTCTATAGAGGTAAATTATAGATGAAATTATAGATGGCCTCCACACCTGCCCAGCCTTTATGTTTGTTATGGGGATCAGAACTCTGGTCCTCCTAATGCTTTCTGCATCAAGTGCTTTACCTGCTGAGCCATTTGAGTCTTTTATATGCAGTGTAGGAACTCCTTCAGATTATTTTGGCTCTAGTCTCAGAGACTGATCTATGCAGTCTGCCAACCACCTTCTTCTGCAGGTGCAACTCGGCAGTACCTCATTTCTCACCTGCTATTTACCCTTCTCTTCCTGCTTCAAGACTTCTGTGTCATGTATCTTGGGATTCCTGTGGCCACCTGTTTGGCATCTGAACGTGTGTAATCCAGAGGTGCCCAGGCAGGTTTAGGTCTAGTGAAGCAACTCTTAATCAATGGGAATAGGAATAAACATAAATATTTCTTCATCTCTTCCCTTAAATAGATAGTCTTGAGATTTATTTCAAATAACTCCTTAGAAAGTCTCCCACACAATTGTCCAAACAATGTCTAAGCACAGCGCCCACTTTTAATGGTCTCCTCCTCTTCCTTGTACATCCCCTCACTTTTGTTAAGTCTGTCTCTGTCTCTGCGCAGGTGATTTTGGACTGAGAGCGTTACATAAAATGATCATTGGAGAGCAGATTGAGAAATGAGTTGCACTGATACCCTTAACACAGTAAGGAGGACTTCATACCTGCTTATAACTGGGATAGTAAAAGCCTCAGGCCTGTACAGGCAATCAGACCTACTAAAATCTTACCTGCACTCAAGTGGATAAAGATGTGGTTCCATGGTGAAAAGGTTAGCACTTGACTCTGAAAGAAGATTAAGTACAAGTGGGAGGAAGGTGTTGAGCAGGTCAGTGGCTGTAAGCTTGTGAAGTAGGTTCATCCTGTATTGACACTGGAGGCACTGGGAAACTTAAAAAAAGAAGAAGAGGATGGGGCTCTGTAAATCAATGCACAGCTGCAGTTGGCCTGGCAGCCCCTCTATGAGAGCATCTTGGAAGTCACTCACTGTTTCAGTACAGTGAGCTGTGCTGGCAGGCCTGAACTCTTTTTTTTTTTTTAACATTTATTTATTTGTGTGTTCTAGGGAGGTGCATGTGTCACAGCACATGTGTGGAGGTCAGAAGACAACCTGTGGGGATGGTTCTCTCCTTCTACCATGTGGTTCTCAGAGATGGAGCTCAAGTCATCAGGCATCTTGGCCTGCTGAGCCATCCATCTCCCAGCCTCCAGGTCTGGGCTCTTATTTAAGGTTTATATTTCTTCAGAGCTTTGACAGAACCCTGAAGTCTCCATCAAGACATGATTGGCAAAAAGTAGGATGAAAACCTGAGATAACTTGGGAACGTAACTCAGTGGTAGAGTACCTGCCTCATATGCATGAGGACTTAGGTTCAAACCGGAGTATCACCACCACCACAAAATAATAAATAAATCAAAAGTAAAGATCTGACATAAAGATAGTTGGGGCTGGCTGGGCTCAGAAAATTGTGAAAGGAGCTGGACATCGTGGTGCATGTCTTTGATCCCAGCACTCAGGAGGCAAAGGCAGGCAGATCTCTATGAGATCAAGGCCAGCCTGATCTACATATTTCTAGGCCAGCTGGGGCTATAGAGAGATCGGCGGGCTCCGGCACTGTCTCAAAAAACAAACAAAAGAAATCAAACATTCTAACATAATACAACGCAAAGATAACCTATTTTGATAGAAGCTGAGGAATGAGGGTTGGAAAACTTTTGTAGTCTGTAATTAAACCATTATGTTTCCATGAGTGCAGAAAGCTTTGTACAGTCAAAACATTACAATTTATGAGATCTTATCTAAGCTGAGGTGTTTCAGGCAATATTTGTTTGGGTTGTGTGATGTGTGTTCAGAACCAAGGTTGTGAAGTCCCAGGATACAACATGGGTGGACACTGCTAGAAAGACCTAAGAGTCACTGCAGGTTTGATTTTGAATTTTTTATTTGTTACATGTTTAGAAACATTTTACTGGTGCCAAATTTGGGGGTATCCATATGCTCAGTTATATCACCACATATAGGTCAGTTTAAGAAACTGTAGATTGGGGCTGGAGAGATGGCTCAGCAGTTAAGAGCACTGGCTGCTCTTGCAGAAGACCTGGGTTCAATTCCCAGCACCCACATGGTGGCTAACAACTATCCATAACTTCAGTTTCAGGGGATCCAACACCTTCTTCTGAATTCTGATGGCATGATACAGGAGCACTTACATACATGTAGTTATAACACTCTAGCACATAAAATACATAAGTGCATAAATGTTTAAGAAAAAAAAAAACTGTGGATTAAACCACTTTATGGGACCATTTGGGAAGTCAGGAAGGAAGGAAAGAATGAAGGGAGAGTGTTGTTTGGTTGAGTTTGGAATTTCTTTTATTACTGATGTTTCTTTATTCTTTAAAATTATTTCTAATATTGTATTTATTATTTTTATTTTATATGTATGAGTGTATTGCCTGCATGTATGTAAGTGCACCCATGTTGTGCAGTTCTGTGCATGTATGCTTCCCTCTGCTATGAAGGCTATAGAGTTGAAATAATCACTGTCTTCAAAGTACTCATAATATAATAGCAATTATTGGTGTGGGGGCAGTGAGGGTGCCCACAGAGGCCAGAAGAGGGCATCAGATTCCCTGGAGCTGGCGTTACAAGCTGTTGTTGGGCCACCTGATGTGGGTGCTGTCATCTGTCCTCAGGTGCCCTGGAAGAGCAGAAGGAACTCTTAACAGTTGAGCCATTTCTCCAGCCTTGGTTTGTTTGTTTGTTTTTGGTTTGGTTTTTTTGCTTCTAATTTTTTTTTTTTTGGAGACAAAATCTCTCCATAGTCCCAGGTATCCTGGAACTCACCATATAACACCAGGCTGGCCTTGATCTCATGGAGATTCACCTGCTTCTGTCTCCCGAGTGCTAGGATTAAAGGTATGCACCATCACTTCCAGCTTGTATGTTTTGTTTTTTAACACAGGCCCTAATCTGTAATTCAGGCTGGCCTGTGTGGTCCAGGCTGGCCTCAAACCCGCAGTGATCCTCTTGCCTCAGCCTCCAACTGCTGGGATTACAGATGTGTGGCACCATGCCCATCTTGAGATTGTGCTTTCACATAACACAGAGTGTTGGAAGTGAAAAGCAGACACAATAGAATTAGCAAAGGGCTGGAGATGGAGCTCACTTGCCTGGCATGCTCAAGACCCTAAGGTTTGAACCCCGATAACAAGGCAGGGTGCTATATACCTATAATCCAAACATTTGGGAGGTAGAGGTAAGAAGATCAGAAGTTCAAAGTCATCCTCAGCTGCACACACACACACACACACACACACACACACTCACAGAGAGAGAGAGAGAGAGAGAGAGAGAGAGAGAGAGAGAGAGAGAGAGAGAACGAGCTGGGATAGTGGTGCATGCCTGTAATGCCTGAACTCAGGAGGCTGAAGCAGGATTATCAACCTGGGCTACATATAAGACCCTGTCTCAAAAAGAAAAGGAAAAAAAGGAAGAAGAGGAGGGAGAGGAGAGGAGGAAGAGAAGAGGACCTCCGAGGAAAAAGAGAGTCAGCACTTGCAGAGGAGGAGGGTGTCTGGGGAACAAAGGAATCATTACTTGTAGCTAAAGTATGAGGAATGGCAGGGTGGAGGATCTGAGCCGGCTCTGAACTCTGAAACCTGCTCTGACAACACCGCAAACACTGCAAAGCAGAACATTCCAAACTGAGGAGATAATAAGGGCACAGAGAGCATGGTTTGGAGAATAGGATAGCTACAATCTTTGGTTACAAAGATCACATTACTTAAAGTGACAAAGATTTATTTCAGGGCTATGTGAGAAAATAAAAAGAACAAGAATCTCGGTCATGTAGGACTGAGGCTTTGCAGGGTATTAAATTCAGTCTGGGACCTGAGAGGGTATTCTAGATCCCAGGCATCCTAGGGAAGCAGGTATGTCGTCTGGATTCATTTCTGTGCTCTCCATCTTCTGGTCCTGTTTCTGCTGCTTATTTTGCTCTGTGTATCTGAATACTCTGGACTCCCGTCTGCTGCTGGCTTCTGCTGTGTCATAGCTTCGAGTGGCCACATTTTCTCTGTGTACCTTCCAGATTCTGACTCCGCTATTAACTACTTGTTATCTGGGTCTCAAATTCAATCTCAGCATGAGAAAATCTGATTAGTCTAGTTAATTATTATCATGCCTATTGAACAACCCTCTTGGGCAGACTATGAATAGGTCAACAGGATGTGTCAAAGATAACAGAGTTCTGTGGTATCAAACAAACATACAGCTTAGTTGGTAGAGTGTTTTCCTTGCATGTTTGGTCCTAGTACCACACAAACACTGGCCATGATGATGCATGCCTGTAATCGTAGCACTTATAGGTGAAGGAAACTCGCAGCTCACACAAGCTAGGCAAGAACACCACAAGTGAGCTATGTGTCCAACCCAGAAGGGACTTTTTTGTTTGTTTCTGTTTTTCTAAGACAGGATCTCCCTGTAATCCCAACTGGCCTGGAACTTACTGTGTAGACCAGGCTAGCCTCAATCTTGTAGAGATCCACTGCCTTTGCCTCCTGAGAGCTGGGATTAAAGGCATGTACAACCAGGCACAGCTGACTTTTTTCCTTAAAACATTTTTATTTTATTTATGTGTATGTGTGTACAGGTGTCCGCCCAGCCAGAAGAGAGTGTTGGGTCTCCTGAAACATGAAGTCAGAAGTAGTTGTGAGCTGCCAGATATGGGAATTGAACTCTGTGTCCCTGGAAGAGCAGAAAGAATGCTTAACCACTGAGTCATCTCTCCACCCCCAGGAATGATTTCTCTATGGTCTTCTTTTCCTACCATGGTCAGTAGACTTATTGCCCCAGACTGGTCCAGGTTTCTAAATACCAAACTGTTCAAAAGATCTGTGACATGACATTTATTTTCTTCTGTATCCATTTTCTCTTTATGAAATCATTGGTACGATTAAGAAAGACTTACACATGGAATTGATTAGTTTGCATCTTTTCATCCTTGACAGCCATGCCAGACTAGCCATGCCAGTCAGGTCTGTCATTCCTCACTGCCAGCCGGATGCAGTGGCACAATGCCTGTACCTGGGAAGGAGAAGTAGAAGAATCAAGAGTTCAAGATATTCTTCAGCTACATAGCAAGTTCAAGGCAAACCTGGGATACATAAGCTTCATAAAAACAAAACAAAACAAAATCTAAATTGACAATCAAAAACTATGCATTGCAGAGCCATGTTCTCAATAGCAAAAAGACAATAATATTTGTTCATAAGTAAAACTTTTAAAGCACTAACTGCATGTGGGCATCATCCTAAGCACTTATGATAAGATCTCAATTTATGAAGATCTTACAAGAACTTATGAAGCACTAGTAGGAAAACCAGCTTTCCTTCCTTGCAGTGGTTAGCAGCTGTTTTTCCTTATGTGGTTCTGCCATTGTGACTAGTGACTAGTGTCCTGATGGTGGACAGACCCAAATAATCAGAAAAAAGTAAAGAGCAACTCTAGTCAATAAGCAACCCATAAGACAGGCAGTACTATATTACTTCCCAGTCCACTGTTCCTTGCACAGTACTAAATAAACATTTTTTTCTTGGTGGGATGTGGGGTGGAAATGGGGCTTGAGCCTGGGTCTCCCTATGGCCCCAGTTGGTCTGGAAATCATTAGGTAGACCAGGCTGGACTTGATCTCACAGAGATCCACATGTCTCTGCCTCCAGAGGCTGCTGTTAAAAGTGGGTACCACCATACTCAACCCCTGATTTTTTTTTTTTTTTGTTTGTTTGTTTTGTTTGAGACAGGCTCTTACTCTGTAACTTAGGCAGTCCTTAGCCTTGTGGCAACCCTTCTGTCCCAGCCTCCTAAATACTGGGATTACAGGAGAAAGCACCACCATGTTAGGCTCTGAAGTGTTCTTATTCTTCAGCATTAAATTAAAAAAAAAAAAAACAACAACAAAAAACCCTTGGGCTTGTGTGACTATTATTCGTTGTGGTTTGGAACTGCTTCAGGCAAACCACTTTGCCCTAGGCAAGTACCTTTGATCTTCATCTAACCAATTTTAGAGGATTTTTTTTTTTTTTTTTTTTTTGAGATAGGGTCTCACTGTATTGCCCCCGCTGGCCTAGAACCTGCTTTGTAGAACAGACTGACAGAGCTCTGCCTGCCAATGCCTCCCAAGTGTTGGGATTCAAGGTTTGTGCCACCTGGCCTGACCTGGTTTTTTTTGGGGGGGAGGGGTGCTTTTTAAAAATTTTATTTTGGACAAGCTCATATAGCCCAGGCTGGCCTCAAACTACTGATCCTCCTGCCTCTCCCTCGGCTATACTGCGTGTACAGAGGGGGACTTGGGCACCGCAGGACTGCGCAGAGAGGCCGGGCGTTCGGAGCGCAACCCGAGCGGTGGCGCCAGACACTGCCCGCTCGCCGCTGACTCAGCCCTTCCGGTCAGCCGCGCAGAGTTCCCCGACCGCCCGACCGTGCGGACGCGGTGCGTCACCGCCCAGCGCTGTCGGCCCGCGGGCGTCCGAGCGCCTGACTCAGCTGCTTCCGCGGGCCGCACCGGGTCGCACAGAGGGACTCCCCACCCACTTTGCCAGTGATGTGCTCTGCACGCCCTAACAGCATAGGCTGGCCCACCGGTCCTTAATAAACCGAGGAAAAACGTCAAATTAGGAGCTAAGAGAAGGCTCAGCGGTTAAGAACACTGGCTGCTCCTGTAGAGGATCCGGGTTCGATTTCAGCACCCACATGGCAGCTAACAACCGTATGTAACTCCAGTTCCACGAGATCCGAAGTCCTCTTCTGACCTCGCCCGGCATTCCATGACACGGGTGCACCTACATACATGCAGGCAATACACTCATACACATTATATATATAATATAAATATATATATTAGAAAACAAATTGATACTGAAAAGTAGATGTATTCAGTGTGACCACATTAGGAAGAGGGACAAGGAGATCTACTGACATCTCCTTTCCTCAGGACATTATTATTATTATTATTAAACCATTATTAGATGGTTTAAGTAGAGGACCAGAGTTGTACTGAGTAGTTATGGTCAAGGTGTGGTGCCACCCATTAGTTAGTGATCCAACATTTTCTCTGTTTCATTCCCTCCTGCAAAGTAATTTGACAAGTTTCAAGTCTTTTTCCAGGATTCAAGCTCCCTGTCTGGCTGACCCTGCCTCCGGCTTTTTCTTCTGATGTGAGATTCCTGAGGGATTCCGGTTTCTTGGGGTCTATTGTTTAAATAATCTAATAGCTAAAGCAAGTTACACAAATGTCTTTTAAACTATCCTCATCTCTGTCAGATCTGTTACACCCAGTCATTTATCTGTCTGACTCACTTGTACATGGATGAAGTAGGAGTTATTCTATGTCCACCTTGGTGTTGCTGGCATGGCTAGCACATAGGAATTTGGCAGACTCTAGCTTTTATTTTAATTCCTCCAAATGACATGTTTTCATTACACGTGTGTGTGTGTGAGTGAGAGAGAGAGAGAGAGACAGACAGACAGACAGACATGTGGCTATGAGCATGCATGGAGATTAGCAGACAATGTGCAAGATCAGGTTCTCTCCTTCCACCACATGGCTCTGGGGCATCAAACTCAGGCTGTCAGTCTTGGTGAGTGCCTTTACTACCTGAGCCATCTCACAGGTTTCTGAAATGATTTTTAGACTTATTTATTTCTCACTCTCCATGGCCGTTACAACCCTCTTGGATTCAGTCCTGAGCATCTCACTACAAGGTCACCTCAGTGACCTATTGCTTTTGCCACGTCTCCATCCATCCCTTTCACAGTGACCAGGTTCATGTTTGTGGAGCAATATATTCTTCAAGCCTGAAAATTTAATACCCTTTTAGGTTTGTGTATTGGTTGGTTTTTTTGCTTTCTTGAGACATAAATCACTATAGAGAGACCAAGCTGGCCTCAAACTCACAGAGGTCCACCTGCCTCTGCCTCCCCAGTGCTGGGATTAAAGGTGTGTGCCACCATGCCCAGCAAAAATTTAGTATCCTTTGTTTTGAGTAGAAAGTTATTTTCCTAGTTTATTACGTCATGGTCTACTCATCCCCAAACCCATTACATCATGGAGCATAGATTCCTGCTCTCCAGGAGTTCCGGTAGCAGAGAAACAGAAGCCCATAGTTATAGAGCTGTGTAACAGCTGCTCTGATGGACATATGAGGAGGACATGGGGCAAGTAAGGGTGAGGTCAGTCAGAAGATCAGAACAGTCTGTCAGGAGCTGGTGAGCTGCCCCTTAGTTCCCCTCCTCCGTGACACCTTTCCTTTCCAACACTGGGAGAAATCTTTTAAAATTTTATTTTAGTATATTTATTTTATGGGTGCTGAGGTTATAATGCACCTTGATGCCTTGTGTTGAGTTCAGAGGACAACTTGCAGAAATTGGTTCTCTCCTTCCACCATGTGCATCCTGAGGACTGAGCTCAGGTCAACAGGCTTGGATAGATCTGATATCATATCTGTCAGAATGTCTTGCTGACTAGAGATGCTGGATGCCACCTGAGATCACGATATCCTTGGTGTTACAGAATGCACAAAACAGTCAGTTGTGGTGGCTCATTTCTTTAATCCCAGACCAGTTGTATCTACAGGGAGACCCTGTCTCCAAACAAAGCAAACTCCAAAACAAACAAACGAAAAAAAATTCAGAATGCACAAAATATTTAATCTTATCCTCCTTGATATTTACTCTCTCTCTGTAATCTTTATCTCTATCTCTCTTTCTGTCTCTGCCTCTGTTTCATGTATTCCAGGCTGGCTTCCAAGTCATTTGTGTAACCAAGAATGACCTTGAACTTCTGATCCTTCTGCCTCAACCCCTTGAGTGCTGGAATTCCTGGCATGTGCTACCACCTCCCATCTGTGCAGTGCTGGGGCTCAAACCCAGAGCCTCATGCACTCTAGGTAAGCACTCTACCAACTGAGCTACAGCAGGGCAGCAGAGGCAAGCAGGTCTTTGTGAGATCAAGGCCAGCTACAAGGAGATCCTGTCTAAGAAAACCAAAAACAAAAATAAAAACAAACCAGTTCACACTGCTGTGGGACACACACACACATACACACGCACACACATACACACACACACGCACACACATATTTGAGACAGGATCTCACTGTGTAGCCCAGGCTTGAAGTAGCTCAATCTGACTTCAAACTCACCTTTCTTTTGCCTCGGCTTCTGAGTCCTGGGATTGCAGACAAGCACTACCACACCAAGTGGATCCTAACATTTTGTGCACATTGGTAACCCCAGCTGCAGGAGTGGAGCAGAGAGGGGGATTGCTGGAGCTTGCTGGCTTCCAGCCTAGCCAAGGAAGCACAAACCTCAGGTTCACAGAGACCTTTTTAGTATTCCTTTTGGAATAGGTGGAGAATGATAGAGGAGAACACTGGACAGCCTCTTATGGCTGCTACATGCACACACAGGCACCTACATGTGTATACACTCACAAAAAATCACAGACACACCTAAATAAATAAATGTCTTTAGAAAAAAAGTTCAAAATCATCCTTAGCTACATAGTGAGTTTAAGGCTAGCTTAGGCTACATGAGACTCTTGCGTTTTAAAAAAGGTCTAGGCTGGAAAGATGGCTTAGCAGTTAAGAGCACTGACTGCTCTTGCAGAGGACCTGGGTTCAACTCCCAGCACCCATAGTGCGACTAACAACCGTCCATAACTTCAGTTTCAGGAGAAATCAATACTCTCTTCTGACTCCAGCATTGCACACATGTGGTACACTTACATACATGCAGGCAATACACTCATATTTACAAAAATTTTTTAAAAGGTCTAGAAGGATTCTGTTAAGGTAAATTAAATATGAATTTGAGCAGGACTTTTTTTTTTAGACAGATCTCTCTGTGTCCACAGATGGCTCTGAATTCACTGTGGAGACCAGGCTGTCGTCAATCTCACAAACATCTACCTGCCTCTGCCTCCTAAGTGCTGGGATTAAAAGTGTGTGTCACCACAACTCCCAGTTATTTTATTTTTATATGTATGAGGGTTTTGCCTGTATGTATGTAAGTGCACCACACGTGTGCAATGCCCATAGAAGCCAGAAGTAGCATAAGATACCCTGGAACTGGAATTACAGGTGGTTAGCTGCCATGTGGTGCTGGAGACTGAACCCAGGTCACCTGCAAGAACAACTAGTATTCTTAACTAAAGAGCCATCTCTCCAGGACAAGCAGGAATTATTAAACTTTTTCCACGTGAGGCTGTTTTTTAAAAAATATTTTACTATTTTTATTTAATGTATATTAGTGTATTGCTTGCATGTAGTGGTTGCACCTGTGTGATGCAATGCCCTTGGAGGTCAGAAGACAACATCAGATCCACTGGAACTGGAGTTACGGGTGGTTGTTAGCCTCCATTTGGGTGCTGGGACTCGAACAGTTCCTCCACAAGAGCAGGTAGTGCTTTTAACTACTGAGCCATCTCTTCAGCTTCAAGACTGGTTTTTAATTTTTAAATTTAGTTTAGTTTGGTCTGGAGAGGTGGCTCAGCATTTAAGAGTACTTACTGTCCTTGCTGAGAACCAGAGTTCAGTTCCCAGTACTTATGTCTGTCAGCTTACAACCACCTGTAATCCCAGCTCCAAGGGATCCAACACCCTCTTCTGGCCTCTGAGGGAAACTGCCTGCACAAGGGCACATCCATAGACAGACACACATATGATTAAAAATAAAAGTTAATCTTTAAAAAAAAAAAAAACTATTCTGGCTGGAGAAATGGTACAATGGATGAAGCACTTGCACAAGCCAGAATTCCTGAACCTGGGTGCTGTAGTGTGTGCAGCAATCCCTACACACCTACAGTAAGACGGAGCAGAGACAAGAGAATCCCCAGACACTCTGTTCTAGTCACCGTTTGTGGTGGTGATAAAATACCAGGACCAAACACAACTTATGGAAGAAAGGGTTTATTCATGTTACAGGTTATAATCCATCAACACGGGAAGAAAGAGCAAGAACTTGAGGCAGGAAGTGAAGCCGAGACCATTGAAGAATGCTGTTTACTGACCTTCTTCATCCTGGCTTGCTCAGATATCTTTCTTATACAACCCAGGCCCACCTGCCCAGGAATAGCATCACCTACAGAGGGCTGGGGGCTGGGCCCTCCCACATCAATTAGCCATTAGGAAAATGCCTCATAGAGGATAGGGAAATGGCTCTTCCAGCAGTCCTGAGTTCAATTCCCAGTACCCATGTCAAGTAGCTCATAACTGCCTGGAACACCAGTTACAAATTATCTAATACCCTTCTCTGGCTTCTGATGGCCTGCATACATTCACTGGGTGGGGAGTCAAAAGATCAAGAATGAGGGTGAAGGTCAGTGATTTGATAGAACTGGGTCCTAAGTTCAGACGTCCAACACTCTTGGGAAAAAAAAAGACAAAACTACCCAGCATTTGGGAAGTAGAAGCAGGCAAATCTCTTGAGTCTGAGGCTGACCTCATAAAACAAAACCAGATTCAAAACCTACAGACTAGGAGACTAAGTGTTGTTACTTCCTCCTGCCCTAGTCTCTGAGAAGGATTTTGTTCGGTGACAAGACCAAGACTGGGCCCATAAGTGGTATTGGACGCTCCCAGGGAAGGGAAAGGAGGAAGCCAGAGGCTGGGGTCCACAACAGGGCCTAACAAACTCAAAATGTAGCTGTGTTCCTTCACTGGAATACGTGAAGTGTGATGGTGTGATGGTAGAGCTTTATCTTTGTCTTGACTCAATTTGGGATCACCTAGGAGATATTCCCTTGGGCATGTCTGTGAGGGTTTTTTTTTTTTCCAGACAGGTTTAACTACAGAGGAAAGATCCATCCTGATTATGGGTGACATCCCATGGGCTGGGGTTCCAGACCCAATAAAGAGGGAGAAAAAAGGAGAGGCAGATGTCAGCCCCCACCTCCTTGCTTCCTGACTTCAGACAATGTGGTGAGCTTCCAGTGTTTCTGCTGCCAAGCCTGTCCCCCATGGTGGGCTGCATCCATCAAAGGCTGAGCCTGATAACCCTTCCTTTCTTAAGCTGCTTTTGTCAAGTATTTTCTCACAGCAAAGAGAAAACTAACGTAATAAGCTAATATGGTTCATACTGATCGTCAATGTGACAGAACCTGGAATCACTAGGAGACAAACCTCTGGGCACATCTGTGAGGGAGTTTCTAGATTAGGTTAACTGAAATGGGAAGACCTATCCTCAAACTGTGAACCAAAATAACCCCTAATTCCTTAAATAGCTCTCCCCAGAGGTATTTTATCTCAGCGACAAGAAAAATAAATAATATACCTAACAGAAATTAAAGTTGGATGTAGTGGCACATGCCTGTAATCCTAGAATTTAGGAGGTAGAGACTGGAGAATCGGGAGATCAAGATCAGTCTAGGCTAAATGGGAGTTAGGGAGTTGAAAACTGAGCTATGAGACCCTGTCTGAAAACACACACACACACACACACACACACACACACACACACACACACACACACAGTTAAATCAAGTGATTGGAGAGCTATACAAACTGCTCTTGCAGAGGACCCAAATTCAGTTCCCAGCACTGACATCAGCCAGCTCACAACTTCCTGTGACAGCAGTTCCGGGGCATTTGACACCCTCTCCTGGCACCTACAGTCATGTGTATATAACCCTACACAGACACACAGAACTATACATAATTTAACTTTTAAAAATTTTAATTTAGCTGGGCATTGTGGGACACACCATTAATCCCAGCCCTCTGGAGGCAGAGGCAGGCAGATCTCTGTGAGTTCAAGGCCACATGGCCAGTTCCAGGCCAGCTGGAGTTACAGGGAAACTCTGTCTCAAAAAAAAAGAGGACTAAAAAAAAAAGGATATTAAATTTTAACTTAAAAATTGACAATTTTCCTTTGAGAAGCCTACTTGGGTCTGTCTCAATGTTTCCGTGAGTGCCTGTCTATGAACTCTGTTCTTAAATCTGTATTATTGTTATTTTTTGAGACTCCATAGCCCAGGCTGGCCTTGAACTAATGGGGAGCCTCCTGCCTCAGTCCCACAAGTGCTGGGATTAATAGGTATGAGGCACCATGCCTGGTTAAATATAGAAATGTGTCTGATCATTTATGCAGGACTTGCTCAAAAGGTCAGTCCCTCAAATTAGTTCTGAGACATGCAGCCCAGCACCACTTTTGATTAAAAAAGAAAATCAAGCAGAATTTTGAAAATCAAAGATTTGGCTCAGTGGTTAAGAGCACTAGCTGCTCTTTTAGAGGACCCAGTTTGATTCCCAGCACCAACTGTCTAACTCCAGTTCCAGGGGATCTGACATTGCCCTCTTCTGACCTCTGTAGACATTGCATGACATAGATATACTTACATATAGATGCAGGCAATACATTCACACACAATAATAATTCACACACATACACATACAAAAAATTAATCAATAAAATATTTCTCTAAAAAAAGACAATTGAAGATTTCTTTGAAATTGGAGCACTGGGATAAGCTCCATGGTGACACATTTCTAGAGATGGAGTGTTCTTGTAATATGTACATGTCATTATTCAGATCTGGGAGAAGTTTCCTCCATTCTCTAGCCCCTCTTTTAACAAATTAATTAGTTAATTTGCAGTTTTTGGAGACGGTCTCCTATCATAGCCCAGGCTGGCCTGGACTCACAATGCAACCCAGGCTGACCTCAAACTTGTGACAGTTCTGCTGCCTTGCTCTCTCATGTGCTGGCATTACAGGCATGAGGCACCACTCTCAGCTATATAAATACTTAAAAGATGAATAAGGGGCTGGTGAAATGGTCTAGGGTTGATGTCACTTCTTGCTCTTCCAGAGAACCCAAGTTTGGTTCCCAGCACGCATGTCAGGTGGCTTGCAGCTACTTATAGTTCCAGTTCCAGGGCATCCAATGTCTTCTGGCCTCCTCAGGCACCAGCAGTCACTTGTGTGCCTGTGCACCCACTCCCACAAGTACCCCCGTGATTAAAATAAAAATAAACCTTTTTTAAAATTGTTCTTGTTGTTTTTGAGATAAGGTCTCCTTGTAGTCCCAGCTAGCCTGGAACTTGCTATGGAGACCAGGCTGGCCTTAATCTCACAGGGATCTGCCTGCCTCTGTCTCCCAAGGGCTGAGATTAAAGGCATGTGCCATCATTCCTGGCCTCTTAAGTTGCTTTTTGTCAAAGCAATGAGAAAACTAAAATAAATAAATAATACAGAAAATTGGTACCAAGAAGTGAGGTAGTTGCTGTGACAAATCTGACCATATGGTTCATAAGCCTTTGAAACGTGTTTGTGGGAGGAATATGGACATTTGGGACTTTGGGCTAGAAAGGCCCTTGCTTAATGGGCCATTCTGGTATAAGCACAGAAGACAGGTATACCAACAGACGTGCACACAGTGGAGGCCTAGCATATGAGTTTTCAGAGAGAAACAAGCACTCTATTAGGAACTGTGTAGTGGCCATTCTGTCACATTCCGGCAAAGAATTTGGCTGAATTCTACCCATGTCCTGAGAACTTCAGTGAATCTGATTACAGTGCTGAAGCTGTTGGGGACTTTTGAAGTTGAACTGAATACATTTTGCCTTATGGGACAGCTATGGGACTATGGGTACAAAAGGAGAAAAGTTATGGCTTAAAAGTGACAAGGGGTAGAGTTGTAATGGTTAATATTGGGCACCTCTGAGCATGCCTATGACAGATTATCTAGATTAGGATAATTGAGGTGAGAAGATGCACTTTAACTATGGGTGGCACCATTCCATGGGCTGGGCTCCTGGACTGAATAAAATGGAGAAAGCAAGTTGATCACTCTCTGCCTCCTGACTGTGGATGACATGAGACCAGCCACTTCAAGCTTCTGCACCATGATGAATTGTATTCTTAAACTATGAGGCAAAATAAACTCATTTTCTCTTAACTCGCTTCTTGTTAGGTAATTTATCATAATAACAAGAAATTTAACTAATACAGACGCTCCTCCCCCGTTTCCTGATAAAATCAACAAGAGAAACTCAAGAGGTTTGCAAAACTGAAGGCACAGCAGCCTCTGACTTATATCACCTTCATGAGTCTCAGTCTGAGATGCTTCTGACTTAGATATCCAGGTAATCTAAGTAAGTACCCAACAGTGCAACACACACACACACACACACAAACACACACACACACACACACACACACACACACACACACAGTTTCAAAGACATGAGAAACTTGGTGTGATGGCACATATCTATAATCCTGGCACTTGAAAGGTGGAAGCAGGAAGATCAGGAGTTCAAGGCCAGCCTCAGCCACGTAATGAGGTTGAGATCCATCTGGGCTATATGAGGCCTTGTCCAAAAAAAGTGGCATGTGGAGATGTGCTGCTGATTCTGTTGTTGAGACAGGGGTGAAGACACCTTGACAATAAGCAAGGCGATCACACTCCATCTACCTCAGTGCGCTCTCCTGTATCTCAACCCATGTGACCTCAGTATTACCTACAAAAGCACATCTGAGTCTAGCCCCAATAAGGACATTTTTTGGAGAAGTTTTTGTGCATCTTGACCTAGGTGTATATGGAAATGGGTCTTACTGGGTCTTGAGAGGCTTTTTCTTTTAACCTCCTCCAATTGTTATCCCAATCTGATCTGCACAAATGGCTATAAAATACTTTATTATTTTCATTTGTGATCCATCAGGTAAAGAGGCCAGGTAGGAAAAGATAGCCTCAAGGTAGCTCCTCTAAAAGAGCAAAGTATAGGGCAATGGAGCTAGAGAAGCAAAGAACGAGGAGCTGATTCAGAGAGATGCTGGAGCCTGGGGAACAAAGCGTCTCAAAAAATCTGCACCAGGGATTTGACATGTTCCGATCTATGTTTTAGGGAGATCATTCTATGAACAGTGGGAGGACTGATTTGCCTAGAGCAGGACTGACACAGGGACCAGAGATTGCTATGATAATTTCACTTATGACATTAAAATTTCTAGAAAAATTAGAATTGCCCCATTAAAAGGGAAAAAGTGCTGGGCGTGGTAATGTACATCTTTAATCCCAGCATTCAGGAGGCAAAAGCAGGAACTCTGTGAGTTCTAGGCCAACATGGTCTACACAGAGAGTTTCAGGCCAGCCAGGGCAACATAGTGAAACTGTCTCAAAGACCAAAAAAAAACATACAAAAGAATTGCCTTTCTGATGTGTGTGTGTGTGTGTGTGTGTGTGTGTGTGTGTTCGTGAGAGAGAGAGAGAGAGAGAGAGAGAGAGAGAGAGAGAGAGAGAGGATTGAACCCAGGGCCTTGCCCCAGGAAAGCACTCTACCACTAAACTAGTCCACCTCCAGCCATATTGTGGCTCTTTAATCTGGGTAATACAGATATTTTTTATTGATTTCTAAAATAACTGCTTTGTATAAAAAATAGTTTTACTGGGGGTCATGGTGTACACCTTTAATCCAGAGCCTGGGAAGATGTCAAGTTCAAGAATAGCCTGGGCTATGTGGAGAGACCCTGCCCCACCCAAATCAATACATTTTTGAAAAGCAAATGGGATCTAAATCTGTAAATTTGAAGAATTATTTGATTTTTATTTTATATGTATGAATGTTTTACCTGCATGTATGCAAGTGTACCCCTGTCATGCAATGTCTGTAGAGGCTGGAAGAGGGCATTGGTTCCCCTCGAACTGGCATTCTGGATGGTTGCTAATTGCCATGTGGGTGCTAGAAATTGAACCCCAGTCCTTATCAAGAGCAGCCAGTTCTCTTAAAGCTGAGCCATCTCCAGACCCTTGAAGAATTCTTGATTCAATAAAGTGATCAAAGAATTTTCCTTCCACAAGTCACTCTTCTGTGCTTAGCAAATCAATTTATTAACAACTTTTTTCTAGCTGGGTGTGGTGGTGCATGCCCTTAATTGGGACGCAGAGGCAGGCAGAACTCTAAATTGAGGCCAGCTGGGGCAATTAGGAGCTCTTGTCTCAAAAAAGCAAAAAAGAATAAAAGAAAGCCACCTATTTTTTTTCAATCTTAAAATTTTGTTTATTGTGTGTGTGTGTGTGTGTATGTGTGTGTGTGTGCGCGTGCGATGTATGCACACATACTGTGTATTGGGAGCCAGCTCTCTCCTTCCACCATGTGGGTTTTGGGAATACAACTCAGGTAGTCAGGTTTAGCGGCAAGTGCCTTTACTCATGAAGTCATCCCATTTTTTTTATTTAGTTTTGAGACAGGGTCTTGATATGTAGCTTGGCTGGCTTTGAGCCCATGGTCATCCTCTAACATACTGAGATTGCAGGGATGTTCCACTACTCCTGACTCTGGTAAGTCAATGTTTTCTAAAGTAAAACAGAAAATAACCACTCTGCTTCCTATATTTATGCTTCTAGGCAAAGGTCTTATAGTAAACTTTCTTACTTGTGACAAACTGTTTTTAATCATGCCTCAGGCAATAAAAATAGCTTTCCTATGATTATGTTTTGGGAAATCTGACATAAAATGTGATTTCACTTAGGGAGTCTGGTGTGAGAGCTGCAAATTCCAAAATTCTAGCTTCATGCTTCAATAGCATATTTTCAATCTGACCAAGCTGCTCATTCCTTCGGGTCCTTACTGTCTTTCCCACAGAGCTCTGGCCCTCAGACAAATCCCCTGAGACACCCTCACATGGCATGTTGACAGGTCATTGTCTTTCAAGAGATCCTAGCTGGTGCCCGACCCAGATCGACTGGGCCAATTCGTGAGAGTGTGCGGTGTCAGGAGCGCAGACAGTTCCTGGGGCACAGAACTTCTGTTCTGGGCCAGCATGCTTTGATAGCAAGGTGCTGGGCAGTTTAATAGGGCAAGTTTTTACTACAGGAAGTCAGAGGTAGTACAACCGACCAGAGGATCAATGCCCCCTCACATACACAGTTATGGTTGGATCTGTGAGCTGAAGTTTCCAGAAAAAAGCTGCATTTGTGTTAAAGATTCTACAAAGCTACTGACTGATTAGAATGTCTGTGACCATGGAGAACTGTGAAGGTCTGCAGCCAGATTATCTTGGGCTAAGTTCAGTCGCCTTTATAGCCATGTGTTTTCCACCTCACCGTTTGACTTAACTACCTTGTGACGATTGGGTAAAATAGTTTTGGAATGTACAAACAGATTCCTAGCTTCCACCAATCCAAAGGCTAAAAATGTTATCAGATAAGATCTGAGGCCTATAGCAGAGACTTCCCTGCCTGGCTATAACCTGCCTGATGTTCCCATCAGTGTATTTAAAAATTTTAATTATTACTTAAATTATTTACAAATTTAATTTATGGGGTTGGAGGGTTGGCTCAGTGGTTAAGAGCACTGATTGCTCTTTCAGAGGACCACAGGATGGCTAACAACTGTCTACACCTCCAGTTCCAGGGATCTGCACCCTCTTCTGTCCTCCGTAAACATTGCATGCACACGTGCACTTGACATACATGCAAACAAAATACTCATACACATAAAAATAAATAAAAAATTTAAATACTTTGATTTATTATTTTCTTTATTTTGTTACTATAAAACTTTCATGAAATAGTTACCATGTTGGAACACTGTATTTGGTATAACCTGAGTCTGTTTTCCTGGGCCATGGTCACTCATATTTGGCTCCAGAATAAACCATATTATTCTCTTTGAAGGGAGAGTTGTGTGTTTGCGTCAAGAAATCGTTGTGTAAGTGGGCCCAGTGAATAACTGATGGGGAACCTGTGCCCAGTAAATAACTGATGGGGAACCTGTGCCCAGTGAATAACTGATGGGGAACCTGTGCCCAGTGAATGACTGATGGGGAACCCGACTGCTCTTGTGTACTTCAGATGCATAAATGAATAATTAACACAGAGACTTTATCCTACTTTGAAGAAATAGTCTAGAGTTGACAACCATGGCCCCCTTTTAAAAATTTGTTTTTGAGACAGAGTCTCACTAGGAAGACCTGCAACTTGCTGTGAGACCAGGCTGGCCTCTATTTCACAGAGATCCACCTGCTTCTGCCTCCCAGGTGCTGGGATTAAAGGCATGTGGCACCCCACCCGTCCCCATTTTGATTTTTGAAACAAAATCTTTCACTAGCCTGGACCTCACTGTTTAGGTTAGGCTGGCTGGTGATCAAGTCTCAGGGATCTGCCACTCTCCACCTTTCCAGAGCTGAAACTACTACAAGTATGTACCACCATGCCTGACTGACATGGGTTCTGGAGATTGAACTCAGGTCCTTTTGCTTGCATGCCAAGCATTTTACTGACTGAACTACCTCCTTAGATACTGCACCTAACCTCAAGACTATACACAAATCATCCAATGCATTTGTCAAAATGCTTTTAATTTGCTGGGCCCAGCAAAACAGTAAAAGCTCTTAGATGCTGAACCATCTCTCCAACCCCCAGAATTCTTTATTGGCCTGAGCAGATCACAGTTCTCAGAGAAATGGTCCAGAGGTAAGTGAGCCTCAAAATTGAATAGTGTGGGGCTGAAGAGATGGCTTAGCAGTTAAGAGCACTGGCAGCTCTTGCAGAAGACACAGGTTCAAATCCCAGCACCTGCATGGCAGCTAACAACCATCTATAACTACAGTTCTTACAGAATCTGACACCCTCTTCTGTCCTCTGAGGGCTCTTCATAACATACATACACTTACATACATGCAGGCATGACACTTATACACATTAAAATAAAGAAGTAAAATAGTAAAGAAATTGAAGTTGTTTTCTTGGGGTGTGTGTGTGTGTGTGTTTGTACATGTGTTATTTTTGTTATTGTTTGTCTGAATCAGGGTCTCATTCTGTAGCCCAGGCTGGTCTTATCATGGCAGTTCTCCAGTCTGAGCCTCTCAAGTTCAGGGATTACAAGCATGAGCGTGGCTCAAAGCCAGAATGCTTTGGACTCTTGTCAGCATTCTCTCCACCCAGCACAAATGAAAAGGCAGTTGGAGCTGCCTGCATTCTTTTGGCACACAAGTGATGTCCAGCCAAAGAATCTGGCCTGGCGGATTGCCCTTTACTGGAGCCATCATTCTTCCCATCACACTGATGTACCCAGATTTGAAGGAGCCAACCCTGTCTGCCCTGTATTCATAGTCTACCTCATTCCAACCTCAGCAGCTGCTTTCCAGGCACCCTCTCCCACTGGCTTTGTGTGCCCCTGCCCCCCCGACTGCTGCCTAAACATTGGCACCTAACAATGAGCTCTGAAGTCAAGCATGGGGACATGTGCCTGTAATCCCAGCACTTGGGAAGTGGAACAGGACCCAGGCTCACACACTCAAAAAAGAAATCTAAATGCCTAGCTTGGGACACCACATTCTGATCTATTTTTAAGCCAACATCCTCTTTCTTTGGCTCACTGAGAAATGGCTCTTCTTTTTCTGTTCCTAAACTGCTTCCACTCCTGCTGTAGAGCAAGATCTCTGCACATGGAAACATGAGGCTTAGGGTTCCATTTTTTTCACACAGCCCAAGGAGAAGGTGCTGGTTATACCAAAATTGCTCTGGTCAAAGAGGTAAAACAGGATGTCAAAATAAAGGAATAGGACAAAAATTATATGCACTGTAATATTACAAAGTTTTTTTGCATATATATATATATATATATATATATATATATATATATGTATCATTTTTTAAGGTAGGGTCTCCCTGTAGTCCCAACTGGTCTGCAACTCACTATGTAGACCATGTTGGCCTCAACCTCTCAGAGATCTGTCTGCCTCTGTCTCCCAAGGGCTAGTATCAAAGGCATGTGCCATCGCGCCTGGATCATGTTCTTTAATTTCATTTTTTTTTAGATATCTATTTTTAACTATGTGTCTCTGTGTGCATGTCTGTATGTCTGTGTGTATGTGCAAGTGAATGCAATGCCTTTGGAGGCCAGTAGTGTTAGAGTCTCTAGACTGGAGTTACAGGCAGTGGTGAGCCATGTGATTTGGGTGCTGGGAGTTGAACTCAGGTCCTCTGGAAGTGCAGTAAGTACACTTAACTGCTGAACCATCTCACCAGTCCCTCATGTTTTTCATTTTTATTTTTAATTATGTATATGTGCATGTGTGAGTACGCACTGAGGCCATAAGAGGGCATTAGATCCCCTGGAGCTGGAGTTATAGGCAGTAGTTGAGAGCTGTCGATGTGGGTGCTGGAAACCAAATTCAGGTTGTTTGGAAGGGCAAGAAGCCATCTCTCCAGTCCTCACTTCTTATTGTTTTAAGATATGGTCTCATACAGTCTTGGCTTGTCTTGAATTCACTGTGCAGCAGAGAATGACCTTGAAAAATTAAGGATTTTTGTTGTTGTTTTGGGTTTTTGAGATGAGTCCTGGCATATAGCTAGGGCTGACCTAAAACTCACTATGTAAACCAGACTAGCCTTAAACTCCAGACAATCCTTCTGCCTCAAATTCCCATGCCCAGAACTTCTCCCCCTTTTCATATCTCTAAATCTGTGATAAGAAAATCCTGGTTTCTTGCGATCCCTAATATTGTTATTTTTAAACTTTATTTATTTTTACGTGTATGTGCTTGTGTGAGTCTATGTACACTACAAGCATTCATACTCACAGACTGGCTTACTATTCCAAACTGTTTTTATGAACAATATGGTTTATGGTGAACAACTGCCGTCCTTCGGACAGTCTGGAATTTTGGTACCTGTTAGGCTAAGAATGCCAAGATGACCAAATTCCAATTTAAAAAACAAAAGCTTGAATACCAGGTCGCTAAGGAGGTTCTTGGGTCTGAAACACTTCATATATGTGCTTATGTTTTTTCTATAGCAACCAAGACTATCCAGTGTGATTCCAATGGGAGGGAACCCTCAGAAGCTCATGATGGGTTTTCTTTGAATGTTGCCCCATGTGTCCTTCCCTTTGCTTCTTTTGACTTGGATCATTTTGCTATAATAAATCATAGCCAGGAGTATGACTCTATGCTGAGTCTTATGAGTCCTGCTAGTTAGTTAATCATCAACCCTGATGTATTAGTCAGCTTCCTAGTCCTATAATAAAATACCTGAGGCAATTAATTTATAGAGAGAAAAGCTTTGTTTTGTTTTAAATTTACAGTTCTGGAGATTCCAGTCCTAAATCAAGTGGCTTCCCACTTTGGATCTCTGATAAGCAAACCATGTCCTACCTCATGAAGCAGAAAACAGTGAGGAGACCAAGGTTCCACAATTCCATTTGCCTCAATGATCTAAAGACCTCCCTAAGGTCTTACCTTCTAAAAGTCCACAGCACCTCCCAACAGCACACCTTTAACACATGGACCTTTAGGTAACAAACTCCTGTGGAACTCTGGCTTAGAGAGTAGACTTTGGGATCACTGATATACTTGGCTGGGCTCCATTCTGCTGCAGCTCTGGGAGAACACTCTCAACATGCCAATTTTGTGATAGGATCTTGCTATGTAACTCAGGCTAATCTTCCTGTCTCCACCTCCAGAATGCTGGGTGTACAGGTGTGCAGGACCACTCTTAACTGAATCTGTTATTACATTTATTTATTTAGTTAGTTAGTTTGTATGTATGTGTGTGGGCACATTCATGGAGGTCAGAGGACAACTTTAAGTTAGTTTTCTCCTTTTGCCATGTGGATTCTAGAGCTGGAATTCAGATCATCAAACTTGGCAGCAAGTACCTTTACTTGATGAGTCATCTTGCTGCATCCCCTGACCCTCCTGATTGTTTTTTGTTTTTTTAAAAAATAGTATTTTATGTGTAATATCTACATGCACATGACTGGAAGGCCCACAGAAACCAGAAGAGGGCATCAGACATTTGGAACTAGAGTTACAAGCTGTGCTCTGAACCATCTCTTCAGCCCCGATTTGTGTGTGTGTGTGTGTGTGTGTGTTCTTTTATTGACAGGGTCTTGAGTAGCTCAGCCTGGCCTCAAACTTACTATGTGGTGAGGACAACCTTGAACTCCTGAACCTCCTTCCTCCATCTAGTGCTGGAATTAGATTTGTGGCACTTTGCCAAGCTCTGCTTAGGTTTTAGCCCTGCATCTAAGCCAGTTACTTTATTTTGTCTGGGCTCTGATACCCATGTTGTTTTCTTATAACCTAGTTAATGTTTGCCCACAAATATTTTTTAAAAAGATGGAAAGAGAAGGGCTGAAGAGATGGCTCAGCAGTTAAGAGCTGAGTTAAGAGCGCTGGCTGTTTTTGCAGAAAACCAGGGTTCAAATCCCATCACCCACACGGCAGCTGACAACTGTCCCTAGCTCCAGTTCCAGGGGATCTGACCCTCTTCTGTTCTCCTTGGGCTGTGCATGACACAGGTGCACTTACATATATGCAGGCCTAACACTTATACACATAATGGCTGGGTGTGGTGATGCACACCTTTAATCCCAGCACTTGGGAGGTTGGGAGGCAGAGGCAGGTCTGGTCTCCATAGTGAGTTCCAGGCCAGCTGGGGCTATAGGGAAACCCTGTCTCAAAAAGACAAAAGAAAGAAACCAACAACAACACCAAAAAACCCCACAAAAAAACAAAGCCCCACTTACACACACAAAATAAAACAACAACAAAAACCCCACAAAAAAAAACACATTTGCCTGGAATTCTCTATGAAGCCCAGGCTGGCCTCTTAACTTGTGATCCTCCTGCTTCTGCCTCACAAATGCTGGGATTACAGGTATGCACCACTTTGCCCATCTTCCATATTTTTCAGCTTTTGCCTTACAACCTTCTTACATGGGATGATGCAGCACTAAGGTCCTTACTAGATGCTTCTTCCTTGATACTGGAGCTCTTAGTCTCCAGAACCATCAGCCAAGTAAATTTCTGTGCCTGCGTGTTTTTTAAAGGTACCCAACTTGTGATATTGTTTAGGCAACATAAAACAGACTAAAGGGCTGGCAAGATGGCTAAAGACACTTGCTTCGGAAACTCAGGATGTGAATTCAATCCCTGAGAGACTCACATGGTAGGAGAAAATCAAGAGCAGCAGACACTCTTAACTGCAGAGACATCTTTCCAGCCCCCATCTCTTTTACTTTGAGACCTTGTCTCAAAGTTCAGCTGGTGCTGCACATGTGCAATGCACATATGTGGGTCAGAGGACAACCTACAGGAGGTTTTCTCTTTCTACCACATTGGTCCAGGGGATCCAACTCAGGTTTGTCAGGCTTGGAAGTAGATACCTTTCATCATTGAACCATCTTACTGGCCCTATTTTCGTTTAATTAAGGCAGTGTTTGGAGTCACAGTCAGGTCTTGGAGGCTTCAGTAACATTGTTATATAGTTTTTTTTCAGACTGTTCTTCATGTTCTTTTTTTTGTTTTGTTTTGAGACAGGGCTTCATGTAGGGCCTCAAATTCACTATGTAGATGAGGATGGCCTTTAATTCCTGAGTGCTGTGATGACAAGTATGGGACACTATGCTTGGCTTTTTAAATTAAATTTTATTTTGAATCAGTTGTCTGTAGCTCAGACTAGTCTCCAAGTCACTATGTGGGGACCCTGAATTGCTGATCCTCTGCCTCTACCTCACAAGTGTTGAGATTACAGACGAGTCACCACGCCTGACTTTATTGCTTTTAATGAAGACATCAAAGGAAATAAAATGGAGAGCTACATCTTAGAGTGGTCATTAATGGAAGGCTTTAATAAGTGGTTCAAGGGTATTCATATAAAACAGTCCTGTTTGAGGCTGGGATCTAGTTCCCTGGTAGAGTACATGCTTATCATGCAGAAGGCCCTGGGTTCAATTCCTGATACTGAAACCAAAAAAAGTCATCGAATGGATATATCAGAATTGACTTAGCCATCTTTCTCTTTAGTGCTGCGTTTACACACTTCTTTCATGTTTCTATTATGTGAACTGAAGTTCTCAGGAAAAAAAGCCAAATAGTAAAGGTTTGCCAGGCACGGTGGCACACACATTTGATCCAGCATTTGTGAGCCAGAAGCAG
This sequence comes from Eospalax fontanierii, assembly GCA_035773235.1. NCBI lineage: Eukaryota > Metazoa > Chordata > Mammalia > Rodentia > Spalacidae > Eospalax > Eospalax fontanierii. The sequence goes on along the minus strand of CM069524.1, from coordinate 174,748,170 downwards.
GCGGATCTCTGTGAGATGGAGGCCAGTCTGGTTCACTGAGTTCCAAGCCAAACGGGGCTACATAGTCAGACCCTGTCAGGGCTACATCATTAGACCCTGCCGCGTGCGCGCGCGCACAAAACAACAAAAAAAGAGAAATCAGTGGATAGGAAAAATCCAAATATTTTAATATACACTGCCAAGTTGCTTTCAAGATGAAATTGTCCATTAATGTTAGGACTTTTTAATTGCTCAGGAGACCATGTGCTTTGCCTGCACAAGACGTTGGATTAGCTTTCATTTAGATCATTAAAAAAAAACCCTAAAATTTAAAAGGAGGGAATTTCAATATATTAACCGGTGAGTTGAATAGCTGTTCTGATAAGCGTGAGAGTAGAAAGTGTCAGGAAGGCTCAGGAAAAGCTAAAAAATGACCGAGGTGAATTTACTAGTGAGAGGTGGGTTGATAGACCTGATGGAATCATCCGCCGGAGCCTCCAGCTAATCATGCGCAGGCACTTCCGGTCGGCCGGAACAAAGAGTCTGAAGCCCTGCGGCCCGCACTTCCGCTAATCAACGCTACGTGTAGACGTCAGTCCGCCGGCCGCGGCGCGGTGACTTCGCTTGACGACTGCGCATGCTCTGTGCCCGCGCGCGTAGGGCGGGGCTCGGAGGGGGGCGGGGCCGGGCCCTGCTTGTCCCTCGGTTACAGGGTCTGCCCGGGAGCGCGAGGTTTGGGGGCGGGGCGGGGAGGGGCGGGGCCTCAATTGAGAGGGCGGTGCTCGGCTCTGCCGGGCGTCCAGCCGTCGAGGTCGTCTCGGGTGAGGAGGTCGCGCCGGAAGTGACTGTGGCCGCGGTGTTTAGGTGCTGAAAGGGAGCTTCCTGAGGAATTCTGCCGGTCGGGCGACGCGGCACCGCCGGGCTGTCTCCCTGGCTTCTTGCAACAGCCATGGCGAAGGGCAGAGTCGCCGAGCGGTCTCAGACCGGAGCGCTACACAAGACCGCGGCCGAGGACCGGGCAGCGGGGACGCCGGGTTCCCGAGAGGACCCGAAGGGTGAGTGGACCTGCCGGAGCCGAGGCTAACCCAAAGGGCTTGTGCCGGGCGGGGCACCTTTCAGCCTCCAGCCGGAGTACCTGCTGGAGACTCCAGCAGGAGAGTGGGGGTCCTTGTGTGGGACCCCGCACCGCCCAGGACCAGACGGCTAGTACTAGGTGCTTTTTCAGTCGAATTTAGTTAAAAGAAGGAATAACACCGACTTGTTGACTCCCAGGGAGATGGTGAGGTTGATTGCCGAGGCTAACTAGACAGGTGTTGAAGGCACTGAACGTTCATGGCATTGTTTTTCATGGATGAAGAAGCTAAAGGCCATGTGGGTACATGACTTGTGCAGAGTCACAAAGCCAGACTACGGTAATGATTAAGAGCGAGGTCTTGCTCTTCCGGGTGCCACTTGCCCTGCGCTTGAATTGACCATGGATGTGTGACTTTGAGAAGCTCAGTATCTGCACTATAAAATGAGCATAACTGTAATAACAGGGTATGCTTAGTCGGTTGGTGCATGGATTAAAAGAAATAGTTCACGCAAGCTTGGCTTCTGTGAACCAGAGGCTAAATAAATGTTAACAGTTACTTACTTAGAACACTCATTCTAAAGCTTTTTTCTTATTACACTGTCCTGGGATTTTTCTTGGGACTTTAAATATTGTTTGAAGGGAAAAAAAGTATACTTATAAAGTAAGTGCTTTGAATGAATCTGTCGAGGCATGAAATGATTCATTGCTTTCAGCAGCTGAAATGATTACACTCTTTGGAGGGCTTTTGAAGCCTGTATATCTGAAGTGATCATATCAAATGGCCATTAAGTTGTTTGCAACTTACTTCCTCTGCTGCCTTCAACCACTGGAGGCACACACAAGAAGGCAGTCTTGTAAGAATATGTAATGGAAAGTGTTAATGTGTTTTCAAATAATTTTAAATGTCTCCTGTCATCTAATTTCAGTCTTTAAGGTTTATGTATATGGGAATAGACAGTGGAGTTAAATAATTTCACGTAAATGGAATAAACAAATTCTTGCTAAAACATAGATCTATTGTAAGTTGAGGGAACATGGTTTTGAAGGCTCAGGTTTTGAGAGTGACAATAACCCAAGCTCTTGATTTCTTACAAAAGTGCTTTCCAGGGTAATCCCAGCACTCAGGAGGCAGAGGCAGGTGGATCTCTGTGAGTGTGAGGCCAGCCTGATTAACATAGAAAGTTGCTGGTCTACATTGCTAGTTCTAGGACATTGGAACTCACAGAACTCACAGAAACCTGTCTACCTCTGCCTCCCAAGTGCTGGGATTAAAGATTAAAGGCATGCTCCAGCATGCCTTTTTTTTTTTTTTTAAGACAAAGTCTTGGACTGGACAGATGGGTTCAGTGGTTAAGAGTGCTTACTGGAACCCAGCCTGGTGGGATTATAGTCATTGACCACTGTGCCCTGCTCAAATAATTAAATTTTATGTATGAAATTAATAATCATCTTTTGACCAAAATAATGTTAGTAGTATGGAAATGTGAATACTAGTGATCTAAATACAAAGTATTCATGATTGTAATGATTTGTTTATTTATTTATTTATTTTTCTTTTTCTTGTTGGCGTGCTGAGGATGAAACCCAGGCCCTTACTCTTGCAAAGCATGCACTCTACCCCTAAGCTATACCAGTCCCTAAGTAATGAAAAACTCTGAAATTTTTATCTTAATATTCAAATAATGGAAGTCGAAATATCATTATGAAAGCATCCACAAAATTAGTTCATGTAGTCCAGTTTAGGCCTTGACACATTAAATGAATGTATATTTTATTGGCATATCTCCATGACTTATAAACACTTGTCACTAGTGTTTGAAATATTTCACACTCTACCTGCCATCCTCCATACTTTTAGTGCATTCTATGCAGTGATTCTAGTCTTTCTTGTTAGATCTGAGCCTAATAAACTGACCCATTTGAGTAGCTGAACAGGGCAATAACCCTGAGCGTCTAAATCTTGAAGTAATGAGAAATAGCTGTGGAGGTAGAGCCTGTTAAGAAGCCTAAACTCTGTTTGAGGGTCTGGACCAGAAAGTCACTCTATTTTGTTTTATTTGCTCTGACTAATTTGTTTATTAGCAAATTCTCCATTTTAGTTGAAGAGAACTCTCTGATTGTTTTCAGTATATAGGTCACTTGTCCTATGAGGGATGTGGAGTCTGGTTTTCATTCATAATGATTACCATTTTGAAAACGAAATAGAGAAAACATCAGCATGCTCTGCATGTCGTAGGTAGGGACAAGTACTATTTCTTGAGGTCCTTTGTTTACTTCCATAGATTTTATGTGTACCAGAGCATGGTGTAGAAAAAATTGTGTATTGTGGAATGCAGTCAAGAAAGTTTGAGAAGGCCAGTGAGATTGTTCAGCAGCTAAGAATGCTTACTGTGCCAGACTTCCTGAGTTCTGTCCCCAGAACCCACAGTGGAGAGAGAGCACCAGCTCCCAAAAGTTAACCTCTGATCTCCAGACATACAGTGATAATACATAAAATTTAAAAGCTTGGGAAACATTATCCTGAAATTGATTTTGTTGCATTCGCTTATTTATTTATTTATTATTTATTTATGGAGATAGAGTCTCTAACTTTAACTCAAGATCCTCCTGTGAGTGCTGGAATTATAGGCATTTGCCTCCACACTCAGCTGTGATTTCATTGCTTTTAGAAGCCAGTGTTGTTTAAGCCCAGATAGCAAGTCCTACTTAGATAACTTGTTCTGGATCCCGCTTTGCTAATCTGGTAAACAAATAGCTCCTTAATATTGACAATGAGCAAGGTACATACTAGCTTCAAAGAAGACACAAGTTCTGATAAATGGGATATAGGGTTAGAATTGCAGTGGAATATAGTTAATGCTGATTCTTGGATGCCATTGTCAACAGATATTTTATGGAGTTGGTTTTTTGTTTGTTGGTGTCAGAAGCATCTCTCATTTGATGCTTAAGTTACAGTTGGTGAATTCATAATGTAGAGAGAAAAAGTTTAATTTTGGAGCTAGCATACCAAATGCCTTATTTAATTTTTAACTCAAACGGCTATTTAAGCCTAGTATAGTGCTACATACCCTTAATCCCAGCCCTTCTGAGGTAAGGCAGATGTATCTTTCTATGAGATTGGAGGCCAGGCTGGTCTACAAAAGGAGTTTCCGGCTAGCTGGGAAGGAGACCCTGTCTCAAAAAAAGAGGAGACTGTCTAAATCCTTAAAATATATTTATATACTGTACAGGTTAGAAGGATCTTTTTCCCATCTTTTAATCTTCAACTAAATTTCTACTTACTATATGAAATTGACTTTATCAAGTCCACCAGATAATCTTATTTCCTCTATAAACTCTTAAGCCATTTTAAAATTTGGGTAATCCTTAGTGTTGGTGGTGGGGTCCATAGTATTTACTGCTTAGATACAGAGATTGAACATAATAGTTGCTGAGCATACAAAAAATAACTATGGATATTGAGGTACTGTCTTAAAAAAAAGACAAAAGAGCTTTGTTTCAGTCAATAGCTTATATAGAGTTTCTAGGGATGGAGGAAGATAGCTGTTCTTAGAAGTCATTCTTGTGTCCACAAATACCTTCACAATGAAAAATAAACCTAATTTATTATTGGTTTTGATTAAATTGTAAATTAATGTTATTAATAGTAAATATTTTGTGTTAGTCTTTTTTTTAAATTCTGTATTTGCTTTTGGCTGAGAGTAAGTTAAACTTTTGGGCTGGAAGAAGTTAATTCTAGATATGTCAAAAAAATGTTTACATTTATTTATTGGGGTGTACACATGTGGAGGGCAGAAAACAATTTGTGGGAGTTAATTCTCTTTAAGCTTCAGGGGTGGAACTCAGGTTGTCAAGTTTGATGGCAAGTTTACTGCTGAGCAACTTGCTATGGATGCTCAGGATAGATTTACAAGTAATGTGCCTTTTTTGTTGTTTTATTTTGAGATAGGGTCTCCCTGTAACGCCAGCTAGCCAAGAACTTCCTGTGTAGACCAGGGGGGCCTTCATCTCACAGAAATCTCCCTGCCTCTACCTCCTGAGTACTGGGATTAAAGACATGTGCCATCATGCCTGGCTTTTTTTTTTTTTTTTTTTTGTGCAGCTGGGGTTGGTTTCTAGCTCTCGGTTCTCCTGCCTCAGCTTCCTAAGTGCTAGGACTACAGGTATGTGCTGTCATACTTGGCCTAATCTTCTATCTAGAAACTTAAGAGCTTTGGGGTTTTTTTTGCAGCTGGTTATAAGTGCACTTTGATACTTCTGTAGCTTATTTGTGTGTGTGTGTGTGTATGTATGTGTGTGAAATACACACAGAGGCACAAGTCAATGTTAGGTGTCTTCAATTGCTATTTTTTAAAGATTAATTTCATTTCTAATTATGTGTATGTTGGTGTGTCTGTGTGAGTATGTGCAAGTGAATGCAGTTACCTGAGGAAGCCAGATGAGTTAGATCTCCCTGAAGCTGGAGTTAATGGGCAGTTGTGAATTGCCCAGTGTAGTGGTACTCTGGAAGAGTGTCGAGTATTCTTGATCACTGAGCCATCTCTCCAACCCCTTCAATCACTATCTCATTTCTTGAGCCAGAATCTTTCTCATCCTGGGCTCATCATTTTGGCTAGGCTGACTGGCCAGTGTACTTCAGGGATCTGTCTATCTATAACCCTCCTTTCCCAATGCTTTGGAGAGAGATTTTGCACTATTCAGTTACTAAGACTTTTCCCCCCTCTTTTTTGGTAGTTAGTATGCCTTCCTTTTGGGCCTCTATTTATAAAATAGATTACTGCTTTTTAAAAAAAAATTTAAAATTTTATGTGTATGAGCATGTATGTAAGTGCACCATGTATGTGCAGTGCCTGAAGAGGCTGAAAGAGGGTGTTGGATTCTCTGGAACTGGAGTTATGGATGGTTGTTAGCCACCATGTGGGTGCTGGGAATCGAACCCAGGTCCCATGGAAGAACAGCATGTGTTCTTAAACACTGAACTATCTCTCCAGTTCCAGATTGTTGCTTCTTAAACTTTGGTGTACATGTAGATCACCTGGACATCTTATTAAAATGGAGGTTCTTTTTCCGTAGGTGTGGTTGGGACCTGTGAATCTGAATGTCTCAGAAGACTTCTGATTCTGATCAATAATGTCACAGAACTCATCTTGAGCAGATGGAGCCAGATGGTTCCTGTTGCTCTGGGTTCAGTGTAGAACTTCTCCAACATCCTACTAATTCAATTATAACATATGTAAAGCTGTATGAGACATAGGATAAAATTATTTGGACAAAGCTTAGTTGAAAGAGACTATGAAAGTAATTCAGTGGCATCCATGAGCAAGAAATGAAATATTGCCAGGCTTCAAGAGAAATGGAAAACAGCTATATTTCTTGTTTCTGCTTCTCTTTTGTTCTTCCCACCTCGCTCTTTTATTTCCTAGTACCTGTCTTTGGTGATTAGGTACCATATTAATGACGGTGGTGTCCTAATATTTGGTCTTTCAGCTCCCAAACCTACTATACTACCCTGTGACAAACATTAATTTTTTTTTTCTGGTCCAAATTTTCATGAGAAAAATCTGGTAAGGGAGTAATGAATAGTTTTTCTTGGGCCAGGTAGCTTTCTGTGTTTAGAAGAAGAGTGTTAGAATCACTGATAGGAATTGGGCTACTGAGTCCATCTTGATGGCACATTCCTTTAATCCCAGCACTTCAGAGGCAAAGGCAGTTGCATCTCTATGAGTCTGAGGCCAGCCTGGTCTACTTCATGAGTTCCAGACCAGCCAGGACTATACAGTGAGACCCTGTCCCAAGACAAAGAAACAAACCATATTAAGGTTTAGCTTTACATTCTTGTCTTTTTGCTTTTTAGAAAAATGGTCTCACACTGTAGCCAACACTGGCTTGAACCCCTCTGCAGTCCTCCTGTGTTGGCCTCCAATGTGCTGGGGTTACAGGCATGAGCCACCACACCCACCTTCACATTTTGGTATAAAGGGAGATCACAGTATTCTCCAGTTGCATGAATGAATGAATAGTTCTTGCAACAATTGAAATAATCGGTTGAATGTCATTGTTTAGGCAAAAGTATGAGGAGTTTCTTGTGAGGAAGGCATTTGAGGAAAGTACTTGTTAGCTTGAAATGCTATATTTAGATTTATTTTAATTATACCCTTTTATCTTTTTCTTTCAGAAAAGCCTTGTGCAGAAGCTGGGTCAGCAAGAATGTCACTCCTTATATTGCTGTGCATTTTCTCATGTGCAGCTTTTGTTATGTTTTTGGTATATAAAAATTTTCCTCAGCTTAGTGAGTAAGTATACCATGAGAGAAACTGAAATATCTAGATATTTTAGAGGGAAAAAGCTAAATTCAATTTAGCAACAGAACTATTACAGTGTTTGTGTACCTTACGAACTGTAGCAAGTCCATATTCAGCTGTATTTTAGATTTCACTGTTGATGCGTTTCCTTCCTTTCTCCTGTCTTCTTGCCTCTACCACTCAAGTGCTGGAATTATATACGTGTGTGCCACCACTCCTAGTTCATGGAGCTCTTGCAGAGGACCAGAGTTTGGTTTTCAGCACCCACATGTGGCTAACAACCATCTGTAACTCCAGTTTGGGGGATCTTCTGACATCCATGGGCATTGCACAATGCAGGGACACTTAACCTTCATGCAGGCAATACACTTATACACATAGAAATAATAAATATTTTTTTAATTAAAAAAATATGAGTGTTTTGCCTACATAATAGGCACTATGTATGGTGAACATGGAGGTCATAAGGGGATATGAGATCCCCTGGACCTGGAATTACAGGTAGTAATGTGGGTGCTAGGAACTGAACCTGGGTCCTCTGCATGAGCAGCCAGTGCTCTTAACTGCTGAGCCATCTCTCTCTACACACACATACACACCTCCTTCATTTATGTAGCCCAAGGTGATCCTTAATCTGTGGATCCTCCTGCCTCAGCCTCTTGGTATTGCAGTTACAGGTATTTGCTAGCTTGTCCAGTGAAGAGATTTTTATATTGTGACCCTACACACATTCTCTTTCAATATTTATTAATTTTTATTTTGTGTGTATATGATCTATACTCTCAGCTCCGATATTTTGGATTCCTGTAGCAGTGTAAATGCCTCTGGGCTGATAGCACATGTGTTTGTGCACATACACAGTTTTTATGAAGCAGAATTGGAATTTATTAAAGACATTTTAAACACAGATCTAAGGCAGGGCTTGTTAGAAAGAGAAGTACTTAGAAAGTGACACATACTTGAGCTTGGATGTGGGCTTCTTAAAAGACAATTGCGTGTGTTTATGCTGTTATGCAAATATTAATATGATTTTAATTTTAAAATAGTTTATTTTATGTGTATGAGTGTATGGCCTGCATGTATGTAAGTGCACCCATGTTGTGCAATGTCTGTTGAGTTAGAAGAAGGCATCAGATCCTGGACACTGGGGTTACTGTTGTTAACTGCTATGTGGGTGCTGGGAATCAAACCCTGGTCCTCTGAAAGAACAGTTATTACTCTTAACTGCTGGGCCCTCTCTCCAGACCCATGATTTTAATTTTAGATTTTTTTTCAGGGTTTTGGTCAAGAAATAGGAAATAAAGAGCTGCTTTAAGAAGGAAAGGAACAGATTCTAGATTAAAGTCTTTGCTTCCAGTCTATGGATAGTGACATACTTCTTGTATGTTACTTGTACTGTAGGTACTTTCTCTGTTCTGCTTAGTTCTTTATGTATTTGTTTGTGTAGGCACACTCCTGTAGAGTTTCTGGTTTTTAAATTTCATGAGTGAGGGGCTGGAGAGATGGCTCAGCAGTTAAGAGCCCTTATTGCTCTTGCAGAGGTCTTAAGTTTGGTTCCCAGGACATACATGTTGGCTAATGACCATCTCTGTAACTCCAGCTCCAGGGGATCTGATGCCCTTTTCTGGCCTCCAAAGGCACTGCACACATGTGATGCATGTAGGCAAAACACTCATACATATAAAATAAAAATTTAAAAACTGGAGCTGGAGAGGTGGCTTAGTAGTTAAAGACACCGACTACTCTTGCAGAGGACCTGGGTTCAGTTCCCAGCACCTACATGGAGTGCATGTAGCCCCAGCTGGCCTTGAACTCCCAGAGATCCACCTGCCTCTGCCTCCCAAGTGCTGGGATTAAAGTCATGTGCCACCAGGCCTGTCTGATATTTATTATTTTTATTTTATGTACTGCCCTAATGTGTTCATGTGTTATGCAGTGCCCTCAGAAATCAGAAGAGGGCAACAGATTCCTGGAACTGGAGTTCATGCTGTTAGCCACCATGCAGCTGCTGGGAATTGAATTCGGGTCCTCTACAAGAGCAAGAAACCAATGTTCTTAACTGCTGAGCCATCTCTCCAGCACTTGAAATTTCTTATAAGCAAGAAGTCATTTGTCTAAACAAGACAGCAAATAGTAAAATTACTAGCAGGAGAATGGGAAAAGCCAGAAGAGGTGGTATAAGTCTCTTATTACAGCTACGTCTGAGGCCTAGGCAACCTGGGCTTCATAGCAAGACCCTGTATCCAAAAATCAGGGGAAGCAGGGTGTGGTGGTACAAGTCTTTAATTTCAGTACTTGGAAGCAGAGACAGGCCCATCCCTGAGTTTTCGGGGCTAGCTTGGTCTACATAACTTGTTCCAGGCCAGCTAGAGCTATATAGTGAGACTTGTCTCAAAACAAAGTAAGAGTGTGGAAGTTTACTTTCTTTTCTGAAATCTGAGCTGTGATATTCAGAAAAGGTGTATGAAGTATAATTCATGAGAAGTTTTGCTTTTAATTGTAAATGAATATTGACTTTAGCATATCATGAAGATTACCCAAAATGATGCTAAATATGTTTTAAGAAGCTATGATCAACAGCTTATTTCTTAATGTTTGATTTCAAACGTAAGCCAGTATTAGAACAAATATTTTTCATTGGTTTGGGGTATTCTGAACTTTTTTCTGTATGTGTGTGCATGCATAAATATGAATGTTTACAGACCAGTGAATGTAAAAAATGTGAATTTGCCTGTAACATGTTATAGATCATTGCATTAGATCATTTTGATTTAAAACTCCATGTTTTGAATTTGACTTTGATTTTTATCATGTTGAAATTTTAAAAGTTTCCCTTTATCAATTTTATTTCTTTAGAGAGGAAAGAGTGAATATGAAGGTTCCCAGAGATATGGATGATGCCAAGGCTCTAGGAAAAGTTTTGTCCAAATACAAGGACACCTTTTATGTCCAAGTACTTATAGCTTATTTTGCTACATATATTTTGTATCCTTTTAAGTGGAAAGTATTTTCTAATTTGTTCAAGAAAAGGTTCAAAATGACTATTGTTTAGTTGTACATATCACTGTTTTTCCTTTTAAAATTGTTAATACAGGATTACACTGTTGAAAGCTAAAAAAAGTAAAATGGAAAAATCTCATTTATCACCTCTACTCAGGTATTTTTGCTTCTGTACCGTTTAAAACATATTCTGTTGGGCTGGAGAGAGGGCTTAGTGGTTAAGAGGACTGGCTGCTATTGTGGAAGACCCAGGTTTAAATCCCAGCACCCACATGGCTGCTGACAGTCGGCTGCAACTCCGGTTCCATAGGATCTGATACCCTCTTCTGGCCTCTGTGGACACCTGAAGACCTGTGCATATACTAACATGTAGATATCCTCATACAAATCTTTCAGAAAAAAATTTTAAACCAGATGTGGTGGCACATAAATGTAATCCTGAGCCGGGCATGGTGGTGCATGCCTTTAACTGTAGCACCTAGTTGAGGCAGGCGAATCTCTGTGAGTTCAAGGCCAACCTGGTCTACATAGTAAGTTCCAGGCCACCTGGGACTATAGGGAGATGCTGTCTCAAAAAAAAAAAAAAAAAAAAAAATCCAAAATAAATGAATATAAATAAATAGGTAGATAGATAAATGTAATCCTGGCACTTGGGACACTGAGATAGGGCAATTGCAGCAAGTTTGAAGTCGGTATGAGCTATGTAGTGAGTTTTAAAGCTATTCTGAGCTACATAATGAGACTCAAAAGCAAAGACTAGTGTGACAAAGTACAAAGGAGTCAGGGGTGGTAGCATCTGCCTTTAAAAATCTCATTACCCTGGGGGAGGCAGAGGCAGTTGGGTCTCTGAGTTCCAACCAGCCAAGGCTACATAGTAAGACCCTGTCACAAAAACTCGTAACCAAACAAAGAATAAGATGATTTGTAAATTTTACTGTTTGGTGATACCTGCCTTTTAAATGAGTAGTTGAGGTAAATTTAATTGAATTATAAATGTTTGAACTAGTAAGTACCAAAATTCCCATAGAAATCTTATTTCCTGAAAACATTTGGGAGTAAATTAAATGTATTAGAGGAACATGTTATTCAAAACATTACTGAAGGGCTAGCAAGATGGCTCAGCAAGTAAAGGTGTCTGCATCCAAGCCTCATGGCCTGAGTTTGTTACTTGAGACCCAGATGGTGGAAGAGAAAATCAACTCCCACAAGTTGTCCACACACGTGCTATGGCACACCCATCCACACACACAAAGTTAATAAATAAATGTAACTTTAAATTTAAAAGAATTACTGCTTTTCTTCTTTAAAAGAGATTTGGATATAATTTTATATTACCCTTTAATAAAAGTTGAGCATTCCTAATCTAAGCACAAAAAAATAACTCTAAATTCTCCAAAATCTGCAGCTTTTTTAGTGTGTATATGATGTTGCAAGTAGGAAACCCCCCCACCTGATGTGACAAATTTCAGTCAGACAGTGGCACAGTAATAACACTACGTAAAATTACCTCAGGTTGTGTAGGTGAGGCATGTATGAAACACTAATGAATTTTCTCTTCAGGGTTAGTTCCTATCCTTATGGTGTCTCATTATTTAGCTGGTGAAATTTTATTCTTAAACTGAAGGCTAACATCAGTTGTGTGGATTTAGTTACTCAATTTAATCAGAAGTACAAATACTCAGAATCTGAAAAAATCCAAACCACTTTTGATCCCAGATATTTAGGATGAAGGATACTCAACCTGCACGGAATATAATTTCATTAGCATGATCATTTCTGTATTTGTAATTCTTCCTAAATGTTGAGTTTGTGTTTTTAAAATTCCATTTAATTATGTTTTAATCCTTAACCTAGAAGTTAACAGTTTGCAAACATTTGCGATTCCAGGTTCTATATTTCTCAGTATACTCTCGGGGTTCCTTTATCCCTTTCCGCTAGCCTTGTTCCTTGTTTGTTTGGTAAGTATCTGAAACGAATTAGGAGAATGGAAAAAAAATAGATTGAATGGGGATGGTAATGGCATCCTAGTTGCACTAGTGTGCATAAGTGTAAATCTATTAGTTCAGAAATTGAGGTGACACCTGCTAAGTCCTTCATAGGGAGGTGTTCAAGAGTTTGTTTTTTCTAGAGCAGGGGTACTAGTAGACTTTCTTTCATTTATAAGTACTGTTTTAGCCTTTCTTTCCTATGGTGGTTTGTTTCACATAGCCTGAAAGTATTGATGGGTACTGAGTTCCAGGGCTGGGATAGTGTTTTCATGCATAGCAATTAGGGGGATAAAGGCTGTTTATTCATAGGCTATAGACTGATAAGAATTATTGGCTATGATTACTAAGTCTAATCACAAGTGCCAATTTATTTTAACTGATCTTGTTATTTGGGTTTGAGAAAAGACTAGATAAGCTAGATAAGAACTCATTCTTGGGACTGGAGAGATGGCTCAGGATTAAGAGCACTGCTCTTGCAGAGGACCTGGGTTCAGTTCCCAGCACACACATGGCAGTTAACACCTGTCTGTAACTCCAGTTCCAAAGGATCTAATGCCCTCTTTTGACATCCTTGGCTACATGAGTATACGTACATGCAGGCAATACACTCATCCACATAAAATTAAAAGTAATAAAATTAAAACAACTCATTCTCTGAACAAAAGATGCCTCATAGAATCTTGCCTGTCCCTAAAAGTAAACCCCCCCCCTTTTTTTTTTTCAGCAAAAGCAACAGGAGTTGAGCTTTTCCTCAGGTAAATATATCAGTATGAATAAGATGGGAAGATTAAAATGCACGTGGACTCTTGTTTTCCAGTGTTCTGGACTTGGAGCTTCCTTCTGCTACATGCTCTCCTATTTAGTTGGAAGACCAGTTGTATACAAATACCTAACAGAAAAAGCAGTGAAATGGTCGCAGCAGGTAGGCATGTGCTTTTGGTATTGTTATTTCTTTGTGTTTCTTATTTTGGCCACCATTTTTAAAAAATAGTATCATAAAAAAATTTAAAGTATGTGATGGCTGGTTTTGATTGTCAGTTTGGTACAATATAGAATCCCCTGGGAAGGGAGTCTCAGTGAGGAATTGTGCGCATTGGGTTGGCCTGTGGGTGTGCCTATGAAGGATTTTCTCAGTTGGGTTAATGGAGATAGAAAGACCACCCTGAAGTGGTGAGCAGCACTGTTTCTTGGGCTGGACCACAGTGAATGCAGAGTGAGCTGAGCAAAGCACTCATGTCCAAATCCATTACTCCCTGCTCTTTTCTTTTTTGGGGAGGGGAGCTTTTTGAGACAGGCAGGGTCTCCTTGTAGCACCAGCTGGTTTGAAACTATGTACACCAGGCTGACCTTGATCTCACAGAGATCTGCCTACCTCTACCACCATGCCCAACTTGTTTCTCGCTCATTACTGCATTACTGTGGATGTAATAAGACCAGTTCTCAAGCGTTTGTCCCTGTGACATCCTTGCTCTGATGGTCCGTAACCTGGAATTGTGAGCTGAAATAAACTCTCCCCTACAGTGATTTTTGTCCAGGAATTTATTTTATCACAGATACAGGAAGCAGTTCTTTTATTTTTATTTGTTTTTTTAATGACAAGGTTAGTAGCCCAGGCTGACCTCAACTCACTATGTAGCCAAAGGTAACCTTAACAGCCTTTTTTTTTAATTTAAAAGTGAAAATTTATTCTTTGACAACTCATACATGTATACAATGTATCTTGATTATATATCCAACCCAAATCCCTCTTCCTCCTTTCATATCCCCTCAGTATTTCTTTCTCCTGCTTTTGTATCTTCTTTTACTTAAAGAAAACTCACTGAGACCCATTAGTATAGGCCGTCTATTGCATCTACTGTAGCATAGGCAAACAATAGCCACACCTGAAGAAAAATGGTTCCTCCTCCCTAAGAAGCCATCATCTGCCAAGAGCTCCTTAGCCGAGATGAAGCCTTATGAGCCCCTCTCCCATCCATGCTGGAATGTTGACTGGCTTAATCTTGTTTGGCTCTTGTGCAGGTGACCATAGCTGCTATGAGGTCCTGAGTGCAAGGGCCATGTCATGTCCAGAAGCCAGAATTTCACTACAGTCTTTCCTGTTCCAGCTCTTAGATTCTTTTTACCCCCTTCCTCCACGATGTTCCCTGAGCCTTGGTGCGATTGATATAAATGTCCTATTTAGGTCTGACCACTCACATCACTTCAACACTTTGATTAGTTAGAGTCTGTTCATTGACTGCTGCTCACTGCAAAAAGAAGCTTCTCTGGTCAGGGTTGAGAGCAGCACTAATATATTTTGAAGGCAGTTTGACAGCATAATTATTCAGTGAAACAACAGTAAGTGGTAGACTCCCTCTAGGCCTATGGCTTCCCCACCATGGACTTTTGACTAAATTTACAGTACCACATTTTTGTTTTTTTCAGCTTCTAGCATTGCTATATTGCCTTAGCTAACATAGAATTAATTATGTAGACCACACTGGTCTTGAACCTAGTGATCCTTTACCTCAACTCAGTATGTGGCCAAGGGTAACCTTGAACAGCTTTTTTTTTTTTTTTTAAATTTAAAAATGAAAATTTATTGCTATATTGCCTTGGCTAGCATAGTGCTGGGACTACAGGTGTGTGTCCTTGAATCTGGCTCTTTTTGTTTGTTTAGGGAAGAAAAAGGTTTGTTTTGGCTTATGGTTCCAGAGATAGATTCTGTCACAGTGGGAGGCCATGGCAGCAGACTGGGAGGGCATAGTAGCAGGAGGACAGCAGTAGGACCAGGCTGTAAAACCTCAGAGCCTGCTCCAATGACCCACTTTCCCCAGCAAGGTTCCTAAAGGTTCCAAATTCACAAATAGTGCCACCAGCCGGGTACCAGGTATTCAGACACATGAATCTGTGGGGGACACTTTACATTCAAAATAATAGTTTTTATTCTTTGAAGATTTCATATATGTATGCAGTGTGCTTTGGTCATTCACCATTTTTCCTCCCTTCAGCTCCCCTAGACCCCCAGCATGTCTGACTCGCAACTTCATGCCTTTTCTTTTCTTTATATTTTTTTCCTTTAAAAATATATCCCACTGAGTCCAGTTGGTGTTGTGTATGTGAACATGGGTGTAGGTAATAATAGTTTTAAATGATGGACTGTAATGGGTTTGTTGGGGGTATAAGCATAATTTGTATAGAGACTATATAAATTTATGGATTAGATCAGATAATTCAATTTTATGTATGAAATTAAGTCATAAAAAATTATCTTTTGCTGGGTGTAATGGAGTATATACCTTTTATGCTGACACTCAGGAGACTGAGGCAGGTAGATCTCTGTGAGTTCTAGGCCAGCCAGGGCTACATAATGACACCCTGTCTCAAAAAAAAAAAAAAAAGAAAAAAAAATGCCCCCCCAAAACAAAACAAAAAACCCAAGAAACAAAAACACACAAACAGTTCCTGGGACCCACAGACACACATAGTGGAGACAGAACTAACTTCCATAACTTGTCCTCTGACCTTCACTTGTATACCAAGGCCACATCTGGCAAGCGTAATATTAAAAATGTTAAAGACAGACTAAAATTTGGGCTGACAAGATGGCTCAGTAGACCACTAAACACAAAAACTTAAATTCAAGCTTAGATTTGATCTCTGGAACCTATGTAAAGGTGGAAAGAAAGAGCCAACTCCATGTGTACTGTGTAACATGCACCCAGGCATGTGCACACAATAAAAAATTTTAAAGTTGTTTACTTTTTTGTGGTTTTGAGATTGAACCTTGGGTCTGAAATGTGCTAGGCAAGTGCTGTACCGCTGAACTACAAACCCAGACCCTCCCCATCCAAAAAATTGTTTCCACTGAATAACTTTTCAAATATCAAGGATGAGAATTTGAAATAAGGCGTTTTCTATTAGGCAGCTTGTTTTCAAGATTGACCTTAATCTGATGTTTGTTCTTTGTTTCTGATGACAGGTTGAGCGCCATAGAGAACATCTCATCAATTATATTATATTTTTGAGAATAACACCATTTCTGCCAAATTGGTTTATTAACATTACATCTCCTGTGATAAATGTGCCATTGAAAGTATTTTTTATTGGTACTTTTCTAGGTAAGACCTCTGCTGTGTATATAGTTCATTATGTGCATGTCCAGCTGGCCTAGATTGCATGCTCTGTACAGAATCACCAGTAGTATAGAGAACTCTTGGGTACAAAGCCTGGCCTGGATACAGATATAGGAATGCTTGTTCGTTGCTATTTAAGTGTTATCTCTAACCTAGGCCTTGAATTTGTTAGGGAAGTGGCTCTACCACCAACCCACACTCTTAGCCCAAGGAAAAATTTTTTTTGGCCCAGCAGCCCTTCTTTCTTTGTAGGAGCCACAGGTAGGCCAGAGATATCATGATCTCAGGGCCATAAGCTTTATTGTCTGAAAGCTCTTCTTATAAGCCTGGTGTGCTGGGATTGGACTTCCCTGGTGGCACTCCAGGCCTGAGTTGTATGTTTCCTCTGGCCGTGCAAAGGATTCAGTGGGTGATGACTGACTGGTACTTGTCTCATTGTAAAAGCTCTGTGTTCCTATACAGAACTTTCAAACGCCGTTATCTCCCTCAGTAGATAGAAAAAACATTAACTTCCTGTTTTTCAACTTTTATTTTGTAATTTTATGTGTATGAATGTGTTGCCTGCGTGTATGTAAGTGTCATGCAGAGCCTGTGGAGGACAGAAGAAGGCTCAGTGGTTAAGAGCACTAACTGCTCTTGTAGAGGACCAGGGTTCAAATCCTAGTACCCACATGGCAGCTAACAGCTGTCCATAACTCAGGTTCCAGGGGATATGATGCCCTCCCCTATCTCCGCAGGCACTGCATGACACAGGTGTACTTACATACATGCAGGCAAAACACACATAATTAAAATAAATAAAAAATTTAAAAAATATTGAATTCTAATTTTTAGTAGAAAATTGTTCCCTTTTTAAAATAATTAAAAACAGCATTTATTATGTGTATTAGCAGAAGTTCAAGGAAAGCGAGATCAGCAGATGTCAGGAATTTTCAAGTGAATAAGTGCACTCCATAAGTGGACATGATTCTTTGTGGGAGAGGGGTTGAGCGCTTTCTTTACCATGCACGAGACCATGAAAAAGAAAAAAATGAATTAACTTATTTTTGAATTGTACCTTTCTTTTTTAGAAAGAGTACGTTTTCCTTTCCTATTTAAATTGTTTAGATTCAGGATACAGATTTCTCCTATATTAAATATTTATTAATGCTTAGTACTTGTGAGTGAGATGAGATCTTTTTTATGTTTGTTTGGTTTTGTATGTTCAGACTTTATTTTTGTTTTTTAATTTTGTGTGTGTGCGTTGCATGTGTGTGTACCTGAGTGCAGATACCTGCAGAGACCAGAGTCATTAGATCTCCCTGGAGCTGATTATAGAAGGTTATGAGCTGCCTGACATGGGTGTTGGGAATTGAACTCAAGTCCTCTAAAAGAGTAAGAAGCACTCCTAACCACTGGGCCATCTATCTAACTTCTGTTTTTTGTTTCTTGGGTTTTATTAAAATATTTTACTTATTTTTATTTTATGTATATGAGTGTATTGCCTGTAGGTATGTAAGTTGACCTATGTCCTGCAATGCCCCTGAAGGTCAGAAGAGGGCATTGGATTGGAACTAAAGTTAAGGATGGTTGTTTGCTGCCATGTGGGTGCTGGAAATCAAGTCCCCGTCCTCTGGAAGAGCAACCAATGCTCTTAACCTCTGAGCCATCTTCTCTTCAGCCCTCTTTTTGTTTTTGTTTTTGAGACAGGGTTTCCTTTTAGCCACAGCTGGCCTGGAACTTGCTGGCCTCGATTTTACAGAGATCCATCTATCTGCCTCTGCTTCCTGAGTGCTGGGATTATAGGCAGTCACTATCTGGTCTGTTTTTGTTCTGTTTTGTTTTGTTTGAGACAAGGTTTCCTGTGGCCCAGGGTGATCCTGAACTCGTGATCCTCCTGCTTCTACTTCCCAAGTACTAGGATTATAGGCATATACCACCAAACCCAGCTCTGAGATCAGAACTGTTTGAAACTATTATCAAAATAAAGTTTTTGTTATTGCTGTTGTTGTCATTTTGTTTTGTTTTTCTGAGGTACGGTCTCACTATAGACCTAGCTGACCTGGAATTTGATATTTAGACCAGGCTGGCCTGGATTTCACAGAGATTCCCCCTGCCTCTGCCTCCCCAATGCTAGGATTAAAGGAATGAACACTAATCAGCCCCAAATAGTTTTTTCCCTAGAGATTGTGAGAATCTTTTTTTTTTTTTTTTTTTTGAGATAGGGTCTTACTACATAGCACATCTGCCTCCCAAGAACTGGGCTTAAAGGGGTAGACCACTGTGCCCAGCCCTCTATTTGTTTTTAGTTTATTTTGTTGTCCTGGGGATTTAATTCAGGACCTTCCTCATGCATACTAAATAAGCTGTATCTCTTACCTCAAATTGGTAATTTCAAAAGAAATTGATTGACCACTTTTATCATCATTGGTACCTTTTTATTTTACAGGTGAAACAGCTAGATATGTTTTAAAGATTTATGTGTATGAGTATACCACATGTACTTGTCCCTGTGGAGGCCAGAAGAGGATGTTTGATCCCCTGGAACTGTAATTATAGGTGGTTGTGAGCTGCCTGGTATAGGGGCTGGGAACTGAACCCTGGTCCTCTTCAGGAGCAGCAAGTGCTCTTAACCACTGAGCCCTCTCTCCAGCCCCTGTATGTACTTTGTATAACATGTTGTTTCTATTCAGGCTTTGAGTTTCTTCCTACCTTCTACAGTTTCCTTTTGTTTGTAATGGAGGTAGAGTTGAACCCAGGGCCTTTTGTGTGCTAGACTAGTGCTCTGCCACTCAACTGCATCTCCAATCTCCCTTCGTTTTTAAGTCTGTTGTAGACAATATGCTCAGCCTAGTTTTTGTTATTTTTTTAGTGGGGTAGGAGGTTGGCATTATTGGGGCTTGAACACACGGCCTTATGCTTACTAGGAATGAGTTATATTCCTAGCCTTCTTTTTTTTTTTTTTACTTTTTATTTTGTGACAGGGTCTAAATTGCCCAGTCTGGTCTTCATCTTACGGTCTTTCTGCCTCAGCCTCCCTAGTAGTTGGAATTACAAGACTTAGTTATTTTGCAAAGCTTATCAAATGTGAGATAATTCTTTGAATACACTTTTTTTTTGTCCTGCACCCTCATACTTTCTTGGGTTTTTAAATTCATTATCCTTACGAGGTGATTATGAAAGACTGAATTACTTACATGGGACTAAATTTAATGAGCTTTAAGAGTTTGGGTGTGTGTGTGTGTGTGTGTGTGTTACTGCATTTTATTTATTTATTTTGGTCTTTTTGAGACAAGGTCTCCCTATAGCCCCAGCTGGTGTGGAACTCTCAGATAGCTACCTACCTCTGCCTCCACTGGGATTAAAGGCATGCACCACCATGCCCAGCTGGTACTACATTTTAAACCTAGGAACTTGCATATGCTGCCATAAGCTGTATGCCTAGTAAGCTTAAAATTCTTTTGTTTTAAATTTTATGTGTATGAGTGCATTGCCTGCATATATGTAGTAAGTGTACCATGTCATGCAGTGCCGGTGGAGGTCAGAAGAGTGCATCGGATCCCCTAGAACTGGAGTTACAGACGGTTGTTAGCTGCCATGTGGGTGTTGGGAATCAAACCCTGGTCTTCTACAAGAGCAGTCTGTGCCCTTAACTGCTGAGCTGTTTTAAACTTTTCTAACTCTCCAGTCCCCAGAGCTTTAAATTCTTGATCTTGCCTTCAAAATGGAAATCCTGTGTTCTTTTTTTTCCTTTTTTTTTTTTTTTATAATTGTATTTTTTATGTGTATGAGTATATTGCCTGCATGTGTGTAAGTGCACCTGTATTATGCAATGCCCACAGAAGTCAGAAGAGGGCATCAGATTCCCTGGAACTAGAGTTTACGGACAGCTGTTAGCTGATATTATGTGTGCTGGAAACTGAACCCAGGTCCTTTGCAAGAGCAGTCAGTGCTCTTAACCACTGAGCTAGCTCTCCAGCCCCACAGTTGTATTCTTAAAAGACAGTTTAAGCACAAAGAAATTTTAGTAAGGGCAAAAAATATTGGTGGATTTTACTATGTTTACTTTTTGCTTGCTTACTTCATCTATCTGTCTGACAGGCTACCAATGCCATTCACTCACGCTGGTTTTTATTTTTTATTTTAGGTGTCGCACCTCCCTCTTTTGTAGCGATTAAGGCAGGAACAACACTCTACCAGCTTACAACAGCAGGGGAAGCTGTTTCCTGGAACTCAGTGTTTATTCTGATGATTTTGGCTGTTCTTTCTATCCTGCCAGCTGTCTTCCAGAAAAAACTAAAGAAGAAGTTTGAGTGAAAAATAACCTGTTTTAGTTTTCTTATCACCACCACAATCATCATCTCAGGATTAGCAGGTGCATCCATTTTTATGTTTTGAAATCACCTCTTCAGTAATTGAAAGAAGAAATTTGTGAAATAAAATTTCCCATGAGAGAGTTAAAATAACGCATTGACGTGTCAAGGGAGAACAGAGATTGGTATTCTATGAAAAGTGCTGTCAAGAGTTATGGTAGAGGTTGTACAAGTTCCTGTACCAGGAGTAGCTATAGTTAGGGAATTCATAGTAGCCTAGTAGACTTTCTTACTCTAAATTATTCATAGACTTTGGTATTTTTCTCTTTTATGTCTGATGATTAAAATAAATAGTGAATCTGTGTACACTGGCATAAAACCTTGTAACTCCAGCTGCTTAGGACATAAGAGGCCACAGGTGTGGTAGTTTGCAATCAACGAGCAACATTTCAAGACCCTGCTTAAAGAAAAATGAAATAAAGCAAGAATTTAGAGCAGAAACAAAGGAGATGGCATTTTCTTTCTCTTTGTAGACAGCACTGTTCATAGACCAGTGAATCGGGGAAGGGGGTTGAGTTACCTACTTTGTGAAAAATTTTTATTACTTTTTCATTATAGATTTTTATCATGAACTAGATTGGTGATTTAAATTCTGGCCAGTCTGTTTTCATCCTTTTTTTTCTAGGTTTTACAGTATTTCCACCATGCATATATAAAATGGGAATTATATAGTTGTATTATATTGGTGTTGATAATGTATATTCAGATAATATTTTGTTAAAGTGTCTCTTTATTATCTCAAAAGGGGTTCCAAAAGGTACTTGAAGCATATAGTTTTCAGACATTAGAATAATTATATTTTGAAACAAACTGGCAGTAGGACATTTGTGGTTAAATATAGCTTATTTGTTCCAGTAACTGTAAAATGTACCTCATTTATTTGTCTGCTCAGTAAAGATGTAATTGTCCTTTTATGCATGACATGTCCATAGATTGCTTTGTTTCCTTTGTATTCATGACTTTTTTTATTTGGGACAGCTTTTGACTAATTCAGTTTCCAAATGGTAGAGTTTTAAACTTTTCTAACTCACAAAGTGAAATAACTTCTCACTTAGTAACTGTTATATTGAAACATTTCTGGGCAGAGGATAGTCCTCCTTGCTGCTTGGTTATGCCCTTGATTCCTTGCCAGGACAGAGCCAAACTGAAGTACTCTCTGTTTTGCTTTTTACCCCAAGACTGTTGATATGTTGAACAGTTACTTAAGCTGGTTTGAGATCCTTGTATGTTTTCATCCTTCAAGATCTGATCATCTCAAAGCCTGTTCCTACTGTATAATGTGGACTAATCTTTTTCTCTCACAGTATTAACAAGCAGAGGTATTATAAATACAAGGAAAATAATATTAATATAATAGTCTATGTCACTTGACCTTTTGTGTGAAATTGTTATTTCTAGCAAAATTTTCTTTCTTACTGACTAGGGACTTTAGTGATAAAGTCTTTGTTATTTTTACAAATGAATTAAAAATTAGCTGTTTAGAACAAAGTTCACTATTGTTGCATAAAATATCATTGAAGCTGGGCATGTGGACACACACCTGCAATCCTAACACTTGGGAAGAGGAATCAAGGAGTTCCAGGTCAGCCTTGGCTGCAGAGTGAGTTTGAAGCCAACCTGGGCTATGTGAGACTCCCATCTCTTAAAAAAAAAAAAAAAAAGGAAAATATAAATATTAAATATGTATATATTTGAGTAAATTTTTATCAGACTTTTACAAATGAAAATTTGATTTGGGAGAAACACTACTCTTTGTGTATAAGCTACTTAACTCTAGTCTCAGAGTATTTTCTTCATCTTAATATACATTTTTTTTCTCTTTGCTAATTTTTTTCACGCTGTGTACCTGTAGCTGCCACTTTAGTTGGATACATTTTCTTCTGAGAGAGTAATCAGTCTTTCCAGATTTTACCATTAACTGTCAGTCAAGAAAGAACTTATACTAGCACTTGAATGACTGAGGCAGGAGGAGCAGGAGCTCAAGGACAGCTTGGTTACCTGAGATCCTGTCTCAAAGGAAAAAAGCAAACAAAAAGCTCTCAGCAGTACATTGTAACCCCAAACACTACAAAGTTTGTGACCTGTATTTTCCTGGAGTCACAGACTTAACCAAATGCCAAACATAAAGCCAAGCTTTTGGTACCCTCCCCACCTTTATTTTTGATTCAGAGGATTGAATCTATGTCCTGGTCTGTGCTTAAGCACATACCGTGTGACTGAGGTAATCCCCAGCCACATACTGAAGAGTTTCATAGTAATAACCACAAGGGAGCAACCTTTTGTAATGGAGAGACAAAGCAGGCTAAGTAGGCAGTTGATGCTCTAAAAAAGTGAGACTGTTTCCATCTTAGTTACTGGCTCTTTTCTTGAGCTCTATTACTTTGAATGTAACATATTTAAGGTACTTAATAAATGTAAACTAGAATGTAAATTATATTGGAGAAAATTAAATGTCATACTTAGGATTTATTTCATCAAAGTACACATATTTAAACACTTCCTTGAATAAAAATATATTATCTTGAAATCTTTTTTTAAAATCTTTTAAAATATATGTGTATGTATTCATGTGCATGAATGTATGGCATATGTGTATGGTGTCCCAGAAGGCCAGAGTGGGCATTGGATCCCTTGGAGCTGGGGTTACAGGTTGGTGAATCATCCAACATGGGTGTTGGGAGGTGAGCTCAGGTTTTCTAGAGAGTAGGAAATGTTCTTAACCTCTGAGCCATCTCTTTAGTTCTTTTTATCTACTTGGGCATTGAACTTGGGCTTGTTCATGCCAGGCAAACATTTTACTATTAAGCTATATTCTTTAAAGGTATTTTTTATTTGTATTTTATGTGTGTGAGTGTATTGCTGGCATGTGTGTAAGTGCACCCGTGTTGTGCATTGCCCTCGGACATCAGAAGAGGGTGTTGGATTCCCTGAAACTGGAGTTAAGGATAGTTGTTAGCTGCCATATGTGTGTTGGGAATCAAACCCCAGGTCCTCTGCAAGAACAGCCAGTTTACCTAACCACTGAGTCATCTCTCCAGCCCCACTAGACTATATTCTTAGCGCCCTCAAAATTCTGATACACGTTTTCCATTAAGAAAAAAGACATCAAGGGGTATATCTTAACTTGGTAGAGTGCTTACCTTGTAGGCCAAGCCCTAGGTTCAACCCCCATTCTTGTGCCTCTTAAACCTGGTATAGTGGTGCACACCTGTAATTCCACTGTAAATCTAGCTGGAGGATCTGAAGTACAAGTTCATCCTTTCCTACATTTTGGATCAAACCCTGTCAAGAATTTTAATAATGTATAGATTACAATTCAGTGAAACTTTGGGAACTAGACTGTTCAGGATCTTGGTGTGTCATTGTCAATATCTTGTTTGTGATGTACTGTATCTTTGCAAGATATTGCCATTGAGTGAAACTAGACACATGGGATTACTCTGTTTTTCTCAGAACTACATATAAACTTAGAATTGTCTCAGAAAATTTGATTAAAACCCAGGTTTGTGGTGTATGCCTTAAATCCCAGTACTTAGGCAGCAGAGGCAGGCAGATCACCTTGATTTGAAGCCAGTGCTGTCATATAGCAAGTTCCAGGCCACCTGGGGCTGTAGAGAAATCCGGTCTCAAAAACAAACAAAAAACCCCCAACCAACTAAAACACAAAACATAAAAACCTCCAAAATACACACACATCATTGTGGGGTAGAGAGGTGGCTCCGGTTAAGAGTGCTTGCTTCTCAATGCTGAGGACCTGAGTTCAAATCTCAGCACCTATTGTCCTGCAAACACCTCCAACTCCAGCTCCAAGGGATGTGACATTCTCTTCTGACCTCTGCATGTGCACAGATGTGGACATCCACACAGATGTACATACAGATCTTTTAAAACATAATGGTACATGCCTGTAATCCTGGCAGTCTGAAAGCTGAGGCAGGTTTGTGAGTTCCAGACCTACCTGGGCTATAGAGTAATATCCTGTCTAAAATATAAATAGGGACTGGAGAGATAGCTCAGTGGGTGAAAGCACTGATGATCTGAATTCAATCCCCAGAACTCATATAAAAAGGCTGTAATGAGTGCTGGATGTACTGATGTCCATGTATAACGCTAGCATTGAGGTGAAAACAGGAGAGGAGAATACCCCAGAAGCTCTTGGACCAGCCAGTCTGGAATACAAAACTCCACTCCAACAAGAGACACCTTGCTTTAAAAGACTTAAATTCATTGCAAAGTTTGGAGGAACAAGCTCAGGGCTGAAGCTGATGATCCAAATCTGGATTGAGGCAGCCCTAGACCATCAGTAATTATGTCTAGAACTAAACACTAGCTGTGTGAGCCAGTGATCACAGGGATAGAATCTAAGCTTCCCCTGCAGCCTGCTTCCTGGGACTTGGAAGAGCAAACTGCTTGCTGTCTTTGCTGTTGAGCATCTTGTGTATGAGGTTGGAGGTGGATATTGGTATCTCTGAAACCCTACCTGCCCACAGACCACTGCCTAGAGTAACATTCAGATTTCTTGCAAATCCTGTCAGTTTATGGAACCTGGTTTGCATGCACAACACTAAATACTCAGAACCAGGTATGTAATATGTCAGTATCAAGCAGATATTAACAGGCTAGGAAACCCTAGAAGATGGCCCCTTCCCTCATGATCAGTTTTGGACCCCACCTCATTACCATGAAAAAGTGGTGGTTCAGGGCTTTGTTAAATCCTGTTGGTTGAAAGCTTCCTCCTGGCCCTGGGTGAGACATGACATTCTGATCTGCCCCAAAGATTAGAACCTTGTATAGATTGTCCTTTCCCTTAAAAGTTAATCCAACTGGGCCTACCAGCCCTGGGCGAGGAGATGACCCTCTCAAGAAAGCCGATTCACCTGAAGACATGCTAAGAAAAGGAGAGAAATAATTATCCTTTCAATGAGATAATGTGCTTAGACATCCCAAGAGGTGGCCTCTATCATAACAGAGATCCTCCTGCCTCACTCTCCCAAGTTCTAGAATTAAAGGCATGTACCACCTCTCTTGGCTTTCCTTTTCTTTTTTACATTTATTTATTTTGTGTGTGTATGTAAGATGATGTGTCTGGAGGTCAGAGAACAACGTTCAAGAGTCAGTTCTGTCCTTCCACATATGGGTCTTGGCGCCAACTCAAGTCTTCAGACTTGGTGGCAAGTATCTCCTTCAGAACCATCTCACCAGCCCCATTTCCCTTCTTTCTCTCTGGATACAAACACAAATCCTAACTTTATCACTGTTTTTTCTGTAGACACTGCCCTTCTCCCCATCTGTGAATGCTTGCAGACCTTGATTGCTGACCAGAGCAGAAAGGGCATGATTTTTTTTTTTCCCATCTCCTCCCAGCAGTGCATGAGTGTTTCCTGGTGTCTATACAGAACTCCCTCTAACTCCATATACAACTAACCTACCCTGTTGTTTTTCTCCCAAACTGTAATAAAAATGGTTTTGAGTTTACTTCTGAGTCTCTTTTTAAGTTGTTTTATCAATCAGAGAACCCTGAAGGGAACCTGTTTCCCTGGTAATGTAGGGGCCGTGCAGAATTACAGTGAAAAGCCCTTGTTGTGAAGAGGTAAGGAAGAAAGTGCTATTAGAAACAAAGAGCTGGGGCTGGGGAGATGGCACTGACTGCTCTTACATGTCTGTAATTCCATTTCCAGGGGATCTGATGCCGCCTTCTGACCTCAGGCTTTGCATGACATGCACAGGCAATACACTTAGACACATTTTTTTCTTTTAACAAAAGGTACTAAAGACCTGGGCATTGTGGCACCCGCCTTTAATTCCAGCAGGAGACAGAGGCAAGAGGATCTCCTTGACTTCAAGGCCAGCCTGGTCTACATAGTGGAATTCCAGTCCAGCTGAGGCTACAGGGAGACCCTATCTCAAAAACCAAAACCAAAAAAAGGTAGAAATAGATAACTTTGCCCCAAACATCTTGGGCTGGGTAGAGAGACAGCTCAGTGGTTAAGAGCACTGTCCACTCTTGAAGAAGACCGTGGTCAATTCCCAGCACCCACATGGCAGCTAACAACTGTCTGTAACTCCAGTTCCAGAGGGGATCTGATACCCTCTTTTGGCTTTGCACAACACAAACACAAGTATATTTACATATAGGTAAAACATTCGTGTACAATTTTTCTTAAAAAAGTGCTAAAAGAGGGGATGAAGAGATAGATCAGTGGGTAATTTTGTGTGCTTGCAGCAGTCTGTGACCTGAGTTGCATCTCCAGGACCTGCACGGTGGAAGGAGAGAACCAACTCCTGAAAATTGTCTTTTGACCACTGAGGCACACTAGCACGAGTGCACCCATGTACACAGTGAATAAATGTTATGCTCTTGACTGCTGAACCATCTCTTTAACCCCCCATTTTAGTTTTTATTTTGTTTTTTGGGTGTTTTTTAAATAGTGTCTTTCTGGGTAGCCCTGGCTATCCTAGAACTCCCTGTTAGATTTTTCAGGAGGGAGAGGGAAAAGGGGACTTTAAGGGCACGTGTTGGTTGAGTTATTCTTTAGGTAAATAGGTTGTTAACAGGGCAGCAGGCAGTAGGGCAGTGTTGGAAGATAATCCAGCCCGACAAAGGGAGATGTCTACTCTGAAAGTTTTTCATTTTACTTTCTTTGTGAGTGCAAGTGCACGTGTGGATCAGAGAACAGTATTTTTATTTTTTTGGTCTTTTTGAGACAGGGTCTCCTTGTAACCCTAGCTGGCCTAGAACTTAATATGTAGACCAGGCTGGCCTTGAACTCACAGAGATCTGCCTACCTCTGCCTCTTTAGTCCCTGCCTCTGGGACTAAAGGTATGTACCACCACGCCTGGCTCAGAGAACAGTATTTTGGAAGTCTTTTCTCTCCTTTCATAGTGAGTTCTGGGGATTGAACTCAGAGGTCAGGATTACATGGCAAGTGATTTTACTAACTGAGTCCAAGATATCAAACTCTTAAAGGTTTCTAAGGGAGGCTTAGTTAACATGTGACCTGTGCCATGCTCTGATTCTCCACTTCCTGAATGGTGGTAGAGGGAGAAGAATTTGGCTCTTTGTGAGAGCTATGAGGAGAGATGGACTAAAGGGGCTAGGTGAGGCTGCGCCTGTGAGGCTCTTTTCAGAAGTAACTGGAGTTGTCTACCCAGATGTTAATACCTATTGCCTATGCAGTCCATATTTCTGAAAATAAAAGTTAAGTGTGGTGGCCCTCAGGAGGTTCAAGGCCTGCCTACACAAGACTGTCTCAAAAATGGGGTGTTGGAGGGGAGACAGCTGGACATGGTGACACACTCCTTTAATTCCAGCACTTGAGAAGCAGAGGCAGGTGGATCTCTGTGAGTTCGAGGCTAGCCTGGTCTACAAAGCAAGTCCCATGCCGACCAGCCTCCATTTTGTCTACACATCTTCCAGCATTATTTTCTAAGTTCCTACAGAACAGCTCACTAAGCCCTAAACACTTTGGCTTTTCCAGTCCAAAGCTCCAAAACCTTCCACATCCTCCCCAAAACAACTGAGTCAGATCTGTCACAGTAATAGGCCACTCTCTGGAATCATTTTCTGTCCTATTGCTATGATATAAACACTGACCAAACCAACTTGGGGAGGAAAGGGTTTATTTGGCTTAGAGCACAGTTCTTCATCAAGGGAAGCCAGGGCAGGAGCCTGGAGCACTGACCATAGAGGTATGCTGCTTACTGACTTGCTGGCCTGGCCTGCTTTCCTTCTTTTCTTTTTTCTTTCGTTTTTGGTCTTTTTGAGACAGGGTTTCCCTGTAGCCCCAGCTGGCCTGGCACTTGCTATTTAGACCCATGCTGGCCCCAGTCTCACAGAGATCTGCCTGCTTCTGCCTCCCCGGTGCTAGGACTAAAGGTATGTACCATCATGCCCAGCTCAGCCTGCTTTCTTATACAACCCAGGACCACCTGCCCAGGGGTGGCACTGCCCACAGTGGGCTGAGCCCTAGACCTCCCACATCACTCACCAATCAGGAAAATGCCCCACAGGTATGACCACAGGCCAGTCCAGTAGAGAAAGTTCCTTAATTGAGGCTCCCTCTAACCAGGTGTGTCAAGTTGATAATTAAAGCTATTCAGCACAGACTCTGTCTCAAAAAAGGTAGAGGTGGTGGTGGTAGGAGTGTGGGGTAATTGTAAATAGCTTGAATTTTACTTTGATCTGTGTTGTGCAATGTCTGTTTAATTATTTATTAGAAACAGGGTCTCTTTGTGTAGCCCTAGATGGCTTGGAACTATGTAGATCAGGCTAGCTTTGAACTCATAGAAATCTGTCTGCTTCTGCCTTCTGAGTGCTAGGTTTAAAAGAGGGGTCTGACACCACACCAGTCCCAGCTTTATATGCAAGTTTTGTATGCAAATTCATTTAACTTACGTTGTGGAATTCCTGAAATGACCTAGCTCTGTTTCTCTAACTCTCATGTGCATATAGCTCTGTCTCACCAGAACTGAAAATGCCACAGGGAGTACAAGATCTGTATATACTCTGTCCCCCTGGTGGGCTTCAAATGCTTTGATTCTCCTTCCTCAGCCTCCTTTTTCATGTGTCTATCTGCATGTTCTTGTATTTGTGGTACGTGGGTACATGTGGAGGCTGGAGGACAACCTTGGGTATCATTCCTCAGGAGCCATCTACTTTCTATATTTTGAGACCTGGTCCTTCATTGGCCTGCAACTCACTGCTGGCCTTGAGCTTGTGATCCGTTTCAGCCTCTTCTAGAGTGCTGGCATTACAAGCACGAATCACCAAACTCAGCTCTTATTTCCTTTCTCCCTATGTACATATCCTAACAGCTCCCTCCCTCACTCACTCCTCTCCCTCCCTTCCTCCCTCTTTCCCTTTAAGACAGGGTCTCCCTGTAGCCCAACTGACCTGGAATTCAGTATGCAGACCAGACTGACCTCAGATTCACAGAGGCCTGCCATTTCATTGCCTGAGCACTGTGATTAAATGTGTGTGCCAGCATGCCTGGCTCAGAGGTCTTTATTGTTTGTTTTTGTTGTTGTTTTGAGATAAGAGTCTCTGGTTAGCTTTGAACTTATATTGTGGCTGAAGATGACCTTGAACTCCTGGTTCTTCTGATGCTGCCTCCCAAACTATCTTTATCTTTATGATGAATAAGTATTAAAGGAAATACGGCCCGGCATGGTGGTACGGGTGTTTAATCTCAGCTCTCAGGAGGCAGAGGCAGGCAGATCTCTGCAAGATTGAGGCCAGCTTGTTTTTCATAGTGACCAAAAAGGAAATATAAACTTAGGCAAGAACTCATGATAAAGTAAGTGAGGGCTGCTTTGTGCTTAGTTGTTAATGTGCTTCTTTAGCCTGCACAGAGCCCTGGTGTCAGTCCCCAGTACCATGTAAACTCTTTTGAGACTGTGTAACTCTTGAAGGCTTGGAGCTCCCTATGGCTAGCCTCAAAATCACAGACATCTACCTACCTCTTTCTGTCTCCTGGAGTTAAAGACGTATGCCACCATGACTTACATTTATCCTAGTTTTGCAGGTCTGTAATTCTAACACTCAGGAGAATCAGAAGTTCAAGGCCATCCTCTGCTACATTGCAAATTCGAGCTATGCTGCAAGCTCATAAGAGCATACCTTGTCAGATTCCTAGCACCCTTGCTTTGGAGTTGTGGACATAGATGCTCACCCTGAACTGGCCTTCCCCTGGTGCTAGAATTCTCTGCCCAGGTAGGTTTGTGAACATTGATGAAGGCAGAAAGGAAGAGCAGAGAGCCTTGACTCACAGAGCTTCAGCTTGTATGCATGCTTCTTTGTCCCATCAGATGTCATGCACAAACATTAATATTAGCAGGTTCAGGCAGCAACAGCAAACTGTTAAAGCAAGCACGTGACCCTTCTGAGCACAGTGCCCTGTGCATGCATGGAAGGCTTATGAAGGTGGCCTTAGGTGTAGATGTAAGTAGAATATGTTGCTTCCCACTGACCGTGTCGAACACAGAGTGCTTGTAACCAGGAGTGAGAGCAGGTGAGAGGAGAATGGAGCAGAACAGGAGGAGTTGTGATGGAAAAGCCTGGCAGATGTTGATTTTCTAGTTCTGCAAATCTGTGCCCTGCTGTTTGCTAGCCTCACCACTGGGGGAACATAGCCACATAGCCTGCAGCCCTGCCCAATGCTCATTCTGTGTGGGAGTGACCTAAAAAGGATGCCTCTTTCTTTAGATGCTTTACTGTCACCTGTTGGAAGACTTTCACAATAACTATGCAAATTAATGGGTCCTATCTAACAGTACAGTCTGTACAAAAGTGAGTGGGCAGCCTGTCACCCTCAGGATCTGAGGAGCCAGAGGTACAAATGCTGTCTTACAAGCTAAGTTGTGTTTGAGGCCAGGCTAGGCTGCATGAGACCCTGTTACAAAAGAACAAACAAACAAACAACAAAAGAATCCTAAAACGTTGGACTACAAATTGTATATTTTTTTTCATTTTAGTGAAGTTCACTATTTTCAGTGGGTAGCTCTGAGATTTGGCCGTAATGTAACCACTGCTAGAATCAAGATCCATGGCAATTCCATCACTCCTCAAAGTCAGAGCTCAGCTACAGCTAAATATATCTTCCCTTTGGGATCTGGTCCAAGGGCCTTTCATTCCTCCCTCAGTAGACCATCCGGCCTTTCCCAGGAAGTTGTTGGCCCCAAGCTGATGGGAATAACGAGGCCACTGTGTTCACAGTCTAAGGGAAAAAGCCGGGTGCAGCACATGTAAGGCCATTCGCTCTGACTCTGAAAAGGCTTTTAGCCCAGGGAGATGTGGTAGGCAGAGAGAGGGCCTGAGAATAGCTATTCAGTTACTCCTGAACTTCAAGAGCGAAAAATGCTACTTTGCTTTCCAGGTCTGACCACTCTGCCCTACATCAGCCTTCTCAGACTGACATACATGCAAACACATCTATATATACACACACGATCACTCTTAACATCACAGAAATAAACAACATACATACATACACACACCCACCTTCACATGGTCACGTGCTACTTTGGGGAAAGTTGTGACATTTGGAGACAATTATCAGCATTTGTTCCGGTTGCTCAACTTTATACTTCCTCATGCATGGGCATCAGAAGTGGTCTGAGACTGACTGGTTTGGAAGCTTCTTTGTTGCTGGCAGTTATGGCGGCTAAAGAGTGATGCTGGCTAAATATAATGGAGCCGAGGCTGGTGTTGGATTGGGAAAGGGGCCGAAACTTATTTGCCGTCCAGGAATAAGCCATATTAGGAGAAAGGGTCTCAAGACCACAATCTGGCTATGGGAAAGCGTTAGATTAGAAAATAACAACAGAGCCTGGTGTGGTGGTGCATGCCTTTGATCTAAGCACTTGGGAGGCAGAGGCAGGCGGATTTCTGTGAGATTGAGGCCAGCCTGGTCTACATAGTGAGTTCCAGGCCAGCTGGGGCTGCAGAGCACCCAAGTTAGGTTCTTAGCATCCACATTGGGTAGCTCACAACTGCCTGTAACTCCAGCTCCAGGGGATCCAACATCCTCTTGTGATCTCCAAGGGCATCTTCACACATGTGGTAGATGTAGAAACCCACAGACACATAAATTTAAAAAAAAAATTTTTTTTGAGACAGGATCTGCCTGTAGTCTCAGGTGACCTGGAACTATGTTGACCAGGATGGCCTCAATCTCACAGAGATACCCCTCCCTTTGTCTTCTGAGTGCTGGGATTAAAGGAATTCACCACCCACCCAGGTTGAAAGGATTTTTAAAAATATATTTTATTTTCATTTTATGTTTATGGGTGTATTGCCTGCATGTAAGTGCACCTACGTCCTGCAATACCGGAGGCGATCAGAAGAGCATCAAATTTCCCTGGAACTGGAGCTATGAGTGGTTGTTAGCCATCATGTGTGTGTACTGGGAATCAAACCCGGGCCCTCTGCAGGAGAAGTCAGTGTTTTTAACCACTGAGCCATCTCTTCAGCCCCAAGACCAGGCCTTAAAAGAGAAAAAGAGGCTTCCCTTTAAAATCTCATCAAGACGGACTGGAGATATGGCCTAGTGGTTAAAAGCACTGGTTGCTCTTGCATAGGACTTGAGTTCAATTCCCAGCACCCACATGGTGGCTAACAGCCATCTGTAACTCTAGTTCCAGGGGATCTGACACCCTCCTTTGACCTCTGTGCGTATTGCATGCACATGCAGGCAAAATACACATACACATAAAAGTAAAAATAAGTCAAAAAAATTTTTTAGAAGCTGATAAGGAGCTTCACTAAGAGGTTAGTTCAAAGTAAGTGTAAGGGTTACAAACAACTACCATGAGAAGGAGAGCAGGAGGAAACCCCAAAAAACAGCCTTCAACTTAGCCTTGTGAACAACGGAAACTACCTGCCTTTATAGATTTTTCTAGGGCTGGCGGGGAATTTCACACCACATAATTTAGCCTGTGGTAATATACTTGAGAAAGACCCTGGAGGAACCATAAATCAGGAGTTGGTAAAAACCACAACACAGGGCAATTGTTTGACTCTCTGTCCCAGGGAGAGAGCTGCAGGGGTGTGTAGCCTGGATTTCAATCTTCTGGGAAGCTTGTGTCATGGAGAGACAAGAGTAGTGCTGTTTATAAGCAAACAGTTGGTAGAGTGCTTACATAGCATGAACAAAGGCCTAGATTCAGTCCTGTTGGAAATAAAATCTAGGGTCCAAGGATCCACTGATACCCTACAAACAACACATACACAAAAAGAAAGTAACTCCTAGAAAGGCTCGGGCTCCCTATGTAGCTGGAGAAGACCTTGAACTTTTGATTGTCCAACATCACTCTGCCTGGCTCCTACTGTGCTAGGGATTGAGGGAAATTATTACAAGGAATTAAAATATTTTCTGTCAAAAGAATGACAACAAGAATGTGGCCTTTGTAATACTATTTTGTAATCTTCCCCACCTTGTAAAAGTTTTGTTTACATGAAGGCTCTGCTGCATTCCCAGAATTTGAAGGTCCAGAGCATCTGAGTCCTTCCCCTTTTCTTTGTGGTGATTCTTTTAAAACAAGCCAATTTCAAAATACTGTGAGATCAGACCCCAGCCAATGGGGAAAAGACTGTACTCTTGAATTAGTGTGAACCCTTTCCTCATTTCCTTCCTTGTGGTGATTCTTTTAAAATGAGCCAGTAATGCCTGCTGTGGTGGTGCATGCTTTTAATCCCAGAACTTGGAAGGCAGAGTCAGGCGGATCTCTGTGAGTTTAAGGCCAGCTGGGGCTACAGGGAAACCGTGTCTAAAAAAAAAAAGACTGTGTCCAAAAAAGAAAAAAAGAAAGAAAAACCAGTTGCCCAGCCAATGGGAATATACGTGGTACTCTTGAATTAGGATAAAAACCGATTAAATTACCTGTTTGGTGTGCTTGCTTGCTACTCAAATCAGGCAACATACCCTTTTACCATAGTAAAAGCTAGCCCTGGAACGAACGGTGGGTGGTACATGCCTTTAATTCTAGCACTTGGAAGGTGCTAGATCACAGGGATCTCTATAAGTTCAAGGCCAGCCTGGTCTACATAGTGAGTGCTAGGTCAGCTGGGGCTATAAGGAGACCCTGTCTCAAAAAAGACTAAAAAAAAAAAAATTTAAAGTTGCCTTTTTGAGAGTTACTTTCTTTTTGTGTATGTGTTGTTTGTAGGGTATCAGTGGGTCCTTGGACCTTAGATTTTATTTCAAACAGGATTGAACCTAGGCCTTTGTTCATGCTAGGTAAGCACTCTACCAACTGAACTACATCTCCAGCCCTATTTCCTTTCCTTTAAAGACTGAATGATACACTATTATATGGTATACTAGATTTTGCTTATCCATTATGCATTAATCTGTCAGCAGACCCCTGGATTATGTCTATGTTTCAGCTATGTATACAGTTTCATGCCCTTTTTACATTTTTTTAGGTGCTGGAGACTCAATCCAGAGCCTTGCACGTGCTAGGCAAGTGATCTACCACTGAACTGTATCCCAGCCACTTGTTTTTTCTGTTTTGAGGCAGAATCTTGATATGCAGTCCAGGCTGACCTGAACTCAAATTCTGCCCTTGCTTCTCAAGTGTTTGGATTATAGGTGTGTGTTCTACCACACCAGTATACTTTGCTTGTATGTGTGTGTGTGTGAGAGAGAGAGAGACAGAGAGAGTGAGAGACAGACAAGGTGTCTCAATAGTTCAGGCTGGCCTGGAACTGCATATGTAGCCAAGGATGACCATGAAATTCTGATTTGACTTTTCTTTCTTATCTCCTCCTCCCGAGTGCTGGAATTACAGGTGTGTGCCAGTGTGCTTAGTTTATATAGTGCTGAGATTGAACCCAGGGCTCTATTGACTGAGCTGTAGCTCCAACTTCTTTTTTTTTTTTTTTCCAAGTGATTTTTTTTTTTTTTAAAGACAGGATTCCGCATTGCCCAACCTGGCTTGGAGCTTACTATATATTGGAGGCTAGCCTTGAACTGATACTTCTGCCTTTGCCTCCCACGTCCTGGTGGAACTCACAGAGATTCTCCTGCCTCTGCCTCCTGAGCGCTGGGATTAGAGGTGTACCCCGCCATGCCTGGCCTGGCTTGCTTTAAGGATATATTTATTTGTTTATTTTATGTGTATGAGTGTTTTGCCTGCATGTATCTAAGTGTACCCGTGTTGTGCAGTGCCTGGGGAGGCCAGAAAGCAGTGTCAGATCCCCTGGAACTAGAGTTATGGTTGTTAACCATCATATGGGTGCTCGGAACTAGACCCAGGTCTTCTGCAAGAACAATTGGTGCTCTTAACCACTGAGCCATCTCCTCAGTCCCTGTCTTGCTTTTAAATTAACTAGTGTTTTAGTACTAATTTTTTTCTCTATATCACTACATATTGAATCTCCTTTGTCCTTTTTTTTTCTTGTTTTTCTATCTGTATACTATTCCAGCGTTTGCATAAACTATAGTTTCCTTAACCTGTCCCCTGTAGATGGGTACTTGGGTTGTTTCCAGTTTTTGCTGTTAGAAGCTATGTAGCAATGCATATATATATATATGCATATTTGCATTGTTGTATATATATTCACTTACTTTTGATGAGAAATCTGTCAGTGACCTCATTTTGGCTTGCAAAGCATGGTTTTGCTCCGAGCAGATCTCTAGACCTTTCCTGAATGTTCATCCCTGCTGCTCTTGAGTTGATCTGCTGTGGTCGTACTCTTCCTCTCCTCTAGGTTAGAATTGCTTTTGCAGAATCTGGCCCTGCTGTTCTTGCATTCCTCCAGTGAAGATGGGAGAGTGGAGGGAAGAAGGGAAATAACTTCATGTGCCTTCACAGTGCTGCTGCAAAAGACATTGAATGAAAATATGGGGCCAGGGCCTTGACATGTTACTGCTGCTACTGAACCACATATTCTGCCCTTGGTTTTCTAAAAATAGCTTTACCCACTTATCTATATTTAAAATTTTTTAAATTTTATGTGTATAAGTGTTTTGTTTTGTTTTTGGCATGGATGTGAATGGACCATGTGCTTGCAGTGCCCACAGAGGCTAGGAGAGGGCGTTAGATCTCCTGGAACTGGAGTTCATGACAGTTGTTGTTAGCCACGTGTGGGTGCTGGGAACTGAACTCAGGTCCTCTATAAGAGCAACTAGTTTATGTGCTGTCTCTCTAGGCCCCTTTGTTCAGTTTTTTGAAATAGAGTCTCATATAGGGAAGGTTGGTCTCCAATTTTGGAGGCAAGCCTTGAAATCTTGATCCTCCTGTCTCTACTTTCCAAATTCTGGGAATAAAGGCATGTACACCTGGTTTTATGTGGTGCTGGGGGTCAAACCTAGAGCTTTGTTCATGTTGAGTAAGCACTTAGCCAACTGAGCCACATCTCTAGTGTGTCCCACCTGCCCTAGCCCCAGCCCTTGGAGTTTTGAGATAGGGTCTCATTATGTAGCCTGGACTGGCTTTGAACTTCCAATCTTCATGCTGTTCCTTCCTGAGTGCTGGAATTATAAGCATAATCCCAAAGGGAGGTGGATGAGTTAATTTTTATTTCTTGATTTTTCCATTTTCAATATTATTGTTCAGAATGGCACTAAAAGTACAGAGAACTTATACGATATACACAAAATATTTAGTGACCAAATTTAAGGTAAACGGAATCTTCCCTGTTTTCAGTAGCTTGCTTTTCTCTTTAATTTCCTTTTATAACTTTCTTTTTCTTTTTTTTTTCTGAGACAGGATTCCCCATCTTGCCCAGGCTAGCCTAGAACTTGCTATATATTAGAAGCTAGCCTTGAACTGATCCTTCTGCCTCCATCTCCCAAATTCTGGAATTATAGGTTTGGATTACCATTCTTGGCTTACCTTTTTTTTTTTTTTTGAGAGAGGGTCTCCCATGAGCCCCCAGCTGGCCTGAAACTTACTGTGTAGATCAGGCTGGCGTCTGTTTCACAGAGATAACCTACTTCTGCCTCCTGAGTGCCAGGGTAGGAGTAAAGGCATGTGATACTACACCCTGGCAAACCATATAATTTTAAAGAGTGTAAAAGTTACTACTGTGCATGCAGACTGGAGATGCAGCTCAGTTGGTAGGGTGTTTTCCACGAAGCCCTGGGTTCCATCCCCAGTACCCCACATCTCTATTCCCAGCACTTAGTAGGTGGAGGCAGGAGGATCAGAAGTTCAAGGTCATCCTTGGCTACCTAGTAAGTTTCAGACCAGCTTGGGCTTCAAAGAACCTTGCCTTTAAAAAAAAATTTTTTTTTTTTTTTAAGAAATTAGTACTATGCTTTACTCACTACAGAAACAAAACAAAACAAAACAAAACTTTGGCTTGTCTTGGAGCTTGTCTTGGCTCAGCAGTGCAGCCTCCAGGCACAGAGTGAGGCCTGGGAGTTGGTGCATCTGTAAGTGGGAAGGCTCAGACATCATTAACATCAGATAAATAACATGGCTCAGACTAACAAGGTCACAGGAAGGCTTTCTTTTTTATGTAGATCAGGCTAGCTCAGGGAGCTCAGAGATCCATCTGCCTCTGCCTCCAGAGTGCTGAAATGAAAGGTATGCAGGACCTCAGCACACCCAGTCACAGGTAGTTTAAAACTTCCTCTCTCTTTGGGGACTACTCACAGGCCAAGGCTGACAGTGTTGTCTTAAAGAACTTCTGATCAGACTTGTCATAAATGCTGAGAAATTAAACAAATAATAAATAAAATTCAGAAGTAACAGAATTCTCAGTGTATTTGATAGAGAGGGGGGAACAAGTCCGAGGTCTTTGGCATTTACCATTTATTGAGAGAGGGAAGTGACAAGAAATCAGCTGAATATCCAAATCTGGAATTCAGGGGCAGGTTCCAGGCAGAAGATGTATGTATAGTTACTTTTCTTTTGTTGTGATAAAATACCTGAACCAAAACCAACTTGGAGAGGAAAGGGTTTATTACATCTTCTCTGGTATGTTGAGTTGACAACTGAAGATATCCCGCACTAAATAAATAAATAAATAAATAAATTTTTTCTTAGTTACTTATTTGGCATGGTGGCAGACCTGTAATCCCAGCTGTGGGAGGAAGATCACGAGTTTGAGGCCAGTCTGGGCTACATAATTAGTTTGTAGTGGTGTACACTGATAGGATATGCTGAAGAGGCAGAAGCAGATGGACTATACAGTGAGGTTAAGGCTACTCTGAGCTACAGAGTACATAATGAGGTCCTGTCTCAAAACAACAAAAACCTGGACCAGCAAAATAGCTCAGCAGGTAAAGACGTTTGCTGCCAAGCTCAACAATCTAAGTTTGTTCCCTGGAACCCACATGGTAGAAATTTAGATGGGAACTGACTCCCACAAGGTGTCTTCTGACCTAAACACACACACACACACACACATACACACACACACACACACACACACACGTGAAAAAAACCCTCCAAAATAAAACAAAACCCCATCAAACCAAATAAACACAAAATAAAATATTTAAGAGAGTGGTTTTTGGAGCTAAATGTGGTGGTACATAGTCCCAGCACACAGGAGGCAGAAGCAGGCAGATCCCTATGAATTTGAGGCCAGCTTGGTTTACATAGGGAGTTTCAGGCCAACCAGGCCTATATATATATGGTATATGGGGAACCAACACATGCAACATTGCACATGTGGAGATCAGAGGATAACTTGTGGAGTCATTTCTCTCCTCCTACCATATATGGGTCCTGGGGATTGAACTCAGGCCATTAGGCTTGGTAGCAAGTGCCTTTACCTGCTGAGCCATCTTGCCAGCCTCCTCCTCTCTCTCTCAGACAGGGTTTCACTATGCAGCCCTGGCTGGCCTGGAATGCACTATGTAAGCTAAACTATGCTGGCCTGAAACTCACTATGTGAACTATGCTGGCTTCAAACTCACAGAGGCCCTCCTGCCTCTGCCTCCCAGGTACTGGAACTAAGGGCATGCACCACCATACCTGGGTCAGTTCTTTTTTAACTGTCCTGACTTCGGAGCTACGTGTACATATTAAACATTCCATTGGTGAGACTAGTCATGTGGCCACATCTGGATGTGGAAAACTGAGAAAATTTGTTCCTGTCAAAATACCTGTCTCCTAGAAACAACTCTGTACCCTACACAAGGAGAAGCATGGTATGTTACTGAACTGAAAGCCTCACCTACCATCTTCTCCCCAACCCTAATCCTCCTGAACCACCCTGCCCTCCTCACTACTCCAGGTACACTCTGTTTTAACACCCATTTCTGAATCATGTTCCCTCAAATTTCCACTTGCTAATGTCCTTCTATACTGATTTGGCTTGCATTAATTAAGAATGTATCATAGTTGGGGGTAGTGGCACATGCCTTTAATCCCACCACTTGGGACGCAAAATCAGGCGGATCTCTTCGAATTCAAGGCTAGTCTGCTGTACGTGGTGAGCTCCAGGCCAGCTGGAGCTATAGGGAGACCCTGTTTCAAAAACAGAATGTATTATATATTGAGCCAGTGAGATGGCTCACTGGGTAAAGCAGCTTGCTGCCACACCTGACTTACCTGAATATGGTCTCCAAGCCCCATGTGATAGAGGGAATTGATCCCCCAGGTTATCCTCTGACTTCCACATGTATGTTATGGCGTATGTGCACATTTGAGTGCACACACACACTCAAATATGAAGAAATAAGTGTAATAAAACATTCTTATATATAAAAAAGAGTAATAAAACATTCTTATATATAAAAAAGGCCAGGCATGGGGGCATATGCCTCTCATTCTGTCTTGTGGGAGGCTGAGGTAGGAGGATCTCAAGCTCAAAGCCTGCCTGGGTTTCATAGTCAATTGGTTACATAGTTGTAAGATGTGACTGAAACCCCCAATAGTTTCAAACTCAGGAAGATGAAGGAAACCTGGAGCTGGAGTTTACAAAGCATGCATGAGGAAAGACCGATTTTTACAACTTCTCCTCAGAAATCCAGGCCCTGAAAATAGCTCAGATAAGACTCCAGACCCCAAATTCACAAAGGACACTGAGCTTCCTTAACAGATAAGGTTCCGGACTCAAAAAATGTACAAACAGCTGTAAAAAAGGACTACTTCCTGGCCAGAAGCTTGCCTTAAACATCAATCATGTCATGGCAATCCTAAACTCCTTCCCCTAAAAGCCAGGAGGGGAATGAGAGTTTTTTAAGGCTCTGGGACTTAGACTTGGACTGGGACTTGGACTGGAACTGGGACTTGGCTTGGGGCTGAGCTCACTCTCCAGCCGGGTTTCCCGGAGCCCCAGCCCCAAGATGGGGCTGAGGGGGCTAGCATTTTTCCACTCGTGGGTGCAGAGGAGCTAGTCCCATCTGGTCATCTCTCAATAAAGCTGGGTCCTGTTAGCTACCAGCAGAGTCTCTTGTCCCTTCTGTCTGCTGCGTCTCTCGAACCCTGACCTTATGCTGCGAGCACACTCTTTCAATAGTGTGACCCTGTCTCAAACAAAACAAAGCAAGTATATCATGCTCTAGATATTTAAAGTTCCTTTCATTAATTCTTCAATGAATGTATGAATCTTAATTATAATCTGTTGACAAGTAAGAATGACTATTCTCAACACAGAGAGGTTGACTGATGTGCCTCTTACACACTAGCAAGAGTGGGAGTAGAGACTTAAACACTAAGTAGTAAGAACATCCAGTTCTATATTTCTTCTGGCTCTCTAAGAAGCAATCACTGCCAAGCGTATTTCCTACTGGGAGGGAGATCACTTTACAGTTGAGTATTGTGGGCCTCTGAGCAACTACTTTTCCCAAGGCAAATTAATACAGTCACGGTTCTGTTTTTAACTTGTGTTTTATGGGTTGAGTTAGTCTGAGAGAGGTCTTCAAGCAGCTGGCTAACCTGGACACACTGGATAAAAGAGTTTCTAGACTTTTAAACTGAGGACATTTCTTTCTTTTCCAAGTCTCTTCTCTATCATTTCTAGTGTGACCCTTTAATTTGCCTTGTTTGTACACCTTACAGAATAAATTCTCTACCCGCATACTTGAAGACTTTCTTGCTCAGTCCCTTTTCTCTTTCTCTGGTTTCAACCTCCTTTTAATATCTTTTTTTCTTACTTTTTACTTTTTATTTTTTTGAGACAGGGACTGTATAACCCAGGCTGTTTTCATATTTATTAACATCTTGCCTCCTGAGTGCTGGGTTTACAGGCTTACACCACCATGCTTGATTTTTCTATCTTCCCATCTTAACATATATCCTGCTGATGCCTGAATATATTAATTTTTCTGTCACTGTCTGTTATTGCACATGTTACAGATCAAGTATCTTCTTTCCTTCCCCTTTCTGACCTGAGAAATTCCTCTCGATCCTTTGGATCTCCGGAAGCCTTCCCTGACCCTGCCCCAACACCACAGATTCTTTCTGTGCTCTTTTAAAAAATGTTTTATTATTTTATGTGGATGAGTGTATTGCCTGCATGTATGGAAGTGCACTCGTGTCGTGCAGTATCCGAGGAAGTCAGAAAAGGGCATTGGATACCCCTGGAACTGGAGTAACAACTGATGGTTGATAGCTGCCATGTGGGTGCTGGGAATCAAACCCAGGTCCTCTGCAAGGTCAGGCAGGGCCCTTAACCTCTGAGCCATCTCTCCAGCCCCAGCCTTTCTGTGCTCTGTTTAGCTCCCTGAATCCCCTGCCCAATGTCCCTAGTACACAGGACAGAATGGGCTTTGAGAAGCTACCTTCTCTCCTCTCCAATTTTCTTTTTTTTGGTTTTGAGACAGGGTCTCCCTGTAGCTAGGAATTGGCTATGTAGACTAGGCTAACCTCCATCTCACAGAGATCCACCTGCCTCTGCTTCCCCAGTGCTGGGATAAAGGTGTGGCTGCTCTCCAGTTTTCTCCCACTGGTTCAGCCAGGTTAGATACAGGGAGGGGTAGCGCTATGGTTTCCAGTGATGTCGGTTGTGACCTCCAGCCCATCCTCCCCAAGGGAACTAATACTTGAGAGAAATACCAGGGACAGAACCCAGGAGAGGACCCAGGTTCAGCCCTTGGGGAAGCCAACTGCCTTCTCTAAGTCCTTATTTGGCAGCCAGGGTAGACCTTTAGGGTGTTGCTTTGGAACAATAAGGATAATGTGTACTGTTTAGTGAGTATCTTCTGTGTTCTTGACAGGACTGTCACCACTTTCCCTAGGTTAGCATTTGTCTCAGGTGGTTTTCACAAAACCAGGACTGCTTGCACCTACAGATTAAGTAATTTGCCCAAAGTCACACAATATATGATAAAAGTTGGGCGTTGTTGTTAGAGACCATGCTGGTAATTCTTATACTATTGCTTTCTCGGCTTCCAGTAAAGACCCAAACTGAGCCTGTTGTGGTGGTGCAGGCTTGCAAGCCTCCCACTCAAGAGGCAGAGGCAGGAGAATTGCTACAAGTCAGAGGCCAACCTATTGTACGTAGCAAATTCCTGGCTGGGCAGGGCTACACTGTGAGACCCTGTTCACAAAAAAAAAAAAAAAAAAAAAACCCAAAACAATAAAAAGCACATCTGTCAAGTTCCTGTGGGAAAGGACATCAGCTTCTTCTTGTGCCTGGAGACAAGGACCAGGAGGAAAGTTTCTCGCTGCCTCACCGTCACCCACCCTCCTCTCCCACATAGGAAGACTGACTGGATCTGGGGAGGGGGTAGAAAGAGGGAGATGGGGGTAGGGAGGGAGGGAGAAAGAGCGCTTGGTGCATGAGAGAAGCCTGGCTTGTGGGGCGGGCACCGCATCCTTGTGTAGGATTTGTCTCAAACTCAAACAACCTTGGGGGAAGTCCTTGTTTTTTTTGAGCCTCAGTTTCCCTATCTGTAAATTAAGGGTACATATAAGATAAGCTGGCTCACCCTAAGGAAGGGATTATCTGAGCTCTATTGGGGGAAGAGCCTGGTCAGGGACACCAGGGAGCTGGAATGGGTCAAGGAGATAACAGAATTGGTTTCGCAGCTCAGGGGTCCACGGGTGACACAGGGCTGGGGTCAGCTCTCCGGACCCCTAGTGGGCGTCCGGATGAGTGCGCGCGGCCTCGGTCAGGGCCGCGGCTGTGCTGGCGGTGTCCTCTCTTCTCTCACCATGTCAGTCCCCCAGAGGGACTCGCAGTCTCGTGGGGTGGCGGTACTGCGGGATTCCGGCAGCCGGCGGCCACGCTGCGGCGAGCGCCGGGGAAGCTGAAGCCCGCGGAGCCCGGGGAGCATCACGTCATCCTTTCAGCCAGGCGCCCGCCCCCCTCCCCGGCTGCGCGTGCGCACTGGCGGCGGGCGGGGGGCCGCGGCGGGGCGGCCGCTCTCCGCCTTTCCTTGGGCTTCTCCGGCCGCGGCGCTCTTGGCTGGCGGCGGCGAGGCGGAAGGCAGCGTCCAGGATGCGGCGCGGGGCGGCCCGGCTCCCCCCTGCCCCGGCCCGGCAGCGGCGGCCGCGGGGACCCGGCCAGGCCCGGGGGCGGCGGCCCGAGCCGC
Source organism: Eospalax fontanierii (assembly GCA_035773235.1). NCBI lineage: Eukaryota > Metazoa > Chordata > Mammalia > Rodentia > Spalacidae > Eospalax > Eospalax fontanierii. Next base: position 174,704,418 of record CM069524.1, on the reverse strand, counting down.
GGTAGCGGGAGCGGCGGCCGGGGGCGGGGGCTCCGCTCGGCTCGCCCGGCTCGGGCCCGGCGCCATGAGCGGCGGCGGTGGCGGCGGCGGCGGCGGCGGAGGGGGCTCGGCGCCTAGTCGCTTCGCCGACTACTTTGTCATCTGCGGGCTGGACACCGAGACCGGGCTGGAGCCGGACGAGCTGTCGGGTGAGTGCGCGCCGAACCCGGCCGGGGATCTCGGGGCCCGCTTTGTCCCGCGAGCCGGGGGGAGGGTCGGGCGAGGGGACGCCGAGCCGCGGGAGCGGACGTGGTGAGGGTCCCCGGGGTCCTCCCACCCCTGCGCGGTGGGCACGTTTCGGCCCCCGGGGAAGGGAGGGAGGCCCTGGAGGAGGTCGAGCGACCGAGTCTCCCGTCAAGGAGGGAAGTCAGCCCACGTCCTAGTGTAAGTAAGTTCCACCCAGACTTTTAAAAAGAGCAAAACACAAACTTGGTGAGTTTGCCTGGCCTCTTCCCAAGAAGCCTGTGAAACCAGTTCCTCAAAACCGTTATAACTCAACCCTGAGCAGGCCAGGCCCCTGGCCCTTCCTCCAAATTGCAGCTCTGCGGCTCTGGATGGGGCGTGAAGTGATGACTCCAAGAGGAAGGGGTTCTCCCTCGGGACTGATAAGGGCTTGTACACCGGGGACTGTCTGTGAAAGTAGTCTATATCCTTTATGAGGCGAGGGTCGTCTGTGAATAAAAGGGCATCATCCCAGGTTGGACAACATCAGTTGAACAGGTTGTGTTGTGATGCGTATCGTGTTATCTTTCAAAGGGGGAAGTAGTGGGGGAGTGACCACAGGGGGCCCTGACCACACTTGGTACCCATTGCTGGAAGATGTCAGAATTCTAAAATCCCCGTGAATTCCACCATAGGGTCACTGGTACCTCTGAATTGCAACAGTTTTGAAAAGTTTTGCCCGGAGTGACCAGTTAAGTAGGTTCCTGTGGGTAGAGGTTTGTTGTGTTAGACTTTAAAGTTATGTCATACTGATTTGATAAGGGAAACTCCTTTCCACTTTTCTGTCACTGCTCACTGTAAAGTTTCTCTTTTGAAAGTGCTCATCCTGTTGACTAATTTTACTTTGCTTCGGAGACGACGGGATAGTTTTGTTTTTTATTTTTGTCACTGGAAAAATTTCAGGTGCACACTTAAAATGACAAAAATGGATTGTCTTTTTAAAGTATGATAAACTCATGCTGGATCAAAGTTGAAGATCTGCGATTTCCTCATTATCTGCAGGTGGAGAAAAATAATTCAAAAGTAGTAATATAGTTAATACTAGCTAGACCTTCTGTTGCTAGCTTTAGTATTACAGGTTCACCTTTTTAAGTCTTCCGATTCTTACAATGAAGATGTCATCTGTTTCCTATGGGTCCAGTGCTTCTTTCACTACACTGCATCACACTGGCCACCTTGGAGGTCTTTAGAAAACTGGACATGGTTTCATGTTGTGGTGCATATACTCTCACCACTTGAGAGGCAGAGGTGGGAGGATTGTCACAAGTTTGAGGCCAGCCCGGGCTACATAGTGAGACCCTATCTTCAAGAAAAAAAAAAAGTGCAGTGTCGTGGCAGAGGCCTTTAATCCTAGCAGTCAGGAGATAGCCAGGCCAATCTCTGTGAGTTTGAGGCCAGCCTGGTCTACATAGTAATTTCCAGGCCAGCCAGTAGGACATGGTGACGTCCTGTCTCAAAAACAAAACAAAACCGACAAACAGAAAATGTTGAGATAGGTTAAAAATAAGTTATTCTCAATAAAAGAATCTCAGAGGTAGAATCAACTTAATTTTATGCGATGCTACTGAATGTCTGTTGAATTGTGTAGACATTTGGCTTTGGAATATAAAGGCAGCCTGTGTCCTACAACTGTGACCTCTGCAGAGGCAGAGGCAGGAGGGTCAGGAGAGTTCAAGGTCATTTTCAGCTACATAAAAAAGAAAATAGGGCATGGGTTTTGGAATAAGGTCTTTCCATTTTGCTGTTGACTGTATTTGTGACTGGGGGCAAGTTAGATAATCAGCAAAAGAGTAGGCATCTAAAATGCCTTAATGAGCAAACCCTCAAGACTCTTAAGAAAAATGCAGTGTTTGACTACAAGAGAAATGTTATTCTCATGAATATCTGTTAATTATCTGACTTTTCAGCCAGCTAAAGTTAACCCCCTTTGAAAGCTCATTGGGAGAATAAAGAAAGGAGGGATGGATGGAATAGATGTGTACGAAGGGTTTTTGTGTCTTTAAGTGTTGTTGCAGCAGTGCAGTGCCAAGATGGTTTATCTGGTAGCTGGCCTTTGTTATAATAGACACTGATTGAGGGATTTTTTTTTTCACTGTTCGTTTCATTTCTGGAAGATTGATAGGGGAATCGGAATGACCCAGGGGGAATCTTTGAATTCAACAAAACAATACAAATAGCTCTGTACAGTCCATGCTGAGACCCCTCCTGCTCTCTCTACAGCCTGCCTATTTCTCCCAAACTGGTGATGTCAGTCAGTGAAAATATAGGAAGTTGTGAATTGCACTTATGCTCTCTGGGGAGGTAGTAAGGAGCCTGTGTTCTTTTCTCCAACCAAATTAAGTTGAATATTCCAGTAGTTCCTCAACTCTCAAAAAAGAAAAAGCAAATCAAAGATGTTTAGCCAGGCCAGGTGTGGTGGCACATGACTGTAGTACTAGGACCTGGGAGGTGGAGGCAGGAGGGGTAGAAGTTTAAGGTCATCCTTGTCTACATAGACAGTTTGAGGCCAGCCTGGGCTACATAAGACCCCCATCTCAAAAACAAAAGACCTTCCCAACTTCAAAAACAAACTAAACTAAACAACCTCTAAACAAACAAACAAGCAAACAAACAAACCAAAAAATGCTTCCAAATAATTTCAGCACTCTTGAGGCTGGGGCAGGAAGATTATGAGTTGGAAGCCAGCCTGGGCTACAACATTGTGAGATACCGCATCAAAAAGAAGAAAACCTAGCTGGTACAGTGATGTTTACCTTTAATCCCAGGCAGAAACTGGTGAATCTTTGTGAGTTCAAGGCCAGCCCGATCTTCATAGTGAGTTCTCAGGCAGCCAGGATTACATAGACCAAAACAAACAACATCCCCTTCCCCCAAGCTTCCACAATCTTAAAAATTTTTTTACTTTATTTATCTTATGTGTTTGACTGTTTTGCCTGCAGTGTGTAACTGCACCAGTGTTGTGTAATATCAGTGAAGGGCAGAAGAGAGCTTCAGGTCCGGAGACTGAAGTTGTTAGTCACTACATGGGTGCTGGGAGCTGAATCTGAGTCCTCTGCAAGAGCAGCTAGTGCCTTTTTTTTTTTTTTTTTAATCTTCTTGAGACAGGGTCTCTCTGTAGCCCCAGCTGGTCTGGAACCTGCCATTACTTAGACCATCCTGGCCTTGAACTCAGAGATCTACCTGTCTCTGCCTTCCGAGTGCTGGGATTAAAAGCGTGCACCACCACACCTGGCCACAGCCACTGTTCCTAACTACTGAACCATCTCTCCAGCACCCCATAACCCTTTACATGCACACATAGGAGATGATCATTGAAATTCAGAGATCCAGTAGATTGTCATAAATATTGATCTGACCCAAGAGGTTAAGTATGGGCTAGAAGGAAAGGTTGGTTAATAGTTTAGCTAAAAGAAAAGTATAATACTGGGAGAATATACTGAAATAATCTTTTAAAAAATATTTTATTTTTTATATGTATGAGTATTGCCTGTATGTAAGTGCACCCTTGTTGTGAGGTACCTGTGGAGGTCAGAAGAGGGTGTCAGATCCTCTGGAACTTGGAGTTAGAAATGGTTGTTAGCTGCCTTGTGGGTGCTGGGATTTGAACCTGGGTCCTCTGCAAGAGAAGTTAGTGCTTTCTTAACTGTTGAGCTATCTCTTTAGTCCTTGAACTAATCTCTTAATGTGACTTTTTGATAAGAAAGAAAATACTGTCTAGGAAATCCAGAGCAGAGGACATTTTAAGTCATATTCCTTAAATGTACTAAACAGTAAAATTAGAACTTTTGTTTTTTGAGATGAGGTGTTGCTGTATAGACCAAATTGGCTTGGACCTCCCTATGTAGATACCCCAGGGTAGCCTTGAACTAGTGATCCTCCTGCCTCAGCCTCTTCAATGCTAGGATAATGGGTGTGAACAGCTATGTCTGGCTGATATGTTGTTTTGATTACAGCCACCCTGATGTGCATGCTGTGGTATCTTGTGCTTTTCTTACTCCTAATTTCTAAGGAAGGGTATTTTATTAAAAGAAATGAAGTCTGTTTCTTCTTACAGAGGTGAAGTTGCTAAAGCTTGGGAGCTGGGTGTCACAGCACTTGTTTATAACCTCAGCCCTGCAGGCAGAGACAGTATAGCCCAAATTCCAGACCAGTCTGCCGCATAGGAGAGTCTATCTTCAAACTCACTCCCCTTGTCCTCCCTCCACCCAAAAAAAGTTTGATAAAGTGCCTGGGTATGTGCCTTGTAGTAGAGCACTTGCCCATTATACAGGAAACCCTGGGTTCAAACAAAACAACAAAAATATTAGCTGGGCCAATTTTAAATTGGGAGTCAATCTTGCTTTGATTTTCCCTCTACCAGTCTCGTTTGTTCTGGGCAGATTCTTGTTATCAGGATTACTAACTGCAGGAAACAGATCCTGATGGTTTATCTCAGGCCTCTGCCTGTCTGAAGTCAAGGCTGTTGGGGGGGTGGATTTTCTAAGTTAAGTCATGTGTTGTGTTTTCTTTGTAAGAAAGAAGTCTGGAGAAGGCCAGCACACAGGAAATAATAAAGGAGCAGCACGAGGCAATGCAAAACACATGGTTATTCCTATCCCCTAAGAGAGCGCTATTTGACATCCCCAAATTTGGAAGACCACATTGAAAATACGTAGATTTTACTTTAATGACTTTGGGGCAAGGCTTCTCTCAGGAGGAAATCCTGTCAGTGTTTGGTGCTTAAATCAAATTCTATACTCTATTCAGCCCTTCCTTCCTTCCTAGGTTAAAAATAAAGTTTTCTTTGCCTAAGACCTCCTTTGGCAGCATTCTTTTATAAGATTATATTTTGACTAAGTCTGGTGAAAGGTGTATTTGGACTTGGCTTAGCTCCTTGACTGTTCTTAGATTGAAAACTGTCGTATGGTCTTAGAGATCTCTGAATAACCTGTGTTCTCACAAGGGAACCTGTGCCTTGTTTTGGGTTCCTGATGGGTATGACACAGGAGAGAGTGAGGGGAAAGGAGAGGGGCTGGCTTGCCTTTTCAGAAGCTGATGACTTTTTACAGAATTCAGTGATGAAACATGGAAACATAGTCTATCACCACCAGACTTTTAGATTTACTTCTTCAGAGTTATTAAATTAGGTAGTTATTAGTCAAATGTCCATGTTCCATATGGTCTATGATTATTGATTTTAATTTCTTATTATATTAATTTTTGTGTGTGTATGTATGTGTGGGTGTGCATGTGTCATGGTGTGGAGATCAGAGGACAGCTTGCTGGAGTTGGTTCTTTTCCATCATCTTAAGTTCCTGGGATAAAACTCAGGCCTTCAGGATTGGCAGCAAGCACCTTTACCCACTGACTGTCTCGCTGGCCTTGACTGTTGATTTTAGCTTGGAGTGTTTGAGACTGTGAGCCACAGGGTCCTGGCAAGGTGAACTGTGAAAGGATGGGCCACTCAAGCTATTTTCAGTATACTCTCAGGGGATCAGACAACTCCAGAAAGTAAGGTAGCAAGAGGTATAGTTCAGACCATTGCATTTCTAAACTATGCTTAGGGTATGTGCTTGGTTGTTACGTGTGGACTTTCTTATAATGTGACTTCCTGCAAAAGCTTTTTTTCCTTTTAAATTCTTCATTAGTCTGGTAGGTAGGTGTTACTTTTCTCATCTCTATTATAAAGTTACAGACAAAAGCAACTTATGGAAAGAAGGAAGGAAGGAAGGATTTATTTTGGCTCACCATTTGAGGCGATACAGTCCCATCACAGTGGGAGAAATCATTGTGAGGCACCTGACCGTGCTTTGCCTACAGCAAGGAAGCAAAGGCCTATTTTTATTCAGACTGGGACTGGAGCTCCTGGGATGGTGCTACCTACATTCAGGGTAGGTCTTCCCTCTTCAGTTAAACCTGTTTGCAAACACCCTCACAGACACATAGCGCTATGTGTCACAGGTGATTGTAAATTCAGTCAATGACAGTTATCATAGTCAGGTCAAAATTTTGCTAGGTCATCTGTGGTCTACTGTCTAGACATGACTAGATGCTTTAGTTCAAAATGCTTTTATGGAATTCTGAGCGGCCTAAGCAATGAGGTCAGAAGGTGGCCATCAGTGAGCATTCCTTGATTTCTCAGTGTAGAATGTGGTATGTAGTTGTATGTTCATTTATATTGGTTGCAGAAACAAAGAATGCCAAGAACTAGAAATCAAAGAGTCTAGTCATCACTTTTGACAGGTGGTAATGATTAATATTTGTAAATAACCTTATAGTTTTGCAGTGTATTTCTAAACCATTTTGAATTTTTTTCAGGTGTCACTTGAAGTAAAATTTTCTGTCCAGTGTTACCCAGCAAGTTAAAAAAGAATTGTTAGAATCCTAGTGTCTGTTATCTGACTATTATGTGGTTTTACTTTACTTTTAAAAAAAATTTTTTTTCAGTCTTTTTGAGACAGGGTCTCCTTGTAGCCTATGTAGACTAGGCTGGTCTTGAACTTCCAGAGATCTGCCTGCCTCTGCCTTTGCCTCTGCCTTTGCCTCTGCCTTTGCCTCTGCCTCCTGAGTGCTGGGACTAAAGGTATGCACCACCATGCCCCAATGTTTTTGTTTTTTAATTAAAAAATTTTAAAGATGGATAGCATTAGACTAGTGACTTCATCCTTGAATCACAGTGCTTAGCATGGCGTGCTATGATTTGTGGTTCAGTGTCTTACTCATTCTTCTGTAGCTATGCTGTGTCAGAAGAGGAGGCACACCAGGTTTCCTAGTTGTACTCAAGACTGGTTGCTGTTTTTTTCTTCTCTGCCCATTCTTTTATCAGTTCTGGAAATCTTTGTCTTAGATCAAAAAGTAAGTAGAACTTTGGTTCTAAGAAGAGTTTCTCTTTCTCCTTCTGTACTTTCAGGGTGTTTTAGGCTTTTTGCATGTGGTCTGTTTTCTTTGAAGAGGAAAAGAAGATGATTTGTGTCTGCTAACCTCAGAAACCCCTTGGTGTACTGGGTGCAGCCTGCAGTTCTCATCTTCTGTGGTGTTGGCTAGGGGTTTGCCTGTGATTTCTAATTAACTGTGCTCCTGAAGTGAAAGGATATAGAAAACAACCAGAAAAGTTTTAGGGTTTTTTAAGGTCATGAAAACCCGAGGAAGTGACTTAGAAATAATAACAGCAGGCCAGGATTCATGACAGTAAATAGATAAACCCAATTTATAGCAAATTACATAAATACTTGTTATACACAAGAATTATATTCCAGTACTTCCAAAAGAACTGGCTCTTTAAAAAAATAATTATTAGGGCTGGAGAGATGGCTCAGCAGTTAAGAAAACTGGCTGCTCTTGTAGAGGACCCAAGTTCTGTTCCTAGCACCTAGGAACAGGTAGCTAACAACCATTGGGAACTCCAGTTCCAGGAACTCCAATACTGTTTTCTGTTCTAGGTAGGCATTGCATGACTTGAATGCACAAACATACATGCAGGTAAAACACTCATACACATAAAATTAAAAAAAAAAGATCAGTGTGTATGTATGTGTGTCAACTTGTGTACCACATGTAAGCCATGCCTGGGGAGGTCAGAAGAGGGCATCAGATCCCCTGGAACTTGAGTCATAGCTGTTGTGGGCCACCTGATATATATGCTAGGAACTGAACCTGGCTCCTCTGGAAGCATATATTATTAATATTTTTTTTAATGTGTAGGAATGTTTTGCCTACATGTATGTAAGTATACCTGTATTGTGCAGTGTCTACAGAGGCCAGAAGAGGGCATCAGTTCTTCTGGAACTGGAGTTATAGACAGTTTTAAGCTGCCATGTGGGTTCTGGGAACTGAACTTGAATCCTCTGCAAGAGCAGCCAGTGCTTTTAAGTGCGGAGCCATCTCTCCAGCCCTCTTTGTAATTTTTAAATGATGACCATATAACATTGATTTAGCCTGCTTATGATGATAGGGATTAATTTTGTTATATTCTATTTGAAAATTTATTTATTTTATGTGTATGAGTGGTTTGCCTGCATGTATGTAAGTGCACTTGTGTCCTTCAGTGTTGCGGAGGTTAGAAGAGGGTGTTGGATCCCTAGAACTGGAGTTAGGGACGGTTGTTAGCCACCTTATGGGTGCTTGGAATAGAACCTGGGTCCTCTGCAAGAGCAGTCAGTGCTCTTAACCTCTGAACCATCTCTCTAGCCCCCAAGGTAATTTTGGAGGGACACAGTGAATCCATAGTAAAGTGCAACAAATATCTAAACAGTCTGTGCTAAACAGTCAATAATTTGCCAAACCCTGTATGTCCAAATAGTGTTTAATCCCCTCCTTTCCTAGTACGTAATCTGGTGTTACCCTTTCCCCACTTCTTACCACGTCTCTATGAAGCATTGTCTTTTCCTTGCATTTCTGTCCTTTGGAAAATTGTGTACCTATTGTGTTTTTGTGGAGCATTATTGCATTCCTGATGTAGCTTTGTTGGTTGCTTTGCTTGTTAAGAGTGTGTAGTGTGTTTAGTAGGGCCAAGGTAATTGAGTTAAGTCTCCATAAGGACGACTTTTGTATTAGCCTTTTCTGACCAGCCTGTTCATAAGGGTACTGTAGGTCCAACGAATGTGAAAAAGTGGTTACCATCCCTGTGATCAGTAGATAATTAACAGTGAAGTTTATGGCATACAGTTCAGTGCCATGTACCAGGTGACATGATCCTCACATTCCAGATCAGGAAACCACAGTGCATCAAGTTTAAACAGGCATAGATCACATAGAAGAATTAGAAGCTTGTTCTCCTTGTCTCTGAATCCTCTATCACACACCTTTGTGTTATTAAAATACCAGCCTTGTGATGGGGTACTTGTTTACAAAGATGTGTGTGCCATAGTCCTGTCCTTGAGTTTATAGTATTCTGAGGAGTTAGCATATAAATGCAATGCAGTTAATAATGAAGATATATTTCTAATTTTGAGTATTTCGTAGGCAGTGTTTGTCCAGAAAATCTCAAAGTTGGGCAAGTAGAGCACTTGCCTAGCATACACAGAGCCCTAGGTACAATCCCCAGCAGTGTGTGTGTATCTGTTTGTGTAAACAGAGGACTGTAAAGTTAGGCTTTTGTTTTTCGTTCCCTCATTCAGCTATTCCTTGATGAGTTCCAGTTATCTGGTAATCGCTGAGGTACTTGAGACACATCAGTGTATAAAATTCTCTTTGTGGTGATCTGTTTTAAGTGATCTGAAACTCCTGCGTAGACCAGGCTAGCCTTGAACTCACCAAGATCCATCTTGCCTCTGCTTCCTGAGTGCTGGATTAAAGGCATGTGCCACCACACCCAGCTAGAACTTGTCCTAAAAAAAAAGAAAGAAAAACAAAAGAAAGCCCAAAGTAAGTAACACATAGAATGTAAAGGGTATTTAATAAGAACTAATGGGATCAGGGGTGTTAGGACAGGATAGACATCGATATTCCACTTTTTCTTTTTTTTTTTGAGACAGGATCTTGCTCCAGGCTGGTCTAAACTCTTGCCAGTCTCCTCCTTTATCACCCTGAATTCTGACTGATGTTACGCTTTTAAATGGGATGGGCCAGGTATTGAGAAAGCAGCAATTTGAGGAAATTTTGTATAAAAATCAGGATTAAGCCATGTGTATATGTGGAGAACGTTTTCAGACTCAGAACTGTTCATAAGTTTAGTGAGGCTGGAGGGTGCAAGAGGATGAGAGGAGAGGAGAGCTAGCTGGGGTGGGGGAGCTGGGGCCTTGCAGACCGGTGGTTTTCAGTGTGTGGTCTCTGGGTCCCACTGAGACCATCTGAGAGCTTACTGGAAATGTAAATTTCATCCTGCTGACCCATCGCACGTGTGTGTCTGTCTACTACCCACCTCCCCAACTTTTGTTTTGAGATGGTTTTTTTTGGTTTGTTTTCCAAACTACCTTTGGAGAGATTGCTGTATTTGCCTTCTGAGTAGTTTTGATTACAGATACATGCCATTTCACCTAGCCAGGCCCCATTTTTCAACTTTAGAAGCAGAAAATCTGGGGGGAGGAAGGGAGAACTAGAAAACTGTTTTATCAAGTTTCCTAATCCTTGATTTATGCTATACTAAAGCTTGAGAGCATCCCCTCCCCTTCTTTTTTCAGGGCTTGGGATTGAACTCAGGGCTTTACACGTACTAGGCAAGCACTCTGCCACTGAGCCATGTCCCCACAGTCTTGGCTGCAGTACTGAAATTCAAGTTCCTCATGACCCAGCTGCAAAACTCTTCAGCTTGATCTGGGATTACAGGAGACACCAGAGTAACTTCAGAGCTTTGGCTTTGCAGTCAGCCGCTTCTGCTTTCAAACTGTGGTTCCCTTACATGCTGTTGTGGGGTCTTGGATGATTCTACAACTTGTTTGGAGGTTACACGAGGAAGGAACACGCACATGTATGTACACAGGTGTGCACAGAAATTACTGGGGCAGGTGAGTCTGTGCTGAGTCGGTTCTATTCCTAACCGTAATTTTTTTCTTCTACTGATTGGAATTAATGAATTTTTCAACACCCTACTTCTTGCCTTCCTCCACTCAACCTCTTCTGTGAGGTTTAGCTCCTCAGGTTCTACATTGAAAGCTGGAGAGACCATGGAAGATCCACTGTGAAACAACATAGAAAAGAAACAATTCCCAGGAAAGGAGCAGTTAGTGAATAGTATGATGGCGGGGTTCAAGACAGGGAGCATATTCTATAGTTTAGTACTAGTTCATGCCATATAAAATTGACTACAGAGAGGGGACTAGAGACATGGCTTAGTGGTTAAGAGCATTTAGTACTCTTGCAGAGGACCCAGGTTTGGTTCCCAGCAATGACATCAACAAGTCACAACCACTTGTAACTTCAGTTCCAGGGATCTGATGCCCCCTTCCCTGGGTACCTGAATGCATGTGGTACACATCAACTCAAATGTATGCATAAACTCATGCAGGCACACACAATACACATAAATACAAATTTTTTAAAAAGTTTATTAAACATTTACTATTGTTGGACATGATGTGGACATGACAAGAGGCAGAGGCAGGAGGATCTCTGTGAGTTCAAGGACAGCTTGGTTTGCATATTGAATTATGGGCCAGCCAGGGCTACATAGTGAGGACACTGTCTCAAAACAACAGCAGCAACAACACATTTTTTTTTTTTTTTTACTACAGAGGGCCTAGCTCTGGGTTTAACTCTGAACAAAAATATAGTCTCTCTGATTTATTCATTAATTCAGTAGTAAATATGTGCAGAAATACACATATGCCCATGTATAAGTAAGTGATAGACTTTAAGGGTTGGAATAAAACAGGTCATTAATGTATGAAGTAACATTTCTCTGTCTTTGAAAATAAAACTGAGAGGCTGAGTTTGAGGAAGTAGAAGGAAATGGAGGCAGGAGGGTCAGAAGTTCAAGGTTATACTTGTTCTCGGTCATCCTCAGCTTCTTAGCAAGCTTGAAGTCCCTGGTCTACATGAGACCTACATAAGAAAAATAAACAGCCCAAAACAACAATAGCAAAATATCCAGTTGAGTTTTAAAATACATACGTGCCATAGAAACTCAGTAAATATAGAGAATATAGAAGTAACTCATTCATAATTCCTTTATCCAGAATTAAGTTCTGTAAGCATTTTGATGCTTTTATGGAGTTCTTTTCAGTATTTAAATCTTTTTATTGCAGCATTACTTAAACACAATATAGCGTACTGATTGAGTGTACAGCTTAATATGTTTTATATATGTCTGTATGCATGTACTCCTCACCCAGTAATGCTTTCCAGATTTTACTATTGGCTACATGCATTTGTATTTTAATTTAGAGCTCATGTAAAGTGTAATTTTATTTTGATATTTTTAGCTTGATGTTCTTGGTAGTCTTATGCCATTTCCTGAAATTCCATTGATATAGTTAAGACAAGATCCTATTTAAACAACCTGAAGGGATTTTAGTTTCAAATTATAACATATTTGTACGTAATATCTTTTTATTGATTTTATTTTACGTGTGTGTATTTTGCCTGCATATATGAAAGTTTACTTTTGCATGCAGTGCTTCAAGAGGCCAGAAGAGGGCATCAGATGCCCTGGAACTGGAGTTATAGACAGTAGTTGTAAGCTGCTATATGAATGCAGGAAACGGAACGTGGGTCTTCTATAAGAGCAGAACTTCAGAGCCATCTCTCCAGCCCCAAGTAACAGCTTTTTTGTGTGTTTTTGAGACAAGGTCTCACTAAGTAGCCCTGGCTGGCATGTAACTCACTATGTAGACCTGGCTAGCCTGAAATTCACAGAGATCCACCAGACTCTGCCTCCCCAATGCTGAGATTAAAGGTGTGCAACCCACTACGTGACATCTTTATGGTGGATTATTATTATTTTTTTTGAGACAGAATCTCACAGTATATATACCTTGGACTCACCTTGAATTTACAGTAATCCTCCTGTCTCAGCCTTCTTTCTGAGTGCTGGGATTACAGGCATGTACCACCATGCCTGGCTTGCAGATAACATTTTATATAAGACAAAGATATTTATTATTTAATTTAAAAAAGTTTTATGTGTATGGGTGTTTGTGTGTACTTATGTGCACCATGTGTGTGCCTGGTGCCCAAGGAGGCCAGAAGAGGGCATTGAATTCCTTGGAACTGGAGTTATAGATGGTTGTAAGCTGCCATTTGGGTTCTGGCAACTGAACTTAGGTCCTCTGCAAGAGCAGCCAATCATCTTAATCATTGAGGCATTTCTCTAGAACCCAGATAACATTTAAAATGTTTTTATTTTATGTGTATGAGTGTATTGTTTCATGTATGTAAGTGTCTCTGTGTTGTGCAATGCTATGGAGGTCAGAAGAGGACATCAGATACCCTGGAACTGAAATTACGTGTGGTTGTTAGCTACCATGTGGGTGCTGGGAACTGAACCTGGGTCCTCTGCAAGGCAGCCAGTGCTCTTAACTCCTGAGCCATCTCTCCAGCTGCCCCCAGATAACATTTTAAAAGAGTACCTCATATCAGTAAAAAGATCTTTTTGGACCTTTGGAGTATTTAAATTTTTTAACAAATATCTTTGTACACTTATTTTGCACAGTTGTGAGAATCTTTTTGTAATGTTAATTGCTAAAGCTGGACTTCATTTAATAAAATATTTATACATATTTATTTTTAGTTTTAATAGATACTGCCCAATTTTGTTCCTCAAAGACTGAACCAATTTTGACTTTGACCAACCGTGTTTGAGATTTCAGTTTCTCTGTACCGCTAATAAAATTTTACTGCTGGGGCTGGAAAGACGGCTCAGCGGTTAAGAGCACTGACACTGAGGGCATTGCACAACCTGGATGCACTTTTTATGTACATGCAGGTAATCCATTCATATACATAAAATAAAAAATAAAAATTTAGAAATTACTGCTTTTAAAAAAGATTTATTATTTTTTGCATATATGTGTTTACCTGCATGTATGTATATGTGTACCATGTATGTACCTGGTGCCTGTAGAGTCCAGAAGAGGGTTTTGGAAGTGGAACTAGAGTTTTAGTTGGTTGAGAGCCTGCTGATGTTTGTGCCGAGACCAAACCCAATTCTCTGTAAGAGTAGTATGTGCTCTTAACCACTGAACTGTCTTGTCTAGTGCTCAAAAATGTTACCTTTTTTTTTTTTTTTGTCTTTTTGAGACAGGGTCTCTCTGTAGCACCAAGCTGACCTCAGACTCACAGAGATTTGCCTGCCTCTGCTTCCCAAGTGCTGGGATTAAAGGTATATGCCACCATACCTGACTTTAGAATGTCTCTGTTTTTAAAGAACATTTTGAAGTTTCAGTGACGAAAACATTCTATCTGAATTTAATCGTTAGGCTGAGCATCTTTTCAGAAATTTCATTGCCTTTTTTAAAAAACATTTCTTCTATGCATTACCTGTCCAGGTATTTTGTTCATATTTTTGTTGTGGTTTTTTTCTGTTTCTGATTGATTTATGCAAACTCCTTGTGAGGAATATTATTCTCTATGTGTTTAAAAAATACTTTTACATATTAAAAGTGATGATTAAGAGCTGGGGAGATAGCTCAGCTGCTGATTAGCTTGAGATGGTGGAATGAGAGAACCAGCTCCTGCAAGTTTACCTCTGGCTCACACACTCACATGTGCATGTACACACAGAGCTATTTTAGGTCTGGTGGCACTTTGCTTTCCTGTAATCTTAGCAGTTTGGGAGACTAAGGCAGGAAGGTTGTGAATTTGATTCTAGCCTTTGTAACATGGTGAGATCCTTTGCACTTTTTATTTGTTATTTTTTATTTTATGTTTATGAGTATATTGTCTGCATGTATGTAAGTGCACTCGTGTTGTACAATGCCCGAGGAGGTCAGAAGAGGGCATTGGATCCCCTGGAACTGGAGTTAGGATGGTTGTTAGCCACCATGTGGGTGCTGGCATTCTAACCTGGATCTTCTGCAAGAGCAGCCAGTGCTCTCAACCACTGAACCATCTCTCTGGCCCTATCCTGTGCATTTTTCTTGTGGATTGTTTGTATATGCTTGCCATAATTTTTCCTTTTGCCTATTTACTTTTGGGGGCACAATAGGGAAGACTGAATTGGAGTTCTTTTGGAGAATAATTAAAGATCTCCCTTACTTAGGAAGGCTGATGAATTTGTTATGGAAGTGGGGAGGATAAAGGAATGTGGTTTGGTAGTTTTCTGTGGGCTGCTGTATCAAATGACCACAAGTGGTATTTGTGGTTTAAAACAACTGGGTTCTGTTGGCTGTGGAGGCTGCAGTCCATGATCAAGGTGTCAATGGACTGAAGTCCCCCAGAGGCTCTTGGGGAGAGTGATTCCTGGCTGCTTCTAGCTTCTGGTTCCTTTGGCCAGCCATTCTTTGCCCCTGGCCACACCCTTCAGTTTCTTCCTCTGCCTTTTCTTTCTCTTGTGAATGTGTCTTCGACCCTTTGTGTCTGTCTGTGTATAGGGATTCTTGATATTGGGTGTTGAGTCCATTCAGCTAATCCAGGGTAATCTCATCTCTAGATCCTTTATTATGTCTGTGTGTTCCTTTCCTAAATGAGATAGCATTCGCAGGTGCTGGGGTCAGGGTGTGGACATGCCCATACAGAGGATGAGGAGGGCAGAATTTGAATTACCTCCATTGGGAGCAAGAAGTAGAGAAGAATAGAAAGTCTGGGACGAGTGGTTAAGAAAAGGAGGCTTGTACCACAGTGCTTTCTTGAACTGAAGATAGGTAAAAATGACTCAGGAATAATTTTGTTAGAAGCCATGTAACTCAGATAAAAGTCAAACTTCTGCTAGGCTGGATCATTATCTAAATTAACAACCATTGTGATTTAGAAAAAGGTAGTATTTTCATTGTTAGTATCATAAACATCTCTAAGTCTTAAATTTATGCTTTGAAAGCAAGCAATATAAAAGACCCTGAGTTAAGAAACAAGACCAGGTTAGAATTTTTAAAAATTTTAAAAAAAAATTGTTTTTATGTGTATGAGTTTAATACCTGCATGTATGTAAGTGTATCACGTGTGCAGTGCCCATGGAGGCAAGATGAGGGCATGGGATCTCCTGAAACTGGAGTTATGAATGGTTGTTAGCTGCCATGGGGTGCTGGGAACAAACTTGGGTCCTCTGCAAGAGCAGCCAGTGCTCTTAATTGCTGAGCCATCTCCAGTTCCCAAGAGCAGGTTTGAATTACCAAACCTCATTTTATAGACCAGAAAGTATGGTTAGCAGGATTCTGAGAAATTTGTTCAAGTTCTTGTAATTGGTTAGTGCAAGTGAGACTTGAATTTGAATTAACTCTTAGAATTTTATTTTTCTTAAACATTTTTATTGCATTTATTTATTTAATGTGTATGTGTGTGTAGATCAGAGGACAAGTTTTAGGAGTTGGTTCTCTCCTACCATCTGGATTCCTGTGATTGAACTTAGACTGAGGGTTGGAAGCAAGTGCCTTTCCCCCTTTGGCCCTACTGCCAGCCCTTATTTTATCTTTTAAAGATCTATCTTTGTTATTTTTAATTACGTTTGTGTGTACATCTGTGTGTATGTAGATTTGTGCATGTGAGGCAGTTATGAGCCACCTGACAACCTCAACTCTTAAGTGATTGGTGGTTTGTTTTCTGTGATAAGTGTGTGGAGCTCTGTCAACTGTTAAAGAAGTGAAGTGAATACATCTCCATCTCTTCAAAGCTCAGGTTTTACTGGGATCCTGAAGGACACAGTGTGAACTCGAGGTTGTATCTGTCACTGGGCTTTGTGGGTTTGAAACTCAGCTCCTGCTGTTTCTGTTTGCCTGGCTCTGGGCAGTGTGCTTCTTTCTGTCTCAGTTCCTTAGTCTGCAAGGTAGAAATATATAACTTGTTTCATGGTTCTGAGGATTAGAATGAATCCATACACTGCATGGCTTGAAACAGTGCTTGTCACATGGTATCTGTTAAATGTCCACAGTTGTTAACCTGTTTTGTTTGTTTGTTTTTCTTTTTGAGACAGGGTCTCCCTGTAGCCCCAGCTGTCTTGGAACTCAATATGTATACCAGGCTGGCCTTGATCTTACAGAGATCCAGCTGCCTCTGCCTTCCAAGTACTGGAATTAAATGTATGTACCATCATGCCTAGTTTGGTTTTCTTTTTGAAACAGGGTCTCCTCTTGTAGCCCAGGCTGGTCTTGAACTTGCTTTGTAGCCCAGGTGAGCCTCAACCTTGTTATCCTCTTGTTTTAGCTTCTAGAGTACTGGGGTAACAGGGTATGTGACACTACACCTAACTCTGAGTGTCTTAGATTCTTTTTTCCTTTTGGTCCTTGTTTTGATTTCTAAAGTACTGTTTGGGCAACACCAGGCAATGTTTTCCCTTTTCTTCTTTCTGTAGCAGGACTAGGGATTGAATCTAGGCCTAGTGCATGCTAGGGAAGTGCTCTATTGCTGAGCTCCAACCCCAGTCCTTGTGTCTTGGATTCTTTGACACAAGTTATATTTTGGAGAATTGTTCACCTTGGTTGTAGTTTCAGATTGTTCATTCTCACTGCTGTATAGTTCTCCCTTGTGTTATTTTACCTCAGAATTCTGCAGTAGCTAGGTATATGCATAGTTTCAGAATTTTGAATATTGACATGTCATTAGCATTCACTTTACATGTTATATGAGTGTGCCCTTTGATCTGTTGGGAATGTTTATAGGAATAGAATTGTTCACTGTCCTCACCAGCACTTGATATCCACCTGCCTTTTCATTTTAGCATTGTGACAGTTACACATTATTTGACTTTGCATGTTCTGGATGACAAGTAAAGTTTAGCACCTCACAAGTTTTGAAAGATCCAGATGTTTTTGCTACTTTACTTTTTCAGATGGTCTTAAATTTTTTCTTATTAATTTACTGGATTTTTTGGTTGTTGTTGTTCTTTCTTGAGACAGGGTCTTACTACATAGCCCTGGCTTGCCGGGACTTGCTATGTAGATCAGGCTGTACTCTTCTGGTCTCTACCTCCCAAGTGCTAGTACTGAAAGCCTGGACCATTTGGAATTGAAGGCAGGGACTATGCTGGGCTACAATGATTTTCTTTGTGTGCCTGTTTGTTTGAGACAGAGCCTTCCTGTTGCCCCAGCTAGCTTCTGTCTCTCAAGTGCTAGGATTAATGGCATGCACCACCATGCTGACTTGGAATTCTTTTTTTAAAAAAATTTTGATTTATTATTTTTATTTTATGTGTATGGGGTTTTGCTTGAATGTAGGTAACTGCACCTGTGTTGTGCAGTGCTCAAAGAGGTCAGAAGCGGGAGTCAGATCCCCTGGAACTGATTGTTAGTTGCCATTTGGGTGCTGGGAACCGAACCTGGGTCCTCTGAAAGAGTAGCCAGAGCTCTTAACCACTGAGCCATCGCTTCAACCCTGACTTGGAATTCTTGATATGTTCTAGATTAGTCTTTGTCATATGTAGTGCAGATATTTTGTAATAGGTACATTTCTTTTCCATTCTCTTGAGGGTGACTTGAAGGAGCAAAAGTTTTAAATTGTATTTATCAGTTTTCTCTCTTTATATATAATGTTATTTTGTGTCCTTGTTATTGCAGGATCATGAATATACTCTGTTTTCTTCTAAAGGCCCACATTGTTTTACCTTTCATATATAGATGTGTAATTCAGAGCTAAACATTTTAAATACTGTGCTGTAACACTACTCCATTACTGGCTGGAAAACAGCTTCCTTACTTTTTTTGTTGGCTGTTGTTCAGTATTCTACTGAGTGAAAGAGAAACATTTCCATTGCTCACAGCTGGGCCTGAAACACAACAAGGCTTTGATAAGGCCGATACAGTGCTGTAAATGCACATTTTGTAAAACAAGTATAAGTCTTTGTGCTTTGATAGTACCAATTCATAAAATTTTAGTGGTTAAAAAACTTTAAAGGATTTATTACTATAAAAGATCTTAAGGGCAAAGGAAATTTTCTCTTCTGTTATTGAGGGCATATTACCCAAATTCTTAAATCTTCTTGTGTGCTGTCAGGAAGAGGCTGCTGGGTGATCTCTTGTAAGCCTTGGCTTTATATTTGGACTCAGCATGCTCTGGATAGCCATGCTGGCTGCCTGGGATCTGCTTTACTTTAAATTCTGTAAAGTGGGTAGGTGATGCCATTTTCATGCAGTGGAGTCTTCCTTCTTGGGAAATATTTGGAGACCCTAAGGGTATTCCTTTGTCTTGTATTCAGGGCTAAAGATTTGGAAGGCACATATATATGGCAGTCCTCCTGGGAAGAAGAAACTAGTATTTGTTGATTTTGTGTTCCATACAAATATGTCCTGTGTGTTTACTTAAATTGTAGCTGGGCCTGGGGGTGCTGCAGGTCTGTATTCTTCCTCCATAGGGGCCTAGGTCAGGAAGATTGCAAATTTAAGGGTTGCCAGAGTGACAGAGTAAGTCCAACGCCAGCCTGGGCAACTTAGTAAAACCCTGTCTCAAAATAAAAAGTAAAAAATGGTCTTAAGATACAACTCAGTGATAGAGTGCTTGCTTAGTATGTGAGAGGCTCCAGGTTCAAACCTCCTGTTGGAAATATAATCTGAGGTCCGAGCTCTCTATCAATACCACTCAAAGAACACAACAAAAGAGTGCATCACCTCATTTAGGAAGCAAGTGAGCACACTGAGCAAGAAATTTGATAGGTTTTTAATCCTACTACAAGAATGCTCTGTCTTTTCCCCACTGACTGGGCTCCAGTCTCACAGTCTTTCATAGTTGGCTCGTGCTTTTTTGAGACAGGCTCTCCCTGTTTCCCTAGCTGGCCTGGAATTCTATGTAGACAAGACTGGGCTTTCACAGGGATTTGCCTGCCTCTGCCTCTGGGATTAAATGCATTTTACCACCGTACCTGGTTGACTAGTTTTAAAAGAATTACCATAAAGGAAATGATGGCAAGAGGAAAGGGATGGGGAAGATCATAAATAGCATTACGAAGGCACATTTCTTTGATCATTTTTTTGATAGAAAAGATTTGAATTCTTTGTAATTATTTCCCTCACCCCCAGTACTGAAAAAAAAGTCATTCTCGTTCTCTCAGTAGGACAGATAAGGTAGGCATTGTTATGTATACTGTACTAAAAGGAAACAGATTTATATGATGTTACCTTATTTCGAGATGGAGAGTAAGGCAGGGTCTCATTGTATAGCCTAGGGTTACCTAGACTTTTCTCTATACATATGTAGCCCAGGCTGACCTTAAACTCATGATGATCCTACTGTAAGAGTGCTGAGATTACATGCCACCATGTTCATTTTATGTAATACTTCTGATGTGTCTGTGTATGAAAACAGGTGTTTTCCTCTATCACCTGTGCAGTGTGTGTGTGTGTGTATGTATGTATGTATGTATGTGTGTGTGTTTTCCCATATCAACTAATTCTCTTAACTTTCTGGATACCAACTGGGTGTCACTCAGTTTAATCCCTGGGAATTGTGTAGACCCTACATTTTAGGCCCAGGTCCCAAATATTTCCTTCTAATTTAGATGGCACCTGCACTTCTGATCAATGAGATCTAGCAGTGTTTCCTGCAATTCCTTCCTCAGGTTCTGTGATTTGCTAGGGTGACTCAGGAAAGAACTTTGCTTCCAATTACTCATTTATTTTAAAGAACATAAATGAGAAACAGCCAAAAAAAGAGCAACATAGGGGAGAGTATGGGAAGGCCAGGCATCTCAGCCTTCTCTGGGGTACCACCCCTAGCCCTCTTCTGTTACGCTTTGGTAGCAGAGTTATGTCCATTTTTAGAGCTTTTTTTTTTTTTTTTTTTTTTTGTTATGTTGGGGATCAAAACTCTGGAGCTTTAGTTCGTTTTATAGTAAGTTGGCTAATTTTGCTGCTGTAATAATAATAAAAATTGTGTTAATATGATTAGTATTTTTGCTTCCTGTAGAGTTTCTTAGATTTGTTTTCAAGAACAAAAGGAAGGAAGGAAGGAAGGAGGGAGGGAGGGACTGAGGGAGGAAGGAAGGAAGGAAGGAAACCTTGTGTTCCTGTATTTCTTTGAGAAGTATATTTATGCTAGGAGATAATTCTAAATGTGAAATCATAAATTACCACATTTGAAAGCAGGCGTGGTAGCACATGCTTGTAATTCCAGCATTTAGAAGAGGAGACTGAAGGATCAGAAATTCAAGGTCATCCTTGGCTACAATAGTTCTAGGTCAGACTGGGTTTATGACACATTTGAAAAATGTAAATTAGGACAGAAATAGCTTTTTTTCCATTGTAAGGATAAATTATCTAGTTTGGAAAAAATGAATTGGTGAGAAGAGATTGGTACTGAGATCACTGGACATTCATTAGCAACATTTACTGGCTATGAAGGGCCACAGTCTTCTGACTCCCAGACACACCATACTTCAGACTTCTAAACAGTTTTGGGATGAAGACATTCACTCATTATCAGTATCTTCTGAAGAATCAGAATTATTGCAAGAGACATTTTCAGGATTGTGAAGAAGGTAAGAGCTTGATACATTCTTAGTTAAAATTTGGAATTTTAAAATTAAAGGAGAAAAAAAATCATCTTAGTTATATGCATACATATGAGTGTTCCACAAAACATGAGATTTGAAGACTGGCCAGGTGATTGAAGCTGCAGAAAGGAATGGGAGCTTTGGGCCTCTGGGGGTGGGGAGAGCTGACAGAAGGACGGGTCTCAGAAAGTAGAGGGGAGGAAATATGTGTGGGGGGGTCTTTTAAAACAGATAAAATGTTTCTGAGGTGGTTTCCCTGGGGCAGCCTTCTTCCTAATATGGATAATTTTACTAATGAGTATTTCCTCTCTAGAAGTACATTTGTTTTCCATAAGGGCTGCTTTTCAGAGCTCTCTCCAATGTCTGCATTTTCTCCAGATAACCAGCTGGAAATAGGCCTAATAAGTATGTTTTGGGTGGTATATCTAGTCTCCTAAAATCATATGTAGGAATGACTTTTATAAAATGGACAGAATCTGGACTAATGACTTCTAATTAACCTTGGCAAACTCACTGAATGTGGTGGTTTGAATGAGAATGTCCCCCATAGGCTTCAAGTATTTGGACATATTGTCCCCAGTTGGTGACTGTTTTGGGAAGTTTTAGGAGGCCATGCTGGAGGAAGCATGTTACGGGAGGTGGGCTTTGAGGATTCTGAAACATTTCTAGTGCTCTCTGCTTCCTGTGCCTGTTTGAAGATATGATCACTCAGCTTTCTTCTTCAGCCACCCTCACTACCATTCCTCCCCTGCTGTTATGGACTGGAACTTCTGGAACTGTAACCTTAAACTCTTCCTTTTATAAGTTATCTTGGTCACAGTGTTTTATCACAGCAGCAGAGAAGAACTAATACACTTAACCATGTGCTTTTGTGAACTGAGTACTTGACCTTGATTCCTGGTGACCTCAGTTTGCTACTCCACCCCAAGATAATGAATGAATGTGTGTATGCTTGAGAATTAAAATACCATAAAGTGCTGAGAGATAGCATGCATCTTCATTGAAAACAGTGAAGATTGAGAAGAATTGCCAGACCTTGTGTATATGAGATGTGTAAGAATGGAAGGACAAGATTGTCTGATAAGGGTAGATTTAAGTTTGTAGTTCTCCAAAGTTGAAGCTGGAGAAAGGATTTTGAATAAAAATATGGGTGAGGCCCGAGTGAGAAGGCACAGTTCAGTGACGCAGCTCCTTAAGACATCTGAGGTGTCCTCCAAGTTCAGGCCCACTTAAAAATATTTTATTCTATGTGTATGAGTGTTATACCTCCATGTGTGTCAGTGCACCCATGTTGTGCAGTGCCCACAAAGGAGAGAAGAGGGCATTGGATCCCCAGGAACTGGAGTTAGGAGAGTTGTTAGCTGCCATGTGAGTGCTGGGATTCGAACCTGGGTCTCCTATAAGAACAGCCAGTGCTCTTTGAGCCATCTTTCCAGTCCTTCAGTCCCATTTTTAAAGTTTAAGAGTCAGGTTGTTTTATTCATATATTAACTGTAATGTGGCATGGTAATGCCACAATCATAATTTAGGGTGGTATCTTGATCCCCAACATACTTTAATGGGGCTAAGTTGAGTAAGTTATTAGGGCATAAGAATGAGAAATTAAGTTAGTAATCTAAATCCTAGATTTAAAAAAAAATCTTTTTACTAGGTCAAGAGAAGTACACTATTAAGTTAATCAAATTGAGTTAGGCATGGTGGCACATGATTATAATTTTAGTGCTTGTGAGGCTTATACAAGAAGCTGGCCAGTTTGAGGTCAGCCTGTGCTACATAAGCAAGATCCTGTCTTAAAAAAAAGAGTGAGTAAGTGAGAGAGATTAAAATAAATTCATAATACTGTAATCTCTCCCTGGGGCTGGGGAGGTGGCTCAGCAGTTATGCACACTGACTGCTTTTGCGGAGGACCTGGGTCCAGTTCCCAGCACTCACATGGTGGCTAACAACCATCTATAACTCTAGTCCCAGGGGATCCAGTGCCCTCTTCTGATCTCCAAGGCATTGCACAACATGAGTGTACTTGTTACATACATGCTGGCAGTATATTCATACACATAAAAATAATAAATTAAAAAAAATAGCATCTCCCTGTGAGTTTTATTTTGTTTTTGAGAAAGGTAGCATTGTGTAGCCCTGACTCACCTGGAGATCTATGTAGACCAGGTTGACCTTGAACTCAGAAAGATTTGCCTCTGCTAAGTCCTGGAATTAAAGTCATGTGTTACTGTGGCTGACTATAATCTCTTTTTCATAGAGATCATACATACTTATAAGAAGTTTAGAAATTACAGAAAAACATAAAGAAAAAATAGCAGTTACCTATATTCTTATCTTCCAGAGGTAATACACACAGTTTATCTTTTAAAAAGTTCTATATTTTCATCCGTAATTTTTTTGATTGATTGGTTTATTTATTTATATTTTATATATGAATGTTTTGCTTGCTTATATGTAAATACACTCATGTCATGCAGTACCTGTGGGGCCAGAAGAGGGTATAAAGGTCCTCTGGAACTGGAGTTAGAGACGGTTGTCAGCCAGTATGTGGGTACTGGGAACTTAACCCTAGCCAGTGCTCTTAATTGCCAAGCCATCTTTCCAGCCTTGATTTATTTATTTATTTTGTGTATGAGTATATTGCTTGTGTGTATGTAAGCATGTGCAGTACCAATGGAGGCCAAAAAAGGGTGTCAAATCCCTTAGAACTGGAGTCAGACTGGGTTGTTAGCTTTCATTTGGGTGTGCTGGGAACTGAACCCTGGTCCTCTGCAAGAGCAGCCGGTGCTCTTAACCTCTGGGCCATCTCTCCAGGCCCTAAATATTTATTTTTATTTTTAATTATGTGTGTCTCTGTGTGAGTATATGCACATGATTTCAGAAACCTGAACAGGCCAGAAGAAAGTGTTGGTAATCCTGAAGCTGGAGTTAAAGGCAGTTGTGAACTGCCTGACATAGATGGTAGGAACCAAACTCTGGTCCCCTGAAAAAACAGTATGTATTCTTAATTACTGAGCCATCTCTCCAGCCCCTATGTTGAATTATTTTAAAATATCATGTTGCAGTGAATTGCTACTTTTTGAAATTCATAAGCAAGTGTTGGGGCCAAAATCATACCTTAAAGTATGGCTTATTGAAGCAAAGAAAACTGGAAGCCTTTAGAAACGGTCTTCTGGCTTTTTGGCCTCTTATTTCTCCTGTTCCTGTTACAGAACCCAAAATTCCTCTTCAAGGCCAGTCAGAAAAACTAGTGCTTCCCTCCCAGGTAATGCATAAAACCAAGAAAGGTCACTTTTTCCTTTTCCTTTCTTTTTCGGTTCTGCTTTCCAGAGGCTCTCTGCCCCATTCTGACAGGAAGGAGTCCTTTCTTGCACAGAAAGCTTTAGAGCAGTCTGAACAGCTAGAGGGACAGGTTGGAGGTAAAGAGCACTTGTTCTTGCAGAGGACCTGGGTTTGTTTCCCAGCACCTATATGGTAACTCACAATAGATTGGATGTCTTCCTCTGGCCTCTATGGGCACCAGGCACACATAGAGTGCACATATATACACACAGGCACTCACACGTACACATAAGATTAAAAAAAAAAAAAAAACCTCAAAAAAATAAAAAAGAACCATCTGATCATCTGATGAAACTGATCTGATCACACCCTTCCATTCAGTTAAATTTCTGCATGGCTTTCTATTCTGGATTGAGCCTGAACATAAAAATAATTTCTCCTGGATGAGTGGGTATACATTTCTGAAGGCTTCATGCCACACAAAATTGGTTTAAATAATTTTGTTATACTTAGAGTTAGAGGGATGGCGCAGTGTTCTTCCAGAGGACACATGATCAGTTCTCAGCACCTACATCAGGAGGCTTATTGCCTATAATTCTAGCTCCAGGTGATTCAGCGCCCTCTTCTGGATGCCATGGGTACCTTCTCTTACATGTGCACTGACCACCCTTGCCCAGAAACACACATGATTTTTTAAAAAATTAAAAATTTGTTGGGGGCTGAAGAGATGGTTCAGTGGTTAAGAGTGCTGACTGCTCTTGCAGAGGACCTGGGTTTGATTCCCAGAACTCTCATGGCAGCTGACAACTATCTGTAGTTCCAGTTCCAGGAGATCTGACGCCCTCTTCTGACCTCCATGGGCATTGCATGACACAGGTACACTTACATACATGCAGGCAGATCACTAAGACACATAAAATAAAAATAATAAATAAGATATTTAAAAATTTGTTATACTTTCCCTTAACTTACCTTTTGTTAGAAGACTGAAAATGTGACCCTTATGATAGATGAGGAAAGGTATCTCATCTTCCCACCTCTATAAAAGTTAACCCAGAGGTATTTAAGTATATCTATTTGTTTAAATGCATTTGGTTCTACCTTATATTTTGTTTGTGTGAGTTTTTTTTTGATATGCCATTTTATTTGAGATAGATTACACATAAATTATAAAAAGACAAAATCATAGTATCTCTTTAAGATGTCTTCAGTTAAATAGGGATATCAGGCCTATCTGAAGCCACATTCTCTAGAGTGCTTTAACTTTTCCTCTATTTCCTTTTTCTTTCTAGATGAATATATACAATCAGTAATCCTGTGCTAATCTAATTACTCTGTATTTTTTTTTTCCCACTTTGAGATTTGCAGCATCTGCAAGGGTTTTTGTTTTAGAAATCTATCCTGGTTTGTCCTGTATGAGATCTGTAATGGATGGATGCCTCATAGAGGTTGTTTTAAGTGGTTTTTGGTTCATAGATCCCCTTGAAAATCTGATGTAAGCTGCAGATCTTTGTGCTAGTCTCATCAATCTAGATGGTTTGTTACAGCCTCTCAGGCTTGCACTAAAATCTTGGACTGTCTTACACTAGGGATTGGCTCTCACTGGCACCCCCCCCCTCACAAATTATTTTATTTTGGGCCTGGCATGGTGGTGGACACCTTTAGTCCCAGCACTCAGGGTAGAGGCAGGTGACTCTCTATGAGATTGAGGCCAGTCTGGCCTACACAGTGGGCTCCAGCTGGGGCTGCAGGGAGTCCTGTCTTAAAATTACAAAAAAAAATTTTTTTTAATTTTATATGTATTAGTGTTTTGCCTGCATATACTGCATATATTTCAGTGCGCTTATGCATACAATGCCCATGGAGACCAGAAAAGGGCATTGGATCTCCTGAAACTGGAGTTAATGGACACTTGTTAGCTGCCATATTGGTGCTGGGAACCGAAGCTAGGTGCTCTGCAAGAGCAGCCAGTGATTTTAACCACTGTGCCATCTCTCCAGCCCCGGGGATGGGTTTCTTTAAACAGTGGAAAGAGCATAGTTTTGGCAGCTTGTTATATCTCCTACTAAGCAGCAGTTTATCCAGATCTGTGATGTTACTTCAATAGATGTGTGTTCCCTATAGAACATTTAGCTGGTCTGAAAGGGAGGAGAGTAGTAGTTTTTGCTGTTCAAGCTTTTTCCTAACCAGCAGTGATCTCAGCACTTAGGCAGTCAGGTCAGGAGTATCAGAAGTTCAACGCTGAGAATCAGAAGTTGAGGTCCGCCTCATCACATCTCAAAACAAAAACAAAATCTCACAGAAAACAAAAAGTTTGTCCTACAAGTGATTTGGAACAGTTTGTGTGAATAGGTCCTCAGAACCCAGTCTCTTTTGTTAAAACTGGTCAAATCATAGATACATGAATTGGTTTAAGTCTGACACTTATAAGATGCTAAACTGCAGGCACAGCCCCAGTAAGAGTAATAAAAGTTATATGACTAAACACGTTGAGAAAGAGAGCAAATCCGTCCCCCTGGGAAACCACAGGAGTAACAGATGGCTTCTCTCTCAGTCAGTCTCTCTCTCATATTTTTAATAGATTTTTTTTTGTGTATTTCATATAAAACATCTTAATCATCTTTATGTACCCTCCCCCATCCATAAGTGCTCATAAGGCCCCCCCCCTCTCATTGGATTTCATGCATTCTGTCATTTATATTAAGATTTCTCTAGTATATACAGATGTCCCTCAGTGCAAGTTGATCCACTGGGGTCTAGTCAGCCTATCTAGAGTCACTCTGTTAAAGAAGATCAGTTCTCCCTCATCCAGCAGTAATCAGCTGCCAGTAATTCTTTGGCTAAGATTGAGGCCTGCTGCCCATTTCTGTGCTGGGTTCTATGCTGAGTTTTTGTCTGCTCGAGTTTGCATGGGTCTTGTGCATACTGACACCATCGCTGTTGTAGATTCATGTGAGCAGGAGCCTGAAGACTTTGTTTCCACATGGTCATGCACCTCCTTCCCTGGCTCTTAGAATCTTTCCATCCCTCTTTCTCAGTGATCCCTGAGCTCTGGGTGAGTGGAGTTTAATATAGGAGACCTGTCCAGGGACCCACACTTATTCTCTTATTCTCTTGCAGACTCTTAATCTCTCTCCTTTGGCCATTTGTGGCCTTTTGTGTTCATTGCCCTCTGTTGCATGAGGGGGCTGCATTGATGAGAGTTGATACATTAGTGTTCTCTTTACCCCTTGTTCCACTATGTTCCATGAGCCTTAGGTGTAGAGGTTCCATTGTATATGTGTCACTTAGGGTTGGGCATTTCACAGACACGTAGATTCTGTGTGTGACCAACTGTGGAACTCTGTAATAATCTGTTTGTTGCAAAATAAACTTCTTTGATGAGTGGTGACTGGTATGCTTGTCTGTAAATATAAGAATCCATATTTAGCATATAATAAGCAGTTACATTAGTCCAGGGATGTGACAGCCTTGGGGTTTTCTCCAAGATCTATGGCTTCTCCAACCATGAGATTTGGCTATGTTTACAGCATCACATATGAGTTCCCTCCTATTGAGCAGACTTTAAGTACAATTAGGTAGCTGTTGATTACCCCCCAAGATAAGGTGCCACTAGTGCCCCGATGTAGTTTGCTGTGCTGGTTATTATTATTGTGGTTATTAGTTCTTAAAACTGGGATTGGACCATTGATTGATGTTCTCCCTTAGCAATTTATGTAGTGTCCTCCAAAACTGAGAGCTAGCCTTTGGGGAGGAGGCCTCCAGGTCAGTTCCAGCTATACTGCTCCAAGTCCTGTGTCTGAAGAATATCCTGTCTAAAGCAAAAGGTCTTACCTTCAAGTTCTTTGAGGCAATCAAGGATTGTGGCAATAGCCTGTGTAATTTTGGGAGTCTCTGGGACTACCATGGCCAACAACTCTAAGTGGGGGAGGGGGAGTTTCTCCTGTTTGGCACTGTTTCTTAGTATATAGTCTTCACCTATATACATAGACATGCAGATGTTGTATGTGTAATTTTTTAGTGTTTTTGAATTAATACATTTCCCTCTGGTTTTTCACATCAGCTAAGCATTTATTTCTCTTCTCTCTCTCCCTAATAATCCTCTTTCTTCCTTCCCCAGTTAAAGTACTCCTGTTTCTCTTGATTTTTCTGCTGAAATGCTTGAGCAGCTTTCCTAGATTAGTGCCTGAGTAAGGACCTCTGCGACCTGTCTAGGGTAGGGGCCAGTTCACCGACTGCTTCTGGATATTTGCTTTGTGCTCACCATAGTCAGCTGGTGGTGTGGACCAAGGTACAGGGTCTTACCTCCAAGGAGCAGGTAGTTGCTTTTTTCATTTTATGTTATAGGAGTTACACATTTAGTTTCACATGAGAAGGAGATAAGGAAAGTGACAGCTTCAAAACTGCAGCTTCATTGTGTGGGATATTTTGTTTTTATTTTGTATTCTTGAGAACAGGGTCTGGCTTCATAGCCCAGGCTGGCTTCAAACTTGTGACTCTTCTCCTTGCCTCCAGAGTGATAGAGATACAGCCATGTACTACCACACTTGGCTTGAGTGTATTTTTCAAAGGTGTCTTTATAGGGTATTTTTATTTAAAAAGACATCTGATAGAGCAGTAAGGTTAATTCTCATTTAACTAGAAATTTGCATTTTCTTCTTTTCTATACTGAGCCCCATTAGACACAGATGACAGAAAATGCTGTCTGATTTGAATTGGGGTTCAGAAATTACCTGGGAAGCAGGGAAAATTGAAATTCGTGGAACCAAATTTTTGAAGACAAAACGAGCTGCCCCTTAAATGTGTCAAGAATAGAAGCATGAGCCTGGTCGCAGCACTGTTGTGGACAGACTGCTCCAGGAATGCTCCCAGCAGAAAAGATGAAGTGGCATCTTCAGTGAAGCAGAGAAACTGCTGATCGCATGAGCAGCAAATGGTCACCAAAGGAACACTCCAGGGTATCCCAGAATGTCTGTATGCAGAAGGCAGCATATCAACCTAGTTATATCCACTGCCTGAAGAAAACCGTTCTGTTTCCCTTGCTACAGATGATTTGAAGTAGACCCAACGTGATGTTAGTAACAGTGAACTGAGGCAGTCCATGACCTTCTGTCTTGGGCTTAGACAGAGGAAACAGTTCAGCTGCCTTCAGAATTCTGGCCCCAGTAGAGCTCTGAGTTTATTGCCTGCAGCCTCTGATAGAAAACTCTAGCACAGTAAAAAAATTAACTTAAAAACATTCAAGTTTTTTCTTTTATTTGAGGTAAGCTTCCTGTGTAGCCCCGTCTGTCTCTGAGATTCTAAGATGTCTTGAACTTGAGATTCTCCTGTTTTCCTTTGAGCTGGGATGACAAGTGTGTACCATGTGCCTGGTGTAAAACATTAAACTTTTGATACATTTGGAGATTGATTAGCTGGTTGTGAGAAACAAAACAGACCCCATGCCCTTTACTCAGTCTCACTTAGTGGTAGCATTTTTCAGGATTGAGCTCATTGTCAGAACTAAGATGATACACAATGGTTCTGTCACACAAAGATTCTTGGGGTTACCCTTTCCTATTCACATGAGCTTCCCTTTGGTTTACTGCAGGACCCTCCCCACCACTATCTCTTACCTCTGGCAACTAATCTGTTCCTCATTTCTGTTTTGTCTTTTTAAGAGTATTAAATCGAGTCAAACAGTATATAATCTATTGAGATTGGGTTTCTCACTTTTAAATTTTTTATTATTACATTTATTTATTACTTATTTTTTGTGTGTACCTGTATGTTATGGTGTGTGTTGAGGTCAGAGTACAGACACAGTTTTCTTACTGCTAATTTTAAAAACTCAGCTCTCCTGAATAGTAAAGATTGACTCATATCAGCAAAAGGACCTTAGGCTTGTGAGTCCCTTTCTTCTCTTATCTGTCACTTTTAATGGAGTGGCTGAAATGAATATAGTTTTGTTCCCAGAGCCCTCACATCTCTTCATGTGCCTTTTTCCCCTTGCTGTGATGCTATGCAATCTCATCCACAAGACTTCTGTCTGCACTTGGTACTTGGGGGTAACTTTACTCAGACCCTCTTCCCAAGATTGCCTGTTGATAGAAGGGACACTAGGCTCAGAGGTGGTAGAGGACTTAGCCTCTTTAGATCACCTCTCTCTCTGATTCATAGTCTCTGCATCCCCTTCAGCCACACTCCATCAGCTGTGTGGTTCACCTCTGACTCCAGGCTTTGTCCCTCCAGCTACTGTGGTTTCCCCTCTCAGTCCCCTCTCCATCCTCTGCATGCTCTTCCTGTCTCATAGGCACATTGTAGCCATCTTAGGAAAATGTCTTCTTCCAGAAGCTTTCGGTCAGGACAGTGGTAGCTGCCCCTGATTCCTGTTTATGTCCAGATACTTTGTAGATGCTATTGAGGGGATTTTCTAGGTGAGTCAGGAAGACATGAGTAAACTGACGACCAAAGTAAATCAGCTTAGGAGGAAGAAATAGTCGTCACCTCTCAGAACCGAAGGTTGTTTAAAATACATTCTGGGAAGCTCAGACTGCAGACAAGATCATTATGTCAGATATGTGCTGTTTGACTACTTGTGTCCTGAGTGTAGGCCTGCCTGGGGTGCCTCTCACAGATGCTACTCAGGGCATTGGTACTGCTGCACACAAGCCGCAGGCCTTTCTTGGTGCTGTTGCCAGCTGCCTGCTGCTGTTGCAGTCTTCCTGAGTGAAGATTATCAAACACATTTTGAGAGATGAAATGTGCTCAATAGAAAGTTTCAGAAGAACAGACTGGGAAGAAGGAATTAGGAATCAGAGGAACTGAAGCTACAGAAGGAAGGCTGTGTCTTAACAGAGATGATGAACAGATGGACTGCTGTCTCTGGGGATGGACAGACAGTCATAAATGAAAAGATTTTAGTTAGGAACAGGTAACTCTGGCTGGAAGTAGTTTTGTGAACAGGTCCCTTAGAATTATTCACACCCCCACTGTTTCAGTAGGATATCATGTCACCCAAGTGGCCACAAACTCTATGTAGCTGAAGTGACTGTGAACTTTTGATCTTTTTGCCTTCACCTCCAGTGTGCTGGAATAGCAGATGTGTACCACACACCTGGTTTTATGTGATGCTGAAGCTCAGACCGAAGGCTTTGTCCATGCTAGGCAAACCCCCTAACTGACATAAATCCTCAGCCCCAACTCTTCTTTTTAAAAAGAAGTTGGGAGGTGCGTCGGGGATGATTTGGGGTGAGAGATGTTTTGATTTTAGTATCAGCCTGTAATAATGAACGGTGCATCTCCCCTGAGTTCCAAACTATAGTTGGGATAGAATTCCATTGTCCAGAGTACACAAATAGGATCCTGTGTAGTGCTCTGATGGTAGACCATATGGCCGAAGATGTGGAACATCCTAGATGATAGGCTTCCTGTGAAGTGACTTTGTGTATTCTTTTTCCTGTATATATGATAGTAAGCTTCTGGGCGGTAGGTGATTTGGTTCTTTTCTGCCTCCCATAATACCAAAATCCCTTATATCACACAGTCATTCAGTAAATAAATTCTGAAGTATTGAATTTACCAAAACTGCCTATGATCATGTTTCCTGTGTATTTTTCTATGACACCTGCCAAACTTACTTGTTTGAGCTATTAAGGTGCATTTAACTTGTCCTAAACTCTTTAGAAAAAGCCATATTTGGAGTGGTCTACTTTCAGTCCTAATGACTTTATAGTAATTATTTTTTTTGAGATAGCGTCTCATGTAACCTGTAACTGGGTATGTAGCCAAGGATGGCTTTGAACTTGTGTTCCTCCTGCTTCTGTCTACCAAGTGCTGGGAGTACAGCTGGGCACAGTAGCACAGGCCTGTAATCCTAGCACAAGGAGTTGGTAGCAGGAAGATCAGGAGTTCAAGGCCAGCTTTGACTACATAGTAAGTCAGGGGCCCGTGTGAGCTGCATGAGACCCTGTCAAAATGAAACAAAGCAAAACACCAACTAAAACAAGGGAAAATTCCAACAGTAAAACAAAAAACAAAATAAAACAAAACCAGGTGTTGGGATAACAGGAGTGTGTCAACACATGGAACCTATAATATATATAATATATGTCATATATATATACACACACACACACATATATATATATATATATATATTATATATGTATATATATGTATATACTTTTTTTTTCCTTTTTAGACAGAGTCTCACTATGTTGCCCTGACTGACCTGGAACTTGATATGTAGACAGTATTGGCCTCGAAAGTCATGGTTTTGTTTTATTTTTAAATAATTAATTTTTTGGAGACAGGATCTCTTTGTAGCCCCAGTTGACCTGGAGTTCAGTGTGTAGACCAGACTGGCCTTGATGTCACAGAGATCCACTTCCCTTGGCCTTCTGGTGCTGGGATTAAAGATGCATGCCACCTTGCTCGGCAAAAAGAAAACTTTTTTGAGATACGATCTCACTCTGTAGCCCAAGCTAGCCTTGAGCTCAAAGCAGGTCTCTCACCTCAGTATCCCAAGTACTGAGTTACAGGCATGAACCACCGTACTCAGCCTTCAGTCAGCATACTTTGTTTTAATGGTACAGAATAGAAAGTATCAAAGAGTGTCATATATAGTAAGGGTAAGTATTGTTTTCTGAAATTTTTTGTTTTAGATAAATATGTACATATATACATACATGTATGTAGTTGCTGTTTTGTGATATAAAATGCATTTTATACTGGAGTCATAGGCAAAACGTTTGAATAACACTGCTTTATTGTAATTCTCTGTTGTTTTATTTATCATATAGCATTATGCCAGTACATTCAGGCTTCTAAAGCCAGGGATGGTGCCAGCCCTTTCATTTCAAGTACGACTGAAGGTAAAAACAAAACAAAATTGAGCACACCCAAAGCTTTCTGGTGGTTCTCACACATATCTCTTCAGTGGGTTTTGTACCCTTTGGCCTTCTAACCCTCTTGTGCCTTTTTGACCCATAGATTTTTTTAGATTTGTATCCCTCTAGGTGGTGGGTTCTTTGACTCTTTCCCTCCTCACTTTAATGTTCTTACTTCATTATACTCTAGTGTTCTTAGGAGGAGGAAGAGAGAAACAAAAGAGAATTCTAGAAATTTCAAATGATTCTGAACTGACCAAATAGCCAGTTAGATGAACTCTGAAGTCCTTCTTCTCAGTGTTTTTTGTAGTTTTGGTCCTCTGTGTTTATTATTATTATTATTATTATTAATTATTATTATTACTACCACAGAAGTGTATAGCTTATTCTGATGCTGTTTCTAGTTGATTTTAGGTAAATTAAATGTGGCTTTCACAGGAAAAAGATGGACAATCCTCTTTCATTCCTTGTGCTTTCTCCCTCTTTTACAAGAAATTAACCGTGGGGTTTAAAGTAATGACTTCCTTTGGAAGAAAGCTAAGACAGGCATCTACTGTTAACCGTGCTGCACCTTTTCAGCTTCTTTATTGACATAATAACTTTCAAAGCTTTTTTTCCTCTTCGATGGTTGGCATACTAACCCTTGCCTTCATTTCTGTACCTTGTTGGACTACCAGGCTCTGATGTTCATAATCCTGTGGTTGAAAGGGACTTTGTGGAGATGATTTTCTTTATTCTTTTTCTTTCAGGAGAAAATTTTGAGCAGACACCATTGAGACGAACATTCAAGTCTAAGGTCCTTGCCCGATATCCTGAGAACGTAGAATGGAATCCCTTTGACCAAGATGCAGTGGGAATGGTTAGTATTTGTTAGCCATGAGATCATTTGTGGAGTAATTTATAGCAGCGTTATGGGAAGTAGTTCTGGGTATAATAACAGTGCTCATCAAGAACCACTAACTTGTTTTATTTTGGGGGTGCTGGGATCACACCAGGGCCTTATGTATGCTAGGTATACCCCAATACTAAATACTGATAATTCTTGAAGAAGGATTTTAGTATATATTGCTCATGATTTTGTGTTTTCATCAGTGTATTCAGAATATGTCAAATATACTGTAATTCACTTGTTTTGTCAGACAGATATACAGTATTGAGAAAGTGAATTTGTTTGGAGCACTGAACTGTTGATCACTCATTGCATTGAGGTAGTGTGATGAGTGAAGTTTAAAGTCCCTCCCTTCCTTCCTTTCCACATTGTGTCAAACAAATATGACAGAAATGTATTTTATTTGTTTTTTGAGACAAGGGTGTATCACTGTGTAATGCTGGGTGGACTAGAACTCACTGTGTAGATCAGGCTTGACTGGAACATACAGAGATCCGTCTGCCTTTACTTAAACTCCTGCATCCTGGGATTAAAACCACCATGCCCTGTCCCTCCCACCCTTTAAATAACCCATTGAGTCCACTCTGTGCTGCTCATATACTCGTTTATGTGGGGCCATCCAGTGGAATGCAGTGGATCTACTATAGGCCATACCCTTAATGAAAACGAACTCTCCTTTTCCAGAAACCATCAACTGTCCATAGTTCCTCAGAAACGGACTCTTGCTTTTAACTATATCTTTGTGCTGGCTCTGTTACAGTTTTTTGGTTTTTTATTTTGTTTTGTTCTGTTTTTTTTTTCATCTCTGTGTGTGTGTGTACGTGTACACGTATGGGTACACCTTGGCTGTTCCTCAGATACACCTTAGGTATCCATTCCTCAGATGTCTTCCATTGGTGGTGGTGGTATTTGTTTGAGATAGGACCTCTTTTTGTCCTGGAACTCACCACATAGGCTAGGCTGGCTGGCTGGCCATCCAGCCCCAGGGATCTTCCTGTCTCTGCCTCTGGGATTATAAGCTCTGAGTTATGATGCCAAGCTTTTTTACTTCGGTTCTGGGGATTGGACTCAGGTCATTTTGTTTGCCAGGCAAGTACTTTATCAATTGAAGCTTCTCCCCATACCTCTATAATTTTAATAAGCATTCTATAATTTGATATCTATAGTAACCCTCTGAAGTAGAGTTAACTATATTGTCATTATGTAGATGAGGAAATTATTTTAGAGAAACTTAAGTTTTTTGAGTCCTGTTCTGTTGCTTATTTCATTTTTACATGCTGTATTCTAGAAACAAATAGGCTTTGGGAAATTACATTGAAGACTAGTGAATATATAATAAAGTAAGTCTTTATTTGTTAACTCAAGCTGTTGGTATTTCATTTGTATAGGTTCATGTAAACTTGGAAAATGGGGACTGATGGATTCTGGGCAGTTTAATTAACTATCACTTTCTTTATATAAAGCCTCTGAGTTAATGTGGAAAAAGTAATCTTTATCATGATGATGTCATCATCTCCTTGGATTATATAAAATGAGAATCCTTTTGATCTGAGAAGTTTTATTGATGACTTTTGTGAGGTAGAATAGAAAACTGTTTACAAGCTGATTTTATTTGGCAGGAAGTTGTAGCTATCTGCTTTTCAGAGGCATTTCTCACATTGTCTCCTGATGTGTATTATTCTGTTGTGCCATCGTGCTTAGCCACCTGCTGATTCCTAGAGTCTCCAAACTTTCTTTCACTTCCACAGCTTTGCACATTTTCTTCCTGTTCCGGAAATGTCCTTATTTTCTTTGTTTATCTGATGACTTCTAGCATGACCTCATTTCTGAAACTCCGCTGTCCCCACATTCCTAGTCAGAGTTGTGTTTCATGTTCCTCTAGTGTTTTGTATATTATATACTTCAGTATAGCCCTTGTGTTAGTTGCTTTTCTTATTGCTGTGACAAAGTGCTTGATGAAAGCAACTCAAAGAAGGAAGGATTTGTTTTGACTCACAGTTTGAGGGTACATTCCTCATGGTGGGGAAGTTATGGTGGCAGGAGCATGAGACAGCTGGTCACATTGTATTCATGGTCAGGAAGCAGAGGGAGATGAATACTGGTACTTAACTCACTTTCCCTTTTTATTCAGTCTGGGGGCGCCAGCCCATGGAATGTGATGCGCATATTTAGGGTAGGTATGCCCATCTCATTTAACCCAATCTAGAAACTCCCTCACAGACATGCCCAGAGATTTGTCTCTTGGGTGACTGTAGATTTTGTCAAGTTGATAATCAGTATTAATCAATGTAACCCTGATAACCATATTACAATTTTATTTGCACGTGTGTGTTTTATTAGCATGGGAGAGCTTTAGGGTAGACAGACCTACATCTACCACAGTCATATCTAGCTAGCTAGGTATGTAGAACAAGAGGACAAGAAATGTTCTTACTGTTTGTGGTTTTCATGTTGTCTTTTGCAGCTATGCATGCCCAAAGGGCTGGCATTCAAAACCCAGGCTGATCCCAGGGAGCCGCAGTTCCATGCCTTTATTATCACGAGGGAGGATGGCTCTCGGACATTTGGGTTTGCTCTCACCTTTTACGAAGAAGTGACTAGCAAGCAGATCTGCAGTGCAATGCAGACCCTCTACCACATGCACAATGCTGAGTATGATGTCCTACACGCTCCTCTTGCTGATGGTAGTGACCAGAGTGTCATGGAAGATGGTGAAGGCTTTCCTGGGACCAAGCTGCAGCGCTTCAACTCCTATGACATCAGCCGGGACACACTCTACGTCTCTAAGTGCATCTGCCTCATCACGCCCATGTCCTTCATGAAGGCGTGCCGTGGTGTGCTGGAGCAGCTCCACCAGGCAGTCACGTCACCTCAGCCCCCTCCTCTGCCCCTTGAGAGCTACATATACAACGTACTCTTTGAGGTGCCACTCCCACCTCCTGGCCGCTCCTTGAAGTTTTCTGGGGTCTATGGGCCAATAATCTGCCAGAGGCCAAGTACCAACGAGCTTCCCCTATTTGACTTTCCTGTCAAGGAGGTCTTTGAACTGCTTGGGGTGGAGAATGTGTTTCAGCTTTTTACTTGTGCCCTTCTGGAGTTTCAAATTCTGCTCTACTCTCAGCGTAAGTCAGTGTTTACCACTGCCCTTGGCTCCTGGGGTCCCTGGTTTCCATCTTCATATACAGAGGGGGCAACTATAAAGGTCAAGGACTGTTACAGTCTTTTCAGGTAGTTGGTGAACTGATGGACCCCGACAGGCTAGCATTTCTGATTGGCTGTCATCATGGTTTTATTGGTAGGAACTCTAGTTTGGGAGGGGGACACTGTCTTGGATCTCCTTCTCACTGAAGCTGTAAAGGGTTGGGAGATAGTGGTTACCAGAAGCAGTTATTCCATCAGTTCCTGTTCTATCTATCTGTTTGTTTCTTTGTTTTGAGACAGAGTCTCATTATATAACTCTAGCTGGCCTGGAACTCACTAATAAACCAGGTTGACCTCAAACTCATGGAGATCCACCTGCCTCTGCGTCTCAAGCCCTGGGATTAAAGGTGTGCACCACCATGCCTGGCCTCTTCAGGGTTATTTCTGCCTTTTCCTCAGTCTGACAGTAAAATCAAGGATTCTTTGTGGATGTTCCTTTATATATTGAGAAAATGAGGTGTTGCTTCTTTCTGTTTTTCACTGGCTTGTTTTTATAAATGAGAATTGAATGTGGACAATTTAGAAAGAATACTAAGGTAGACAAGAAACAGTTACTTATTATGTGAGCCAGGTAGGTAGGTATCCTAAAATTTATTGACTTAGTACGTATTTACTGAGCATGAACTGTGTCCCAGGCATTGTGGATAAGAGTGAGGAACAAAATAGAGGAAATTCCTTGCTGCAGTGAAATTTGAATTTTAGTGGGACAGGCTGAAATAGTTAAATAAATAAAACATGCAGACTGGAAGATAGTTAAGGTCTATGAAGAAAGACAGATAAAGGTATAATATTTGGGAAAGAGAAGTTCCAGTTTTTAATAGGGTGACTTTTAAAATAATTTATTCACTTTAGACTACAAATAGGGCCATTTTTTCCACAGATTTTATTTTTAATTATGTGTACTCAGTGTGTAGATATGTGTACATGTATGCAGATGTCCACAGAGGCCAGAGACTTCAGATCCCCTGGAACTGGAGTTATAGGTGGTTGTGAGTCACCTGACATGGGTGTTGAGTACTGAACTTGGGTCCTCTAGAAGAATAGTACATGTTCTTAACCACTGAGCCATCTCTCTAGCCCCTAGAATGATTTTTTAGAAAATAGATTAGGTCTTACTGGGTGTGGTGGCATATGCTTTTAATCTTAGCACTTGGGAGGCAGAGGCAGGCAAAGAGATCAAGACCAGCCTGGTCTACATTGTGAATTCCAGGCCAGCTGTGGCCCTGTCTCAAAAAAGCCAAAAAAAAAAAAAAAAAAAAAAAAGATTAGATCTCTCCGAATTTCTGAATGACCTGTAAATATCTGTGGTAAAAATCTTCCAGGCTGAACTGATGAGATGATTCAGCAATTAAAAGGAGTCGCCACCTAAGCCTGATAGCCCAAGTTCAATCCCTGAAATCCATGTTAAGGCAAGAGAGAACCAACTCTACAGAGTTGTCCTCTGACCTCCATATGTGTGCAGTGGCATGCATATACCAGCCCCCCCATAATAATTTTTAATTAAAAAGGAATGTGAGGCTAGAGAAATGGGTCAGCTGTTAAGAGCACTCAGGTTTTATTTCCAGCACCCACATGGCAGCTAACAACTGTCTGTAACTTCAGCTCCAGGGGAATCTGACGCCTTCTTCTTACCACCGTGGGCACTGCATTCACATGGTACACTTACAGACACACAGGCAATATACTCATACACATAAAATAAAAATAATAAATAAAATATTAAGAAAAAAGAATGGAGGCTGAAGAGATGGCTCAATAGTTAAGAACGTTGACCATTCTTGAAGAAGACATGGGTTTGGTTCCCAGCACCAACATAGCAGCCAATAACCATCCGAAACTTCAGTTCCTGGGGCTCTGATATCCTCTTCTGACCTCCATGGGCATTGCATTCACATAGTGCACTTATATACGTGCAGGCAAAACACACACACACACACACACACACATACACACACGTATGTAATTAATTAAAAATGTAAAACATAATCGACCTTAAAATACTCTGGGGGAAGATAGAAAGTGTTATAGATCTAAGACAAGGGTGTATGTGCTTCATGTGTTCAGGAACAGTAAGGAAGCTAGGGGATGGAATGGAGTAGATGAGCCAGGAGTATGTGAATAGCAGAAGAAGGTGTTAGAGACTTTAGAGCACAGGTTGTAGAACCTTGTAGGCTTGTGGAACAATGGGGCTTTTACTCAGGGTTACAGAACCTGCAGAAGTGGTCACTTTTTTACTCTTTCTTCAGAAATAATTTCCATTTGTGGAAGCATTGAAAGAAATGTTCAGAGAATTCTTGTGTACTCTCTTACAATTCACTAACTGTTAACATTTGCTTTATCATATGTGTGAACATAGCTGAATCATTCAGAATTACTGCAGACACCATGTCTTTGATCTCCTAAGTGTTTAAGCTCTTATTTCCTAAGAACAGTCATTATATAGCATTTTATAACTATAGCATAGTTATAAAATTTTAGGAAATTTAATGTTGATACAATATAATACTCAATTTTTACTGTTTTTCAATATTTTGATAATTTAAAAATTCCTGATCTGGGATCTAGTTCTGTAACATGTATTGTTTCTAATAGTCAGTCTAAATAGTTACACTTTTTCTTCATTATATTGATAGTTTAAAAAGATTATTGTGTGTATGCATGTTCATGGATGTATGTGTGTGTGTGGATGCCATGGCATGTGTATAACGGTCAGAGGATGTCAGGAGTTGTTTTTCTTTTTCCACCTTTATGTGGGTTCTGTGGACAAACTTAGGTGGTCAGGTTTGTATGTCAAGCACTTTATCTGCCAAGCCACCTCACCAGCCTGACATTGACAGTTTTTAAGAAGAAAGGCAAGTTATTCTGTCGACTGTCCCTCAGTTTGGGCTTGTCTGAAACTTCCTCTTGATTAGATTCAGGATATAAACTTTGGCTGTACAATCACAAGAGTGACGTTGATGTTCTCTCAGTGCTTTGTATCAGGAAGCGCATCATATGAAGAAGTTTATGATAGAGGTTGTTACCAGTCTAGGAGGTGCATATTGTCAGTTTGTCCCATTATTGGCAATATAATTTGATCACATCATTTGATTGAGATTATGTCTGCTTGGTTTCTTAAGTGGAAAGTTAGTTTTTCCTTTTGTAATTTTTCTGATAGTTTTAACCTCTGATGGTTTTGGTCTGAATCAGATTGAAAATATCTGTTAGATATTTACTAATCAGTGTTTTCCTATTTCCTATATGGAAGAGCATTCCATTCTCCCTTCTCCGCTTGTTCACTTACTATTGTGTGGACTCAGATTTTAATTTTTATTCTTTAAAAGAGCTATTTTTATCTTTTAATTATGTGAATGTGTGTATCTTCATTCAGGATGCTCATTTTAGGGGTGGCATTTGCAGGTGCTTCAGAGGCCAGAGATCCTCTTGCAGCTCTCCAGTTACAGGAGGTTGTGAGCTTCCCAGTATGGATGCTGGGAACCCAGCTCAGGTCCTCTGAAAGAGCAGTGCATGCTTTTAACTGCTGAGCCATTTCTCTAGCCCTTTAGACTTAGACTTTTTATTTTATGTATGTATACTGTATGTATATAAGTGTACCACATATATGCAGACCTGTGGAGGCCAGAAATGGGTGTCAGATCGCCTGAAACTAGAGTTACGGACAGTTACTAACTGCCATGTAGGGTCCTGGGAACAGAACCCAGATCCTCTGCAAGATCAGCCAGCGCTCTTAACTGCTGAGCCGTCTCTCCAGTCCCTGGACTCAGATTTTAAAATTTTGTTTAGTTGATTATAATTTGTGTGTGTGTGTGTGTGTGTGTGTGTGTGTGTGTGTGTGTGTTTTAATGTTTTAACCCTTTTGCCACTTGCTAACTGAGGTATTAGAACGGTGACTGGTGGGTAAGGGTACTCAATAAATACTTGCTAAATGAATGAAAAGCAGTTATTCTAGCCAATGTCCTGAGTGTCCCCAATCAGGGAATGGAAGAAAGTAAAAGAATCTAGTTAGTGAGACATTATAATCAATCAGAGAGAAGATGACAGCCAGCCCTGAGGAGGTATGAGCTCTTATGAAATGGTTGGGGTTTGGGATCTAGTTGGAAGTGAAGCAATGGAGACTGTTTTGGTTTTGGGTCTTTTTTTTGAGACAGGTTCTCACATTGTATCCCTGGCCATCCTAGAACTTAATGTGTAGCCAGGCTGACCTCACACTCTCAGGAATCTTCCTGCCTCAGATTCCCTAGTGGGGGATTATAAGCATGAGCCACCACACCCTGTGTGACTGTTGTGAATTGAAGAGCTCATACCTTTCTAAAGTAGGCACTTAATAACTCTAGTTAATTCCTTGTGGGGATGCTGTCCTGATATTAGTAGATCTTCCAGTTTTTCACAAGGACTTGAAGTTTCTTTAAGGAAATCTGTGAGCCCTAAATGATGACAACATTCTTATGAAACAGAAAGCATCTTTTGATGAATGTGCTTCCTGGGGCTTCCTTTTGTGACTTCTGATTTAAAAAACAGTCTTGCGCTGTGTAATAACTTTTTGGTCAGTGGCAGACTGATGGTACAGTGGTGGACTCATAAGATTACATCACAAAGTCATGGCTGTCTCAGTTTGTGTAAGTACCCTCTGTGATATTTGCGCAAGGACAAAATTGTCTAGTGACAAGTTTCTCAGAACACATTCCCATCATTAAGGATTGTGTGTCTGCACTGTTTAAAGTTAAAGACTTCCCTCTGTGGGTAGACTATAGACTTGGACCAGTCATGTTGCTGTCCTGACTATATTTTCTTCCTTGGAGCTTGGTAAACATACTTTGAAGCAGATTCGGTTGAGTGCTACAACTTGTCTGGTTTAGAACAGAACAAAGAAGAGGAATCTGAGCTGGACAGCCAGGGTTTTAGAAGATGTAGTGAGTGGCACGTAGGTTCCTGCAGTGCAGTAGTAATGGGTAGAGATCAGGAGTGGAAGGTGGGAGTGGTATGATAAAGCACCCTGGGAAAAAGTACACTTGTCACCAGAGCCCTTTGTGTCCAGAATAAGAATTTTAAGAGATTCATTGCAGTTGAGAAGAATTGTGTATAAAGTAGAATTGTAGTCAGCATTTAAAGTCAGCCTAGCATGGATAAGGAAAACTTTTTCCAGAAATTCTTCCTGGGCCTTGCTGACTATGACTCAGTCTAAAATCTTGTGGATTGCTTTTTCTTGGATGCCACTTAGGCTGTCTGTTATTCATACAGTGTTTTAAGCAGTTCAGGTTGACTTTTCTGTTGTTCGTTTTTTTTCGGGACAGGGTTTCCCTGTAACTCCAGCCAGCCTGGAACTTGCCATGAAGACCAGGTTGGTCTCGATCTCACAGAGATCTATGTGCCTCTGCCTCCCACATGCTAGGATTAAAGCCTGGAACTTGTCATGAAGACCAGGTTGGTCTCGATCTCACAGAGATCTACGTGCCTCTGCCTCCCACATGCTAGGATTAAAGGTATGTGCCATCATGCCTGACTTTAGGTTGACTTTCTTGAAGTAATTTCTTTTGTAGACAGAACTTTCTCTGGCCACAACATGCTGTCAACACTGCAGTTTTTGTTGCCTGCTAAAAGTGCTGTTCAGGGGGAAAGGAGCTGGGCCAGGGGCTGGAGAGGTGGTCCAGAGGTTAAGAGCACTGACTGCTTTTGTAGAGGATCTGAATTTGGTTCCCAGCACCACATGGTAGCTAATAACTGTCTGTAATTCCAGTCCCAGGGATTACAATGCCCTCTGATCTCTGGAGGCTTTGCACTATATGGATGCACTTATATACGAGGAGGAAAAACACTCATACCCATAAGATAAATAATAAATGAAATTCTAAAAAAGAAGCGGGATAAATTCTAAGCTCTGGAACCTGTAACTTTTTCAGTGATAACTGGCAGTTATAAGCAGTGTGTTTTTTGTGTCAGCTGTTTGTTTACTACTGAATTTGAATTTGGTTTTTTAGAATTTTCTTAGATACCATTTTTTGGTGGTTGTTTTATAGTAATATACATTTGCAGAAGCGCTTTGCCTTATATAACCTAGATAAGTCTGGAAATCCTAAAGTGGCATACACATTAGTTAAGTTTTCTAACCCAAGACACATTACTGTATATCCACCAGCTGTTGATGAAGAGGCTAGGCATTTTCCTTGGTTAGGGGTCAACAGATTAGACATCTACATTATTCTTGCATAAGCCACACCCATAACACATATATTGACTAGGTTTTCTAGTTCTTGCCCCTCTGCTCCTCTCCCCCTTTCCCTGCTAAGTGCTGAGATTAAAGGCCTGTACCACCATGCCTGGACCTTAAATTTATTTTTTAAGTGGAGTAAGAACATTAAAAACCTGTAAAAGACCTGGAGTGGGAATGGCAAGATAACCCAGCAGGTGAAGGTGTTTGCTGCCAAGTCTGACAACCTACATTTGATCCTCAGAATGCCCATGGTGGAAGGAGAAAGCTAACTCCCACAAATTGTCCTTTACATGTATGCCATAACTTCCACATATGTGCCATGGCACTAGCACACACACACACACATACACGATATAATTTTAAAAATAATGAAAAGAACCAAGTAGCATAGTGGTAGCACACTCTTGTATTCCTAGCACTAGGGAAGCTGAGACAAGAAAGAGGGTATAGAGTTTGAGGCCAGCCTGGGTGCGGAGTAAGACCCATCTCAAAAAACAAATCAACAGCTTGGTGTGGTGGCACACACCTTTAATCCCAGCACTCGGGAGACAGAAGCAGATGGATTTCTGAGATCAAGGCCAGCCGGGTCTCTGTAGCGAGTTTCAGGTCAACTGGGGCAACAGGAAGACCCTGTCTTGAG
The DNA here is from genome assembly GCA_035773235.1 of Eospalax fontanierii. NCBI lineage: Eukaryota > Metazoa > Chordata > Mammalia > Rodentia > Spalacidae > Eospalax > Eospalax fontanierii. The sequence continues at coordinate 174,660,087 of CM069524.1, read as the reverse complement.
AACCAAACCAAACTAAAACAAAAACCTCTAACAAACATAAGCAAGAAGATTCTGAGTGGAAATTACCTCAAGATTTTTGCAGTTTCCTTTTGTTGCTTTTTTCTAAGTGTTAGTTACTTTATGGCATATGTATCTAATTATAGTGTAACATGGTGACTTTGTATTACCAAGTGTCCTTTCTAAACATGTAATTTTATTTGCAGAAAAAAATTCTTTTTGCCATCATATTTTAGCATCTGTTTAACATTTGGTTAAGCATTGTAATCCAGTAGTAAGTTTACATAACACAAGTTTTGGAACATAGGAACTGACTTACAAAGCAGTTCAGTGAGTGGGAGCAGTGTAAGCTTTTCTGAGAGGGTAGGGAAAATCAGCAAATAGAATGACTTGTCTAAGTAGAGGTCAGGAAGCAATGGATTGTGTTTTAATATATAAACTAGTTTAATTGCAAAGTGCATACTCAGGCATAAAATCAAAATGATCCTAAATGGAACCATATGAAATCTGTCTTCTTCTCTGCCTAGACTCCTAACCCTGAGAAGAAATCTCTAGACTTAAAATTGAAATATTTTAAACAAAGCACTTTTTTTGTTGTGTGTTCTGTATACATTGTATTAATGTTACTATCCTTGAAATTACACAGATACATTATGACATAAGTCTAGAATATTAAATTCTGAAAATTATTTCAGTGACATGGTAGTAATTTAAAACTATGAAAGAATATAAAGTGAAGTCTAAGACTTTGGTCCCTGGTTTCTCTTCAGGGAAGTTACCGCTGTTTCCTATTTACTTCCAGATAATACGCTACATACATACTTTTTAAAAACAATGTAAATGGAGGGTTGGGATGTAGCTCAGTTGGTAGAGTTGGTGCCTAACATGCACGAAGCCTTGGTTTTGATCCCTTTACTGCAAAAATCAGGCTTGGCCACACACACATCTGTAATCCTAGCATTTGGGAGGTGGAGACTGAGGATCAGCTCAAAGTTATCCTTGGCTATGTAGAATTCCAGGCCTTTCTGGGTGACAAAGAACAGTGCAAATGGGAACATGCCGATTTTGTTGTTTTTCATCAGTTTCTTTCATTGGATATATGAAGACATAGAGATTAGGTTGTTTCCTAAGAACAAAGATAGGTGAGAGAAACACCTTTGTTCCTAGAATTTTCTTGAGAGTAGGCCAGGATAGTTGGTAATTCGGTTTATAACACACTGGAGATGCCCTATCCTTCATGTAGGAAGTGATCCTAAGCCTAGCATCACATTCTGCACATACACACAAGCTACAAGGATGTGTTCATTCCTCCTTAGTGGCGGTGATTCCAGTGAACTTTGCAGCATTTCTTTTTGTCAGAATATGCGAAGATCAGTGAGAGCTCAGGGCCTGGGGCTCAGTTGTTGGTGGTTGATTGTGAGTGGCTTAGAATGCCATGGTAAAGCACATGCAGATTTTCTCATTGGTACTAAGTGTACAGAGAAGGGTTTTGTGCTTGCTTATGGCTCTTGGAGGTTTTTATCCTAGTGTGGGTACCACAGATGACTAGATCTCTAAGGTATTGTTTGGCCACCCTTCAAGGTAGATGCTCCTTCTTAAAAAGAACATTTAAAAGGTAGAAGGGCTAGAGAGCTGGCTCAGTGATTAAGAGCACTTGCTGCTCTTGCAGAGAAGCAGGTTTGGTTCCTAGTACCCGCACCACAGCTAACAATCATCTGTAACCCTAGTTCAAGAGGACCTGACCCCTTTTTCTGGCCTTGATGAGCACTGCATGCACAAGTGCACTTATATACATGCAAGCAAATACTCATACATATAAAATATAAATAAAATTTTTTAAAAGATAGAAGAAAACCCACAACTCATGTAGACCAGAAGGCCAGAAAGCTTAAAAATTTCATATCTGTTTAAGCTGCATAAATGGAAAAAAAAAAAGCCTTGAAGGAGGGGATGGGGATTGTCTTATTCTCAAAGTCTTGTTTCTAAGAATGTTAGTTTCAAATGCATCACAAATTCTTTAGAGAGATTTTAATCTAAGGTGAATCAAATTACGAACTCTTCCAGTAGCAAGTAGTCTGAGTTTCAGATACTAGATTAAAATCATGCTAGAGGAGAGGGAAAACCAGAAACTTAGATTTCTGTGCATTGAAAAGCCTGCTTTTACAGAGCAGAGAAAGTCCCCTCTTTGAAGCCTAGCGTGCCTTGATTTATGGCTGTGTTCCCAGCCACTGCAGCTGTGTGCTGAACAGCATACCCAGAACACAGAAAACCTCATGACAATGGCATTTCAGGGACTGCCTCACTCACAGTATGTATTGGCACATGGTGGGATGTTGTTATCCCTGAGCAGACCTGCCAAATCTGCCAGCCACATAACATACTGATTTTGACTAGGGAAAGGATGGAGGGAGTGCTTAGGTTTTATTAAAAAGGCCTCTCTTTTCTTTTTCAATCTAGAAATGATGTATAGAGTATTTATTCAGAATATGTGTTTAAGTACCAGTGTTGGGTACAGTAGGACTAGATTTAAGTATCGTTTGACGGTGTTCCTCTCTGCTTTAACATTCTTTTAGTTCATCTTTTGGATTTAAAAACAAAAATTTCAGATGCCTGAGATTCTTAGTACTTTTACCTTTGAGTAGATTATTGATAGATGTTTTCAAAGAATGTTGAAAATATAAGACTGGTGAAAATAGAGAATGATCTTTACTTAGAGAATTATTAGAATTTTTTTTATTAATAATTAAGAGTAACAGAGGCAAGGTTGAAGAGGTGGCTCAGTGGTTAAGAGGACTGGCTGCTCTCACAGAGGACCCTGGTTGGGTGCCCAGCACTTACAAGGCAGCTAACAACCGTCTCTAACTCCAGTTCTAGAGGATTCAATGCCCTCTTCTATTCTCTGCTGGCATTGCATGCATGTTGTGCATTTACATATGTACACTCATACTCATAAAAAAATAAATTAAAAAAGTAACAGAGGAAGAAGATTTCAGCAGGGATATCCAAGGAGTTTAGGAGCCCAGTTGTTTAGGTACCACTGAAGAGATGGAGGTAGAACTTGAGGTGATGTAGGATTTATTGCTCAGTTCCTTATTTTCATGCAGAACTTTTTCTGAATTGATAATATCTTATTTTAGAAAACTCTTTTTATGACCGGATTTTTTTTTCCCATTGGGGAAATCTTTCTTTTATGTAACTTTTTTTGTCTTGTGGTGTTGGATATCAAATCCAGGATGTAGGCAGGAGCTCTAATGATAATCAACAACCTTGCCATATTGCAGAGGCTAGCCTGTATCTCCTAAGCTAGTGGCACAGGTAACCAGGATTTCTTGAGTTCAGTGTTACCTCCTGATTGGCCACATCACTAATTCATCAAGTACATTAGTTTCCCCAAAGAAGCCTATAAGGCAATTTCCAAAACTCAGAATGTTTTAAATCATTTAAAGCACTAATTCTTATTCACGTGAATTACTAATTTTACTGTTTCAGCCTCTAACACTTTTGAGAGCAAATGTGTGAGTTTTTCTCTCTAATTTTTCAGACACTTCCTGAATGTTATACTTTTTAAATTTATTTTTTTGTGTATGAGTGTTTTGCCTACATGTAAATGTACCTGTGTTGTGCAGTGCCCTTGGAAACCAGAAGAGAGTGTCAAATCCCCCTGGAACTGTAGTTACAGATCATTGTTAGCCACCATATGGGTGTTGGGAACCTAACCTGGGTCCTCTGCAAGAGCAGCCAGTGCTTGTAACCAAGGAGCCATCATTCCAGCCCTTTGAATGTCATACTGTTAATTCACGTCTGACATAAACTACCTGGTGTTAAGGTAGATCCTATAGGACAGGCCTAGTCCTTCTTCAGATGCCAGTGGCAAGTCTGGGCCACCTATACTTCTGACTGTGTGTTTGGGAGGTACCACAACTCCCTCTCCATATTTGATAAGTTTCCAGAATGGTTCACAAACTTGGGAAAGTACTTTACTTACTATTGCCATTTATTATAGAAGATGCAGTTCAAGAACAGCCAGTTAGAAGAGCTGCATAGTACCGAGTATGGGGGTGGGTTGTGTGCCACCTCTATGCCTTCTTTGAGCCTTGCTCCAGGGCTTCATTGTTTTCCCACCCTAAAAGCTCTTCGAATCCCCTCCCCCCATATAGACTTCATTACTGTGTAAAACTGAATGATGAAATCTTTACTCTTTGTAACTCAGTCTCTAGCATCTGACCCCTCTCTCCTGAGATCAGAGTTAAGCTGAAAGCTCTGGCCTCTCTTACCATGCCTTTCTGGTGACCAGTGTTTATCTGGAAGCTATCCAGGGGGACCCACTATCCATCCCCCTAGCCACCGGTCATCTCACAGCATATATACAATTCCAGGGGTCTTAGGAGCTGTGTTCCAGTAACTGGGGTTGAAGACCAAATATATCAAGTATATTTATTACACCGATAGCAAGTTAATTATAGGTCATGCTCTTTCTTCTTGGATTAGCCAAAAACAAGGTAACAGGTACCTCCACCCCGTCTCTCAGACAGGATCTCACACTATACTGGGGTAGTCTTAAATTCACAGTAGACCTCTTTCCTTAGCTTCCTCAGTGCTGGGATGATGCTTATGAGCTATCATGCCCAGCTAAATTATCAGAGCTTTATTATTATACAAAGTGTCTGGGTAGAAAAGGAACCTGTTTTGCTGTCCACGGTGAGCAGAGTACCCAGACCACTGTTCTTTTGTTCTAGTTCCCCACTGCTTTAGAGAATATACTTTACATATTCTGGGGTAGTATCTGGAGAACAGTGTCATTTCCATATGTTAATTTTTATTGCCAGCTGGACATACATGCATGCACGTGTGTATGTATGTGTATGTGATACATATGTTTCATCTCATCTATCAGAGTCACACTGTTCCTTTCTTTGATCAGGGGAATTGTATTGAAGGTTTGAAGCTCCTGTTGGAGAAGGAAGTGTCTCATTTTGTCTGGTTTGTTTAGTGTGCTTCTTTTCTGTCTTGACCTAGATTACCAGAGACTGATGACCGTGGCGGAGACGATTACAGCTCTCATGTTTCCCTTCCAGTGGCAGCATGTCTATGTCCCCATTCTCCCGGCTTCTCTCCTGCACTTCTTAGATGCTCCTGTTCCATACCTGATGGGCTTGCATTCCAATGGCCTAGATGATCGGTCAAAGCTGGAGCTGCCTCAGGAGGTGAGAACCTGAATATCATGCTGCTGGTCCTCTCCAGCACTGGGGAGATAAGGAAGGAGTCCAGCATGGCGTCACCAAGGGTTTTTCAGAGTGGTGGGAGTACAGAGTGCTTGAGGAACATGAGTAACTTTTGAGGAAAAATACAGTGGAAGACAGCAGACCTTTAGCTCCCTTTATATCACTCCAGATGTACTTGTCATCTCTATCACCTGACAACCAGCATTATGTTTTTGTGTTTTGTGAATGCCTTTTTCATCCACATATTTCCAAACATGGTATTCCTCATTTTTTTTGTCATCCTGTTTGTGGCGTACTTAGGGCAAGTTCTTTTCCCTCCAGCACCTTGCAGCATATTCTGTGTTCTTTAAGGGTATGCATGTATGAAGAAGCTGCTGCAGTACCAGCAGTTTTCTTAATGAGATTGTTTGGGCAATTATCATTTGTGTATGTGTTCTGGGGTGTAGATTCTCTGTGTCTATTGTATTCTCTATTACTAGAACAGCGTTTGCATCTGAGCCTTTCACCCCATCTGTGGTCTGCTTAGGAAGGAGTGAATAGTAGTACTGAAGAATGTCCTTCCCAAGCATGTCTGTGGTCTCTGAGTCCCTTTCACTCAGCTCGCCCTCTGAAGTTCTACTTGATTTATAACAGAGAACTCTATAAAGAATCTTAGACTAGGGGCAGAAGACCTGGTGGTCGTTTTTGTTTTTTCCCCCTTTCCATTATTGAGACAGAGACTCACTGTAGCTGGCCAAGAATTCCCTATGTAGACCACAGTCTGGCCTCAAATTCACTCAGAGATCTGCCTGTCTGTGTCTCCTGAGTGCTAGAACTAAAAATGTGTAGCAGCAATGCCCAGCTAGAAATAGCTTTTTAAAGGATTAAAATATTATACATAATAAGGTAAGAGTGATGGTATCCTTAAAACACAATTTTGAATTTTCTCAGAAAAAATACATGTTTATAGTTTTTTATTTAAAAAACCTATCAGTAAATGAATAATTACCTCAATTTTTATTACCCAGAGATAACTCAATTTTAGTATTTTGGTTGACATTTTCCAACTGTAAGACATCTTTAAACTCTGCCATTACAAGGAAGTTTTTGAAACACTGTATTTTTCTACTGTATTATCCTGTGCAAGGTGGCATCAGGATAGTGAGGTAGGACAAGGTTGGTTTCTAAAAGGGACTTTCTATAGGCCAGAGTATGTGCATTTCTTAGACCCTCAAGTCAGAATTCATCAGTTGCTCCCCCATCTTTAAGGCATCAGAAGTCTGTGAAAAACCCTTTGTTCTTTTTCACTCCAACACATGATCTCAGTGGCCTTGAGCAAGTGAGAGCTCTGAGCTGCTTTTGTGAGGCTCCCTTTGTCCTCTCCTCTCTTTGGGCCTTCATTGTCTGAACCCACAACCCTGTGAGACAGATAAGCTGAGGGTATTAGTGGGAAGAAGGGGGTGTCACTTTTCTGCCCTGGCCCTGCTTTCTTTCCTGTTTTCTCTTTTTGTCTTTTCTCAGAACGTTCTTTTCCCTCCAGGATCCTGTGTATTGAGGTCCCTTTTGATAAGAGGGGAAGCTGGCTATAATTTGGGGTTAGGAGTTCAGGTTGGCAAAGGCTTTTGTGGCCCTCTGAAGGAAGTGTTTGAGAGATTTTGGGGGTGGGCATTTGGGAAACTCAGGTGGCTACACCCTAGACAGCATTTAAGTCTTCCGATGGCCCCTTCCAGGCTGTGCATCTTCACAAAGTTGTCAGGCTGGAGCTGTTGGCCTTTTTCTCAGTTAAGAAAAGGAGTCTGTGGTAGGTTTATGAGTTGCTTCTGTTTCTGGCTCCCTCTGTGTTCTGGGAAGAAGCAGCATGAGGCCATTTTATGGGCCTAGAAATTAAATGGCCTTCTTTTTCACTTTTTCACCCCTCCTTCCTTCACCCCAACTTTACAAAGAATGTCTAGTGGGGTCTACTAGAGACTCCTCTGTATCTTAATCAAGTCCATATCTGAGTGTGCCTGAGCTGCTTTGTTTCCTCAATCATCTCTGACCAGGGCTGTTCACATATGAGGACAGAGGGTTTGAAGTAGGTAACTGCTTATAGATACTATATTTGACTTAAGTTAGTGGGAGAGAAGCCAGCCCAGCATTATTGAGTGGATCTATAGTTATTTTAGTGGTCTCTACACTTCCTATTAGAAAAACTTTTTCCCCCCTTATTTCAAAGAGAGGTGAACCAAGGGGTAAGAGACGGAATGTGTGCCTCTTGTTCTGCCAGCTGAGTGGAAGGGGCCTTTGACAGATGAATTAATTCTGTTTTTAGTATCTTTTTGATGTCTTGGGCTGACAGCATTTATAATTTTAAAAGAATAAGCAAAGAGTAGTCTATTTTTAGGTGGCAAACATTCATTGGCTCTTCATGCAGGACCCAAAGTTGTTATTTATAGAGGAACTCTGGAAGTAAGAATACCTTGTACAGTCAGCATAAATGATACATGCAGGGTCTGTTAAGCATGCAGTTGTAATAGATCCAAACGTGGAATAGCTGCATTCGCCGGCTGATCATGTTGCCCTCCTGCCTCCTCTTTCACAGTATAAAGGCTTTTGACCCAAGGATAATAACATAGATGAGTGGGACAGCATTTTGATATGTGGCATCAGAGTGCTTTGCCAAAGGAAAGACCAGTTAGCAATTGTACTAGAAAAAACTATTCATAGAAGCTGGGTGTGGTGATGCACGCCTTTAATTCCAGCACTCTGAAGGCAGAGGTGGGCAAATCTCTGTGAGTTCAAGGCCAGCCTGGTCTATACAGTGAGTTCCAAGTCAGCTGAGGCTACAGGGAGACCCTGTCTCAAAAAAAAAAAAAAATACAAAACTATTCATAGAGGGAAGATGTTTTAAAATGACTTTTACCTTATGCCATAAGGAAACCAATTTCAGATGGATTTAAAAAGTTAAATGCGAGGCTGAAGAAATGGCTCAGTGATTAGGAGCATTGGCTTCTCTTGCAGAGGATCTGGGTTTGAATCCCAACACCCACATGATGGTTGACAACAGTCTGTAACTTCAGTTCCAGGGGATCTGATGCCCTCTTCTGACCTCCCCAGGCATTGCACAACATGGAAGCATGCAGGCATAACACTCATGCACGTAAAAATAATATTAAAAAAAAAAAAAAGTTAAGTGGGGTACAGGGTAGGGAGTCTGGTGAGGTGAGTCAGTGTCAGAGGTGCTGCCAGGCCTCACAACCTGAGTTCAGTTCCTGGGATCTGCATGCTAGAAGAAGAGAACCAATTCTCTCGCAAGTTGTCCTCAGACCTCTCATGCATGTGCGTGCACACAAACAAAGAAGTAATGTATAAAAAAGTCTTTGATTAATCTTATAACAGGGATACTATTATTTTAATCTTTGTAATAGAGGCAATATTATCCTTTTTATATAAATGAGACAGATATACTCTAGCCTTTTAGTAGTGTGTTGGTGTGAAGGCAGTGATAGCTGTCTTGTCAGGACAGGTTAATAAGCATATAAAAATAATTGCTGCAAGAAAATTGTAACAGGGACAAGGATTGTAAAGTACTAAGTGAAGCCGAAGTAGAAATAATGCAAGATCTCTGAGGATCAGTAGAGGGATAGTCATCAGTGCTGGGTTGTTACTGGCATCAGGCTGAGTTTAAATACCAGTTCTTCTAAATGCCGATTTTAACTATGTTATCTAACTTTTCTATCCAGGTGTTTTGTTTTTATAAACAAGATTTTAGTATATATTTTTTAAAGATAAAGTTATTCCAGAATGGCCGGGAATGTACTATGTAGCCCCCTGTTGACCTTGAACACCCAGAAGTCCTCCTGCCTTAGCTTTCCAAGTGCTTGGGTTATAGGTGTGAGCCACCAGGTATGGCTTCTATTTGTCAGTTTTGCTGTAAAATAAGGATAGCTAGATGGTGCCAAGTTCTTCTTTGTTTATCTGCATCACCCATCCCACAGCATTGTATGAGAGTACTGACTCTGCCTCCTCCCAGAGGCAGTCTGAAAGTCCTACAGAAGCATAGCGATCACTTCATAAGTCACCACAATGCACAAAGGCTCAGATGGGCTTATACACTCTTCATTCAGGCTCATACGAGAGCTTTAGCAGTAAGGCCTGCAACCTGGACTTCCACCTTTTTCCTCACTGACTGTAGAATTCATTAATTTGTTAAACATTTGACCAGCATTTAGTGTGTGAAACTTGTGCACTTAACATAATATATGGACGATGTTTAGCTACTTAGGATTTTACAGCCAAAGAAAGGAGGCAGAGAGTTACAGAGTTACATCACCTTCCTAAGATTGTACAACTAGACAGGCAGGGGAAACTGGCCGCACAATCTCATTTCTGAGACCCATTTCAGATGTTCCTCTTCCCTCTTTTTTTATCCTTTCTGAAACTCCATGGTGCTCTAGAGTTGTTTGCGCTCCTCATCGTGTTTTGATTTTCAGGCTAACCTCTGCTTTGTTGATGTTGACAACCACTTCATTGAGTTGCCAGAGGACTTGCCTCAATTTCCCAACAAATTGGAGTTTGTCCAGGAAGTCTCAGAGATCCTCATGGCGTTTGGCATTCCCCCTGAAGGAAACCTCCATTGCAGTGAGAGTGCCTCCAAGCTGAAGAGGATTCGGGCCTCTGAGCTTGTCTCTGACAAGAGGAATGGGAACATTGCTAGCTCCCCTTTGCATTCCTATGAGCTCCTCAAGGAAAATGAAACTATTGCCCGACTGCAAGCCTTGGTCAAGAGGACTGGAGTGAGTTTGGAAAAAGTAAGAAGCTGGAAATGAGTGTGTGATAAATTTGGTCTGTGTAGACTGTCCTGGGAAGTTAGACTTGGGAGAGAAGCACTCAGTTCGGGACAGTACATATTTGTGAGCAGGGAAGGAATATGCCGTGTGGAAGACTGAGTCAGCACTAGTAGTTACGTGAGATAGTGCTATGTGATCTAAATCTGGGAGCTACTCAGGGCAGGTCGAGAGTCTGCTGCCATTCTGTGTACTCCCGTAGAGGGTGAGAGCAGTGGTGATGGCGAGCCTTGTGTTCAGTCAGACCTTTCTGATACAGTGCCCATGAGTTTCACAACAGCCAAACAGAAATATTGCTCAGTCTTTTATGATTGAAGATATCCAGGCTTAGAGACCTTTTAATATTTTTGCTCAATATTGAGTGCCTAGCCATGAGCTCAGCCCTGCCCTAGAACAAACAGATCTTCTTGTGTTCTCCACAGGGACGTGCTTTGCTTGATTGCTGCACTTGTTTACCCATCTCTTCACTGTCCCTATTCTCACTGTAACGTGACTTTTGTTAGTAAGATACAGACAATTAGGCCAATGTAAATTTTGTTGGACACTTCTTTTTAGTGGTGAACCATTTATTTTGTAAAGTATAGTAGAGTAAAAAAATATGCCAGCTGAACTGAGAAATGTGTAGGGAGATTAAAAAGGTACCTCTGGGGCTAGAGAGATGGCTTAGTGGTTAAAAGCACTGACTGTTCTTGCAGAAGACCCAGGTTCAAATCCCAGCACCCACATGGTGGGTAATAAAGTCCATAACTCCAGTTCCAGGGGACCCAGTTCCCTCTTCTGTCCTCCATGGGCATTGCATGACATGAGTGCACTTATGTATGTACAAGCATAACACTCATAAAATAAAAATAAATTAACAGATTTTTTAAAGTTACCTCTTTTTAGAAAGGGAAATCTTTAAGGGGAAAGGGAAGGAGCTCGGTCTGGGGAGAAGATCTGAAGGAGAGCCAGAGCTTGTGATTGTACCTGTTTTTTCAGCCACTTCCTAGATTCTCTCCTTTCTCCTTCACCCTTGAGGTAATTAGCACCAGCACCTTTAGTTCCTTGGCTACATGCTCTCTGCTTATAATGACCTCATCTCCACTTAATTGAGTGTTCTTAAATAGAACTCTCTCCTCCACATCAGAGTCTGTCCCCTTCCCTCCCCTTCCCTCACAGCTCCCCGCACTGAGCGCAGGCTTCCTGCTTGCTAGGTAAGTCTCTGCCGCTGAGCGCACTCTCTAACCTCCAGCACCCCTTTCTTCCATTTTCCTTTCTTCTGTTCTCACCTTCTCATTGTTGACTGCCAAGACCAGTAAGAAAAAGTCAGATACTGTATTTATATGGCTTAAAAGTATAAGTGTCAATATCCTTAGCTGTTGCTTTTTGGTGTGTAGCTCGAAGTGCGTGAAGATCCCAGCTGCAATAAAGATCTCAAAGTTCAATGTGATGAAGAGGAGCTCAGGATTTACCAGCTTAATATTCAGATCCGGGAAGTTTTTGCCAATCGTTTTACCCAGATGTTTGCGGATTATGAAGTGTTTGTCATTCAGCCCAGCCAGGATAAGGAATCCTGGTTTACCAACAGGGAGCAGATGCAGAACTTCGATAAAGTGAGTGAAGTCCTGCTGGGGAGGGTGCACAGTGAACACTTCAGTCTCGGAGAACCAACTGAAAATGAGATTTGTTTTTTTTTCTTTCCCATTGCTAGAATAAGGAAGGTAAAGTAGAATAAGCAGGCTAATGATTCTGTCAGTGACTTACCTCAGCCAAGTCCACTCCTTGCCTCTTATTTGCTTGATGATGCTGGCATGGACTTGGTCTAGGGAAGCTCTACATGTAGATTGGACATCAGGGATGATTGGTAAATAGTAGCTTACCAGAGGAAGTTTGCTCTAATGGCAGAATCTTGGGAAGTCTGAACTTCTATGAGAATTTTTTTTTTTCCCCCAGTTAGCTTTACATGAAGACTGAGGAAGCTCCAGAAAAGAATTACTTTGCTATGTCCCTTGGGTGTGTTGCCGTTGCTAATCAGTACCGTGGTGTTCTCTCTCTGTGACTGTTTCTTCTTGGTCCCATCAGGCATCTTTCTTGTCGGATCAACCTGAGCCCTACCTGCCCTTCCTCTCAAGATTCTTGGAGACTCAGATGTTTGCATCTTTTATTGACAATAAGATCATGTGTCATGATGATGATGATAAAGACCCCATCCTTCGGGTCTTTGATTCCCGGGTAGACAAGATCAGACTGTTGAATGTTCGGACACCTACTCTTCGGACGTCGATGTACCAGAAGTGTACCACTGTGGATGAAGCAGGTAGGGTCTCCATGGAGCTGGACATTTTAGCCTCTTGGACTTTGTCACTAACATGTTCCTGTTCTGAACATGTTCATCCTTTTTATCAGTTTTGCCTTTGCTGTGTTACCACATTGCTTTGCAATGCTCTTTCTTAATTTTTTTTTCCTGACAGTCTTATTCTGTATCAATTAAGAATGGTTCTTGGGGCTGGAGAGGTAGATGGCTCAGTAGTTAAGAACACTGGCTGTTCTTCCAGGGGACCTGGGTTTGAGTCCCAGCACCCACATGGCAGCTAACAACTATCCATAATTCCAGTTCCAGGGCATCCAATACCCTCTTCTGGCTTCCACAGGCATCTCATGATACAGGTACACTTATACATGCAGGCAATACAGTCATACACATAAAATAAAAATAATAAATGAAATATTAAAAAAAATAGAATGCCCTGAACAGAGTGGGCTGGGAAAGCTGATGGACATTTCTGTTAAAAAAAAGAATAGATCCTTTTGTAAGTATCAACAAACCTAAACAGCAGTGGGTTAAGCAAATAAGACCTCGTTTTTCACAGATTAACAGAAACTGCAGAATTGGTGGTTGGTGTTTGCTCAACCACTCCATAGTACAGTGAGAAACTGATGGTCCTTTTCCCCAGCTCTTAGTGCACTGTACTGTTGCCTCATGGTTATAATAGGCTTTTTGTATTCCTATTAAGGCAAGAAGAGGGGAAGGTGATACCCGCTATATTTGCTCTTTTATCAGAGAGCAGGAGTTTTCCAGAAATTCCCAATAGCTTCTCTTATCTCTCAGGCCAGCATCAGGTTATGTGACCTGTAGGTACTAGGGAGGCTGTGAAAGTGAGCAGTGAACGGGTTGCAATTCTTCTTTGAACAGTGTTGTCACATAACTAGAAAGAAAGGGTGGGAGTAAGATGTGGCAGCATACAGCTGTAGTCTCAGTAATATGGAGACTAAGGCAGGAGGATAGATAGGTGGCTGTGCGTGTTGAGGCCACCTAGACTGTATCTCATGTATCAGGTCAGCCAAGGCCTCAGAGCAAGACCCTATCTCAAAAAACAGAACAAACAAAACTATGTGGTGGTGGTGGTAGGGATGAAGTATGAGTAAGTTGATGTTTGCCAAAACCCCCTAGCAGGTGTAATCATCCCCCCGCCTCCCAACCCCCACCCCCTGTAAAGCCTTCTTGGATGCCCAGGCTGATTCAGTTGATTCTTCCTCTGTGCTCCTGTGACTTTGTTCTTGCTTCCACTCTATTCTTTTGGGCTGTCCTTACCAGGGGACAGCTTAAGTACAGAGCCTATATTTGCTCATTTTCTTACTCTTTATCCTCTAGCATGTATAGATATTAAGAAGTGGATGCTACAGAAATGACTGAACATGCCTTTCTGTTCATTGAGGCCTCAGCTGGATCAGCTACCATGTTATCGCAGCTTGAACTGCTGGGCTGAAGAACGTGTTCCTTTCCTTATTGGACACTCTGTCCTTGTAGCCCATTTGTATGTTTTGTTTATTTATTTACCATATATTATAACTACCTACTGGGTGCTAAGTGCTCAACAGATATTTTCCCAGTACATGAAATAGTCCAGGTTTTTTAGGTTTTGAACATAGTACTGTTTTCACAGACTCTACCCTTTCTAGCCACTGCCTTACCTTTCAGTTCCTTGTCTAGACCTTTCATTACAGTGATGATGACAATCATTCCTTTTTGCTAAGGCTTGAAGGCACATTGTTCAAGTAGACTGGTCTGACACAATCATTCTTGCCTTTTGGCACACAGATCTCTGGATATTCCTCAGGTTTTGGACCTGGGGAGCTTGATGGAAATTTCTGTGTGACTGGGTTTAGAGAACCATTTCCTGAATCCATCCCCCGACTCCCCTTCCCGTCTTTTCTTTCTGAGATGGGGTCTTAGTTCATGCTGGCCTCTGGCTGTTTAATTGAAAATGACCTTGAACTCCCTTCTGCCTCCCTAGTGCTTGGTTTATGGACATGGGCTGCCATGTCTGTTTTTATGCAGTGCTGGGGATCAAACCCAGGACTTTGTACATGTTTGGTAAGCATTTTATCAGCTGAACTATATCCTGAGCTGTGTCAAAATCTTTTTTTTTTTTGAGACAAGTTCTCAGTATGTAGCCCAGGGTGGCCTAGAATTCGATAGATATGTAGAGTAGGCTGGACTTGAACTCAAGATCCTCCTCCCTTTCAAAATAATTTTTAAAATCAGGATTGCCAGTCCTTTCATCTTGTATTACACTAGAAAATAGCAGTGTTTATGAATGGTACACTAGAATAAAAGGAGATATGTAAATAGCTGAAGGCTGTAAAGCCGCTTCAGTCACTCCAGGTTCTACCTGTCTTCCACAAGAGTAGGGAAGTCAGGAGGCTGGAGAAAGGGCTCAGTGGTTAAGAGCACTGGCTGCTCTTGCAGAGGACCCAGGTTCAGTGGTTCAGTTCCCAGTACCCACATGGCAGCTAACAACCACCAGTTCTAGGAATCTGATGCTCTTTTCTGACCTCTGCAGGCATTGCACAACTTGAGTATACTTACATACATGCAGACAACACACACACACACACACACACACACATATACACATACACACACACACACACAATAAAGTTTTTTAAAAAGAGTGAGGAAGTCAGTTCTCAGCCTGTCTGTAATTCATGTTGAACACTGCAGCATACTGATTTGAATTACTCTTATCTCTTGTCAGAAAATGTAGTCTCATCTAGATATCAGAATACAGGGCTTAAGGGCTGGAGAGATGGCTTGGTGGTTAAGAGCACTGACTGTTCTTGCAGAGGACCTGGGTTTGTTTCCCAGTACCCAAATGGCAGCTAACAACTGTCTATAATTCCAGTTCCAAGGGCTCTGACACCCTCTTCTGTCCTCCATGGGTATTGCATACACGTGGTATACTTACATGCAGACAAAACATTCATACACATAAATTTTTAAAAAGTCAATAAGAAAAAAATGAGTATAGAATATCGGATTTGAAATATGGAGTCAAACGTTAATTAGCCTTCATTTGTAAGGCTCCTTTCAGAAGATCTGTGTCACAGTGTTGCTTTAAGGAAGCTGTGTACTTTGTTCCCAGAAATCCTAGGAACATACTTGCCACTGATAGGTGAGCACCAGAGATGCACACTACAAATATACTAGAGCAGGCTTCTTGCCACTGGCCTCATACCCTGGTCTGCAGTAGTCTAGCCATCTTGCCCGTTCTGCATGTTCATACCCACTTCTTAAGCCAATCTGATTGGGAAATGATAATGATCACCAAGGGGTCTTCTTGTAGATCCTTTGAACAGTTACAATGAGATGGGATCATGATATCAATCAAATCTTAACTCTTGCCCTCCCAATAATGTTACCCATAAAGATGTTCCTTTAGTTCTTCGTTGTATCCACAGGGCTAGGCCCATTCTGGACTTTTAGTAAATTTGGATAGGCCTAAAGAGAAAATGATTTGACTTACAACATATAACACAGTCCAAGGGTTGACTTGTTTTTATATGACTCCCAAAAATACTGGGAAAATTACTGCTTTTTAAGCTTTTCTTCATTAAGGAAATTTTTTTTCCTGTGTTGGGGATCAAACTCTGAGCCTCATGCATGCTTAGATAAACACTGTACCACTCTACCTCTTGAGTCATACCGCCAGCCATCTTTAAAAAATGTTGGGTGTACTTGGCATATAATAACCTGAATGTATGTAAAATGTTGGCATCTGCTTACGTTGACATCAATAGCTGGTGAAAATACTCATTACCTTCAAAAGTTTTCTCATGTCACTTAATCATAATTATTCTTTTATATTTAAAAAAGCTCGCTCTGTGTGTGTGTGTACACCACATATGTGTCGGTGCCTGTGGAGAAGAGAGTGTCAGATCCCTTGGAACTATAGTTACAGGTGGTAAATGAACCATCTCTTGAGCCCCTGTAATTGTTAATCTTAGTGTATGAGTTCATTGCCTGCGTGTGTGTAAGTGTATCCATGTTATGCAGTGCCCTCAGAGGTCAGAAGAAGGTGTCAGAGCCCTGGAACTGGAGTTAAGGATGGTTGCTGCTCGTCATGTGGGTGCTGGGAATCAAACCTGGGTCCTCTGCAAGAGTAGCCAGGCTCTTAACCTCTGAGCCATCTTTCCAGTCCCTCCTCAATATTTTTTAAGTAGTTTTTTTAAGATTTATTTTTATTTCTAATTTTGTGTGTGTATGTGCCTATGTGTTAGTATGTGTATATGAGTGCAGATGCCTTTGAAAGCCAGAGGCATTGGATTCCCTGGAGTTACAGGAAGTTATGAGCCACTTGATGTGAGTGCTGGGAATGAGCTCACGTCCTCTGGAAGAGCAGTATGCACTCAGCCATGGAGTTCTCTCTCCAGTGCCCCTCACTCCCACTCCTAGTCTTCTTAATGATTTTTTTAGGATGTTGTTGGATTTCTTGGAAATAGTTTGATTCTTTTGGCCTTTTCTTTAAGATTTGATTGACAGGGCCAGAGACTCTTTTAGACTAGGGCAGATTACTGTTGTCGACTGAGTCAAGTCTTTGCTAAGTACTCAAAACCTCATGGATAAAAAGGGTTTTGTCTAGTAGGTTCCTAGCCCCAGATGAAGATTCTGTGTATAGACTTCTAAAGTCTTAAACTTTTCAGGTGACTCTCCAGCCTTGAGTAGCTGCTGCTGTACATCATGAAATGGTCAGTTACGTGGAAGAATGCTCAAGTATACCCTACAGAGCTCCTGGGCTTTCTCCAGCCTGGTCCTATTTCTTATTGACTCTTCCACCTTGGGATCTCTGATCTTTTTCTTGGGTGTCTTTTTTGGGGTGCTGTATTGAGATGCAGGGCCATGAATATGCTATCTCTGAGCTATACCCCCAGCCTTCACTTAGGTGTCTTTTACTCTGGGAGTGTGCTAGATTCTTCCTAGATTTCTCCTCTGTGTGCTACCACCTAGAAATTCTCAGGACAATTGGCTGAAGCTTTTGTTGAAATTACCTCATCTGTTTCATGTTTCTCAGGGACTATTGCACCTCACTGCCTGATAGCCAATGTTCTAAAGTCATATTTTGCCTGTTTGTTTGTTTTACTCTTATTTCAGGCAGGAG
This sequence comes from Eospalax fontanierii, assembly GCA_035773235.1. Classification (NCBI taxonomy): domain Eukaryota; kingdom Metazoa; phylum Chordata; class Mammalia; order Rodentia; family Spalacidae; genus Eospalax; species Eospalax fontanierii. The sequence continues at coordinate 174,642,645 of CM069524.1, read as the reverse complement.
GGTAAAAATCAGTCATTTTATTCCATTTTGGCTGCAAGTGAAAAAATAGCCACTTTTAAAAAAATGTTTACTTTGTTTTTCCTTTTTGTAAATCTTATCCAGAGAAAGCAATTGAGCTACGTCTGGCAAAAATTGATCATACTGCGGTTCACCCACATTTACTTGACATGAAGATTGGACAAGGGAAATATGAACCTGGCTTTTTCCCTAAGCTCCAGTCTGATGTACTTTGCACCGGGCCAGCCAGTAACAAGTGAGTCAGTCCTAGAGCTTCCCCAGACCAGCTTCCAAGCCACAGAGTCTAAGCTGGAGCTAGTATACACAAGACCTCAGAATTGGTTAAAACAAGAATGAGAAAGACCCAGACCATGAAGTGTCATAGTGTCTGTCAGCTTTTCCCTCCATTGTATAAAAAGATAACTGCATATGCCCAGGGCTTGGAAAAGGCCAGACTACAGATTCTCTCATACCTGGGTCCCATGTAGCAACTACCTAGCATTATGTCCTAAAAAATGGTATTTATAGGGTTGGAGAGATGACTCAGTAGTTAAGAGCACAGCTGCTCTTGCAGAGAACCTGGGTTCGATTCCCAGCACCCACATGGCAACTTACAACCATCCAGTGCCAGTGAACCCAACACCCTCTTCCAACCTCCTTGAGCATTGCATTACATGGATGCACTTACATACATGCAGGCAGTACATTCATAGACATAAAATAAAAATAGTAAAATATTTTTTTAAATGTACTTGAGCCAGGTGTAGTGGTACATTCCTTTAATGCCAGCTCTTCAGAGGCAAAGACAAGGTAGATAGATCTCTCTGAGGAGGCCAGCCTGGTCTGCATATCATGTTTCAGGCCAGAAAAAAAAAATCCCAGACAGGGTTTTGGATCTGCACATGGAATATTTGTAGGTGTTTAAGACAATTAATGTCTAATTCCTTGGGGAGATCGCTCTCCTTTTTTCAGTTACCACTGTTTTGTTTTGTTTGCTTTTGAAACAGGGTCTCCCTATAGCCCCAGCTGACCTGGAACTTGCTGTGTAGACCAGATTGACCTCCTTCTCACAGAGATTCACCTATTTCTGCTTCCCCAGTACTGGAGTTAAAAGCATGCACCACCATACCCGTCTAGTCACCACTTTTTTAGCTGTGCATCCCAAGGACTCCTAACTGCCTTTAGTGGCTTCCTGTCCATCACCTTTAGTGGAGACATCCAAGTTTTCTCTTGTCAGTTGACCTTACATTTTTCAGTGGATATTCTTGATTGCCTATTTTGATATTGTCAGGTGGACAAAAAGGAATGCCCCTGCCCAGTGGAGGCGGAAGGATCGGCAGAAGCAGCACACAGAACACCTGCGCTTGGACAATGACCAGAGAGAGGTACCACACCGTGTGAATGCCAAGGAATCCTGCTGTCGTGCCACATAAGCCTTCCCTCTGTCACTTCCTCAGTGTCCCAGCAAGGACCTCTCCCCATAGAGAAGGGTCTAAGTCTAGTTCTTGGAATGTAATGTTGGCCCAAGGTTGTATCAGTTCCGCTTGTAGGGTGCACCTAGCCAACTGACCTACTTGTTCTCCCCATACTCCTGTATAATGCATTCTATAGTTCAGGCAATAGAAACTTCAGATGAGGAGAGCCTGAAACAGGAGTTCTTTTAAAATTAGGACTTTTTGTTTATGTGGTAGATAGGAAACAGGTTAATTTTATTAGAATGTAAAGAAGGAAAAGTAAACTGTGATTAATGCTGTGACTCTTAAATCCGAGGAGGGGGAATATTTTCCCTGTCTTTTCTATATCTGAGGCGACCGTTAGTTAGTTCTGTCAACTTGACACAATCTAGAATCACCTGGAAAAGGAGTCTCAATAAAAGATTGTCTGGATTAGGTTGGCCTGTGAGCAAGTCTGTTGGGGATTGTCTTCATTACATTAATTGAGATGGGAAGACTGCGTACTCTGGGTGGTGCCGCTCCCCAGGCAGGGGCTCTTGGGTTGTATAGATGTGGAGAATGGAGCTGAACACTGGCATGTAGTTGTTGTCCTCTTCTTCTGACTGTGGATGTGATGTGACTATCTCCTTTAAGCTCCTGCTGCTGTGATTTCCCCACTGTGATGAACTGTGATATGTAGACCCTTGCTCCCTAAAATTGCTTTTGTCCAGATATTTTAGCATAGCAACAGAAACTGAGTGACCTTGACTTTTTTTTCTGTAAAGGAATAAGGAGAGGGGATGGTATTATATTATTGAATTTTCTGCCTGAATCTGTACTGTTTGTGGTCTGATTTTCCATGCTGAACTCTGAATTGTTTTTTGTATGAAGTATATAGTTGTAAACTTCAGGCTGGAGATGCTGCTTTACATTTGTTGTGAAAGGGAGCTTTACTTTCAGAACCTTTCAGGAACTTCTTTGGAAAGACTGTAATTTTCATCTTACCCAATAGAACTCAGTAGAGAGTGTTATGGTGGCACACCCCTTTAATTCCAGGAGGCAGAGGCAGGCAGATCTCTGTGAATTGGAGACTAGCCTAGTCTACATAATGAATTCCAGGTTGGCTGGGACTATATAACAAAAAAGCTCCTTCCCCTTTACTAGTGGACCTGCCTCTGTTCCCTTAACAAACACACCCGGAGGACAGGATAGCTGATTTCTAGTTGGGGTGATCAACAAACAAAACTACTAGGATGAGCTGGTGTCTTCTTAAGCCTTGGAGGATGATACAGTTGTTAGAAAGAAAGAGCACTGCAAGTAGAGAAAGCAGTGAGACTCCAAAGCTTTGTGTGTATTGTATGAAGCAGGAATGAAAGAGTGTTTAAGAGGAGAGGCACAAAAATTGGCGAGTTAGGAGGCAGATGGAAGTAGCCCCAGGATAGGACAGATTAAGGGTCAGAATGGGCAGAGTTACAATGCTAGAGTAAATATTGGTGAGGGATCCCTATTAGGGTAAAATGCTGGTCATGAGCCTCAGACACTGAGACATCCATTTGCAGTTTGCTGAACTGATGTGGAGTCTGTGTTAAAGATAAACAACAAGTGGAGGCTGGCCCACCAGCACATTGATACAAGTAGGAAGCACGGTTGTTTGAGTGTGCGTTTTGCTTTCTCAGGCCCTGCTTTAGTAGTTAGGAAAGATAGATACCTTTTATGTAGTCAGAATAGTTTGGTTCCTTTTAGCACTGGGTGGAGGGGAGTGGGAGTTGTGTAAAATAATTTTTTCTCAGTGATATTCTGAGGTTTGATTAGATTTGCACACTGAGCTCTGCATGCTGTGGCAGGCGTGTCCAACTTGTGGCCACATGTGTCTCAGGATAGCTAGGAATACAGCCCAACACAAAATCTTAACCTTACTTAAAACATTTTTTTTTCAGTTTGTGACTTGACTCTTTATGGTTCTTTGTATGAAATTATAGATGACAACATCATGTCATAATGTCAAAAGCATGAATGTGCCTGCTAGTGTGTATGTGTAGTTGCCTCATGTATTTTTAAGTCAAAGGTAATTTATTGCTCTCATGGAGTGCTTTATGGCAACAAAACCAGAGATCATTATTATTTGAAGTTTTCTCTTTGCTGCTTAAATTGCATTTTAAATTTCCTGTTTGTAAGTGTATGTGAGCCAAGGAAGAGGCAAGCAGAACTTGTGGAGTGACAGTGCCCTCTTCAGGAGCTCAGCAGTACTGGTTGCTTATGGTTTCTGAGCATGGAGATAAAAGGGTCTCTGCCTTTTCTCTTTGATGTAGAAGTACATCCAGGAAGCCAGGAATATGGGTAGCACCATACGTCAGCCCAAATTGTCCAACCTTTCTCCGTCAGTCATTGCCCAAACCAACTGGAAGTTTGTAGAGGGCTTGCTGAAAGAATGCCGAAACAAGGTGAGCTGGGAGCTGCGGACGCCCAAGTATGTGCTGCTTCCCTTGGCAGCAAAAGGGGAATCATTGCTGGCTTAGACCATGCTTCCTTTTCTGTTTGCTTTTAAATTTATTTATTTGTGTGTGTAATGGGGGCAGGGGGACCTGTGTGCTCTAGTGCAGCTGTAGAGACAGAGGGCAGCCTTGTAGTGTCAGTTCTGTCTTTCCACCTCTGTGTGAGTTCTGAGGATGGAACTCAGGTCGTCAAGCTTGCTTGGCCGAACCTTTACCTGCTAAGCCATCTCACTGCCGCATTTGTTCTTGATATAAACAATACTGTTAATTACAATGGAGTAATACTAATTTAAGATCCTGCTAACATATTAATCACCGATTATGATTAGTTTACATACATGAACTTGTTTTTGCTTCTGTTTTCTACTCAGACAGCAATCATGTCTTATGTCTAAAAATAGGAGTTTATTGGGTTCTGCTAGGTCAGAATGTGTTACTTAGTTTAAGCCTAAGTTGTTTCAGACTCTTTCCTCCTTCTAAAAAGAAAGATTAATTTTTAATATTTAGGTTAAAATTTAATTTTTAATCAAAAGTCTTTAAATCAAGTCTGTGTATCATAATGTTTAGGGCAGTTCAGCTGGTTTGGTCTCTGTTGCACCTTGATAGTTATCAATGAAATACTTTATTATAGAAGGAAATTAAATGTGTTTTAACTTAAAGAAGAAATTATTACTTTAAAAAGCTAGATTATATCAAAACTAATATTTAAGTACAGGCTATAAAGGTTTTTTAAAGATTAAAAAAAAATTGTGTGTGTTTGTGTCTGTGCTCCTGAGTGCTGGTGCCTGCGGGGCGGCCAGAAGAGGGCATCTTAACCCCTGGAGTTAGAGTTATAGGCTGTTGTGAGCTGCCGATGTAGATGTTGGGAACTGAACTCCAATCTTCTATGAGAGCCAGAGCCATACAGGCTCTTAGCCACTGACCTCTTTAGCCCCTAAGTTTTAAAACAACTGTCAGTTCATTCTGAGTCATTTCTAATTTTCCCTATAATCTTTTGTTATTTAGAACATTCTTGATACTACATTTCTTGAAAGATTCATGTTCCTCTATTAGTCTGACATTCAGCCTCAAGGTAGGGGCTTATGTAGCTCAAGCTTGAGCTCCTGGTCTTCCTGCCCTACCACCTGAGTGCTAGGCCCACAGGTGTGTACTACAACACCTGAGACCAAACCAGATGAACTGCCATAAACATTATGATACACAGACTTGATTTAAAGACTTTTGAAATTTTTGGTATGTGTTTCAGTGTAAACTGGAACTTGCTATGTAACTCAAGCTGTCCTCAAACTTGTGATCTTCCTCCTTCAGTCCCATAAGTGTCAGGTTACAGGCCCCATGCCCAACAATTCTAAATTCTCAGATGCCTTCCAAGCAGTGACGCCTTATTATGTCTAGTGCACGACTGAAAGGCGACTGTGATTGAGAACTTACTGTAAGTAGCCTAACCTCATGAAGTATTGACTTGCATGTGGAGTATCAAGAGCACCCATGCTGTTGGAAGTATGCATTTGTGTCGTTTTAGAAAACAGCATATCGTTACCTAGTTATTTTCCTAAATGCATTTTCTGGAAAAACTGTTGCAGTGTATTTCAAAAGTTAGAGTAACAGTGTTTGTAATAAGCCTAAATTGGAAAAAAGCAAAAGGCCAGTCAGTAGGACAATTAATAATAAATTATGGCTGGGCATGGTAGCACACACCTGTAGGACAGAGGAATGTGGATCTCTATGAGATTGAGGCCAGCCTGATCTACATAGTAAGCTCCAGAATAGCCAGGGCTACATAATAAAACCCTTTCTCAAAAAGCGAAATCCCCTCAACCACTTGGACTCAAGATTCAGAGAGATTTGCATTCAAAAGTCAGATCTCACTAAATACCTTACTGTGTGGTTTATTTTAGGGGCTTGTTAAGTTCTCAGTTTCCTCATCAGTAAATTGAGAACATTGATGAAGTTATCTCTTGGGCTTATTAGGTTTAAATGAGGTAATAAACGCCATGCATGGTGACATGAACCTTTGATTGCAGCCCTCTGGAGGCAGAGGCAGGTGGATCTCTTCGAGATCAAAACCAGCCTGGTCCACATAGTGACTTCCAGGTGGGCTGGAGCTAGGGAGACACTGTCCAAAAAAAAAAAAAAAGAGAGAGAGAATAAAACACTGAAGTGTCTGACACATATTTAATAAAAGCTGTCATTATAATACAGCTTATATGGGGATTTGTTAGAATAAGCATTTGAAGATTTTTTTTAAACCTTAAATTATCCTCAGCACCTTTTTATCCCCTTGAGAGTTATTTCAGATTTATTTCTAGGTTATATGTGTGCTCAAAGGTCTGTTTAGTAAACTTATTTAAGCAGTGAGACTCAGAGGATATCAAAGGTGAGCATGAGAGAATGGTTTTATTTGGCTCTTTTCATCTTATAAAGGCAAAATTTGAATCCAGAGTGGTGGAGTCACTTGTTCAGGGAAATATGGCAAAAGCTGTGTTCCCACATCCGTCTTGACTGAACGTTTAAAGTGTGCACTCCCCTAACCTGAACCTCTGTGGCTATAAATAAACTGTCCTGGGGCTTCTTCATCTTGTCCTTCTCAGCCCAGCCCATGTGTTGTGTAGACTCCCACAGCTCTCTGCCTCTGTGTGTAATCCTGTGCTTATCTGTCCTATTTACTAATTCCTAGACTAAGAGGATGCTGGTGGAGAAGATGGGCCGTGAAGCTGTGGAGCTTGGGCATGGGGAGGTGAACATCACTGGTGTGGAAGAGAATACCTTAATTGCCAGCCTCTGTGACCTTCTGGAAAGGATCTGGAGCCATGGGCTACAAGTGAAACAGGTAATGGGTCTAGCCTCTGGTTTTGCTTAACCAGTCTACCTGTGGTGTCCAGTTGGAACATTCCTTTTGGAAGCAGATGGTTTACCCATCTAAAGATCTAAGAGATAATCTTGAGAAATTGGGTGTTTGGTTTTGCCAAACTTAATACCCAAAGGATTTCCATATTCCAAAATGATATACTTTTAACTGGTGGTCTAGGGAGACATTTTTATTTATTTTTAAAGATTTATTTATTTGTATTTTATATATATGAGTGTTTTGCTTCTCTGTATGTAAGTATACTGCATGTGTGCAGTACAGTGCCCGTGGAGGACAGAAATCACTGGATCCCCGGGAACTGGAGTTACAGGCAGTTGTTAGCTGTTACGTTGATGCCTGGAACCAAACCTACATTTTCTGTAAGAGCATCCAGTGCTCTTAACTGCTGAGTCATCTCTCCAGCATCTCCTTCCCTTTTTTGAGACAAGGTCTTATATAGCTCTGGCTGGTAACTGAATTCTGTGTGTATCCAAGGATGACCTTGAACCCCTGATTCTCCTGCCATACCTCCTCAGTACTAGGGTTATAGACATGCAAGCCTCAGATGGTTTACACAGTGCTACACCTAGTTTACCACTGAGCCACATCTCCAGCCCTTTGTGTACTTAAAAAAAGTTCAAAATTACGTTTGTTTTGTATGTATGTACGTGTGGGTGCATGTGTGCACATGTGTTGTTTGAGGTCAGAGGACAATAAGCAGGAGTTGGTTTTCTCCTTCCAGTATTTGGGACCTGAGGATCAAACTCAGGTTTTCAAGTTTGCCAACAAGCACCTTATCCACTGAGCCATCCCTGGCCCTCTTGTGTACTTTTAATTTTGAAAGGAAATTGAAAAAATTTAAACAGCCGTTTTATCAAGGGAAAAATTAGAAACACATATCAGTTAGTATCTAGAAAGAAAAGTTTGTGGACTTTGGAGAGTTGGCTCAGCAGTTAAGAGCAGGTTGCTCTTGCAGAGAATGTGGGTCTGATTCCCAACACCCACATGGTGGCTGACAACCATCTGGAACTCCAGTTCCAGGGGATCCAATGCCCTCTTCTGACCTCTGTGGGCATTGCATTGCATTCCCACACATGCAGGCAGTACACTCATACACATAAAATAATGAAAAAAAATTTTTTAAAGTTTGTTTGTTTGAGACAGGGTCTTTCTCACTCCCAAGCTGGCTTGGAACTTGATCAGGCTGACCTTGATCTTACAGACATCTACCTGCCTTTGCCTTCCAAGTGGAGCGTTTATTCAGACCTGGCTCCAGTAATACTTGTTGAGGGCTGACAGTGTGCTAGGTGCTGTTACAGACATTTGTATTTGCTTCATTTAGAACCATAGACTAAGCTTTCTGCATTCCCGGGATTTCCATTACAAGTCTGGCAGTGTTCTGTTCTGATCTTTGTTAATGTTTGTGGTTAATTTTTCCAAATTTTAGTCTTTTTTTGTTGTATGAGACAAGGTATCACCGTATATTCAGGCTGGCTTTGAACTCATGATCCTCTTCGCTTAGCTGGGATTGGCTTAAAATCTGTCTTTAAAACTTTTTTTAAAATTTATTTTCATTTATGTATATGAGTATTTTGCCTGCATATATGTAAGTGCCCTGGTATGTGCAAATGACCATGGAGGTTAGAAAAGGGCCTTGGATCCCTTGGAACTGGAATTAAGGACAGTTGCTAGCCACGATGTGGGTACTAAGAACCAAACCTGGGTCCTCAGCAAGAGCAGCCAGTGTTTTTAAACACTGAGCCATTTCTCCAGCCCCTAAAATCTGCCTTAATTACTGTATCTATTGTGCTGAGGTGCCATGGTCTCTAATTGAGTAGATTATTTCTGATCTTTCAGTGCTGTGATTATACGTTTTAAATTTTGACTAATTTGAGACAAGACCTCACTATATAGTCTTGGTTTGTCTAGAACTCACTATGTATACCAGTCTGGTCTCAAATTCACAGAGATCTGCCTGCCTTTGCCTCCCCGAATTTCTGGAATTAAAGGTGTGTATATATTTGCTATTGATTGTTGGATTTTTTTAAAAGTCTTTTTAAAATAAGATTTTTATTTGTATGTGCGTGTGCTCATGGAGGCCAAAGAGGGCTTTGATCCCCTGGAACTGAGTCACCCCACATGAGGTCTGGGATCTGAATTTGGGTTTTCTGGAGGAGCAGCAAGTACTCTTAATCACTGAGCCATCTCTCCAGCCCTGAGCTTGTTAGATTTTTAAGTTGTATAAATCCTGTAGGAAACTGAAACACGTAGTTTATTTCAACAGCTTACTATGCATGAGACTTCAAATCAAGTATTTGGTTTTCTTTTTTCAGAATGAATTATGTTGATGAATTAAAGCAAAATAGATCTTTGTTCTTATGGGACTAGGTCTTAAGATGTTAAGTTTTCACATCTCAGAACACAGAATTTTCTTTAGAAACTGCCACTTCTAAAAATTAAACAATCGCTGGGCATGGTGGAACACACCATTAATCCAACACTTGGGAGGCAGAGACAGGCAGATTTCTGTGAGATTGATGCCAGCCTAGTCTAGTTCCAGGTCAGCTGGGGCTATGGTGAGACCCTGTTTCAAACCAACCAACCAACCAACCAACCAACCAACCAACCAACCAACCAACCAACCATCAGTCTTCAGAAACAGTCTGTATAGCATAATTACTAAGAATAATGGTTCTGACATTAGATAGATTTGAGCTTGATTCCTAACACTAACTAGTGGTGTGACCTTGTTATCAGTCACCTTTACAAGTTAACCTTTCTGATCTTCAGTTATTTCTCTATTTTGGGGGGGGGGACAGGGACTCATTTAGCTCAGGCTGGCCTTGTATTTCTCATCCTTCTGCTTCCACCTTTGGTGTGGGTTACCACACCTAGCTTTTGTGGCACTGAGCAGAGAACCCAGGCTTCATTTTTGTTGGGCAAGCACTCCCATCAACTGAGTCAAATCCCTAGTCCTAAAATACTGTATTTTAGACATTTGACATAGTGTTTTATTATTAGCAAGCCTTGAAAAATGGTAGCACCTATTGTTATTACTTTTATTAAATATAAAGGTAAAAAAATTTGAGATTATTAAAATCCTGCTACTAAACAAGCATACCATATTTGTATTGTATCAACCCACATAGTAACCATGACATTAATCTGAAATGAAGTTCTTGCCATCTAACAGAGTCATGAGGGTTAGGAAGATAGCTCAGTCAGAAAGGCCTTGCCATGCGAGAATGAAGGACCTGACTCTCTGCAGAACTCATTTAAAAAAAAAAAAAAAAAAAAAGCCCAGGATGATGGAGCCAGGCCCATGGTGGGGTGGGCCTGTAATCACAGTGTTGGAGAGGTGGACACTGGTAGACCCCAGGGGTTTGCTGGCCAGAGAGAAACCATGTCTCATATAGCAAGGTGGATGACACCTAAGAACAAATTTGGCCTCCATATGTACTTGAACACGCATGCACACCCATGCAAACATGTGTCTTCCTACACACACCTATAAACACACACACCCAAGTCATGAATATTGAAGAATGATTAGAAAGAGATAGTAGTTTCAGGATTGCTAGCAAGGATCAGTTACTACAGGCTCTTACATCAGGCTCTCAAATGCTTTTTAGACCTGTTTGCAAAATGAAAAACAATCTCACTAGTAGTAAGGTGCAACTCTTGAATTTCCAAATGCCAACATTCTAGTATCTTGACTGTAGTTTATCTCATCCTTGCAATTAAGTACAGCATACCTTCTTGTGGACTTGAACTGTACTTTCAGAAGTAAATCCAACATAGTAATGACTTATTCTTCACAGTCTGCAGGTAAGGGCAGAGAGTCATTTAAATATTTTAGGAAATTTGGAAACTGTCATGTAAACTCTCATAGGCTAAATGTATGCTCCTATATGCCAAAGCTGTGGTGCTCTGTCCTGGCAGACATTTAACCTCCAGAGCATTTAATGTCTGCCTTTTGCTTTCTTATTCATGAGTCCTTCCACACCCTTCTGGGCATCTGCTTTGTATTCCCAGTGGGAGACCATTGCAGCTTTTGGTTTGCTTTCATTGTTTGTTTCTCCTAGATTTCTGTAGAGGATATATTTGTATATATTGTGTGTATTGGAGGGAATTGAAACTAGATACTAGTGTTTTTTTTTTTTTTTTAGCAAAAGCCTTTGTATGTTGAAGAATTTTGAAATGTATCTAAATTTTAAGCAGCTGTTTTGCCCTCTCATTGGTTCCAGGGGAAATCAGCACTGTGGTCTCACCTGCTACACTATCAGGAAAATCGGCAGAGGAAACTCACATCGGGAAGCCTCAGTACCTCAGGTAAGGTGTTCTCTTCACCTGTGCAAAGAAACCCCTCACTGGGACCATCATTTGTAGGCTTCTGTTCAGGCCAGTGAAGCCTTTGTTCTGAATAGTTTCTGTTTTAAAAATGGAGCCCCCAAGGCTGGAGAGATGGCTCTGCAGTTAAGAGCACTTACTGCTCCTGAAGAGGACCAAAGTTCTGATCCTACTACCTGTGTCTCATGACTCACAACCTTCTATAACTCTAGCTCAGGGGATCCGGCACCTCTTCAGCCTTGGAGGACATTCACACATCCAGTGCTCCTCCCACCCATCCACACGGTGAAAACAAGAGATTTCCAAGTGGAGTCACCAGGCTTCCTAAAGCACAGATTGTAACCAGCACCGTGGGTTGCTTTCATTATGTGTTTCTAGACCTTTTTGATCAGCAGGATAGAAAAGTAATGATCTCATTTGGGCTTCAGAATGGCTATACATTAATAATAGAAAAGTAAATTGAGGTGCTGGTGCCTGGTATTTGCCAGAACCTGTTTTCAGAATCTTATTTCTCTGACATGGACATGTAGACTATCCTATTTGTCAATTCAGTGATCTTCCTTAGAACTCAGAAGTTAGTATGAAGTTGGTATAAATGCACCTTTCCTTTCTATTTCTAATTTAATGAAAAATATCAGAGCTGGCCCATGTGTGGTGACATACTCCTTTAATCCCGGCACTCAGAAGGCAGAGGCAGGTGGGTCTCTCTGAGATTGAGGCCAGCCTGGTCTGTATAACGAGTTCCAGGCTAACTGGGGCTACAGGGAAACTCTGTCTCAAAAAAAAAAAAAAAAAAAAAATCAGAGTTGGGGTGTAGCTCAGTGTGGGAGCTGGTGGCACGCTCAGTGTCTTGGGTTCTGCCACCAGCACCGCTAAGAAAAAAATGGAGGTAAGGAACTCTGCCAGCCCTGTAGGAACTCTGCCAGCCCTGTAGCACTCCTTTACTTATGAGAAGAAACTGGGGTCAAGAGTCAGCAGAGTTAATGTAAGATCATGTAGGAAACTAAGGGAGAAAGCCTTGCTTAGAGCAGGCCTCTGGTCCCCTTGTCTCTGTTCTTCATGCCACCCTGCAGTGTTTACTTCTCGGCTCCCTTGCATTTTACGCCATCCATTGGCTCCCTTTCTTTGCCAGAGGGAGTTTATTATTTTTGGATGTTCTTCATGGTAAAATAAGTTGTATGGATTTTTTTTGGTGGGGGGGGACACGAAATCTCTGTGTGGCACTGCTTGGCCTAGACGTCTCTGTGTAGACCAGGCTGGCCTCAACTCACAGAGATCCACCTGTCTCTGCCTTTCAAGTGCTGAATTAAAGTAGAATTTCTTAAAAAATGGACACGAATTCTTCACTCTCGAATTCGTTGTCCTCAAGTAGCACTGAATGTGGGCAGACAGTTGGCTGAAAACCAGGCACAGGAGTTCCCTGTGTAGCTGTTTGAGGAGTTTTTGGTCTACATTCTGGGTGTGAGACAAAGGAGTTTTCACGCAAAGGCTGTGGAGGCCGTGGCTGAGGATAAACTGACGCCAAACCCTTTCAACAACTTAGTGATGAAAATACTATTTTTAATATGACTTCTAGCACCAGGACAGAGAGGTGTTGTTGCCCTCTTTCTCATAGAGGGCCTTAGTTTTCTGGAACAGGGTCTTCACACATTCTCTTGGATCTTTTGAAGACAGAATTGGAAGTAAGTGGTACCTTTGGGTGGAGGCACCATTGTCCTGCGTCCTGGTGTGTGTGCACGTCATGGACTAGGGATCAGAGTTTGGGTGGGGGCACCGTTGTCCTGCGTCCTGGTGTGTGTGCACGTCATGGACTAGGGATCAGAGATAGTGTTCCAGTCCCTACTGCCTCAAAGACCACTGTTTCTCCCTCTGTTAAGTAGGAAGGCTCACACCTTCTTTGTCTGTCTTACAAATTATTCAACAGTTGAATGAAATAATAGGCATAAAAATATAAAATCTACTATTGGCATGGTGGTGCATGCTTTTAATCCCAGCACTCAGGAGGCAGAGGAAGGTGGATCTCTGAGTCTAAGACCAACCTGGTATGCATAGCAAGATCCAGGATTGTTGGGGCTAGAGGGAGGACCGCCCCCCCAAAGTATAAAATCTGATCTCTGTTGGAAATCTAAAAGTATTTATGAAATGATTGCTTAAGTATTAATGATGTAATAATCAACTGTTTCTTTAGAAATTTGTGTTTTGCCATGTAGATGAATAGTTGGCTATTTGGTTTCTGGTCTCTTTAGAGATGAAACAACTTTGTTGTTCCAGGAATACTTGCTGACTCAGAACGGAGAAAGTCTGATGCCAGTGCGGTCATGTCTCCCCTCAGGATCTCCCTAATTCAGGATATGAGGTCAGTCTGTGTTTACACATAAATTAACCACTAAAATCTTGTTTCAGATGTTGCTTGGGTGTGATGTCATGGGACAAGATCTTAGTGACTGATACATTTTTGGCTTAACTGGGAAGCCCTTTTTATTGTTCTTGTGTGTCATGATGCCTTTGTGTAGTATAATACCTGTTCTTCCTTCCAAATTGTGGGTGTTTTCCTGTCTGTAAAAGCCGTACGGAAGGATGTGTGTGTGTATGGGGGGGGGCGGGGGGGCGGGCAGGCTTTCCTAGGGCTGTCTCACCAGACTCTGACCTTACAGGTGAGGCTTTAACAGCATTCATCTTCCTCCCCACCCTGCACTTTTCCCCCAGACACATCCAGAACATTGGGGAAATCAAGACCGACGTGGGAAAAGCCAGAGCATGGGTTCGACTGTCCATGGAGAAGAAGTTACTCTCCAGACACCTGAAACAACTCCTTTCAGATCACGAGCTCACCAAGTAAGACCACTCCACCTGGAGTAGAACTGGACCCCAGGAATGGCAGGGAGATTGGAAAATACGGGTGGGAAGGGTGCCAGACTCAGGCTGTGGGTGAAAGTCTTGCAGTGTTTCCTCTTCCTTTGTGTACAGAGGAAGACTTTCCCCTTTTTCTCTACACATGCCTAAAACTAGCGGGTACTCCCTTCCTTCTGCATTAAGGTGACAGGTGTCCTTTTTGGTCATAAGGCATTTATTTTCTGTCTTTCCTGTCCCGAGAAGCAAAGGATGGGAGGAGTCTTCTGTGTCATTCTCTTATCTCTGTTCTCTCTCCTGAGCACAAGACCAACCCTCTTCTCCTCTCTTTCTGGCCCATGTCTCCCCAGAACTTTCAGGTAGCACCTTAGGAGCCTCTTTCTCCATACTTCTTGCCTGGACAGAGAGGGGAGTGCAAGGCTCTCACACTCCCTAGAGCCACTGAGCCTTCAGTCTTCCTCTGCCTTCATCGTTCTGTACCCTCATTACTAGAGGAGGAGGAAAGAAGGTTGTCCCCTTCTCTCTACCTCTCAGATACAGCCTATTTGGCTCTTGCATGTTGGGTGATTTTGTTTATCTGCATGTGGTGTTGGGGATTATGGGCCTCATACATGCTAGGGAAATGCTATACCACCTAGTCAACAAATCTCAGCTCTAATCTTAGATTTTAAAAACTGTAGCCTTATTAGAGGAGATCATATAGTACTTTCATACAAAATGTTCTGACCCTCTAGTGAGTGGAAAACAAGAGTTTTGCCTCCACAGATTACACTTTGGTATAGGGAGAGAAAAGTGTACTTTAAGTGTTATTTGCTTTGTATTTGCCCATTTGGCATTGCTATAACAGAATATCCAGTGTGGAAACCATGTCCTTCATCCTGTGCTGTAGAATACTTACCTGAATTTCTGATGCTCCAGATTCTGCTTGTTCTAGAAAGCATCCAGGACTATTGAAGTTCATTTTTCATTTAATTCCTAGGAAGAGCCTTCATCTGATAACCCAGTATAGGTGCTGTTGTCTCTACCCAGTTTATTTTATCACTTAGATTTGAGGACCAGTACCTCCCTTTCTGGTACCTTTGTGTTGGCATAGTGTTTGTTGATGGTGCCTTATGAATTGCTCTGGTGATTGCAGTGTGAGCAACAGGATCTTCCTTCTCTGTATTTCTCTTTGGCAAGGCTTGCCTGCACGTTTTGCTCTCAGTGTCCCCTTTATTTGGGGAAGATGTCATTGCTGTGAAGTTATGGAGGGCCCAGGGCCTAATGTTAAGACAAAGGAATTGACTTTTTGTGAGTTGACTCTTCCTTAAAACCTGGGCCTTAGCTAGGAGCCGGACCCTGCATTATCTCTGAAGCAGCTCTCAGGTCTGCTGAGGGTTTGAATAAGTGCTCACCACAGACTTCTTGCCATTAGTGCTCTCAGGCCATATACTATGGTGATGACCTGACTAGAAGCCTGAGAGGACCCATATCATCCATGATGGACTTTAAGTCAGTCCTGGCTCTAGGAAAGGAAATTCCATGACCTTCCCCCCTTGACATCAGCCTCTGGACAAATAATGTGGGATTTTGTTAGACCTACCATGACTTAAGTCACTTTCCTTCTAACCTCAGCTACACAGAATGGCTAGCTAACTTCCATAGAGTGACCCCAAAGAGCTTGAGGCTTGACATTTCCTGTTTCTTTTGACGGTCTGCTTCTGAAGTGGAGCAGGTCTAGCTTCCTTCTTGGCTGGGGACTCGGGTGTTGATGTATTGCCTCCTGTCTCACAGGAAGCTATATAAGCGCTATGCCTTTCTGCGCTGCGACGACGAGAAGGAGCAGTTCCTTTATCATCTGCTCTCATTCAATGCCGTTGACTACTTCTGCTTCACCAATGTCTTCACTACGATCTGTGAGTAGCTCTGCTTTGCTCCGCTCCCCACTGGCCTGCTCCAGGCAGGCTTCATGAACCTACCTGAAGATTGCTCACTGTCCTTTTTAAAGTGAAAAAAGATCCCCCTCCTGTTTTTGAGACAGGGTCTCGCTATGTAGCCAAGGCTGGCATCAATCAAACTCGCAGCTCCTGTCTTGGGCCCGGCTCCTCTCCTCCCCTCCCCTTCCCTTTTCTTGTTTTGAGGCAGTCTCCCTGTAGCCCCACTTGGCCTGGAGCTTTCTGTGTAGACCAGGCTGGCCACCATCTCACAGAGATCCTCCAGCTTCTGCCTCCTGAGTGTTGGAGTCACAAGTGTATGCTACCCCACCCAACATTTGCCTTGTTCTTTGTACTTGCCTTTTGCTTCTGTGAACAGAAGTGAGGAGTGGCTCCTTTGACAGCTGTATTTTCTCTGAAACTTCTAGTTCTTGTATTTGTGGTCATCACACTGTCAGTGTTGTCTCAGGCAACTGCTCCCATAACGTTAGGAGATAAAAGTAGGACAGGGAGGTATCGCTTACCTCCTACCCTGCACAGCTAGAGTCCCCACTTTTGTTTTAGCTTTAGAGGAGTTTGAGCATCACAGGTTTTCGAGCAGCCCTGAGAGAAAGTGTCTTCCTGAAGTAGCAGAAAGAACTCCAGGTGGCAGTGGGAAGTTTGAGTCCAGGCCAGCTCTACCCCAACTCTGTGAGCACCTGCTGTGGGCCTCACTCCCCTCACCTTCACAGGAAGAGGGTTCAATCTATTCTAAGGCCAGCAAGCCTCTTCTTTCTCCAGTGCCATGATTCTTTATTATGTAGCTTCTAAATTGCATAGCTAGCTCTTTGGCCAGATACTCATCGCCATAGCAGCATGCACTCTTGTTTCAGTCTGATCCCATTTTTGTCATCCTTCTCAGACTCTAGCGTTGTGGGCTTGGTAGAAGCAGCAATCAACTGGAATTTAGAAGATCCAAGGCAAATTGTTTCCTTCTTTGTGCCTTGGAACAGAAAGGTGTATGTGTGTGGCCTTTTCTAAGATTGTTATGATTGTCATGCTATAGGGTCTGAGGTGAGAGATTGGAAAGTACTCTGTGATAGAATTAAGTAGTTGGTCATGTTTAAAACTGAACCTGTTGATAGTCTTGGAGTTTTTATATGTGGGTGATAACCTTGAGAGGAGTGAGGGAGGGTGAATTGGCTGATACTTGAAGCCAGCTAGGGCCCTGTTGCTCCCAAACTCCGTTGGTACTAGAGCAGTGGAAGCTCCGCTCCAGTCATGCCATTGTGCCTGGAGCAGGGCAGGGTCCCAGCAGGAATGGGAGAGATTCCTGATCCCTCTCAGTGCCTTTGTGGTTTCTCCTAAACAGTAATCCCGTACCACATTCTGATCATACCGAGCAAGAAGCTGGGGGGCTCCATGTTCACCGCCAACCCATGGATTTGCATCTCAGGAGAACTGGGTGAAACACAGATCTTGCAGATCCCCAGGAACATGCTAGAGATGACCTTTGAGGTATGTGTTATCTGGGGATCCCAACCCAAGGTCCTGTGGGGACCTGAGTTTACAGCAACTGTTGTGAGGAGTTTGTAGGATGTTATGGGGGCCTTGCTCCACAGGGTTGGGTGTCAGCACAGCAGCCCTGTCTTGAGACAATATGAAGTCAGGGCCGAGAGCTGATACTGAGGAAAGGGGTGCCTGTCTTTTCTAGGACTGCAAGGTGTTTACTTGCCAGAATTTGCATACCTCCTTGTCTTTAGGGTTTTGAGAAAATCCCCAAAGTTTTTAAAACTGTGGAGCACAGGTGTTTCTGAAGGTTCAAGACCCATTTTTACAGTGACGTAAGTCCAGACCCTGACTGCCCTCTAAGAGTTGTCATCTTCTTTCTCCACCGTGGGCTGCCCAGGAGCAGCACTGTGTGCCAGGACTGGCAGGAGGAGGAGCTGTGAGCTCTGCCCCACAGGTGCTGAGGGCCAGGTGGCAGGCAGCTGGTCGGGTCGTGCCTCCAGTGGTTACTACTCTTCCCTCTTGCTTTCCTGACCTGCGGCTTTTCTATTCCCTTGCAGTGCCAGAACCTGGGAAAGCTCACCACTGTCCAGATTGGTCACGATAATTCTGGACTGTATGCCAAATGGCTGGTGGAGTATGTGATGGTCAGGAATGAGATCACAGGACATACCTACAAGTGAGTGTCTCTCAGCTGTGCAACTCCAGGGTTGTCTTTGATGATTGGGGATGTGCTTCTCAAAGAGCCTGTTGAGAACTGATAGATAAGATTACTTCCTGTTGGCTCTGCCTGTGCATTCAAGAAGAAACTGGAGGGTTCCAACTAAGTGAGTATGTGTGGCATTGCTGGGCATAGGTCCCAGGTCACCAAGACACTCAGTTTTGGTGATGATATACAATATACAGTGGGACAAAGAGAGCCTTGGGAGTCCCTAGTCTGGTTTTGTAACCTGTCTCATGGATTGAATTTGTTGATGGCTCATTGAGCAGCAATGGGAGGATGCTGGAGAAATGAGCAGCTCTGATAGAGCCATTGTCTCACCTCCAGGTTTCCATGTGGCCGGTGGTTGGGGAAAGGCATGGATGATGGAAGCCTGGAGCGTGTCCTTGTTGGGGAGCTGCTCACATCCCTTCCTGAGGTGGATGACAGACCTTGCCGGACCCCACCACTGCAGCAGTCCCCCAGTGTCATCCGGAGGCTTGTAACAATCTCGCCCAACAACAAGCCCAGTAAGTGGGAGAAGGAGCTGGGTCTTGATGTCACCCAACCTGAGAATGGGCAGATCTCTGGGAGCCCTGGTCCCAGCATGTGCAGCTGCCTCAGGAGCCACTGCTGCTCTCAGAGCCACCTCCTTCCTTGTTCAGTGTGGGTATGTGGCCCTTGCCTTAGAGTCTTGGAAGGGCAGTGTGGTACTCCTTTCTTTGTGCTTATTCCTGTCAGCAAGAGAGGTATCATTCCTGGCCTCCACACGTCCTGGTGACTATCCTTCATAGCCAAGTCATGGCACTCTAGGGGTGACCAAGAGTCCCGGGTAAAACGGAAGCAAACTTGGTGAGCACCTTCTAGAGGTCGAGCTCTCTTAGCGTTAACTTCCCCCTAGGATCCTGCAAAGAGAGTTCTCTGCAAAGTTGGGTGGGCAAGAGCCTCTGCTTCCTGAGATCAGCTGGCCTGCATCTGATGTGGGCCCTCTTCCCTGTGTCCTCAGTTTCCTTGGTCAGTAAACAATGGTAACCCCAGAGATTGCTTCAGAATGTCTGCTTGATTTTATCAGAGCTGAACACTGGGCAGATCCAGGAGTCCATTGGGGAGGCAGTCAATGGCATTGTGAAGCACTTCCATAAACCTGAGAAAGAGGTGAGTCTTCTGCCCTCCAGCCCTGAGCCTTCTGTGGAAATAGGAGGAATGTGCTTGATGTTGTAGTTATCTTGTGCCCTTTGAGGTCTATGTGCTGTGGATAATCCAGAGCCATCAACAAGGTCTTTTTCTATAGCTCCTGCTTGGCCTGGAATTTGTTAATGTAGCTAGCCTGGTTTCAGAGTCACGGACATTCTCCTGCATCCACCTCCCAAGTGCTGGGATTACAAGCATGTACCGCCGTGCCCAGCCAGAGTCTTGTATAGGCCCTGCCTTCCCTCTGAGATGGAGCACACTCCCTCCTCTAGAGGCCTTTGCCTTAGTTGTTCTGTTTTCCCTCCATACTGATGACTGATGGAGTGTCTAGGGTCTGCCAGTAAACAATGCCTATTCCTGTCTGCTTATGGATTTGCCTGGGTCTTCCCAAATGATGATTCCACTGTCTGTGTGCTCCTGTTGGGGGAATCTCTTATGTATGACCCAGCTCTGCCACGTGTCCCTTCAGTAGTTCTTCACTGAAAGAGTGGGCCAGCCACTGTGGTTTACCAGTACTGGGAGATGGATAAGGTCCTTGTGGTCTTTTGCTCCCTTCTGGTGGTGGTGGTGAGGTTGGGGAGCTCAGCCAGGACCTGACTGTTGTTCACTCATGTTTTCTTACTTAGCGTGGCAGTCTTACTCTGTTGCTTTGTGGAGAGTGTGGTCTTGTTTCGGCCCTGGAACAAGCTTTCCAGCATGGATTCAAGTCACCCCGGCTCTTCAAAAATGTCTTCATTTGGGATTTCCTAGGTGAGCTGGTCTAGGGTACAAGGATTATAAAAGCACATAGATAGGGAGGTCTCATCCCATAGCATGAGTGCTGTGGTCTAGCTGTGGAAGCCCTCAAATTAGATCAGTTGTTTAGTTGCCCTAGTTTTCTTGAAGGGAATGACAGGGACCCCCACACCCCCACTCCTTCATGAGCCCTCACCTTCTGAGAGCTGGACAGAGAGGGTTCTAAACATCTATTATCTAGCATAGACTTAGCCCCAAGTCCTCACACTTCTTAAAGATCCAAAAGGACAGTTGAGAGGGTTGGAGCCCAAATCCTGTGTGGTGTCCGCTTATAGAATTCATGCAGGCAACCATGCTCAGAGCCTTCTTGTCTCTTAAGACCAGGGAAAAGACCATTTTTGTACCAAGGGCCACGTAAATCAGTTTAAAACCTAGGGATCATGTTTGATATAATCATCAGATTAGAATACTGTTATTCTCATGAATTACCTACACAGGCTTGTAGAGGCCCATAGCAAGCAGCCTTAAGAAGGGAGGGTTTTGAGAACCATTGTCACAGCTTTTCTGCTCTTCACAGAAAAAGCACAAACCTATTATGAGACATTGGAGCAGAATGATGTAGTCCCTGAGGAGAACTGGCAGACGAGGGCCCGTAACTTCTGCCGTTTTGTCACTGCAATCAACAACACTCCCCGGAACATTGGCAAGGACGGCAAGTTTCAGATGCTGGTGTGCCTGGGAGCCAGGTATTGCAGGGCCCAGAGTGCACAGCAGCCCGTACTCAGAGATAGATTGCAGGCCTAGTGTGGTGCGGGGTAGGCAACTGTCCAGGCACCTCTGATGGACTCCTGATAGCTGTTAATTTGTGTATCTTGCCTATTTGTGGGAATCTGTGAAGAAGAGTGTGTATAATTGGGGGAGATAGGCACATTTTTATCTTGGAAAGGTTTAAAATCACCCCTTTGTGGAGATTTGAAGTAAATATGTGTAGAGATTTGAAGTAAATATGTGTAATCATTCCTTCAGTAAACATTTAAATGGCCCCGTGGAGAGTGATAGGAGGAGATCTGGACAAGAACATGGCTGTGTCTCTTCAGAGTTCACTTGTCCTAATTTTTAAAAAATGAAGGTTGTGAGCTCCAGAAAAGAGGTACCCTCATCAGATAGGCTGAAAATGTAAAGGAGAGAGTTCAAAGGAGGCTTCCTGGAGGAGTGGTATTGAGGTGAGACTTTAACAGAGGGAGATGAGAGAACAGGTAGAAGTGGGAGGGTGGTAATAGAAAGCACGGTTAGAGGAGATCAGGGGTTAAAGACCTGAGGCTGAAACTCCTCCAGTGTTAGGACGGCACTGTTTAATCAGAGGCTGGAATGACGTGGGTCTGAGGTCACCGGTGGTGTGCGTTGGAGTGGACAGAATGAGAGCATGAAGACCAGATAAGCCAGGGGCAGCGCTTTACTAAGGCACACCAGAGAGTGCTGGCGTAGGGCTGAGTACAAGCTCTGGGCACCGTGCTGTGTTGCTACAACCCCAGTTACTTGGGAGGCTGAGGCAGGAAAATCATTTGAGCCCAGCAGTGCAAGGCCAGCGTGAGCAATGTAGTGAGACATCCATCTCAGCAACACAAAAGTGAGAATATTCTAGACACAGTTACCGGGTTTACATCTTTGGTCATACCTCCCTTCTCAATTGTGGCCTTGGACCAGCTATTACCTTCACCTGTGAAGTGGAGATAATGGTACCTAGGGCTGCATGAAGGCTAAGTCTCGCTCGCCCATGCAGGACATGGGGGATGCGCTGTGAGTTTGCACTTGTTCCTGGTAGTGTGAGCTGTGGGGCATGAGGTGCTCTGGAGCCGTTACTGTTAGATGGAGAGGAGGAGTGGAGACTGGTATGTGGTCGTATTGTCTAGGGAGAGGAGGGAGACGGAGGACGAGAAATGGATGGATAATTGGGTTGGGTGTTCCCAGAGCTGGGCAGCTCTCAGTGGGAGGCAAGTTCTCTTAGGGAGGAAAGGAGGGCCATGTGGACATGCCAGTTTCTTTGTCTTCAGACTTAATTCCAGGATCCCCTTTCTCTTGTCCTGCCTCTTTTCTTTTTCTCTTGCCTCTGACTTGTCTGGGCCACTCCCATCCTGCCAGAGATCACCTCCTGCACCACTGGATCGCCCTGCTGGCTGACTGCCCCATCACCGCGCACATGTATGAGGATGTGGCGCTGATTAAAGACCATACGCTCGTCAATTCCTTGATCCGAGTACTGCAAACATTGCAGGAGTTCAACATCACGCTGGAGACGTCCCTTGTTAAGGGCATTGACATCTGACTTCCCGGCACCAGCCAGCAGCAGGACCAGGAAAGGTGCCCTGCAGCTCTGCCTCTTCCTCCCAGAGGGACCTAAGCAAGTTGCAAGGGGATGGAGAGGAGATGTATACTTACTGTAAAAAGAAAACTAGAGGATTTTTGGAAAAAAAATAATCTATTTTAGAGTTTATTTGCTGATTTGCTTTTTACACACTTTCATGTGAAAGAGTAACAGGGAGAGAGAGTGAGGTTGGCATCGCTTATTTTGAAGCTGGTGCCCCCCTCGCATGGCCACGCACTGGGAGCCTGTGGCCTCCCAGACTGAGCCTGTGCACACGTGTGGGGCTGTTCCACGTGCTGCCCCATCGCGTCAGTGAGGCCATTCCACATCGTTTTTAAACTAATGTTTTCTATATTAACATTATTCCGAACATCGGCTTTCATGGGCCATGCACAGGTGTGCTGAGCGGGAAGTCCCGTGTTCCAGTCAAAGGGATTTTTAGCAGTGCCTCTGAGAAGGCACTGAGGCAGCAGCCCCACATCTGCTTTTGCTTTCTTTGTTTTGTCAGTATTATTTGGGAAGGAGACATGCTGGGACATGTTGTTCTGTCGATAGGTGAAAAATCATGTTTCCCATTGGCACACAGTTGCACAGAAGTAAACATGAGCATGTTTTAACAGGTTTCTCTTTTCTTCTTCTATCTTATTTATTTAACCCTCCGTCATGTGTTTAAAGTATTTGTTTCTCTTTTTTCCTCTTTAAGAACAGGAAAAGCTCATCACAGTCTAACTGGCTGTTGTTACTGTTGTATTTATGTTGTTTTGCAACTTAGAAACCAGCTACAGTATGGCCCACTTAATAAAACACCTGAAACAAAACTGTCCCCATTGCTGGATTTCATGGGGGTATGTGGATAGTGGTCAGTGGAGGGTGCAGCCTGGTCTGCCTGGGGACCAGGTCGTGTACCGCCCCCTCTGCCAACTGACTCAGGGCTATGGATGCCTAGGGGCCTGGCGTCTTCTTGGTCTGTCCCTCTGTGGTGTCTGGAATGTTCGTACCTGATTCAGTCATCTAATCAAGAAGGATAGGGAAAGGGGTTGTTTTCTCACTGCACAGAGGGGAGGAGATTTGGCTATGGTTTTAAAAAATATTTTAATGTGTATGAGTATTTTGTCTGCATGTGTGTGAGTGTACCCCTGTTGTGTATTGCCTATGGAGGTCAGAAGAGGGTGTCAGATCCCCTGGAACTGGATTTAAAGATGGTTGTCAGTTATCATGTGAGTGCTGGGAACCCAACCTAGGTCCTCTGCAAGAGCAGCCAGTGCTCTTAACCACTGAGCCATCTCTCCATCCTGGATTTGGCTAGTCTTAACAAAGATTGTCACTTGTCTGAGTGATGGGCCTTTTCTTGAGATGGTTAGGGAGACTATGAATAGGAATATGTGTTTGTGTGTGGGGGGGGGTGGTTATTAGTACATATTAATTATATAAAATAATGTTTTTTAAAAAACTTTTTTTTATTTACCCTGTCTCAAAAAGACCCCAAAATTTATTTATTTATTATTTTTGTTTTATGTGTATGTGAGTGTATTGCCTGCATGTGTGTAAGTATACTCATGTTGTACAGTGCCCACAGAAGTCAGAAGAGGGCATGGGGTCTTCTAAAACTGGAGTTAGGATGGTTGTCAGCCACCAAGTGGGTGCTGGGACTCGAACCCCAGTCCTCTGTAAGAGGCTCTTACTAATGAGCCATCTCTCCAGCCCCCCAAAAGGTTTGTATATGTGTGTGTAAAAGCCTTTCTTGAGAGAACTCGCTCTGTGAGGGGCGGCAGGTGAGAACACTGGAAACCAGCTTCACTTTTATTTTTCACTCAGGTTTTTGGCAGGAGGTTCCAGAAGTATGACCTGACCAAGCAGAGCCTGTCTCAGCAGGCATCGTCCTCTGTTATGCTTTCCTGGGTTAGCCTGCACTGTCCTCTCTGCCTGGGTGCCTTCCCTCGGTCTTCTTACTGTTCATTGTGCACAGTTTCCTTTAGGAGTCACCTGCTATGATTCCTTACCCCAGCCTCCTGGACAGTTCTCATTCTCTCGTTGTGGCCCTGTAACGGCTTAGATATTGGCAACTCCTCTGGGTTGGCATTCCCTGCCTCATATTGTCGTGCCCCCTGCCCCCATTGTGAGCTCCTACCTGTAGAGGGTCCATATTCTGTGGGAGAGAAAAGGAAAAGAAAGCTCCAGGGAAGCTGCACTGCAGCCTCTTGCCTGCAGGGGGCATGAGCAGGCTACACACTGAGTCCTCCGGTCCTTTGCCGGGGAGAGGGTGTCTGGCCCAGCTAGAAGGGTAACAGTGTAAGACTCAGCTGCAGTCGTGGGACCTAAGCCTGGGGTTACCTTAAGCTAGGAGCTTTACAAATATACCTCTTTCTTTGCCTGAGAACTCTGCAAAGCAAGTGAAGATTATCCTAGGTTTTGGAGGAAATTGAGGCCCAGAGAAGTTGGATTACTTGCAGTTACTAGAACAGTTTTTTTTCTGGTTTTTGTGTCCATGTAGCCCTAGCTGGCCTAAAATTAACTGTATAGACTAGGTTGGCCTTGATCTCACAGAGATTCACTCCCCTCTGCCTCCCAAGTACTGAGATTAAAGACGTGTGCCACTATACCTAGTGTTTTAGAGTAGTCTTGATCCAGGCTTGGGGCGTGACAACTACTCCCTTACTCGATTCAGCTCTCCACTCATATGTCTTCAGGGAAACCTATCCTGACTGCTCACAAAGCCCACTGGCTCCTTCATGACCTCATTGCTTTATTCTCTGTACTCCTTCCTTCTGTTTACAAGCATTGCACTATTGATTGTTCATTCTGAGTGTCAGTTTTGTGAGGGTGAGACTTGGTAGCTTTGTTCACTAAATAGTACTTGGCAAAATGGTAGCCACTCAGCATTTGGAAGAAGTGACTTCATTGGCTGTAGTTAAGATTCAGGCTGGGACAAATTCCTTAGCGTGAGTCTTGTTCTGACACTGTGACTGAGCATAAGCTTTGTAAATTTCTCCAACCTCAGTATACTCATCCAGAAACAGGATCAGTAATAGTGCCCGGCTCCCTAGGGATATTGTAAGATTAAACATACCAGGTGTCGCTTGCAAGATGGCTCAGCAGTAAAGGTGCTTGAGTTTGATCTCTGGGAATCAGGGATCACTTGGTAGAAGGAGAGAAACCACTCCTGAAGGTTATCCTTTGACTTCCACATATGTTCCTTTGTGTGAGCCTTTGCGTGTGTGCAAGCATGCACACCACACACCACACACACACACAGCACACACACACATAGACACACACCCATACACACACACACACACACAGATAAGTAAACATAATAAAAGAAAAATAAAAACCCAAAACCATATCAGATGTGGACAAGCATCTGTTGCTGCTAATTCCTTGTTGAGCCCCACGCTGCCCTTCCTGGTTCCTGGCATTGAGGTGACTGAAGCCTAGACTCTGTCTTTGAGGAACACAGGCAGATAAGTAGGGCAACGTGACTCAGGGGAGGAACTCACCATTGGGATCTGCTCAAAGGTTGGGAAGCTGGGGCAGTTCAGAGCCCTCCTGAGCTTGGAGGTCTGGGTTTGTGGTCCCCATAAAGGGCCGACAGGTATGGATGGGCATTGAACGGATACTTCAGATGTGGACTGAGGTGGAATGCACATAGGCTGCAAGCCAGAATCACATCACAAGGATGTATTCTGAGTAGGTCACAGGCCTACTTCTGACTCAAGGTTGACTGCATTGGACAGACTCCTCTGATGGGGGGGCCACGTGGCTCTCGGGGAACTGGAGTGTATCGTTTGGGTAGTACATTTCTGTCATAGTTTCATTTCTGTTGTAATAAAATACTCTGAGAGAAGCAGCTTAGGGGAGAAAGGGTTTATTTGGCTTACGGTTGTAGGTGACAATCTAACATTGTGGGGATGTCAAGACAAGAACTTGAAGCAAATGGTCTTCTTGTGTCCATGGAAGAGAGCAGAGAGGAATGAATGATTGAATGCATGCATGACAGTGCCCAGCTCAGCTTCCCCTTTTCATTCAGAACGGGACGTAACCAGTGAAATGGCACCACCCACATTCTGGTGGGTTTTCCCACCTCAACTCAAGACATGCCAACAGCCCAGCCATAGCTAGATAATTCCTCACTGAGACTGGCTTCCCAGGCCAATCTAGACTGTAGCAGGTTGACAGTTAAAACTGACCAGTATAGCCAGGGGTTTTGGTGCGCATCTTTAATCCCATCACTCTGGAGCCAGAAGCAGGAGGATCTCTGTGAGATGGAGGCCAGCCTGGGAATTCCAGGCCAGCCGGGGCTACAGGGAGACCCTGTCTCAAAACAACAAACAAATACAACACCTGACCATCACAATTTTATCTTTTTTCAGCTCCTTAGGAGCCGATGACTTGAGCTAATGTTCACATTAGGGAGTTTAATGACTTCCTTGAGTGGAGATGAGTCTAACTCGTACAACTGACTGGTGGTGCTGCGATTCTGCCGGGCAGATGCACAGCACCCAGAGCTCGGCTGTGTGCTTCAGTGAGGGGGTTGACGGCCTGGGTCAGCCCTAGTGGAGGGTGTTACTGAGACTGTGGGTGTAAACACATTTCACTAGTACAGATTTCTCCGCTGCTTCTAACAGCAGATTCTGCTGTGTTTTGTTGTATCACTGTAAATCCCCTCTGGAATGAGGAGAGAAGAGCCGCATCCAGTAGCTCAGGATGTCAAGGACGCTGGAGTCAACTGCATTCTTCAGTGTGGGGCCCAGCCAGGCCTGTCCAGCAGCACTGGGTAAATTGGAGTTTGCTTAGTTTACCCAACAACCAGGCCCACCTTGCCGTGGCTTCTGTGCCTGCTCATCCCATGCTTCCTGCACGCTGAGGTTTCGGGTAAGTAAGCCAGCAAGCAGATGAGCTCAGTGGAGGACTGAAAGGGGCCGCCTCGTAAACACTCAGGTTGAGAGCAGCGCTTTGCAGCCCCACAGCTGCCTGTCCCTCCTGCTTTCGCTCCCAGCGACCTCTCTCCTTACAACTACCACACCTTTTTTTATGTTGTTTATTTAGTGTATGTGGGCCACGGTGTGCATGAGAGGTCGCATTGGACATTCGGCAGCATCTGTAGGTGGATGGGCTTTGGTATGTAGCAGTCTGTTGGGCGCACCCGGCTGCTGTCACCAATTCTGGGCTTGTGCCTAGTGTGCCTGTCTCGGGACAGCCAGTGGTGAGGTGGCTGATTCATTTAATTTGTTTTCCATTTCTTCTGTGCCAGTGTTTCTGGTGGATGTTAATGGACGAAACAATCGTTTTTCATCCTTGTAAGCATCTCCCCTGTGACTCTTATTTCAGGTCTTCTTGTTCAGAATCTTCCAGGCCTTTTCCTTCCTGGCTTCTGACTCTTGGGATGTGGAGGTGGTGTTTCTGGTTCAAAATCAGGACTGCAGAGCCTGGTAGCTCCTGCCTATAGTGAGTAGAGTCAGTGTGTGCTTCTCCCTCCGTCAGCAGGTGCACATCAGCATCTCTGCATGTGGAAGATTCTTGCTTTCAGGGCAACGCTTAAGCGTGCTTGGCAGGCAGCTACTGTTCCTTTTGAGTACTTCACCCATATACTAAACCACAAGCAGGAAAAGCTGCGGTAGTACGCGGTTCTTAACAGGCAGTTCTGGGTTCACTGCTGCTTGATTGTCGAGCATGTCATCAGAAGGAGAGAGGTCCTGGTCACCGGCGGGAGCTGCCTCTCGGATCCTTTGTTGCGGATGGCCCAGCTTCAGTGCAGATCCGATCAGCAGCCTGCCAGGGACTCCCTGGAGTTTACAGAGACAGGTCCATGTAGTGTCTCTCCTCCTCACTGACACGTCATACACAGATCTGCTGCCAGGCCATTTGCCCAGCCACTGGTACTCCTGTGGGGTCCTTTTCCACTTGAAGCTTCCCTTCAAGCTGGCAGCATTCTGTCCCCAGAGGTTTCCTAGTAGTGGAGTGTGTTAGCCTCCAGGATCTAAGGAGGCCTATGGGGTGCTTACTACTTTCTGGTAGAAGATGCAAGGAACGTCTCTGTCTTTTACTTTTTTCCCCATGGTGTCGGGAATTGAACACGGAGCCTAAATATGCTAAGATCATGCTCTACACTAAACTGTACTCTCTGCCCTAGTTTTTGCTTTGACTGGTATTCTGGCAGAGTGTGACCACTGGATACCTAAAAACCCCACATATGTTCTATTCCAGTGGAACATGAGGTTTGGATGTTTGGTGTTTATGTGGAACAGACAACATTGATTTGATTTTTCCCAGAGCTGTGTTAACTTTCTTGGCTTCAAGCATTGTTCTGAACCATTTAGACAGCATGCAGAACCACACATTCATTATATTGATTACATCATGGTAATTGGGCAAGAACAGCAAGAGATCCTTGCATTTTCAGAGCCCTTGTCAAGGCAAGTGTGCTGGAAGTGGTGGACTACAAACCCTCTCAAGATTCGAGGGGACCTGCTGCTTCTGCAGATCTTCCTAGTTCCATGAGTGGGACCCAACTGTGGAGGGCCCTGGAGACAGTCAGGGGAGTTTTATCTTTCCCTTTAAAACCTGAGAAATCATGAAGGCTTTACCTGGAGAAGAGTGGCATGTTCAGATTAGCATTTTGAGGAAGGATGTGAGTCAGGCAGTGGCCAAAGGGAAGATGAGCATAGCTTGGTTAGTGGTGCAGTTGGAGGCGGTGGATTCTGCAGCTGCCTAGAGGTGGCCAACAGGATGTGTGGATGGACTGGATCCAGGGTGAGTAAACGCGTCATTAAGGATGTCTCCTGGCCCTACTGGTACTCAGTCTACAGAAGCGTATTTTCCCGACTTGGAATGTGTGGGGCTGTATTTATGCTCATGGGCTCACATTCACCCGTGGGTACACCCTCACTCTGTTTTGAACCTTTTTCATACTTAAAAGGAATGGGGGCGTACTTTGGGAACTCTCAGAGTGACTTCTTGCCTTTCACTGACCCTAAAAATAAAGCTGGCTGTTTCCGGTTTCCTTCCGAGTGGAGGAAGCTGGCTCTGAACATTTCCCCCTAGCCCTCAGGCTGTGGTTCTGGATCTCAGCTTCCTGAAGACTTATTATAAGGTCTGACCTTTAACTGGAGCTGCCTGGGTAGGGTGGTTTGCAGTAGTCTCGGAACTACAGGATTAATTCACCAGAGCCTGGCTTCTGTGGTAGGAACTTCTCAGCCAGAACCCCAGGCTGCTCCTGGCTGCACAGCTGGGTCAAGCCATCCACCAACCAAACTTCACATCTTTCTTCAAGCTCTTGGTTCCTGGCTCTCTGCTCTGTCCCTTGTGGGCAGGCTGTGTCTTCCCTATCTGAGAGGCAGTTCTGGCCAGGCTACTCTGAACTCTCAGTGACGTTATCACTAGAACCTAAACAACAGAATGCATTATGGGCAACCTTTCAATAAGAAACTTTTAGGGGCTGGGGAGCTGTCTCGGTGGGTAAAGTACTTGCTGTGCAAGCATGAGGACCTGAGTTGAGATCCCAGAACCCTCTTAAAGCTGGAGATGGTGGTGTAAGATATCTAATCCCCAGTGGTCCTAAAGTGAGATGGAAGGCAGGAACAGGAGAATCCCTGGGAACCTGTGAGCTGGCGTAGGCAGTGATGAGCAGGAGACCCTCCTAAACCAGGCAGAAGACAAGGACAGCAGTGAAGGTTGTCCTCTGACCTCTGCAAGTGCACGTGCACACCCAGTTTCTCAAGATCCCTTGGAAGACTCTTAAAACTATTCTTCCTGGCCTTGTGTCTGTGCCTTTTTAGTTCTGTTTTGGGCTTTGGAGGCACCGTGGTGAGACTAGAGATTGAGTAACATCAGCCACTGCTGAGCTTCACCTGGCCGTGCAGTTTACAAAGTTCAGCCTTCTAGCATCCTGAGACCTGTGGATGTGTACAACTTTGTTAGGGAAAAGCAATGAGAAGGCTAAATTAAAATTGGTGTGCAGTTTTGTTTGCAAAATTTTATTTCACTGGATTTGCAATTGAAGTGATTCTTTTAGGGTGCTTTTTTATTTATTGATGTTGATGAACCCCAAAGGTGGCCATTAATCTGAGACAGTGGGACAGTAAGTCTTTAACCTCGGTCTATTGTAGGACCTACACACCCAGTGGTGTGCCTTTCTGTTCCTTCATTTCTTCAGATAGGAAATAAGCACATCAGCTCTGTGTTACTCGTGTGTAGCAAAGACAGAAGGATCTAGCCAACAAATGATCTCCAGAAGTAAATCAAATCAAATTAAGCAATAAAATTAAAGGCACCTAAGTAGGAAAAGAATTAAAACTGTCTCTATTTGCAGATGATGTGATTTGTTGTTGTTGTTTGGTTTTGGTTGTCTGAGACAGGATCTCATGGGTCCCAGCCTGGCTTCAAATTAGCTGTGTAGCTGATGATGACTGAACCTCTGATCCTCATGTTTCCCCACCCTCAGTGCTGGGATTCCATATGCATGCCTCCACACCCAGACTTGTGATATGATCTTTTATATAGAAAATCTGAAATTGTCTACTGAAAACGGTTAGAACTAATAAAATAGCTCAGTAAAGTTTCAAGATCAATATACAAAATAAATTATATCTTTTAATTTTTTGATTACTTTAAAAAATTTATGTCCATGTATGGTTTTGCATGTAGGTAAGTGCCCCATGTGCATGTAATGCCTGCAGAGGTCAGAAAAAGGCACCAGGTTCCCTGGAACTGGAGTTACAGATGAATGTTAGCTTCCATGTGGGTCCTGGGAACTGATCCTGGGTCTTCTGGAAGAGCAGCTAGTACTCTAAACTGATGAGCCATCTCTCCAGCCCCAGGGAATTATATTTCTTTATAGCATAATAAACAAACTGGAAATTAAATTCCATTTACAACAGCGCCGAAAAGAATAGCATGCTTAGGCATCTTTAGCAAAAGAAGTACAGAATGCATACTCAGAAAACTTTGAACATCTTTGAACAAAAGAAGATCTTGGAAAATAGCTCATGTTCATGAATCAGACAATTTGATGTTTGTAAGATGGCAATTTTGCCCAACTGACTTAGATTTAAAACAGTCTATCAAAATTCTAGCTGGGGGCTGGAGAAATGGCTCTTCGGGTAAGAATATTAGCTGTGTAAAACTGATATAAAGTCTACATACAAAGCCCAGATAGTGGCATGCATCTGTAATCCCAGCACTCCTACAGTGAGACGAGAGGTGGAGACAGGAGAATCCACTTGGAAACTCACCAGCCAGCGCGCCTGGAAGGTAGCACGGCAGCAGAAGCAAAGGAAGTGCCACCTCAACAAGGTGGAAGGCGAGAACCAACTCGAAAGTTGTCCTCTGATACCCACGTGCACTGTGGCACGCCCGTGTGTCTGTACCCACATACAATCCCCTGATACCCACGTGCACTGTGGCACACCCATGTGTCTGTACCCACATACAATCCCCTGATACCCACGTGCACTGTGGCACGCCCCTGTGTCTGTACCCACATACAATCCCCTGATACCCACGTGCACTGTGGCACGCCCATGTGTCTGTACCCACATACAATCCCCTTCTGACATTTTTGTAGACATAAGAAGCTGATTTATAAGAAGCTGGAAATCCAGGGAATGTAGACTAGCCAAAACAAACTTGGGGAAGAACAGAGCTGAAACACTTGTATTTCCCTATTCCAAAACTTCCGACAGCAATCAAGTTAGTGTGGTATTGGCAGAAGAAGCCACGTGGATCAGCAGAGCAAAACTGAGTCCAGAAATAAATTGTCTCATTCATGGTCAATTGATTTTTGGCAAAGGTACCAAAACAGTTCAATAGGGGAAATAAAAGTCTTCAACAAAGGTGCCAGGACAACTGGCTATCCACATACAAAAGAGTAAAATTAGGTCCTAGCTCACACTGTATTTAAAAATAATCTCAAAGTGGACTGGTGATCTAGATTGGACAACTGATGCCATAAACCTCCTAGGAAAAAGCCATAGTTGTAAATTTTTGTGACCTGGGATTGGGCAATGGTTTCTTAGCTATGATGTTCAAAACAAACAGCAAAAGAAATTAAACTTCAAATTTTAAAACTTCATGTTTCAAAGGATGCTTATTCAATAAAGTGAAAAGATAACCCATAGACTAGAACAAAATATTTGTAAATTATGAATCTGACATAGGACCAGTATCCAAAATAGATCAACAACTCTTACAATCCAGTAATAAGACAACCCAGCTTTAAAATGGGCAAAGAGGAGCTGGAGAGATGGTTCAGTGGTTAAGAGCACCCGCTGCTCTTGCAGAGGACCCAAGTTCAGTTCTTAGTACCCATGTCACGTGGCTCACAACCTCATGTAACTCCAATTCCAGGGGATTCAGTGCCCTCTGCTTGCTCCACAGAGACTGGCATTCCTGGGGCCAAAATGCTTCAGGTTTCAGAGCTTTTCATATTGTGGGATATTTACATGGCCAAAGCATCCCTCTTTAAAAAACCCAAATTATGAAACATTCCAAAATCTATAACTTTAAATGTCAGAAGCCTTTTGATTTGGGGTTTGTGAATTAGGGGTGGCCAACCGGGGCCATTTTACATGCATCAGGATGGCCATGTGATAAAAATTAGTGTCAGGCAAGGTGGGGCACATCTGTAATCTTTGTTACTGCGGAGATAGAGGCAATTATTGCTTAAGCCCAGGAGTTTGAGGCTAGCTATGTAGGAGTACAGCTCAGTGGTAGGATATGTACTTAGCACTGGTAATACCCTGGGTGTGGTCCAAAACTAAAAATTTAAAAAAGAAAGAAGAAGAAAGACATGTATGTCTGGCAAGGATGTAGAGAATCAGGAATCCTGTAAAACCGGTACAGCCATCAAACAGTTAAACATAAGAGTTAGCTCTGTTCCTAGGTACCCATCCAGGAGAAATGAAACGTATGTTAACACAAAAGGTTGAGCATAAAACTTCATAGCAACATGACTCTAAAGGTGGGAACACTCCAAATATCTGTCAATTGAGGAATGGTTAAACACACCACTTATCCACACAGTGGAATGGTACTCAGCTACAGAAGTTAAGACTGTTACATGCCTGAACGTCTATGAAACTTGAAAAGGATACTAAGATTTTGTTCCTATGAAATGTCTACAACAAGCAGGTCTACAGGGCCAGAAAGAAAGAGTTATATAGGGCTGGGGCTGAACGGGCAGTACCAGTAGTGAGCATGAGGTTTCTTTTGTGGATAGTGAAAACATTCTAGAATCATCGTGCTGGTTCGCACAACTCTAAATATACTGAGACCATCGAGTTGTACACTAAGCTCAATGGTAGAGCACATGTTTAGCATGTGTGAAGCCCTGACTTTGATCCCCAACATTGCAAAAACAGAACAGAACAGAATAAAACAAAACAAAAATCAACAATCTCTAAATCCAGTTGTAGGCATCCTTAGGTCCGACTTCTATCCCTTTAAGGAGGAGCTGAGACAGAGGGTTCCTCCAGGATACAGGACAATCTGTGCTAAGCCTAGGAAGTCCTGAGCACATTGGAATGAGCTGGACACTCCACCTCCAGGGAGCATGCCTTTAGGGATGGAGCCCAGCATCTGCCTGACCCTGAAGAGGGTGCAGGGACCGTCCTGTTCTCAGTTCTGTTCTTGGGGGAGTTCAGAGTAGTAGAAAGAAATGTGCTCCTTAAATCTTCAGGCAGTAAAACAAACCTGATGATTAAAAAGGCAAAACAACCCTAAAGAAAACCTTGGAGGAGAGAATGTTTAAACTTGTTTCCAGTGGTCTCCACAGTTACATTGTCACATAACAATAACAACCAACATTCATGGCAGAGGCTCTTAAATTCATGGAATATCCATGTATCTCCCCACAGATATTTCCCAGCACCCTCAAAGACAGGCAAGATCATATGGTTGGCCCTGGTAGGACACAGGCACGGTCCCTTCCTCTAACCTCCTTCAGCCCAGGTTCCCAGCTGTGGCCACTCTGATCTGCAGGCTTCAGGCCTACCACCATGTAAAAGGCTGCCGTCTTTAGTTGTACATAGCCTACCCTTTACTGCCAATGCTCTTTTGCTAAGTTCCTAAGGAGAGTCAACTGTCCTCCAGCCTGAGGTGATGTGCCTCTGGCCAGGGCCTGGGAGATACAGCTTGAGCACTGACTCAGTGATGCCATGGGAAGGGATCACTAGGGCCCCCTGCAGCGGGCCAGGGCAAGCAAAAGAGCAAGAACGAGGGACTGTTCTGGGAAGACATGGGGTTCCTCTGAGCCATAATCCCCTGGCACAGCACACTAGTCCCAGGTGGCACATAGGAGTCTGGGTGCTCTCCTGTACTTTAAACAAACTCTATGGCCTGGGGATGGAGATGGCATCTGGTTCCAAGGCCACCGCACTGGGAAGCTTAAATAGTTACTGCAGGTTGGGAAGCTGAGAAAGAAGGCCAAGCTCGAGGTTCTTTCAATTTGACATCTGCGTAGAACCTGCTTCTCGTTCAGAGAGGAGTCATTTCCCCCTGTCCTTACATTGTGGAGAAAGAAAGGAAGCTCTGTGGATCATCAAGATGTTCACTCTATTTATGAGGCCTTCATGACCTCATCTGATTCTGGTTACCCTCCAAATGATCCCCTACACATTAGGGAGTAGGATTTTAACATATGAACTTTGTGGGAAAGTACTAAGTTCATAATAAAAGACAATTCTGGGGCCAGCAAGATGGTCTAGCTGGTGAAAGCACTGGTCTGATGACCTGAATTCGATTCCCAGATCCAGGACATGGCCCTCTGACCTTCACAGGCACACCATGGCACACAAGTACCCAGCACACACTTATCACGGCATGTGATACCATACCTCCATCACCAGCTGCGTCAATAATAATACAAGTCTAGAAGGCGATCCCCTCCCTTACATCCACAACGACCCAGGGTCAGATGGGGTTCCTTCATCTGGCTGTGAAGACAGTCCCCAAAGGACAGCTCAGAGAGACACTGAACAAAAGCCACCTTCAGAGGAGGAGTCTAGCCCCAGGGGACGGCTTAGAAGAGACTATTACTTATATAAGTTCTGGCTTTTTATTTTTATTGTTTTCAGGCTAGGTATCAAACCAAATTGAAGGCATCAGTCATGCTGGGCAAGCATGGGAGTGAGTGCTCTACCGCTGAGCCGGACCTTTGGCCTTCCTCCCTTTAACAGCAGTTCCCTTTGCCTCGAGAACTGCTTTGAGCTCTGAGGTTTCCACTTGTAGTTGTTTTGTTTTTACATTTCTCTGAGGGGTAGGTACTTCTCAACACTAGTTAGAAATGATGGTCAAATCTAGGAGAGAACAGTTTTCTAAGAAGGGTCTCGGTGGAGCTGGCTGGGGTACCAGGACAGGTGTCCTGTGTAGCGTCCTCACTGATCTGTTGTTTCTCTCCAATGCTTTAATGGGTCGGGTAGGTACTGAGCAGACGCTCCACTGCTGGTGAGGATGGAAACAGCAAGTAATGGATGCCACATCCCCCTTATCCACCCCCCCCCCCCCCCCGCAGCCTCCACACAGGAACAGTGAAAAGTCGCAGTAGTAACCACTGTGATGAAGATGGTTAACGCAGCAGAGTACTAACCAGGCTCTCCTTGATCTCAGGGAGTCTGCAGTCGCCTACCTCTGCTTCCTGATTGCTGGGCTTAAAGGCACGTGCCACCACGCCCTGACACTGATTTTTTTTTTTTTTTTAAAGGTTTCTTGAAATCTATTGGGTTAGGAAAAGCAGGTTCCACAGAGGAGGCCTCATGCTATGTAGAAAAAAAAAAACGAAGTACGTGAAAATGGGGTGGTTCGGTGGCAGGTAAGGACCCTGAGGACGGAGAGCGGGTCGGGGGAGCGGTAGTGAGGGGATGGGTCTCCGATGAGAACCTTGCAGAAGCAGCGGCTGCCTGAGCACTAGGAACAGGGCTGCTCCTGCTGATTTTAAGTTGGCTGCCTACCCCGTGGAGCCGCAGCCGCTCAGTGAGCCCCTCGGTCAGATATGCTTTGGGTGCGAATCAAGGGAAAGGGGCTGCGTTCCTCATCTGGGTTAACCGGGGACAGAGAACAGCTGCAGGGAGTGGGATGCCAGGGAAACGCGGAGCGGCAGGCGGAAGTAGGCTTGAACTGGAGCGCTAAGCAGGAAGCTCACAGCATTGCTGAGGGAGGAATGTACACGCTGTACGGGATGCCGACTTGCCAGAGAAGGGGTGCTCTGAAAGTCTGGAAGATCTGCGAGCAAGGACTCGAGATGTGTGAGATACAGACTTGAAGAGATGGGAGGACTGAAAAATGGGGCTAGAAAGAGGACTCAGCAGTTAAGAGCACCGTTGCTCTTGGAGAAGACCAGGGTTCAAATCCTAGCACCCCCTCGCCCCCACATGACGGCTAACCACAGCCTATAACTCCAGTTCCAGGGGATCCGCCGTCTTCTGGCCTCCACTGGCACTGCAGGACACAGGAGCCTTTACATACATGCAGGCATAACACCCGCACATAAATTAAAATGGAAAGAAATCGAAATCCCTCCACAGAGACTGACTCCAGTTGAGGTGCACTGCTTCTTCTCCCCTGTCGTCCCCGCTTTCCTCTCTCTCCCCAGAATCTCATATCTCATGTGTCCTAGCCTAGCTTTGAACTTGCTATGTAGCCAAGGATAACCTTGAGCTCCCGATCCTTCTGCCTCCACTTCCTAAGGTATACATCACCATAGCCAGTTAATACAGTGCTGACGATGGCGCCCAGGGCCTTGAGCATGCTAGGCAAATCACATCCCTAGCCCCAGCATACCTTTTCCTATGCACATATATACTTTTACATATAAAAATTTTTTTGGTGTTTTTGAAATAGGGTCTCCCTGTAGCCCCAGCTGGCCTGGAACTTGCTATATAGACCATGCTGACCTCAGTCTCACAGAGATCCACCTACTTCTATCTCCTGGGATTAAAGGCATGCATCACCACTCCTGGCAATATAATTTTTTAAACATTTAAATTTATTATTGTTATTATTTGTGCATATATGATGTGTGTGTGTGCATCTGAGTGCAGGTACACAAATGTCATGGCACCTGCCTTGGGAGTCAATTCTGTCCTTCCACCGTGGTTCCAGGGATTGAACTCAGGTCTCAGGCTTGGCAGGAAGCACTTTTATCTTCTGGTCTATCTATCTTGCCAGCCCTCTACATCTAGTTTTAAATAGTTTTTTTTTTTTTTCTAATGTGTATATATGTGTGGGAGTATCCTCAAAGCCAGAAGAGGGCGTCAGATCCCCTGGAGCTGGAGTTACAGTTGGTTGTGAGCTGCCAGAGGTGGGTGCTGGGAACAGAACTTCAGTCCTCTGTAAGAGCATGAAGCACTTTTTTAACCACTGACACATCTCTCCATTCCTAGTCTACAACTTAAAAAAAAGTATTTATTTATTTTTATTTTATGTGGATGACTGTTTTGCCTGCCTGTATGTAAGAGTACCACATGTGTGCAATACCTGCAGAGGCCACAGAGGGCATCAGATCCCCCTGGAACTGGAGTTATAGACCGTTGATAGCCACTATGTGAATGCTGAGAACCAAACCTGGTTCCTCTGCAAGAGAGGTCAGTGTCCTTAAAGAGATGAGTCAACTCCCCAGCCCCCTACATCTAATTTTTGAAGTGGGATTTAACATGTACAATTGAAGTCTGCTTCTTTCACTTTACATAATATTATAGCATCTTTCCATTTCAACAAATATTCATCTTTGGCAAAATCAAAGAAAGAAAAGCTTCCCCATGGGAGGCGAACAGTCCTGAGGGTGACTGATGATCCCACTGGCTGGAGCCCTTCCTCCCAGCAGATGCTCCCCACTGTCTCTGCAACAAGACCTGGCAAGTTTGATCTGATGACCCATCTTGTGCCCAAGAGGGCGAATTCGGCAGGGAGAAGCCGTGCCCAGATGTTTCCGGCCTGTCACTCTTGCCTGTCTCCCGGAACAGGCCTTAACAACGTCAGCTTAGCCTGTGGCCCCAGACAATGATCTGTGCACATTCGGTCCTTTGACACCTTCCACTGCTCTACTTCCCTCTTCTGTTAGCCTAGACGTTTTTAAAATATACATTTAAATCAATTAATTTATGTGTATGTGTTTGTTTGTGGGGGGTGGGTCATAGGATAATTTGTAGGGCTCAGCTAGAACTCAGGACATCAGACTTGCATGGCAAGTGCTTTTTACCTAGTGCACTATCTCCCTGGCCTGGAATTTCTCCTGTTTGTGTGTTTGTTTATTTTGAGGCAGGGTAGCCCAGGCCTGCTTTGAGCTCACAGAAATCCTTCTGCCTTTACCTCCTGAGGGCTGCAATTGCAGGCATGAGCCACCAGGCCTGGCCTTCCAGGCCTAAGTTTCTCTGTGTTGTAGTTTTCGGTGGTATGGTTTGATCAAGTCTGATTGTATTTCTCTGAGACTTGTACCAGCAGTCCCAGTGAGATTCTGGATCTTTGTCATGATTCTTCTGGCTTTGTTAACATGCCTGCTCCTGGACCACATCTGTGGCTGGAAAGACAGAATGTGCTGGTTTATCCAGTTAGGATCCATTTCAGGCTGGAATTGGAAGCTGTTTTCTAAAGCTTAGAGGAGCAATAGATGAATGAAATGAATACCTGAGCTCGATGCATTATGGGAAAGACAGGGTGGTGCATCCCTGCATGGCACCCAAACAAAGCACAGCTGGGCCGAGAGCCTTGCTGTTCTGGAAGCCCTTCCAGCACAGGCAGCTATTGGTCAACTTTGCTAGTGGCTCCCGAGATGGATCATTTTGGTTGGTACAGCTTGGGTTTCCAAGTTCCAGGATGCATGTCTACTTCCCTGAACCTTGGGTTCTGGGGCGTGACTTCCTTTCTGCCAATGAAACACACTCCTGCTTGCATGAGCTGAAAGTGAAATGAGTTTGTGAGGAGCTGTTGGGGGCAGAGAAGCTGGGACTAGTCTTTATGTGTATGAGTGTTTTGCCTGTGTGTATGTAAGTGCATCCATGTCATGTAAGTCCCACAGAGACCAGAAGAAGGCACTGGATCTCAGGAACTGGAGTTACAGATTGTTGTTAGCTTCCATGTGGGTGCTGAGACCTGAATCCAGGTCCTCTGCAAGAGCAGCGGGTGCTCTTAACCTCAGAGCCATCTCTAGCTTCCTAGTCTTGATCCTTGAGAAGTTAAGTGACATGATGGAGGTTACATGGATAACTATGCAAGTGTAAGGTCACTGTTAGGATTCACAGTGACTTAGTGAGTTCTTGAAGTTTGCCCACAGGCTGCGGCTGTTGTAATGACTTTCCTGGTTGGTCCAGCTCAGGTATCTTTAGGACTCTTTCCCGAAGGACCAGCCTGGAGCTGACTCCTCCATCTCTGCCAATCAGTACTCAAGTTCTCTCTCCTCTTTATCAACACCTACCTGCTTTAAATATCTAGAATCTTTTCATTTTCTTGTACTGAGACCTCATGGGCACCATTAGGAAGATACCTTCTGGGGTCTGGACAGAGCTGGCTTGGATTGACAATCAATTCCTCCCAACAAACAGGGGCAAGTGTCTGTTTTTCGGTCCAGTGTAGAGGAGGCTGAATGGAGGAACAGAGGAAGTGTGGCCTGGACTGGGCTACCCTGGGTCCTGTCTCCACTGGGGTAGAAACTCTGCTTCCAGTCGTCTGTTTGCTAGAGCCTGCATCATCTCAGCCCCCACTCACTGCAAATCAAGGATGCTTATCCTAGTGTATGTATAGGGAAACTGAGTTCTAGGGAAGTTACAATACCCTACCCAAAATGCCCCAGATAATAAATGACAGGATCCGAGTTCACATTGGGGTCTGTCTGCAGCCTCAGTGGAAACTCATTTGCATTTTAAGAATCTCTTCTCACTTTAATTATAAAGCTGATGCATATTCATTGCTGAAGTGTTGATAATCCCTGTTTGGTATCAGGCTGGCAGGATGGAGGCAGAGACCATCTCCCCCTCCCCTCCCCCTCCTCCTCTCCCTCCTCCCCCTCTCCCTCCTCCCCCTCCTCCTCTCCCTCCTCCCCCTCCCCCTCCTCCCCCGCACCCCCTCCTCCCCTCTTCCCCTCCTTCCCCTCCCCACCTCCTCCTGTCCGTCCCCCTCCTCCTCCTCCCTGTGCCCTTTCTCCTCCTTCTCCTTCTTCTCTTCCATTCTCCATTTCCCACTCTCATGAAATGGAGAAAGGAGCCGCCAGTTTTGCCATTCTGCGGATCGTTAGGAAACAACAGTTTCCACTTCTCTTTACTGAGGATCTTGAAGGTCATAGGAAGTTGGCCATGGCTGCTGGTGGCTGGGGTCTCCTGGGACAATGGATGGTAGGAAGCAGGTGCGGAAGGTCCCATGGAGGACTCATGTTGCAGGGTCCAGAGGATCCTGGGTGCCAGAGGATCCTCCATGATGCTCCGGATCCTCAGAGGGAACCAGGATGCCACAGTCCAGCAGCTGGCACATGGTAGGTGGCAGGACCCCGACAACTAAGGGTGCATGGGAAAGGGAGGTCGGCAGAGCGGTTGTGTCTGTGTCCCAGGATCCTGCTCAGGGCCTCTTCACGAGGACAAAATAGGGGTTTGCTCCTTGTCACAAATGGGTGCTGCGGCTGGAGAGATGGGCTCACCACTTAAGAGCATTGGTGACTCTTGCAGAGGACCTGGCTCTGTTCCCAGCACCCACATGGCAGCTAACAGTCATCCCTAACTCCAGTTCCAGGGGATCTGATGCCCACTTCTGATCTCCATGGGCATTGCAAGACATGTGTGCACTTACACATATCCAGGCAATACACTAATACACATAAAATTAAAATAATAAATAAAATATTTAAAAACAGTTAGGTACAAATCCTGTAAGCTTGTCAGCGTGTGGACATCTTTTTTCACTCTTCTTTATGCCCCTCTGGTAGAGATGCCTGGGTGTTTCAACTTCAATGTGACATGTTGTTTTCTCTGTCTCCTGAACTGCTTCTCTCCCACAAGAACCCGTGCTGACTGACCCTGTCCTGATTGAGCCAGCATTCTGGAGTGTGGAGGGGTCCTCTGGAAGTGTGTTGGCAACTTTAAAAAAGAAGATTTATTTTAAATTATGTGTACGTGGTTGTGGTGGGGGGGAGTATGCCCATGTGTGTGCAGGTGCCCCCTTACAGGCCAGAGGGGTCTGACACTGGAGTTACAGGTGATTATTGTGAGCCACCCAATATGCATGCTGGGAACTGAACTTGGTTTCTCTTGATCTGTACCACTGGACTATCACTCCAGCCTGCAGCCTTCCTTTCTCTCTCTCTCTCTCTCTCTCTCTCTGTTTCTTTCTTTCTTTCTTTCTTTCTTTTTTTGTCTTTTTTGAGACAAGGTCTCCCTGTAGCCCCAGCTGTCTGGAACTCGATATGTCCAGGCTGGTCTTGAACTCAGAGATCTGCCTGCTTCTGTCTCCTGAGTGCTGGGATTAAAGGCATATACCACACCTGACTTTTTTCTTTCTTTTTTTGATGGCTCTAAACTGTTGAGAATGATTTTGAATTCTGATCCTCCGGCCTTGATCTTCTGAGTTATAAGCATTTCCCACTGTACTTTTTGTTAGGTGCTGGGTCTCAGATTCAGGGCCTCTTGCCAGTTAGGCAAGTGCTCTACCAACTGAGCCACATCCCCAGCCCCAGGGGCAATTTTTCCAACAAATGTCTGTACACAATGGTAAAATCCTTTCTATATCTATGATGTGTGCTGATTTATCATGTCGTCTCCGTGAACACTGCTATGAACTATTGTAGAGCTAAATAATTGACAAACTGGCTTTGCATTGACCTATTAATAAACGAAAGGCATTGCCAGCAACCTACAATAAATTGCAAAACAGAGCAGCAGATAATTGCAAGGAATCACAGCTCACACCTGTCCTTGTTATCTTACTAATTGGCTCTGGGAACTAATTAAAAAAAATTGCAGCATTTCTGTTACCAGTAATTTTATGTGATGTTTTTATCTCAGAAAATCACACTGACCAGAAGAAAGAGAATTTTAAATAATTCTCCATGATTCTGTCTATAATTCCAAGGCTATAGAAGAAAGGCAATGTTACTCTGTGACTGAAATCGACCTGGGAGCAACTGAAAATTCCCATGTGCAAAAAGCAAACAAACAAAAAGCTGGGTATGGTGGTGCACATCGTTCTAGCACTTCTAGCACTCAGAAGGCAAAGGAAGACAGAACCTGTGAGTTTGAGGCCAGCCTGGTCTACATTAGTGAGTTCCAGGCTAGCCAGTGAGACCCTGTCTCAAATAAAACAACAGAGAGAGAGGGAGAGAGGGAGGGAGGGAGGGAGGAAGGGAGGGAGGGGTAGAGAGAGAGAGAAAGAGAGAGAGAGAGAGAAACTCCCATGTGGGACTGGTGAGATGGCTTACTATGTAAGGCCACCAAGCCTGATGACCTGAGTGTTCAATCCCTAGGACCCACAGGGTAGGAGAGAACTGACTCCTGAAAGTTGTCCTCGGACCTCCATGTGTGTGCTGGTATGATATGTGTCTCCCCTTCCCCCTAACAAATTAATTTGGGAAAAGAAGAAAAGGAACAGAAGAAGCCCATGTGAGTACTGGTCCTCAGCCATGGTCGGGCCCTGGGCTCCAACTACATTTTAAGCTGTTTTGGAGTTCAGGACAATAAAACTCCCTGCAGTCCTGTTCCCTTTCTCCTAATCATTGTTATTTATCTTATTTTTTTAGTGAGCCAGTAAGTCTAGTGGGCTTACTTCATGAGCATAGGTAAGGGCATGCGAGACCCCCCAAACAGCCGCATCACCCCAAAGTCCTGCCTCATCATGGATGGTGACCTCTTGGAAGCTGCATCACAATCCAACTTGCAGTGAAACTTCTTCCTCTTTTAAAAAAAAAATTTTAATGCAGAGGAGTGTTTTGCCTGCATGTTTGTAAGTACACCTGTGTTGTACAATGCCCAGGGAGACCAGAAGAGGACACTGCGTCCGTAGAACTGGAGTTATAACTGGTTCGCCAACATGTGGACGTTGGGTGCCAAATACGAGTCCTCTACAAGAGCAGTCAGTACTCTTAACCTACCCCTGAGCCATCTCTTTAGCCTCTTCCTCCTTCTATGACCATATAGACAATTGTCGACGACTAAAATGTACAGAGAGCTGATTGCCGACTCTCTTCCCACCCCTCGCCCGTGTTTTCCGAGTTCCCATCGCTGCCTTCTTCATTCCGAGGTGTCTTCCCGGAGTCCACGTATGCTCATACAAGCAAGTGCAAAGAGGGCCTCTTGTTTGCCTACTTCTTTTGGTAAATGATAGAAAAATGTGAATTTTTTTGTATCTTTTCCATGTAAAGGCAACACATAGCTAGCCCTCCATTTGGACAGCATCATAATGCTGCCTTTTGTTTTATGTTTCCTTCCCTCCCTCCCCTCCTCCCTCCCCTTCTCCCTCCCTCCCTCCCTCCCTCCCTCTCTCCCTTTATTTATTTTATTTTATTATTTTAATTATATATATATATATATATATATGTGTGTGTGTGTGTGTGTGTGTGTGTGTGTGTGTGTGTGTGTGCATTGCCTGCATGGATGTTAATGGTTAATGTACCTGTGCTGTGCAATGAATGCCCAGGGAACTCAGGAGAGGGTGTTGGATTCTCTGGATCTGGAATTACGGACGGTGTTGACCGCCATGTGGAATCAAGCCCAGGTCCTCTGCAAGAGCAGCCAAAGCTCTTAACTGTTGAGTCACCTCCCTCCCTCCCTCCCTCCCTCCCTCCCTCCCTCCCTCCCTCCCTCCATCCCTCCCTCCCTCCCTCCCTCCCTTCCTTCCTTCCTTCCTTTCTAGGGATGCATGCCATGGCTCATGTGTGGAAGTCAAAGGACAACTTTACCATGATGTGTGTTTCCCTGGGATGGAACTCAGGTCGCCAGGCTTGGTGGCAAGTGCCCTTATTGGCTGGGCCACCTCAGTGCCTGAGCTATCTCATTGTCACTAATGATCTGTTTTATGGGTATCACACCTTTATTTCCACCACTCAGGAGGCAGAGACAGGAAGATCTCTGTGAGATCAAGGGTAACCTGGTCTCTACAGTGAGTTTCAGGCTAGCTGGGGCTACTAAACTCGCTATGGAGACCAGGTTGGCCTCAGTCTTACAGAGATCTACCTGCCTCTTACCTCCTGAGTGCTGGGATCAAAGGTAAGTGCCAGCACACCCAGCTCGTTTTGTTTTTTGAGGCAGGGTTTTATGTAGCCCAGGCTAACCTCAAACTTACCATGTAACCAAAGATGCCCTTGAACTTTTGATCCTCCTGCCTCTATCTCTTAAGTGCTGAGATTACAGGTGTATACAACCATGCCTGGCCTGATGCTGGATTCTGGTTGCAAATTTTTATTGAGGGTTTTTAATTAATGGCCGTAGTGACATTGATATAGTTTGCTTTTTTTGTGTGTACAATATCACCAAATTTTGGTATGCTCTGAAATAACTAACAATGGCACGATGTATTGCTTACAGGTTTCTTAGAGTCCCATCTGCAGTTCCTGAGGCTGCTGGTTTTCCAGGAGGAGTAGAACCTTCCACAGCCTTCTGTATTTCTTTCCATACTGAGTGGTTTTCATCATTTTTCTCTTCTGAGA
Source organism: Eospalax fontanierii (assembly GCA_035773235.1). NCBI lineage: Eukaryota > Metazoa > Chordata > Mammalia > Rodentia > Spalacidae > Eospalax > Eospalax fontanierii. The sequence goes on along the minus strand of CM069524.1, from coordinate 174,597,677 downwards.
CCAATTTTGTACACATGGCTCCTTTGCTACTTAGAAATTGGCTTTTTGTTCTTGTATCATTTTATAACCTACAATTTCCTCCCGTTTGCTTCGTTGCATGGCCTCCATGGCTTTCATATTAGGGGGTTAGTAAAGGCAGGTCATAGTTTACCACTTCATTCTTGGGAAACCCTGTTGACTTTTCTGAATGTTCACCATGTTCCCGACCTAGCTGAACCCGAGGACTGCAGAATGAATCAAAGTCATGAACAGCCATATGAGCTCAACATCAAGCTGGGAAGACGCCAGGGACTCTTAAACACACAACGGCGTGGTGGACACTGGGGCTGGGATGAGGGCTGTTCGGAGGCAGAGGTACCTGTCAGCCAGGCAGGGGGCTTAAGAATGAGTCTGGAGCCAAGTGTGGTGTGGTAGCTCATGTCTATGATGAGAGAGAGAGGTGGGGGGAGGGAGCACTCAGCTCATGGCAGCCTGTTTTTAAGAATATGCAGCCTGGAGAGTCAGACAGATAGGGTTCTATTCTTAGAAGAGTCCCACATTTGGTGTTATGCTTTGCTGTGATCATCTTGAAAGTGCTAAAAATTCATCTTCAAACTTCTGGGTTTTTTATTGTTATTTCCTTTTTAAATATTTATTATTTTATTTGTTTGTTGTTGGTTTTTTGGTCTTTTTGAGACAGGTCTCCCTGTAGCCCCAGCTGGCCTGGAACTCACTGTGTAGACCAGGCTGGCCTTGAACTCACAGAGATCCACCTGCCTCTGCCTCTTGAGTGCTAGGATTAAAGGTGTGTACTACTAGGTCTGGCAAGATTTATTACTTTTTAATTCCGTGTATATGTGTGTGTTTATGTGTGCGTGCACGTGAGTGTATGTACCCAAGGAGTCCAGAAGAGGGCGTTTGATTCCTTGAAGCTGGAGTTACCTGCAGTTGTGAACTGTCCAAGTGGGTGCTAGACCAAACTTGGATCCTTTGCAAGATCAGTATGTGCTCTTAACTGAACCATCTCTCCGGCCTTGTTTCTTTGTTTTTTTGAGACAAGGTCACACTACATAGCCCAGGTTGGTTTCAAACCCACAGTCCTGTGGCCTCTGCCCACATGTGCTGGGATTACAGGTATGCATAGTGATACCTGTATAGATTTGTACTTTGTAAATGAAATCTTATGGGACAATATTGAGATGCACAAATCAAAGTGTGGTTTGTGGGCTCAGCCCTGACTGCCTGGCACCTGTGCATACACTGGATGAATGCACAGCACTGTGGGCTCCAGGCAGCTTGGCTGGGCCAGGATGTCTGCCATGGTTGTGGCAGTAGCAACAGGGGCCACAGAAGGAAGGGAGTCTCATGGGAACAATGTTGAGCCCTCAGCAGGAAGCTGGCTTACCCATCTGGATGTCTGCACCAATGGTAACTATCTGGTCTGAGCACCGAGATAGGAACTGTAGGCACTTTGGCAGGAAATGCTGCCAGTAATTATTAAAAAAATAAAGCAAATTCAAAAACCTTTGGAAAAGCATAGTGCAGGAAATTGGAATTCTCTGGAGTTTAGAGTCTTGGTGTGTAAAACTGCTATAACATTGCAAAACAAATCTAAAACACACTTAGAAACCAAATCTAAAAGTGCTCCATCAAGGGGCTAGAGAGATGTCTCATTGGTTCCTCGGGGGCCTGGGGCACTGGCTCCTCTTGCAAAGAACCTGGGTTTGATTCCCAGCACCCACATAGCAACTAATAATCATCTGTAATTCCAGTTCCAGGGATCCGATGCCCTCTTCTGACCCCTGCAGGCATTGCATGACATGGGGGCATGTACTCATAAAATAAAAATAATAAATAAAATATTAAAAAAACAAAATAAAAGTGTTACACCTCTTGAAATTAAAAAGCTTCTGTACAGCAAAGGAAACAGTGAACTGAGTGAAGAGACGGCCTGTAGAATGGGGAAAAATCTTTTCTAGCTACGTATCAGTCAGAGGATTAATATCTAGACTATCCCAAGAACTCAAAAAAAGAAGAGAAAGAAAAAAAGACAAAAAAAAGAAAGGAACAAGAAACCAAACAACACAATAAATGGGCTAGTGAAATGAACAGAAAATTCCCCCTAAATTAAATATGGAGTCAATAAACATGAAACATGTTCAACTCATCAGAGAAATACAAATTAAAACTACTTTGAGACTCCATCTCTCTCCAGGCAGGACGATAGCCGTTAGGAAACAACGGGCTGGGGCTGTAGCTTAGTAAAGGGCTCGTGTATCATGCACAAAGCCCTGGGTTCCATCCTCAGGTAGGGTGGTTCGTGCCTGTAAACTGAGCACTGGGAAGAAAGAGGATCAAAAGTTAAAGGTCATCCTTAGCTACCTAGTAAGTTCCAGGCCAGCCTGGGCTACATAACATAATTAACGCAAGCCTTTTGGTGACCAGATGCATGCCTTTTCCTCAGGCACCTAAAAGTGACCTGCTCCACACTTTCCACAGTGGTTGGATCCAGACCCTTTTGACTTTGGCTTGAGGAAACATGAGAGTGAAGAGATGAAGTTTTCATTTCACATGAGCACCGCTTGGAATGAGGTTCTAATCAGAGAGGTCAGCAGAGAGCGGTGGAAGAGAGGGATGGTGAGACTCTGAGCTCAGGATGGGAGGGAATGAGGAAGAAAATGAGCTCTAGGCCGAACGTGCTGGGGTACCCCTGGAATCGCAGTACTCAGGAGGCTGAAGCAGGATTATGAGTTCAAAGCCAAGCTGAACTACACAGGGAGACTGTCCAAACCAACCACAGAAAAGAAAGTGAGCTCTCTTTTGAGCACGTTGAGTAGGCGGGAACTATGGGAAGCAGATAGACAGTAGGATGATACACTGGCTAAGGGAAACTCCAACCTGGAGATTTATGCTATGAAGTCAAGGGCCTGAGTGAACCTTCCAGGAAGAGGATACAGCGGAGAAAAAGACGGGCTTTTCAGCTCGGTGAGAGGAAAGCCAGGCATCTGGTTGGGAAAACCATGGGAAGAGAGAGTATCTAAAAGATACACTCATCTCCTCAGAGGCTGCTCTGGAGTAGGAAAAGATGGCCATGGAAGCTGCCCAGTCGTGCCAAGTTCAAGCTAGTTAAGGACACTCTAGAGTGACCAGAAGTTCGCATGGTGAGGCTGGGTTGGCTGGGCTTCTTGTCCCTTCAGGTCTGGTTCAAGGTCTAACAGCCTGTAGGGGGAGGGGGCGACAGGGACAAGTGTCGGTCTGGACACACTGCCTGTAGCTTTTCTGGGAAGTTTGTGGGGACCTCAGCTGGACAACAGTGAACAGGAAGTAGAGAGTGCAGGACCAAGCAGGTCCCTCCCAGCGCTGAAAGCAGTGACACCAGAACATAGTTTTCCCCAGACCTTTTCCCTTATGGAAATCCCCAGATGTAAGCCATACTGACTTCAACCTCAAGTGTCAGAAAGGTTGTCCAGGAATCTGGGAGCTGACCCACAGGAAAAAGGCATTTGTGTGGAATTAAGAGCAAACATCATAGGATTCAGGACAATTTTTGACATCTGAGCCAGTAGTGAATTTTTCCAGGGAACCTGGCAAAAACGGACCCTCTTTAGGGAAAAAGTACCAGGCCTTATCATCATCATTAATTTGTTTTTCTGCTGATGTACATACAAACTTGGAGGATCATTGAAGGAGAGACCAGTAGCACAAGCCTTTCTTTACCAGGACAAGGGCACCGAAGGAGGCTCCCTAGCGTTTAACGGGCAGCTTTATGTATTTATATGCTTTGACTGGCACTAAAGAGCTCTGTGCTACACAATGGGAAGTTTTGAGTTGGATTTTAAAAGAAATAACTTTGATCATTTCAAAAGCAACGGAGCCTGATGCTGCAGGGAGAAAAGAACCGGGTAATTTATGGCGACCATTAAGAACACAAAGACAAAGGCTGGGGGGCGTTTCACTAAGTGAAGATTTACAAACGTGTAAAACACAAAAAAACAAAAACCGCACTCTTAGGACTAGAAATGGCTGAGCGTCTCTCTCAGCACCAACTACAAAAGGAGTGGGAGGGGCAAGCCGAGGGCAGAAAGGGATGGGACTGGCCTTCGCTGGGGAATGTAAAGGTCAAAGGAAAAACAATCACAGAAAAGTGATTTTTCTCAGATTCTCCATCCAGCAACAGAATGCGTAACACCCGGGAGGATCCTGAACAAGTACCAGGGGTCGGGTGGCAGACAGAGCTGCTCAGGGTGCCAAGGTAGGGAGCTCTGGGTGGTAGATGGAGCCCCAAGAAGACAAGTCTGATTTTGTGCATGAGTTAGGTGGGGGTGTTATAGTGCTTTTTTTTTTTTTCCTGATCATCAAAGGAATTCGTGTATATGCATACATACACATTACACATGTGTTATAGATGTAGACATTGGTCCACATACACCTGAAGTCATATGTAATATTCCCTGGAGAAAATGGAATAAACACTACCCAGAAAAGCTCAATAGAGAGCATTCGTATCCCCGAATCTAGTCATTCAGGGGTCCTAACCACGTTTGTTCCTAGAATGATGCTGACTGTCATGGCTTGGGCCTCAGTGTCTAGAGAAGGGTGGGAAGGCCTGTGAATGTGTCTGTTGTAAGGACTGTCATGTTTGGAGGGCCGGGTGCCCAGCTCTGCTTCTTTTTGACGTCACGTTTATAAGTTCCTGTGACCGTAGATGCCACCTGTGACCCAGACAATGTTCTTGCTGTCTCCTGCTCGTAATGGCCCACCCTTGACCTCTAGACCCTTCTCCCTTTAAGGTTTAGGCTGCTCTTAATTAAGCTGGGCCTGGTGGTGCACGCCTTTAATCCCAGCACTTGGGAGGTAGGGGCAGGTGGGAATTCAAGGCCAGCCTGGTTCAAATAGTAAGATAGTGAGTTCCAGGCTAGCCAAGACTTCATAGTGAGACTCTATTTCAAAATAATAATAATAATAATACCAATGATGATAAGAAGAATAAAATAAAGATTCGTTTAAACAGATTGCAGTGGAGGGAACATGTGCAGTGATTTTTTTGAACCCAGTTGTGTGCTAGAGAGGACAGTCTCAGAGTGGCCCACGATGGGCTACATGAGTCAGTGTCCTCAGCCCGCTGGAGGACTGGGGAAGCCTGGGCTAGGACCAGGCACCGTGGAGAGTGTGTGTTGGGGTGAGCAAAACAGCTGGGGTCACCCTTCCCAGCAGACACCTGGAAACAGCCCAAGACCGCTTCGTCGGAGGGGCGCTGGGCCTGGCTCCCACCGTGCGGGGACTCTGCGGGACACCTCTGGGGGCCGCGTGGCTGCGTATTCCAGGCTGGAAGGCCCGCTCGTCCCGCCAGAGGGACCGGGTCCGGCTGCAGGACGCCGCACTCGGGCCAGCCGCGGCTGCGGGAGCGGGGCGCTGACGGCCGCTCGGGCCCTGCGGCCGCGCCCCCTCCGCCCGGGGCGGGGAGGGGCCAGGCGGGCGGGGCGGCCCCGCGGGCCCGGGGAGGACCGTGTGAAAATGAGGCCGGGGCTCGGGGGGCGGGCGGGGCGGGGGCGTCTGCGGCGGCCGGGCGCCCGCGCACTCCGCGCCGCGCTCCGCCGCCGCCGCGCCTGCCATGGGGGTCGCGGGCCGCGCTCCGCGCCGGGCGCTGCTGCTGCTGCTGCTGCTGCTGCTGCTGCTGCTGCCGCCGCCGCCGCCGACGGTCGCCGGCCCGCCGGGCTGGGGCCGCGCCACCCGGCCGCCCGAGGGTGAGTGTGCGGCCGCGGGCGCACCTGGCGCGGCGCGGGGCCGCGGTGTCCGCTTCCCGCGGCGTGCGCTTCCCGGGACCCTCGCCCGGGGCGCCGGAGGCCTCGGACCCGGGCCCTTGACGGTTTCCGCCCCGGTGCGCGCGGCTTCCAGGCTCGCCCGAGAGTGCCCGCTGGCCGGTTCGTCGCGGGCTGAGCCGGGAAGTGGGGTCCGGGGCCTGGCGTCCGGCTCCCCAGTGTGTAGGTGGGGAAACGGAGGGTCCGGCCTGTGGCGGCTTCTGCTCCTCTTTGCGGGGAGGTGGTGGTGGTGAGAAGTTCTGCGGGCTGCAGGGTGAGCTGTTGTGCAAAGACCTGGAATACGCCTAAGTGGCCAGGTTGGGAGCAGCCAGAGAAGTCTGGACGGGCTGCGCTGACTGGGCTTGGTGGACTTCAAATCTCTCAGAACCCCGGTTGGGTATTCATACTCCACAGTGGTGCTGAGCCAGGGAACTTCGGCCAAGGCGCGGTTGCCGTTGAGAGGATGGGCAGGGTGGGGCCTCCAGGAACACTGGGAGCTCAGGACGTCTGCTCAGGGACCACGGCAAGTTTCACTCCGGTGTCCCAAACTGCGACGAAACGGAGAGCCAGCCTTGGCGTTCTTCCATGGCTTTTTGGCCAACCTGGCTGTTGTCTCCTCTCGTGAGCAGGCGTTTAGTAGATTCTCCTCATGTGTCAGGCACTGTGCACGTGTCTCCGTCTGTTGTTAGGATATTGTGCAGAGACAACCAAGAGAGTGACAGTTCCAACCCCACATATTCTGTGCTAGGAATGGAACTAAATATACAGGAGCCTGAGGTGGGGACATCAACCCAACACTGAGGGGTAATGACTGACTTCCCAGAGAAGGCAGATCTGAACTGAGTCTTGAAGGCTACTAGGCAACAGCCTGGTGATTCCAGTTAGAGGGAACAGTCTGCACCTGGAAATGGGCCTGACTATGGCATGGTTCATCCCGGGGCACTCGGCGGTTTGGGCTTGTGGGAAGCTGGAGTGGTGTGGGCTGGTGGGAGATGACACAAAGGAGGGCCAGATCACATACATCTTGGGCACCATACCAGGGTCTTGCTGTGCTCCTCTGCAGATGTGGATGAGTGTGCCCAAGGGTTAGATGACTGCCATGCCAATGCGCTGTGTCAGAACACACCCACGTCCTACAAATGTTCCTGCAAGCTTGGCTACCAAGGGGACGGCAGACATTGCAAGGGTAAGTGACTTGTGGACTGTGGCAAGTGGGCCACCAGGAACGTTCCCACCTCCTTGAGTCTTGTGTTGGTTAATTAGGGTCCCCCCAGTCATGCTGTTCAGATCTGTAAAAGGGTGGAGACCTTCCCAGAGCTGATGGCAGTTTTATCTGGCTCTGGAAGGTCTTTTTGTCTAGCTTCTAGAAAGGAACTGAGATCCTTTGACATCATTTGGTCCCACTAGTTTGGGGAACGAAAGTGAACAGAGCTCACCCTGAGAGCCGAGCGCCAGAGCAGTGCTGACACTACTTTACCTCCCACCTGTTCACTGAAGGCTGGAGTTCTGTCTTCTACTGGCTCTGGAGCCTTCATCCTGTCTCTGGCTTTGGGATGATCAGTGTTGGGCTCTGCCAGGGTTTAGAGTTACACTAAGATCCTGCCCTGTTTGAGTGGCAAGTCACCCGGGAAAGCTGTGTGCAGAGGGAGATACTAGCTCTTAGTGCTCCAGATCTGAAACCCTGAAGTCTGGACTCTGCCCACTAGGGATTAGCTCAGTGTTTGAATTTAGGCTCAGAACTGCATACAGACTGCACTTACCGGACAAAGCTATTTTTGGGGATGGAAATCACAGAATGTTGGACCTGACAGAACTCTTTGGAGAGCTTTGGACTGATTGCATTGCTCATTTTACAGATGGAAACACTGAGGACAGGGGACATAGGGCTACAATGACACAGTTAGCGTGCAGGTGAAAGTCAGGTTCCCATTTCTCTGCCCAGCTGCTCATCTCTCAGATTCATGCAGCTGGCTGCTGCTTCTCTGGTTGGTGAGACAGATATCTTATTTATTGTCATCCTGTGCCAGAAGAAGTTTAAAATTGATGAGAGGTGTTGAACTCAGCTCTGAAGTAAGTGCCCTCCTGCCTCTGGACCAGATTTGAAAACATGTGGGAGTCCTCTTTCTCTTTAACTTTAAACTCTGTACATCTCAGGCTTAACTCTGTTAAGAACTGATCTGAACACCTGTAAGAGCTAATCCTGTGTAGTGAGTCTAAGCACTTTGAAAAACACATTAAGTTCTTCAGATAGGAAGTAAACTTTTAATAAGTGCCTATTTGGGTAGTGGTTAATGGCCCAGTGTTCATACCTTGATGTTTCAAACTACTCTGTTTCATCTTGTAACCTTTGAGTAGTAAAGTTCTTGGTGTTGGGATGCTATGTAATGTTTAAAGGTGTCTGGTATGTGGTAGACACTCATTCTTGATTCTTGGTTTTTGATTTTTTTTTTTTTTTTGAGACAAGGTTTCAAAAGGTGGCCTTGAACTCACTGTATAGACAAGGCTGGCCTTGAACTCTGGATCCTTCTGTTTTTTCCTCCCACGAGCTGGGATTGCAGGCATGCACCACCACACCCAGTTATATATTTGCTTTTAAATTTTAATTTATTTTTATTTATGCATATGAATGTTTTGCCTGAAAATATATAAGTGCACCAATGTACATGCCTGATTCCTGCACAGGTTGGAAGAGGCTAGAAGAAGCTTTGAGATCCCCTGAAACTAGAGTCATGAATGGTTGTTAGTTGCCATGTGGGTGCTGGGAACCTAACTCGGGTCCTCTGCAAGAGCAGCAAGTGCTCTTAATCATTGAACCATCTCTTCAGCCCTATATATGTTTTTCTTTTTAAAACAATTTTTTATTTCAAAATAATTTTGGACCAGGAAAGTTGCAAAAACAGTACAAATCTGGATTATGACTATCCTTCACGCATCTTACCCCAGTGTTATCAACTTACAAAAACACAGTATAGTTATCCAAACCAGGAAATTAACAATGGCATGTTATGTTTAAAAACACTGTATCCATTCCCATTTCATCAGTTTTTCCCTGCTCCGTTTCCGCTCCCGAATCCAGTTCCAGGTCTAGCTCCACATTCTCTGTTTAGCAGCTGTGTCTTCTATGTCCTCAGTTTGTGGCCGAGGGTCAATCTCTCATGTAAATCAACTTTTTTGAGACAGGGTCTCATGTAGCCCAGGCTGGCCTCTAACTTTCTATGTAGCTGAGGAAAGGAAGCCCTTGAACTCCCGATCTCCCTACCTTTTTCTCCCAAGCGCTAGGATTACAGGCATGCATCACCACACCTGGTTTATGTGGTGCTGGGGGATCCAACCAGGCTCTCATTCATGCTAGGCAAGCACCCTACCAGCTGAGCTACACCCCAGCCCTGACATCAACACTTATAAAAAGGGATTTGTTTATTTAATGAGTATATGCATGTGCCTTGAATGTGCACCACACGTGCTGTGCCCACGGAGGCCAGAGAGGGTGCCAGAGCCCTTGGAACTGGAGTCATAGGTGATTGTGAGCTGTCCATAGTGGGTGTTGGGAACTGAACCTAGGCCATCTGCAAGAGCAGCAAGTGCTCTTAACCACTGAGCCATCTTTCCAGTCCTGACACTGACACTTTTGATGAATGTTGTTAAGTTCTTTTGCCATATCTTTTCTCGTAACAAGAACTGATAGATGAGCTGGGCATGATGGCTGTGACAGGTGGATTGCCATGAGTTTGAGGCCAGCTGAGGCTACATAGTGAGTCCAAGACCAGCCTGTTCTATAATGTGATTGCAGAAAGTGATAAAGAGAATGTCTTGTGTCTTCTCATGATATGACTGGGTGTCTGCATTTTTGGTAAGGATGCCACAAAAACAGTGAGGTGACCTTCCCAGTGCATCATATTAGGGCATCCTGGTTCCATCACTACATCCATCCTTGATAGTTTAAGATGGTGTCTGGGGCTGAAGAGATGGATTAGTGATTAAGAGCATTGACTGCTCTTGCAGAAGACCTGGGTTCAAATCTAGTACCCACATAGCTGCTAACAACCGCTTGTAACTTTAGTTCCGGGATATCCAGTGCCCTCTTCTGACCTCCATGGGCATTGCATGATACAAGTGCATCCACATACATGCAGACATAACACTCGTACACATAGAATAAATATAAATAAATAAAGTTTAAGATGGTGTCTGCTGGTTTCTCCACCGGAAAGTACATTTCCCACTTTTTAGTGGAGACCTATTTGGGGAAAGATACTTTGAGATCATGCCAATATCCTAGTTCCCCTCAGATCTTCTGCTTACTGGTGTTAGCATCCAGCTGTGGATCTCCTCTGAAGCAGTTACCCCCACAGTGTGTGCCTGGAAGGTTTGTTTCCTTCTCTCTATGCACCTGTGAATTTAGGTTCTTTAAGGAAGTTGCCCTTCTTGTCCATCCATCCACTCACTCATCTACTCCAGTGTCTACAGTACATATTGGTTATAGCTTTCATTGTTTATTTTTAACTTGTTCCAGCTTCAGCCACAGGAAGCTCCTTCATTGTTTCCTGCATTGTTTTGACATCCTCCACACTTTTTTTGGATAATTTTCTAATAGTTTGAACCACAAGATGCTCCAGATCCTTCTTCTTTTCTGCTTCCCGGCCCTGGAATCACTTTCCTCAGTGAGATCTGGGTCCTTTGATTGGAAAGCATATTTAGAAACAGAGATCTGAGTAGTTGGTGTTCTCAGGGATGTCACTGTTCCCTGGCTGCACAGAGCTAGGAAATATATATGCATATACTATTTGGTCTTTAAAAAAAAATTCTTCTGGCCTCTGCAGGTATTGCACACATATGGTGCACTTGCATACATGAAGGAAAAACACTCATGCACATAAAATTAAAATAAATCAAACAAAATTTTAAAAATTATTTATATGATGAGTGTCTGCTTGCATGTATATGTGTGTGCCATGAGCATGCCTGTGCCCAAGGAGGCCAGAAGAAAGCACTGGATTTCCTGAAGTTATAGAAGGTATATCATAAAATCATCAAAGATTTAAAAAAAATTTTTTATCATTTTTATTTTATGTGTATGAGTGTATTGCCTGCATGTCGTGCAATGCCCTTGGAGGTCAGAAGAAGGCATCATATTCTCCTGGAACTGTAATTACAGATAGTTGTTAGCCACCATGTAGTGCTGGGAATTGAACCCAGGTCCTCTGCAAAAGCAGCCAGTGCTCTTAACCACTGAGCCATCTCTCCAGTCTCTCATATCAAAGAGTTTAAATAAATTGTTTGAGTTGTGCAGCCATAACATATATGGTTTTCAAACATTTTCTTCCCTCCATAAGATCTGTTATGTATACATTATTCATAGCTCCAGCCCCAGGTAACCAGTAATCTACTTCCTGTACTTTTTCTGGGAGTCTTATATAGATGAACTCTTATACACCATCTTCATGTTTGAATTATTTCACTTTGAGTAATGATTTTGAAGCAGTTTCATGTTATAGTCTGTATTCAAACTATGTTCCTTTTCTTCATTGAATAAGCAGTCCATTTATAGATCAACCGTGGGCTTTGTTTGTTTTAAACTCATGATTGTAGTTTATTTTGAATCTCTTTCTACTCTCTGAAGGTCTCTGATTCTTTTAAATGTTTTTAAATTAAAATTTTGTGAATTTCTTGTTTGTTTTTGAGACAGAGTTTTGCTGTCAGACTTGTGATCTCCTGTCAGTCTTTTGAGTGCTGGGATTACAGACATAGGCCACCAATGCCTGACCTGCATCTACCTTTTAGTTTTTATCACTAATGCTTTCATGTATTAGTCTCTAAAATTTTTTAGACAGGGCCTCATGTAGCTGGCCTCATGATGATCATGATCTTACACTCCAGATCCTCCTGCCCCTATCTCTCAAATGTTGGGATTCGGGTATGTACCACTGTGGCTGATTTTATGCAGTGCTGGAGATAGAATCTAGGTCTTCATTTATGCTGAGCAAGCACTCTACCAACTGAGCTCCACTCCTAACCCATGTATTACCGTTTTTATGCACACATATGTTCATTCCTTTTAGGTATATATCTAGGAGTGGATTTAGTGGTAATTTATGCTTAACCTTTTAAGAAATTGCTGAATTGATCATCATTGAACATAATACTAAAGACATGGGTAGCAAATGAAAATATAGACAAATTTGATTTCATGAAAAATTTTAAAATTATATGTCAAAAGGTAATAATGACCATATTTTAAAGGTAGCTGACAGAAGAAAGTATTTGCAAACTATGTATCTGATAAGGGGATAATATCTAGACTATATAGAGAATTCTGAAACTTAACACCAAAACCTAACTCAAAAATGGAAATGAATAGATATTTCTCCAGAAAACAGATACAACTGGCCAATAAACACGTGAAAAGATGCTCAAGTATCACTAGTGAAAAGATGTTTCACATTGCTAATGACTAGGGAAGTGGAAGTCAAAACTATAGACCTTCATCTGACGGCCACTATCCAGAAATAAGCAGAAAATCAGTGGCACATATGTACAATAGAATGATATCCTTTAAATTAAAAGAAATTTAGTGACGTGTTATGATGCAGATGAATCTTGAGACTATTATGTTAAGTGAAATAAGCCAGTCACAAAAAGATCTCACATCCGAAGAGACACAATGTAGAAAGGTAGTTGTTAGGGGCTGAGGAGAGAGGAGAATTAAGACCTACTTACTATTTAATGATTAAAGAATTTTAGAACCAGATATGGTGGCACCTGTCTATAATCTTTGGAACTGGAGGGCTGAGGAAGGAGAATATCCATGAGTTTGAGACCAGCCTGGATTACCTAGTGGGACCCTGTTTTTTTTGTTTGTTTGTTTCTTTTCTAAGAGGTGCAAGAGATATGGCACAGTGGTTAATTCTGACTAAGATCATGGTGAGTTCAAAGTCCTCTCTGCTGATTTCACTCAGAACTATGGCTGCATTTACCACCCTAAATATACCTTAGTTACTGATGACTTAACCTATAAATCCAGTGATGGGTTGGATTGTGTTATACAAGAAATTAAATGTTGAACCAGGCCTGGTGGCACATGCCTTTAATCCTAGCACTTGGGAGGCAGAGGCAGGAAGATCTCTGTGAGTTCATGGCCAGCCTGGTCTACATAGTGTACATAGTGTGTTCCAGGCCAGCTGGGGCTACAGGGCTACCCTGTCTCAAAAAGACAAGAAAAAAAAAAAAAAGAAATTGAATGTAGAATAAAATGAATGTGCAAGTCACACACACACACACACACAATTATAAGCTTGAATCAAAAAAAAAAAAGAAAAAGAGAGCACTGACTACTCTTGCAGAAGACCCAGGTTCGATTCCAGCACCCACATGGCAGCTAACAACCACTTGAAACTCAAGTTCCAGAGGTTCCAACGCACTCTTCTGGCCTACACAGGCATTGCATGACATGGGTGCACTTGCATGCATGTAGGCAAAACACTCATACACACAGAATAAAAATAAAATCAAAACAAAATTAAAGAAAGAACTTTAAGGTGAAAAGAGTTACGGAAATGAACAGTGACAGCTTTGTGCCCTTGTGAGTGATTTAATTATTCAAAGGGAAGACACTTAGCTGCTTCCCACTGTGGCTGTGACACCTTACACGCCCACCAATAATGTCCATCCGAGGCTTTTCATTTGTCCACAGCCTTGCCTACGTTTGTTATCATCTATCATTTTTGTTACCACAGTGGGAGTAAAGTGGCATTTCCGTGGTTCTGATTTGCATTTCCCTAATTATTAAGATGCTGAACATTTTTATGCTTTAAAAGCCATTACCATATCATCTTTGGTGAAAAAGCAAAATCTCTTGTTCATGTTAAAACTGAGTTGTTCTTATTAAGTTGTAAGGGTTTTATAAGCCCTTTATCAGGTATATAACTTGCAAATCATTTGTAGTCATCTATGGCTTGTCTTTATTTTCTTTTCTTAAAAAATGTATTTTTTATTTTATGTGTGTGTTTGTCTGCATGTATATAAGTGCACCCATATCATGTAAACCCTGAGGAATCCAGAGGGGAATTTGAATCTCCTAGAATTGGAGTTACAGACAGTTATTAGCTACTGTGTGGGTGCCAGGAATCAAACCCGGGTCCTCTGCAAGAGTATACAGTGCTCTTGACTGCTGAGCCATCTCTCCAGGCCCTGTCTTCATTTTCTTGATGATGTTTTATGAAATATAAAGTACTTTGAGTTTATGGATTATGTGTTTGATGTTGTAGCAAAGAAATCTTTACCTCACTTAAAATCTCAAAGATTTTTTTCTTAGGTATTTTCTCTTAAAAGCTTTATAGTTTTTGCTCTTACATTTAGGTGTCTGATCCTTTGTGTTGATTTGTATGTGTGTTTGGTTTTGTGATTTTTGTGTTTCAGCTCTTCTGAGTTTATTCCCACATAAATTTTAGGATATTCTTGTCACCTGTAGAAAGAAAGCATGCTGAAATTGTGTGTGTATTTATATCATCTTGAATATAAAATATTCTTTTTCACTGTGATTTTTCCCATTTAGTAGTGTATTCTATTCATTATTCCAAATCAGTTCATAGAGATCTTCTTGATTTTCTTTTAGAGCTATATAGAGCTCCATAAAGTAAATGTGTTATATCCATTAAACTGCTCTTCTAAATATGGACTTTTAGGTTGTTTACAATACTTTGTCATTTTGAACAAAGCAGCAATGAATACTTTGTGCATGTTTATTTTTGTGTCTGGGTGGATTCTAAGAAATGGGCTGCTAAAAGGTAAATGCATACATATGACTCCCAAAGAAATGGCTCCCGTTGGGCTTATTGCATTTCATTCCTCAGACATTGATGAATGTGACAGTGAGCTCAACGGAGGTTGTGTCCACGACTGCTTGAATATCCCAGGCAACTATCGCTGCACCTGTTTCGATGGCTTCATGCTGGCTCACAACGGTCATAACTGTCTTGGTAAGGAAAACATTGACCACGGCTGTTCCCCTCTATCTGCCCTCAAGCATCTTCTTTCCCTGAACACCTACTCATTCAAACAAAAAGGGGGAGGGGCCAGGAGATAGCTCAGTGGATAGAGTGTTTACCTAGCATGCAGCAAACTCTGAGTTCCATCCCCAGCACTGCAAAACCAGGCATCATGGTGCATGCCTGTAATCTCAGCACTCAGCGGGTAGAGGCAGGAAGATCAGGAATTCAAAGTCATCCTTGGCTACATAGCAACTTTGAAGCCTACATGCATGAGACCCTGTCTCAACTTTTAAAAAAAAGTCAAAAAGGGATTAAGGAATCAGAGAAATGTGATTTTTGGCCCTTTAGACATCAGACACATTAGACTGCATGATAGAAAACTGGGTAGGTAAATTGCCTTAGTCCAAGGAGATAGGTGGACATTACCAATGCTATCTATTGATTTTCTGACATTGACTTATCAGAATTATATCTCAAGTCTTCTGTGGAAAGGCTCCTATTGTTTAAGTGCTGTGTCTTTATTATGAAATTAGGTATAAGTTCTTGTCCTCAATACTTTGAATATGTGCTTGGCCAGATAGACCCCCCCCCCTTTTTCTAGAAAGAGCAAATGAAACAGAAGTGTTCCATGAGCATCTCCCACAAAGCAGAGGCATCCCTTAGCATCCCAGTCTCTGTGCTAGAGACTCCAGAGTGTTTCCACTGGCGTCTCGTGTAATGACCAGGCCCAAACCTAGACATCACAATGGATGGGGTTGAGGTTGGATAGCCTTTAGGATGCAGCACATTCAGCAGCTGGTTTGTTTGCTCATGTTGCCAGCTGTACAGGAGGATGATGACCAGAAGTCATGTGGCTGATCTGCTGGCCAACTGAGGTGCAACTTGAACCAGGCTCTGGCTGGGGGTGAGCTATCCAAATACTCCTTTATCATGTGGTAGGAATGGCCACTTGACTAAACTTGAGGTCTGCTTAAAGACCCCAGAGGCGCCAGGGTGATGGTCCAGTGGGTAAAGTGCCTGTTGTATAAACATAAGGATCAGAGTGAGGGTCCCCAGGACCCATATGGGCGTGATGGAACACACTTGCAGTCCCAGCACTGGGGAGCACAGTCAGGCAGATCTTTGGAGCTCACTGACCAACCAGTCTAGTCAATCAATGATCTCTGTGTCCACTGAGAGATCCTGACTCAAAAAACAAGTTGGAAGAAGACTACGGAGGACACCTGATGTTGACTTCTGATCTCCGTTCACATGCACATACCCACACATGCATACCTGCACCACATAGACATACTCATATTCTCTCTCTCTCTCTCTCTCTCTCTCTCTCTCTCTCTCTCTGTCCCTCTCCCTCCCTAGAGAAGTCCAGGCAGAACTTCTTTTTGGAGGGATTGTGCTCTTGAGTGGAGGAGGAGATTGGTTTCCATTCGGGACTCAACTTGATGTGAAACTGCCGTATCACCTGACACTCCATCTTGATGTAAATGCTGGCCTTTCCTGCTAGTGCCCCCGTGAAAGAGGTCAGGCTTTGGGTGCAGAGGCATGTGGCCTTCCAAGCCTGTGCTGTCAGTAGGACTTGATGGATGGCTAGGGGAGCAAACACTCCTTTGCATACTTCCCAGGCAGGCATACCACACAAGGACACAATTGAGAGACAATCTCGAGAGCTGAAATATATTAAAAACTTGGAAAAGGCTATGGTTTGCTGGAAAATGTACATGCTGTGGGTTGGTTGGCTTTGTTTTCCATTTTCAGGGATGGACATTTCGGCAGTGACATTTTGAGGGCTCATGATGGTTAACCTGGTCATTACTATTGTTTTCTGGGGGGGGGGCAAGAACCTGGGCCAGGGTAGAGAGGGGCTTTTTGAACACAGGCCTAGACATTCCCAGGCCTGGAGTTTTGTCTTAGCCAATAACAGATGGTTCTATAGAATGCCCTTGTCACCCTCTTGGGGTCTGGTCATGGACTCTACCAAGCATCTGCTTTACACAGACCCTGAACATCCACTGAGCACTGTGTCGGGGTGAGGAGTCCTTCTAAGGAAGGTATGAGAGTGCCGGGAATGTAGTTCAGTTGGGGGAATGTTTGCCTAGCATGTACAAATCCCCTGGGTTTGCTTCCCAGCACCCCATAAAATGGGTCTGGTGGTACACACTTGCAATCCAAGTATTTTGGAGGTAGAGGCAGGAGGATAAGGAGTTTAAGGTTATTTTCAGGTATACAGCAAGTTTGAGGCCAGTCTGGACTCTATGATACCATCTTGAAGAGGAGGAGGGAGAGAAGGAAGAGGAGGAGGAGGAGAAGGAGAAGGAAGATTTGAGGGAATTCTGTCCATTTGGAAGAGCAGGACCAGCACACAGAGCCTTTTTTTGAGGTGACATGTTTTATGGCAGGAAAAAACTCAGAGCCCAGATTCCTCAGAGGTGGCAGGTTCCTGTGTCCTCTGGGATGACTCTTTCCCTGTGACCAGTCCCCAGCCACACACTTACCACAGGTACACCAGCCAGAATGCAGAATGCAATCACCTCTCAGTTTCAGCACCGCATCCAGTTCTGCAGTCTGCAGCTGGGGAGGCGAATGGGGAACCTGAACTCTTCCACTGGGGCCGGTTACCCCAGCTGTTTGGCCTTGTAACGATTCTTTTGAGAAGTTTAGTAAGGAACTATTGCCCAGGCCTCTTCGAAACCCAGTTACATTGATGTCTCTGGAGGAGACAACCAGGCATCTGCCTTGGGACAGTCTGAAGACAGTGGCCAGCTGGTGATAAGTATTTTTCATGAGAACACACACTGTATTTATTCCATCTCAGTATGTCACCCAGCTTAATGACACATTGCTGATTGCTCTGGAGAGAACAAGGGGCTGACATGGGGTGTGGGGCGGCTGTGGCTCAGAGGGGAGCTCCGCTCACTGTGAGTCCTCCCTGCAAAATGCCTAGGCCAGGTGTCCCAGTGCAGTCTCTTCTGGAATGTGCTTCCTTCACCCTTTGGCATAAGTGGGGCGTTTTTTAGGCTTCAGGGGATGGCTGAAGTCCCATCAGTTTAGGGGAGCATTGCTTGGTGGTGTGGGAGGACCCATGCCTGTAAGATCTGAAGCTTGAAACCAGATAACAGATATTTAAATGTGAGTTTTCTGGTTACAAATACACCCAAGAGTTAGTGATAGGCACATGAGATGTTGGGCTGCAGAAGATGAATTGTTTTTTTATCAGCTTTGTCCTGGAGCCTTTGTCATATCTGAGGTGCTTCTGGAAGCTTCTTTGGCTCTGGTGATCTGCTGTTTGTTGCTCATCCGTTGACCAGTTCATGAACATCTACTTTGTTCCAGTGCTCTGCTAATTATTATATAATAACATTATCTATTATTATACAATGAAAATTTCAGTCTACAGGACTGTGCAATCTATTGGAGACACACAAGTAAGGGTGTTGAGAATGTAGCCAAGTAAGTGGTTCAGGGCAGCTGTGCCGGGGTCTCAGGACATAGTGGAAGAAAGGTCTCCTAAGGCCACCTTGGGGTGGATAGCAGCGACAGCCCGGGAACCTTCCTGACAGCTCCTTTCATAGGCTCTGGGGACTCCTGCTGACTCTATTTCCCCACCCAGCCTGAAGGTCCTGTCCAGAATTCTGCCCTGTCCAGAATTCTACTTGGGCCCCTGCTTTCTGCTCCCTTCTGCTTTCCCACATCCCTGTCTTTGGCTCTCTCATCTTCTGCAAGTAAATGGATTTTAAAGCTGTGCTCACATCATCATGATTTCTGCCCACGACTCTTCTGGTCTCTCTTGCTTGCTGGACTCAGCCTTGAATTTCAACATATCAGACACATCCCTCTACCTTGGGGGAAGGGAGCAACTCTGTCTCCATCCCCATTTCTGAGCCAAGTGCTGGTCTTCTCCATATTTCTTTCTGGAAGACTTTCTGTGGTCTAAATGAGCAAGAGGTAAGTGACACTCTCCTGGGGGCACCTTGTCCACCCAACAGTTTTCTATGCCTGCCTTCCTAGCACACCTCACAGCAGCAGCTCCACCCCCTTCCGTCCAACTGACTGGGACTGTTTGGGGTACCCGTGTGCCAGACCCCGGGCTTTTCCTCTGTCCCCATGGCTGCCTTCATTTTCCCAAAGTAGAGGGTCCAACTGTTTCACCCCACTCCGGTGCTTCCCCTGCCTCCCAAGCCAAGCAAGAGCTTCTTTGCCTGCTGTTTAAGACCCGGCCTTGTGACCTCGGTCTATCTTCCCAGCTGTATCTCCTGTGACTTCCCTCCACGTCTCCTGTGCTCCAGCCAAATGGCATGACTCACTGCTATCGAACACACTCCATGCTTTCCAGCCTCTGTGCGAGGGGAGGGCTTACTCGCCCTTCAGCCTGCAATCTTTTCTCTCCTGGTTTATAATTGAAGGAATCTGAAGGGCCCATCCCTCAGGAGTTTCCCCTTAAAAGCCTTGCTGATACTACACAATCAGAGGCAAGCCTCTTTCCCCGTCCCACCCTTCACTCTATCTTAAAATCCTTTGTACATTGTCTTTCCCTCTCCTGAAGGCATTCTCGAGAAGCTAAGTGTTATCTCACCCATCTCGCACTGTGCTTTGGAAAGTGAAGGTGTTCGGTGGGGAGTTTGTGGAGCTGATTATCCTGTGTTTGAGCCAGGGGCCTGACTAGGTGAGCCCCAGGCTCATGAGCACTGGGTGAATCATCCATGGGCCCTTTTACTTTGGCCTCTGAGACTTTCTGTGATGCAGGCATAAGAAGGGGGACCTCACCTCTGCTTGACTGGAGCCCCCGCGCTGCCAGTCTGGGGTGTTTCAAACAGGCTCAAAAGGAAAGGTTGATTTTTCTCTCCCTCCAGATGTGGACGAATGTCTGGAGAACAATGGCGGCTGCCAGCACACCTGCGTCAACGTCATGGGGAGCTACGAGTGTCGCTGCAAAGAGGGCTTCTTCCTGAGTGACAATCAGCACACGTGCATCCACCGCTCAGAAGGTGTCTCAGCCCTGCGGGGGGCGGGAGGCAGAGTCTCATCCGAGTCCCCACCCCATGCACACACAATGACTTCAGCGGGGAAGCGAAGTGTCCAGAGGCTCAGGGGCCCAGGGACAGGCAAGTCCAGACTGTGCTGCTGGGAGCCGCAGTTATTTGCCATCATCTTCCTCACCCAGCAACATCAGTACCACGGTCTGTGGGAGCGCTGAGTTCCTGCAAACGTTCACACCCTCTGATCCTAATCTTAAAATAGAGTACATTTCAAACATTGAGTACGTGGCTCTGGAGAAATGAGGTGGACGATTTGCCAAGTTTTTTCAAAAAGATGCAGAAAACCACAGTACCAGTGTGAGCTTGCCCCTCGCTCTAGGCTGGGGATAGGGTGGAGGTAGGAGCCGGTTCTTCCCCAGGGACTGGTCTCGTGCTCTACTTTCAGCCTCCAGCCACATCTGGCTCTTCCCTTGGTTTTGCATGCTTGCACTCTAAGCATCTAGGGCTCTGTGTGTATGTGTGTTGGGGGAGTGGTGAGAGAGTGAGGGAGGAAGAGAAGGACTCCTTCTCTGGACTAGGGATCTCTGCCCTCCAGTTTCCCTCACCCAGAGGGTCATTAATCACTCCTAAATTTTCAGAAAACTGCTTTCTGATGGCCTGCCTTTCATTTTCTTTGCTTTGAGTTTATATCCTCCCCACACTTTTCTTTTTAATTCCTGTGACTTTGATGGAGCCTGGAGAGGGAGAGGCATCAAGTGCAACTGGCCAGTTATTTTTAACTGAATGCCATCCTTTTAATTCCCTGCTTTTTCTTAAGCCAAACAGTCACATCCTGGTGGCCATATTTCTCTGGGGATGCATCTGTCTGTTTCTAGGTTAATAGCCCTAATTATTAAACTATTAACCCCTTGTAGCACATGTTGCTTATTTATTCCCATCACTTAAAAGTGAGGTCATTGTAAGTTCTTCCACTATTTAAGCACAACTCTGTAAATGTATTGTGTATCATGTAGCTTTTCAAGAGTTTCACCATGGAAGTTGACTTTGCTCCACTGTCTGAGAGAGGTAGCTCTTAGGTTACACCTGACCAGAAGAACTCACCAAGAAGGCACAGGTCGTGGTGGTGGTTGGTTTGATGACTGTTATCTCCTCAGTGTTCTGGGGAGAGAGAGTCATATATTCTGGCCCTGATTTCTTATCTCAGGCTAGGCGTGGCCCTTGCAGAGAAGCACCAGGCTCCATTTTTTCGCTGGGGTCTCTGGATTCTGGTAGGCACTGAATGAAGTTTTGTCTTAAATTCAGCACAACTGTAGATAGGAATGAGTTAAGGTGCTAGGCCTGAATGACCTGAATGTTGGAGCATCTCTCCTTTTGGTTGCTCAAAGCTACTTCAAGTGAAGTTACTCTGGATCTCTCTTTTGGTGGCTGGGGAGGGACGAAGTGCCTGCCAGTAAAGCCACTGCCTGAACACCCTGTCAGACCACAGCAGCTCGCAGGGACTGATTTCCTACTCACCTGGGGTCCAGAGTCCTGGCTCGGCCCTTCTCTCCCTCCTATGCACCCCTAGACTGATTTGAGACCCCAGCTTCTCAGAACAGAGGTAAACACCAGCATAGTTCCTTTCTGTGAGCTGTGTCTTCTAACTTTTCTACAATTCAGACATTCTTGGATTTCCCCAATGAATATTTAAAATGAGCGTAATTGTCTGGAACTAAAATCAAAACCCAAGAATTGAAGTTGAGGTCTAGAAGCACTCTGATTTTCTGTCACTTTTCAACCTGATTGCCTAGCA
The DNA here is from genome assembly GCA_035773235.1 of Eospalax fontanierii. Taxonomy (NCBI): domain Eukaryota; kingdom Metazoa; phylum Chordata; class Mammalia; order Rodentia; family Spalacidae; genus Eospalax; species Eospalax fontanierii. Next base: position 174,576,148 of record CM069524.1, on the reverse strand, counting down.
GATTCTTACCAGTGTGAGCCAGCAGATTCTGGCTATTTGCCGTGGTGACCCCTTCCATCCTAAGGTTCTTCAAACAGAACAGATCCTCAGAATCGTTCCTTAGGATTTTTTCCTTCATGTTCATAGCAACCTCTTAGAAATTGGATTAGAACAGACTTTTAAACCCACTGTTGATAGCCTAAAACTTGTTTAAAGTGGGTAATGCCAAAGGCTAGTATTTCCTTTTGTTACTGTTTTTTTTTAAATAGCTATTTACTAAGCAGTTTTCAGTATAGGGGAGTCTGGCAGCTGACTGAAGGAAACTGGAGCTACTGATTTTTTGTTAATCCTTAGAAAGCCTGAAGCTCTGGTAAAGAGATTGTGTGTTCTCACCCATGTAATGGGGTAGGCTGGAGAGAAGAGACACCCTCAGCCCTCCTTTGTTCCTATTCAGGGGTGCTCAGGCTCTCTAAATGAGCCTTCCTCTTTTGTCTTGTCTACTCTGGGAGTATTTGGAAGTGTGCTGCTTCCCTGTCTGAGTTTTGGAGAGGTGTCTGTGTGAGGATGAAGGCGCTACATCTCCTCAGGGCCTGTTTCTCAATTTATACAGTGTTTTTCATTTCATTTTCAAGCCTTACTCTTATTTTATTTTTAGTTTCCAAGTGGAACGAACCCTGGCTGGGGAGCACCAGGATGTGGATGTTTCCAGGGTTTCTGAGCTGTTTCCCTTCTGGTGAACCTTTAGCTCCAGACATGATGCCAGACCAGGCCTGGGAGAGAGCTAAGGCCCCCACTGGGGCTTCCTGGAATGAATCCCTCTGTCTCTTCGAGCAGTGGTCTTAGCTTTTAAAAAATTATTATTACTAAAATATTAATATTTTATTTTAATGTATTTTTTATTATTGAATTGTGATTTTCATTCAGTATATTTTGATCATATTTAGATCTTGTCCCGTATTTGCACCTTCCCTTACTGCGTGATGCCCAGATTAATGTATTGTACATGTGTATATATAAAGGCTATAGAGTCTAATTTGTGACCCTAAATGTCCTTCAGTGTGGGTCTGCTCCCTGGAGCCTGGCTGACCCACCAAGAGTCCCATCCTTGAAAGAGACCGACTCTCCCTCCCAGCAGCCATCAGTTGCCAGTAGCTCCTCAGGTAGGGTTGGGAATTCCTCCCTGCTTCCCCATGTCTGTGGTGGGATTTTGTCTAGTTTGGGCTTGTGTGGGAGGTAGCCTTGTTTTGAGTTGTTTGAGTTGTGAAGGCTTTTGAGGTCACCTCTTGGAAGGCCATCTGCATTTTCAGAGTTGTCTGAGTCCTCGCCTCCTGGTGATGTCCGGTCTAGCTTGCTGTGCTAGGATATCAGGGCAGCCTCTCTGTGTCTCTGTAACCTCTCGTCTTCCTTGCAGCCCTGTGTGAATGAAGCGCTCTGCACAGTAAGGGTCACTCTCAGATGTCTTAGACACAGAAACAGAGTAAAAAAGACCCTAAGATGAAGGTAACCTGTTTGGGGTGTTTACTCTCTGGGGGTTCCTATCACCATATGTCAGGCACTGTCAACATTTACCTCCAAGTGTCACCCTGCTGCCGTTTACATGCTTCATGGACCCAAAGATGAACACAGTGCTTGCTGGGTCTTTTGGGGAGGGCAAGACACTGCCAACACGGTCACCTTTCACCTCCTGTGCCATTTGGTACTGAGGAGTGAATGACATCGTCGGGAAGTACCAGCCAGAGCAGAGAGATAGAGAGCTTTGCAGTCACTTGACAGCAGCCCTTGGCAGGAGCCGATGAATCCCAGCAGTACGTGGCAGATTGTGTGTGGGGGTGCAGACAGCTCTGAAAAACAAGGTGGTCTTTGGAGAGACCCAAGGGAGCAGAGGATGTCTTAACTGTTGCACTGTCTTTTGAAATAGAAACAGCAACAGTTCTCGTGATGCATAGGTGATAAAGACGACTCATTGCTTTAATAGATCCTACAGTTTTAGGAGCCTAAATGGGACAGTGTTCTATCCCAGAGAAGTTGAACAAAACCTTGCTGTACTGGGGTTCAAAACAGTTCTACTTTCAGTCTTATTGGTTCTGTAGCCATTGAGACTCAAGTCAGCATTCCTAGGGATGTTACACAAATGTCAAGAAGCAACGTATGAACACATCCTTACTAATCCAGTTCTAACAGAGCAGGCATATGTCTTGAGAATATACTTGGGTGTGGTACGTGTTTCTTTATAGTGCTGGCAGGCAGCAAGGTCTCAGCAAGTTGGTTTCCTGATGAGGCAGGATGCTGTCACCCCACACAGGTGCTGCTGCTATTTCCTAATCATTTAGTTGCACGTTGGGCCTCCCAGCAACCTCACTGTGGTCTTCCTTCTCATTGTTATTAGCACACATTGGACTTGATGGATCCTTACAGTCCAGCTGCAGCAGTTACACAGCAGCTGAAGGAATTCTTTTTATTCTCTTTCGTTTTGTTGTGGGATGCTGTCTGTCAAAGGCATGTACTCTGGGCCTGCGGAGGGAGGGGCCAAGAGACTGAGGGTCCTGTAAGAGAGGCCTCTGGGTAGGTGTTCATGTAGTGATGTGAAAATACAGTAGACACACCCACCTCCAAACGTGCGCTTGGTAGGGGTGGTGAGGAGGCCTGATTTTCGTTTTTTCTTTTTGGAAAAGATCTTCGAAGATATGTTGAAAACTGGGGAATCTTTGTCATCTCTCCCACAGATTTGCTTCGATGCACCCTTTCTCTTTGCATTCCTCATGTGTGAATGTAGGTATATGGCAGATGTAAAGGTCTGGGCACCACTTCCTGGTAGAGGGTTCTAGGTTATTGGGAGACTTTGGAGCATCCTATCTCTTAGCTGACAGAAGAAATCTTTCACGTCTCTGTTAATTGCCGTAGCTTGACTTTAATGACACATTCTTTATATTTATTTTACTTGTGTAGAGGCACACACATACATGCCATGGCACATATGTGGAGGTCAGAAGACAACTTGTGGTAGTTGATTCTCTTCATCTCCCATGTGGGTTCTGGAGCTCAAACTCAGGTCATTGGGCTTGTCTGTAAGCACCTTTCCCCATGGAGCCATCTCATTAGCCCTATGTATTCTTTTAAAATGTGGGGCTTGGATCCTGTAAAATAGCATATGTCTATAATCCCAGCATTTGGAAGGTGGAGGCGGGAGGATAATGAGTTCTAGGTAAGTCTGGACTATATAGGGGGTTCAAGGCCAGCCTGGGCTACAAAGCAATACCCTCAAAACGCAGATAAAATAAAATAACAAAATGGGGACTGGAGAGACCGCTCAACAGTTAAGAATGCTGATGATTCCTGCAGAGGATCCAGATTCAGTTCCCGGTGGCTAACTCCTGTCCATAGCTCCAGGTCCAGAGGAATCTGACACCCTCTCCTGACCTCTGTGGGCACATGCACTTACATACATGCAGGCAATACACTCATACACATAACATTAAATATTAAAAAAAAAAGAAAAGAAAATGTGGGGCTGACAGAGACTCGGGAGTGCAAGCCTGGGACCCTCATCATTAAGACCCTTGTCGCTCTGCCTCTACTCACCTGCTATATGCTGCTGTTTTGCAGAGGGCCTGAGCTGCATGAACAAAGATCATGGGTGTAGTCATATCTGTAAGGAGGCCCCCAGGGGCAGCGTCGCCTGTGAATGTCGGCCTGGTTTTGAGTTGGCCAAGAACCAGAGAGATTGTATCCGTAAGTACTAACTGTCACTCAGTGCTCTTCACCACTGGACCATCTCTCCAGGCCTTTATTCCCCATATTCTTATTTAGTCATCGTTCATCTGCATACACGATTTCACATAGGTGTGGTTATACAATAGCTTCTTTCTCACTTTGCAAATATGTAATTAGTTCTTCTAAATTAGGAAAGTTACATGTGTAAAAATTCAAACAGGAGGATGCGTAGAGCGAAAATATGTGAACCTTCCTCCAGTTTCCTTTGCCAGAGGGAATTCTGTCAACAGCATGATTAGTAGTTTTATAGTTGGCTTTTAAAATTTATTTTTTGTCCTATCATCAGTGCCTTTATACATAGTCTTCATAATTATTGATTAATGTTGTGTTCATTGTGTGTGAAACATTATCTTTTCCTACAGTTGACTTCCCTTGCAAGGAATCCAGGTGGAATGTGTGGAGAGAAACCGTAACATATATGTAAATATTGTCAGTTTATTCCAGACACAAAGTGCTTTAGAATTTGCCAAAGCCACAGGACTGCTGGTATAACATGCAAACCTCTCCAGAGAGATCAAAACAACAGTCTAGAGTCACTTGGTATAATCCCCACAAACGGTGAAACGTTTTCTCCACCCAACTTTCTCATCTCTCTCTTCTTGTATAGCTTTGCCAAGCTTTGGTTTTGGCATTTCTAGACGTACATTGTGACTGGACAGGGTCTGAGTGGAAGACCTTTCTTTATGCCTAGTTCTGGTGTTCAGATACTTGTAGAGTAAAAATCAAATTCTTGGAAACAAACTCAGCCCTGGTTGTGGAAACCTCATTGCTTGCTATATTGATTCCTTTTGATCTCAGTGACTTGTAACCATGGAAATGGTGGGTGTCAGCACTCCTGTGAAGACACAGCTGCAGGCCCCGAGTGTGGCTGCCATCCACAGTACAGGTTGCACACTGATGGGAGGAGCTGCCTTGGTGAGTGATGTCCCCCATTCTGGGTGAGGGTCTGCCCCAGCCTGGCCACCTCTCACCCAAACCCTCATCCTAACATTATCCCTTAATAGGGCTTAGCTCCAGGTACGGGGATTGCTGGTACTTGTAGGCCCCGTGCTCCTTCACACATTACAGTGGGCGTAGCCTACTTTTGGGGTGGGAGTCCCTCCCTTTTTGGAAAGCCCTTCCTCTTCCCATGGACTAGGCTGTTCCTGAAGCTGGTATTACAGAGACTGGGACAATGCTCCAAAGGGCCAGGGTCACAGAAGTTACAGCTAGCTGTTTGTGATGACACAGCAGTCTTTACAGCCAATGTCTGCCCTGCCCTTCAGGACATGCATACCCTTTGCTGGCTCTGTTGGAGAAGTTTCCAGGTTCTTGTGGTGAAGGGAGGATACTGCAGTCAGTCTGAAAGCTGCATCCCCAGAACATCCGCGGCCAGCATACCCTTGTCCAAACCCCTTTCCGTACTGACGACTGTTTATAAGGCTCTTCAGCCATTTCATGTGCTGTGTCCCATAGAACTGCATAATGGTTGGTTTTTACCGAGTGAACAGTCACGCATCTGACACTAGTCACCCACGTCATGTCTAGGATTTCAGTAAAAATACTCAGGGGATGATTAATTTGACTCATTTACCCTGACAATTGTGGTTTTGCTTTTCTTATAGAACAAGAGGGCACTGCCCTGGAGGTGACGGAGAACACCACATCAGTGACAGATGGAGACAAGCGGGTGAAACGGCGGCTGCTCATGGGTAAGCGTCTTCTCTTCCCTCCTTGGCCACTGTCATCGCCCCGTCTCCTCCCCAGCTCTTTGCATCTGGCCTGAGTTTGGGGCTCATGTGCCCCAGGCCAACTGGACTGGGGTGAGCAGCTTCTTTGAAGCCAGGGTGTGTTTGTTCTTTACCCAGTGCTGTCCCTTAGTCACAGTCCAAGACCCCTGGCGGCAAGAGTGCTGCCAAGGCCTTAGATAATCAGGTTAATGTCCTAGCACTGCCCAACTAGCTGTGAGACTTGGCAGTCTGCCCTGGGACTCTGTCTGAGGTCTCTCTTTAAAATGGATGTAAGGACTAGTTTCAGTCTGTAGACTGCTTGCTTAGTGTTCATGAAGCCCTGGGTTTCACCCCCAGCACTGCCTAAAAAGGCATGGTGATGCATACCTATAATCTTGGCGGTCCAGAGGTAGAGAAAGGAGGATCAGGAGTTCGAGGTCACTCTTATCTATAGAGAAAATTAGAGCCTAGGATACAGGAGACCCTGTCTAAAAATAAGTAAATTAATATACATGAATAAATAGGAGTAATAAAATCTATATTTTAGGGTTGTCAGGAAATTCAGTTAAGATAATAAATATGGAGCCTTTGAGATGGTTCAGAGGGCAAAGGTGCTTACTGTAAAGCCTGATGACCTGAGTTTGATCCCTGGGACTACATGGTGACGAGAGAGAAGTTGTCCTTTGATCTTCACACATGTGCTGTAGCAGGTACATATCCACACACATATGTACACATAATACACAAATAAGTGTAATAAAATGTTTTTAAAAGATAATAATAAGCAGAAGGGTCCAGAGTCCAGTGCATGGGATGTAGTGGGTGGCCAGGCAGTAACAACTCTCTTCTTTCTGATTGGCTGTCATGATAAGCACTCTGGGCAACCTCCAGCTTAGCATGGCAGTGTGTCTGTTTTTGTGCCCACCGAGCCTTTCATCTCTGACTCAGCCAGTGTTGATGCTGGAGGAGATGAATGGGGAAGAGTGGCACTTGGCTGAGGACATGGGACAGTTGGCCAGCAGGCCTGACAGTCAAGCTGGAGCCAAGAGAGTGGAGACAGTAGCGTGGGGACCAGACAGATCCCTTGATTCTGGGGAGTTTGGCTTGACTTGAATAAAACTGACCTTTGACAGCTGGATTTACTAGTCAGGTAAAAGACTGGACAGCCATGTGTTACCAAATGGGAACCTTTATGCTTCTTAAACATTACGTCTTCTTTTTCTTCTGTGCATGCATGTGTATATGTGTATGCGTGTGTGTGTGTGTGTGTGTGTGTGTGTGTGTGTGTGTGTTAGGGAGTGTGCTCACCCACACGTTCAAATGTGAAGGCCAGAGACTGATGTCAGGTATCTTTGTTGTTCCCCGCTGTGTTTTTTGAGACAGGGTCTCTTACTGAACCTGGAACTCACCTAGATTCTGCTACTGGCTGGCCAGTGAGCTCCTGGGTCCACCTGTCCTCAACTCCCACAGTGCTCATGTTGGGTTTTATTTTTAATCTGATTTTAGGGATTCAAACTGGGGTCCTCATACACATACATATTCATCCTCTTCCGTACTCTTAATATCGTTTATCACAACTTGTCAATGTTGTTTACATTACTGTGATTGAATATCTATATGCAGTTTACCTGAGTCAGGAACTGTGTGCTGCCGTGGTAGCTTCTTTGCTTACAAGGAGCGTTGTTTTCAAAGCACCTCTTACCCATTCTGTGCGTCTCTGGCAGAGCATTCCAAAACTCTTTTCAGTGTGTTCAAATGCAGCAGGCTACTTCTCAGCTCGATTTTCTTCTTTGACAGTCTCTTCTGAGGCTTCACGCCACTCGAGGAGGGCCTGATTTCTGGCCAGCAGCTTTGTCAGCTGGGCCTTTCCCATGGGCCTAGCAGCCTCCTGTGCTGCTCTCCTGTTTTGGCAGAGCCCGTGTCTTATCCTTTGTCACTTTATATTGCGAATGGGACACAGGTTTCCAAAATCCTTGCGTGCCTGACAATGACTATATGTATTATGCCTTTACCCTTCATTGAGAGCTTGACTCTGTATGGAATTCGAAGTGGGAAGGAATATTCTATCATCAGAGTTTTGACATTACTGCTCCACCATATTCATTCTCTCTCTCTCTCTCTCTCTCTCTCTCTCTCTCTTTCTCCCTCTCTCCCCCCTCCCTCCCTCTCTCTCCCCTCTTTGAGATAGAGTCAGGCCTTGAGCCTAAAATACTCCCAAGGATGACCTTGACTTCTGATCTTCCTGCTTCCACCTCCCAGGTGCTGGGATTGCAGTCAGGTGCCATCATGCCTAGGTTATGCAGTGCTGGGGGTAGAACCCAGTGCTTCATGTATGCTAGATATGATGAACTTGTCCGACTGAGCTGTGTCCCTGGCTCCCATTCTTCTTCCTGATCTGTTCTGCAAAACCTGTAGAAGCTTCTCTCTAGAAGTTTTTAGGATCTTCTGTTTGTCTTTAGTGATCTGAAATTTCACAAAAATGGTCCTATTGAGCGCTCCTGCCATGCTCAGCAGGCTTCTCCAAGATGGGTGCCCATGTTTCTTGGGTCTAAGGAGTTAGCTTATATTTTTTCTTTGATAATTGTGTTCACTCCTTTCCTCTGTTATCTCTTTCTGTAACTCCTACTGATTGCAGTAACTGCAATGTTTATCCTCGAATTTTCTTCCCTGTACTTTTTTTTCTACTTTCTAGATTTTAATTTCCTCCCCCTCCTCCTCCTCCTCTTCGTCTTCCTCCTCCTCCTCTTCGTCTTCCTCCTCCCCTTCCTCCTCCTCCTCCTCATCATCATCTTTCAGATTCTTTTTAACATGTCTGCTTTCTTATTTTTTCCAGGATTTACTTTGGTCTTTTGTTGTAGGAACTTGTTCTTATTTCATGATTTTTTTTAAATCTTACCTGTGAAAAATTACATTGTACTTTCTTTTTTTCCCTTGGGTTAGTTTTGTTTGCCCCAAGTATCTCTTTCTGTGTTTGACTTCACATATTCTGTACTAGAGGCATTCCTAAAACATCTGGTGCTTCTTGACTTTTTCTCATATTTGATAATGAAAAACTAAAAAGCCAGTTGAATCTTTCTGTTGAGACCAGTTGGATCTTTACATCAACAGGTGGGCTTTCTGTTTGGGTGACTTCATGCCTCAGTTCATTTCAAAGTCTAAAATGCCAGGTCTTTTCACTTGGGCAGGTAAGTTTAGCTGAAGAGGAATTCTCTTGCTTGGGGATGTAAGTTTAGTGGGGAACATTCCAGGAGCAAAATCCAGGGTGTAGGTTTAGAATCTGTCTTTCCAGGCACCAGACTTTCATCTAACTGTGCTTCCCTTTTCTTTTGCTACAGTTCCTGACTCTCTGGTCTAATGTCTTCAGAGTATGGTGGCCAGGGAATGGTAGTCACATGATTATTGGGAAATAAGGGAGAGCTCCGAGAGGTTACTATTTCTCAATATTTCTGGTTTTTAAAAAAATATTTTATTGTTTTTAAATTTTTCGTGTGTATGAATGTATTGCCTGCATGTGTGTAAGTGCCCCCATGTACAATACCCGTAGGGCATCAGATCCCCTGGAACTGTAGTTAGGGACGGTTGGCAGCCGCCATGTGGGTGCTGGGAATTGAATCTGGGTCCTCTGCAAGGGCAGCCCGTGTGCATAACCGCTGAGCCATCTCTCCAGCCCATGCCTTTCTATTTTAACCCCATCCTCACCTCTGCTTCTAGAGTAACTTGCTGCCTCAGGAGAGTGTTCCTGGGATTCTGTGATTCATAATGTGCTTTGTGCTAAGCACAGCACAGTGCAGTCCAGTAGGACTTAGGTCTTGTGACAGTATTACTTCTGGACTATTTGACATTGTTTATCTGTTGTCTCCCATTTTCCTTGTTCTTGATGAGTTACACATTTAAGAATCGATTTAATCTCAGTTTGGTCAAGTTTTGAGAGGAAGCACCGATAAGCATACCAAAAGCTGTGCTAGTTACTAACACTAGCTTGTTCCCCCAGGCTTTCAAATAGAGTGGTTATGGAAGAGTCTTGATGTCTAGGTACTAACAGTTGAGTGAATGATGAATAGCACTTGCTTATTACTTAGAATAACAGTATCAAATGCAGAACCAGGAAGTCACAGTTGCAATTTAATAACTGCAGTTTATTTTTCAGTAGTTATGACAGGCATTTTTAGTTTCAGAGAAAGATACATTTGTGAGTAAATTGGCATTTGCAAGGATGAAGTCACTAGTCTGCAGCAAGGAGATGGCTGGGGTGGGTTCACCACTCAGGCAAAGAAGAAGGTTTGGGAATAAGAAAGGAACATCTCCCTTTGCCCTGTTCTGGGTTCAGTCTATCCTGCCAGATTGAGTGGTCGTGCTTAGCAGGTTATTGGCTATGGATCATTAGGAACCTTCAGTGGGTGGGAAATGACTCTACAGGTTGGGAGACATCTTTATCTCTCCGTCACCATAACTGACTTCCTGAGGAAACGTGACCCATCTAGATGGGCAGGAGGAGCTGCACCTGCTCTCCCTCATCTCACCTGCAAGTGGCAGAGACTGGGTGCGACCATGAGCACCTCTCAGGAACTTTGTCAAACATTAACAACTGTATCAGTACTTCTTTAGGAAGCTAACTGCCCTTCCCACCTCACCAGAAACGTGTGCTGTCAACAATGGAGGCTGCGATCGCACCTGTAAAGACACATCGACAGGTGTTCACTGCAGTTGTCCCATTGGGTTCACTCTCCAGTTGGACGGGAAGACGTGTAAAGGTAGCCTTCACCTGTCTTGAGCCGAGGGACTGGGTGGAGGGAGCCCCATGATGCTGATGTATGGGATGGAGGCAGTTCTTCCCCACCACACCCACTGAGTGCCTCCAGATTCGCTTATGATTCATATTCATGGGAGCTTTTCTTCCTTGGGCTAGTGGACGGTTATAATTGAGTAAGCTTAATTAGAACTGACTTAATTATACCAACTGTTGAGAAGGTCAGCCTCTACAAGCATCAAATCATGTCTGGCAGTGGCCTTATTAGCAAAAGGCGGTTCAAGGAAATGTTCATTGGCAGGAGATAATATCAACCTATCATGAATAATAGCCTCCAGTTTACTATGTAAATAGCAGCTGAGATTATTATCCTGAGCACAGTACTGTAACTGTACCATTAACTTTTACTAATGAAGACAGACCCCAATGACTTGCTAGTATTTCATGGGCGAAAGTACAAAGGATTAGTTCTTTAGTATGATAAAAATAATAGATAAACTAGTTAGTTATGAGATGAAACTGAGGAAAGATAAGATTAAGTATCAGGACATTTGAGGCCATTTGATCATTGTGTAATTTGCCAAAACAAATGCCCTTGTCTCTTATAGCTTTAATTATTAAGCTAGAATAGAAAGCATACTAATGGGAGCTATCTTATCTTTCTAGAGCTCTGTGGCAGGAGGTCACCACTCCTTTCCAGCACTTGTTCCCTTAATACTTGTCAAGGGCATCGGAAGTCAGAATTCTTAACTGGATGAGGCACTTGTCTCTCAGCCAGACGGAAGAACACTTGAAAGATTAAAACTATCAGTGAACATTCTTACATGCTTCTATGGGGGTGTTTTTATTTCGAAGGATAAGGGGTACACACACAATAGCAGTTCTGGGATTTAGGGGAAGCCAGGCCAGCATCACACTCTAGTTTGCCAGTGTTAATATTTGCTCGTTACAGATGTCGACGAGTGCCAGACCCGAAATGGAGGTTGTGATCATTTCTGCAAAAACACCGTGGGCAGTTTTGACTGTAGCTGTAAAAAAGGATTTAAATTGTTAACAGATGAGAAGTCTTGCCAAGGTATGTACTGAAAGGTAGCTATGAGGTGCAGGGCCAGCCCCTGCTTGAGACAGAGATGTGAGTGGGCCCTGGCTCGGTAGAGAGCTGGCTCACCTTGCTCCTGATGGAGTCACGCATCCAACCTGGGCTTCACCTGTTTCATCTGATATTGAATGAAAACACTGATGTAGCTTCCATGTTTTGGAAATGAAGCTGATTAGCTGAACCCATCAGCTGTGATTACAGCAGAGTTCCCTGCTAGAAATGGAATGGAACACAGAATACAGGCAGGATTATGCTTGAAAATCGAGATTAAGGATAGCTTTCCTTTTTAAAATATTTATATTACTGTTATTGAATCTTTGACAAAAATTGATGGCAAAAAAATCTGTAGATTCAGATAATACACACATTTCTAGCAAAAAGTTGAGGTTGGGCCTGAGATGGTTCAGGGATTAAGAGCACTGACTGGTCTTGTAAAAGACATGGGTTCAGTTCCCAGTACCGACATGGTGGATCACGATCATCTGTGACTCCAGTTCCAGGGGAGCCGACAACCCCTTCTGGCCTCTGTGGGCACTGTATACATGTAGTGTGCTTATATACATTCAGGCAAAATACTCATACACATAAAAAATACATTTTAACAAAGTTGAAGTCAATCCATAATCTAGACCCTGAACCAATTGGTTTCTTTCTGTAACCCTAGTTTTGAGTAACCATCCTTTGGTTCTTTAAGAAAGGAGGATGGACAGGGAGGGAGAGGACTGAGGGGAAGAGATATGGATTGACCCACTGGAAGATTGCAAGCCCCCTTTCGTTAAAGCTTTTATATTTTAATTATGTGTATATATGTGTATCTGTGTGTGGGTGTTTGCACATGGGTGCAGGTGCCCAAGGAGGCTAGAGGTATCCCCTGAAGCTGGAGTTACAGGAAGTTATGAAACCCCTGGCAGGGGCTCTGCGAGAGCAGTGCACACTTAATAGCCGAGCCACTTCTTCAGGCCCTACAGACCCGTTTTCAAACACATCCTTCCCACACAGAGCAGTACCTGTCCTTGATGTTAACAGTTGTTTGGGGAACTGGATGGGAAGCTGTTTTAGGGCATTCTGCTTCTAATTTTAGATAAGCAGCCTTTATGTCCGATCAATATATAGGAAAAAGTCTCAGGAAAGATGTGCTGTCATTCATCTTGCTCCATTTCTGGGACTAAGGACTGCCTTGCTTTGTTAGACACCTGGGGGCCCACTGAAGGGAGGATTTTAAAAAAAGAATCTTGGGACTAGAGAGATGGTTCATCGATTAAAAGTACTGGATGCTTTTGCAAAGGACCCAGGTTCGATTCCCAGCATCCACATGGAGGCTAGCAACAGTCCATAACTCCAGTTCCAGAGGATCCAACGCCCTCTTCTGACCTCTGAAAACACTGCATGACACAGGTGCTCCTACCTATATGCAAGCAATATATACACATACACATAAAATAAAAATAATAAAGAAAGAAAGAAAGAATCTTGACATTGAATCAAAATCAGAATATAAAATCTGACTTCACCTTTCATAATAAAGGTATAATATTAGAGGCTGGGGATGTGACTCAGTGGATAAAGTGCTTGCTTTTAAGCATGGGGACCTGAGTTCAGATCTTAGGCACTCGTTGTAAAAAGCCGAGCATAGAGGGGGTGCCTGGTACTGGGAAGCAGAGACAGGAGGATCCGGCGGCTTGCTGGCCAGCCAGTCTAGCTGAATCGATGAGCTCCAGGTTCAGTGAGAAACTCTGCCTCAAAAAACTTAGGTGGGGAACAGTTGAGGAAGAGGTCTGATGCTGACCTTCACACACACGTGCACACACACACAACAGAGGATGTAACATGGTCTTTAAAGAAGCTTTATAGAGTGAATTAGGCTTTTCTTCCTTCTTTGTTCTTAATACATAGTTTACCAGGCAGTTCAAATTCTCCTTTAAATCCTGTGAGCTAATTCTAGATAAGTATTTCATGGCTGTCTTCAGTTTGATTTGGAAAGCAAATTTGCTATTCCACACAATGTTTCATAATGTATAGAGCAAGAAATATCGTTTAAGCTGTGTAAACACATTAAAAAGGAATTAAGAAAGTGATCTCATTATTTTTGGCAAAGCAAAAGTCCACAGTGAGCAGCCAAAGTCGGCTACTGAACACGGGCACTTTTCTCAGCAACTGGCTGATATTAATAACAGATTGCATTCAATGGCATCGATTACAAGCAAAGAAACTGCCTTTTCCTCAATTTCCACCCATCACTCTCGGTAGAACAAATATTTGTACAGAACAAATTTGTTGAAGAAATTGTCAGGATTTCTGGGAAAAGCCAGGAAAGAAGAGGTTTTGCAAGAACTTGCTGTTTCATAGTTTGCTCTTTCGTTTTTCTCAATCCATCCCAATGTGGTTTTTATTATTTTTTATTGCCATTCTTTTGAGACAGGTCCTGGCTAGCCTAGAAATCAATTAAACTAGGCTGACCTTGAACTCACTGAAACCCTCCTGCCTCTGCCTCCTGAGAGCTGGAATTACAGGCATGTACCACCACACCTGGCTAGCATGTTTACCTTTTGTGAATGCAACTTTTCATGGAATGTTCAGTATGGAGGATGTGATCCAGCAATGGTGTGGTTGGTTCTGGCTTGTGTATTTGAAGGAAAAAAATTTGAGCGATAGAACCTTCCCCTGAGTTGAGGTTAAAGGTTAGACATGGAGGAAGATATGGTCAGATGGACATTGCTTCACCAGCCCAATTCCAGTGTCTTCCACAGAAAAGTACTGCGATTATTAACGTTACGGCATTCTTTCAATGCAGGGGGCATTAAAACAGGATGAACTGGCCTGTTGGGGCCAGAAGAGTAATCCTGGAGATGAGAAAGAGATAGAAACCAGATTTGCCTCCAGCCAAAGTGTTTTTTCCTTTCATTCTGCCAAGGCTTATAAAATTACAGTTGCTATCTTACCAATAGTAATGTAGCAGTTACAATGCATAGCTAGCATTGTTGTTTATAATATAGGTTACAAAACCATTTTTAGGTCTCTCATTTGGCTTCATTATATAATGACTCACCCCTGCAAATAAGCATGAATGAGAGACTACATAAACTTCAAGGCCAGAACAATTTGCAGTAGAATTTGGAGGTAGGGAACTGGGGATGACATTAAACATGGGCTCCCGTACATATTCCTTGACACAGACAAGCGAAGAGAATGTCGATCATTTTCCCCCAGGTGTGTCGTTGGTCATTATTAACTGATGTTTTCCATTAGCATCTCCACTCACACAGCAGAGTTATCCTCAGCTCCTACCTACCCCCTTTTGATGATTACAGATGTGGATGAGTGCTCTTTGGAAAGGACTTGTGATCACAGTTGCATCAACTACCCTGGCACGTTTGCTTGTGCTTGCAACAGAGGGTACACCCTCTACGGCTTCACCCACTGTGGAGGTGAGTGGACTGCCCCTCAAGGTGAGGCTGGGCCTAGGAGCAGAACATTTTCCTATGTTGTGGTGAATGGTGCATTCACATCACGTCAAGTAGATTGGGCAGAGGGTGCTGATTTCCTTTCCAGCTGTGGATTCTTCATTGACTTTTCTTGTGCTTGCATTTGGAGACTAGGAGGGTCTCTCAGAAGTTAAGACGATGTCCTGAGGACCTTCCCAGAAAAGGGTGGGTGGGGCTTCCAGCAAACCCACAGCTCTGTTGTGCAAAGCTTTGTTTTGAGCCCAACAAGTAGGGCTTAGAGCTGGAAAGAGAACACTGAGTCTGTCTCTCCACCCTGTGCCCATTTAGCAGTTATGTTCCTGTGTCCCATAACTTTATGGGCAAGCAGACTGGGGGTTTGTATAAATGAGATTTAGTTCCAACAGACTTGTATTGTAATCCACTCCCCTGGCCACCAGCAGTCATTGAGCCAGATTCTACTCCAACATGTCTAAGGTCTCCGAGGTAAACCTAAGGATCTCTGGGATTTGGGGACCACTTGCTGGTATACTTCCAAGCCAAACCGCATGCCCTGTGTTTAAGGAAAATGATAATGGTAGATAGTGGTGTTTTCCTTAACCATCTCAACACATCCTTGGCATAGCTAAAGCACACTCTTCACCCTACCCAGTCTACCAGGAAGCCCCAGTGAAATACACCCTGAATACAGATGTGAACCTAGTTAGGAGTCTGGCTTGGGCTCCATCTCAGGTTGAGGGGATTGGGTGTACACAGCTTCTCTGCCCCTCAACCATGGAAACAGTCAAGGAGTCTTAATTCTGTCTGTCTGCCTTGGTCAATAGCTTAGAGAATGGTAGAATTTAAAAAATTTTATTGTTTATTTTATTTGTTTGCCTATGTGTAAGTATGTATGCCACATATGTGCCTGGTTCCTGAGAAAGTCAAAAGGGGGCATCAGAGCCCCAGGAAATGGAATTGTAGAGGATTGCGAGCCATCATGTGGGTGCTGGGAGCCTAACAGGATCCTTTGCACTATCAGCTGGTGCTCTTAACCACTGACCTTTCTCTCCAGACCCAGATGATGGAGTTTTAAATGACAGCCCAGTAACGTTTGAATCTGTACATCTAAAAGCAACGTGGTTCTTTCTGGATGTTCCTGATGCACAGTGGTTGAAATCTCCCAAAGCTCATGTCAGCAGGGAGGGTCATGTGCAGCCAGCAGGTGCTAAGTACATATCCGGAAAGTGACTGTTAACTGTGTGACTCCCCCACTGTGCCTCCTCAAGGGAGAGGTAGTCACCTGGTGATGTATAGTGTGACAGGGAAGTGTTTTGTCCCACAGACACCAACGAGTGCAGCGTTGACAATGGAGGTTGTCAGCAGGTCTGTGTGAACACAGTGGGTGGCTACGAATGCCACTGCCATCCAGGGTACCAGCTCCACTGGAATAAAAAGGACTGTGTGGGTAAGAGGCTCCACCTGACAGAGTTCCCGTTCGGCCATGGGGCACACTTCCAAGCCCAGAGGCATGAGGGTCTATATGCTCCCATGTCCCTCGGGCCGAAAGTGCACCTGACCTTCCCCACTGAGCACTTCTCTCCCTCCGAAGCAGTGACATCCCAGTCTTTAAGGAGTCCAAAAACAGGAGATACTTTGCAAGCTCTTTGGGGTTTTCTTCTGTGCTTCTGCATAGACTGGAGCATCCTTCTGTTTTCCTGTGTCTCTGCATGAAAAAGCAGCAGGCCAGGGCTTCCTTGGCCTCAGTGGGTAGCGAGGCCTCCTGTCTTCTGCGCAGTGTGGGGGAGGTCTGCCCTCTTTTCTGGGGCCTCTGGTGTACTAGACTCTCCTTCTCTCACTTGGAAATGCCCTTCTTTTCCCGTAAGTGTCTGTGTGTTTTGTCCTGTCTAGAAGTGAAGGGGTTCCTGCCCACTAGTGTGTCACCCTACGTGTCCCTGCACTGTGGTAAGAGCGGTGGAGGAGACAGGTGCTTCCTAAGATGTCGCTCTGACATTCACCTCTCTTCAGGTGAGTGAGTGTGGTGTGGTATAAATCCCGGGCAGGTTCTCCTGGCAAGGCCCATAGGTGTCAGCTCCTGCCACCTCGCTTGCACGTTTTGACAATTCCACATTCTATCTGTCAGGACAAGAGGCCGACTCTGTCACCTGTGGCTCTTCCTCTCTCAGGAGCAGACAGCAAAAATCAAATGATTCTGCTTTTGGGGGTAATTACCAAATCTGTTCTCACCAGGGTTCATTATGTTCAATGCATTTCTTTCATGGGGTGCAGTTCCTGGGGTGTGGCTTTGAGTGCTGTGAGCATGTGTTGGGATAGTCTTGTCTGCGGTTATGGTGTTTGAAATCTGACACATACTGAGTGTCCTCCGAGTGCTTGGGTGGATCATTGTATTGACAGAGGCCCACTGAAACTAGGAGGCTCAGGGCTCCCAAATTCCCTCTATCCCAGAGCACCTCAAAGGCCCCATAGGAACCATACCTGGGACAGAAGGCACTGATGGAGATGGCCAGGGGACAGTGGGAATTCTGTCTTGAGAAAGAGACCCAAACTTATTCCAGATTGTCAGAGGACAAAGAATAAAAATTCAGTTTTCTTGATAGAGGCCTTGTCTTCCCAGTGTAGACACATTTGCCATTTTGTCATGAGAATGTCTAAATGAGGTCCACATTACATCTTGATATCCATGTTACATTTATGTGCGAAGCTAGAGACCCCGAACACAACAGTAACCAAGAAGTTAGAATATGCCAGCCACCATATTTCATAGATTGGGTGATTTAATCCATATGAAACTCTGTATCAAGTTTTATTTTTATTATATATATATATATATATATATATATATATATATATGGAGAGAGAGAGAGAGAGAGAGAGAGAGAGGTTTGTAGCCCAGACTAGACTAGCCTGGAACTTATTATGTGGGCCAGGCCGACACTGAACTCATGATAACCCTCTTGCCTCAGCACCACTTCCCCTCCACCAAGCACTCAGATTATAGGCATGATCTTACCAAATTCACCTGCATCAATTTTATTGCTTTCATCATTAACCAAAGAAACTGAGGCTTAGAGAGGTGAAGCAGTTTATTCCAAGTGACTCAGCTAAGAAATAGAGGAGCTAGGCTTTGGACGCAGGCATCTGAATTCAGAGTCTTAAGCACTATTCTTTGCTGCCTCTTCTGATGGATGTCAGGACCAAGCCAGGGGTGATGACATGGTGTTTCACCAAATCCCTCAGTGATAATTCCTTGGTGGTCTGGGGTACCTAAGCATGGGCAAACAAACAGTTCTTACTGTGTAGCAGACAGCTGGCTAAACATTTATTCTGGGCACCATCTCTTTAGTTCTTACAATATCCTGGTCCGATAGGTGCCAATTATGTGTATTTTACAGATGAGGAGCTGATGTGGGGAGATTAAGGAACTTGTTGGAATTCTCACTAGAAGCCACAGGGCTTTGAATTGGAATTGTGGGTTCTAGCCTAACATATGGTTAAGACCGATTTGGTGAGAACAGAATTCTATACAGTGGCCCCTCCAAATAGGGCCCTCGCTCCCCACAAGGTCCCAGAAGTGGTAACTGCATCTGGACTAGCAACTCCTTCAGCCTTGTCTTCTCAAGGAGGCAACATAAGAGAGACTTCCCTTCCCCATCTCCCCCAGCAGTCCAAATCTGAGCTCAAGGGTATGCCCCTTCTCAGGAAGGTGCAAAGATGACCTCACCTTTCATCTTGCTGTGGGGACTGTTTGGGGCCCTTCTGTTACATGAACATTGGATTCCTCTCTCTCTTGGGGAGATAAGTATAACTCTGAGGAGGCTCCAAGTGAACCCGTGTAGTGTGATGGGCACTTCATGGTCCAAACCTTTTTTGATCTCGAGTGAGAGGGGCTCCGGCGGGGCTCAGCCGGTGGGAGCTCGCCTTCCTAACTTTGCCTGGGAAGGTAATTTCTCTCCCTTATTTCTTTCTGAAGATGTTGCCACCGTCAGGACAAGTGTAACCTTTAAGCTAAATGAAGGCAAGTGTAGTTTGAAAAAGGCTGAGCTGTTTCCCGAGGGTCTTCGAGCAGCACCACCAGGTACGGAATCGGACGGCTGGTGTAGGGAGCTTGCCTGCATGTTGGGAATGGGGCCTGTGACCAGCTCAGCAGGAGGCCCAAGGGGTTGGATAAATGGCGCCCAGTTGACGCAAGCACGTGTCAGATGGGAATGAGCCATTCTGAATCTCCAGGGACTTTCCAGGGGAACAGAGTCTGGCCTAGCCCCCTGGGTAGTTCAGGGGTTATGCCTTGGGACTTCGTTTGTGAGATTGTTGAAGCGCTGGAGAAACCTCTGAGTTCATGCTAGTCAATAGGAGGTTATGATGGATTAGCAATTTGTGATTGTGTTGGATTAAGTGTTCTAGATCTTAGACTTTGCTTGAAATGTAAGTAAAAAATATGGAAAAAAATAAGTTGACTCAGAAATGATGCCTGGGAAGGTAATTTCCCTCCCATATTTCTTTCTGAAGATGTTACCACCGTCAGGACAAGTGTAACCTTTAAGCTAAATGCAGGCAAGGTAGTTTGAAAGGGCTGAGCTGTTTCCTAGCGAACAATGATAGACTATATCCAGCATCCTTGCTGGTCTGGTTTTTGGAAACTGCAGTTCCATTGGCTTTAGCAGAATAAATACCATCCAGAGATAACCGGATGAACAGAAACAAGCAAATCTAATGTTCTTTTTCTCTGCTCAGACTCTCATTTCATTATAATTTCAGAGAATATTTCTGGAGC
This sequence comes from Eospalax fontanierii, assembly GCA_035773235.1. Classification (NCBI taxonomy): domain Eukaryota; kingdom Metazoa; phylum Chordata; class Mammalia; order Rodentia; family Spalacidae; genus Eospalax; species Eospalax fontanierii. The sequence continues at coordinate 174,556,632 of CM069524.1, read as the reverse complement.
TTAAAATAAATTAAGACTTATATTGGGAGTTCCTTTCCCCAGTCTACTCACAAATAAATCATTCAAACAGATGAACCTAAAGCTCACTCTAGCCACTTTGACTGCCTGTTGATAAATAATCAAGCTGAATTCCAGGGCCTCCATCGAAGAACTGTGTGCATCTATTAGTTACAAAGAATGTTAATGACATGGGAAATGTTCTTGCTGAGACAGAAAGAGGGAGTAATATTTCATACATCTAATGTAATCAGAATTGTACACAAAAAAGCAAAGTAGGAAGGAAAAGCTGCAGAAGATTCGCAATATCAACAGTGGTCATTATGTCTGGGGAGGAGAAATATCTCTGTGTATTTCATATTCTCAATTTTTATGCTTTCTGTGACCGTTATTAAATTTGTTTGTTGATGTTTCATACCTGTATGCAGTGCGTTCTGACTGCTGTCGTCCTCTGCTGTCTCTTTTTCTCCCTCCCACCTTTATCACCCTCCTTCCACATCTCTTTCCCACATAGGTATCTTTTTGTCTTGTTTATGAACCACTGAGTTTAATCAGGGTGGCCTGTGTGACCAGGGGTTTGGAGCTAACCAGTGGGATATGTTGGGCACATCAGAGGGTTCACAGCTGAGGAGAGTGTCTGCCCCTCCTCAGAATCCATCAGTAGCCAGCAGCTCAGTAGGGAGGAGAGGGGCCTTGTGGGCACCTCCCTGAGCCATGACTGAGACTGAGTGCTGACAGGCTCAGTCTTGTGCAGGGTCATTGCAGGGAGCTGCAGTTACTACGAGATCATGGTTGCTTGGCAGCGTCATGCCCAGAGGACAGCACTTCACAGCCCTTCTCCCGTTTTTCAGCTGTTGTGCTCTTCGCACCCCATCTTCTGAGATGTTCCCCGAGCCTTAGGTGGTATAGATGTCGAGTCAGTTTTTATACTTCAAAATTAGGAATGCATTATTTTTGTTTAATGGCCATTTTTAAGAGACTGGAGAGATGGCGCAGCAGTGAAGAGCATTTGCTGGTCTTAGAGAGGACTCGGGTTCATTTCTCACACTCATATTGCCCTCCGTTGGTCTCTCCAATGCACATACGTGCAGGCAAAACACTCATACACATAAAATTAATTATGTGCATGTGGGGAGGTGGTATATGCACATGAGTGAAAGAATCTGCAGAAGTGTCAGATGCTCTTGGAGCTGGAGTTATAGGCAGTTGTGAGCCACCTGATAGGTGCTGGGAATCAAAACCGGGTCCTTTGCAAGAGCAGTTCATGCTCATAACTGCTGAGCCACTTCTTCAGCCCAGGAAAGTATTACTTCAAAATAAATTTGGTCTAGAGTTTACTTAATAGATTGGACCAGTGCTAAAGTAAGATAACATTAGGGGAAACTGACAGGAGGGTGTATGGGAACTATGTATTACTATTTTTTAAAGCGGTTTTCTATAAATCTAAACTTACTTCAAAATACAAAGTTTTAAGCTGGATATGGTTGCTCACACCTGTATTCCCTGCACTTGGGAGGCTGAGGCAGGAGGATTGCTGTGAATTTGAGTCTAGCCTTGTTTACATAGTAAATTCCAGGCCAGCATACAGAGTGAAACCATGTGTAAAAACTAAATAAATAAATAGATTAGAATAGTTTTGGGGCAAATGAGATGGTTCAGTGGGTTCAAGGCACTAGCTGCTAAGCCCGAAGACCCACATAGCAGAAGGACAGAACCAACTCTGCAAGTGGTCCTCTGACCTCCATACTCATGCTGCGGCACATTCACACCACCCCACAAACACATGCATGAAATAAATAATGTAAAAATAGTTTAAAAATAGAGACAGAAAGTTGAAAGAAAAAAAAAGTTCAAAATGAGCATCTGTTTTAAGATTTGCAGTTAGGGGCCTGGAGAGATGGGTCGGCACTTCCTGCTCCTGCAGAGGACCTCAGTTTGGTTCCTAGCACACATGTCAGGTGGCTCATAACTGCCTGTAACTCCAGCTCCAGAGCATCTGACACCCTCTTCTGGCCTTGGGGCAGGGGTATCTGTACTTACACAAACCCACACATATAAACTTAATTAGAATAAAAACTTGAAATTAGCTTTTTTAAAGTTTTAAAATATGTTTTTGGGGAGAAAATATACATAGGAAATGAATTTGTCTCTTCTCTGGCCCCTGATGATCTGTTGCTTTATAATATTAAAGACTGTGATGCTGGTAATCCTTTAGTTCAAAAAAGTAAGCTTAAAAACTAGATGCAAGACTGGGCATGGTGGCACATGGTTTATAATCTCAACCTTCAGGAGGCAAAGACAGGTGGATCTCTGTGAGATCAAGGCCAACCTGATTTACTTAGTGAGTTCCAAACCAGCTGGGATTACAGGGAGACCCTGTCTCAAAACAAAAAACAAAAACAGATGCAAACTGATTTTGTGGCTGTGTGGTTCTGCTTTTTTATTTGGTTCAGTTTTGAGTTCAGTTTGGTTTGTTGACAGTCAACAGATTTACTGGAAGCTACAGGCAACAAGCTTACCAAGATCAAGACTAGGAACGTACAAAGCCCTGTCTTATGGCAAACCTTCCTTTGTCACCCTAGATGGCTTCATGGTACTGTTTGTTTTTGTTGAATCTTTGTGACATTTATTGTTTGTGGCTATTTTAAAGGAGACATCACTGTTGATGCCTCAGCTCTTTACGATGGAGTTATACTAAGTTTGCCTGAAAGCAGGAGTTGGTTCTCTTTTGTTACCTATTTTAGCTTCAGCATCTGCACAGGCCATCCTGGCCCAGCTTTGTAAGTGAAGAACCACTGTAAGAACATGTATCACCTTATCCAGCCCTCATCAAAGAATACAAAACAACCGCTGGTTCTCTCCATCCACATATGTGGCTGGTCAGACACCCAGCCTCTACCCATGAAAAGAATTTTCAAGAGCTAGGTTGTAAAGTTATGTAGGAGGCATTCAGAATGAAATTGTCATGGTGCTTCAGACTGGGGGTTTGCAACTGGCATGTGGAGTGAATCATGCTGTCCCAGAGGGTTGTCATGAAATGTTTATTGAGCTCAAGCGAATGCTCAGCTCTGTGCTCTGCCAGGACTTGGCTTCCGATCATTTTGTTTCCTCATACAGAGAAGCACAGCTCAGTAAAAGAGAGCTTCCGCTACGCAAACCTTACATGCAGCTCCAGCAAGCAAGCCCCTCCCGGCCGACCGAGCGCCCCTAAGGAAATGTTTATCACTGTTGAGTTTGAGCGGGAAACTTACCAAAAGGAGGTGACAGGTTGGTCTGAAAGCCATCTGCGGTGCCAGGCTTCTTTTCTCGCCACTCGCCTCTCCTCTCTGTGCCTCTCCATCACTTCCCATCATTCCTGGGGGCGGAAGCGCGCAAACACTGAAGTATCTCCTGTTTGATTTTCACCCCCACAGTACACTAAATTGGTTTAGAACCTGATGATTGTGTTACTCTGCTTCATAAAAACCTGAAGCTACCATTCGAGTTCGTAAATTTGTCTTTGAATTGAACTCTGCCCAGGCTGCTAGGTGCCTACCTCCAGGGAACTCGGTGTGCTGGTGGGTCTAGCCTGGACCTCCTCCCGCAGCACCGCCTGACCTTTCTCCATGCTGCTGTCTGCCCCCTTGTTCCTGCAGCGTCCTGCAATCTGAGCTGCATGGTAAAGCGGACAGAGAAGCGGCTGCGGAAGGCCATCCGTGCGCTCAGGAAGGCGGCCCTGAGGGAGCAGTTCCACCTGCAGCTCTCGGGCATGGACCTTGACGTGGCTAAAAAGTCACCGCAAGCATCCGAACAGCGGGCGGAGGCCTGTGGAGTGGGCCAGGGCCACGTTGAAAACCAGTGTGGTGAGTCTCATTCTTACTTTCAGATGTGCTTCAGCTACAGGCACTAAGGGAGCCAACGACAGGCCTGGCCATCCTTCCTAATCAGGGCTCACTTCAGAGACCACTCTGGGTGTCTTCTCATCTGCTGACTGCCATGCATTGATCAGACCCGAGCTCACAAGGGCCTGAGATGCGGCTCACCTGTCCTTCTGTAGTGTATCCGGCACACCGCCTGGCTTCTGCTGGCAGTGTTTGTGGACCTGAAGGACAGAAACGTAAAGGCAGGTTTGGAGATACTGTGTTAGAGGCCGAGACACCTTTAGAGCACCCCTGAGCCTTCTGCAGTTTTCACAGTTTCTGTAGCCCCTGCCCTTTGGCTTGACCCCCTGCCCATAGTTTTCTGCAGAGGCAAAGCTAGCAGCCAAACAGATGCTTGGGGGACCCCTAGTCAAGGCTCTTAGCAGCATCAGTTCCATGGGATGCTATGGGTCCGTGTACATGTATGTGTTTCGGAATATCAATTCTGATAAATCTAGCAAGAGGCCCCAGGTCAAGAGGTACCAGAATTTTCAAATGTGAGATTTATTCTGGGCAGTTATGAGAGAGGTGCCTGAAAGGCTCAGATAGGGAAATTTGGGGTCTCACTTATTAGTGATGATTGGGATTTATTTGGTTCTTAACTGTTAGCACTGAGGACCTGTCTCTGCATTATTTCATTTGAGCCTGGTGATAACCTTACCAAGTAGGGGCCATCATTCCCATTTGAAAGTCACACGGCATGAACTGAGAGGTTCTGTGTTCTCCTGCCTAAGATCTCGTTGACGGAGTCTAGGGAGGTGGCTCAGTGGGTAAAGTACCTGTCATGCAACCATGAGGGCCTGAATTTGATCTCTGGCACTCACATAAAAAGTTAGGCATGGTGGTACACATTTGAAATTCCAAATGCTGGGGAGACATGAGGATCCCCAGGGCTTAATGGTCAGCCAGCCTAGCCTAATTGGAGAGCCCCAGGTTGTAATGAGAGAAAAAGAAAAAAGGTGGGTGGTACCTGAGAGACAACACTCGAGGTTGTCCTCTGATTTCCACATTTCCACACATACACACACACACACACGTAACTTATGCATGCCCCCCCAAATAATACTGCTAATGATTTTCTTTAAGGATTGAATTTGTAGTCTAATTCCAAAGCCTATTTTCTGTTCCTGTGTAAGGTAACATTCAATAACCAGATCCTTCCAGAGGGAATAGATATCCTTTCTGAAGTGTCATAGACACCTAGGCCCTAACTTAGGAAGCTGTAGTAAGTCAGTGTTTCTGCATAAGCAAGACAGCCCAGCTTCGTTCTGGAGAGCTGTCAGCAAGAGAGCCACAGCTCCAGTCTGTTGCTTCGCCAAAGCTTAGAGCACATCGGCCGTAACTGCCCACGAGGGGCCAATTCCCAGACAGTTTTAACTTTTATTCCAGATGATTCTCTTAAAAAGAAAGAAGGGGGGAAATAAACCCATCCCAGCTGGCTGTCTTCTCGCTCAGAACTCTAAGGGTTCCAGTCTCCGTAGCAAATCAGTGGTAGAGCGGGCTGCCACCACCCTGCTTTCGAGGGTGAGAGGAGAAATTCTCCAGGCAGGCAGGCAGGTCCTCTTTCTGGTCTCTCGGGGCTGACTGCAGCATCTTCCATTCTTGTCCTGCTGGCATGAGGCCTTGTTCATCAAGGAAGGTTTGTAGCCAGTCAAGAATTCAGAAAAACTAGTGTCAGGTCCTGTGGACTCTCCCAGGGAGCATGTCGCCAGCACAGGCTTCAGGGCAACAAAAGGCCCAAGGAAAAGGAACAGGACTCACTAACTCAGGCCTTGAGACCATGATGGCCTAGAAAGGTTTTGTTGTTATGTATGTGAATGTGTTCCTGAGATGCCTACCATGCTGACTTAGGTTGGATTTCTTTCTTAAAGAGGCAGTATGTTTTCTTAACACTATATGTTTCTTGTACCCAACATGGGACCAAGTCAGATCCCAAGAGAAGACTGAATAAGAATTGCCAATGACTTTCCTTCTTTCTACTGGAGGAAGTGGGTACACAGAAGGGTCAGGTATGCTAATTAGGAAGGATTTAGGGGATCATGGTGTTGGCTCAGCGGATAAAGGCACTTGCAGCCAAGCCTGATGACATGAGTTCGATCCCCGGGAACCCACGTGTGGAAGAAGAGAACTAGCTCTTGCAAGTTGTCTTCTGACCTCCACACATGAACTAAAGTATGCATGCACCATACATATAGACACACACACACACACACACACACATACACACACATACCACACACACATACGTTACATAAATAAATGTAATTTTAAAAATAAAAAGGAAAGTATTTTTGTCCCACAAGCACACATTGTGTGTGTGTGTGTGTGTGTGTGTGTGTGTATGCACATATCATAGTTCTGGTCTATTTGAAAGTTTAAGGACTTCCTACTGACCAGGTTTATTGGCATCTTTTGAACTCTAAATGGTACATACAATGGAGGCAAGCCTAGGGCTGTTCTTAGTTCTTTTTGCAAATTATGCTCAGTGTCTGTCTGTCATTGCTCTTGTCGCTATCGTGAGATATTGGAGGTCTGTTTGGCTTATGGTTGTGGAGATCGGATGTCAAAGAGCTATAGTTCACAATAGTCTTCTGGCTGTCATTCTAGAGGCCGTTCAGGACCTCAGGTGGTGGGACATGAGGCACATATGTGCATCTCCTCCCTCTTTCTTTCTGTTCTGTTTGAGATGGGTATCTCACTATGTGGCCCAGGCTACTTGAACTCATGAGTTCAAGTGATCCTCCTGCCTCAGCTTCTTGAGCAGCTGACACTATTCTCCTTGTTCTTATAAAGCCACCAGGTATCAGTCACACAGGGTCCACTCTGACCAATTTATCTAACTCTAACCACTTCTCCTACCTCTAAACACCTTAGTTCACTTTTCCACTCTCCTAACACTTAATAGGGAATAAATTTCAACACACGTTCCCTTCAGGATACACTAAACCACAGGGTAACCCCCCGAAAGAATGACCTGGAAAGAGAAAAGGAACCACAATACTTATCTTTTTCATTAGAAATGTGGTACATGCCTCAAATCGTACAGAAATATAGAAAGATGGACATTCTCCTCACACTTCCCAATCCCACATCCCAGCAGTAATCACTGTTAATATATTTTGGGCACATATTAAAAACAAAAATTTATTTGTCAAACAGTTATTAAGCCCCTACTGTGTATCAGGTACCATTGTAGGTTCTGGGAATCCAACAATGAAGACTAGCAAAAATCTCATCCTTCATGAGGTCTGTAATCCTAGAAGAAGGAAACAGACAACTAACCCATAAACAGGGACCTATGTATGCCCTGTGTCAAATGCTGACAAGGATGTGCAGAACAGGTCTACTGGGGACTGGAATAAGGTGCGGAGCAAGGGAGTGTATTATCCCCTGCAGTGTAGTTGGTCAGGGAGGCCTCATTGCAAAGCGTTGCTGCAGTCACACAGAAAAGAGAAAGTAAACTAGGGGCACACCTGGAGGAAGAGAGGTCCAGGCAAAGAGAATAAAAAGGAAAACAACAATTAAAACCCTATAGGGATTGGAAGGAAAGACCTCAGACTAGTAGCCCAGATCCCTCTAGGTCAGAAATTGATGAAGACTCTGACTTTGAATCTGAGTAAAAGAAGAAGCCAGAGGAGGGTTTTGTGAAGAGGAGTTACAGGGTTCTGACTTACAGAGGAAGAGCTGCATTGCTGTCTGAATGGACACATTTTACATACTGCCATGCCTTGTTTTAAGCTATAGAGCACAAACTTCCACACTAAGGGGAGACCTCCCTCATTTCTTTTAAAGCTTTCTAGGATGTTTTCTTCCCTGTGATCCAGGGCCTCACACATTCGACATCCACTCCTGAGCTCTGCTCCTAGGCTGTACCTACGTCATCAGTGTATGTCAGCCCTGACCCCGTGAGTAGACGTTGAAGTGATCCTGAGTTGCTTAGTACACATAGTGCTACTGTGAGCACGCTTATTTGTGTACCTGCCAGTATTCTGAAGGACAGTCTTCTAGAAGTGTCACTGCCACATTGAAAAACACGTGTAAACACTGTAGTTACTGCCAAATGACCCTCCATACCATATCAATGCATACTGCCTCCAGAACTGCATGTGAATATTGTTGCCTCACATCCTTATCATTGATCCTTTTAATCTTTGCAAACCTGATAAGCAAATAATAATAATAATAAAAATAATGAACTCACTTGAACTTTTTTTTTGTGGGGGGACCTTTTTGAGACAGGTTCTCCCTGTAGCCCCAGCTGGCCTGGAATTCACTATGTAGACCAGACTGGCCTTGAGTTCACAGAGATCTGCCTGTTTCCTGAGTGCTGAGACTAAAGGTGTGCTCTACCACACCTGGCCCTCACTTGAACTTTTTCATTAGCAGTAAGAACATGCCATCTTAAATCATTTATATTTATTCTTCTGAGAACACCTATGGTCTTTGCCTATCATACATTAAATAGTCTTTCCAAAATCATTTTTTAAAAATAAAATTTAGAACCAATGAGATGGCTCAGCAGGTAAAGGTGCTTGCCGCTAAAGCTGATGATCTGAATTTGGTCTCCACATTCCACAGACAATGGAAAGAGAGAACTGAACCAACTCTCGGAAGTTGTCCCTTGATTTCTACATGTGCTATGGCATATATACTCCACACACATAATAAATAAATTACTGAAATTACAAATTTTTAAATAGCCTAGGTGTGGTGATGCACATTTTTAATTCCAGCATTTGGGAGGCAGACAGGTGGGTCTCTATAAGTTCAGCCTGGTCTACATAGTGAATTCCAGGACAGCTGGGGCTACAGAGAGACTCTGTCTCAAAAAGACCCCCCAATTTAAAAAAATATATATACAATTTAAAGTCCCAAGTTACACAAAAGAATCATTTCTAATCAAATCTCTTTTAAACTTTTTTATGTTTATTTTATGTGTCTGAGTATTTTGCCTACATGTATGTAAGTGCCCCACATGAAACAGTGCCTGCAGAGGCCAAAAGAGGGTGTCAGATCCCCTGAAACTGGAGTACAGACAGTTATGTGCCACCCAACTCTGGTGCTGAACAGAACCTGGATCCTCTGGAAGATTAACAAGTGCTCTTAGCCACTGGGCCACCTTTCCAGCCCCACAAATCCTTTCTTTTTGTCACTTTTTTGTTATTGTTGTTTTTGAGACAGGGTCTCCCTGTAGCCTCAGCTGACCTGGAACTCACTATGTAGACCAAGCTGGCCTGGAACTCACAGAAATCTGCCTACTTCTGCCTTCTGAGTGCTGGGATTTAAAATTGTTGTCATTTATACATAGTAAAGTTTATTAATTTAGCACTTGGGGACAGCATGCTCTTTAAGTAACCTTTGTACCATCTGTGATCAATTTTAGCAAGATGTCAAAAAATAAAAGAAAAGGAGAAAAAGGGAGAAAGAAAGGAAAAGCAATTCTGGGCTGGGGAGACGGCTTAGTCAGTAAAGCGATTTGGGGCTGGGGAGACGGTGTAGTCAGTAAAGCTTTTGCTGTACAATAAGGAGAACTTGAGTTTGGATGTCCCACACCCACATACAAAGCCAGGTATGGAGGCATGTGCCTGGAATCCCTGCACACGGGAAGCAGAAACAGACGGTTTCTGCTTAACTGGTAAGCTCCAGCTCCCAGTGAGAGACCATATCTCAAAAACTGAGGTGGTGAGCCATGGATAGACTCTCAACATAGACTTCTGGCCTCCACAGGCACTCACACACATGTGCACATACACAAACATGTACACACATATATCCACACAAATAAATAGGAAAGCAATTCCATTTTACAAATGGAATTCCATTTTACAGCCTTAGGCTGTAGCTCATGACACAGCTCTTTCTTAGCATGTGTGCAGCTCTGGGTTTGACTCTTCACCACAAAAACAAAATGCAAAGCAGACTTCCTTAAGTACCATGGCTCTTCACAATGTTCCTCATGTCTAAAGAAAAATTAGATAAAACACAGATTTTTTTTGCTATTATGGTTTCATAATATCAGTTAAATGAGAAATTATTAAAGAAGTATACTTGATAAGCCATATATGGTGGTACATGCTTGTAATCTCAGCATTCAGGAGACCTATGTAGAAAGATCACAAGTTGGAGGCCAGCCAGGTCTGCACAGTGAAACTCTGTCTCAATAAAAACAAAAACATAGCTTAGTAAAATGTTGACACACAACAATCACAGTGTGTTCAGCATCGTGCTAAGTGCTTCATGTATACTATCTCATTTAATCTCCACAGATCTATATTATATCAGGCTCTCTTTACAGAAAAGGAATTAAAGCACTGGAAGGAGATCTTTCTTCTTTTTATTTAGTCTGAGACCACAGGCCAGAGGATCTGGCTACTCACAGTCAAGATGGGTCTTCCCTCTTCAATTAAACCTCCCTGGAAACAACCTCACAGACACCCGAGGTGTGTCTCCTATGAGATTCTAAATTCTGTCAAACTGACTGTTGAAAGTACCCATCTCAGGTATCCACATGCATCTGGACACCTAGAGAAAGAACCACCACACCCCTGTCCAAACCCCTCCTGTCATCATCTGAGCACACGTTCTGCCTTGCCCCCTGTTGGGATGGGTGCTTTTCTGGTGTGTCTGTCTAAAGTGTGCTCCTCCACTCCATCCTGGAGCCCACACTGTCCACTCCTTACTCACATGGTTCTGCTCTTGTTCCCCTCCTCCCCGAAGAGCTCAGTTCTTTATGACATCAAACTGAGGTGCTCTCTAATGAAACAAACCTCCCTCCACTGACTTTTTTTGGGATTTCGCCTCATTTCCTTGTCCTGAAGAACAGAACTCTTTCAAAGCACAGTGCTGTCTTTCCTCACCTCCCGCCTTCTCATCAGTCTAGTTTCCCTACCGACTTCTTTACCAAAATGACTTTTTCCAAGATTCCTAATGATTGCCATATTGCCAAAGCCAGTTGCCAACATCCACTGCTCTGTGACACTGCTGACCTCTCCCCTCCTGCAAAAACACTTTTCCGTGGGCCTTAGAGATCAGTGCTGAGGGCAGCTCTCTTTTCTCTGCTTCCTCCCTTCCTGATACGTAAGCATCAGCGGTTCCAGGGCTCAGTCCTGTCTTCCTCTTTATCTTCATGCTTTCCTAGATGATCTCTGCTCTAAATGCTACTAGAGAGGCTAAGGTGATGTTTGAGTGTTTGCTTTGAAAGCAAGAGGACCTGGGCTTAGCATCTTTGGTAAAAGCTGGGTATGGCTGAATGTGCTTGAAACCCCAGTGTTGGGAGGTGGGGAAGGGTGGATCCCAGGATCTCAATGGCCAACCAGTCTAGCCAAAACAGTGAGCTTCAGGTTCAGTGACAGACCCTGTCTTATAAAATAATGTAGAGAGTGATTGAGGAAGACACCCAAAGTCCATCTCTGTCCTCCACACGTGTGGCCACAAGATGGACATACCTGCATATGTACCCTGCCGTCTGTCTGTCTTTCTCTCTCTCTCACACACACATGCATATACACACAAATAAATACTACTATATAATAGCAACCCCCTAACGGGCCTATTGAACTCTGTAAGTAAGATATACTTAATTTATAACTATTACTTACTTATAAATTACATTCTTGAACTACTGGCTAATATATACACCATATCATAAAAGAACAAGAGAAAGATAAACATAATTGAAAAGTAACTGGCTCCTATCCTAAGGTACATACTTTCCAATTTGGCAAAGTTCATTGCTAGTAGTGGTCATAAATCTGTTTCTAATATAGACTTTTTGCTCATTGCTAATACTATGAGTGAAGTCCTGTCAGATCTGAGTGAATCGGGGCTTGATCAAGAGCTAGCGTCAGTGGTTGATGTGCCCGCTCTGGCACTTCTCTGCCTTGCACGCATGCTTGCACCATCGGTAACCCTTCATCCAGTACAGGTGTGCTTTCCAGGAATCATCTACAGCTGTTTTCTGTGATTTTTATGATGATTAATTACTTTGTTGGAAACTAGATATTGTAATCAGTTATGTCCATCTGACCAGGCACAGTTTACCTGAAATTCTCCTCAGTCCAAGGAATAAAGTGAATTAGTCCATCCCTCTGCACCCCAGAGTTGTGGAATGCCCATAATTTTCTTTTTTAGGAGAACTTTCATCTCCACAAAAGTCTCATGGCTCCTGGAGGTGTGTTGACTGAGGAGCCAGTCTTACACCACATATGTAACCAGCTTTGTTTCTTACTTCATAGGTAGAAATGAATATATAGAGATAGATGATAGATAGATAGATCCAACAATGTTTTTTCTATACCTATGAGTCATCTTCTAAGGTGGTGAAGTGCAGTATCTGCCTCAGAGACCATAGGCAGCTAGCCAGTACCTCCTTGGGGGTCAACACTCATGGATGGCTGGGTCTCAGACTCAATGTTTCCTCTTCCCCCCTAGTCAAACCTGTCCACCACCCTCAGTAAATAGCACTTCTCTTTACCTGGGTGACCCAAGCCAAGAACCTGGAGTTATCCTAACTTCTCCCCTGCTCCTTACCTCTTCCCTAGCAAATCCTGTCAGCTCTGTCTGCAGGTGGTCTCCTGAGCCGAGTTCCTTCTCCATTGTTCCCAACACCCTCCTTTCCTCCTGTCTGCCTGGACAGGCTCTGAAGTTCTCCTTCCCTTTGCCTTCAATCTGTTCTCATAAAGCAGTCAAAAGATGACTTAGAACCATGAACCCATCACAGTGCTCGTCCATTGCTATTTGCCTGTTCAGAACCTCTAGCACACTTTGATAAGGCCTGCTTCCCTTCAAGAACCTGCACGATCTGGCCTTTGCTTGTCTGCTATTTGTTTGTTTATTGTTTTGTTGTTTACTTTTTGAGACAAGGTCTCACTATGTAGCTCAGGCTGGTCTTGAACTGCCAATGATTCTTCTGCCTCAGACTCCCAAGTGTTGGGATTATACTATGTGTCACTACATCCAGCTAGTTATGTGTTTGAGACAGATTCTCACTGTGTATCACAGGATGGCCTCAGCCTCTTGAAATTCTTCTCTGGTCACTCTACCCCTTCCCCTGTTCCTGTGACGCATGTTGTCTGCTGCTAGGCAATCTCAGTGCGAGACTGTTTGCCTCGTTCTGTCCTAGTCTCTGCCCAGTGAGGCCTTTCTTGGCTAACTTCTGAAACATATCATGCAAACACTCCGTCCCATTGCCCTGTGCCTGTTCTCCTCTGTGTCATTACGCTGCTGCTTGGCATTCCACTGTTATTCTTTTGCCAATTTACTGTCCTACCCTCCACAAGAATGCAGGCCCTATTAGAGTACTACCAGGGTAAGGCCATGCCTGTCACCTCCCTCTGCTCTGTCTCCAGCACACGGCCCCTGCTTGGTATCATTACTGAATGAAGGAGTGACTCTTCACAGGGGAGACTGGAGAGATGACTCACCGTTAAAAGCACTGGCTGCTTTTGTAGAGGATCTGGGTTCAGTTCCCAGAACCTACATGACAGCTAACAACTGTCCTTAATTCCAGTACTGGGGGATCCGATGCCCTCTTCTGGCCTTCACAGACATTGCATGCATGAATGCACCTATATACACGCAGGCAAAACATTCATACACATAACATAAAAAAAATAATTAATATTTTTTTAAAAAAGAATCTTTACAGGAACAACAGATGATGGCATCCCAGTGACAGGGTGGTTAGATGTCTCACCTGCCACCAAGCCGGATAACCTGAGTTCAATCCCAGGGACCATTATGGTATAAGGAAAGAACCAATTTCCCACTAGTAGTCTTCTGACCTGCACATGTGTGTGTGTGTGGGGGGGTGCACACACACACACACACACCAGGGGCACACAAAATAAATTAATGTAAAAAGAAAGAAACCCCATGGACATACAAGAACATACGAAGAAGTCAAAGAGTAGATCTTTGGGGAAAGCATTTAAACTGAGGGCAAAGGAAGGGGAACTTGGGCTGCACTTAAGTAGGTGTGAAGAGAACGTAGCACACACTTGCATCCCCAGCAAAGGTGACATGCTGCTGGGCTCATTTCTCTGCTTCAACTCTGAGGATGTTTTCAAACAGCCCTGAGCACACACCAGAACCCTGGACCAACACTGAAAAAGCAATCTCTCAGCCCAAGTGGTGCTGTCCCGTTATCCCACGCTCCCTTTAAAGAAGGCTCCAACAGAATCCAGAGGCCACAGTGCTGCCTTGGGGCTCCATTCCCTCCAAGTGGGGACAAAACAGCCTCCCCAGGACACCCTGGGAATCCGTGGGCTGCTTGTGGCTCTCCTTCAGAAGTCAAGGCTCAGTCCTTAAGAAAACAGAGAGATGCTGGAGAGTGACCCCTTTTATTAGGTTCACCTTCTTAGCTACAGAGAGACCATAGTGTTTGTCCATACCCTGAAACACTCAAAGGCAGGGCGCTGAAAGAGGGCAAGCCTTTAGGCCTCTTTGTGGCCATTAATCCTCATCCTGCTGATTTCTACCCTTTTGCATCAGAAAAGCTTTTTCATATTTTTTTTTTTCTCAAGAGGAGGAGAAAACAGCTGTGCAGGATTTGAGAATGGGATTTTAATGGTCACTGACAGTACACAAAAGCTCCGCTGTGAGAGTGAAGTGTTCTGGGGGCAATTACTTCCTTTGTCTGGGGGCAGCGACACAAACAGGCTACTCAAGGGGAAGAGAGAAGCCACCGGGATGCATCTGCACAGCTCTGTTCCCAGGCATCTGTCATGACAGTCAGGGTCACTTTTTAGTGTCTTGCTCCTGTTTACCTTGTGAAAGAAACAAATGTATTTGGAAGGTGCCTGGCATGAATCATTTCTGTAGGCCTTTCTCTCTCTCTCTAGAAATTGTGACTGACAACATGCGGTTGTTTGTGTGAAGCAAACCTTTCACTGTGGGGAGAAAGAACGGAGCCTTCTTGTCCACAGAGCAGTTGAGAGACACTTCTCAGTTCTTTGATGGGTTAAGAAATCCCAACAGATGTGGGACATTGTGAGGCCTCTTGAAAAGTGGGCGTTGGAGTGATACTTGGACCATCTTGCTATTCTGATTGGCTGGGCTTGAACACAGCTAGAAGGGATGTGTTTTCTACTAGAAAAGTCAGTGGAGTCAATCATATTGATCTGCCTCTAGGTTAGGATTAACCTAGTTGCTGGGATCATGGTCAGAACAGGCACTTCGTTTAAGTGAATGAGTATTGTTCCAATGGCTTCTCCCCAAATGACATGGTTCAGGCCTGAGGCACTCTGAACAGACTAGCTTTAATTTATTTTCTGTTGGTCGTCATGACCAGAGCTTGGCTTGAGAAACCTATGAAGGAGTTATTCTCTTGTTCACTGGCCCACTGTAGATACCAGGATAGACAGTAAGACATAGGGTAATACGTGACTTCCTTGTATATATCTTAGTTCTACTTTTCATGGGCTTATGGAAGCCACCGTGCAGTAAGACTGTGCTTAGAGGCTAAATCTGGAATTGTAGACTCTGTCACAGATATATGTGTCCTACTTATTACTCTGTGCCAAAGAAGCAAGATGGGTCCACTTTTAAGTTTTTTAATTTTAAAAAATTCACAAAATTAAGGGATGGAGAGATGGCTCAGCAGTTAAGAGCACTGTCTGCTCTTGCAGAGGACATAGGTTAGGTTCTCAACACCCTCATGGTGGCTAACAACGATAGCTCCAGTTCCAAGGGATCTGACACCTTCTGGCATCCATTGGCATAGTACACATGGGTGCACTTACATACATGCAGGCAAAAGTCATACATATAAAGTAAAATCAATCAATCAATAAAAATTTAAAAATTACAAAATCAAGGTTGGAGAGATGGTTCAGAAGTTAAGAGCATCAGTTGCTCTTGCAGAAGACCTGGTTCAATTCTCAGTACCCACATGGAAGCCAGCAACCATCCATAATTTCAGTTCCTGGGGATCTGATGTCCTCTTTCCACCTCCTCGGGCATTGCACATCATGGGCACATTTACATGTAGACAATACACATAAAATTAAAATAATAAATAAAAAACATTTTAGTAAAACATGGTAAAAATGTCTGTCATCAGTAATTAAAGCTTTACTACTCTTCATTATTCATTCTTTTCAATTATTCAATATTTTTTAAAACAAGGCTTTAGAATCAGAATGAAGATATGTCATTTTTCCAATGTCATTTCTATAGCTAAATGTACTCAACCAATAAACTCTATGCTCACATCTAAATCCCGATGCATTTTGTTTTGTTTGGATTTTCTTTTATAATATCCATGTGTTTTTATATGATTTTGTAATTATTTTAAATTTTTAAAAATTATTTTTTATTTAATGTATATGTGTGTCTTGCCTGAGTGTATGTAAGTGCACCCATGTCATGAAAAGCCCGCAAAGGCCAGAAGAGAGCATCAAATTCTCTGGAACTGGCACAGATGGTTGTTAGCTGCCATGTGGGTGCTGGGATTCAAACCCAGGTCCTCTGCAAGAACAGCCAGTGAACTTAACCACTGAGCCATCTCTTCAGCCCCAGAGACATTTTTACCATATTCAACACTAAGATTATATATGTATTATAGGACAGGATGAAAAGAAATATTTCCCTTTACAAACATTTGAGATATATAATAGTTAACTTCATTTTGTGCATCTTTTTCTATTTCCTGGCAAATTAAGTGTAAAAAAGAACATGTTTGCTCCAGTCAGCCTCTCCTAGCCCCACAGGGATCCTTGGGAAAGTCGGGGATTGTGCCACTGTTTCCATTCTTCCCCCCTTAAACTCAAAGCTCTTAATCTTACACAGATCTACTTCACGATTAGCTGTGGAATCTCACACCACATTATGTAGTCTCCCCAAGTATCTGTTTCTGTAAAATGGAGCTAATGATCTGACCCAACTCCCTAGGGTTGTGCTGAGGAATCCATGAGATACTGCAGGTGAAGCTCTTGCCATGTTGTCTTGTATGTTGTAGGTACTCAACAAATGCTAGCTCTTAGAAAGGCTATTTAAGTGGCTATCAGGATGTTTAACTGTGAAAATAGGGAGCCAAATCATGTACCTTGACTTAATACTGTAGAATATGTGCCATATTCATACTGGAAAATAGGGCATAAATCCTTCTTTAACTAGTGCCATCAGAAATGCTTATTTAACTAACACTTAGAAGTACAATTATGAATTTCCTTATTGTTTATTCTTTCAGGAACATTTCAAGGGTTTATGCTTTGGAATGTATTTTATTACAAATCTGGAGTGTTGTTTTATAAGACCCTTGAGACCTTACCCACTCAGTAGCTGGAGGGGGAGCTTTTAAAAACACAGCTTCTGATCATATGCCCTCCTTCCAGTGGCTTTCCCCCTCTGAAACTTAATATCCAAATGTCCCATATTCAAGATGTTCTGAAATCTATCCTCAACTTTCCTTTCTTCCTTCTGCTCCAGTATGTCATGCAAGAATCTGTGAGTTGGTGGGTTTTCTACTTGGGGAAATTCTGTACATGCTTCAATGCCCAACACAAATGTGACTTCCTCTAGGAAGACTTCCAGAATGCTGCCAGTCAGAATTAAGAACATTTTCCTTAGGTCTGGGCCTGTAACTCAGCATTAGAGTGCTTGACTAATATGTGTGTGGTCCTAGATCTAATCCCCAGTACTACCAGGGATAGCGCCATAAAACAGGGTGACCCAGAAGGTTTTTGATATTTTTAATTAAATTTTTTAAAATAATAATTCACTATTGAGTGCTTCCTCTACAAGAATAAGTAAGGTTCCTATGATCCTGGCCCCTGCTGCTCTACAGAGAAATAGACCTATAAGTGCATCAGAATCCAGGGGCAGTGCACACTACATCTGTGGGGTTGTGTGGGAGAGTGTGTGGTCTGCGCCATCTGCTGCTTTCATCTCTGGCACTTGCATCACCCTTCCCTAGCCTTCTCTACACTGACCAGATTGTTCCCCCTTTGGCTAGTCAGCTGCAGGGCTGGGACGTATTATGACGGAGTGCAAGAACACTGCATTTTATGTCCAAACGGAACCTTCCAAAATGAGGAAGGACAAGTCACTTGTGAACCATGCCCAAGGCCAGAAAATCTTGGGGCCCAGAAGATCTCAGACTCATGGAACATGTCTGAATGTGGAGGTAAGGACGCTGTCTGCCCCTTCATACTCCTCAGTCTCCAGCAACATTGTTAAGACTAAGCCATCTCAAGGCCCCTGTGTGATGGGCATTGGACCTTGGGCTTCCTACAAGTAGGAACCACGTTGAGTTCATTTTTCGACCCACACATTGTTCATCATATAAGCAAATGAACAAAGATGAGGAATGGGCTGGGGATGTAGCTCAGTTGGTACAGTGCTTGCCTAGCATACATGAAGACGAGGGTTTGATCCCCAGTACAACATACACTAGGCATGGGGTCACATACCTGTGATCCCAGTACTTGGGAGGTAGAAGCAGGAAGATCAGGAGTTCAAGGTTATCTTTGACTACATAGTGAGTTTGAGGTCACCCTGGGCTACATGAGACCCTATATCAAAAGGGAAAATAAAGGGGATGGAGAAATGGCTCAGTAGTTAAGAGCACTGGCTGCTCTTGCAGAGGACCTGGGTTCGATACCCAATACCCAATATGGCAGCTAACAACTATCCATAACTCAGGTTCCAGGGGATCTGATACCCTCTTCTGACCTCTGTGGGCATTGCACAACACAGGTGTACCTACATACATGCAGTCAATAAACTCATACACAAAGAGTAAAAATAATAAAATATTTTTAAAGGAAAATAAAAACAAAAAGATGGGGAAGAACACATTGGTAGAAAGATATGAATTTTGCGATTATCTACTTTCTTTACTCTCTGCAGATTTGCACACTGACCTGAGCCATCCCCCAGTCGACAGGGACTCTAAGCATGCTCAGCTTTGGCCTCAATCCACAGCTCTTTAAATTGAAAACAACTATGCTTCAGTTTATTTTTGTTAAAACTGGTACCTCCTCTGTGGAGTTTTTAATAGCCATAAAATTTAGCTTTGAAGCCAAGCTCGGTTAGGTTCGGTGGGCTGCTTTCCCAGTTGTTACGTTATTAATGTCTTCCCTTCATTAAACTGGAGAAACATGGCTCCTCCAGAGGCCAGAGGGAGGGGTTATCTGAGTGGCACTTCTAACTGCTGGAGGGGGGAGCAGGGCAGTGTGCCAGACCTGCTACCCCATGGCCCTCCTGCCAGTGCTTTCTTGTCCAAGCCTCAGTATCCCATCTAAATGACTCTAAACTAAAATCCAGGGCTATTTCCAGCTTTAAATGAGCTCTTCTGATTTACTGTATGATTCCTACCATATCTATGGCTTGTTAGGAACTTCCATAGCTAACTGAATGGTTCTTAAAGAGGGATTTTGGTCATCATTTCATCCTTGTATGTGACTTTATTAAGATATATTTATAGCAATAAGAAAATTAGAAATAATGATACTAAGGATGTGGCTCAGCTGGTAGAGTATTTGCCTAACAGGTATGAATCCCCAGCACTGCATAAACCAGGCATGGTGTTGCACAGCTGTAATTTCAGCACATAAAAGGTACAGACAGGAGAATCAGAAGTTCAAGGTCATGCTTAGCTACAGAGTGAGTTTGAGACCAGACTGGGATACATGAGACCTTGTCTTGACAGGAAAATTTATAAATATTAATAGCTGACATTTACCGAATACTTACCTTTGCCCAGGCACCAGGCTAAACACGTGACATGAATTATTCATGAAGTGTCTGTATCATTACAACAGCTCTGTGAAGCTAGTGACTCAACTCATTGAAGGTCACACGGGCAGGAATGGAGGATCTGGAGTCAGAACCCAAGTGTACCAAGCTTCAGACTCCTGTCCTGTATGTTCTTTAAATGCGGTTTTATCTGCAAGTTATGTGTAAAAAGAAGATCAACAGAAGAAGGGTGGGTGAGGTGGCACACACCTGTGATCCCAGCACTTGGGAGGTAGAGGCAGGAGGATCAGGAGTTTGAGGTCATCTTGAACTCCCTATCAAGTTCAAGGCTAGCCCCGGGCTATATAAGACCCCTGTCTCAAACAAAAAATGGGCCTGTTAACAGTCAGGTATGGATGGAGGAGGGATGGGGGTCCTATCCCCTCACTGCTGAACAGTTTGCCACTTATAGACTCAGGGAGAAGGAGAACCACTGCCTTCAGTTGTGTATCCACTGATGACCCCACCAGGCTCCGATGAATAGTTCTAATCCAGTCCCTGGTTAAACTAAGTAGGTCACAAAACAAAATAAAAAAGAATCTGGGAATGGGACTGGTAGTGATGGGTGTGTGTATGTGTGCATTACTAGGGAGGTAGATAAAAGAGTGGGGGAGGGAATAATCAGAATATATTGTATTATATATGAATATATATATGAAATTGTTAGATAACATTGATAAAAAGGAACTGGAAAAACACCAGAAATCCACTAAATAAATAAATAAATAAATAAACAAATAAATAAAACAAGGATATAGTTAGGATTGCAGGAGACAATTTTTATAGCATCTTGCCACTGATAAGCTAATTTAGAAAGAACAAGTAAGTGCTTTTAAGAATCTTTTCATTAAGGCTGGACATGGAAGCATATGTACTTAGAAGGCAGAGGCAAGCACTCTGTGAGTTTGAGGCTAGCTTAGTCTACATAGCAAGTTCCAAGCCAATGGGGCTACATAGTGAGACCCTGTCTCAAAAATTAAAGAACAACAAAAAATAATCTTTTTATTAATGTCTTCATTTCCTTTCCAAGTCTTGGGGGAGAAATGAATCATGGCTTAAAATCAGTGCCACTGCATTCCTCTGTCTGTGTGGACTGGGTTAGCTGGATTTGGTAGATTGAGGTAAGCGGGGGCATACCTCAGTGCCAGGAGATGGGAATGAGTAAATGGTGTAACATATTATTTAGGTCTTCACGTAATTCTCTAAGTGTGGTGTGTTAGCTACTTTTCTGTTGCTGTGATAAAACACCATGACTAAGGCAACATACTGAAGGAAGAGTTTATTTCAACTTACATTTCAGAGGAATAAGAGGCTAATCATGGCAGGGCAGGCATGGCGGGAGGCAGCTCCAGCCGAAAGCCGAGAGCTCACATCTTTAACAGCTGCAGGAAGCAGAGCAAGAGTCAATTGCAAGCAGGATGAGGCTATGAATTGTCAACGTGTCCCCCAGCCCAGTGATAGCTTCTTCCAGTAAGGCTGTACTTCCTGGGGATCCCATGACCACCCCTAATATCTGGGGACCAGATATCAAGTGTTCAAATACTTAGCCTATGGGGGACACTTCATAGTCAAAGCACCCTACCAAGTGAGGGTGGACTTCTGTGTCTAATTGCCAGATTGACTCCAGAGCAGAGATTCTCATTCTCCCCAACTCCACTTCTCCCACCCTCATCATTACAAGGCATCCTTTGGGCAAGGTGCAGGCCTAGGTGCCAGATATATTGGGCCTTTCCCAGACTGGAAGCAAATGACACGTGACTCCTTGGTGCCAATCTTTGCCCTAGGCTGAATGTAAACTTTGGGCTCTCACCTGCCCCCTACTAAGGGTCCTGATGGGGCTGATTGGATGCTTTTCACTGAGCTGGGAGCCAAGGTCAGTGGGGAGTATGAGGCCTCACACAGGTTGTTCTCATCTGTGGAGAAGTGGGGAATGGTTTCCCTGAGGGGCCTCACTCACCCAGGGCCATTACTCCCTTTCAAAGGCCTGTGCCAACCTGGTGAATACTCTTCAGATGGCTTTGCCCCTTGCCAGCTCTGCACCCTGGGTACATTCCAGCCTGAAGTGGGCCGTACTTCCTGCTTTCCATGTGGGGGAGGTCTTCCTACCAAACATCTGGGAGCTACTTCCTTCCAGGATTGTGAAACCAGAGGTGAGTACTAGCTTGCCCTTTTCTAGAACTCCATTTCTCTGTTGAATACCACAGGAGTCTGATAACGGTGTGATCCAGCTCATTCCAGGGTGCCCCTGTGATAGGGGCTTCAGGTCTCCGCCAACCATCTTGACCCCTTCAGTCAGGTCTGGCCTTGGACAAATGAGTCATGAGCAGGTTTTGCACACCAACCTCCTGGGCCCCAGTCCTCCATTATCTCAGTGTCCTGGCCTAGAGCCTCCCCCAGAGTCAGGCCTACCTTCCTCCCCTACCTCTCCCAGGAAGCTCAAGTCAGCCTCCATCTGTACCCTCAGGATTCATGACCTGGAAGACCAGAGGTAACCACTGCTTCCTGCAAAGAACCATAAATGCTTTGAGTCCTGTGCATCCCATGTGCTCCTTAGTATTTTTTCAGTGCCCTGAGTCCCTCCCCGACTGGCTGTTTGGGGAATTAAGTGTTGATTAATCCCAGATTCTCAGAAAAGCACTAAGGTACAATTTATATTACAAACCTTGAAACGTGATTAAAAAATAGCCTTCTTCTTCACAGTTCAATGCTCGCCTGGACATTTCTACAACACTACCACACACCGATGTATTCGTTGCCCATCAGGGACATACCAGCCCGAATTTGGGAAAAATAACTGTATATCCTGCCCTGGAAATACTACCACTGACTTTGATGGCTCCACCAACATAACGCAGTGCAAAAGTAGGTTTCTCAGACTTTTCAAAGTCTGGATTAAAGGGCAAATGTCTGGGTTGGGCTTGGGCAGGGAATAAGGAAGCAGCTGGAGGTCCCAGGTTCATTCAGAACCATGTGCATGCTATTAGCCCCACTCATAGCTTTGTGGGAGAGGAGGGCCACAGTCTCTTCAGCTGTTAACATGGGGACCATAGCTTTGACCCAGAAGTATTTACCTCTTTTTGTATGTGTGGTGCTGAGGATTGAACCCAGGGCTTAGGACACTGTGCATATTCTGACCCTGAGCCCCATCCCAATCCCTTTTCTCCAAGCACAGCTATACTTTGCCCTGGGGATAAATTCAGTTCAGTCCAGCTCGGTATGCATTGTCTGAGGGCCCCCTGTGCCTGGCGTCCCTCGAGGTCAGCCTGGCCAGGCTGCTGGGAACCCAGCTGTGGGGTTGCAAATGAAAGGTCTCTAGAGGGTATGGTAGGAGGATGGGGCCGATCAGGAGAGAGCTTCATGCTCCAGACAGTCTTTGAAGGGGGTGCAAGCTTAGGAAAGCAAAAGGCCTTCTGGGAGCAGATTCTTGGACTTGAACACAGAAGAGCTGGTAGACCAGAAAGGGAGGTCTTGAATGCCATGCTAAGGAATCTGATTTGAATTTTAGCAATGGGAGTGCAGATCATTTAAGGACTTGCTACTGTGGTATTTCTCCCTGACTTATTATATAAAATTCTCTATTAAAGTTCCAAAATAAAGCTTAGCTACTAGTGTATCTTTAAGACAACAGTCCAGGTAAGCCAGGAGACCCCACCAAACTGGAGGAACTTGGGGTTGACAGGAGAATTGGTGGAATTTTATGATCAGAAAATTACCTAGTTTTCTCTGTTCTTTTCATCTGTTTTGTTTGCAGTACTGGGGATTGAACCTAGGGCCTTATGCATGTGAGGCAAGCACTCTACCACTAAGCTACAGACCCAGTCCTAAGTTTCCTCTCTATCTCAATGGATTTGTAGCCACAGAAAATGCTCTTGGATACTAGTTATAATGGCAATCTCACTGCCTTCCACGACAGCCATAGTGTTAAGGAATTCTTCCTCATACCAAGATGACACCACTCTATTCTTTGTCTTCTCACTCCCTGGCCCTGGCTGTCCCTCGGGAGCCCTGGGGGAAAGTTCCTCTCCAAACTCCAAGTTCCATGACTGTCCATTCCCCATCTTTTCTTCTAAGAAGAAAAGCCTACTTTTTTTTCCCTTTTTACTATTACTGCTAACTTCCAGTTATAATTAGAGAAGACAAAACTCATGCCTTCAATGCCTCTTGCACAGGTTTGCCCAACTGTATCAAGCAGTAAATTCCTTAAAGGTAATGACTATCTGGCTCAGTTCTGGGCCCCGACTCTTTGAGGGACATGTGGGGGATTCAGCACCTGACTACAGGGCTGGGGTGGTGAGTGTATGCTTGTGAGCTCTTTACTTTGGGTTCCAGAGGGAAAGATGCTGTGTCCCAGTGCTAACCAGTAGCTAATCAGAGCTCTCCACCTCTTAAAAATAAAATGTGGCTTTAACCAGAGAGGAAAATGAAAAAGCATATTTGTCTTGTCTTCATTAAATGTCTCAGGGACTGGACAGATGGCTCAGTGGTTGGGAACACTTGCTGTTCTTCCAGAGGACCCCACATGGCAGCTAACAACTATCTGTAACTCCAGTTCCAGGGAATCTCACCCATTCTTCTGGGTCCGTGGGCATTGGATGACATTGGTGCACTTACATACATACAGGCAAAACACTCATAAACATAAAATAAAAATAATAAAACATTAAAAAAATAAAAAGTCGTGGGGCTGGAGAGACATCTCAGCAGTTAAGAGCACTGGCTACTCTTGCAGAGGACCCGGATTTGGTTTCTAGCACCCTCATGGCAGCTAACAACCAACTGTAGCTCCAGTTCCAGGAGCTCCAACACCCTCTCCTGACTTCTGTGGGCAATACATGATATGGGTGCACATAGGCAAGACACGCATTCACACAAAATAAAATTTTAAAAATCTTTTTGAGACAGGTGTCTCAAAAAAAACCCCAAATAACTAAATAAGTAAATAAAGTCTTAGTCAAATATTAAGTGAGCTGTGCTCTGCCCACTGTGGCAGACCTAGAGCTTTTATGTCACATTCCCCAACGTGTAAACATGTAAACAAAATAGCAAAGCCTAAATTTGTTGACTTTGGTGTCTTCAAGCTAATGAGAAACAGGTGAGCTGCTCTGGGGAGCCCATGTTGCTTGGCTCCCACAGAGGCTCTAGACTACAGGGTCTGAGTTTCTGAGATGTGCTGTCTTCCCGCCTTCATCCTCCACAGCAACAGGGAAGCTGTGTTCTCAGCCACCCTTGTGGGCTCTGTGGTAGAGATGACGGTGTGGTGCCCTCTTAACTCATGGCATTTCCTCTCCAGACAGAAGGTGTGGCGGGGAACTGGGGGACTTCACAGGATACATCGAATCCCCAAACTACCCTGGGAACTACCCAGCCAACACAGAGTGCACCTGGACCATCAACCCACCCCCTAAGCGCCGCATCCTGATCGTGGTCCCCGAGATCTTCCTGCCCATAGAGGACGACTGCGGCGACTACCTGGTGATGCGGAAAACCTGTGCGTCTCTCTCTGGGCTTCCCTCTTCTGCTAGGGCCGGCTGGGAAGCCTGATGGCCTGACCCCTAGCTTTAAACGTGAAGAGCAGGCCTAGACACTCACCTCCAGAACAGAACAGAGATAGAACACGAATTTATAGAATTGCTGCTAAGACCACACAGGGAGGCCTCTTGCTGACCAGCAAGGGGTCCTGCAGGTCAGCCTTGACTTGTTTATTCATTTGGGTGAGGTCCAGCCTCTTCATCAGGACCCAGAAAACCAGTGAGACTGGGGCTGGTCCATCCAAGAAGAAGAGCCTCTTCTACCCTGACTTAGGGTGTGGTGCCCATGAACAGATGCTGCTGCCATCAGTCCCGCTCCATGGCAGTGCTGCAGTGGCTCGGTCCCAGGCCCATCTCTTGCTGGCTCTGTGATCGTGGGTTGACATTCTGAACCTTACTATTCACAGTAGTCTTCTGTGTGGGTAAGGTGGGGGAAATGACAGTTGCTTCCTACTTGGGTTGTTAGGAGCACTAAAAAAGTTCAGATATGTAAAGCACTTAGAAAGGAGCTATGTCAATGTTTGCCATTCTTTAAAAAAGTACTAGCCTGTATTAATTATATAAAATAATGGATTTTATTATGACATCTTCATACATGTATACATCCTATTTACCCTTCATTAATCCCCTTCCCTTTCCCAACTCTTCTCTCTCTCTCTCTCCCTCCCTCCCTCCCTCCCTCCTCTTCTCTCTCTCCTGTGACTTACAGCATGGACCACAGTTCTTTATAGGAATACGGGCACCTCATCAGTGGCTAGAAGAAAATGTCTCTTCCCCAGCAACAATTAACTATATATATTAATTATACAGAATTTGGGGAGGGGAGGTGGAGACAGATGCAGAGACACTCATTAGCCCCTCCCCTCTCCATGATGGGTATTGACAGGCCCAATTTTGTATGGGTAATCACAGCTACCATGAGTTCAAAGGTGCAGTGGTCATTATTATCATGGTTAAAATACCTGAAGTTAGATGCAGTAAGCACGGCTAAGGGCTGGTCAGGCTCAGCCTTTCCTTGAGGTGAAGTATATCCCTGGCAGAATCTATTCCAGGACTTTCCACCACTGGAATGAGCCTAAGCCAGAGAACTCTTTTAGGTATGTATGTGTATGCTTGAGTATGCATAGATTACATGTGTGCAGGCATGTATGGAGGCCAGAGGAAAACCTCTATTGTTCTTCGGATGCAATCCATCTTACTTTTATTTAAGACAGTGTCTCTCATTGTAGTAGGCCAGGCTAGCTGGCCAGCAAACCCCAGGAACCCACCCATCTCCATCTCCTCAATGCTGAGATTACAAGCATATGACCACCATGCCAGACATTTAAAAAAATTATGTATTTGTGTCATTTTTTAAGGTTTATTTTTAATTATGTGTCAATGTGTATGAGCTTGAGTGCAGTTCCCAAGGAGGCCAGAAGAGGGCACTGGATCCCCAGAGCTAGGGTCCAGGAGGTTGTGAGCTACCTGATGTGGATACTGGGAAAGGAAATCAGGTCCTCAGCAAGAGCAGCAAGTACTCTTAACCAGTGAGCTATCTCTGCAGCCCCATCTGACTTAAAAATGTTGGCCTTGGGGATCAAACTCAGATCCTCCTGTTTGCAAAAGCAAGCACTTTACCGACAGAGCTGGTTCCCCAGCCCAAGAGTTCTTGAGTTTAACTTATCAAACAGTTTGAGTGTTGACAATGATACACATTCCCTGTCGGCTAGCTCCATGACACCTCTTGAACCTACCAATTTCCCTTGGCAGCTTCATCCAATTCTGTGACCACATATGAAACCTGCCAGACCTATGAACGCCCCATCGCCTTCACCTCCAGGTCAAAGAAGCTGTGGATCCAGTTTAAGTCCAATGAGGGGAACAGTGCCAGAGGATTCCAGGTCCCCTATGTGACATATGATGGTGAGTAAGAACTGTGAAGCTCAGGCTGCAACCTGTGGCAGGGGCAGCTCTGCTCTGAAGGGACTGGCTTCTGAGCCAGCTGGAAGATTGCTGACAAGCACCCGCTCAGCTAGACAAGCACAGTGAGACAAAAGGATGTGGCTGAATCATAGGGGCCACATTTTAAACAAGCATCTGGGTACACTTACTGTGGGGACGAAAACTGGTTTAGAAAATACTGAAGAATGAATACTGCTGAGGTGGCGGGAAGAACATGGCTGTTGGAGTCAGGTAGCCAGCTCTGTCTCTTTCAGGACTTGTATTAGTGACTTATCAGCTTTAAGCCATTTTCTTTATTTCTTCTGAAGATTGAATCTAGGGCCTTGCACATGTTAACACATGCTCTAATGCTGAGCCACATCCCTAGTGTACCATATGTGTGCAGTCCCCAAGTAGACTAGAGAGGGTGTCAGATCCCCTGGAACTAGAGTTATCGAAGGTTGTTAGCCACCATCTGAATGCTGGAGACTGAACCTAGGTCCTCTGCAAGAGCAGCCAGTGCTCTTAACCACTAGACTGGAGCCTTCTCTCCAGTCCCTTACTTCTAATTTTAAAAACTACTTTATTAATTTTATTTTATGTATATGACTGTATTGTGTGCATGTATGTAAGTGCACCCATGTCATGCAGTGCCTGCAAAGGTCAGAAGAGGGTGTTGGATCCCCTGAAACTGGAGTTATGGATGGTTGTTAGCCATTATGTGGGTGTTGGAACTCAAATCCAGGTCCTCTGCAAGAGCAGCCAGTGCTCTTAAATGATAAGCCATCTCTCCAGACTCCCTACATCTAATTTTTAAAGTCAGATTTAACATGCATATTCATAATGTAGTGGAACACACCTGAAATTCCAGAAAGAGGATAAGAAGTTCAGGGTCATCCCTGGTGAGTTTTAGTCTAGCCTTGGCTACATAAGACCTTGTCGCTACTCTTGCAGAGGACCCAGGTTCACAGATCCCAGCACCCATACGGTGGCTAACCACAGTCCTAAGTCCAGTTCCAGGGGATCCAACGCCCTCTTCTGACCTCCATAGG
Source organism: Eospalax fontanierii (assembly GCA_035773235.1). Classification (NCBI taxonomy): domain Eukaryota; kingdom Metazoa; phylum Chordata; class Mammalia; order Rodentia; family Spalacidae; genus Eospalax; species Eospalax fontanierii. The sequence continues at coordinate 174,528,495 of CM069524.1, read as the reverse complement.
TATTGCATGCATGGCAGGAGTGCACTTACATACATGCAGGCAATATACTCATATACATAAAATAAATAAATGGAATATTTTTAATGTAGCTGAGACCAGGGGAAATTATGCATACCCCTGGTTAAGCCCATGAGTGTATCTTCTATATGTCATAGCAGAAAATAGTTGAAAGCTACCACTTTGGCTGCATGGAAGCCCCTCTAGTCTTTCCTCAGAATCTATTTTAAGTATTTCTTGCAAGCTAGTCTGATATTTACTTTCGAAGTCTTGAAGACTAGAAATCACACTTGGAAGGAGCAGATGAGGAAGCCACAGACGCCCCTACCGGAGAAGGGCAAGGGCATGATGACAGGTGCTGAGCACTCCTGAGCACCAGGTATGCTTCATGGTGCCTTTAGCAGGGCACATTCCTGTGATTACCCCAGGAGGCAGACGTGGTCACTGCCTGGTTTTATAGATGAGGCCACTCAGGCTTAGACATTTAAATAACTGGCCCAAGGCCACAGCATTACAAAGTTGCAGACCTGGGATGACCCAGTCTGTGGGCACTCCAGAGCCTAGGTTCTTCTTTTTTTTTTTTTTTTTTTTTTTAAAGGAAGTCTTGATTTATTTTTATGTGGATGAGTGTTTTGCCTGCATGTATGTAAGTGACCATGTTGTACATTCCCACAAAGGCCAAAAGAGGGCATCAGATCCCCTGGAATTGGGGTTATGGTTCATTGTTAGCTGCTGTGTGAGTGCTGGGAACTGAACCCAGGTCCTCTAGAAGAGCAGCCAGTGTTCTTACTGCTGAACCTTCTCTGCAGTCTCCAGAACACATTTTCTCTCTCTCTTTTTTTTTAGTGGGGGAAGAGGGGTATGAGACAGGGTTTCCCTGTACACCTAGCTGACCTGAAAATCGCTACATAGACCAGGCTGGCCTTGATCTCACAGAGGTCTGTCTGCCTCTGCCTCCTGAGTGCTGAGATTAAAGGCAAGCACCACCATGCTTGACTAGAACACATTTCTAATGGTACACTCCATTGTAAAAAAGAGCCTCTTCTCCGAGATCCAGACACTGAAAAAGGATACAGGATTAAAATTTAAAAATAAGAAGGGCAAAAGTAAAATACAATAAGAAAAATTATGGCAGTGCCTATAATCCCAATACCTAATAGGCAGAGGCAGGAGGATCAGGAATTTAAGACCAGCTTTTGTTACACAAATTTATTACACAAGTTTGAGGCTAGCCTGGCTACATGAAACCTTATTTTAAAACTAAATAAGACTTATATTCTGATAATTTTATTTTTTGTTGTATTTTGAGACAGGATCCTATAGCTCATGATGTCATTATATAGCCCAAGGTAGCCTTGAACTTGTGGTCCTCTTGCCTCTATCTGTCAAGTGTTGGGATTACAGATGTTCACCACACCCTATTTAAAACTTGTTCACCTACTCATATCATATTCTCACTAAAATAAAGGAGTAAGAAGAAAGGAGTCATGTTAATAGTAGCAATGATATTATATATGGGTCAAATACTGAAGATGCTTCCAGGGAGCATCTCCCACACCCTCTCGAGGATGGTGTCATAATTCATGTGGCTTCTTACTACATGCGAGGCATGCAAAGAGGCTGTTTCTAGTGTGCCTGGGCTTTGGAAAGGACTGTGCTCTGCACCTGTATTTTCTGAGTTACGACTTCATAGGTCAGACTTTTAAAGTAGGGTGAGATTACATCTGGAGAAGGAATACTGTGTGCACTCTAATGTGTATGTCAGGACAAAAAAATCATTAATGAGAATGCAAAAAGAGCTTTCTTCTTTCTTCACCAGCCAATCCCTTCATCCCTAGCCCCATTTAAATAAAGGAGTGAAGAGTCTTGCTTCATGAATGAGAAGCTTGATCCCCTTATACAATCAATGCAAGGACAGAGAGATGGAGGTAGGCCAGGTGTTGGTAGAGAGGGAAAGCTAAGCTTGCATGGGTAAGAAGAGCCAAGAACAGAGTGCAGAGACCCTACTATAGTAAAAGGTCAGAGGAGGAGACAAGCAAGGAATCCTCAGGGAGCAGCCAGTGAGGCAACAGGAAAACCAAAGGGCAGAATGTTTGAGAGAACTCGATGAGGAGGGCAGTGACAGCCAGGTCAAATGCTACTGATGCCTGAGGAGGAGTGAGGACCAAGAGTTGACCACTGGGACACACAACATGAAGGTCACTGCTGACCTCAGAAAGCAGTTTTGGAGGAGTTGTGGATGGGGGCAAAGCTGATGTGACTGGGTTTAGGAGAAGAGGAAAAAGCAAATTGGAAACAGTGAGTGCTGACCATTCCCTGGGACTTTATTAAAACAGAGTCAAGAAATGAAATGCTGAGGAAACTGGCAAGGAAGATGCTGTCAAGGGAGGCATCTTTAAGGACCAGAGACATAACTTGCATGTCTGGGCACTGAGGGGAAAGACCAGCAGAGGGCGAAATGTGTGTAAGGCAGAATCACTGGCATGTCTTGATCTGGGTAGGAAGATGGACCTAGTATGTGGGGTGGAGGACGGATCCTGGCTGGAGGCACAGAAGGCACTGAACTGAGGCAAGAGGAGAAAGGCAGAGCAGATGCCAACTTCTGGGAGGCTATGGCTGTTCTCTGCTAAATGTCTTCTCAGTATCAGAATGGAAAATGTTCTGAGAACAGGCAACAAAGAGGGACTTATCAAAAGTCTATTGCTTATGAAAAATGGAAGGACACTTTTGGACATAATTAAAACATGAGAAGAAAAATATGTCCTTTACTTTAACAGAAGACTACCAAGAACTCATTGAAGACATAGTTCGAGACGGCAGGCTCTATGCTTCCGAGAACCACCAGGAAATACTGAAGGTAAGTACCTGCCTCAGGTGAATACCTGGACAAGATGGTGTCGGCCTCAGAGCTTCCCAGGTACTACTCTGCCTTTCAGACACCGAGCCTGCTAGGGGCTTCGATCAGCTTCATCCCTTCCCTTGATTTAATTTGGGTAAATACTAGGTTTCTGTCTTCAGTGTTGTCAAGAGAGATTGCAGGGACACACTCACAAACACCCCCACATATAATTTATTCTTTGAGAATTTTATACTTGTATACAATGTATTTTGATCATACTCACCCTTTCCCTGATTCTAATTCCTCTCAGACCTCTCCCACTATATCACCCCTTCCAACTACATGTCTTTTTAAACTTATTTTAATAACCTACTATGTTCAGTTAGTGCTGCCCACATGCACACGGATATAGGGCAATCCACAGGAGCATGGGTAACCTATTAGGGGCCAGAGCCCTGAAGAAGACTGGCTCTCCCCAACCCAGAAGCCATCATTACCTGCCAGTAGCTCCTCAGTTAAGGATGAGTCTTTTCTCCATCCATCCTGGAATTTTGGCTCTCTTGCTCTTGTGCAGGAAACCACGGCTGCTGTGAGTTCAGTGGCCTCTCCTGAACTACTTTTTAAATTGGGATTTGTGAAGAGGTAGGGTTGAAAGGTGCATACTTAGAAATCCAAGCCAGAGGCACACGGTGCTTTTACACTAACCTTGATTGGCTCCTTGTTTATGCTTCAAGCCCAAAGCCCACCAAATTTTAGATGCTTATAAGTAATTAGCAAAGTGATACTAACCCTAAACTATTTTCCAAGTCTCTATCTCATATCTCATCTGGCTGAGAAAATAGTTTTCTGTATATTAAATTTTTTTTCATAAAAGTAACACATATTCATTATTGGCAATTAAGAAAAATTAAAACTGGAAAGAAGATAAAAATCAGAGGAAGTAATTTTCACAATGTGCTTTCCAGTTAGTCAACCTACCATTTGATCCTAGATCATTATGGTTCCATTGGCAAAATATCAGGAAGTTTGACAACTTTGGCCTGGTAACAAAAATTCTGTTCTCTTTAGGATAAGAAGCTGATCAAGGCTCTGTTTGATGTCCTGGCCCACCCCCAGAACTATTTCAAGTACACAGCCCAGGAGTCCCGAGAGATGTTTCCAAGATCTTTCATCCGGCTGCTGCGTTCCAAAGTGTCCAGGTTTCTGAGGCCTTACAAATGACTATTCCCATGTGCCACTCAGAACATATGTCCTACTGTGGGCTCAGTGGGCTGAAGCTGTCTACCTTCCACATGCCTGCATGCCATCCACATACCAGCATGCTGTAGGATATCACCACCTCCAGTATCAGTGACTTGCTAGAGGTCAATTTTTATAGATAATACAGATATTTTGGTAAACTGAACTTGGGTCTTCTTTCCCAGCATCAGGTATGGACAGAGAATGACTTTGAGCAGCACTGGCTTCTCATTGCTGTGGGCAGGGGTTGAGGATGCAGTGAGGGCTGGCTGTGCCTGCCTTCAGGCTAAGCAGGTGAGAGTCTCCTTCCCTTCCTGTTTATCACTCCTTCTCTAGTCTGTAGTGAAAAGGAGGCCACAGAAGCATCATTTCCTCCAGACCAGACCCCTCTCAGGGAATTTCTGCAGTCCAGCACAGGCTCTGAGCAGTCTGCACAGGCAGGCAGGAGGGGAGGGCAAGTTTTCCTGGAGCCATCCAGCCACCCTGAGGTGTGAGTGGACTCCAGGTCCCCTTAGCCTTCTCCATCCTCTGTGATGAGAGTTTCATCCCCAAACCTTGAGTTCTAAGTAGAAATCAAGAGGGGGAATTAGAAATAAAAGGAAAATAAAGCCCTTCTGCAGGCATTAACTGTGCATACATACTGCTCACCTTCCTAGCTCCCAATCTGAAATGCACAGAGCTGATTGGAGCACCCTCCTCTGTGCCTCAGGCACACAGAGCTTTGTGTTAGGACTTAAGAGTCCTGGACGTGATCTTGGTGGATGACAGTGATCCATCATGGAACGGAGACTTCACCATCCCTGAATCAGTATTGCCAAGGCTCTTTTCCCTAAAGGCCAGGAGGGAGTAGAAAGCCAGCCTGCTACTTGTACCTTCCTTCCCTTCCCTCCCCAGGCTGGAAGTGAGTCTGCACTGAGGAGACAGGGGATGCCAGGCTAGGCATTGTCATTCTCTGATGGTGTTGCCACATACCGGCTCTACAGGCTACAGAGTCACGTCAATTGGTCTGCACAGTGGGACCACACAGTCATCCCTTCCTACATGAACCTGAATTCTTGATATTATTAAGTTTTCAAATATTTTAATCCCCAGGCAAAAAATCTCATTATGGTGGATAAAAGAGAATACTGGTGAGCTAGAGATGTAGCTCAGAAGAAGAGCTCTTGCCTTGCGTGTGCTAAAGCCTTGATTTTGGACCCCAACACCCACCCCCTTTGCCCCCAAAGAATTTGTCAAACAAGCTGCCATTTCCCTAATGGATGGACTGACTACAACACCCATGGGGTTTTGTTATTTCAGTGATAACTAGGTCTGCACTCCAAAGTACTAAAAAGTGATTAACAAGTATTTTTGAAGACAGCAGAGTATTTCATTATTATTCAACTTTTTTTTTTACCTCAAAATTGTTTTCAATTGTTTGTTTTTGTTTTATGAGACAGCTGTAGCCCCAGTAGGCTTAGAACTTGCTATGTAGACTGGGCTGGCCTCAATCTTACAGAGATTTACCTGCTTCTGCCTCTTGAGTGTTCAGATTAAAGGTGTGCACCACAATTGGTTTCTTGGAGTTGTTTCTAACATATTAATGAAATTGATTTTTTTTTTTTGAGACAGGATCTCACTATGTAGTCCTGGCTGGCTTGAAACTCACTATGTAGAACATGTTGGCCTCAGACTCATAGAGATCCACCTTGCTTCTGCCTCCCAAATGCTGGGATTAGAGGTGTGTGCCACCGTGCCCAGTGATACTGACTTTTTAAAGGCCCTAATGAAACTTCTCATCTTTATTTGAATGGAATTTCTCTTCAAAAACTGAATATCCTGCCAGGCAGAGTGGCACTTGCAATCCCAGCACTCAGGAAGTAAAGGCTTAAAGGCAGGAGGATCAGGAATTTGAGGTCATCCTCAGCTACATAGGGAGTTTGAGGCTACCATGGGCTACATGAGACCCTAACTCAAAAAAATGATTTTAACATCTCAAGTTTAAAAAAAAACAAAAAACCATTAAGGAGCTACAGATTTAGCTCAGTGGTTAAGAGTACTCGCTGCTCTTGAGGAACTGGGCTCTGTTCCCAGCACCTACATGGGTCAACTAACAACCACTTGTGACTCCAGTTCTAGGGGCTCTGATGCCATCTTCTGGCACATGAGGTACACACACACACACTCAGTCCCAAACACATACACATCAAAAATAAATTAAAACACTTTGAAATTGATAGGCTACAATTTAACCCATATTTCTGAGTTTAACCATGAACTGGAAATTTAGATTTCATTTCAGTGAACCAACTGATAAGAGGTGGGATGAGCTCTGCTATTCTGTCCAGGATTTCCAGTGACTTTATGCTCATGAAAGAATGTTCTGTGCTGCCATTCCTGGAGGCTGGGGGTGGCCATACTTCAGGACTGGCAGGCAGCTGCATAGAACCAGTGGCTGTGAAGCATCCTCCAGGAGCAGGTCACACACACCAGAACTGTGCTGCTGGTACTAGCACAAGCCCATGAGCCCCTGAAGCTTCTGCTCTAGACCGTCAGCCACCCTGAGAGATGCTGTGATCTTGTTGGGAGTTTGGATAGCTAGGGCCACTGTTACCACCTGCCAAGTCAATAAATACTTACTGAATATCTGTCATGTGCCAGGTACTGTTTAGGCCCTAGAATCTCACTGAGGGCCTCAGTAATAAGACAGATCTTCCCCCTCATGAGCTTGCATTTCAGAAGGAAGAGACAGACAATAAACTTGAAAAGAATTTGCTAGTAGTAAGTGCTATAAGTGCTATGTTGTATATTAAAACTGATTAATGTAACAGATGGCTGTATGGCTACTTTAGGTGTGGGAACTGTAGATGGCCCATAGGGGAAAGTGACCGTCAACTGAAAACTACATGGTAAGAAGGAACCAGCCTAGGGAAATCAGGAAGGAAGAACATTCTAGAGAGAGGAACCCCAAGAACAGAGGCTGTGGGCAGAGACAGCTGTATGCATGTAAGTCAAATCAATAGGCAAGTAGCACCTGACCAGGTCAGAGAATCACACAAGGGCCAGATTCCATCAGCTCTAGAGTTCAGGAGGGGTTTGGGTTTAATGTCAAATATGCTGTGAAGTTTACAATGGATTTAAGCAGAGGAATGGGATGGTTTATGGTTTGTTTGTTGTATGTTTGGGAATGTTTGTGTATGTGCAGATGCACATGTGTCCATGTGCATGTGGAGGCCAGAGGACAACCTCGGGTGTCATTCTCAGGTGTCATCTATCTTGTCTTTTGAGAACTGGTCTCTTACAGGCCTGGAGTTCACCAAATATGCTAGGTTGGCTAGAGAGGACCCAGGGACCTGCCTATCTCTGCCTCCCAGACAATGGGATTACAAGCACTCATCACTACAGCCAGCTTAGCCTGTCCTCCCCCACACCTTTAAAAATGAGTGTTCTGGGCATGGATCTCAGGTCTCCATGCTTTACAGCAAACCCTTTACCCATTGAGCCATCTCGCCAGTCCCCTGGCTTGGTTTTAAAAGGGAGCAGTCACTGCTATGTGGATTGTTTTGAGGAAGCGGGCTTGGAAACAGAGTGTATAGGCTGGTGCCACACCAGACACTCATCCAGGGTAGGATGGGGGCAGGGGGTGGGAAGGTAGTGGTCTACAATGGGATCTACAAAGCTGAGCTTCCAAGAGCTGGTTCTGTGGGTGAGCTGGGATAGGGAGAGGGAGGGAATCTGAGTCTTGCCTTCCAGCTGTGAATGTTGTTCTTTAACCACTTACTGAAGTGCTGCATCTGTGATCCTGCAGCAGTCCCTTGGTTTCCAATGCTAACGAAAGCCTGCCTTTTCACATTAACAGATGGTTATCTTCCCTCTGGGAAATTGCCTCCTCTGAATCATCATCCCCTGAGCTTGAGGTGCCATGTCTGTAGGCATTCACCGGATCTAAATTTGCAGGTAGTTTTCAAATACATCATGTGGTAACTTGGGAAGGACAAGGGCTGTACTGCATCAAGTAAGGACTCTTTTGCCCTGGAGTAGGTCTTTGTAGGAAGATGGACCAGGGCTGTTGCCTGCTGCAGATTGCTGCAGCTGGTCAGCCTGTGCACAGGGAAACCTAAGGTCCCCATCAAGCCCATCTGCAATGGTCTCAACCCAGAAGAGACATCACTGTCTAGGACTGCTGCATCTTTGCTTCCTGACCCACAGCAGGATGATGTGCCCTGAGCGCCTTCCCTAGGTCTACACCACTTCTCACTGGCATCTGGGACGTAAACAGCTCAACAGAGAGTGTTACTCATGGTCTCCTGAGGCCAGCTGTGAGTTGCCTCCAAATCCAGCTCCTGGGAGAGGCCAGAAGGGGACCATCTAAAAGAAAGTAGAGGCCACCATTAGTCTTCTTTTCTGTGACCATCTCCCACTCCAGGGGTGTGTGAGTCCAGTTCAGGGGTGTCCTAATATTTAAGGAAGTCTACCTCCTTTCTCTAGGTAGTCCTGATCAGCCTGCAGGAGATCCTCAGGAGGCTGGTGGCTCAGTAGGGCTGCTCCTGTGATGTAAGGGAGTGAGTGATTCAGCCACAGAGACCAAAGTAAGCTATGATTGCAGCAGCCCTCAGGGACAAGGCCAGCCTGGACACATAGCAAGAGTCTGTCTCAAGTTGGGCATGGTGGCTCACACCTTTAATTCCAGGACTGTGGAGGCAGAAGCAGGTCTGTGAGTTCAAGGGCATCCCAGGGCTGTCTTAAACAAAACAAAACAAGACACAAATGCTTATCACAGATCTCCCCAGATAACCTAGTAGGAGCAAAATAGATTTAGAACTTACAGCCACTTTTTTCTAGTTGAATAAAAACAGTACAAATTAAGCCTATCAACAGCAGTGACAACAGCTCATATTTTCTTGGTTTTCAGGTTGCCTCATCAGGGAAATGCAACTGCAATCCTCAGTTACTAACAATTCATTTTGTGTTTGTTCAGTTATGTAACATATGTTTATTGAGGGCTTACAAAGAACTAAACATTGTAGGAGCCAGGGGTATAGCAGTGAGAAAAATAAATCTCTGTCCTTGAGAGACAAAAAACAAATGACCACTTAGAGTCAAGCGGTGGTTAAGTGATGCTAAGATGGACAATGAGGAGGTAGCAGTGGCTATTTTCAGTAGGATGAACTCATCACTGGAGTCATGAACCAGGCTTCATTCGGGGCACTGGTTTCTCAACCAAACCTGGCAGCTCTGGCCCTGGCAAGCTCCTTTACTCACCTAGGGAGAATTCAGCACAGCATGAACACACCAGGCTAACCACAGTTGGGAGTGAATAAACAGTTCCTGGAACCAGCGCCACCTGGTGGCTTGATAACGAAGTTGACCTATGTTTTAGTTTGCCATTTGTCTGAGAGCTTAACTGCCCCACATTCAAAATAAAAAGCTATCAGGGAGGGCACTAAGGGTCAGGGCTGATCTTTGGCACTGATTGGCTACATGCTGTCTGGTATAACTGTCAGAGTGTATGGGTTTAGATCTTTTCTTCCCTCTGCCTGGCCTAAAAATGACTAAGTCACTAATTTAGGTCATTCAAGCTGTTTGCAATACAGTCTCACACACACACGCACACACATTTACTCACATGCATATTCTCCTTTTAATGTTTAAACACTAGGGTAGGCGTGTGTGTGTGTATTGCAGAGTCAGGAAGGAAAAGGAACTGGATGAGGGGGCTTGTAGAGATAGCTTGGTGGTAACTAGCACTTGCTGCTCTTGCATAAGACTGCAGTTTGATTCCTGGCACCCATGTCTGGCTGCTCACATCTGCCTGTAACTCCAGCTCCAGGGGATCCAACACCCTCTGCTGACCTCTGCAGGCACTGGCACTCACCTGCATACACCAAAACACAGACATACACACATCATTTAATTAAAAAAAAAAAAAGAAATTGAAAGAATAATGAGAAAATCACCCCAGTTGAAATCTTGTGTAGCCCTTGAGCATTGGAGGGTCCAGGAGCCACCTAACCTTGAATTGTTTTCTCATCCTAAATTCTTTTCTATGGACTGAAGTATAATTTCAAAACAGTATGACGGTTTTTGCCTTTTCTACGTGATAGTCTCATATATGAAATGTCTTCATGGAGCAGAGAATGGTGGCCTATGCCTTTAATCACAGCACTCAGAAGTCAGAGGTAGGCAGAATTCTGAGTTCAAGACCAGCCTGGTCCACACAGTTGTGGTGTTTACTATGTAACATCATACTGAAGCTGGATTTGCATTAATAGAGAACAACCTGACTCTTAGTATCCTTTTTTAAAGCCAGGAGTAGACTTGAACTGATGAGAACCTATTCCTTCAGAATTCTCTCCAAACTGTGCTCCTAAGCAAGGTCTTTACTTATTCTTTATTGAAACAGCATCTCCAGCATGAAATAGGGAAGTAAAAGTCAGACCTTTATCAGAGAAGAATTTTGCCCTTAGATCCCTAGACTCAGAATACTATACACGCAACTACCAACAATTTCTCTCATTGTTTGCAGCAAGATAAGCACTATTTCAGCATGCATGCACACATTCATATATTATTTTGGGTGGAGGGCAAGGAAGGGTCACGAGGGACTAAGGTCATATGTCCAGGTCACATGAGGGGCACCTGACTCAGCTTACTTACATTATACTGCAAGGATAGGTAAAAGTCATTTGTCCAGCGTATGCCCAGATCATAAAAGTCATTACTACATATTGTGAGTTCTAGGCCAGACAGGGCTACATAGGGAGACCTTGTCTAAAAATAAATAAATGAAGGAAGGAAGGAAGGAAGGAAGGAAGGAAGGAAGGAAGGAAGGAAGGAAGGAAAGAAAGAAAGAAAGAAAGAAAAAGAAAGAAAGAAAGAAAGAAAGAAATGTCTGCACAAGTTTGGAGTTGAATGCTTGGTCTCCAGGTGTCGGCACTATTTTAGAAAGTGCAGCTTAGCTGGCAGAAGCTGGTCCTACAGGGAATATGTCCTTCTCTGAGATTTAGCTTTCCTCGTGCTCGTCCTCCCAAGACTCCCATTATGTCCTCCATCGTTCCTGGATTTGTAGCTCAGTGTTACCACTCATTTGCTTGTGCCCTTATGCGAGTTACGTAAGCCAGTGAGATGGCTCCAAATAGGTGCTTGCTGAAGCCTGATGGCCTGAGTTCAATCCCTGGGACCCATGTGGTGGAAGGAGAGAACTGACTCCCGAAAGTTGTCCTCTGACTTCCACGTGTGCACTGTGGCACACACCTACCTACTCATAAGAAACGAGTAAGTAAATAAACAGGAACAAATTGCTTAAATTATCAGTGCCTCCGATTCCTTAAATGGTAAAAATAATGACAGAACTTACCTAGTGGGGCTCCTGTGAGAATTAAATGAATTTGTACATGGAATACTCTTGGAACACGGCCTAGGAAGTAGTAAGAGCTCAACAAATGTGGACTGTTTTAGCAGCATAACTACTTTCCAATGCTTGAGACTTGAGAATTCAATACCAGGCACATTCTTTTAAGGGGTGCCTGCATACTCTGCTGGTTCCTCCTGTTCCACTGAAACAAAACACTCCAGTTGCAGGTTTTCAAGTAGGGTACAATCTAGCAGCAATGTAGTGACAGCTGCAGTAAATGAAAGGTCACAGGCCTGAGTTGGGGCCTCTCAGAAGACCTTCCACGAGCCTCTATCATCCTGGGCTTAAAGGGAAAATGAGCTCTCCCAGTCTCCCGAGACAGTACTCTTGGGTTAGCCACAGCATACACACAAGCACACACACAGACACAGATATACAGACACCACACAGAGGCCTGCCAGTTCTTTACCTTGCCTCAGGTCAATCTTCAGGTCCTGGTGCATGAAGATGGCAATCCGTCTCCTTGCAGAGCCCAGAGCCATGCATTCTTGAGAACCACTTGTTGCAAAGTTGATGCTTCTATCATGGCCATATGCAACTTCTGGCACCAGGAAGACAAGTAAAGATCTGTACAACCTGCTGTGGTCAGTGGAACAAACACCCCTCCCTCCTGTTACTTTTAGTTTAGCTTTATTTTTTTTAATACACGTAGTCCAGGCTTGTATTGAACTCACAGTCCTCCTGCCTAGCCTCCCGAGTGCTGGAGTTACAGGCATCTGACCTCATTTCCAGTTCAAATTCCCCCCTAAGGCCATGAAATCATAAGGCAGAATGGGTCAGCATGTATCTAGGGGAGCACAGAACTTAAGGTGCAATGTGCTGATGAGGTATAGGCATCTTGGGAGTCTCATCTTAATAAAAAAATCATGAATAAGAAGCTGGAGAGGGGGTGAGGGAAGTCAGAACTTACACAGTGAAGTAATCAGGCAGTATCTTGACAAGACAAATTGGCATCTTTGAAAAAGGACAGATGGATATTATGTGCCTCCAGATGTGGTGTTCTGAGAATGAAGCATCCATACACATGCTCAGGCCAAGAATGCATCGCCTCACTCTAGATACAAAAACATCTACCACCTCAAAATAAGCAACACTCCGTTTAAAAAGGGAGGGGTTGGGGTAGATCTTAGTGGAAGAACATCTGCTTAACATGTGTGTGAATATATGGATTTGATCCCCGGAACTAAGAATAAAATAAATTAAAATAAATAAAAATTTCAAAAACAAGAGGGAGCCCTTCTTTGAGCCTTACAGGCATGATGATACATGTCTGTAATCACAGCACTTGGGAGGGTGAGGCAGGAGGATCACAAATTTGAGGCTACCTTGGACTACATAGCAAGTTCAGAGCTATCTCAGCTACATAGGGAGATTCTATCTCAAAAAATGTATGTATGTGTTGCCTACCACACACAAAGCCCTGAGTTTGGTCTCCAGCATTGCATAAAACCAGGTGTGGCTGTACACACCTGTAATCTCAACATTAGGGAGATGGAGGCAGGAGAATCAGAAGTTCAAGGTCATCCTCAGTTATATAGCAAGTTCAAGGCCAGCACAGGCTACAGGAGATTCTGTCCCCACCTACACACACACAAAACTGAAAACAAAAAACAACAAAACAAAACAAAATCACCATGAATTGGTGTTCAAAACACATAACCTACACAACAGAAAAGAAATTATATTTTTGTTTCAAAGATACCATCCAGAAAGTAGGAGAAACTTTTGCAATGCAAATCTGTATCTGACAAAGGACTTTTTGCTACAATATATAAAGAACTCATATAATTCAATAATAAAAAGGTAACCTGATGTTCAAATGAAGAAAAAAATCCAAGTATCTATTTATCCAAAGAAGATAAATAAATGGCAAATAAACACCTGAAAAGATGCTCAGCATCATTAGCCCTTAAGGAAATGCAAATCTCAGTGAGATGCTGTTTCATTACTACTGGGGTAGTAACCACAAACATAATCATAAAGACTGATTAATAGCAAATGTTACCTAGAATGTGCAAGAACTGGAACCCACATATAACTTTATTGGTGAGGTAGGATGGTGCAATCACTTTGAAGAGCAATTTATTAGTTCCTTAGAGATTAAACATAGAGCTACCATATGACCCAGCAATTTTATCCAAGAGAAATGAACAGATTGCACAAAAAGGCCTGATCGTGAAAGTTCATAACAAAATTAACCTTAAGAGCTAAAAAATGGAAACAAGCCAGGTGTGGTGTCACACACTTGTAATCCCAGCACAAGAGAGGCTGAGTCAGGAGATTTTGAATTTGGAGGCTAACCTACACTATGTATCAGACCCTGTCAGATCAAAATAACGATGATGATGGTGATGATGATGATGATGATAATGATGATGATAAAAGCAAAAAAAGGAGTTGGAGAGAAGGCTCAGTGGATAAAGTGTTTGCTGTGCAAGCATGAGGAGCTGGTTTGGAGCCCCAGGATCCATATAAAAAGCCAGGCACGGCAGCATGTGCCTATAATCCCAGAGCTGGGAGATGGAGACAGGAGGATCCCAGGGGCTTGCTGGCCAGCTGATCCAGCCAATAAGTGAGCTCCAGTTTCAGTGAGAGACCCTCTTTCAAAAAGATAAGGTGGAAAACAATAGAAGAAGACACCTAGCATGGACCCCTCTGGCCTTCACACTCGTACACACTGGTACACACACACACACACACACACACACACACACACACACACACACATCCTACAGACAAAAGGTGAAAGCAAGTCAAATGTTCATCAAGTGATGAATGGCTAAACAAAACAGGACATAACCATACAATGGACTATTACTTGGCCATAATAAAGTACTGGTACATTTCCAAAACAGATGAACTTTGGAAACAATACTAAGTAAAAAAAAGCCAGTCATGGCAGAATGAGGTGGTATATGTCTTTAATCTCAGCACTTGGGAGGCAGAGGCAGGCAGATCTCTGTGAGTTCAAGGCTAGACTGGTCTGCATAGGCAGTTCCAGGCCAGCCAGGACTACATAGTGAGACCCTGTCTCAATAAAGAGGAGAAGGAATAAAGAAGGAGGAGAAGGAGGAGGAGGAGGAGGAGGAGGAGAAGGAGGAGGAGGAGGAGGAGGAGGAGGAGGAGGAGGAGGAAGAGGAAGCAGCAGTTAGTGACAAAGACCAATCATTATATGATTTTAGATATACAAAATATTCAGGTAACAGGCGAATCTAGGAAGATAGGAAGTAGATTACAGGTTGTTGAGCGCCAGAGATTTGAGAAAAAAAACAGAATGACCAATAATGGGTATGGAGTTTCTTTAGAGGTGATGAAAAGAATTTTAATTGATTTTCATGATAGCTCTGTTAATATATTGCAAAGACACTGAATTGTTACTTTCCATGAATTTTATAATATGAGAATTAAAAACAATAATACAGTTACTAAAAGGGTGGTGTGGTAGTTAGCCTCCTTGTTGACTTGACTTGATTTGGATTCTCTTTGGACATACCTTTGAATGTATCTTCAAGGGTAGATCCAGGAAGGTCTACGTGAGAAGGCAAGATCCATCTCTTAGGCTAGAGTCCTAGACTGAATAAAAAAGAAAAAGAGGGAGTGAAAGTGAGCTGAGCACCAGCATTCATTCATCTCTCTGTGTCCTGGTCTTACAGGACAGGAGGCCCCACTGCATGCTCCTGCTACCATGAACTCTGCCACAGTGGGCTGTACGCTCATAAAACACAAACCGAAACAAACTCTTCATTTCTTAAGTTGCATTGTCAGGTGTTTGGTCAAAACAAACAGAACAGTAACTGATACAGGTGGTTGTATTCTTTTGTAGGTGTCAACACTATGAAGGACAGAGAAAGCTGTGGAAATGTTCCAGATTAAAGGGACTAAAGAGATAGAGACCTAGCCTGGCTCCTGTACTGGAAGAATGTGTTACAAAGAACTTTATATATCAACTGACAAAACTGGAACATGAATAATTTAGATAAAAATATTATACCAATGTAAATGTATGAAGTTTATATCTGTCTTATAGTTACATAAGAGAAAAGCCCCTCCTCTCCCTTTTCTAGCTTTTGAGACAGAGCCTCACTGATCTTGAACTTTAGGCCAGGTTGGCCTCTTAATTCTCAATCCTCCTGTTTTAGATTCCCAAAATACTAGATTACAGGCGTGTACCATCATACCTCATCTTGAAAAGCTCTTATTTGTAAATACACATGGAGCATTAGTGGTAAAAGGTCATATTTTATGTAATTTGTCTTCAAATGATTCAGGAAAAAAATATGTGTGTGTATGTGTGTGTGTGTGTGTGTGTGTTCATATGTGTGTGGTGTATGTTGGAATAAAATGTTAGTAACAGGTAATCTGAGAAGAGAGTATACTAATATTTTTTGTAACATTTTATGCTTCAACTTGAAACTTTGAAATTATTTCTAAATAAAAATTCTTAGAGTATCCAGGGACAGGTCTAGAAAGGTAGCTCAGTAGTAGAGCATTTGCTTAGTATGCTCAAGGCACTGGGTTCAAACCCTACTCTGAGAAGGGGAAAAAAGATTAGCTAGGAATGATCTCTCTTCTTTCTGAGCAATGAAGAGCTATGTGTGAAAGTAGGTCAGAGGGAATGCTGGGTGTGTGTGTGTGTGTGCATGGCTATATGCCTATAAGTCTACTCATGATCCATACGGTGCTCATCTCTCTGCTGTTTACATCCAGGCCCTGTAGCTGGCCACTGTCACACCCTGACAGCATGCTTAGGGGAAGGAGGTGGGGCCCACAGTGCCACTGAGATGGGCAGCAGTTACCAGGTAAGCTGCCTGCTCTGCCTGTCCATCAGGTCTAGGCTTCAGTGGCTTCATTGTCACAGGCCTCATTTCCACACTGAAGAGCTTTCCCTGCCTTACAAGTGTCACTCTGTTTCGGGTTCTGTGTGGGCGAGGGGGAGGGAAAGAGTGAGACATATTTATTGAGCACCCACTCTGGCCACGCCTCTGAGTTACCTTACAAAACCACACAGAGCTCTGTAAGATGGGCAAACTGAAACTCAGAGATCTTCTGTAACTTGGCCAGGGTTCCACAGCAAGCAAGGGACAGAAATGAACATAAAACCAAGCCCAGACTCCTCCCTAACCCCAATTCAGATGTTAAGCTTCCCCCCTCCACATTTTCTCTTCTCTTGCTGTCTGATTTAAAGTCAAAATCTGTCTTCATCCCAGGAAATGAAACCAAATCATTGCTGACGGGAATGGATCCAAAAGACTCAGTCAGCTTTGGGAAGCACCAGCGGGCGCCTGTCAGCTCTGCATTTTGAGGCTGTGGTGATGTTCAAAATCCCTCTGAAGGGGAAAAAAAATCTTTGCTTTAACTTGCTAAAGTAGAAACAGACTTCAGGGCTGGAGGCCAAAACTTGGGCACTGTGGAGTTAGATATTCTGGCACACACCTGCAGAGGACAACTGTTTGAAGAATCTGCCTGCCGAAGGGAATCATGAGTGATAAGACACTGGAGGAAGAAGGCTGCTCTGTTTCTAGCTATGTAAAGATGGGGCTGGTGAGTGAAAGCAGCCATTCTAAGCTCATGATAACCACAGGCAATTGTATGGGTCAGGAGAGAAAGGATGAAAATTTCTTTGCAGTCTCCTCATAACTCTCTGCTCTTCTCCACTTTTCTGGTCTCTGAGTTTCGACTCTCATCCTGTATTTCATTCTCAAAGGCCTCCTCATCAGCTGAAGATGCAAAGGAGGGAGGGTTGTTGGGAGGAGAGGGTGTACACTAGAAGCTGCTGACAGCTGTGAGATAGGAAGAGGCTGCCTACCAGGCCAGCTCAGCAGGATGCAGAGATGAAACAGTGAAAATGCCACATAGCCTCTTAGATGCAGCCACACCTGAAGCCCCTGCTTTTTTTAATGAAAGGAACCAAAGGTTCTGCATTTCTGCTTAGGAGAGTTACAATTGGGTTTTCATATTTCTAAGAATAACATGAAAAGACTCTTAACTGAAGCAGCCCTGGTCTGTTTGGAGATACTAGCCAACCCCCACCTTGCGATGCCTTAACCCCAAGGAGCAGGGATGATAGCTCTGATTTGTGTTCCTAGAGTTTTATAGGGAGCATAAGTCAGATCCACTTAGATCATAGCAGCCTATATAGGTTTTCTTGAAGTTGCCCCCAAGTAATGATAGTAGCTCTCTTCTGCTGGGCCCATGGTACAAACCAATGTGTTATGTAGATACTTTCATTTATAGCTCACAGCAGCCCTCAGAGGAAGAAATGGTACCGGTGTCATTTTTTTAGATAAGAAAATATTCTGTATAGTCTGTAAAATGATCTAAAATAGCCATATTTTCAGTTTTGAATGAGTGAGTTTATCAAGTATACAGCAAACCAAAGTAAAAAAAAAATAAGTAACAAGAAGAAGATAGGTAGATAAGTAGGTAGATATAGACAGACAGACAGACAGACAGAAAACATCAATTGTATACTCAAAATATCCGGCAGAAGTTGCCTTGGGGAAGTCCTGTTGAGACAGTGAGAGAGTCCAAGGTAGAACATACTGTCCCCATGGGTGAGGCTTCCAAGCAAAGGAATAAGTAACAGCAGAAAGGTAACATCATCAAATAGAGGGCTCACAACATGCAGCAGAAACCGACTGGGGAAACTGAGGCAGTCAGCTGGAGTTTTGAGTTGAGCTTTCTCTCCATGAATGTGCTTTCTGTTGCTGAACTTCTGGCTTCTCTTTCCCGCTGCAGACACTTTTACACCATGGGATAAATAGAGTAGCGTCTGTTGGAAATGCTTTACCTGCTAGCTGTTCTCAAGGACATGATGTTGATATTCTCGTGCTGTTTCCCTCACAGAGTTAGGGGCCAGACCACTCCCAGACAAGAAATCCTGGAGGACACTTTGAAACAAACATGCTTGGGTCTGAAATGGGGCTGGGGATTGGAACCCTGATCTCAGAGCCAGCTTCTTACTGACCTCAAACAGCATGTGACAATTTACCAATATAATGTACATTACAGGAACTAAACACTCATAGTCAGGAAGCACATAGGATTTAAACCTAGTATTTTAGACTCTAAAACTCCAAGATGATCTGGTGCTGCAGAGGAGTTTGGCTACATGAAGAATTAGTATTAATTTTTTCTGCTGGTGTAGTCCTCAAGAGTTTACAAAGCATAATTGAATATGCAATCTTGCTGCATTCCTTTAGCTATATGGAAATTGAGAGTCAGAGGTAGAAAGCCACTTGCTCAGTCATTAGGGCAAACTGAATACACTATCCAGCGGTGACCCTACTCTAATTTAACAGCCAGGCTCCGTCTACAGAATTCAGTGTACGGGGAGGTGGGGGAGCAAGCCTCACCATACTGATCATGCATATACTGAGCAGTGATAGGATCAGTGTGGCAAGGAATGTCTCTGACAGGTGAGGGGACCAACAGGTACTGTGACAAGAGAGCCAACTAGAGAACACAAACCCCATGAGAGGAATGAGCTCTGATTTCACACAAAGGTTCCCAGCTCGAGCCAGGGCCCATTGATGTTTCAGCAACACCTGATATGGACAAATTCCAGCTCAACCAGACAGACTCAGCTTTCTAGTGTTCCCAGGGGGGCTCTAACTGACAAGAGCCCCTTTCTTCTGTCAGGACATCCTCACTCAGGATGCAAGACTGAGCTAAATTGCCTCAAGAATTCCAGCTCCTCCCCAGAACTTCTTTCTGCCTGGCTTCCTTCCTGTGGAAAGAAGTTGTCCAGTCCAAGCCACATGGGCCCTCAGTGCTGGGCCTGGTCTGACACTCTGCCAAGCTCAGAGGCACCTGTCCTGGAGAGACAAGGCAGAACTGTCTTTCACAGTTCCCTAGGTGACCCACTGGAAGAGCAACCAGGAAGATGCGCGCAACAGGGCAGAAAGTAACCAGGGCAGCCACTGTGGAAGTGTGCCAGAGGATGGGAAGGTGAGCAATCTCACTTGCTTCTGCATGTAGAAAAGAGCAGAGGATAACTCAAGCCCTAGTGCTTCCTTGGAGCTAAGCAAGTAGCCTTCTGAGCTTGTTTCCCCACAAGCAGTCTGTGCTCTCTGAAACTAGGACAGGTGTTGAGCGGGAGGGTAGAAGGAAAGAAGCAGACTCATGAGGTTAAAGTCAGCCATTCCAGGTCTGGGAAGTCCAGCACAGGTTCTAAAGGTAGAGCCCACACCCTTGCTTTCCTTAAACACAACCTTAATTGGTATTTATTGACAGCCTTCTAGGTACTGGGAATTTGATGGTAAGCAATTAAGAGATGGTCTCTTTTCTTTCTTCTTTGTGAGACAGGGTCTCCCCAGTAGCCCCAGCTGGCCTGGAGTTCAATATAGAGAACAGTCTGGCCTCAGTCTCACAGAGATCCTGCCTCTGCTGCCAAGTGCTGCAATAAAAGGCATGCACCACCACAGCCCACTTAGAGATAGTCTTTGAAGGAAGCAATAGTAGAGCCAAGGTCAAAAAGAAGCCCAGATCACTGAAGTGCGTGAGAGGGGGCACCCCAGACAAGGGCAATCCAAAGGCACTTCAATCAGCAAGAGGAAGAGAGACTCCAGTGGAACAAGGAAAAAGCTCATGGAAAGTGCAGAATGCAAGCATGCAAGAGTGTGGGTCTTTCTCTCGGGAGCAGGCATGCTCTTAGCAGGGATGAGATGATGGCACTTGAAGCTGGAGATTAAAGGCGCAGTGAGCAATAGAAAGGAAGGGGCCAGGGACATTCAGGAGGTTGGCATGGCTGTCTCAGGTATTTGCCCTTATAAAGGGGATCGTGATAATACGACCCCATAAAGCCTTTGCCATTCAATTAGATACTGCATTTGGGGGCTGGAGAGATGGCTTGGCACTTAAGAGCACCCACTGTTTTTGCAGCGGACTGGGGTTCGAGTCCCAGCACCCGCATGCGGCTAACTAATGTCTGTAACTCCAGTTCCAGGGGGTCCAATACCCTCTTCTGACCTCTGTTGGCATTGCATGACACGGCTGCACTTACATACATGCAGGCAATATACTCATACATATAAAATAAAAATAAAATATTTTAAGAGATTCTGCCTTTTAAGTGTTCATTCCAGGATCTCGCTAATAATCACCATAAGAACTCACTGAGTGTCATTATTAATTTTCTGTTGGTTCTTCTCAGGGCGCTGATCTCTCGGATTCATGCCTGCTTCTGTGAATGGGGCGGAGAGAGGCGTGGCGCTTCCAAGTAGAAGTGTGATTTGCACCGAGCCCTAACGTCCAGAAAGTAAGAAAAGCGGGTTTCAGTGGTGCCAGACCCCGCCGGACCGTGCGCTCTAGTGCTTGCTGAGAAGAGCAGTGCAGCTGCTGGGTGCTGGGGCAGGTGTGTGCGTGCAGTCGGTGCACTCCCGCGGGGCTGGAGACCCCGCCCGCCAGTCCAGACCTGCCTCCCGGCCTCCCGTGCTGCGCTGGCGGGGAGGGGGTCCCCCGAAGGCCCGGCTCCAACCCGCCCGCGGGCGCGGCCCCTCCGCAGTCACGTGGCCCTGTGGGTGGGGACCGACCTGAAGTTGCAGGAATCCCGACTTCGGAGTCCCGAGGTGCGACTCCGCGGAGCGCGACGGCGGCGCGGGCGGCGAGTCCCGGGGCATGGCTCAGCTGTCAGTCATCCCTGGGTCGGCCGCCGCGTGGGCAGGTGAGCTGGGACCCTGGGACGGCTAGGATGGAGCACCGGGCCCCTCCGCCCATCCCAGTGCAGGGAATGCGGGGCAAGCCGCGCCGCAGCGGTACAGTGGGGTGAGGAGACCGTGGTGCTCACTGGGTCAGTCCAGCGCGGGTCTCCCCTCGCTGGCTTTTTCCTCAGGGTGGAAGGCGCGGACGTGGGTGACTGACGCGAGACCCTAGAGAGCCGCGCGTCTGAGGGGCGGGGCGCTGTGCCGGCCACGCCCCCTCCCCCTCCCGGCGCACACTTGCCGCGCCCCACTGACGTCACGCTCGGCTATAAAAGGCGCGGCGCGCGGCTCTGGCAGCGCTGTCCGCAGCTCGAGGCTGAGGGTCCCTAGAACGTGGAGAGAGAGCCGGCCGCTGGGCCGCGGGCGCCTCAGCGATGTTTTACTCAGGGCTCCTCACGGAGGGCGGCCGCAAAGAGACCGACATGCGGGAGGCGGCGTCGCTGCGGCAGCAGCGCCGGATGAAGCAGGCGGTGCAGTTCATCCACAAGGACTCGGCCGACCTGCTGCCCCTGGACGGCCTCAAAAAGCTGGGCTCGTCCAAGGACACGGTGAGCCCCGCGCCGCGCCCTTCCCCGCCGCCGGGTCCCTCCGCGCGGCCGTCCTGGGCCGGACCGCGGCCGCTTTCACTGAGTCACCCGGGGCCGCCGCGCCGCGACGACCTGGGCTTCCCTCCTGCCTTCCCTCCCTCAGCGCAGCGTCCTCCCGCCGCGGCTTGGTCCTCTCCAGACACGCTGCCCCCCCCTCCCGCCCTCCCGGGATTCGGTTCGTGCGGCTGGAGCCTCGCACAGCTCCCACGGCCTCTTCGCAGGCTGCGTGGCCAGCCCTGTGACCCACCGGAGATGACTCTCATGGTGACCCCGTGCAAAGGGAGGTTCTTGTCAGCTGCGGCATCCGGATGGCTTCCTTGATAACTCTGCTCCCCCACCCTGCAGAATCTACTTGGTTTAGTTTGGGGGTTAAGTTACCCTTGATTTTCCATCCCGCTTTGGGATTAGGGGGCGGGGGCGGTAAGCATGAATATTCCCCGAACCCAAACGTCCCTTCATCCCTCTCAGCTCCCTAACCCTTTCTCCAAGTGGGTGGAGGCCGCTTCATCTCACAGACCGGCTAGTGTGTGTAGAGTTGGAGCTGGGGCCAGTGCAATCTTTTTATTTCTGGCAGGATTGTTTTTGGTATTAAGTGGAAGCCGTGGGCCCGAGTCCAAAAACTATACTGGCCTCCATCTATTGAATGGGGATGAATGGCTAAGGATTATCAAAGAATTATATTTGATTCTTATCTCTTGATCACACATTTAACTTTATAGTTTCATCTGGAGTTTGCTTATACTTCGATTAAAAAACAAATGAGACCTATATAGGGTCTTACGATGTAGCCCAGGCTGGCTTAGACCTCATCATGTAGCCCAAGGTGATTCCTCCCACCTCAGCCTCCTGATTGCTGAGATTATAGACTTGCCCCACTACTCCCAGTTTTGACTGTTGTATTGTATTCACAATCTATTCATCTGTGGTAATTTATGAAACACTAATTAAATATCTTTTACAGTTGAAATAAGTGCTGTTAAATCTTTCTAGCATTTTTATATTTTGAACTTCTGGAATACTTAATTTTAGATGTGGTTGTTGGCCCTGGTTCACTGAAATTGCCATTTCTGGCCCAGGATGGCAATGGAAGCTAGAGCTTCTGCATTTACTTAAAAAAAAAAAAAATTCAGCCATGTTGGCATATGCCTTAAATCCCAGCACTCAGGAGGCAGAGGCTAGCGGATTGCTGTGAGTTCAAGGCCAGCCTGGTCTACAAAGTGAGTTCCAGGCCAGCTGGGCTACAAGGAGACCCTGTCTTTAAAAAAAAATGCTGGATTTATGATACTGATGTTTGGTTGCCCTGGATGGCTAAGGAATTCCCTGATGAGAACTACCAGAGCATCCCTTTTCCTAAGATTTCTTCCTAAGATTCCTCAGACCACTTCACACTGTGTAAGGATAATTCCGTCTGCTGTTCTGACTCTGTCATAGTTGAACCACCAGGCGCTGACAGCATAGAATATAGCGGTAACCACAGAGAGGAAGCATCAGTGTTATTGCCCTTGGGTGTAGCATATAGCAGTCGACCATGAAGCCCTAAGCCATGTTTCGCACATTCTCTACCCTATTTTCATAGAATTAATTTCTCTCTCACTGTTCTCACAGCTTTAAGGTGCAAGTGATGCACAGAGGAACCAGAGATCACAGAACCAAAGCAGATGAGGGGAGAGCTGGGAGGGCTGCAAGTGTTGGGGTGCTCTTAGAGTTCATCTTGCAGCTTCAGTTTAGTCTTAGCAATTACTGTAGAAATACATAGTCATCACCTCATTTTACAGAAAGATCAATGTTGACTCCATTTTCTCCCACCATATGAAATTTGGGCAGGGGAGGGGGATAAAATTAATGGTAATTCTTACTTGAAGTAGTTTATCAAACAATCTTAATAAAAAGAGAACAAAAAAAGGATGGTATAAGAGGAGAAGACAAGTTAGCTTTCTGTGACTCTGGAGTTGGAGCAGTGGGAAGGTTGTGGTTGTTTTTCTTCATACTAATATATTACATTTTAATCATGCTGCGGGCTTTTCTGAATTATATACCATATACCATGCTATGTCTATAATGTTAGTTATTTGATAAACATTTTTGATTTGCCAGACGGTATCTGTAAGCAATCGAAGGTGGTCATGTTCTCTTGGTCACAAGATAGTGACTTTGCCCTATTCCTATGTATGTGGAGTTGACTGCTATTTCCACTGCTGTGAAATTTAATCTTATTTCTCATGTCTGGCTTCTTTTATTTTGCTTATCATTTCATTGTGTTGTTCATTTTGTATTAGATTAAGAACTAAAAGCAGAGATATGAGTCATATTATATTTGACTTATTTTTTAAAAAACCCTGATGGAGCTAGACAAAAGCATTCTTATTTTTGGAGTTTTGCCTATCATAGCTTCTCTTGTGTTGGCTACCAGGTTCATAAAAGTTTTTTGTTGTGCTAAAGACTTTAATTATTAAAAAGTTATATCATGTGCTATGTTTCCTATATGATACTATTACTGACCTATGGTCATGTCCTTGCCTGGTAGCAGAGAGAATTTTTCTTTCCCACCTGTGTTTGATTTTTCATATAACCAAACTCTTTAGCTAAACTAACTAGAATTAAGGCCAGGGGAGAGGTGATAGAACACAGTTAGATACTTTAGATAGATCATTTCACTTAATCCTCTTCACAAAAGCACTATGAGGTGCTTACCAGCTTGAACTTCAAAGCATATGCTTCTGAACACTGTTCTAAGTTGAGAGTAGGGCAAACTTACTCTGTAATGGACAGATAGCAGATATTTTCAGCTTTACAGGCTGAGTAGCCTTTGTCTCACCTATTTATTTACCTCTGCTTTTATAGTGCAGAAGTAGGCATGGACAGAAAAGGAGTGGGATTGGTTGTATTCCAATAAAACTTTATTTATATGTTGGGCATAATGTAAGGTGGGCCTAGCCTAAGGCCACCTGCTAGGAGGAATAGAGGAATGGCTCCTGTGGGTGTGGCGTTCTGCTCTGGCTAATTGTGAGACCAGCACCTAGAAAGAACCCGCTTACCTGGGGACAAACTTACTATTGGCTGTATTTGGGACCCCACCCCATAAGATCATTGGCTCTCCAGACCTATAAGAGCTTGTGTACCTATTCAATAAACGAGTTTGCAGTGCCACGTGCTTAGGCTGCTTCCTGTCCAACTCCCGGAGTCTGTGGCTTGACTACATCTACTCACCCCCAATCCCTCAGGCTGGCCCCGAGTGGTGAGACACGACAGAAACAGACATGGCAATGTTTATAAAAATAGGCAGCTTGTTGGATTTGACATGTCGAATATATTTGCACACTTTTCTGAGTAGTTATAGTTGTGATTTTATTGCTAACTAGAGAGCCTGGATTTCTCTTCTAGCAGTATATGTTACAAAGAAGGTAGGGTTTGTTCAGTCCTGAGAACTACAGAAATCCATCAGTTTGAGTCTGGACTTAGTAAGGCATGGGTAAAGGAGTTTAGAAAATGGTTTTAGACATTCTTGCTTAAATCCTGGTCCCGTGGCACTTGGTAGTATAATCTGTTTCCTCTTACCTCACTTTTCTTTCCACTTTATAGTCTGGTTGAAATGGTGGTTTAAGGAGTATGGATGCCTTATTGAGGAATGCCAGTTATTTCCACCCAGAATACAGAACTACACAAAGTGCCAGTTCCTTCTTGATGCTGAGGGCAGAACATTGAACTTTGCTGTTTAGGGTTTAAATGCCCCTAGCAGCCACATTCAGAAACAGCAGAAAACTAGGGACTACTTAGTTGTTGAAGTTTAGAATAAAGAAGAATCCACATCAGGAAGATGATTTGAAAATTGTATCCAAAGACTACTAGGGTCTCTATATAGCACCTATATGATAATTAATACTGTGCATTTTAAATAACATCAGAGGATCCCTTGGAAAGCCAATATTTCCATAAACATAAATGAAAAAATTTAAACACAGCATTTAAGTTGTGGAAATAAAAGTAATATAGATTAATATACAGCCATTGAAGTAATTCTGAAATAATTAGATGATGTTAATAAAGAAAAGCCTTTTTGCTTGGGTGTAGTAGAAAATGCCTAACATCCCAGCCCTCAAGAGGCTAAGGTGGGAAGATTGTAAGTTCAAGGCAAGCCTGAACTAATAGAAATATAACATTTTTTGAAAAGCTGATAGTGTAGCTCAGTGTAGTTAAAGTCCCTGCCCTTTTGGGTTTAACATTCTGGTGAGGTGAATGAAATAGTAAAGAAGTAAATAAGTAAAATAACTCTAGATGTACAATTACTAGGAAATACTGGGATATGTTAGTGACTAAGGGCGAGATACCTGCTTATATAGAATGGTCAAGAAAGGCATCTCTTAGGAAGTGACATTTGAGCTGACATCTGAAGAGAAAAGTATTTAAAGCACTGATGAAGAACTTTTTAGAAAGAGGGGACAGCGAGTGCAGAGGTGTTGGACTCAGAAAGTGGTTTTGAACAAGAAAGTATGGATGGAGCTGCATGAATAGAAGAGAGTGGAAGCTAGAGAGAGAATCAGCAGCTACATGGCATATGGTCCTGTAGACTATGGTAAGAAGTTTGAATTTGCTTGAAGAATAATGGGAAGCTATTGAAGAGTTATACATAAGGGAGCATATCACCTGACTTGTATTTTTAGAAGTTGCTGGCCTTTTTTCCTCCTTTTTGCAATGCTGGGGATTGAACCCAGGGTCTTGCATATGCCAGGCAAGTGTTCCACCACTGACTAAGCCTCTGACATGCATTTTAAAAATCTTATTCTGGTTGTAAAAGAAGAAGAAGAAGACAAGTTAGGAAGCTATTTCATTATAGATAGAAAACAATGGTGGCTTAGTTACACTGGAGGTAGTAAAATGAGGAAATATGTACTGACTGTATGATGAGGTTTAGAGGAAGGAATAGTAGCACTTGGGATGGGAGGGAAGGAAAAGAATAAAAAATGAGTATGAGTTGGGTACACTGGCACATGCCTATAGTCCCAGCTACTTAGGACCATATGCTCAATACCAATTTGGGCAACATAGTGAGATTCATCTCAAAACTAAAGTAAAACAAAACAAGTAGGTGGTGATTCCATTTGCTAAGGCTGGCAGGAAGAAGTAACTGAACAAACTTGGCACTCAAGCCTCCATTATTACTGATTTAAAAAAAAATGCAAGGCTTAGTAAGAAGTCATGCTCAGGGAGATTAGTGATTTGCTCAAGGTAATATGTGACAAGTGGTAATTTGCTGAAAGTAGAAAGCCTTCATGCAGGGGTAATTAAATGGATGAGACTGGGAAGGAGGATGTATGGTAGTTAGTAGATCTCAAATGCTAAATTAAGGATTTTTGTTTGATCCAGCTGGCAAGAGAACCACTGTAAGAAAGATGATCATGAAAGTAATGTTTTAGGATTACATGTAGACTTAGCAATAGCAGTAGAAATAAAGAGGAATATATGAGGAGACAGAATTCCACTCACCAGTCCTGAGAATGACAGAAGCTCAAGCTTCTACAGTTCAGGCTGGGGTATTAATTGCTTTTCTGTTGCTGTGATGAAAACACTGACCAAAGGAACTTATAGAAGGAAGAGTTGATTTAGCTTATGGTTCCAAAAGGGCAAGAGTCCATTATGGCAGGGAGACATGGTAGCAGAGGTGACTGGAGTAGAAGAAAGCTTAGCATTCACATCCTAAAGCAGAGAGGAAGCAGAGCGAGACTAGAAATTTGGCCAGGCTTAAGAACTCTCTAAGCCCACCCCCAGTGACATGCTTTCTTCAGCATGGCCACACTTTCTAAGATCTCCCAAAATAGCACTACCAGCTCGGGACAAAATGTCCAAAAACTTGGAGCCTATGGGAGACACTCATTCAAGCTACCACATTCCACTCCCTGACTCCCATAGACTCATGACCATATAAAACACAAAATGCATTCAGTCCACCTTCAAAAGTTCCCAAAATCTTTACCAGTCTCAGTACTATTCAAAGTCCACAATCCTAAATCTCTTCTGAGACTCCAGGCAATCTCTTAACTGTAGGCCCCTGTAAAATCAAAAGGAACAGTACGTACTCCCAACATTCAGTAGAATGAAATACACATTCCCATTCCAAAAGAGAGGAATGGGGGCATACTGAAGAAATACTGGACCAAAACAAGACTGAAACCCAGCAGGGCAAACACCAAATCCCACAGCTCCATGTCCAACGACTGGGACTTACCTTCTATGAACCAAAGTTCCCAGAAAAACCTTATATCTTCAAATTGGACATTCTTCAGCAAGGCTGGTTAACTGATTAAAGCTCCAGAGATTGTAGAGAGTCTGGAATGTTGCAGATCCAGAGCCTAATTACAAACACTTATCTCAGGCTATCAAAAGCTATTTAGCTTTTGAATAGCCATTTCTTTGCCCATCTCTGTTTTTGACCTAACATCCTATAACAGATTAAAAAAAAAAACTCTTGGAATGTATTAATTTAGCAGACCGCCAGGTCCCACCAGTCAAAAAGCTAATAATATTAACAGATGGCATCTAAGACCTATAGTATAAACCCTCCTCCATGCTTTGCTATGACCTGCCTACTGAATATACCTATCAATGTATTTGAAGTGTATTGATTTATGACTTTTCTTTGTTCTGTTACTACAAAAACCACAAAAACTACTTCCATCCCTGAACATGGAATTTGGGGTAACCTGAACCTCCTGTTCCCAGGCCATGGTCACTCATATTTGGCTCTAGAATAAACTATCTCTTATCACCTTTGAGGTGAGAGTTATGCTTTTGTGTTGACACTTTCAAAGGATGGCTCAGCACCTTCAGCTTTGCTGCATTATCATACACTTCTCTCTTGGGCTGGTACCACTCTCTGTATGCAGCTGTCCTGGTAAATGTCTTCACAGTCTTAGCATCTCCAGAATCTTTATGGGGTCGCCATCACCCACCATCATCTTTACATCTTCATGCAATGACCTCTTAGGGCCTCTTGGCCTGTCACCACCTTCTTTATGCAAGGACGCCCCTGCTGTACACTGCCTGGCCTTGGCAGCTCTCTGAAACCAAGGATGAAGAACTGAAGACCCCTTCACTTTTGTATCTTTGGTGCCTCTAAAACCAGCATCAGGTGAACAACACTGTGAAGTTTGGCTGCAGGTTTGGGATAGACCCTGGCCTGCTTCATCTACTTTGCTTTCTCTGCAGTGGTTTTCTAGGAGTAGAAAACACCTCCAGCATTTTCCTTTCATAAACTGGAGACTTAGCTGGGGTTGTATGGAAAATAACTCAAGTCTTGATTGATAACTTGACTAGGGGTGAGGATTATTTACTGTTATATTTTAAGGTATTATTTCAAAGTCTGTTTTTACTGTTGAGGACTGTACCATTTTGTTTCCTAATCCTTTGTATTTGGGTCCTGTTTTTCTTTGGAAGCATTTGGAATCCTTGTCATCTATGAAATTCCATAGTGATTTGATAGCTTTTGGTTGTTTTCTTTTTTAGGTTTTTTTTTTTTCCCTAATGAAGTGGTATCTTAAAGTGGATCTTTTTCTTCATCATTCTAGGCTTTGCATGGACCCTCTCAATCTTTAAATCATATCCTTTGGTTCTTCCTTAGTGTGGCACCTAACACTGCCCTATAACTATAGTAAACATCTGAAAGTGTAGCCAAATTTTCAACTAGTCAGAGTTTTAAAATTAATTTGATGGAGTAAACTTTTGGCATTCTCCCAGTTGTTTGAGTCAAGGAGGAGTCATGTGCAGGCTTTAAACTATTCTGTTTCCATTCCTACTAACACCCAGTCTCTATAGATGTTCCATTACCTCTAAATTCTCAGGTTTTAGTTTGATAAAATTGCTTTTCAGCTAGATGCCAATATGCACGTAATAGCTCAAACATAGTTTATTTTTTCTTAAGTAACAATACAGATTTCCTTTGGTATTTGTAGATTCATTATCCACAGATTCAACCAACTACAGAATGAAAGTATTTTTTTTAATGTTTCTGAGGACTAGAGAGATGGGTCAAAGTTAAAAGCAATTGATGCCCTTTCAGAGGACTAGAGCTTGGTTCTCAGCACTCATATTAGGCAGCTCAAATCACCTATAACTCATGCTCCATGGGATTTAAACCCCTCTCTGACTTCACATGCATATACTCACACACAGACACACCCACATACGCATAATTTAAAATAAAATAAATCTTTTTTAAAAATTCTAATGTACTGAACATGTACTGACTTTTTCCTTACTCATTATTCCCTAAACAGTATGGTAAGATAACTATTATCAATATTAGGTATAGGTGTAGGTATTATAAATTAACCTAGAGATGGTTAAAATATAGGGGAAGACATGAGCAGGTTATATGCAAAAAAAATGCCATCATTTTATATAAGGGACATATATCTGTGCATTTTGACACCTACAGGGGCTCCTGGACCAATCTGTCATGAATACTGAGGGATGACCTACTAGTGGAAAAGTCAGCAAGACAGCCCTCTTCCATGTAGTCATCAAGGGACCCAGACTGACATTGCCCTCTAAAATGGTTACCATAGGGGTCATCTCCACTCTAGCCAATCAGAAGAAAAAATAGAGATGAAACAGTATATTCAGGAGCTTTGTATGGCCCAGGCCTGGGAGTGGGTGTATCACTTCTACTCTCCTGCCATCCTCTAGTATTCAGTCACATGGCTCTGCCTAACTGTAAGGAAGGATAAGACGCATACTCTAGTAATCTTCTTAGGATGAAGAGAACCAGGATTTTAATGAGCAGCTGGCAGTTGCTGCCACCCCTGCCTTCTGTGAAATAAAATAAAACTCAAGTTTTCTGCAGTCTGGATCAATTATTGCTTAGCTGCCTACTGTTCAGACTCTTGTCAATGTCCATTTTCTTTTGCTATTTCTTTTACTCTTTCTTTGTTTTCATGGGATTTAGGCGTTTTTCCTTTACTGTCATATTAGTGAAATTTGGGTTAGGATCAAGGTCAATTTGCTGCTCTATTGTCACTTAAAATATATACACATAGGGGCTGGAGAGATGGCTTGGTGGTTTAGAGCTTGTTGCTCTTCCAGAGGATCCAAGTTCAATTCCCATCATCCACATTGGGTGACTCACAGCTACCTGTGAATTCAGTGCCAGGGGGGATTCTGAACACTGTCCACACACACACACACACACACAAAACTAAAACTAAAATAAAACCTTTAAAAAGTATGTAGGTAGTAGGGCTGGAGAGATAGCTCAATGATTAAGAACACTGGCTGTTCTTGCATAGGATCCAGGTTTGGTTCCTAGAACCCACACAAACAGCTAACATTCCTCCATAAATCCAGTTCCAGGGGATCCAACACTCTCTTCTGACCTCTTTGGCCATTGCAGGACACTGATGGACTAATATATATTCAAGCAATACACACAAAATTAAATTAATAAAAAAAATTTAAAATATGTAGGTATAATAAAACAATTTTAAAAATTCAAGTTTTACATAGGTTAGTTGGCTATATATTTTATATTTTGAATATTTTTAGAAGTATGAAAGTGAGTAAAAATAATTATGTAAACTGACATAAAAATACCTTCTGATTTTTTTTTTTAGATGGTTTCACATATCATAGGCTGGCTTTGAACTCAGCATGTAGCCAAAGATGATCTTGAACTTCTGATCTTATACATGAACCATCACACATGGTTGGAATCAAACAATTTGCATGCTAGGCAAGCACCCAACTAACTGAGCTACATTACTCAAGCCCAGAAATATGTCTTTCATATATTAGGTGAAAATAGAAAATTTCATAAAGGTGTTGTAGTATCATCCCATTTATT
Source organism: Eospalax fontanierii (assembly GCA_035773235.1). Lineage (NCBI taxonomy): Eukaryota > Metazoa > Chordata > Mammalia > Rodentia > Spalacidae > Eospalax > Eospalax fontanierii. Next base: position 174,496,907 of record CM069524.1, on the reverse strand, counting down.
TATTTTAATTTTATGTGCATGTGTGTATTACCTGCATATATGTAAGTGCATTTGTGCATATACTACCCACAGAGGGCAGAAGAAGTGTTGGATCCCCTGGAACTGGAGCTATAGATAGTTGCTAGCCACCATGCAGGTGTTATGAACTGAACCCATGTCCTTTGTAAGAGCAGCAAGTGCACTGAGCCATCTCTCCAGCCCCATATCATCCTATTTTTATATATGTTTGCAAAAGCAGGTTTTTTTTTGTAAGTACTTCTTTGGATATTTTCTAACTTTAATGGAAAGGCTTTCACTTTTAATATTATAGACTTAGTGAGGTTTTCATATTTCACATTAACCATGTATTTGAACTAGTTTTATTCAATAACAAAAGGAAGAAAGGAAAAGTCAGTAGGGCCAAATTCACTGAAGAAGTTCATAAAGTTAAGGCTAAAAATTATCTACTAAGTTTTGGGAGTGTTGTGTTTTGTTTTGTTTTTTTCTCCTGCATCTCTAGTAATTTTGAGTATGTTCTTTAGACTATAGAGGAAGGCTCCAGGAAAAAGGGAAAAAATCCAGAAGGATGACAATACAGAGACTGATTTCAGAACTTCATTTGTCTCAGCTGGCCTCTATAAGAGTAAGAGCAGCCAGATACTGTTGTGTTTAGTGAGACAGAAGGAACAGGGTAGAGATGAGAGACTTTGAATAAATGACTTTAAAAAAAAAAAAAAACAGGGTTTCACTATGTTCACTAGCTGGCCTGGAATTCACTCTGTGGATGAGACTGGCCTCACAGATTTCTGTCTGCCTCTGTCTCCTGAGTGCTGGGACATCATACCTGGCTGATCAAATCACCTATAAAGCTCCTAATTTGTTTGAGTTGGTCCTGCCAAGTATGCACTTGACAGAAACCATCACCCTCCTTTAGTGTGACTTGAGCTAAGAATCCAGGCTTAATTAAGAGAGATTAGAATTTCTTTCTGTTGAAGAACAAAGTGTTTCTCGGTATCTCATCACAAAATCCAACGGTACTTCCTCTAACAACCCTCATCAAACTAAGAAACTTTATTTCCTTTGTAAGTGCTTTTCCTCCTCTTTTCCCAAGAATACTAATTTAGAACTTGTTTTGCCAAGAATCAGTGTATTTGGGGAATCTATTTCTTTGCCTCACTAGTGTTACAATGAGTCACAGCTCTGACTCCCTTGTTCCTTAGCTATCTTAAAGTGGCATATAATAGGGACCTCTAATACTATCCCCTTCCCTAGTAACATTCTAGGTTTAGACCTTTAAGAGTAACTCCTTACCCTTGAACCACAGGACAAATATGGCATCTGTTAAACTCTTGGGGCTAAGCTCTGTCCTTTGAGAATCTTTAAATATTATTTTAGAGTGGGCATAAGGTACTTCTTATAGAAATTTCTCAGGTCAAATAATTTATTTTCAAGATGTCTTAACTTTAAAAAGGTGAGGTATTTCAAGTTTTCTGGAGGCCACTTTGAGTAGGAACAGAGGAACATGAATATATTCTCCGTATAAACTCCTAAACTCTGTCAAAGTTCAGATTTGAACACACACCTATCATTTTCTTTCCTAACATTAGGAATCCTAGTACATATGTAAAGTCTATTAAGTTCTCTTCTTGGTCAGTGCCTAACCCTTTTAGGCCCTCACTTTCTTGTTCATTAAAGAGAGGGGGAAGCTGGGAATGTAGTTTAGTGGTGGTTTGCCTAGCATGGATTCAGTCCCTAGCACTACAGGAAGATATATGGGAGAGAAGGAGGAAGAGGAGGAGTGTAGATGAGAGGACAACAAGACAGGGAAAGGGCACCAGTGATCTGATTGCTGGTGAGGAAGATTTCTGGAACCGGTTTGCCAGGCTCCAAAATGTGTCTGTTAAGAGGCTTATTCAACAGCTGGACCTGGTGATACACACACCTATAATCTCAGCACTTGGGAGGCAGAGGCAGGTGGATTTCTGTGAAATTGAGGCCAGCCTGGTCTACATAACAAGTTCAAGACCAGCTGTGGCTACAGGGAGACCCTGCCTCAAAAGGACCCTCCTTCCCCAAAAAGAGGCTTACTCAGGGGCTAGGGAGATAGCCCTGTAGTTAAGAGCACTGGCATCTCTTGCAGAGGACCTGGATTCACTTCCCAGCACCTACTTACAGCTAACAACCATCAGTAAGTTAGGGGAACTTCCTTCAAGTTCCAGGGATTCAATATCTCTTCTGGCCTTAATGGGCATTGCACACATGCAGGGGAAACATTCAATATACATAAAATAAAAATATAAATAAACAAATAAACAGGCTTACACAACAGTGAATTCCTGTCTTCTCATTCCATCTACCTTGTTGGTAACTCCACCTACAGAAAATCCAGGCCCACAGTGTACCTGCAGAATAAATGTAAAAAGTAGGACTATAAGGGGATGACACCTAATATCAAAACAAGCTGAGTTCTGAGTATCCTGACTATCCTACTCTGACAATGAGCTGCCTTTCTATAAGACACTGACTTAGAGTTGTCTAGGAAAAACAGAGATCCTTTATTCCAGAGTAAAGCTCTTTTCTCCTGAATTTCCCTTGTGAAGAGAGGAAGGCAGAAGTCTGCATCACGAGGGGCTTTCAGTTCTCTTTAGCCGTAGTCACTAGGCCTATCTCCATTTCTGTGTCCTACTTTGCTCTTTCATTTATTCAGAGTTGTCTATTATTACACATTGGTTTATAGTACCAGCCCAGACAATACTAGTGACATCCCCACCTGAGGGAACGGTAAGAAGCAAAGTTGGAGCTCAGATATGTGAGGCTCCTTCATTGTTTCTGTGGTACCTGGGGGACAGTAGGAGAGGAAGAAATGGCTTGGCAGTAAAGAATCTTCTGCTTTCTACCCCTCAAGCAACCTCATAACATTCTGCAGAGGCGCCTCATGGAAACCAACCTGTCCAAGCTCCGAAACAGTCGTGTCCCTTGGGCCTCCAAGAGCAACAAACTCAATCAGGCGAAGTCCGAAGGGCTAAAGAAGTCTGAAGAAGATGACATGATTTTGGTGCCTTGCCAGGTAATGTTCAGAGAAAAGCTTTTCTAGACTTTTCTGGAAAGTAGGATTTGGGGCCCTTTATAATCTCAGTAGTGGATCCTCTCCTCCAAACTTCATAACGTGACTTGTTATCATGAATTAATAAATGAGTTTTGAAGTTGCATATGCTGGCATTATAGAAAATATTTTATATGTGTGCGCATCTCTAAGGGAAGAACTAAAGCTTTTCATCAGATTTATAAAGGGGTATGTGATTTTTGAAAAAAATTTATTTATTTATTGTTTTTTTGAGACCAGGTCTCTCTGAAGCTCCAGCTGGTCTGAAACTTGCTATGTAGACCAGGCTGGCCTTGATCTCACAGAGATCCACCTGCCTCTGCTTCCCAAGTGCTGAGATTAAAGGTAGGTACCACCACGCCCAACTAAAGATTTGTTTTTATTTATGGGTATGTGTATCAAGGAGGCCAGAAGAGAGTTTCAGATCCCCTGGAGCTGGAGTTACAGGAGGTTGTGAGCCACCTGTCTTGGGTACTGGGAACCAAACCCTGGCCCTCTGAAAAAGCAGCAGGTGCTCTTAACAAATGAGCCATCTCTTCAGCTCCTTATTTTATCTTATTTTATTGATTGATTTTTTTAAGACAGGGTCTCCCTATAGCCCCAGCTTGCCTGGAACTCTCTATATAGACCAGACTGGCCTCTCTCACAGAGATCCCCTTGCGTCTGCCTCCCAACTGCTAGGATTAAAGGTGTGTACCACCATGTCCAGCTGTATATGATTTAGAAAAAAAAAGGTCTGACATGTAGCTCAGAGGTAGAAGAACATATACATAGCTGGGGTTGATCCCCGTCATGGCTAAAAATAAGATTATGTATGTGTTCCTTAGTATACAGAATGAAACACCCAAAGTCCTTTGGGGGTACTCTGTGAGCCTTGGATTCAGAAGGAAAAAAAGAGCCAGTAAAAGACAGATTTAGCAATAGGTAAAACAGGATAGTATCAACCAACTGAGAGATTGCTTTCTAACTTTGCCTTTCATTTGACATCTGCTGCATATTCTCTGTCTGTCATCCCTTTTACCTCTCTGGTTCCTATTGAACAGTATGTTTCCTTTCCATAGTGTGCTGGAAAGGATGTGAAAGCCTTGGTTGATACAGGATGTCAATATAATCTCATCTCCTCAGCTTGTGTGGACAGATTGGGGTAAGTAGTCACTTGTGCTGGGTGGAAGTCAGATGTAACTACACTTCTTTTTTTTTTTTTTTTTGTAACTATACTCTTTGTTTGGATCTCATTTAAAGTTAGAGATACCTGAGTGTATCCACAGAAGCACAGAGAATCATACAGTTTTTATCTAGACTGGAACCAGAGGCCTTAGTACAGGAGAAGAGTGAGTATGTCAAACTAGGAAACCTTGATTTTTCTGTTAACTCCCACTTCATAAATTTTCAGCAGATCTCTGGACTCTAGAATGAGAGTGTGAGACTCTGGCTCAGTATATGCCCTGCTCTGATCCACCAGAAAGCAAATGAGAAATGACTGTTCTATTGTGTTACTGGTGTGTAGAAGCAAGGATGTGGTGGCCTACATTGACTAGCTTCAGGAAATACTAGGCAGAACAGAGAATTTTCTAGGCTTGCACCATTGTTAAGGGTGATTAACTGGGGAGGTTTTAGTGCCTTTCTCTCTGTGATGAAATATAAACTCAGATCCTGTTGCCCTGCTGGAGATTGAGTGCAAGGTATATCATGATATCCAAGTATATCAAGAGCCTTCAGTTCTTCAGTAGCTGAAGAACTTCTAGTCAGAGAAAGCCTGTTTACTCAACTAATAGTATTAATTTATTTTCTGCTTCCTACTCTTTCTTCCAAAGTTCCAGATGGTCCCTGAGGTATCTAGCCTGGAATCAACTTAATATCATTTTTCCATATTTCTAGCCCTATGTAGGATATAAATCATATCCTAGACCAAATCTCATTGAGACAGACAAAAATGGCCTGTTTTGAATTTCATCCAAGACATTTTCAAGTGGGCTTACACAGGGCTTCATCTGGGTTATCAATGACCACATTGCATGATCTGTTCCTTTTGTATAGCCTTGTTCTCAGCACTCACAACTACTATGACTCTCCAAAGTTGGCTCTGTGGATTTTGTACATTGGTATCTAGGGTGGGGCAAGGGGGATTCCAGGACTCATGTGGGAAGAATCTTGAGGTTTTTTAATATGGTGAAGAGATGAGATATGGTACAATATGATGGTTCCAGAAAGATTAACAGCGTCCTGGTGCATAATTAGGCAGCAGATTGCCATGATTCTGGAGGAATTAATAACCATCTGTAAAACTGCAATTAGTTTTCTTTTGGATGGGCTGTAACGCCAAAAGAGGAGAAATGGAGGAGAGCAGAAGTATTGGCACAGAAAGTCCATAATTAAGTATCTATCCACTAACTCATAATAACTTGGGTGCTAGCTATTGCAAGCAGCTTATATAATTGTGTGAAACCTTGGTACTAGTCCTTTCCTTCCTCCCTGAAAAGGCAAGTCAAAGAAATGAGGACTCTTTCCATAATCTTCCTTGCTGAGACCACTATCAGTATAGTTACCAAATAAGTGCTTGTCCTCGTTAACTTATAGCCTAAGACAATCTGATGAGAATAAATTGAAGTAGAAAGGATGGAAATTAGCATCCTACAGTTAGGATTAACCTGCCCTCTGGTATCTACTACCCACAGATGGGTAAAAAGACTGTAATTAAACCTTCTTACACATACGTGGGGATGTTAGGATGCAGAGTAGAATTCCCTGAATGTAATGTGTCAAATCCTGATTCAAAAATACAGGTAGTGATGCAAGCTTCTTAAAAATAGGAAACAGTGCAGGGCGTGGTGGTGCAGGCCTTTAATCCCAGCATTTGGGAGGTGGAGGCAGAGGCAGGAGGATCTCTGTGAGATTGAGGCCAGCCTGGTGTGAGATTGAGGCCAGCCTGGTCTATACAATGAGTTCCAGACTAGCTGAGGCTACAAAAAAAAAAAAAGGAAACGAATTTTATTTTGTGTTTTCTTTTTTATTCCCCTGGTATGTTTAGGACACAGTTTGAAACAAGTCCAGGCTGGCTAACTACTTTTCAAATAAAAAGTGAACCCCAGGAAATCTTAGAGAATCCCAAGTATGGGTAAGAAACATTTGCCAATGGAATTTTGATATCCTTCTCTCTGGTGCAGACTGAAGGACCATGTCAGATCTCATAAGCATGAAGGAGAAAAGCTTTCTCTGCCTCGGCATCTCAAAGTAGTAGGCCAGATTGAGCACCTAGTGATTATGGTGGGCTCTCTCCGCCTGGATTGCCCAGCAGCTGTGGTTGGTGAGTTAAATTGGGGACTGAACCTAGGGACCCTAACATAAACCCTAAGGAAGTCTAATGCCTATAATATTGACTTCAAAATTCAAGGCTTCCATTTCCTTATACTGTATACTTTGTCCTAATTTTGTCTTCATAGTCTTAAATGGGTCTTAAGCTACATTAAGGTATACTGAGAATCATTCAGAAAAAGCAATTTGGAATTCAAATTTTAAAATTCATGGAATAAGAAAACTTTTTTGTTGGTTTATTTTTTCGAGACAGGGTCTCACCATATAGTCATGGCTAGCCTGGAACTTACTATGTAGAGCAGACTGGCCTTGAATCACAGAGCTCTGCCTGATTCTCCCTCCCAAGTGCAGGAATTAAAGGCACACACTACCACACCTGTCAAGAAAACATTTCTTAATTTAAAATATAGATTGTACTGGGGCCAGAAAGATTGCACAGCAGGTTAAGGTGCTTACCACCAAGTCTGACAACCTGAGTTCAATCCCTGGAACCCACATGGTAGAAGAAGAGGACCAACTTTTCATAAGTTGTCCTTTGACCTCCACATGTACTCCATGGCACAGGTGTACCTCTTCCCACCAAAAGTAAATAAATAAATACCTAAATAAATAAATGTGATTTTTAATAATACAAAAGAAGAAATAGTACACCAGATTAAAGGCATACATTTCATACAAAGACTTTGAGCATATTCTCTCCCCTTTCTCACTCTTCCTCATCCTGTTAGTCCCCTTTTTTCCTAGACCATTACATCCATGTTGTTTATACATGTATGAGTTTATGTATCCATATGAAGTATAAAACACAAATGAGAGTAAACATATAGTATATGTCTTTCTGAGACTGTTTTAATTTACTTACAATGATTATCTCCAGTTGCTTCTATTTTCCTACAAATGCCATATCTTCATTCTTTATGGCTGAAAAAAATTCCATTGTGCATCTAAGCCACAAGAAAACAGCCTTTTAGGGGCTGGAGAGATGGCTCAGAGGTTAAGAGCACTAGCTGTTCTTGCAGAGGACCCAGGTTCAAATCCCAGCATCCACATTGTGGCTAACAACTGTCGGTAACTCTAGTTCTAGGGGATCTGATACCCTCTTCTTACCTCCTTAGGAAATGCACAACATAGGTACACTTACATACATACAGGCAATACATTCCTACACATAAAATAAAAATAATAAAACATTTAAAAAAAGAAAACAGCCTGTTTTTACATTTTTTTTTTGTTAGAGGGTGGGGTTGTATTCAAGTGACATGAAGCTTGTGTGGAGATCAGAGGACAACTTTCAGGAGTCAGTTCTCTCTTGCCTTATGGATTCCAGGGATTAAACTCAGATCATCAGGCATCAAGTTTCCTAACCCACTGAGTCATCTCAACTACTTCAAAACAGACATCTTTATATGCAAGTGAAAATGTCCAAAGTGCTTTCCATGAACTACTTATTGGCATGGGCAAGATCCTCCTACTCCTTTGCTCTAAGTACCTAATTTCCTTTCATTATATACTTCCCATATGTTCCACATCAGACTATTCTACATACCTGAGTTTTTACACTTGCTTTCCTTCAGAGTGAAAAACACTTAGGTTTGAATTCTGGCTCTTACCTTTTAACTATAAAGATCTTAGGAAAATTAGTCAATAACAGTATTGACTGGTTAACTGTATTGGCTGGTTAGCTGACTGGTTGGCTGGGTGGGTGGATAGATAGATAGGGTGAATGAACCTAATGATTAGGCTGACTTCTAAGCCAGGATGGTAATGACTGAATTTTTTTTTTTATTAGATGATAATGAGAAAAACTTGTCTCTTGGTCTCCAGACTCTTCGATCTCTGAAGGTAGGACTGACTCCATTTTTCCTTTGATATTTCCTCTCAGAGGCAGGGATCCTCTTACATGGGAAATTCAGAGTAGGATCACTAACAAGTGACCAGAGAACCTCCTTTGTTTTAGTGTATCATAAACTTGGATAAACATCGGTTGATCATGGGGAAGACAGACAAAGAAGAAATTCCTTTTGTGGAGACAGTTTCTTTGAATGAAGACAAGTGAGTACTAAAATTGGTCAGTGAAGTCAAATCCATCTGTCATGAGTTGGGGAGTTCTCAGCGGGGTTATATCCTGCCTTTAGCTTTTAGTCAGACCAGAAGCTTGCCCTCCCCGCAACTAGAGTTTATTATCCCACAAAACTGTATTTTACACATTAGGATAAACAATAATGACAGCATACAGAGTGGTGGGGGAAATGATCCACTTTTTAAGAAATTGTGTGTGTGTGCGTGCGCACGCGTGTGAGTGTGTGTGTGTATGATTTTCTGAGACAGAGTTGCAGTATGTAGCCCAAGCTGCTGGCATTGAATTCATGGGCCTCCTGCCTCAGTCCCTAAGTGCTTGAATTATAGGTGTGTTGGAGAACAGCTTTTAAGCCACAGTTTTATTTGCTGTCAGTTTAACTCCTTTGCATTTACTATCAATTCTGACATTTCTTTCTCATTTCAGCACTTCGGAAGCATAACTACAGCCTGCAGCAAGTCTGCATGTGTGTACACACACCAGGTTGACAGACTGAGAAAACTGGATGTGAACCAAATGCAGTAGCAACTTGCTGTGGACCAAGTCCTTCTCTCCAGTGCATCTGTAGGGGCTCCTTCCCACTCAGACCTTTCTAGACTATAGTCTGTGCTTTGAGATCTTGTCTGATTATAGCCATTGTTTTTTACTCCTTGGATATTTAATTTATAGACCCTTTTGACACTGCCAGATCTCATTTGAGGCCTATTCTCTGCTTCTTCCAAGAATTTGCTTTTATTAATCTAGCGTAAGGGCTGCCGGGCTTCTATTTCTCTAGAAATAACACTTGCTTCATTTTCAATAGTTAAATGTATAATAAGTAGGAATCTTTTACCTCCTTTCAGCTGTTTCAAAGAGGTGTACAAACTTATGTCTTGAAGTTAAAATCTTTTCTAATGAAGTCATTGATTTCTCCAGTAAGAATTGATCTGACAGAGTTGAGGGGTCATCTAGTCCAAATCTTCCTTTAAAAATGCAGATAGGCAGCTGTGCCTGGTGGTACATACCTTTAGTCCCACGCAGAGGCAGGCAGATCTCTGTGTTTCTGTGAGTTCCAGGCCAGCTGAGGCTACAGGGAGACTCTGTCTCAAGACACACACCCACACAAAAAAAGAGCACTTGTTGTGTTTAGATCTCAGCACCCATGTAAAAGCTGGACATGGTAACTCCAGATTGTGGGAGTGGAGATATGAGGATAACTGAGGCTTTCTAGCTGCCAGTGTAAGCAAAAATGAGAGCGCTCCAGGTTCCACAAGAGACCCTGCCTCAAGGGAACAAGATGGAGAGTGATAGAGGACACCCAACATGTTCCTCTGGCCTCTGCACATACATACATACACTCTCAGAGACATACACCATACCAGAGAGAGAGAGAGAGAGAAAATAGGGTACAGTGATGAGATGGTCTCTTACTGTGAACTTAAACAGAAAAAGAAACCACAGATAAGAATATTAATCCATGAGATACCATTGATCATCTGACAAGGTCCAGTCAGAATTTCTGTCTTTCCTGTTTCATGTCTAACAAAGATTCAAGCTAGAAACAGGGGTAAGGAACAGAAATGTAAAAAACCAACAAGCCACAAACTAGAACCAGAATAGAAGGGTGGAAACTAAGTGCACCCAGTCAGTGGGAGGCCTACCCAGGGAAACTTTCCTGGGATGGATATTGGGAGTGAAATCTCCTAGGCAGGGAGTTGGAATTGGGAAACCCCTCAGTACAAGAAAAGAACAACTTTTGTAACTACACAGTATCTCCAGATCCTTCTCAACGGATTGGGGAAATCACAGGGTTCTTTTGGTTTTTTTTTTAAGCTCCCCCTACCCAGAGTCAGCTTAGATACAGAGGTATGTACACTGGAATCTCCCCTTCACTTCAGTCAGAAGATATTCCTAAGTCTACCTTGGTTCATAGCAATAAGGTTCAAAGATTGCACTGCCCCCAGCAAACAACTCTCTGGAAGCTTGAATGTTTTTGGCTTCAGACAGATTCCCTAAGATCAAGAATTTGGTGATCCCCATTGCTACAACTAGGCAGTCAGTTGTCAGTGGGTTATTCCCTATGCCCATTTCCTGTCAGCTCAGCCATGGTCAGGGAGGCTACATCTGAAGCTCAGTAAGGGTGATCTCAGAACTCTCAGCTTTCAGCCTGCTCATCAGCTAGGCCTAATGCCTTACCTGGAAGGTACATGCTCTTTTCCACTCAGGCCTCCCTGCACTCCTCTCCTACTTACCACAGCATCACGTTGGCCTGCTTCTTAGGACAAAGTTGAAAGATGTCACCCCTCATTTCCCTGCCTAAAAGTTCTACCCCAAGCCTTGATTCTTGGCTACAAGGGAGGCATGTTGCAGGTTCCTTCTAGTTTATCTTTATTTAGATTTTCTGTGGACCAGGTGAGACCAGAAATTCTCAGGTTCTGGAAAGATCAGGCCCTTTGAGTTAAGCACTGTATAGCATGGGGATAGTTAGATGGCCTTTAGTGTTCCTTATGGTCTGAAAATCAGTCATTGATCTTCCAGTTTGAGAATAAAATAACTAGGGTAAATTGGACTCCACATGTCAGAATTCACTCAGCATATTCAAATCATTTAAATTCTCTAACAAAATAATTTTAAACTCAGGTATGATAGAGAAACCTAAAAAATGCCTAAAGGTAATTACAGGAAGTCAAGGCTCATTAACACTTTTTAAATGCTGCCAAGCTGATTACTCTTACAGCTCTATTTCCTTAATGTTCACAAGGGGACACTGGCTCTACTTTTGGGGTTAGGAAAGTAAGAAGGTAAATCAGTTTTTCCTAGAATCAGAAAATTCTAGTATCTCTAAGGGTGTGGGAGAAAATGTCTACCACATCATAATTCTTAGGCGAGTCAGGAGGGAGTAGTACACACCTGTCTCATTCTTGATTAGATGTCCATCTCACATATAGGAAGTTTGAAAAATTTTTTATTGTTTGGTATTTCTTTGCCTCATTTGAAGAACGAATATCTTCTGACTTTTCTATTTTCTTGCTGTGCATAACACCCCACTGGTATGATTTTTCTAATCCTTAGCTCAAAGCATCTGTAGACTGAATTTCCTGATATGCCAGCTGCTCTCTCTCCTGTGTAGTAGTAATACCATTTCAGGCCGGAGACATGGAAGAGATGAACTGGATTCTTCCCTTCTGTTGCCAGGCCTCTCTGCATTGGCACTTTATCTGCTCAGTGTTTCTCGCTGTATTGTGACACTGATATAACAATAAAGTGAAATCTTCCCCTCTGTGTGCTATCTCAGTCTCTCTGTCAGGGTTCCAACCTGGAAGGTGGAGGAGACCAGGCCCAATCTAATTGCATCAATATTTTAGTTTTATGGTCTTCTAAAACACATGGCTTTGTGGTTTTTAGTTCCTCAACTGCCTCTAGTCCTTCAGTTCCCTCTTACAGATTTGGATAAATTAGCTCATTGAGCTTGGCTTTGAATCTGTAATAGAGAAGCAGCAGTACTGAACTCACAGTGTAAAGTGAGATAATACATATATAGCACTTTAGCAGTGACCAAATCTTCATTATATAAGAGCAGTCTGGAGGTTGAATCAACCGGCACTATGTGAGAACACTTCTAGAAAATGTTTGTAACAATTAAGAGAGATTTGAGAAGGCAAAAGGTCGAATTAACCTTAATATATAGTTGAGGTCATTGTCCAAATGGCATTCCATATAAATGCATTTTGCAGATGATAAAAACTTGCTTTTTTTTTTTAAAGACAAGGTCTCACTGTGTCATCCTGGATGGTCTGGAACTTTCTATGTTGACTAGACTCACCTTGAATTCACGGAGATTCACCTGCCTTTGCCTTCCAAGTGTTGGGTATGTGCCCAACATATGCTGCCATACCTTAAAAGACATAAACTTACCTGTTGGTATCTTTTAAATTTTTTTATCTCTTAAAATATTTTTGATTTTTTTACAGTTTGTTTTGTATCTATATGTATGTAGAGCTCATGTGGGAGGGAGAGGACAACTTGTAAGAGTTGTTCTTTATTTTCCCCATGTTGTTTCCAGGGATCAGACTCAGATTGTCAGACTTGGCAGCAAGCACCCTTACCCACTGAACTATCTTGCCAACCCAAGTGTTAGTATCTTTAATACTCAAGCATATGGTTAAGAAGTCAACAAGCAACAAGTTTTAACTCTGAAAGTGGGTATTTCACTCTAGAATTATTGTTCTGCTACTCAGAAGAGACTGCCATTCCACTTTAAAAGGTTTTCTTATGCTTTTTAAATTATTCTAATTGTAAAAATGTCAAAGACTTTACCAGATCAGGCTCTTAAATAATAAATACCAGAATAGATATGCATACTTGTCTCCAAAGAATCTATAGTTATTTTAGTTAACTTATCTGTCTTCTCAGAGACCTTTTTATTCATGGTGTGGTATGTTCTAAAAGATTAGAACTCTAGGGCTGGAAAGCCAGGTGTGATACAAATTGGCAGCACTCGGGAGTCTGAGACAGGATGAGTTCAAAGCCAACTTGGGCTTCATAGGAAGACTCTGTCTCAGAAAAGGGGGAAGGGGTCAGCAGTGAAGATTGTTTGCTGCTCTTGCAGACAACTGAAATTCAGTTCTCAGCACCCATGCCAGATGGCTTACAACCACCTATAACTCTAGCTCTCGGGATCTGAAGCCCTCTTTTGGCCTCCGTGGGCACCTACACAACATACATGTGCACAGAGACAGAGAAGAGAGAGAGGGAGGGAGGGAGACAGAGAAATAGTTTTTTAAAGGGGGAAAAAAAACTAGTACTGGGGGTGTAACTCAGCGGTATAGTGACTGTCTAGTGTACACAAAACCCTTTGATCCCCAGCATTACACAAAAAAAAGCTGTGCCTGTTTGTAGGAACTGACTTGCCAAAAGGTCCAGTAGCCTGTGGCCACAGGTCTTGTTTGCAGCATCTTTTCCTGTTCTTTCTTGAACGTAGGCCTCTTTCCAGAAAACCCCAGCCTCTGTAAATACTGTTTCAATCTTGCATTGCTTTTATTGGAGCCAGAGTAGCCTCCCATTTTGTAATTAACATGGAAAATTTAACTTTCCAGGGAACCTAGATACTCCTATGTTAACATTCTAAAACACTGCCAGTTGCCTTGAATAAGAAAAATTTGCTGTGAAGAAGTTGTTTGGTTGATCTAGTAGGACTTGTATTTGTCAAGGGAGAAAGTTGGAGGCCAGAGGGCGTGGGAATATATAATCTTTTAGACAAGCCGAGATAATAATATAAATCTTTTTTTTTTCAAATCCTAGCACTTTGTTATAAAATGCTGGACTTCTTGAATAGACTGAATCAACTTGAACTTGCCCTTGGGGTGGGGTATTATACTGGTCTCCTTTTGTTTATTCTGAGAACTGGTAAGGACATGAGGATTGGTTGGGGATGACTATAAAGAAGCAAATACCTTATTTAAAAAGTCCCACAAAGCTGCTCCTCATATATCAGAGCTTGTCCTAGTCTCTGTGGTGTACACAGACAGCTGTGAGATGGAACATATATTAAGGTAAACAAGTTTCATTAAGGTTAATTGAAGTATAAGAGCACATGAAAGGGACTTGTTTGAAGGTCTGAATGGCAGGATCTAGCTAGGTATACCTCATGTAGCATAGAAGGACCTAAATTGCAAGGTCCAGTATTAGCAGGTAAGGGTTTAGATAAGGGGCAATCATTTTCCTAGATGAGGGGGCATCCTTTCCTGTAGAGGGCTAGATAAATAGCTTTGGCTTTGTGGGCCAGTCTTTGGCAACTACACAGTTCTGCCATGAAAGCATGAAAGATGCCACAGGCAATATGTGTATACGTATATGAATGAAGATCATATATACATGTATGGCCTCAGATTCACAAAGATCCACTTGCCTCTGCTTCTCAGGTGTTGGGATTAAAAGTATATGCCACCATGCCCAGTGAATTATATATTTTTTTAACATTAAAATTTTTATTTTAAAATCATTTTATTTTTATGTGTCTGTGTGTATTGCCTGTAAGTGCCCTTGTATTGTGCAATGCCTACAGAGGTCAGAAGAGGCTATCACATCCCCTGGAACTGGAGTTATAGATGTTAGCTGTCATCTGGGTACTGGGAATTGAACCTGGGTCCTCTGCAAGAACAGCCAGTGCTCTTAACCACTGAGCCAGCTCTCCAGCCCTAATTTTAAAAATTGTAGTTATGAGTAATGTGTGTCTATGTGGATATGTGCACCTGAGGGCAGGCACCCATGGAAACCAGGCGTTGGAGCCCAAAGGAGCTGAAGTTATAGGTGGTTGTGAGCTGCCTGTTATGTTTGCTGGGAATTGAACTTGGATCCTCTGGAAGAGCAGCAGGTGTTCTTAACAATGGAGCCATCTCTCCGGCCTGAATTTTACATATATTTAATGTCACAACATTATCATTACATATTTTTTCCAGCCATTGAAAGTACAGAAATTATCCTTAGCTTGTGAACCCACATAAATAGGATTGGCTAGAAACTAAGTAGTTTGCTCTGCTATGTCCTAAATAATTTTATACCATCTCTTTTTTCCTCAAATTTTAATACCTCCTTCTCCATTCTCACTTGGAAATGATGACCTTGCTTTCTATTTCATTTCATTCAAGAAATAATCAAAACACCTCTATGCTGTCACATCCCTCTCAGCAGCACCTGTATGCATCCATTCCTTTTCCTTGACTGCTGTTACCTTAGTCCAACACTTAAACACTGTGTAACATTGCCATCCTGCCACATGCAGAGTTTTGTCTGTTTGTTCACTGATGTACACCCAGTACCCCGGATGCTATTCAACACTGAAGTGTTTAACAAATACTTGAATGAATACTGGATATCAGAGGTTTTGACAACTTTCCTCCAGAGAAACTTAACTCCTTTTTCTAGAGAAAATACTTCTGACATTAGGAGATTTATTTTTTTATCTATATTTTATGTATGAGTGTTTTGACTACATGTTTGTAAGTACACCTGTGCATGCAATGCCTATGGAAGCCAGAAGAGGATATTAGATCGCCTGGAACAGGAGTTACAGGTGGTTGTTAGCTGTAAAATGGGTGCTGGGAACCAACCTGAGGTATTCTTTGCAAGAGTAGTCAATGCTCTTAACCTCTGGGGGGACTTCTTGATCACTGTAAGTGGTACTTCACAATGTTTCTTTGAATAACACCCTCAGAAAGAATCATTCATAATACATATGTAGGTAGTCTCTTCCCCCCTCCCCAGGTGTGTATACGTGTGTATGTGCACAACTAACAGGCCAAAATATCACAAAAAATTACCTTTTAAATTACGATATATATGGATACACTATTTTGTCATTTGGAAGAAAAAAATGGTGGTAGCTGATTATATTATTTTCATATAGCAGTAGTGGGTTTTTGAAACAATAGTTGGGCATGGTGACTGTGTTAGTTACTTTTCTGTTGGTATGACAGAAACACTGTCCAAGGGATCTTATAAAAGGAAGGGTTTATTTAGCTTACAGTTCCAAAGGGGCAAGAGTCCATCATAGCCGGGAGGTACGGCGGCAGAGGTGGCCAGAGTATAGACACAGAAGCTAAGCGCTCACATCTTCAAGCAGTCACAGGAAGCAGAGCGACTGGAGATCCAGCAAGGCTGAAGAACTAACTAAGCCCACCCCCAGTGAAGTGCATTCTCCAGCATGGCCACACCTTTTAAGGCCTCCAAAAACAATGCCACCACTGGGGACAAAATGTCCAAATACTTAAAACCTATGGGGGACATTCTCATTCAATCCACTACAGTGCCTGTGACTATAATCCCTGTACTCAGCAGGCAGAGGCAGGAGAATCACTATAAATTTGAGTTCAGCCTTGTTTATATAGTGAGTTCCAAGTCAGCCGGGGTTACATAGTGAGACTGTCTTAACCCGCCTCCCAACAAAAAAGAAAAACTCTGCACTAATTAAAAGCCACCATCCTGTCATACAGACCTACCTTCTCTTCCTTTTGTCTCCCTTCCTTTTTTGTAGTGCTAGGGATCAAACTAAGGCTTGTGCATTTTGTAACTGGACTCTATCTCCAGATATACTAGCTTTTCAATGCCTCGTTTTTAATATAAGATGAATAGCCAAACATTTCCAGTCATTTAAGAAAAGTTTCAAAACACAAAAATAAAGACTGAAACACCCGACATGGATAACTAAGAAAGCAAAAGAAAACAGAAACATTCTCAGAAAAACACCCTCCAACTAGAGGATGTTTAAAGGAAGTACACTGGACAAGAAAGCGCTGTCCTAAACATGACGCCCTAAGAATGCTAGGTACACACACCATATAATCCTACCGACATGCAGAGTCTAAAGCAATCCCATTCACAGAATCAGAGTCAAATGGTGGCTACAATAGGCTCAGGCATAGGAGGAATGGACAGACACTGATCAAAGATCACAAAGTTTCAGTTAAACAGGAACAAGTTTCTTGACATACACCATAAGCACTGTGACTATACCCGATGATGTATAGCTCAGAATTGCTAAGAATAAATTTCAAATGTTCTCACCATGAAAAAAGATGTATTTTTGTGTATTTGAGATAATGGATGTGTTAATTAGCTTGATGTAATCAGTTCACAATGCATATACAAATCATAATATCATTTTGTGTCCCACATACACATAATCATTATTTGCGGATTTGCAATAAAGTTTAAAAGCTTTAAAGGACAGCAGTAGATTTAGAACAGTATAATAGAAATTCAAAAGAAAAGTTGAAAGGTGGAAATCTTTCAGAGAATCAAAGAGAAGTAGAAATGAGGAAGGCAGGATAAAATTATCCAGGACAAAGGCTATGCAGTAGGCACAGAGAACCACCACTTCAGTGAGAAGGACAACGGGAAGGTTGGCTCTAATTTTTAAAATTAACAAGGGTCTGGAGAGAGGGCCTGGTGGTTAAGAGCTCTTGCAGAGGACCTGGGTTTGGTTCTCAGCACTCACATGGCAGCTAATCATTTGTAACTCCAGATTCAGGGGATCTGAAGCACTCCTCTGACCTTTGTGGGCATTTGCACACATGTGATGCACTTACATACATGCAGGCAGAATACTCATATGCATAAAACAAAAATAAATTTAAAAAAATTAAATGCACGAGGCCCTAGGTTCAGTCCCCAGCACTGAAAAATTAAAAATACATTAAATGGACAGACTACCTAATGTGTTCAAATGTTCTGAAAGAATCTGGAATAAATTAAAGATAACTTGAACGCCAGGTAGTTAAACTTTCATGGAAAAAGAGGCAATGGCTTACTTCATTTGCAAGAAGATGTAACCGTATGCTAATTGGATCAACTGAATAATGTATATACTTTTGTAATAAAATGTCTACCTAAACAGGATGATGATATATTAGTGAGATAGAAGATGCAGAGATAATATGTTGGGGAAGGCTTCTGACTTAGAATATAAACACATCTTATTCCTATAGCAAGAAGTAAAGTAATGGCCAAACTAAAACATTAAGAAATATGTGCACAGCCAAACACGGTGGCACACACCTTTAATCCCAGCACCCAGGAGGCAGAGGCAAGCAGATCTCTGTGAGATGGAGGTCAACTTGGTTTACATAGTGAGTTCTAGGCCAGCTGGGGCTACAGGGAAACCCTGTCTCAAAAACAAAAAGCAACAACAAAACTCCAATCAAACAACAACAACTTCAACAACAAAAACCCCAAACAACCAGACAATTAGAATTGGGAGTGTGGCCGGGCCAGCCCTGCTGCTTTGCATTTATGTCTAATGAAACTATTTAGTTTTTTACATGATACACTGATAAAAATGAATATTGTGCAACTTTTCTTGAAGACTCTCAGAAACGCCTATATACCCCTGAGATGACATGGACAGGCCAAAGGAGCAATTCAAGTCAAGCTTGGTGAAGCAATGAGTTTATTGTGGTTACTCATAGGAGTGTGGGTGACTTTCAGGCAGCTGTATCATTGAAAAGCCCCATTCCAGCAGGAGTGATGACTCATGAAAGCTATGTCAATGGAATCTCAACCCAATCAACCCTCCACTACCTATTTTTTCTGTAACGCTGCCCCCAAACCACACACAGCCAGGGCAGAATTGTGTGCAGCTGGCAGTGGTGAAGGGATGGGAGTGTGGTTAGACTCTGAGATGAGGTCTGATCACTCATCACTCTTTTATGAAGAGAATGTTAATAGGCTCAGTCTTGGGAAGGTCTGGAGCAGGTGTCACATCACAGACAGCTGCTCTGATTTCAAGATGACAGTGGCCAAGTCATACCAGGACAGAGTGCCATTGCAACGATTAATGTATTTAATCTGAAAATAATTAGTGGTCAGAGAAGAGGGACTGTTCTCATAACTAGTGAGTCTGAAAAACCACTAATACTGATTGAACATCTCTCTGAAACTAAAAACTGTCTCCTTACTCTGGTACCAAGCTGTTGCAGTTTTAGGAACCCAAGTAACAGCAGCAGTCAGTAGTGGTACCAGCAGTTCTAGAACAGAGATGATATTCTAGGTCCATAGATTGCTGATACTATAGTGGGCGCTAGCCAGTGACAGCATAACAAGGCATACTTATGTGGTTTTACAGGCACAAGAGAGCAGGAAACCTACTAAAGGAGACTAAATAGAAAGGGCATATTGGCAGGTGCACATGATAAAGTAGACAGCTCATTTAGAGTGTGTCCAGACATGCAAGAAGCAGAGGACTCCTGTGTGTCTCCTGCTATAACCACTGCAGGCACAATTCAAGGAAAGTATTCATCAATAATGCTGTGATTCCATTTGTTCTGAACTGATGTGGCCTTAGCAGGTGTTTGGTAGATCAGAAAGGATGAGGTAGATAAGAAAGAAAGGGGCAGGGGCCAGTGAGATGGCTCAGCAGGTAAATGCACCTGTTGCTAAGCCTAATGACCTGAGTTTGATCCCTGGGACCCAGTTGTCGGGAGAACAGCCTCCTGCAAGTTGTCCACTGACCTGCACACACACCACACCACACCCACACATAATTTTAAAGATGGTCATTCAGAGAGCTAATTTATCACTCGATGGGGTAGGGTATGAGGACTGCAGACAACTGGCAAAGGCTTGGACCTAGACGCATTAGTTCTAAATACAGTCATTTCTGGGTCCTAACCCTGACTTCTTTAGAGAGACTCTTCCTGAAAGGAAGTTTTTTCAGGCCTCACAAAGGGATAAGAGAACTCTGATCTGGTGGTAGGGTACACCTGGACCTGTTACTCAGAGGAATGGAGTAGGGGCTGAGGATGTAGCTTAATGATTAGAACTTGCCTAGCATATGGGAGGCTCTGGGCTCAGTCACTAGCAGGGCAAAAGAAATAAGAATTGGAGTAGGGGGCTGGAGAGAGATGGCTCAGTGGTTAAGAGAGCTGACTGCTCTTGTAGAGGACCAAGGTTCAGTTCCCACCACTCACATGGTGACTACAATAGGCTATGACTTCAGTTACAGGGAATTGTACATACATTGCACATACATACATGCAAGTAAAAGCTCATATGCATAAAATATGAGAAGCAAGGAAAACAGAGAGGAGAGTGGACCCTACGGTTTGTCCTAGACATCAACAGTACAGCTGTAAAGCTATCTTAGATGAGAAATCGTTCTTCCCTGCCTAGAGTGCCCCAGATCCTGCCATTTGCACGTTGGGCCTTTCAACCAACCTCACCTTGTGGTCAGAAAGAAATCAAGCAAGGATTTGAATAATCACCTATTATTTTTCAGATGAGCAGAGTCACTTCTTCTGCTCCATTCTCTTTCCCTGATCACCACTTTATTACTTTGATCTCTGTCTCCAGCTCCAGTGACAAGACAAATGCCCCTATGCTCAAAGAGCCCACAATATTCTGGAAGAGGGTAGGAGTGTAAAGGCAGGACAGAGCAAGAGGAACCAAGCCTTCCACTTCTGTTAAGTCACCTGAAATTCAACTCATTCTCGGGGGCAGACACACGCTGCCCACGCCTGACTCTACCTGTGCCAGTCTCTCCCCGCCACTGCTCTTTGTATCCTGACCTGGTGTATGGTCAGTTACATGTATTCCACTGATGGAAGCTATACTGTATAGTCTAGAATGTTGCCTAATGAAGAATTATCTAGGAGACACATTTGAGAAGCTTTAAAATTGAAATTTAAGAATTATGTTAACCCAGTACATCCAAAAGATTTAAACTTTAATCGGTATTTTAAAATTAAGACATTTTATATATTTCTCAGTATATACTGGAGAATATATATATATATACAGTTTATTTGTTTGGGGTTTCTTTGAGATAGGGTTTTCCTGTAGCCCCAGCTAGCCTGGAGCTCACTATGTAGAGCAGGCTGGCCTTGAACTCAGAGATCCCTGCCTCTACCTCCCAAGTGTTGGGTGTGCACTACCACACCCAGCTTTCAGTACATATTTTACATTTACAATATAATTCAATTCAGACTAGCCACATTTCAAGTGTTCAATTGCCACAAGTACAATGGACAAGACTGCTCTAAAACTGTGCCCAGAATAAGTGTATTTAGCATTTCTCCACTAGGCAGATGAGGCAGGCTAGGTATGGCAGCTTGTGCCTATAGTCTCAGCTATTTGGGAGGCTGAGGCAGGAGGATAACTTGAGCCCCCAAGCTTGAGACCAGCATGGGCAAAATACCTAGGCCATGCCCCAAACAAAACAACTCAACAGACTGAAGCACTACTTAGTTCCTCAAGGCTCTGAAAACAATTTTGAAGGAGGCAGAGGAGGCTTCACCTGAACAGCAAATATTCCCTCTAGATTTTAGATCTGGACAGCCCTAAACGGATCCAAATTCACCACTAAATCAGCATTTAGCAACCAGATCCACAGTGCCTCACATCTGACCCAGGGCAAATGTCATAGTCCTGGGGCCGGAAGAGCACCTCTTGAACCTAATTCCTCAGTGTAATAGGCCTTCACAGGAAACTAGTGAGAAGGTATCCTGGTGATTTATTTTGCTCTGGCTGAGGCTTGACGTCACTTGCCATTTGACACAAAGAAGAGCTAAATATATTCGATGCAATAGCACCTTGTTAGGTTCTAGCCTAGCACCAAGGATCACGTGGCAGAAAAATGCTGCCGTTATTATAGCATTTTCACCAACTACGAAAATACCACTTTTAAAATTTGTTTAGAGGGGAAAAATAATGGGAGCAATTTTGAAATTCTCGTGGTTCAATCCATTCTTGTTGAGCCAACACACTAGGAGACCCAGAGAAAATAAGTTATTCCCCAGTGTCATTCAGCAAATCTCCAAAGGTTGTGAGGAGCGCGCTGCATCACTTCCACTACCCCCAGACCTCCACTAAGTGAGGAAAAAGAATTTTCTTTTTAATGAGAGACACTGTGTCCTCTCCAGGGTACCCTAAAATACCTGCGGACGATGACACAGGAGTCGGGTCCTACACAGGAGTCGGGTCAGCGCTCCCCGAGTAAACTTAGTTGGCTTAAACAGGCTCTGCTGCGCTGGAGCACAGTGCCCCGATTCCCCACCTCCAGGAATCCTGGGCGGAGAAAGTAGCCTGTCGCCAATTCCCGGTCTTCCGGAGCCTGACCTGAGCCAGCCCAGCCCCGCCGGGGCCCAGTTCCCGGCTGCGGGCAGCACCCGGGCGGTCAGCCCCTAGTGGAAGCCACACCCACGTGGGCAGTGCGCAGCCGAGGCTGGAAGCCGGGCGGGGAGCTGTGTCCGCGAGGCGCCCCGGACAGGTTAGTACCGAAGCGCAGAGGGTCCCCAATCTGCTTGCCCCCCGGGCTTCCGACCTGGGGATGCTGGGCTCGGCGGCGGGAAGAGCCCGGGCAGTCCCCGGGACCCTCGGCCGGCAGCGTGGGCCTGCTCCGCGGAGCTCGCCCCGAGCCGGGCGCCCCGCAGCTGAGAGCCGGGGACCAGGCCCGAGCGCCCGCAGCCCCGCGAGCCCCAGGCCGCCACCCGCGAGGCCCCGGCCGCGCCCGGCCTGCGGGACGCCGGGACCGCGCAGCCTCCGGCCCTCGCTCGCGGAACCGTTTCCGGGGCGGAGGCTCGCTCCAGCTGACCCGGCGCGGCCGGTGACGCGCAGGCCCAGGCGGAAGTGCGGGCGGAGGATCCCCAGCCGGATCCCGAGCCGGCGCGGGGCTCGGGGCTCGGCGCTGGGGCGGCTGCGCTCCCGCGATGGCGAGCCTGTGGCGCGGTGGTCTGCTGCGGCTGGGCTCGGTGCTTGGCCTGTCGGGCCTGGCGCTCTCCGTGCTGCTGCTGGTGCAGCTGGCCGACGCCGCCAAGGTGAGTCCCGCCCAGCCGCGCTCTTGACAGGAGCCCCGCCCCTGCCTCCGGCCTGGCGGAAGTGGGGCTGCCCCCCCTGCTGCCCACCCCGCCGACCTCCGGGCCTGGCAGCCCGAGCCCTAGCTTCCCAGCTGGGGCAGCCCCGCGCCTGGAGCCCCCTACTTCTGCCCTGACAGCATCCCCTCTTGACGTTTCCCTGCCCAGCCCTGACAGCACCACCCCAGCCTTACACCCTTTTCAGCCTTGGGGGCTTTTAACTTCCATCCTTTAATTGTGTGTGTGTGTGTGTGTGTGTGTGTGTGTGTGTGTGTGTATTGCCTGCATGTGTGTAAGTGAATCCATGTCGTGCAATTCCTTAGGAGGTCAGAAGAGAGCATCGGATCCCCTGGAACTGGAGTTATGGACGGTTGTTAGCTTCCTTGTGTGTGGTTTGGGAATGGAACCGGGTCCTTTGCAAGAACAGCTGCTGCGCCATCTCTCCAGCCCTTAACTTCTATCCTTAAGCTAGGCCAGCGCACCCCTGCTCCTCAGCAGCCTCCAAGCCCCAGCCCCAAAGATAGATCTCCCCAAGACTTCCCTGCTAGGGGCTAGCTCTCTTGGACTCGTCCCTGTACAGATTCCCTTGCCATAATAGGGACTCACCTCCCAGGGCAGCCTCCCTTGCCAGGAGAACCCTCCTGGTGTCTCACTAGCTTGATACTGTCACCAAGACCACTCACTGCCCCACCCCTTCCCCTTCCCTCTTCCTAGTTACTGGATAAGAGAAAAACCCAGATACAAGAGAGGGGAGACGTTTCTCTTTGCATGCCTTCCCTTCCAGTCCCCTCATGTGTTGTCTGGGGTCCCAGAGCTTCCCTGGCCCATGCATACCTGTGCTTCCTCCTTAATGAACTAACTTATTATTGGGCAAAATAGAAGGAATTCATGTTGTGATAGAAAAACAATGACACTGCATTTTTTTAAATAAGAATTTTTATACTACCTTTAAATATAAGGACTGAGAAAGATCGCAATGGGCAGATGTTTATGAGCAGAGGGTTCTTTTTCCTGATGTCACCAAAAATAGGGACAGCAGTATGTCTGCTAACTTTAAAAATATTATTGATACCCTCTACATGTCATACAGCATCATTTTACGAAGTAGATCATGACATACGTGGTATATTTGTCAGTTTCCCCTTGATAGGATTTGTTCCAGGAAACAGGAGCCTTGTCTTATCTGAGTCCACCTCATTGAATATAAGGTCTGGCACAGAGCAAATGCATACTAAGTGGTTGCTGAATAAGTTTATGAGCTGTCAACAGCTCTGCCAGATATTTCATTATACGTAGGAGCAGTGGGTTTGGTAAAACTTGCTTTGCTTCTAGTTGTGCTGTCAACAAAGTTTCTAGGAAGAGTAGCAAACAGCTCAGGAAGAGTCAAGCTACTTCCCCTATGAACTTCCTTTCTAGCTAGGGCTCAGTGCCCCTAAATCTCATCCTGTCCAGAGTTAACCTAACTCCATGCCCAGTGCCTTTCTCCTCAAAAGAGAAAGAAAGGATAAAATTATGATTGTGACTCTTTTTTCTGTTGTTGTATTGAGAATGGAATTGGCCTTATGTTAATTCAAGCACATGCTTTAGCACTGAGCTACATCTCCAGCCTAAAATTGTGATTTACTGGTGAATATTTTTCCTTTGATTCTCCCCAACCCTTTGGTAACAAGCATTTCTATTTGCAGGCCCCCATTATCAGTCAGTGCTGTATGCAGATAGATGATAATACAATTCGATTTTTATGTGATCCATAAATGTGTTTACTAAACCACAGATCAGGACTTGTGGATTTTAGAAACTTGTGCCTCTCAAAATTAAAGTTTTAGAATAATTGAAATATTTGACAGAGAACGCTCAGCAAAATGCATGTATGCAGTTTTAAAAAATACCAATGATGAACTGTAAACAGTTTTTCATTTTGGTTACAGAATTTCGAGGATGTCAGATGTAAATGTATCTGTCCTCCCTATAAGGAGAATCCTGGACATATTTATAATAAGAACATATCTCAAAAAGATTGGTAAGTATTCTGGATCAACAAAATACCTAATTTCTTTCTGTGGTTGTTGGTAGTCTAAAGTGTTCATGCAATATGTCATCTTCTTTTTAAGTCAAAGTGACAAGTTCTATTTCTATTTGGAAAAGTGAGAATAAGGCTGTGAGTGCATGATGTTAACCTGAAGGAATATGTGGCCCACACAGTAAGACCTAGGTTGGGAAGGTTTCATACAGCAATGAGACTGGGATTGTGGTACCTAAAGTACCCATAGCCACTTTCTTTACCCCCTTGAATTTTGATCTGGGACATTTATCCCTCTTGCTTTTCAGTGAAAGTAAGCTAAGCCTTCTTGATGATGATGATGATGATGATGATGATGATGATGATGATGATTGTTTTGGTCTTTTCGAGACAAGGTCTTCCTGTAGACCCAGCTGGCCTGGAACTACTACATAGACCAGGCTGGCCTTGAACTCATAGAGACCCACCTGCCTCTACCTCCGGAGTACTGGGATTAAAGGTGTGCACCACCACACCTATATTGTTTATTATTTTTAAAGCACTTAAAAGATTTATGTGCATGTATATGTCTATGTATGTGTGCATGCACATGTATGTGGGTGCCCATGGATGCCAGAGAGGGTGTTGGATCCCCTGGAGCTGGAGTTACATGTGGTTTTGAGCTGCCAGATATGTGTGCTGGAAACTAAACTCTCGTCCTCTGAAAGAGCAGCAAGTGCTCTTAGCCACTGAGCCATTTCTCCAGCCCCTAGTTTATACTTTTACAACTTAAAAAAAATGTCTGTGCAGGAGAGGGAATTGTTTTTGTTGTTTGGGTTTGGTTTTTTGAGACAGGGTCTTTACTTTGTACCCCAAATTAGCCTCTGAACTTGCTATGTACTCCTGGTACTTCTTCAAGCTGACTCCAAATTTCTTTTGTTTGGTTGGGTTTCTTTTGGTCTACTGTGTAGCCCTGGCTGGCCCGGAACCAGGAGCTCAAACTCACAGAGATCTGCCTGCTTCTTCTAGGGTTAAAGGCAGGCACGCCTGGGTAGTTTCAGGTTCTTGACCCTCTTGCCTCTATTTCCCAAGCTTTGATGACATGTTGTCAGATGTATTTTAAAGTCTCAGAAGTTCAGGAGTGAATGGAAATGAAATATGTATGTCAGGGTTTCTCATTTGGCAGGAGCAGACTGGTTACAGGTAATGTAAAATAGTGATCCCTTCAGGCCTAGGCAGTCAGGCAGGCCTGTAATGACTGGAGCCCTGACTGCCGTGACGGCGCTTAAATGCTGCTGGATTACACAGCAGGGTGCGCATGCTCCTTCCTGTGGGGTTGTGATGTTTTACAACCACAGTGGGAGATTACTGGGTAGGAATCCTGGGAGAATATCCAAATGATAGATTCTTTCACACAGACCTGATTTCATAGCCCTGTAGTGAGCAGCAAGCTGGAAGCAAAATTAAATTCATTCAGTCACAATATTCCAAGCTGACAGTTGGAAAGGAAGAGGCAGTCTTTGAGCACATTTGCTGCCTCTGAGGCCATTGTTTATTCCTCCCATGATATGCATGTGGGTTCAGTCTGGTGTGTTCTTATGATCTTCTTGTGAATATCTGTGTTCGACTTTAAAAGACTTTATATTACAGAATGATTGGGCTATATTTTTATGGGTTTTGTACCAGCAAGTTACTTTCAGTACCAGCAAGCTGAATTTCATTTTGTATCAAATCCAATGCTTCTGAAATGCTAGGCAAGCACTCTACCACAAAGCAGTATTCCCCAGCCCTCTAATAAATCTTTCAAGTTATTTATAAATTTTCCAAAGTTATTGAACATGTACAATCAGTCAGTTTTCTTATCCATAATAGAATGTACTAACGTTCATTATTGGTGTCTCAAATTAACTCACTTCAAGTGTTTGGCACTAATATTTCCACTAACTTTATTATTCTATGCTGAGACAGAACCATAACTTGTTCATCCCTGGTTATTAATTTAAATTGTGGGCTTTGAAAGTAAATGGCTGAAAAGAAGGATTGTTTGGGACTTTCCTTCCCTCTGTCCTTTCCCTCGCTGTTATGTGTTTTGCTGGGATCTGTTCCCAAATGACAATGGAAGTTTTTAACTGGCTTTGGAAAGATAGGCAAATTGTGATCCATAGGTGTCTGTGGTCCCCAGTGCCTATGAACCCCTAAATACCCTTTACCTTCTGTTTTCTGGGCACTAGGGGGAGGCATTTCCTAAAAGTAGTTGAGCCATTTCTCCATCTAGCTCTATTTATGACTGCTTAGTCAGAACCAGGCTTCCTCCCCTCTGTAACTATTTCTTCTCTCTCTTCTTCCCTCCCTCCCTCCCTCCCTCCCTCCCTCCCTCCCTCCCTCCCTCCCTCCCTTCCTCCCTCCCTCCCTGTTTGGAGACAGGGTTTCCCTAGTAGCCCTGACTGGCCTGGAACTCATAGAGATCTGCCTGCCTCTACCTCCCAAATGCTGGGATTAAAGGTGTGTTCCACCATGCCAGGCCTTTTTTGTTTTGTTTTGTTTTTGATGTTTTTGAGACAGGGTCTCAATGTGTAGCACTGGCTAGCCTGGAACTCTGTGTAGACCAGACTGGCCTACTCAGAGAGATCCACCTGCCTCTACCTCCTAAGTGCTGGGATTTAAAGGCATGCACAACCACTTCCAGCCTAAAAAAAGGAGTATTTTGGTAAGTTAAGTCAAAAAAGGAATCAACTTAGAGCGCTGATTGCCCCCATGAAGAATGGATGGAGTAAGACAGGATGTGTCCTAGGATTCCTGAGGCAGCACAAACAACTCATGAAGATATACCAAAACGGCAGCAGGGGACTGGGGAGATTACTCATTGGGTAAAGTTCTTGCTGCACATGCATGAGAATGTGAGAGCAATGAGGGAGGGACCAGACTGACCTCTGGCTTGCTTACACACACACACACACACACACACACACTCACACTCACTTGCACACGCACAATTGCAAATGTAATCAAATCGCCCAACTGCTGCAGGACAGGAAGGCTTTGCCTTCTTTTGCTGAAGGTGATGAAAGTAATCATTTATTTCTTAGGACTGACAGATTGTGAGAAAAGATATTTTTGGTAGTTTAAACCAAAAATAAATAAACCATCAGTATCTTATTTTTTATGTAGTTCTTCATTTTTCATTTTTAAATGCTTCTATGGTCCTACTTTTTTTTTTTTTTCAATAGTCTTTTGTTCATTAGAAAGTAATTCCCAGGGGGCTGCAGAATTGGCTCAGTGGTTAAGAGCACTGGTTGCTCTTCCTGAGGACCCAGTTTGGTTCCTAACACCATGTGGCAGCTAATAACCATTTGTAACTCCAGTTCCAGGGGGTCTGTCACCCTCTAACTTCCACCAGTGTACTTACATACATGCAGGCAATAAGAAAGTAATTATTTCTTACTGTGGTGCTGGGGATCCACTTTTCAACATTTTAGAATTTACCCCTGCCTGTTAAATGTTATAAGCCATTCATATGCCACACTATGGCAATTAAAATTATGCTAATTGGGGTGTTAATTATGCTAATTGGGCAAGGATGCTTGCTGTGCAAGCATGAGGACTGGAGTTCAAATCCTCAGCATCTACATGTGATGTGGTCACATGTACTTATAACCCAACACTGTAGGAGTGGAGACAGGAGGGCCGCTGGAGCTCGCTGGCTGCCAGCCTAGCTCCAGATTCATTGAAACTCTCGGGAAATAAGGGGAGAGTTAACAGCAGGATACTTGACATCCTGCTCTGGCCTCTGCATGGGCATGCGAACATACACAGAGGTGAACACCCCCCCCCCCACAACACACATACAAACATGCACAAATAAAAATAAAACATTTAAAAGATATCAATTCACATAAGCAATAACCTAATATTTAAGCACTGTCACTTTAAACAGTCTAAAATATTTTTACATGGTAACTGCCCATGTCTGAATGTGACCTGTTTTGTTAGGTAGGTTTTTGGATTTTTTTAAATTCCATTTGGGATTTTTCAGGGTGTTTGAAACTGGATAACATACAACTGGATAAATACAGCTAATACTGTGTGTCTTTATCTTTATAGTGTAGAGTGTTGAATAGTACCAAAATGGGCCTGGAGAGATGGCTTAGTGGTTAGAGCACTGGCTGCTCTTCCAGAAGGCCCAGGTTCAGTTCCCAGCACCCACACGGCAGTTCACAACTGCCTGTAAGTTGTGCACATACAACATACACATACCTAAAACAAACCAAATAAATCTTTAAAACATTTTTATGTGTTTGAGGGTATTGTCTGCATGTGTATAAGTACGCCCACAATGTGCAGTGACTTTTGAGATCAGAAGAGGGTGTCAGAGCCCCTGGAATGGAGTTATGGATGATTGTTAGCTGCCATGTGGGTGCTGGGACCCAAACCCCAGTCCTCTGGAAGAGCAGCCAGTGCTCTTAACCACTGAGCCATTGCTCCAGCCCCATTAAACTAAGTAAATCTTTTTTAAAAAAAAATCTTACAAAATGCTAATACTGAAAGAGGAGATGACTTCCTGTACCTAATTATTTGTTCCTTATATTTCTCCATTGGGAAAGATCATGATTATTCCGGGTTTCAGGAAAGTTGGGGTTGTTTTTTTTTTTTAATGTGTATGAGTGTTTTGCCTGTGTGTATGTCAGTGCACCACACACATACAAAATTAGAAAAGGGCATTGGATCTTCTGGAACAGGAATTGGACAGTTGCTTGCTGGCATGTGGGTGCCGGGAACTGAATCCAGGTCCTCTGCAAGAGCATGCAGTGCTCTTAACTGCTGAACCATCTCTCCAGCCCGTTGGAAAAGTTTTGATCAGTGACATGATCATAGCAAGCCAGGCTTCAGCATTTTATCCTTGTTATTTTCAGTGACTGCCTTCATGTTGTGGAGCCCATGCCTGTGCGGGGACCTGACGTAGAGGCATACTGTTTACGCTGTGAATGCAAATATGAAGAAAGAAGTTCTGTCACAATCAAGGTGAAGCGCACACACACTCACACGTGTGTGTGCTTTTTATTGCTAAGTAGTATTCCATTACATGACTATTTCTCAGTTCTTGAATGTTTGGATTATTTCCAGATTTATAATGTGTATAATATTGTCATGAATGCCTTTGTGTGGGAATATGTTTCTTTTTCTCTTGGGAAAATTCCTTAGCGTCATGTTTTTGTGTGTTGAAGAGATGCAAACAATTTTCTAAAGTGGTTGCACCATTTTCCAGTGCTGTATGAGGTTTACTCTCTCCATACTGTTGGTATTTTCTGTTTTTTTGTGGCCATTAGAGTGGTCAGAATGTGAATCGGTTGCCCTAGAACATCACTGGCCTGACAAGTGTTTTTGTAGACCTATGTTGATCTACAAGAGTATTCTCTTGGAGTCCCCTGAATTAGATTTTCTGTCAGATTCCTTAAGGCTGTTTTGGCAGCTGTGCCACCACACTGGACACTGTGCTGACCACGATGATGAGTGATGAGGAGTAGGTGAAGACCCACAGAAAGATCCTCTCTCCCCATCAATAAAAGCTTGGGGAAGAGTTGAGTTAGTCTCTTATGTTGGATTCTTGCTGGTATAGAAATGATGTGTGCTTTCATGTGTCAGCATCCTCTGTAACGCTCCTACCATCACACAGACTGCACATTTCTCCCTTTGAGTATGACTTCTTTTCGATTTCCTTTAGGTTACCATTATAATTTATCTCTCTATTTTGGGCCTTCTGCTTCTGTACATGGTGTACCTCACCCTAGTTGAGCCCATCCTGAAGAGGCGCCTCTTTGGACACTCACAGCTGTTGCAGAGCGATGATGATGTTGGGGTAAGTTCCTGGCCTGCAGTAGCTGCTCCTGGCCAGCTTCGTCCTCATCTGGCATAGACTGGAAATGGCCATAGGTAGGTGGTCACATGCTGGAGCAGATCTTCACCTGAGAAGCTGAAGCAAGTTCTAACTTGAATGTATGTCTCTTTCTGAGGAAATTGTTCTAGCCAGCCATAGATGTGGCTATTTGAACTGATGGTCCTTGGTGAGGGTGCCATATAAGACCCTTCCCTGTGCACATTGGGGAAAACATCTGAGGTAGCTTACTCCCCGGGTTCTTATGAAACACTTTGCCTCTTTCGCCTGATGTTTTAAGAGGCAAGCAGGTAGGACTGAAGGGATGCGCAAAGAGCAGGATATTCTTTTCTTATTCTTTAAAAAAAATATTTTTAAATTATTTTTTTTAATTTTATGTGTGTGAGTATGTTGGCTGCATGGATGTAAGTGCACCTGTGTTGTGCCTGCCCGCGGAGGCCAGAAGGTATCAAATCCCCTGAAACTGGAGTTACAGATGGTTGTTAGCCACCATGTGGGTGCTAGGAATCAAACCCAGGAACTTCTACAAGAGGTTAACCGCTGAGCCATCTCTCCAACCCCCATGAATAATTTTTTAAATTAAAAAATAAAATCGGACTGAGGATATAGTATATACCTGTAATCCCAGCAGGAGTCTAAGGCGGGAGAATCACAAGTTCAAGGGTAACTCATTCTCCATGGACAGGCTCAGCAAAATAACATTGACCAAAAAGAAAGAAAACACTTATTTTAGTTAATTCAGTTTTACTTAATTCACTTATCTGTTTTGAGGCAGTGACTTACTATGTAGCCCATTAAGTGTGACACATCACCTACCTCCTTCCTCAACCTTCCTAATTAGTATTGGGATTATAGGTAATTATAAGCATACAGCACCACACCTAGCTTACTAAAATACCTAGATGTTTTTAAAGAATTCCAGGAAGGGACTGGCACTGTGACTCGGGCTAAAGTCTCTACTGTGCAAGCATGAAGGCTTGAGTTTGAGTCCCCAGAACCCAAGTGAAAGCTGGGTCCAGTAGTGCATGTCTGTAATCCCAGCACTTCTACAGGAAGATGGGTGCCAGAGACAGGGGAGTCCTCAGAAACTTGTGGATCAGCTAGTCTGCTGTACAGAGCAGCAAAGAGACCCTGCCTCAAACAAGGTGGATACTTGAGGTTGTCCTCCGACCTCCACATGTGTGCCTTGGCATACCTGTGTACCCGAACTCACATGCAACATAGACATACAAGACAGAAGTTTTTTAAATGTGAAAATAAAGGATTCCAGGAGCAAGTTAGGCTGAGAGAAAGGTAAGACTGGAGACATGATGAAATAAGCCAGGCACAGAGGCTGGGTATGGTGGGTACAGTTGGGATCCCAGGGCTTGGGAGGAGGAAGCAGGAAGCCTAGAAGTTCAAGGTCATTCTTCACCACATAGTGAGTTCAGTGACAGCCTGGGCTATATAAGACCCTGTCTCAAATACAAAATAAACTTTTAAAAATATTTTACTTACTATTTTTCTATAACCCTCATTATTGCCTTCACTGAAGACATGGCCTGAGGTCTTTGATCTCCTCATGAATCTACACATCTTGCTTTCCATCTCTAGCTCTTTATTTAAATTTTTATTTATTATTTTTTATGTGTATGAGTGTATTGCCTACATGTATGTAAGTGCACCCATGTCATACAATGCCTGCTGAGTCAGAAGAGGGCGTCAGATCCCCTGGGACTGGAGTTACAGATGGTTGTTAGCTGCCATGTGGGTGCTGGGAATTGAACACAGGATCTCTACAAGAGCAGCTGGTGCTCTTAATCATTGAGCCATCTCTCCAGTCCCAGGTAATTTTTTTTAAACCCACAAAACAGGTATAGTGACTAGAAAGAGCTATGTGTCAGGAGCAATACAGTCTCAAATACTGTTTTTATGCTGATTTTCATTTATGTGTTTGGGACCCTGACTCTGTAGATATTGAGGTTAAATAATTCTGCGTTGTAAAGAAACTTTGCTCAGTGTCGCTGACAGGGAGCCAGAATCACCCCAGTTGGGAAGTACTGATGTAAAAATGTTGTTTGTCAAGAGGCCAAGTAGACCATTTTCCTGAAAGACACAGGTTTAGAGTCCAGCTTCGAAACATACCCTTACAGCATTATCTGTTGCTCATTTCATAAATAGCAATGTTAATATAATATGTACAGAGCAGAAATTGGTGCACAAATGCAAACATGGAGGTGACATTGATTGATAGGTTCACGTGCTTAGTAATCATTTGCCCATCAGTGATTAATTCTCCCTCACACTGACACTGGCAGACTTCGGCTGACTCCGGTATTTGTTAAATCGATTCCGGGCGCAGAAAGTGAGTTTAACTGTACAAACAGATATTAAATTAAATTCCTATGATTGTTGCTTATCTAACAAGTAGGTTCTTCAATGTGTATTTTTTAAATATGCATTTTTAAAGCATTTAAATTTTCCACTTTTGTTCAGTGTAGAACATTTGAAGGCAGGGAAAAGTTAGTATAAATAGCCATGAAGTTCACTGCAAATAGTGGTCATATTTGCTGTATCATACATCAGTGACACATCACCACTGTTATTTAAACATTACATTAAAACATGCTTTGTAGTCATTGTAATTTTATCAGGTGTAAAAAGAACAAACATATTAAAGGGTAAATCTCTATTTGCATTCTTCCAGTGCTCGTGAGTGTGAACAGCTAGTTCAATCTTGTTCCCTAGGCAGAGAGCTGACTGAAAGGATTAACTGCTTTGTTTGGTCATTTGAGTTTGTTCCTTAAGACTTTTTTCCTTTCTCTGCCTTAAAGAATAGATGGCAGGACTGTGAAGCTGAGAGGTGCGCTCTGACAGGGCCGTCCTTCTTGCCTGGATTGTTTATGTCAAAATACATCAGTGATCATAATATTTTATATACAAGTTCACTGAAGCACCATATTCCCAGAGTGTCATTTTAATCTACCCTAACAAAGCCGGTGTGTTGGGAAGATATGACAAGTCAAGGTTAGGCGAGCTAAATTTTAGTGTTTGTGCTAATTGTTAAATGACCTTGGACCAGTTTATTTTCTTATTGGAAATCAAGTGATCCCACAACTTTAGCCTTCCACTTTCTTTTTCTTTTTATTGTTTTGATACAGGGTCTTGCTATGTAGTCCTGGCCAGTCTAGAATTCACTGTATATTCCAGGCTGGTCTTGAACTTGCAGCATCCTCCCTAAGTGCTAGGATTAGAGGTGTATGTCACCGTGCCTAATTAGCCTTCTTTCTTTACCTTCTTCCTGTAACTCTGAAGCATTTTGGATCTCATGGGATTGTCTATATTATTTTCATTGGTAAAGTTAAAAATAAATAATGACCTTTGCACAAGCAATTAAATAAAGAGTAGAGGGTGTTTTAATAAAGAAGACAAGAAAAGATTCTTTACAGAAAACTTTGAGGGGAAGTGAAGAGATGGATCAGTGGTTAAGAGCACATACTGCCTTTGTAGAGGGCTGGAGTTCAGTTGCCATGTTGGGTGACTCACACCTGCCTATAACTCCAGCTCCAGGGGATCTGATGTCCTCTATACCAGCCTGGCAATCTGAGTTCAAACCCTGAAACTAAGGTAAAGGAGAAAATTGATTCCACAAAGTTGTCCTCTGACCGCCCCCGCCCCGACACACACAAGAAAATTGATTCCACAAAGTTGGTCCTCTGACCTACACACACACACACACACACACACACACACACACACACACACACGCACACACATATACATATACACATACACACACACAAAGTTAATTTTGATTAATTTGCCAGGTGTGATTTCACACGCCTTTAATCCCAGCACTCAGTAGGTAGAGGCAGGTGGATCTCTGTGAAATGGAGGCCAGCCTGGTCTACATAGTAAGTTCCAGACCAACTGGGGCTACAGGGAGAAGCTGTCTGAAAAAAAAACAAAAGAAAGAAGAAAGAAAGAAAGAAAGAAAGAAAAGAAAGAAAGAGAGAAAGAGAGAGAGAGAGAAACAAACTGGGGCTGGAGAGATGGCTCAGTGGTTAAGAGCACTGGTTGGAACAACCATCCTAACTCCAGTTCCAGGGGATTCGATACCTTCTGACTTCCATGAGCATTGCACAACACAGGTACACCTACCTACATGCAAGTAATACACTCATATAAATAACATAAAAATGATAAAGTATAAAAATTATAAAGCAAACTCTTTGATATGTAGGCGTAGTAGAAATGTGTTGCTGAGAAACAAGGCCACGTAAAAAAAACCATATAGCAGCATTGTAACACAAGTCAGGTGGTTGTGCATGGCTCTCCATGTGCTGATTCCTTCCCTGGGTCTAGGTGCCCATGCACGACATAAAAGTTTTCCTTCTTTGAAGGAAAGGCAAACTTTAAAGGCAAACTTAGTTTGAGAAGTCTGATGTGTGTTGGAACATTTGGAAACTTTGCTAACACAGGGTTGAGGAAAAAGAGCTCAAGGAAAAGGCAAAACAAACAGTAAATTACTATGAGTCTTTTCTGTCTCGTGGGCAGCTGTGTTTACATCGCTTTCATTGGTAGATTAGCATGGTGGTTTCCTGTGTAATGACCACAAACATCCCAGTTGCATTAGTTTGCCTTGACAAGGAGAGGTTGAATTTGTACGCAGATACCTGGGTAACTCTTCAGTACCCTCGTTCCCAAGATGGTAGCATGGAAGCCCAGAGGCTCTCAGCCGTGAAGGACTCAGGTTGTCAAAGGGAAGCTGAAGTAAGCCTTTCCTCATGCTCTCTATACAGAGGGAAATGGTGTCACTTGGGAAAAGAAGAAACTAGTCCATTAAATGTCTGTGTTGAGGGCCCAGAACGAGATTAAGACCAGCTCCCTGCCCTGCTGACAAGTTAGCAGTTCTGATATACCGGGAGTCAGGAACCTGGAAGACAGCTCTCTCCCATGGATTAGCTACATAGCACTGATCAGTGCAAGGAGAAGCCCTGGAGACAGTAACATGAGAATAGACTTTCTTAAACCAGGTGTACAGGGTGCATGCCAGGGATGCAAGCATTTGGGAGGCAGAGGAGGAGGATCACTAGTCTGAGGTCAGCCTGGGCTATATAGTGAGTTCCAGGCTAGCCTGGGTGACATAGATCCTATGTCAAGAAAAAAAAGGTTGAGAAAAAAAGACTTAAAATTTTCGTTAAAGATTTTTTTATTTATGAGTATATATGGACATGTGTGTATGTGTGCATGTGTGTGCAGGTACCTGTAGAGGCCAGACGGGGGCATCAGAGTTCCCTGGAGTTGGAATTACAGGCCATTGTGAGCTGCTTTACATGGGTACTGGGAAATGAACTCCAGTCCTCCAAAAGCTGCAGGCACTTTTAACCACTGAAGAATCACTCTAGCCTCCTTAATGATATTTATGTATTTATTTATTTATTCATTTATTAATTTATTTATTTATGGAGTGGGAAGTGGCTGTGTGCATGCCACAGTGGGCTTGTGGAGGTCAGATGACAACTTGAAGGAGTCAGTTCTCTCCTTCTACCATGTGAGTCCTGGGGCTCAAACTCAGGTTGTCAGATGTGGTGGCAAGTACCTTCACCTGCTGAGCCATCCCACTGGCCCACAAAATAAGCTTTTATTCTCCGACTAGTTGAAAAAGACTTCCTTGACCTGGTCCTTGGCTTGGTCTCTGATTGTTAAGAGAAATGTCCCTGGGAATGGTGACCTGTGGTAATGGTTCACAAATAGCCCCTTATTGCCTGTGTCTCTGGATTCATGTTTCTGTAGTTGTTTGCTCTGCTTCTGATAGCTGAGAGGCTGAGATGCCCATCCCTGAGTCTGGCACACAGGCTAATTTGTGTATGTATCTTGTGTTAATCCTGCCATCCCCAATGGTCTTCACCTTGATTTTCAGGATCACCAGCCTTTTGCAAATGCCCATGATGTGCTGGCCCGCTCTCGAAGTCGAGCCAACGTGCTAAACAAGGTAGAGTATGCTCAGCAACGCTGGAAGCTTCAAGTTCAGGAGCAGCGAAAATCCGTCTTTGACCGCCATGTTGTCCTCAGTTAATTGGGACTCGAACTCAAGGACTGAAAACCAAGGCAGACAAGTGGAAAGAACTGGCTGGTTGTTCCTGGACTTTGCTTTAATTCCCATTGATTTTACCAGCTCTGACTGGAAGACTCCAAGTTCGAAGCAAACCCACATGCTTAGTGTTTTTTCTTGTTAATGTATTAATGGAGACATTTTTAAAAGCACAAAGTTCAAAGTTAGCCAATAAGCCTTTTCCTACTTTTGACTTTTACTAATAAAATTAACTCTGCCTGTAAGCTATCCTGAAGTACTTACCTGGAAGAGCACTCTTTTTCACCACACAGTTTTGACTTGATTTTCAAGGTACTTTTCAGGTGTGATTTTGGTGTTTGTGATGGAGAAGGGAGGGATTCCCGGGAAATGCTTGACACAACTTCTCTGCAGTCGCTACACTAAACAGACTTTTCTGTAAGCAAACTACAGCTTCTCTTTTCAAGCTGTTAGTGTTTCCCAGGGTAGCCAGCCTCATCAAAGTGCTGACTTCCCATTTGACTTTTGCACTGACTCTTCTCTAAGTCTCTGGTTGGCCTGTGGCCGCATTTCATGGTGATTTGGATCTGAAATGTCTGGCGGCTCTTTACAAAATGCAGACTTTTTCATGGATGGTGACTTCTGATACAGCGCATCCTAGAACAAACTGCCATTTGCTGGTTTACTCTGGCAACTAAACATAGTCTCTCTGTATGGTCTTCCTCATCTTCTTCTAGTATCTTTAAGGACTTGGACATGTAGAATAAAGAAATTTTCTCTTAAACCCAAGCCTCCCAGGATGGATGACACACACACTAGTTTCCAGTCATATTGAGAGGCGGCTGTCTGAGCTCTGACACAGGCAGCTTTGAACAAGGACTGAGGTTCAAATCAGCTCTCTTGGAAAAGTCTAAGAGTTACTGGATTACTGGCTTTTTTCTTCTACATCCTCTTTGGAATGTAACAATAAAATAATTTTTGAAAAACCTATCAGTGTCTTCTGTGTTCTCTAGATTTTTTTTCTCCCTCTTTTGCTGTGTGACAAGCACAGTGATTTAGAGACATTTGGTAGCCTGTTGTTTGAAAACATTTTCTGCCAGTCTAACCCCCAAAACTGGTCCTGTCTTGTCCGAATGTGCATGTGCAGAGAGAAAGATGTAGGTATTCTCAGGTGGACCTCTGAAAAATTGTACAAATTAATAAGTTGAGAGACTTAAAATTTATAAGCCAGGCATGGTAGTACATGCCCATAATCCTAGAGCTCCAGAGACTGATGCAGGAGAATTTACTGGATTTCAAAGTCATTCTGGTCTATATTGTGAAACCTAGACCAGTCTGGGCTATACTGTGAGACCCTGTCTAAAAAAAAAAATACAAGCTGAGTGCTTATTCTGAGAACTTCTTGACAAATTTTTATTTCAATTAGATTGCATTAAATTCATAAAGATGGTAAAGAAAAACTCCAGGGGGCTTGGGAGGTGGCTCAGCGGGCAAAGGCACTTGCTGTGCAAGACTGATAACCTGAGTTCAGGTCCCTGAACCCACATTAAAAAGCCGGATGCAGTAGGGTGAGTAGGCCAGCTAGCCTGGCAGTCTTTCTCAACGTGAGGACCTACCTCAACGTGAGGACCGACCCAAACATCCTCTGGCCTCTACATGCACACACACGTTGCACCTGCACATGCACAAATAAGCACACATAAAAGAACAACCCAGAAACTGGGAATGAAAGGGACCTTCCTCACCAGATAAGGAATGTGGACAAATAGATGTGGTGGCCTTTACCTGTAGTAGTACTAGCATTGGGAAACAGGCTGGAGAACTACCAAGACTTCATGGCCAGCCTGGGACAGAATGAGACCATGTCTCAAAAAAAAGTGCAAAAAATTTTATAGCTAATATATTTAGTGGTGAGAATCTTCCCTCAGATCAGGAAGCAGAGTAAGGGGTTTTCTCTCACCACCCCCTGCCCTTTTTAAACTATATGAGTGTTGTGTCTACATGTATGTAAGTGCACCCGTGCCATGCAGTGCCGGCAGGGGACAGAAGAGGGTGTCGGAGCCCCTGGAACTGGAGTTACAGATGGTTGTTAGCCACCATGTGGGTGTAGAATTCAAACCTGGGTCCTGTGTAAAAGCAGCCAGTGCTCTCAACCACTGAGCCATCTCTCCACTTCCTTTTAACATCGTACCAGAAGTCCTAGCTAATGCAGTAAGACAAAAACAATGAGAGGTGTAGATTAAGAAGATGTGAGCTGCTTTACTGTCATTTACATAGAGTACTAAATAACTAGTACAGCCAGGTTGTAATTGAAAACAACGTCATTGGTTAGGAAGATGGCCCAGTGGGCAAATGTGCTTGCCACCAAACCTGACAACCTGAGGCAATCCCCAGGGCTGACATGGTGGAACAAGTGAACCAATTCCAGGAAGTTGTCCCCTGAGTTCCACATGTATGCATTCATGTGCGAGTGTGTGTGCACGTGTGCACACACACACAAATGTATTTTTAATGTT
Organism: Eospalax fontanierii; assembly: GCA_035773235.1. NCBI lineage: Eukaryota > Metazoa > Chordata > Mammalia > Rodentia > Spalacidae > Eospalax > Eospalax fontanierii. The sequence goes on along the minus strand of CM069524.1, from coordinate 174,457,655 downwards.
TTATCAAAAGATACCAAAAGGCTGGGATGTAGTTCAGTAAGCAGAGTGTTTGCTTAGCAGGATGGAGCCTTGAGTTTGATATCCAGCATAAAACCAATGTGGCAGTGCATGGGCTTGAAATCCCAGCCCTCAGGAAGTAGATCAGAAGTTCAAGGCCATCTCAGCTATATACCAAGTTTTTCCACCATAAAAACATGGAGGGGAAAAGTCCATTTTGCTGTACCCTCTGAAACCTATGATTCCATGCTGCTCTCTGACATAGCACAGTTTCTTATGAAAGGCTGTACAGATGGCCCAGTGGTTAAGAGCACATACCACTTTTGTAGGGGCCCAGAGTTGGGTTCCCAGCACCATGGCAAGTGGCCCACAACCTTCTGTAACTCCAGCTCTATGGGATACAACCTCCTCTCCTGGCATCTTTGAGCACATTTGTACCCATAGATATGTATCCATTTAATTAAAAACTAAGATCTTTTAAAAAAGTGACTATAAAAGCTGGGCGTGGTGGCAGGCACCTTTAATCCCAGCCCTCGGGAGGCAGAGGCAGGTGTATCTCTGTGAACAGGTCAGCCTGTCCTCTAGGAGGGCTGGGACTAAGGAGACCCTGCCCACCACACACACACTCTTAATACACATAAATAAATGCAGGCAAAAACATTCATACATATAAAATTAAAAAAATAAATCTCTTTTTAAAAATTAAATAAAATTGTTTTCTTTCCTACATTTAATCTGCATATTGCCATTTTCTAAAACTATATTGCGATTAAAATTGTAGCATGAGCCAGGTGTGGTGGTACATGTCTTTAATCCCAGCACTGGGGAGGCAGAGGCAGGTAAAGTTCAGCCTGGTCTACATAGAGAGTTTCAGGCCATCCAGGGCTACGTCATGAGACCTTGTCCCAAATTAATTAATTAAAAGATTATGGCATGGTACATATTATATTTGGACATTTTTATTTATAGTGAAGACCTTTCCTATGTATTTTAGTGAACATTTTTATAACATTTTGGTGAGTATTTTTTGCTTGTGTGTGTGCTGTGTCTATATTTGTGAGGTGCAAGTATATGTATGGTGTATTCGTGTGAGGGTGTATGTGTGATTTATGTGTGCGTGGTATGTATGTCAGGTAATGTGTATGAGGTGTGTATTTGTGATGTATATATGTGTGAGGTATATGTATGAAGCTTATGTGTGTGAGGTGTGTATATGTGTCAGGTGTGTATGTGAGGTGTGTGTGTGAAGTGTGATTGTGTGAGGTGTGTTATGTGTGTGGCATGTGTATATGAGGTGTGTGGGGGGGTGTGATGTAAGGTGTATGTATGTGAGGTATATATGTGTGAGGTATGTGTATATGAGGTGTATGTGTGTGAGGTGTATGTGTGAGGTGGTATATGTGTGTAGTGTGTATACATGAGGTGTATGTGTGTGAGGTATGTGTGAGTGAGGTGTGTACATGTGTGATGTAAGTTGTTTGTATGTGTGTATGTGAGGTATATATGTGTGAGGTGTGTGCATGTGTGAGGTATGTGGAAGGTGTCAAGTGTCCCCTGTCACTTTCCACCTTGCTTCTTAGAGTCTCCGGCCCTTGCTGAACCTGGAGCTAACCTAGTGGCAAGCAAATCTCTGTGATCCTCCTGTCTCTACCTGCCCCCCTCCCTAGCACTGGAGTTACTGGTGTACGTGGGTTTGGGGGATTTGAACTCAGGTCCTTGTGCTTGCAAGCAAGCACAGCAAGCATTGTTACTAGCTGAGCCATCCCCTAGCCTCTTCAGGCATATTTTGAAACACAATCATGCTTAGCTGTAGTATAGAATATGATTTATTCTTAACTCCAGTTTCTTTTAATTTGTGGCATTAAGCAGTGTGTGTGTCTTACCATAGATCAAGCTAAATCCTTATAGTATGCCAATTTCTAGTTTGTTAAGTCATTTTGCCAAAAAAGAGACATAAAGGCATCATCTCTCACAGCCACACCACTGTATTATGTTACCCAAAAGAATCTTATTTCTGAAAATAAATGCATTTTTTTATTTTAAAAATGCAAGTTCGCATTGACCTAGTTTGGGACTTACTCTCTGGACAATATTGACCAATATTTGCCTATTATGAGGCTATTTTTCATAAATAATTTTTAAAGTAAACCATATAGCCCAGCTGAATGGAAGCACTCAAGAAAAGTTGTTACAAGTATCCCGTTTTGTAAGCGAACCTCTCACTTTAGCCTTGTTTTGTGCTGTCATAGCTCCATAGTACGCAGACAAAGCAGCTAAACCAGGGCCGGGCGGTTCTGTTTAACTGTAAGCTACTTTGCATATTTTCACTAAGTGACCACCTATAAATCGGGTTAAATCTCACTCAGGCTAAAATACAGCAGCTTGAACGACAAAACTCAGGTAAGAGACACTTCTCCGGAATGACCCATGGGGCAGACTAAGGGACAGGGTTTTTAGGAAAAGCCCCAGGCAAGGTTGAGAAATGGTCAATTCTGTCATCCATCTGATTAGTCTATGATCTTAGGAAATCAATGATTAGCCACCCAATGAAAGGCCCAGACTGCACTGTTGAAATGATGTGGAGGCACAGGAAGTGTACGGGTCAGAAGGTGAGCTTGCCAGCTTAGCCTCTAAAGAGGAAGGAGAGAAATCAAGCATCCTAAGTCCATCACCCTCAGCTCTATCATTCCATGGTTCAATTATATGTGCCGTGGTGGCTTTTAATTTTTTACATTCTAGATGTTTTCTTAATCTATGAAAGTTGAAGCTTTTATGCTCAGTAGAGCATCAAGAATCTCTTAGGATTTTATCATTAAGACTTCATTATCAACTTCCAGGAAGAGCTATGAGATAGAAACTGGAGACTTTCCCAAGATAGGTGCATTTGTTAGCCACACGTGTATCTGGAAGGATCTGGAACCGTGGACACCAGCACTAACAATCCATTGCTTTATTCTTAAACTCCTGCTTGACCCTCCACACATGTCCAGACTCCACAGGCTTTCTGTCTTGGTCTTTGTTTCTGCGTGCTTTCTTTTCTTACTGTTTATCTTATATTCTCTTGGACGGATGGAAAGAGGTCGTATCTAAATTCTCCAGTGTTGATGGATGGACTTACTGGAAATGCTCAACAGATAAACCTTGTCATAGTGTGTCTCCAGAGACAGCTTGCTTTTTATCCAAGAATTATGTTGTTTTCTTAAAACCTAGAAACTTAATTACTGTGGTATATACAGATTATTCAGATATCATCTGGGTCAAGATTCAAGA